>OY720676.1:94702835-97102835 GCA_963170755.1 Amphimallon solstitiale | reverse complement strand
TAAATATGCCAAATTTCACGAATTCTGAAATGACTGACATGCATTTTATCTACGGCCTTGCGAATGGAAATGCAAGAGAAGCCAGGCATCTGTACATGGAGCGCTATCCCAATAGAATGATACCCGATCATCGAATATTTTCAAATATTCATAGGCGTCTTGGAGAAACTGGAACTTTTAAAAAGAATACTAATGATGCAGGTAAACCACGTACTGTTAGAACACCACAGATCGAAGAGGCTGTTCTGAATGAAATAGACAGACATCCTCGCACCAGCACCAGAAAAATCAGTGAACATTTAAATATTAGTCATCAAGTGGTTTGGCGTATTCTACGTGTTTCCCTGCTATACCCTTACCACATTCAGAGAGTGCAGGCTCTTCTTCCCCGAGACTTCCCTTTAAGGTTTGATTTCTGTCAATGGTACCTTAATAAGCTAGCAGTAGACCGCATTTTTGATTGTAAAATCCTTTTTAACGATGAAGCGAATTTTTCAAGGACTTCAATTATGAATTTCCACAACAACCACACGTGGGCAGATGAAAATCCACATGAAATTGTAGAAACGCATTTTCAAGTACAGTTCTCATAATGGGTGGTATAATTGGAGATAATTTGATTGGCCCTTGTTTTTTGCCTGGTCGACTTACTGGTCAGTCATACAGGCTGTTTTTGCAGAATGAATTGCCTTTATTACTTGAAGACTTGCCCCTTTTACTTAGAAATCAAATGTGGTATATGCACGATGGCGCCCCATCACATTTTTCTATTTTGGCTCGGGAGTATTTAAATGAAGTATATGAGAATAGGTGGATAGGACGAGGTGGACCTCAGCCATGGCCCCCTAGGTCCCCTGACTTAAATAGTCTAGATTTTTTTTTGTGGGGACATCTCAAATCTCTAGTGTATACAACACCTGTGAATACTGTTGATGACTTACGAAATCGAATAATCGATGGATTTGAAACGATAAGAAATACTCCAGGAGTATTTGAGAGAGTGCGAGCATCAATGAGAAGAAGAGCGGACGCCTGTATAAGGGTTGAAGGAGGACACTTTCAACAATTGTTGTAGCATAGTTTCATTGTCATTCTTATTACTTAGGGTTTTTATTGTTATTAGTTATGTTACTTTGTATTGTAATAAAACAATGCTACGAAAACCGGGTCATCCTATTTTTAACAGGTAGTAGCACTTTAACTCTTAAAATTAATAAACTCAAGCGATTACCTGAATAAAGCCAGAGCCTACTAGACCATTTTAAAAAATTTAATTTTCTCTGGCGAATTACAGAAAATTGTTTTCTATTTCTTTTCTCGATAACGGTCAGAGATAAGAAAAAAATACAAGAGATCAAAAAGTTTCTAAACAAGACAGAAAATTTATTGCGTATTTTAGAATCTAGCAGTGGCGCATCGCAAAAAAGTTCAGGGTGAGAAAAGAGGGCATGACCCCGAAAAAATTATTACCCTGTAGATTTACATAATCATTTGGCATGGCTAATGATGCAGGCCTTATAGCGTAACCTACCGTCCAAATTTGAACAAAATATCTCAAAAACTGCAGGAGCTATACAGTAAAAAGTGAAACATTCTTGAAATTTCAACACCCTGCATATTGGTAACGAAGCGTTTGCAGACCTATGTTTATATGAAATTTTAGGCACAAAATAAACCAAATAGTTACCCCCTTCCTTATGTACATGATATTTAGGAACATCCTGTATATATATATATATATAAATATTTAATCTTTCTTGGTCATTTGTTAATATATTAATTCATTTTTTTTCTTGGTATTAGCGACCATTACTTTACCAGCTAATTAAACATTAATAAAACACATTTTTTTAGACGTTTCGACAAAAATTTTTTAATTGTCTTCTTCAGTTTTTTTGTTTTTTTCGATGTATAACACATACAAACATATTAAAAATTCTTTCGAATATTAATTAATAATCCTGCAAAATAACAATTATAATTTAGAGCTATGTTTATTTTTTCCCACGTTCTCAAAAACAAAAACTTACCACACATATCAGGACTTCGTCAATACAACTTTTTCTTAAAAAGGAATTTAAAATACTCGGTATGAGTACCATTTTAATTTTATTTGTTTTGTGTCACCTTATTTATGAAAAATTAGATTTTTATTTTTAAAGTGTAACAATTATGCATACATAGTCATAGTTTAAATATTGCATGTCAATGAAAACGATTTTAAAATAAAATTCCTCGATCTGTCCGATTACATATATATATATATATGTAATCGCGTTGTTTCGGGTTTCTTCCCGCGTGGAAGTTCTGGCGTCCTGAGAAGGACCGGTGCAACGTTTCGATAAAATCTCATTTATCATCTTCAGGCGTATGTTACTCTCTAACGATCTTCGTCTGACTGCGTGTTATTCGTTTTTGGACGTTTATTTGTATAGTTGCGTTGGTAGTTGGAGTGGGTGCAACACTGCATGCCGCGTCCCTATTGGGTCGTCGAGTCGGTGGTGGGGGAGCGTCCTCGTTTATTCCCTCCAGCGGTGTAGATGTTGTTGGGCGACTGTGATGAATACGTCGCTCCCTTAGTGCCGTTCTCCAAATGTCCGGCAGCCTTTTCGCATCATCCCTTCTGTTGAAATTATCGGGTCGTTTTTCTATCTCTACAGCCTCACGTATTATCCGCTTATTCATATGTTCGACTCTTGCTAACATCTTTGTACCGTCAAAATCGATGTCATGTCCTGTTTCTGCATGATGTTGGAACAGCGAGGATGTATGCTCTTTCTTTGCAACCGAGTTTATGTGCTCCTCCCGTCGTACACTTATTCGTCGGTTCGTTTGGCCGATGTAGCTGTCATTACACATTTTGCACGGTGCTTCATATACACCCTGTTGTTCTAGGTGTATGTTACTTTTAGGTGTTTTCAGCACATCTGCGATCTTGCGGTCCGTTGTGAATACTGTTTTCATTTCAAACCTACGTAGGCTCTTGGCAATTTTGTCCGTTGTTCCCTTTACGTACGGTAAGAACATTTTAGGCCAATTTTCGTCTTGTTTCCTGTTCTGTGTCATTGTGTCTCGTGCTGTCTGTTGCAGTATTCTATCGACTGTTCTATGTTGGAATTCATTCTGTACTAATACCCGTCGTTCTCGGGACTGAGTTTAATTGTGCAGGATGATAATATGATCTTCCGTTCAGATATCGGTTCGTATGCGTTTTCTTCTGATATAACGTGTGACCCAGTGTATTATTAGGCTTTTTGTATACGAGTACGTCTAGAAAGGGTAATTGTTGTTGTTCTTCGACCTCCATAGTGAACTTGATGTTTTGGTGTACGCTGTTCAGATGTTCTAGAAATCTATCCAGTTTCTCTCTATCGTGTTGCCACATCACAAACGTGTCGTCCACGTATCTCAACCATAATTTCGGTCTATTCGGTGCCATGTCCAGCGCTTTAAGTTCAAAGTCTTCCATAAATAGGTTCGCTACTACAGGGAAAATAGGGGAACCCATCGGTGCTCCTTCTATTTGTCTGTACCTCTGATTCCCGTACATAAAATGCGTGTTAGAAAGGCAGTGTTGTAAAAGGTCCGTTAAGTAGCTCGGTGGATTGTATCTGTTCTTGATTATCTGTAGCGCTTCTTTGACCGGAACTTTTGTGAATAAAGAGACGACATCGAAACTAACTAAAATATCCTCTGCTCGTACCTGTTGTTCTTTAATAATGTCTATGAAGTGTGATGAATTCTTTACGTACGATGCCACGCTTTCGGCATGCGGTTTAAGTTGTTGCGCTACGTATCTGGCTAGTTCTTGTAGCGGGGAACCGGTCGAGCTCACTATTGGTCGTAATGGTACGCCTTCCTCGTGTATTTTAGGTAGTCCGTACATCTTGGGGCACTTGGATGATTTTTCTCTGGGTGTTATTCGTTGTTGTGTTTCTGCACTGATAGGTGTCCCTTTTATCTTCGTTCTGGTAGTCTTTTCTAAGTAGGTCGTTGGATCGGAGTTGATGACCTTGTACGTTTCATCCTGTAGTAGATTCCGCATTTTTAGATCGTAGTCGTCTTTATTCATTACGACGGTAGCATTGCCTTTATCAGCCGGTAATATTATAATAGAATTATCCTTCCTCAGGTTTTGTAGTGCCCGGTTTTCATCCCTTGTAAAGTTACTTTTAGGTGGAACAGCGTGTTTTAAGATGTTGGCAATTTCTTGTCGAATTACGTCCGCAGTATTGGTATCAGTGTTGTATAGTGCTGTTTCTACTCCACATATGATGTCTTCTGTGGGTATTCTGTGCGGAGCGAGTGCAAAGTTAAAACCTTTGGCCAGGATTGAAGTCTCCGCTGTTGTTAGCTGCCGTTCGGAAATGTTGTACACCGTCTTTTGTGTCGGTAGTTCTTCTGTTATAATGTTACCCGAAGGTTTTTGTAACTTAGTAAGGCGTTGAAATTTCTTGATATGCTTTTCCGTCTGTAATCTAGTATTTGTTTCTACTCGGAAGTGGGCCAGTGCTTGTATACGATCCCACAGAGAAGCGAACAGTATGCTTCCTAGCCGTAGATGGAGTGCAAGGAGATGTTCGTCGTTGTTGTTTAAAGCCGTTCGTGTTGTGTGTACGGCGTTTCTCATGAGTGCGAGACTGCTTCTTTTTAAGATGTTCTTGGTCGCTATTGTATTCTTGTGAAATTTCAGCCTGAAGCAAGTCGGTATAATCTCATCGAAGTAGGAATGTCAGCTCACACAGTAGTCTAGCTCGTCGAGTTTGTAATTTCTCGTATAAACGAGATTGTTGGTAAATTTCCTCCCCGTAAAGGTTCACTATCTGGTATCGCAGGTTTTCGCGGGTGTAATGTGTAATCGCGTTGTTTCGGGTTTCTTCCCGCGTGAAGTTCTGGCGTCCTGAGAAGGACCGGTGCAACGTTTCGATAAAATCTCATTTATCATCTTCAGGCGTATCTCTAACGATCTTCGTCTGACTGCGTGTTATTCGTTTTTCGACATTTATTTGTATAGTTGCGTTGGTAGTTGGAGTGGGTGCAACTCTGCATGCCGCGTCCCTATTGGGTCGTCGAGTCGGTGGTGGGGGAGCGTCCTCGTTTATTCCCTCCAGCGGTGTAGATGTTGTTGGGCGACTGTGATGAATACGTCGCCCCCTTAGTGCCGTTCTCCCCTATTTCCCCTGTGTAGCGAACCTATTTATGGAAGACTTTGAACTTAAAGCGTTGGACACGGCACCGAATAGACCGAAATTATGGTTGAGATACGTGGACGACACGTTTGTGATTTGGCAACACGGTAGAGAGAAACTGGATAGATTTCTTGAACATCTGAACAGCGTACACCAAAACATCAAGTTCACTATGGAGGTCGAAGAACAACAACAATTACCCTTTCTAGACGTACTCGTATACAAAAAGCCTAATAATACACTGGGTCACACGTTATATCAGAAGAAAACGCATACGAACCGATATCTGAACGGAAGATCATATCATCATCCTGCACAATTAAACTCAGTCCCGAGAACGACGGGTATTAGTACAGAATGAATTCCAACATAGAACAGTCGATAGAATACTGCAACAGACAGCACGAGACACAATGACACAGAACAGGAAACAAGACGAAAATTGGCCTAAAATGTTCTTACCGTACGTAAAGGGAACAACGGACAAAATTGCCAAGAGCCTACGTAGGTTTGAAATGAAAACAGTATTCACAACGGACCGCAAGATCGCAGATGTGCTGAAAACACCTAAAAGTAAAATACACCTAGAAGAACAGGGTGTATATGAAGTACCGTGCAAAATGTGTAATGGCAGCTACATCGGCCAAACGAACCGACGAATAAGTGTACGACGGGAGGAGCACATAAACTCGGTTGCAAAGAAAGAGCATACATCCTCGCTGTTCCAACATCATGCAGAAACAGGACATGACATCGATTTTGACGGTACAAAGATGTTAGCAAGAGTCGAACATATGAATAAGCGGATAATACGTGAGGCTGTAGAGATAGAAAAACGACCCGATAATTTCAACAGAAGGGATGATGCGAAAAGGCTGCCGGACATTTGGAGAACGGCACTAAGGGAGCGACGTATTCATCACAGTCGCCCAACAACATCTACACCGCTGGAGGGAATAAACGAGGACGCTCCCCCACCACCGACTCGACGACCCAATAGGGACGCGGCATGCAGAGTTGCACCCACTCCAACTACCAACGCAACTATACAAATAAATGTCGAAAAACGAATAACACGCAGTCAGACGAAGATCGTTAGAGAGTAACATACCCCTGAAGATGATAAATGAGATTTTATCGAAACGTTGCACCGGTCCTTCTCAGGACGCCAGAACTTCCACGCGGGAAGAAACCCGAAACAACGCGATTACACATTACACCCGCGAAAACCTGCGATACCATATATATATATATATATATATATATATATATATATATATATATTGTAAAATAAAATATGTTAAAACTGTTATATATAAGTAAATTCCAATAAACCAGTTTAATTACTGTTTCGTAACTCCGAAAACAGAATCTATGGGTAGGTATAAAGAAAACACTATATTGTAGCTTATAACGTTTCGGAAATATTTATTTCTTTCATCAGATAATTGCCACACAATGGACCAAAGATCTCAGTATCTATCATTAATTTTAATCAAAGAGTATTTTGACAATCACTAATTCTAAAAGTCTGTCAAACATCAGATTTGTAATGGCTAGATAGCTAACAAACATCGAAAACAGCACTCTGAATTCAGTAAATCAAACATATTACAAATTTTGGACAACACATCTAAAATTGTCACGAAATGGCAAATACAAAAAGAACGCATTATCGACAGCAATGGAAACAGATATGAAACCTCAGAAAATTTGTAATATGTTTGATTTACTGAATTCAGAGTGCTGTTTTCGATGTTTGTTAGCTATCTAGCCATTACAAATCTGATGTTTGACAGACTTTTAGAATTAGTGATTTTCAAAATACTCTTTGATTAAAATTAATGATAGATACTGAGATCTTTGGTCCATTGTGTGGCAATTATCTGATGAAGGAAATAAATATTTCCGAAACGTTATAAGCTACAATATAGTGTTTTCTTTATACCTACCCATAGATTCTGTTTTCGGAGTTACGAAACAGTAATTAAACTGGTTTATATAAAGCACTGAGTAATTAAGGTAAATTTTTAATTAGAAAAATTTACCGCCCAGGGTGAGATTCGAACTCACTTTCCCCGATCGCATGTCAGGTGCTCTACCAAATGAACCACCTGGGGGCGTTGTGAGTGCGAGTCTACTTGCACGTCTTGAATCTCATCAAGTCACAGATGTTATTATATATTATGCCGGCAGTACGGACAAATATGTAAATTTTAAATAATATTAAAATTCGTTTTCCTCAGCGTAGAAAATGTCAAATATGATTTTTCTGCTTAAGCACTGAGTAATTAAGGTAAATTTTTAATTAGAAAAATTTACCGCCCAGGGTGAGATTCGAACTCACTTTCCCCGATCGCATGTCAGGTGCTCTACCAAATGAACCACCTGGGGGCGTTGTGAGTGCGAGTCTACTTGCACGTCTTGAATCTCATCAAGTCACAGATGTTATTATATATATGCCGGCAGTACGGACAAATATGTAAATTTTAAATAATATTAAAATTCGTTTTCCTCAGCGTAGAAAATGTCAAATATGATTTTTCTGCTTAAGCACTGAGTAATTAAGGTAAATTTTTAATTAGAAAAATTTACCGCCTAGGGTGAGATTCGAACTCACTTTCCCCGATCGCATGTCAGGTGCTCTACCAAATGAACCACCTGGGGGCGTTGTGAGTGCGAGTCTACTTGCACGTCTTGAATCTCATCAAGTCACAGATGTTATTATATACAAGGTGTCTCTAAAAGGTCTTTAAACAACTCTACCACGTATTTTTCGGACCAAAATAAACCGATTTAGCAAAACTTGGCTTAGTCAAAGTTGCTTAGTTTGTGCGCAATACGGTCCTGAAGTTGCAGTTGGAAAATTGTTTTTTTTTGTATAAATTTGAAACGGCTGGAGCGATTGCGCTAAATTTTGTCACGCTTACATAGTTTTATGAGTCAAGAAATTCTGTATCAAAATTGTGATAGTAATCAATCCATAGGCGGAGAACCTGCGTTTATAAATATTAAAACATTTCCATTTTCTACGCCAATGGATAAAAAAGAGTTTGTCTATAAAATTTAGATTAAGTGTCTTAAGTACAAGAAAAAAGGTACTCTTGGTAAGACTCGAAAAATTGCATCGTTTTCTCAAAAATCGCATTTTAAGATTTGAGAACATTAACTAGAGGACGGCAGCGCATACTGTGTGCTCCATGTACATGTATCTTTAAGCCGTGTACACGTGTCTTAGGCCGTTTAGACGTCTCTTTAAACTATGTACACGTCTTTTGACGTCGTTTTTGAATTGATAAACGTGACAAAATTTAGCGCAATCGCTCCAGCCGTTTCAAATTTATAACAAAAAAACAATTTTCCAACTGCAACTTCAGGACCGTATTGCGCACAAACTAAGCAACTTTGACTAAGCCAAGTTTTGCTAAATTGGTTTATTTTGGTCAGAAAAATACGTGGTAGAGTTGTTTAAAGACCTTTTAGAGACACCTTGTATATTCCGGCAGTACGGACAAATATGTAAATTTTAAATAATATTAAAATTCGTTTTCCTTAGCGTAGAAAATGTCAAATATGATTTTTCTGCTTAAGCACTGAGTAATTAAGGTAGATTTTTAATTAGAAAAATTTACCGCCCAGGGTGAGATTCGAACTCACTTTCCCCGATCGCATGTCAGGTGCTCTACCAAATGAACCACCTGGAGGTAAATTTTTCTAATTAAAAATTTACCTTAATTACTCAGTGCTTAAGCAGAAAAATCATATTTGACCCAACATCCGAAAATTAAATTCACAATGGAGGTAGAAGAACAAGGGAAACTACCATTTCTAGATGTGTTGGTGATCAAGAAAGAAAACGGGACATTGGGACATACTGTTTACCGGAAATCTACACATACAAATAGATATTTAAAAGCGCAATCTCACCATCATCCGGCGCAACTGAACGCAGTAATAAAAACACTAGTACTACGATCCGACAGACTAACAGATCAAGAACATAAATCCGAAGAAAGAACAAATATTAGAAACGCTCTCCTTGCAAACGGTTACTCGCACAAAATAATAAAGGAAGCCACCTATAACAAAACAAGAAGAACAGAGAAAGAGAAAGAAGAATTCATTTCAAGAGCCTTTCTCCCATCTGTAAAAGGTACCACAGATAAAATCAGCCGAATACTAAGAAAACACAACATCAACACAGTTTTTACAACAAAGAGAAAAATAGCCGATGAATTAATCAACGCGAAAGATAAAATTCCACTCGAAGATCAGGGCGTGTACGAAATACCATGCTTGGAGTGCGACCAATCCTATGTAAGGCAGACGAACAGGCGAATAAACGTAAGAAAAGAAGAACATAGAAACGCAGTGCTCAAGAAAGAACCAACTTCATCTCTAGCATAACATCGTGTGATAACGGGGCATAACATCGACTTCGACAATACAAAGTTATTAGCAAAGAGCGAAAATCTAGCTACTAGAATCACTAGAGAAGCGATAGAGATTGAAAAGAGGCCCAGAAGTTTAAATAAAAGAGACGACGGCCTACGCCTGCCGCATACATGGAAACCGTTCGTGGCCGACATACAGATTAGAACTCACGATAAACGCAACATTCCACAACCGGAGCAGACCCATACACAGGATTCGCAAATACACGGACCAATCACACGCAGCCGCTTGCGGGCGATCGCCACAGTACAACATCCCCCACCTGACCCCACTCCAACTCAGCAATATAAAAGCAGGCGTACAACAAGGCGAACAGCAGATAACTTTCAACTGTAACCAGCAGAAGACTATCTCTAGAAAATGACGAGTGCGATCTCGTCGAAACGTCGAGACAACAGTCTTTCTCAGGACACATCTCACACGCGGCCAAGAACCCGAGAAACCATTGTTTCACATATATATGTATACCTGTTAAGTTGTGATCTCCGTTATGATTAAAATGTCAGCTACTCTTATAGGGCGTCTCTTAGCGCTGCCTTCCACTATATCTATAAACAGTTATCAAATAAATAAGTATTTATTTAAGACTACAATTTAAAAGGGCATTATTAAAAATAAATGCAGCTTACAGTTGTGCATTATTTAAATGTTACTAATCCAGTTTTAAATATCAGATCCTTTGAAAACTTGAACTTGCAGTAAAAAAATTGTTTGCAATTCATTTTAAGTGAATGCACCTCAGTGTATGTATTTTAACACTAAAAAATCTATGCGCACCAACAAAAACATCAGCGCCCATTATTTAAAAAAAATTACCCCTCAGATAACAAAATGAATTTTTACTAAAATAGTTCTTTTTTATAAAAATAACTCTAGACACTATATAATTGTTTTGTTTACAGTAATAAATCATTACGCTAGTAAATAAATACATTCAACTTATAACGAGTAATTGCGCATTAAAATGAGTAAAAGCACATTTTTCCGAATAAATGAGCATCAAGTTAAATAAATGTAAGTTATTAGGAAGACTTCTTTGCTTCGGCGGTCATGCGCAGTTTCCGTTGTTGTTATTTGTTTGGTTAGATTCTTAGAGTATGAATCTGTGACTCCTCGCGTATGTAAATGTGAAATAAAATGGCATCTGTACTCGAATTTAGTGATTCAGAAACTGATCAGTTTCCAGAGGCAGAAAAAAAACGTGCGAAGAAAAGATCCATATCATGGAATTACGAAAGAACCTTCATTAACCGTAACGATGCAGAAGATTTTGTCAAATCGGAAACTTGTTGGAGCTTAAAAAACACAAACAACACTGAGACTGGTGTAGTTAAGTATTTTCATTCATCCTGTGACAATGTTCTCCTATTTCGATCGCAAGTAAGTCATTCTTGTGATTCTAAAGGCCTGTACCGAAATGAACGACAAGCTAAAGAACGAAATCAAGGATTTGTTTACCAAAAAAACGAAACCGAAAGCAATTTTAGATGTTCTTGCCCAGAAATATAATCCACCATCAAATATAAACCAAATAAAAAAAATTCTGGCTAAATTAAGAAAAATCATTTGCGGTCCACCAACAATATCTCTTGGTGAACTGGAAAGTTGACTTCTTAAGAATAGTGCTGTCCCCAATGAACGAAGCAAAGCTTTAATCGTAAAACATTTCACAACCGATGAGGACGACGGTGTTTTTAGATTCAAGGCAACCAGTAAAATTCTATTAGAAAATGTAGTAAAACAGAATATCATTATCCACGCAGATGCAACGTATAAATTGATTTGACAAGGGTTCCCTGTTTTCTTAATAGGAGCAACTGACCGCGATAAAAATTCATTTACTGGGAATAGCAGTATGCACCAATGAACGAACTACCGATTTTCAATTTATTTTTCAGAGTTTGAAGGAGGCAATTTTTGATTTGTTTCATTTTGAAATTAAACTCAAAGTTTTGGTGGCCGATGCTGCCGTCAGTATACGCAATGGGTTTCAAAATGTGTTTGGAAATTGTACTGTGCGTACGAGGGGTCGTTTTATATTTCAGGACTAGGCATGAAAAAAAAAAGTTTCGAACAGCAATAGAAATTTATTTTTTAATATAGTCCCCTTGCTTTTGGATGCAAGTATTACATCGTTTCAATAACATCTCTAACCCATTATAAAAAAATTCCTTTGGTTTGTCTGCAAAATACCTTTCAACAGCCGCTATAAGTTCGTTATCGTCCATAAATTTCGTTCCTCTTAGAGTTCTTTTGAGATTAGGAAACAAAAAATAGTCGCACGGAGTGAGATCTGGACTATAAGGTGGATGGTCTATTTCTGTAAAGCCACATTCGGCAACGGCAGCTTTTGCAAATCTTGATTTGTGGACTGGTGCATTATCGTAAAGCAACAGGACACCTAGCGTCAGTTTTCCGCGCCTTTTCGCTTTAATACAATCTCTTAGGCGATGTAGTAATCTTGTGTAATACTCTTCTGTTACCGTACTACCTTTACGTAGATAATCAATCATTAGTATTCCTTGACAATCCCAAAAAATGGTTGCCATTATTTTTTCTGCAGAAGGGGTGACATTAAACTTCTTGGGAGAGCTAGAACCCTTAACATGCCACTGCATTGATTCTTGTTTTGACTCAGGGTCAAAATGTTGCGGTGACAAGCCGATTGATAATTAAACCTCGTTCGTCTCCACAAAGCGCCAAAAATTGTTCACACGTCTCCATCCGCACACGCAATTGGAATGGCGAAAGCATTCGCGGAACCCATCTGGTTCTAACTTTTGTCATTCCAAGGTATTCGTGTAGATTTCTGAAAACCGTGCTTTCTGAAACTCCTAATGAAGCTGCTAATTGTAGTTTCTTTAATCTTGCATCCTCGAGTACCAAACACTTGGTTTTTTCAATAACATCGGCGGTGATCATATCAACAGGCCGACCTGGACGGGGATCATCATCCAGTGATTCTCGGCCATGTTTAAACAATTTTGCCCATTCACAAATAGTCGACTTTGAAGGACAATCATCCCCGTATACAGCCAACATTTCTTCACGGATAATTTTTGGAGATTTTCCTTGTTTTGTCAAGAATTTTATAACTGCTCGATATTCAAGTTTGTGCACTTTGATACGTGATATCTGAAACTGACAGATATTAAAACTAATACTGCTGCAATTGTTTTGTAAATTGTCAAAGTCATTACCAAGGCATGTATGATAATAAAACACTATAATGAAAAATTATATTAAAATTGAAAAATGTCTAGTCCGGGAATATAAAAACGACCCCTCGTATGTGTTGGGCACATATGAGAAGTAATGTGCAAAAGAAAGTTCAAAGTCTAACTGAAAAATCAAACTGGAAAAAAATTTTGGCTAACGTAGATCAAATTCACATTAGTGAAGATGAAGTAGCATTTAAAACTGCCAATAAACTTTTCTTAAAAAAATGGTTACATGAAGCGAGATTCATCCAGTACTTCCAAGAAGCAACAAACCGTGTTCTTAAAGACGAGTACAGTTTGCGAGAAAGACTTCCACTTTCCAGATTTTGCCACCTTGTACTGGAGATAATAGAATCATTTTCAAGAAAATATGAAAAATCTTTATATCATTTTTCGGATTCAGTTACGATAGATTTACATGCTTGGAACACATCGTATCAATGAACACGACTAAACAAAAAAGATGAATGTATTGATGAAGATAATGGTACTCTAAGAACATATGTTATTCCTGCTGCCGAAAAACTGGAAGTCTGAAGAAATGGATGAATATAATAGGAAGAAATCTTCTTATTATAAATTGTTCTTGCCTGTGGACGAGGTCAGTTGGAAAGATGGACGGTGCACATCTCCATACTTTTTAAAGAATTACATTTGTAAACATCTGCTAGGTAAGATAAAAAATAAAAAAATACAATATTTTAACTGGTTTGAAATTTTAGGAATAGCTCTTCGTTTTAAGTACGTTGAAGCACCTCCTGAGGCTAAAAATGTGCCATTAGGCACCAAAAGAAAACGTGGTCGACCTACGAAAGCTAGAAAAGCGTTAATTGTGCGGTGAATGCATTATTAATAATTTATCAGTATGTATTTTCATTTATTTCATGCTTATTTTGTAACAAATAATGCCCAGAAGTTAAACAATAACATTAAATTTTTTAATGCTCTAAAATAAATGTTTTTACGCTAATATTTAATAATTTATTTCTGGAAATTAAAAAAAATAATGCTCAAACAGAAGTTTCTAAATGCTCAGTAGCGCTTTCTGTATAGAAAGAAATAGTTGGTTAATGCGCATAAGTTCATTTTATAATGCACGCTTAATTCCTACCCTTTATTTAATAAAACAAAATATATTCAAATATACATATTTATAACTTTATTTAAGGCAGATTTTACAATACAAACAACAATATAAGAATACATGGTAATTATAAAAAGCTTAATGTCAGTAATTCATTTTTTATGTAATTTAATAAGGTGTTGTTGTATCTTTGATTTAACAATTATCATAGACCTATTCGTTTTAGTTTTTTGAATGAACGTTTTAATTTCTTCACCTGGTGGGTATAGATACCTTTTTCAATATACGACATAAATTCCTTTTCTAACAACTCGACTTCATCTTTTGTCCAATCTAAAACAGAATTAAAAAATGAGGTGTGGCCATCACACGACTTTCTTATACGTATGAGCGTTTCAAACTATACAATTTTAAGAATTTTTTTATACAAAACTTATTCAAAATCCTATTCTAGGTACTTTCATTCGCTTAATAAATCGCTATAGAATACATACTTTGCAAGATATTATCAAAAAAGTGCTCCTTGCTAAGAGTAAAAGTGCTACTTCCGGTCCGAATTTTGAAATTTCATATATACAAAAAATATTGCAAATCCAGTTCTAAATACTTTTGTACTCTTGATAAATATATATAGAATGCATAACTTACGACATATTTGCAAAAAATCGCTATTCGATAAGAGTAAAAGTGGTACTTCCGGTCTGAATTTTGAAATTTTTTTTATACAAAAGATATTGAAAATGATGTTTTAAATACTTTTATACCCGTGACGTACTGTCTAAAAAGCATGACTTGCGAAATATTCGCAAAAAACTGATTTTCGATAAGAGTAAAAGACCTACTTCCGGTAGGAATTTCGAAAAACTTTTTAAATAAAATTATTCTCAATTTTAATTTTAAGTATATATGAATTCTTTATAAATTTGTATAAACTTAGTAGTTGACGAAATATTCGCAAAATTCGATTTTTTCGCTGAAGTAAACTGCTACTTCCGGTCTACCGATTTTACTGAAAAACTAATCAGATCTCAAGAGGGAGATTATACACGTAAATGCAAAATTTGGAATTGATATCTACAGCGGTTTGGCCGCTATCGTGGTCACACACACACACACACAGACAGACACACAGACACACAGACATTTTTTAAAACCCAATTTTTCGGTATCAGGGGACTTCAAAACGTGGACATCTGCAAAAATCTCGAGGTCGAAAATTTTCATCATCACAATACTTCCTTATACTACGTATAAGAAAGTAAAAATGAGGTGTGAGCAACTTTCTTATACGATATGCGTTCCGAAATGTGCATACAGAAGTTGCTCCAAATCAAGTTATAAATTCTGAATTTTCTTATTAAGATAAAGCTCTGAGTATAAATGTTACATCCAGTCCAAATTTAGAGTTTTTTTTTTTTACAGAAATATCCCAAATCCAACTCAAAGTAGTTTTATTCTTTTAATAAATAAATTGCCGGTCCGAATTTTGAAATTTTTTATATACAAAAATTGTTCCAATTTGAACTATAAATACTGTTGTATTCTTAATAAATCTGTATAGAATGCAAAAGTTGGGAGATATTTGCAAAAAAGTAATATATCATAAGAGTAGAAGATATACTTTCGGTCAAAATTTTATAATTTTGTTTATACAAAAATTGTTCAAAATCTAGCTCTAAATACTTTCCCACAAAAAGAAATACTTCCGGCAGGAATTTTGAAAAGCTCTTCTGATAAAATCTTTTTTTTAGTATTTTTGTATTCTTTATAAATTTGTTTGAACTTAGTACCCAATGCTTCCTTATACTACATATAAGAAAGTAAAATGGCTAAACTATTTGACCTGATAAGATTTTATAGTCACTCTCATAACTGTAGGTAATTGGTTTTTATAAATGCCAAATTATTTTGTAATTCTACAACTTTTAGTGCGGCCTGACAATCTTGTATTGCATTACTAGCTGTAACTGGAAATTCAATTATTAATTTTTTGAAACTGCCATGTCTAAGGTAGTAATGTAGTATAATATATAGCGGCATTTAACAATATTCCCCATCTTGTTAGAACTGGTTGTGGGGGTCATGGAGTATTTGGTATGTCTCTAAACATTTCTACCCTTAACTTGTAATTCTTAATCCATTCTTCAACGGTGGGCTTTTGTTTCAGCCTTGTACTACGAACATTAACACAACTAAATGCAACTAAATGAATTGAAGACGATGCATATCAGGTCACAGTAAACAAGAAGAATTCCATGTCAGACGGCATAACGGGGAAGTACAAAGTACAAGTTCATTCACGAAACAAATGTACAGTAGCGCAGCGCAATTAAATAAATTTTGGAAAAAACGCGTCAAAAGTCAGAGAAAAGGTCTAAATAGGCATAAAAATTCACTTGGTCTTCTTTTCTTTCTTTTTATCTAATCCTTAGAAATTTTTAAATGTATTTTTCATGCTAAATTTTAGGCATAAGGATATTTTCTATAAATCCCATCATTCGTGATAAGTTTAAATCACATAATAAAGGAGACAAAATTGACACTCAAGTTAAAAGTACTGACACCTACGAGTAAAGAATAAAACAGGAGAGATAATAACGTGGTGGGGGAATAGGTATTTTTTAGACGGAAGTTACCACTTTAAGGGAGGTCAGTTATTACCTGTTATGTCAAAAATGATGTTTTAGTGTTTCTATAATGGTGAATCGTGTGGCTTGTGGTCTTTCTAAAACGGCAAGAACATAGAATATCACTTTTTCTCTTCATCGGTAAGTTATTGCATTGGCATTCAACATAGGCAAAAATAATTTAAAGAAAGTTATTTTAAATAACTTGTCATATATCTGACATGTCTGATTATGTGTTCAGTGGCGTAACATACATATACAAGTCATTTAATATTTGATATATTTTTGACGCAGGTTTCCTTTAAACCCGTTTATAATATAATAAAAAGAAGAAAAGAATTGAAAACATAATACACTCACGATAATTCTTTAATTATTTTTGGACGAACAACCTATTTCAAATGATTATCGAGAACACAGGAAGTGTACATATACCCTATACAAAATATTTATGTACGCCTATGCATTACGGCGGCCATATTGAGTTACCACTTTGGACAAATATTATTTTTAAGGAGACTCTCTCCTGTTTTATTCTTTACTCGTAGACTGACACACATGGACAGCCAGAATGTCCTGCATACAACAACAAAAATGTAAGATATGTGGTTTATTAAATCTTTGCTATATCTTGTAGGGTAAGAAATATAAAATATGTAGACCAAGTGAACAATGATTGTAAAAAATATAGATAGGTAAAACAAAAATGAAAATGTAGATATATAACAGCCTGAGTTGCTAAGCAATCAGGGGTTATGGCGTTTGATTTTTTTTTAAAGAAAGCGATATGTTTTTATATTGAAATGAACACAAGCAAACAAAAATAGGCCAAACATTTTTATTTTATTTTAAGATATTATCGATGCAATTATGTTCTGAAAACAACATTACTTAAATGACCGCTAGTGCTTCTCCTGCAAGACCGAATTCGATGATAACAATTTTTAATTTCACAATATTCAATAGTAATGCATCAATTTTTCTCTGATCTATTCTCATAAACAATAGACTTCAAGTTATTCTACAGAAAGAAATATAAAGGTTCTTGAAGGCCATTCGGTAGGTCGATATCAAAGAAAAATCAACTGATCGAATTTTGACACAATAAACCAATTGTTTCATGGGCCATATAGTATGTAGCACCGTCTTCTTGGAACCAGATTTAGATAAATCAATACCATTCAGTTCTGGCCATAAAAAGTGGTAAACATCGATCAGTACCGCACTTCATTAACAGTAATGGAACCTCCATTCTTATTTTGGAAAAAACCACACCAAACGGTCACTTGTAGACTATAAAAGTCTCTTGTGGATGACTTGTGGATTATTTCTACTTCAATAACGACAATTTTGCTCTCTCATCGTTCCAGTTGTTCCAAGGAAAAAACAGTAAATGGGATTGTCCAGTACATGAGTTAGAACAATTTGGTAAGCGCAATTCCTTACGTAAAATATGACAAGGAGACATTTCAACGTTTCAGACAGTCGCAATTGTAGTACACGTCTTGGAATTGATATGTTAGGTTTCTTTTATATTCAATCCATCATTAGACACATGGAACATTTGTCTCTCAACAGCAACAATTGAACACAATTTTATACATGGAAACTATGAGGGATGTTTTAAAAATTCTGGCAATTGTGCTCTAATTAAATTACGCAGAACTTATAGGCAATGCGTGGTGATAGACAGGTCTTGACATGTTTATGCAGCTATCCAGTGCAGTATCGTTTAGTCTGATTCAGGTGATCGACCGATATAGACGCATTTCCGTAGCACCGTTTGTGTAAACTTGGAAGATGCGGCTAAATCTCAAAGAGCAATAATTTACTTTTTGCGGAAAGAGGGTGTGAAAACTTTAGAAACTATTAAACGTCTGCAAGGAATCTTTGGTGAGTCTGCAAAATCTAAAAGTACTGTATATCGGTGGATCGATCGTTCTAAAAGTGATAGAAAATCATTAGAAGACGATCCACGCATTGGTCGCCCGAGCACGTCGCTAAATGAAAGAAACATTACTGCCGTGGAGAACGTACTAAAAGTGGACAGACGAATGGCTATTTCTCAAATTAGTGTACGCCTAGGAGTAGGTACACTACAAGTTTATGAGATCCTATACGAAGGTTTGGGAGTAAGCAAGGTTTCAGCCCGCTGGGTGCCAAGCCTGTTGGGAACAGCAACTGAATAGATCTGACACTTGTCAGATCTATTCACGATTTGCGATGGGAAGTGCTTCCGCATCCACCTTATATACCGGATCTCACAGTGATTTTCATCTGTTCCCAGATTTAAGAAAACCTTTACGGGGTGTAGGTTTTGAGGGTTTAACCGACGTAAAACGTGCCATAAATAGATGGATTGAGAAAAACTATATACATTATAATACTGATGATAATTGACACAATAAATAAATTATAGCTAATTTCCGAGAACTTTGGAAACATCCCTCGTATATATTATATTATAAAATTTAATGCAATATCGAATTTTAGTAAATCTTACACCTGTTCTGTTGTTGATTTGGAAATTTATATGTTTATCTCTTATATAAACAAGAGCCAACATGTGCATTTAGGAAATATGATTCTGAATCAGTATTTTTATTTTAATGACGTAATATGAGAACAGGTGTAGATCTAAATAAAGTTATGACTCGACATCATTAAGATAGACACTTATAGTCGTATCAAATATTGTTTCATTACAAAATATATAATATCAGGAAAAAATGTATTATCTTTTATCTTTCTTTGTACACAGGTGTCCATTCCTCTATAAACAAAACATGTGGAATTAGTCTGCACTAATGGAACACCAAAAAACTTTTCTACTTTTTAAAATGAAAACAATAGAATCGATGACAAAAGCAGAAAATTATATAAAGAAACTTAAAAAGTAGAGAAAGCTTTATTATTAAATAGTACCTATTCTTTTTAGATTTATTTTAGTAAATTATTTAGCTAATTGCTAAATTATGTTTAAAAAATACAATTAACATTTCTATTTTTCGAAATGCTAATTACATTTGCAAAACAGACAAGCATTAATATTAATTAATATTTACATATATTTGACCTAAAATTTGATTTTATATTATACATTATGGCAAAAAATATATGTAATATAATTGTATGGTATGTTATGGTGAAGGCATACTTAAATTTAGAATGAAAACTAAACGTGTCAAATTATGGTGCTATTTATCATAAAAGTTCATATAATATAAAAAGATACATAGTTCAAGAGCTTTTCAAGAAGTTACAAATAAGGGATTGTACAAATATTGGTTACCTGATACTCTATCAAATGTAAATACTTGGTAGATTCCGATTGCTATTTTTATGCACCCACTCGTGGAATTCATGCACAATATTTTGAGAAAAGAAGAGATCATGAAATACAGGTGTAGGTCCAAATATTAAATTATTTTATTATTTTTCAGTGGAGAAATTTCCTTTTAGCATAAATTTGGCTTAAAAAATTTCTCAAAGTTAAAATGTAGGGAACTAACGATTGGATTTATCATTGTTATATCAGACATATTCGATAGTATATCTATACCATAACATTCCATTAGTGACTAGAAGAACTCCTACTTAATAGAAAAAATGAGGTATGGCCACCACAGGATTTTCTTATACGTTTGAGCGTTTCAAATAATACTATTTAAAGAATTTTATACAAAAATTATTCAAAATTCTAATCTAAGTACTTCTATTTTCTTATTTCTTAATAAATCTCGAATGAACGCATACTTTGCAAGATATTCGAAAAAAGTGCTACTCGCTAAAGGTAAAAGTGTTACTTCCAGTTCGAATTTTGAAATTTCATGTATACAAAAAATATTGCAAAGCCATCTCTAAATACTGTTGCGTTTTCGGGTTCCAATAAACAACTCGTGCAATTATTTATTTAAAAACAGTCTGTATATTTATATACTTAAAATTATATAACAATATAAAAACATAAAACTAACTTAACACACTTAAACTACTACAATTTAATTATCACTGGTATTTATTTACTACTACTATTATTTATATCTCTGTCCGTATTTATTTATATAACAGTTCTATTTATATCAGACGGCACTACTATATTTATTTATTCGGCTACCACTATTCGTTTCCACCACTCGAGACTACCGAATTACTCCGCGATTACTTTTCCGCAATGAATCCCGTAATGAATTGAATCCCGGTGACTCAGTCGCCTTATATACCATGCATGAAATGTTCTCGAACAGTACTAGTAAATTCGGCAATATACTGGAGGTAATCTAGACCCTTCGTTGCTTACGTCGCACATCTGTGAGATGACTCACTGCATTTACGATATTTACCAGCCGAGAGAGATAATTTGTGGTCTCTTTTTTGTGCGTGTGACAATTTCGTTTTTATCGCGCCGAGAGATCTGATTCTTTTATTTAATGTAAACTCATTTCGTTACATTGCCCCCTTCTTAAAAACTGCGTTTCGTCCCGAAACACACTATTCCATGTTCTTCTCGCTGGCGGATGACGAAATCCACACCGGGACCCACGGGTGCACCCAGCCGTCTTGTGGCAATGGCAATCCACCGTCCCAGGCTGCACAAGGGGCTGATTGGGCCGACAGCCGCACACGACCATTTTCATACCAGCACGCCGAAACATCACCTCCAGCATGTTTCCTGCGATTTTCCACTCCAAACGGTCTAATCCGCAGCCCAGCCTCGGAATTGCCAGCCTCCCCACATTCTGCTCGTGTGCACGTCCTCGTAGATCGACAAGGGATTCCCATAAGCTGGCTCTCGAGGTTTTCCGGCAATTTGTCACACATCCTCCACTTCACCGCTGTCACGTCCATGGTATGGGGCAATTGGTTAAAACACGCCATCTCTGACTCACTATGGGGTGTTAGTCTCATGCGATAAACGACGTCATCTATTTGCTCTAGTATTTCGTACGGTCCCTCCCAGTATTCTTGGAGCTCTGGGGACAGGCATCGGCGACGTTGAGGATCATACAACCAAACAAGGTCTCCTTCTCCGTAACCACCTCTCTCGGCTTGCACGTGGTAACGATTCTTCATCCTGTCGCTGGCATCCTGAGTGTGATGGCGTACTCGCTCGTGGACATCCTTCAACCTTCGCCAGGATCCACTGACGCAGTCTTCTCCATTTGGGTTCTCTACAACACATTTGAGTAGATCATCCTCTACCTTCAGAGAGTCCCATTGAGCCCAGTAGGATTCCAGTCCCTGTGAACGAGGAGCCACTTCTTGCCAAGCCGGTCCGCGACCAATTCCCTTCCAAACCATTATTGAACCAAGGTCTTCATCAGCTTCTTGACCAATCCGCAAATTGTCAGGATGCCACAGATCGTCAACCACGATTGTTCCGAATGTGTTGGCCGATCTTTCTTCTAGGCGGTTGCTATGCCTGCAGTCTCCTGGACGTGGTCTTCTTGCAACAGCATCAGCGTTTTGGTGTTGCACAGATGCACTTCTGCTATTGATTTTGAGGCTCCACGATACTGAGTCGACGATTGCCTCTTCTCATCGACCCGTTTCATTTTTCGCTGCTCCGCTATGGTTTTCTTGGGCTTCTTCGCGCATTTACTATGCGCATGGCCCATTTCCATCTCCATTTCCATTTCCAATTCCAGCATCGGAGCGTTCTTCTCTTAGGTTGCACCTGATTCACCAATCGTCGGACTACCTGTTCCAGGTGTGCATGCCCATACTTCATCTCAAGACGCTTGATTAGTTGAGGATAGTCTTGACACTCTTCTGGAAGTAAGGTCTGCAGAACATCACTGACCTCTCCTCTGAACGACACAATCAGAGCAGTAGCTTTCTTCGGGGACGTCCACCCATTTGCTCCTGCAGCGGCTTCGAATTGATTCCGGTACGACATCCATGACGTCTTTCCATCGAAGGTGGGAGGTTTTACCTTTACCTTCGCTGTTCGGGCAATCTCCAGGCTTCCGCTTGAGATATCATGGGGACCGCAGTCGTTCATCGCTGGCAACTGAAGCTGAACCTCAAACTCGTCCCCCATTCCGAACACGCGCTCCTCAACTTTCTGTTCCATGGCTTCGATGGCCTCAGAAAATTCCTGCCTCCCATTCGATGAATTCTCTTGAATGTCTTCCTTAAAAGTAGTCTCGAGTTGTTTTGAATTACTTGCAATTTCATTTCTTGAAGCTTTTGAATTATTTGCAATTTCATCATTTAGAGTCTTGAAATGTTCTTTTATAGTCTTCATATCAGTCTCGAATTGTTTTGCAACTGCATCTCCTATAGTCTTGAATTGTTTTTCAACTGCATCTCCTATAGTCTTGAATTTTTTTGCAATTTGATTTTTAATTTCTTCTACTATTACGCTTAAATCAGGCTGTACTTGAAACAAATATTTATCGGGATCCTCACCTTCATTAATTAAAATGTCACGAAGCCGGTCCTGGAGAATTGTTTTTTTTCCAGACGCATCTGCGTCCCTTTCTTCCAATTCTGCCCTCAACTCGGAGACCTTTAATTCTTCCAAACGTTTGGTAGCCATTTATTTATTTATTTATTTTTTTTTTGCACTTTTATATTGTTTATCCCACACTGATACCAATTGTAACGTTTTCGGGTTCCAATAAACAACTCGTGCAATTATTTATTTAAAAACAGTCTGTATATTTATATACTTAAAATTATATAACAATATAAAAACATAAAACTAACTCAACACTCTTAAACTACTACAATTTAATTATCACTGGTATTTATTTACTACTACTATTATTTATATCTCTGTCCGTATTTATTTATATAACAGTTCTATTTATATAAGACGGCACTACTATATTTATTTATTCGGCTATCACTATTCGTTTCCACCACTCGAGACTACCGAATTACTCCGCGATTACTTTTCCGCAATGAATCCCGTAATGAATTGAATCCCGGTGACTCAGTCGCCTTATATACCATGCATGAAATGTTCTCGAACAGTACTAGTAAATTCGGCAATATACTGGAGGTAATCTAGACCCTTCGTTGCTTACGTCGCACATCTGTGAGATGACTCACTGCATTTACGATATTTACCAGCCGAGAGAGATAATTTATGGTCTCTTTTTTGTGCGTGTGACAATTTCGTTTTTATCGCGCCGAGAGATCTGATTCTTTTATTTAATGTAAACTCATTTCGTTACAATACTTTATATATAATATAGAATAATTTACGACATATTTGCAAAAAAAGAATTATACAAAAGGTATCGCAAATTAAGTTCTAAATACTTTTATACTCGTAACGTACCTGTCTAAAAAGCATGACTTACGAAATCTTCGCAGAAAACTGATTTTCGATAAGAGTAAAAGACCTATTTCCGGTAGTAATATCGAAAAACTTTTTTAATGAAATTCTTCTTTAATTTAATTTTGAGTACATATGAATTCTTCATAAATTTGTTTAAACTTAGTAGTTGACGAAATATTGGCAAAATTCGATTTTTTCACTGAAGTAAACTACTACTTCCAGTCTGCCGATTTTAAATAATAAATAGTGAATACAAAATTTAGAATTGATACCTATAGCGGTTTGACCGCTATCGTGGTCACACACACACACACACACGCACGCACGCACGCGCGCGCGCAGAGAGAGAGAGAGAGCCATTTTTAAAAAAACACTTTTTCGGTATCAGGAGACTTCAAAAAGTGGACATCTGCAAAAATATCGAGGTCGAAAATCTTCATCATCACAATACTTCCTTATTCTACGTATAAGAAAGTAAAAAGCCATGCACATCATCACAGGATCAAGATAATAGGAAAATGTTTGTTACACAAAAATGTATCCAAATACGTCTACATCATATGTGTAGTATAGCAGCCACCCGTACGGCAAAAATTAATAAAAACAATAATTTCTAAAGGCCAATAATTTCTAAAAGCAAGGCACAGTTGTATTAATATTGTATGTAAGATTTAAATACATAATAAAAAAAAACATTTTAACTTTGATTTTACCCTATAATAAATCTTTATACTTTTTTCCTTTTATTTAACGAAGTTAATGAACAGGAGCAATTGATGATTTAATGGAAAATTTAAATATTCTTATAAAATTTCAAGAATTATTTATATCGAATACGTAAATTTAAAATGTAAGAATCTCTTATTTATATCAATCAACTCTCTGACTGTTGTTAGGGGGAATTGATTAACATCTATATGATACAGAAATACGGAATGTTTACATTTAATTTGAATACAATAATTTTATTAATTATAATACAAATTTGTCTATTTGAATTTTGACCTCAACTGTCATGGCAGATAGCCATGCCCACTGTCGCAGATTTTATGCACCAAATAACTTTTCTATGGTTTACTAGTAGTTCGTTGATTGCGATGAAGAAAATTTTGATCACGACATTTTTGCAGATGTCCAGGTTCTGAAGCCCCATGATTTTTGAAACAATTTTCGCGTTAGTCGTAGGTGCGTGCGTGCATGTACTAGTGTGTGTGACCACAATAGCGGCCAATTGGGTAAAGCTATGAATAACAAACTTTATAATTAAATGTATAATCTTCTATACACTTAATTACACTACTGACTCACTACATTTTCAATGAAATCTGTAAACCGGAAGTAGTAGTTTACATTAGTGAAAAATCAAAATTCACCAATATTTCGTCAACTACTAAACTTAAACAAATTTGTAAAGAATACATGCGTACTCAAAAGTGAATTTGTGAAAATTTTTATAAAAAAGTTTATCGAAATTCCTACCCCAGCAGGTCTTTTGCTTTTATCGAAAAATAGCTTTTTGCGAATATCTCCCAAGTTAAAATTTGATTTTATCATTGAAGTAAACCACTACCAGGAGTTCGGTACTGGTCGCGTGAAACAAGCGTTTACCATACATTGCCAAGACTCCTAACAATCGGCAGGATTATGGTAAACAACATAATTGGTCCCTTTTTTTGTCTATGACAATTTGAATTCATTAATTTTTTCGATTTCTTATACCTAACGTCAACAATTTTCTAGTAATTAGTATTTTGTTTTTCATATAATTATAGTTAAAGAGTGTTATCTAAAATTAAGTAGTTTTCGACGTAGTAGTTGTCATGTTGTTTTATGCTTCCGTAATTTTCGTTTATCTCTTTAGTTTAGAATCAGCTAGCAGCATTATCTGAATTCTGGGAAGCATTTGAAGCTATGGAATTATTGTACTTTCAAAAGAGAAAGTACAATAAATATAAAACTATTCAAAATATGTTTCTATATTTAAGTAAAAAAAATGTTAAATTATAATATGCCAAACTATAGAATATAGAATGCAAACATTAGCCAGAAAGCAACAAAATCAAAAATAAATACTTTACAAGTTTATTGTTATCGACTAAAGGAAATGTTCAAAATCCTGTCTATCTCTTATCTCACAATATAACTCTGATTTTGAATGACTCTAGCATTCAATAGAATGATGCGATCCGCTATCGGCTGTGCATTATAGAAAATATTTTTGATATAGTCCCTATAAAAAAAAACAGTTTATGTCGAATCCGGTATCTCGTTGGCCATTCTCGAAAACCTCCATTTCCACTTGTTTTGAAAATGTACCTTTACATATTCTCGCACACTGGCATGAAAGTCTGCAAGATTACCACCCAGCTGCAGTATCATGACTGATATCTAAAGATATACTTTCCGAGAGCAGTTGCAGATGGTATATGGAACGTGAACACTTTGTATATGTTATGGGTGTCTGTTATTAACTTACGCATTACAATTTAGAAATTTTCACGTTATTAATTCGGTAATTTGAAAACGTCTACCTTCATATGTTGTGCCGCCAGTGTCGTGCTTAAATATTTAAACTCAACGTCACTTTATATTTATAATCAGGCTTACGTTCAACTATAACATTACCAATATGATGAAAGAACATAAATAACCTCTAATTACGAATTCATATTATGTTAAAGTTAATTAGCTTACGTCGATAACCTGCTAGAAAACCTTTTTAACTGCGCTTATGGAATTCTAATGTCAAATTAGACAATTAATTTGAATTCACAGGGGGGTGAGAGTTGTAAAACGCAAAAGTCACTAAAATGCAAGTGGCGGCAGCATAACTCAATATACACATTATATAATAAAACGTGAAGGCTTGATATAAACGGTCCTAATTTATGGACGGAACTGTACTTGTCATTCACAGAGAAAAACTGACACCAGGCCTTTACGTCAATATATTAATCAATGTAATTGTTACTTATAATTACACGAGAGCTTTCTTTTTTCCGGATAAATTTTCAGCTTTTAACGAAAATTTTTGTTGCTAGGTAACTACCTATACGAAACAAATTGCCGTTTTATCTAAGCGGCAATTTGTTGAGTTCAGTTACCATTTAGCAACTAAACTTTAGTTTAAAAATGGAAAATTTATTCGGAAATACAAAGAAAGCTCGAATGTAATTCGGTAAGATAATTTACTAAATCTGTAAACAATTACTGAAAAATTTATTACATAGTAATCATACTATTTAAAAATACAGTTATTAAAAACACAGTTCTTATTTTGTGAAGGTTAGGTACTTACAATGAGTTTGCAAATTTTGTCATAACAACACTTCACAACGAACACTATGATGATAAAGTAAGCAAATTGAAGTCGGGTCAACCAAAGATAGTACGCAAACCTTAGGGTTGCGTCGACTTTGACATTTCATTTTGACAGTGAGTTCGTTGATTTTATGACATTACGAGAAAACACAAGTTGTTGTCAGGCCAACCAAAGGTAAACAACTTTATATAATATACCGGGTGTAGAATGGATTTTCGTGCATAGGGATTTTACATGCAAAACTAATAATTTGCGAATATTCCCTCCCCTAATTTTTTTATAGGAAAATGTTAAACACAAAAGTTGTAGACAAAAAAAATGTATCTAAATTCTTTGATATTTATTTTCTAACACCTTCTGGTCCTGCTAGACTTGAAGAAAAAGTATTAGGAATGAACCTATTAGTACTAGCCATGAATCCTGTCAGCAATAAATGTCACGTTTTGACAATCAAAATAAGTTTGCTGATTCTTAAAATGAATTGCTATAGCCAAGAAGAGAAAGTCAACTTTATTAAATGGTACTACTCTGGATTGTCTTTTAGGGACATACAAGCAACTTTTGCTGGATTCTACCCGGAGCGACCAAGTCTAAATTTGAACACCCTGAATAGAATTGTCAGGCACTTTGAGACCAACGGCACTGTTAATAAGAATTGTAAGTGCCAGAATGTAACAGCTGGTGCAAGTAGAGAGAAGGTAGATGCCGTTCTCTTGAGCGTTGTAGAGAACAAAAATGTCGCCTTAAGACAAATAGGTAATAATTTGGGGATTCATTTACTACTGCTCAGAAAATTTTAGAGAGTCAAGATCCGCGGTTTCGGTCTTATAAATACGAAAAGCACCAAAAAATATTCGAGGAGGATAAAGAAAAAAGAATGCAGTTTTGTGAAATAATGATGGAGATGGCCAATGATGACCGAAACTTTTTATCTAGGATTTTATTCAGCGATGAGTGTCGATTTCAGTTAACTGGTGAACCAAATCAACAAAATTATCGCAACTGGAGCACACAAAATGAACATTTAATGTTGCAGACTCATACGCAATACCGGGGTAGTGTCAATGTTTGGGCTGGCATACTAGGTCCTCACATAATTGGACCGTTCTTTATTGCAGACCGCTTAACTGGTGCTGCGTATTTAAATTTTTTGCAAGAAGAAGTCGGGCCAGCTATCGACGAATTGGGAATTAATTACGAATTTTGGTACCAACATGATGGATGTCCGGCGCATTACCAGCGCGATGTTTTAGAGTACTTAAATCATGTATTCCCAAATCGCTGGATAGGTCGAGGTGGAGAAATTAATTGGCCTCCAAGATCTCCGGATCTTTCGCCAAATGATTTTTTTCTGTGGGGCACATTGCATGATCGGCTATACAATGGAAGGACGTATCAAAATGTCGACGCTTTAAGAGCTGCAATACTTGCAGAATGTCGTCAAATATCACACTATCAACTGGCCGCAACTAGAAGAAATTTTTACAACAGATTGGGGTGCTGCTCAGCTGTCAACGGAGATTTGTTTGAGCATTTAATTTAGTTATTACTACAACTACCTTTATTACCACGTTCAATAAAATTTTAAAATCTCTTCAGCACGTTTTACTTTCTCATACGTAGTATAAGGAAGTATTGTGATGATGAAAATTTTCGACCTCGAGATTTTTGCAGATGTCCACGTTTTGAGGTCCCCTGATACCAAAAAAGCGGTTTTTAAAAAATGTCTGTGTGTCTCTGTGTGTGTCTGTCTGTGTGTGTGTGACCACGATAGCGGTCAAACCGCTGTAGATATCAATTCCAAATTTTGTATTTACGAATATAATCTCCTTCTTGAGAACTGATTAGATTTTGAGCAAAATCGGCAGACCGGAAGTAGTAGTTTACTTCAGTGAAAAAATCGAATTTTGCAAATATTTCGTCAATTACTAAGTTAAAACAAATTTATAAAGAATTCAAATATACTCAAAATTAAATTTGAGAAAAATTGTTTTAATAAAGTTTTTCGAAATTCCTACCGGAAGTAGGTCTTTTACTCTTATCGAATGGCGATTTTTTGCAAATATGTCGTAAATTATGCATTCTATATATATTTATGAAGAGTACAAAAGTATTTAGAGTTGGATTTGGAATATTTTTTGTATAAATGAAATTTCAAAATTCGGACCGGAAGCAACACTTTCATACGTATAAGAAAGTCGTGTGGTGGCCACACCTCATTTTTTTATTTTCTGCAAACGACTTAAAACCTATGCTTAAAACAGATTTAAACGCCTCTACTAAAATTGTCACATTGTTGTGTTAAATGAATGAATTTTGTTACTTTTGTTGTCACATGTCACGGCTGTTGCTATTTTGTATCATTTCTTCAATTCTTTTTCCTTTAATGACCTGGAGGGTGATAGTAAGCAAAGAAGAAAAAAAATGGGACCTATTTTTAAAGCTCTATAATTTTTGTGTTTAACATTTTCCTATAAAAAAATTAGGGGAGGGAATATTCGCAAATTATTAGTTTTGCATGTAAAATCCCTATGTACGAAAATCCATTCTACACCCG
The DNA here is from genome assembly GCA_963170755.1 of Amphimallon solstitiale. Taxonomy (NCBI): domain Eukaryota; kingdom Metazoa; phylum Arthropoda; class Insecta; order Coleoptera; family Scarabaeidae; genus Amphimallon; species Amphimallon solstitiale. Next base: position 97,073,086 of record OY720676.1, on the reverse strand, counting down.
GTATAAAAGTTAAGTTTAGTTTTGTCACTTTGACAGCGATGAAAGTTTATATCGCTGTCAAAGTGACAAAACAAGTCCGACTTATGGTTTTTTTTAGACATGCATTAAATTATCTAAAAATAATAAATTACAAAAGCTGCTATTCACTGATTGTAGTTTCGATAAAATTGTAATTAAAATTTGGCACCTCTTTGGCAAATATCAAAGTACACTTACAAGGTCAATCTTCAAGCACGATGATGAACTTAACAAATGTAACGACTTATACGATAATTACTTTGTAACAAACTCCTACACATAGCTTTATTTCTTGTTTACACAAATTTGAGTATAGCTAATGTTTCAATTGTGTTATACCTTTGCATTTCATTACCTGTCGGGAAAAGACGACGTGCACTCTCCTATCATCGCTAAATTTGTTTCACGTAGGTAATACAAGAAACATAATATTTAATAACAAGAAAAGACTCAAGGGTAACAGTATAGTGATCAAGGAGGATCTCACGAAGAGATCCCACTTCAATGGGAGATTTGTATGGACTAGTGACGGTAAAGTTTTTGTAACGCTTAATAATTCAATTAAGAGTATCAAAACGATAATGTATCATATATTAATGTCGTGCAGTGTACACCTGTTAATAGTACTTGCTTTTTTGAGCTGTGTAACAAATATGGCCTCACGAATTCCATATTTGTTACATACTTCAGCACTTCAGAGGGGCGTAAAATAATAATTAATCATTCGTGTGTTAGCATTAAAAGCTTGAAGACTTTTATTGTAAGTAAGGTTATGAACAAAGAACTCTTAAGGCGTTAGCTTAAACATCGCATACAATACATTTCAACTGTTTGTTAACGTACGTGTTTTGGTCGATAGTCAACAATCGTGGTACTCATCGTCCACTTAATTTCCAAGTGCATGAAAAACGGCATCTTCTCATTAGTAGAATATGGAGCATTGTCTTCTGAAAAATGAAAATAACGCATTTTTGCATTTATTATCAATGTTGCTTCATATTTTTTCCTGTTTATTTGTTGTATTATAATTAAAATGTTCTTTAGATATTTTATTTTGTTCTGGCGTGAGAAGCTTAATTGTACCCAACTATTAACTCTCAAATAAATCAAGTAAATTTCCAAAAGAACTCATTTCATATGTAAAAATATTAATTAATATAATAGCACACGTACAGTCTGATCTATTACGTGATTTTTTGTTATAATTCGGAAATGCTGAAAGTAGAGTTGTTTCTGTTTTGTTAAAGTATATAAGTACTTAAATCAAGACAAACAACGAATGAAATATCTTATAAAAGCAATTAAATTGCCGGATCTATTTTTTAGAAAGAAAAAAATACTAAGTGGATGACTTATTTGAAACCAAAGTAATTATAGTTTGATAAAAAAGTAAAGCTAATGTAGACGAATTGCATTTGCTGATAACTAGTCATGTCACAAATATTAGATCAATGTGTATGTATCCACCTGCGTCAAGTGGATGTATTGAACCCAATATTTAAATTCAATAATTACTGTAAGTGCTATATCAATAGTAATCTTGTCGTTTGGTGATAATATATTATCACAGCAAATTACAAATCGGTCTTCCTGAGTCTGGAGTTATGTTTCATATAGTTTAGATCTATTTAAACGAGTTCATGTGATAATTTGTGTAACAAAATGCATCCTAGTAAGTACATTGGTATATGTTAAATTTTATATCAAATGCATCAGTTACCTAATATTACAGAGCGTATAAAGTGGATAACATGTGCTTCGATATTGTTAATGGTATATATTACACAAACAAATGCTAGTTGCAGTATGTATGGACACTGCAATTCCAACGAAAAGGGGTTCCAGAATTGTAACACAACAGGTGCAGATCCCAAACCATTAAGTGATCCAACAGTGTTAAGTTTGTTAAAAGAAAAATGTCCATTTTTAATTACAGGTAAACACGAATTATAGAATTAGATATATATCAAACAGCTTCTTAAATCTTAATTCTGTATTTTTAACCACATATTTTTTTATATGATACTGACACATTGATCTGAGAAATATAAATTCAAAATTATTTCATATATTTATTCTTTTCGTCTCGCTACATTTCCCGTTTTTGTTTCAATACAAGTTTAAGTGTTGATAAATGCTTCAAAATTTGTTATAAACAAGAAAGAATGAAACGGATTTTCTGTCTTAAGGCTTTAACTTTCAGTGGCATAAGAAATACCTTTTACAAGTCAAACGTTTTGAGTGTATTTTTGATCAGTTTATCGAGCTGTTACTGAAGAAATTGATATGCATAAATATAAAACAATGCAACACGCCCTAAAATGTCGAATTTGTTTATTTATAAAAAAATTTCCACTTCTTTAATGGATTACTTTAGCAAAAAAAAAAAAAAATAAGAGACTATGAAATTAATTTTATTCTGCCAGGAAATCTTTAAAAGTAATATTGAATTTTGAAGATATTAATATTTTTTGTAATAACCGCCTCCTCCTATGAGATCCTCTAATCGATAAGACATAGAATTAACTAAATGTTGGCATACGTTTTCCGGTAGATCCTGCCATGTTATATGGATACCATAACTGGATAACTGGTCTATTGTCATGAAAAAGGCCAACGTTTGCATGTGCTAAAAGGTATATGGTCAGTTATTAGTTTCATATACGTTGTTTTTTTTGAAGAATAACTTGTTTCGTAAGATAAATAGTTTGTGGTAAATTCCAGATATTTTCTTAAGAAGATATGGAATGCAAACAAAATTTGTGAATAGAGGGAGAGACAAGACAGAATTTACGTCCGAGAGAAGTGACAAAGAGACGGTATTAGTTCCTCTCGTATTTTAAAACATTCAGTTTGTTGCGATCTTCTTAATTAATTTTAACAGTAGTGACTAATTAATAACATGTTTTTAATAACACAACTAATAACAAGAGTAGGAAAATATTTCATTACTACAGAGACCATAGTTTTGATGCTTACAACTGTTCAGATAACATATTGTAGTGTTATTTTTTTAGATAATTATATACCTATTTAAAAAAATTTTAAAGAAAAATGGTGTAATAGAAATATGACATATTTACTTTCACAATATTTTACAAATTTATTTGATATTGCCAAATTAATTATAATTCAATAATTTTTTACAAATATTTAGTATGCCAGTGTAAATAAACTTAAATTTAACAAGAAAAATGCTTTTTCTTACTTTGCAATTAGATTTGTTTTGTAGTAACCTATCAATTGACTGATTATTTGTATTACATTCTGACACATCTGTAAACAACCATCTGTATAATTATAATACATTAAGCTAATAATATTAATGGTCTAAGCTTTGCACTTTAAATAAACAGGAATTAGTGATGAACACATTAGAAACAGACAGATATTTTAACAATATAACAAGAATGCACAGATGATTTTGCCTTTAATAGAGTGATCATAGATTAAAACTACTTTAGATTTTTATAGAAATACTTAAATAATTAATGTAAATAAAGAAGTGAAGATTTTATTTTCTAATTTCTAATAAAAAATATTTTAAAAGTAAATATATAAAAGTAATTATTAGGGATTAATTAAAATTACGTTTTAGATTTTACAATATTTTAAGACTAGATACATATTCAAGATTTTAAGTTCACAGGTTTACTGATCAATAATCAGTAAAGTTCTTAAAATCTTGAATCTTTACTCATTATTGATCAGTAAAGTTTTCAACTTAAAATCTTGAATAGTTCTGAAAATATTGTAAAATTTCGAAAGTAATTTTAATTAATGTACCACTGGCTCCCGATCCCTAGTAATTACTTTTATATAGTTACTTTTTGATAATTCAAATATTTTCATATTAGAAATGAGTTTGTTTTCCGCTGTTTCATATTCCGCTTTCCTTCAATAGTTATTACAAATAATAAACAACAACATATTTCAGATTAAATTTTATAAACATATGATTATGTCCACTTATTTTTTCATAATTATATTTTAATAAGGCTTTTATTGTTTAGATGACGATCCAGACCCACCTCTCTGTTGCGATGCTGCACAAGCAACAGAAATGAGTGACCAAGTTGAAATGTTATCAGTATTTTCGAGGTGTCCAACTTGTTTAAAAAATATGGCAACAAATATATGCATGTTTAGTTGTTCTAAAGACCAAGGAGAATTTGTTATACCAAGAACAACAGTAGAAGGCGGCAATTATGGCGGCGAACGTGAGTATTAATTTTTTTCATTATACGTTTAATTTGAAACAAAGTTTCTTATTAGCTTCATAGTAATATAGTAATAACCCCAGGTTTCATTTTCAATTGACTTAGGGATCTGGGCCACTCAAATTATAGGTGTAAGCTATTACATGTTAGCGTTTTTTTTCCTGTTTACTGGCTTACTTGGTACTTTACTTATCAGTTTTGGACATATGTTAATTGTTTTAACAATAAGGTATTGTAGTACTTCACGAACAAATTTGAATCTCAAACTGTTCAAAAGAACTCTCTCATACCGTGAAGAAATTAAGTGGAAGTATGTTCAATTTGTCATCCTATTTTGTATTATATTAGTACAGGCAATTTTAAAATATTGCATTGAACTTCGTTACGCCATCTGAAAGGATATTTAGTCTTAGGGTGGGTTAAATTGGCTCGGAATTTATTTTCCTCTCTGCCGTGCTATTCAAAAAAAAAAATCTAGAAACTATTTGTTGTCGAAAATTTTCTTTATTTTTCAAGTAATGAATGGAAACATCATACAGTTTCAATTAAATACTTCATATATTGCCTGATATACACCTGTTATGCGAAATTTTAGTTGAAATTTTATTTTGTCATCTTTAATACACCTCCAAAGTTTTACGGAAAATGGTAAACTACCCAAATGAAGTATCAAAAATGATTCAGTTTTACATCCATGAGTTCAATTTGGAATTTGAGAACATACAAAAAAAAACTGTCCGTTTACTATGACTCCCAAGAACATACTTTTGGTGCATTTTTTAATTCTTTTTGTATCTTTGTGGGCATTGCTTTTATTGGTCTTAATTGATATTTTTATACTTTTGATCAACCTTTCAGGGTTAGATATGTCTGTTGCTATTCTGTGATCAAAAGCTTTCTGCTTGCAATACTATCTCTTATACTATTGCAGGCGGAAAATTTTTGATTTCATTGACGTAGAGCTTATGTAACTTTTCACCGAGGCAACATGACGTATAGTTAGTACAAAAATGTATAATAATAATTGAAACTGGATATGACTGTATAATGTGTCTGTAATTAATTTACGTCTCCGCCATTTGTACTATAGCGATTTTTACGTTATATACTATTGTCCTAAATTTAAAAATAAGCGATTAAAATGCACTTAAACTTTTGATAATCAAAGAGTTTAAGTGCATTTTATTCGCTTATTTTTAAATTTAGGACATTAGTGTATTATTTACTTTTGTTTAGAACTTAACTCTCTTTCAAAATATGTCGAAATATACAGGATGTTCCATTTAAAAATTTGTTGCTTTTGTAAATATCATATTTAAGAGCTAGTTTCTCAGATATTCACAAAAGTAACAAATTTTTAAATGCAACATCCTGTATATTTCGACATATTTTGAAAGAGAGTTAAATTCTATACAAAAAGTAAGTGAGTACACACTGCACACTTCAGCAGTAGTTTAAAATACCAAAGAGCCAAATAGCTGGTGTCAGCTTTCTTCAAAAATTGGATAGATGTGGCTTTTACTTGGTGAAGAACAACAAGAGTTATGCGGCCATCAAAGCAACTACCTACGGCAAGAAGAAATGGGTAAAAGAAGAAATGAAACTACAATATAGCAAACGAGACGTGTGGAATATTTATGTGAAGGTAATTCATTCGGAATTGGCACACAGATTACACCCTATAGAATTTAATATTTTAGACTTTGATACTAGAGATAAAATAAAATCAATAATTCATAAAAAGTACCTAGTACAAAAACGTAAATTAAACACATTATTAACCAATCAATTAGTACCTAAAACTCCTCAAACTAAATTCACGGATCATAAATTCTTTCACAGATTTGTTAATCTTTCAAACGTAGTTTTTTCACATAACGAAAGGCAATTATTACAAAAAGGTTTTAAACATAATATTCAACCCACAGGTTCTATAGATAATTTTAATACATTAGGTATAGAATCAGAAATTAACTTGTATAATGTACCTAATAATACCAATTTAAAACACAAAGTTTCTGAAATTATTAAAAAGGAGTTTGTTAATGTCAAACGATATAATTTTGAATTACCAGTTGCTAAATCAATCCAACAAAAATCAAAATCAAATAATCTTATTTTTACCAAAGCAGATAAAGGCAACACGGTAATAGCGTTACATAAAGATGATTATAACATGAAAACCAACAACTTTATAGAGGCAAGTAACTTTGAAATACTCAAAAAAGACTCTACGAATAAATTTCAGAAAGAAATTAAGGTAGCTGTAGAGAACGCCAAATCAATCATAAACGAAAAAGAAAAATACAGATTATTTTTATCAAACCCTCAACACCCAGAACTTTATTCATTAATTAAACTTCATAAAAATGAGTATCCAATTAGACCGGTTAAAATTGTATCATTTTTTACAGCTCCTTCTTTTAATGTTTCGAAACTACTTATAGATATCAACTTTTTAGACCTTAGTATTTCGAAAATAAATAATAAACATGATTTTTCCATATTTCATAAACCATCACACACTGATATAACAATTCATAACAGTTCAGCCCACCCACATAGCCATAAATTAGCAGCGTACAATAGTATGATACACAGACTTCTAACAACTCCCTTAACTACTAATAACTATAACAAAGAATTAAATATTATTAAACAAATAGCAGTTAATAATAACTACGACCCAAAGTTAATTGATAATATCATAGCTAAGAAAACGCACAAACAAACTTTAGATGAAATATTCCCTTTGGATAAAAATAAAAATTATCAATATAAATGTTTAACATACATAGGTAAACTTTAGACCTAAATATATTCCTTAAAACAGATAACAATTTATCTAGGTTCATTAAATACAGTAAATCCAAACCGTCAAAATTTAATAAATCTGGAGTATATAAATTAAAATGTGGTAGTAATTGTGACAAAATTTATATTGGGAGAACGTTCAGAAATTTCAAAACTAGAATTTCAGAACATAAACGTAGTTATGATAACAAAAAACTAGTTTCTAATTACTCAAATCACTTAATATCAGAAAACAGAAAATCATTTGCTTGATCCGGAGTTTGAAATTTTACATGTACAAAATAAATCCCATAAATTAAATCTCTTAGAAGCCCTTGAAATAAATAAAAACAAAAATTCTGGGAATTTACTTAATGACCAACTAGATATTAACCGTTCTCCATTACTAAACATATTCGTTTAGGGTTTTTTCCGTGTGCCTATTGTGATGAAGTGCCTCGTATGTCTTTCCCACCCCACTTTTTGTTCTGTGAGTCATATATACTTGCAATTGCCAAACTTAGGTACATATACGTATTTCACTTGTAGAGTAGTTATTACATTTTTGTAAATAAATATAGTGAAGATTTAAACAAATTTGTTGTTTTCTTTTACATTTTTGTTTACGTAGAGGCCATTTTTTTTACAGCGCCCACCTTTTCTAAGTCGGCGGCAATTCCATTTTCAGAGACCACATGTTCAAAGTAATTTACTTCCTTATGGAAAAGGTGACACTTTTTAAGGATTAGTTATGCAATCTCGGAAATATCTGCTCCAAATTATGCATGTGATTTTTAAAGATCCTTCCAACCACAATTACATCATCAAGTTACACCAGGCAGATATTTCACGACAGTCCTTACCGAGGCCATAAGTCGCTCGAACGTGGTAGGAGCATTTCATAATCCAAATGTCATTATTAAACTGCCACAAACCCGTATGCCATGGTGAATGCAGCATATTCCTTATCATTAGGATCCATTCCCACTTGTCAGTAACCGTTCCTCAAATCACAATTGGTAAACTATTTCGCTTCAGCCAAAGCATCTAAAGCTGGCTACACTCATGCAACAGAACATCGTACCGAACTCCGTCGCGTCTCAAGTGTGGACGCAACCACGCAACAGTGCAACAGCGCAACATCGCAACAAGTGAAATACGTATATGTACCTCAGACATATATACGTATTTCACTTGTAGAGTAGTTATTATACCATCGCTGTTTGACAAAGCTACAGTGTTAGCGAAACGCGTCACAGCCATTACATTTTTGTAAATAAATATAGTGAAGATTTAAACAAATTTGTTGTTTTATTTTACGTTGAGTTCAATGGATCTTCACCAAGTAAAAGCCACATCTATCCAATTTTTAAACAAAAATGGACTACGAAGTTACCTAGGACTGTGCACATACTATCGGTAATACCTTCCAGGACTTGCTAACATTGCAAAGCCATTAAACCGGTTTACAGAAAACAGACTGGTTGAAAACGTGAATGCCAAGCGTCTTTTGAGTTATTGAAGGAAACTTTAATAGGTGCAACAATCTTAACTTCTCGATTGCCATTGGAAAGACTGTTTTTGGATACAGATGTCAGTAATTATGAAAAAGGCAGTGTGGTTTTTCATATCCAGGAAAGAGAAGAAAGGGTCATTGGCTGTTTTAGCAAGATGTTTTCAAGCTAAAGCAAAACTGTTGAAAAACAAAACGCGAACTACTACTAGCAGTAGTAAAACCAGAATAGCACATCCATAAATCTTTGTATGAGAAGAAGTTTGTGATTCGGACTGATCATGATTAAAATATCTTTGCACCTCAAGAACTCTATGGATCAACTAGCCAGATGGATTTACAAAAAAATCTAGCAGATATTAGATTTAGTTTGGTTGTATATTTCAACGCGGCCTGTCTCGGAAGTTCCAGCAACAGAAGACCTCCTTCGTTAGTAGATATTGTAGGTGTATTTTGAATATAGTTTATAAAAGGACGAATTGAAAGTGATTTATTATGATAAAAGTATGCCAAAGCACGTCTAATTTGTAATCAAGCAAAGCACGTACCTGTTATATATTTAACTTTCTTACTTTAGCCCCCAAACATTTTTATTTAGTAATTGACTCAATATTTTAAAAATTTAAAAATAATTCAATATTTTTACGATGTACTTATATTAAATGGCATTAGGTACTAGATTTAAACCTCAAATAGTAGCAAATTTCTATGGAAGGGTTTCAAGTAACAGAAAAAATTTGATTTTTCACATAATATACTACTAAAATCTTTTTTCCTAGAACCCCTTCCATGAAATCTACATTTAAGGTTGAAGGTTCAACTTATTTAATGTGCGTACATGCAAACACTTTCATTTACCTGTATTTAGCGGCATATTAATTGGATCCAATACTTGAACACAAGTATAGGGTTCAGTTAATGTACCGCTTAAAGTGCGTTAATTGGGGAAAATATCTGAAAATTCCTAATACTAAACTAGCCGTTAATTATGCATTCTACAGGGTAGCGATTGCGTTTGAAAAGTATGTCATCCTAATTGAAATAGTAACAATATTGAGCTGCTCTACTTTATGTGAAGTAGAGCAGCAGAGATTTATATACTTTCGAGCACCGCCGTATTTCTATATCTATACCAAATCGCTGAACAGATTCAGTGATCACGTTGGCACACAAAATTATTCAAGGATCAATATCTGTAGAATAGTTATCGCCGTAGCATTTGACATAAGAAATTGGTCATATTTAAATGAAAATAGAATAAATGCAGCCAAAAAACAGATTTAACGGAAACAGAAACGTAAAAGTAAATAAAGACCTGCGATCTCTGATACTATTCCAATTTACCTAATCGCCTAATGTAAACGATCCTTGCCGCATACCGTTTTTATGCATAGAATTCCTTGATCATGCACTTTTATTACTGAATTTCTTCGGCGAATCTAGTATAGTTTTAAAGATTTTTACAGAGCCATTGCGTTTTTGACTTCCTTGCACATCTACTTTCTATGTTTAGTTTTTTCAACTTCTAGGATAATCCATTACTAAAATGGTTTAGACTAGTTTCCTTGATTCTTTTATGTAACGAAAGCAGTATAGTCTTTCACACTTTCTAGATCGATGAATTTTAAACTCAGCTAGGATTTTTTAATCTTTTGTCTGAGTAATTATTATATACTTCCAAATTTTGCATCATTCTCACTATTTTGTTTTCTGAACTTAGTACATTGTTTGAATACATTTTCTTAATATTTTTCACATCAAGTTCAATAGATAAACTTCTTTAAAGTGAATCACCAATATTATCTTAACCGGCAATGTCGTTTTCTTTGAACGATAAATTTATGGATGTAAGTTTTAACATTCAAAAGCATTTCTTATTCATTTCTATTTTATCAGACGTCTATCCTTTTGAACGAATGATGTTTGAAAGGTTTAAATAAAGAATTTTTTTTTCTCAATACGTGACTTGAAATTTTAATATAAAGAAAATTTTAATATTGTACATCGAATAGCTCAATCGGTAGAGCGTACAACCGACATTCGGACAAATTGTCTTCAGGACAACCGCGGTGAAAATTTTTGATAGCAAGATGTCGCTAATACAAATTATCGATTTCAAGTAGCAAGAAGATATTTTCAAATATCTATATATATAATATTTTTAAATGTTCTTCTATGGTTATAGGACATTTTTGGGGTTTGGTTTATTATCGTTAAATGTTTTTAAATTAATAAATATTTCTGGTTATTTATTGGTCAAAATTCCAATTTTATCAAAAACCATTAATTCTATGTGATATAAGAGTAAATAATATTTTCTTTGTATGTTGGCAATTAATTATTTGATTTTTGAACATAGGTTAATTATGTACAACACCAATAAGATTGCGTGAATTTTGTAATACTATTCTTACGAAATCGTTCGTATTAAGAACGTGTTTAATGGTCTGCGCCAATATCAACGCATGATGAACAATAAACATTACAATGGATGATTCCGAATGTGGTCCTAGACTGACTTCTGTTGACATCAATCATTACACTTACAAATAAATTTCAACTTTTGGTTTTGCCATGAAATAATGTATATTAATTTTTATAGAAGACAGAAACACTTAGTTTAGTCAACAGAATATGCTATAATTTCATTTGGATGTTAATGAAAAGATTTGTATATGTAGGTATAGCATAATTTAAGGTGTACTGCAATTTTTACACATCTGGATTTACATTAGAAAATGAACTATCTGGTCAAGGTGTTTCTGTGAAGAAAATTCGTGTTTTCACGATGGGGATGAAATTACAACTAGTCCGCTCGAGAATTTTAGGAGATAATCGCTTTTCCCGCAATACCTTACAAAGTGGTGTCATTTTGCGTGTTTTAAATAGTGGATATTCTATTAATATTGACAAGTTTGACGAATATTGAAAGACCACTGCAGAATTATTTGCATCTATGTACAATTGGTACTTCATGTTACCTACAGTACATAAAATTCTTATTCATGCTGCTGCAATTATTAAGTTATATTTCCTATCGGTGAATTATCAGAAGAAGCCCAAAGGTCAGAAAATAAGAACGTAAGGAAGTACCGGGACAGACATACTCAAAAAATCAATCCCCGTTTAAATCAATGAGGAATCATTCTATAGGCTGCTATTGAGCTCAGATCCTCTTCTGATTTCATATCAATCCAGAGCCATGATTCTGTTGCTTGACCTTACAGAGAAAGACGAACTTGAACTTAAGGAGTACGAGTATGATGACGAAAGCAAACTGTATACAACAGACGCAAGTGAAGACTGGGATGATTAGTCTTATATTTGTTTTGACTGTCTTGTCTTGCCTATTTGTACGTCAGAAATAGTTTCTATAATATATAGGAACTTGCAATAAAACAACTAACAACCGGCTAAAAAACGTCAAACACCGCCTCCCCTTTACAACAGCACCTCTAGCTCGTTATAACTTAATATTAGTAGTTATAAAACGTAGTAAGTAGTTATATTAATAAACAAATACTTATGTGCTAAATATCACAGGAAGTAACGATCGTTCAGATCGTGACACCTCCCAGTGAGCACAATAACGTCGAAAAAACGTTAACAAACAACGTTAACCTTGTTCTAAAAAACGTTTTATTCGACGTTGAATAAACGCAAAAATGTCGCGAGCTTCAACGTTATATTCGACGTCAGTTGCAACGTTTAAGTAACAGAAAAGCCAAACCAATTGATAACGTTTTATTTAAATTGCAATTCAACGTCATTTAAAACGTTTAAATAATGGCATCTCCAAACATTTCTTTTTGAGCTGCAATTAAAGGTAAAAGAAACGTTTTTTTGAACGTTACCAACACGTTGTTCTGAAACATTTTATTCGACCATAAATCGACTTTTTTTTCAACATCCAGTCAACGTTTATATAACGAAATGTTTCAACAAACAAATGTGAGTTTCAATCAACACCTAATCGACGTTTTACAGAACACATAATAGATTGCCGCGGCGTCTCATGGGCGAGAGAATTGTTGTAGCAGCAATTGCTCCTAAAACAACTGCGACTTACGGGCGAGACTGGACGATCTATTATAAACGTTTTGTAAAACGTCGATTAGGTGTTGATTGAAACTCATAAAAAAATGTTACACATTTGTTGCAGCATCTCGTGACGTAAACGTTTACTGGATGTTGAATAAAACGTAGATTTATGGTCGCAATAATAATTATAGACTACAAAGTAGTACATGATTATTAGATATTGTTACCATAGCAAATACGTCTTATTTAGATAACTAAATACTCACCATTACTTCTTTTATATAATTTCAATAATAAAATGACACATCATGTTCTAAATAAAATTTGGGTTCTTATCCAAATTTTCTAAAAATTTATACAGTCCAGGAAAATTGTTTTCATTTTTGGGGTACACGAAATAATATTAAACTTAAATTAATTGTAAATAAAAAAATATTATTTATATTTTTAAAATATATACAAGTATACAACAACAAACAAATAAACTAAGGTACTACATAGATTAATACAAATATCGATAAAAAACATAACTAACTAACTGAATATAAATGTTTTCAAGAAAAAAAAGAAAAATACATCACACATCACATTATGTTATAAATAAAATTTGAGGTTTTATCCAAATTTTCTAAAAATTTATACCGTCCAGGAAATTTGTTTTCATTCTTGAGGTACACGAAATAATATTAAACTTTGTTGAAATCGGTAAACGAAACATACCTGTAAATAGCACACGTTCAGTATTTTACATCGAAAACATTAAAATCTTTTAATAAAATAATAATGGTTTGAAAACATAACCACTTACCGTGTATTAAACCAGAGATTATCCCGTTTTGTATCTTGCTTCTATAGAGGTTATTACCGTTACCAGTCACAAATATTAGAGAATATTAAAACTGACACCAACCACTGACCTAAAATACCACTTTGCAAACTGTTTTTGCCTCTTTTTCACCACATGCGTACTTGCTGTTTGACATTGATCCCACTCTTCAGACATCCTTAATACACAAGGAATAAAAGGATATAATATAGAACTACTAAATGTACTGTAGTGTGAGAGGAATAGACTTCTACATACAAGTGAGATAGATATAACCAGTCAGTTAGTTGTGGAAAAAACAATGCGCCAATAAATAGTTTTGTACATCAGCTTTCTGAATTTTGTTGATTTTTACATATTTATTTGTTTTTGGAGTATATCAGAAGTTATAAGGAACGCCTAAAAAGAGCTGTCGGTTTCTATCGAGTCTATATATCTTTATTGAGAACGTAATATTTTGAAAAATTCTATTGTTCAATTCAAAACTTCCATTTGATATCCATGGTGATTTTTAATTTAAAAAACTTTTACTCTTACATAGAATATTGTCGTGCAAAATTAAAGCGTGAAGAAACAATCATCAAAATCTGTATTAACAAAAACGCTATTAAATTAACATTAAAAATGATAGTATAGGAGATATAGTGTTACAAACGTAGATAAAACGTTGAAAAAATATCGAAATACGTCGAAGTAAAAACATTGGAAGATTCTAGTTTGACTGCGTTAATTTTAACATTATTTTAACGTTAAAAATTTGGTTGTTTGTAAACGTTCGTAAAACGTTGAAAAGAAATATCAAAATACACTAGTAAAAATTTCGAAAAATATTACACTCATAACGTCAATATCTATCGTTTCTTTAACGTTAAAATTTAATGTACAAAACATTCTTATGTTCTGTGAAAACGTTTAGAAGACGTTGTAACCGCAAAGTTGAAATTTTTCTTAATAAAAAACGTTGAAAAGTGTAGACTGCAGCAACGTTAATATTACTCTTCAGTTTAACCTTAAAAATCACTTTATAATACATTACAAAGTTATATGAAAGCGTAAATAAAACGTCGACAAGCAACATGAAAATATGTCTCAATAAAAACGTTGTAAAATTGTACACCCTAACAACCTTATTTTTAAACGTTATTCTAACGTTAAAAATTACTTCACAATACATAATCGCGTTGTACACCACCGTGTATAAAACGTTGAAAAAGGAAACGTTAAAATAAGCCTTCCTATAAACGTTTTAAAATTCAACATGTCGGCAACGTTAATTTCAAACGTTGTTTTGACGTGTCTTTTTGATCTATATGGTGTAATAGGTTTTAACAAAACGTCACATAAACGTTAAAATATTGACGTCATAATACAACTAATTAGAAACGTTAAAATTTTCGACTTATAACGTTATATCAACACAATAACGTCTAAAAAACGTTGAATTAACGTATGTGTGCTCACTGGGCTTTAAGTACTTATTTCATTTTCTAAGTGGTTGAAATCGAATGAATAGCCATTGTTTATACATATTTGTACTGCATAAAATAATTCAACAAGATTCAATTTTTAACCTATTTTTACGGCGTGATTAATTTCGATTACGAATTTGTTCATTTTGAACACTGTACGTCGCTATATTTTTCGGATAAAAGTGAAATGTGAATGTAAAATATCCACTTTAAGCAACATATTGCATTCAGTGCTGTGAAATGCTTATAAATAGTCTATTACTAACGTTTAATAAACCTATATCAGGGACACCCACGCAATTTTATCCCGTGCTGTTAATTTGGTTTCAATTTTTCTATCATTTACTATTACTCGTATCTAAGTTTTCATTCAGATATTTTTGGAAACTTTTTTTGAAGTTATTTAAAACCATGACTTTCTTGATCCACTGCTTATATACTAAATTTCTTTTTATCCTCTAAAGACACTGATCTTGTAATTCTCCTTGCCTAATATATCAAGAGAAGGCAATGTTGTACATCACCTATAGTGACATAACTTTATAAAGTTCTGTCGTAGTGGCAACAATTGCTTAATTTAATGGTTTTTCCTGTGACGACTGTCCCAAAGACATAAAAAGCAACAGTATGGTGTAACCTGATTTATGCCCCCAAATAACTTTAATATCCGCACAAATTTTCCAGAAATAATCTCCATCTGAACAAGTTGTCTCAAATAATTGTAGGTACTTTTTTTTTTATATAAATGCAGTTTAATTTTGTCTACTGGCTTAGGGCAAAAGCTTTGTTGTCAAGTATTATCATGTACATACATAGTTATTTCAAAAGATATTTGGATTCTTTTGAGTAAAGCACGGTGCTAAGCTCTAAATTAGAATAGGTACAATAATAAACTTGCAACTATTTACAGTATAAAGAGTTAGGTTCAGTTGTAATGCAGAAAGTCGTGTGTGTATTTATGCGTTTAGATATGTTATCTAAAAGAAGACTAAATCATATTTTTATTTCTGTTTCTGAATTGTAGCCTATATAACTGAAGTTGACGTACTCATTACTGAAAGCTTTATGAACACTACATATGATTCATGTAAACAAGTTTCACTGCCCAGTACTGGTGGCTTGATTTTGGATACATTGGCTTGTGTAGATTATGGTTCCGCTTATTGTACACCGCAAAGGTAGCTAGCTATATTTTTCGAAACGAAATAATAATATTAAAAATATTATTATTTCCAGATTTTTTGATTATATTGGTTTAACAAATCCTTATTTACCGTTTAATATGTATTATATACCTGAAGGAATAGAAGACATATGGTATTACAACGCTAGAAATTGTAATGAAACTTTTGAGGTATGTATAAGAATGACAAGCGATAACTCAGTTTAATACATAATTTTTCAGGGGGAGACATACGCATGCAGTTGCATAGATTGTGAACTTAGTTGTTCTGTAGACTTATTTCCAGAAATTGATCCTGGTTTTCTTATAGCTAATCTCAATGGATATGCGTTCATAATTGCGATTTTACTTTTCGTAATTTCGTTGACAGGTCCAATAATAATTTATATACTGAATTTCCGAAAATCAAGACAACCACAAGGTGATGAAGTATTTACGTACGAAGAATCCTCAAACAAATTTGATTCTCTATTACAAAATATATTTAGGAAAATAGGAATCAGTAAGTATATATAGAAATCGAAATGGCTGCAAGTAGTAGCAAAATATTATAAGGAAACACAACTATAGAGAAATGGCGATACACAACACTAGAATGAAAAAAATGATGTATAGGCAGCTCACGGCTTTCTTATACGTATGGTGGAAACGCGTTACATTCAATTGTACGTCATACTAGATCCATGATGTCTCGTCTTGTTTATGGTGCCGGATCTATTTTTATTTCTGTCAGTGACATTTGGTATAACCAAAGAAAAAAAATAACTGAAATGCTCTAAGACTTCAGCCTTTCTCAACTTATTTATTATATTGATTTAGATTGTCAAAAAACCTTAAATGTTATATAACGTATCCATAATAAAATTTGAAACAAACAATACTTACGCTATTCTCGTTAATCAGATGATTATAGAAAAGTTTGTAAAAAGCTTCGACTGCTTTCAGAAAGCTCTCGGCATTATATTCAAAGGACGCAAATATATAATAAACAGGATGTACAGTTCTAAGAATAACTCTTTTTATACAATTTTTATTAAAGCAAAAATAAACACGCAAATTTGGCAGGCAAAATATACACAATACTGTCAGTTATAATAATTATTATTAATTACTATATTACTACAAAAACTAGAAAAATAAATTGTCTGGTTTTGTAAAGTTCTCCAGTTGTTTAAATTTGATTGATTTTGGTTATTTTGGTGTTTATGACAAAGAAATATTAGAAAGATATATTAGCTTTAAAGAACATAAAATTAAACATATCTAATAATAATTTATTATGAAATTGTTTCATTATATTTATGAACACAAAAAAAAAATTCTCATAATTGTGGAACTTGTTATTGACAAAATATTTCAAAATTCAACTTACCCTTTTGTCGCAGAGTGTGCACAAAACACTTTCTTCGTCAATAATTTTTAGTGCACTGCAATCACTTATCCAATTTTTTATTAGAGATGACTTCGCTTTAGCTATCTACGGCATTTTCAAAACTTTTTAATTCACTTTTGTTTCACCAAATAGCACAGACCTTAACACGTTTACGAATGAACAAACTATGAAGGAAATTATTTCTTTTTCTTATATTGATATTAGTCGTACGGTATAATATACCTGCATTAATACCTACATTTCTTAAAAGGATTTCTTACGCAAGTTCTAATTGCCCTGTAAACCGATTATCAGTAGAGTTAAATCCTATTTTTGGGAAAATCCATCTCATTATTAATGAGATGGACTTTTAATGAGTCATTAATGCAAAGTTGAAAGAATGCAATCCCTTCAAGTTTCCACAAACAAATTAAATATCTTTAAATATCAGATTTTATTATGGTTCTTATGAAAATGGCGAATATATGCATAAATATGCAAAATAATTATGAAATATGTACGAGCATATGCAGTTATGGTAAAGTGTCCAAATATGCATTATATGCACTAAAAAAATGGTGAAAAACGTATTCTGAGGGTGGAAAATGGATAAGTACACAGTATAGAAGGGATATACCAAAAAACAACAAATATGCATTTTGCATAAAATCCAGTCTCTAATAATAAGTAAGATGTAAAAAACTGCTATTCGATAACAATAAAAGTATTACTCCCGGTCCAAATGTTGAAATTTATGTCATACAAACATTGGTCCACATCTAGTTCTAAATACTTTTTGCAGTCTTTATAAATCTGTATAAAATGCATAATTTGCTATATATTTGCAAAAAAGACTGCTGTTAAATAAAGTGATCCGAATTTTGAATATTTTTTATTTAAAAATTATTTAAAATCAAGCTTTCAATACTTTGATATTCTAAATATAACTCTCTGAAAAGCATGACTTGCAAGTTATTCGAAAAAAAATATTTTTCGATAAGAGTAAAAGACAAAATGTTGGCAGGAATTTCAAAAATTCTTTTTTATGAAATTATTCTCTAATTTACTTTTGTACTGTTTACAATATTGTTTAAACTTAGTAGTTGAGAAGATACCGATATTTTTAACTGAAGTAAACTGCTACGTACTTCTGGTTTTGTCTATTTTAAATCTAAGCAGCTCTTGAAAGGAAGATTATACTCTATAAAGTATGGTATTGTGACTTGAGCCGTTTGGCCGCTATCGTGGTTACATATATAAAGAAACATGTTCGTCAAACCTACTTTCTTATTACTAGGGGACTTGACCTGCAAATATTTTGAGGTCACAATACCTTCTTATACAACATAAGAGTATGTATAGGAAGGTAAAATAGATTGCAAACGATCTAGAGGTTCGTAGATAACTGGGGTGTTAAACTTATCGTTTAACAGTCAGTTACCCTCGACTAATAGATTTTCGAAATGTCTAAAGATGCACCTACTGACGGACAATGCATTTTATTCAACAGATTTTTACTTTCTGATACATTGTATAAGGAAGTATTGTGATGATGAAAATTTTCGACATTGAGATTTTTGCTGATGTCAACCTTCTGAATTATCCTGATAATGTATGATAACGAAAAAGTGGTTTTTTAAACAATGTCTACCTTCTTCTGTCTGAGTGTGCGTCCTGTAAGTAGGATAGTGTCCAAACGGATAAAGCTATCAATATATAATATATATAATCTTTCTCGCAAGAACTGATTAGTAGTAGTACTTTTTAGAAAAACCAAATTTTACCAATATCTCGTGAACTACTATATTTAAATAGATTTGTGTTCAACCTCAAAAGTGAATTTGTGAATAACTTTATAAAAGATGCTTTTTGAAATTCATTTCGGAAGTATGTAGGTTTTTCTGTTATCAGAAACCATTTTTTTACGAATTGTTCATTTAACACATACATATCAATATAAACGTATTTTAAACTTCATTTGGAACAACTTTTGTAAAAAAATTCGGGCCGCACATATACGTACATAAAAGTCGTGTGCTGCCCGCACAACGTTTTTAAAATTGTGGCCTTGAAATTTAATTGAATGTACATATTTTGTTTTAAATATTTTACAATGTGTATGTATATATATTGTAGGAGAAGCTTTTCTAGTCGGTTAACAGTAATTAAATTAGTATTCTCGTATGAGATATTATATTTTTTTCAGATAGTTTTAGATGACAGTTATTGAGACTAAAATGTTTAACTTATGCTGAGTACATCTTCAACAATTGTTATATATACTGATTATAATTAATACCTATAATACATATTAAAATTTACCTAACAAAGTACATCTTCTGACGAATACCGTTAAAATGAAATTCTGATTAAAACTGATTATTTTAAAAAAAATGAGGTGTGGCCACCACACGACTTTCTTATACGTATGAGCGTATCAAATTATACAATTTTAAGAATATTTTTATACAAAAATTATTCAAAATCCTATTCTAAGTACTTCTATTCTCTTAATAAATCTCTATAGAATGCATACTTTGCAAGATATTATCAAAAAAGTGCTACTCGCTAAGAGTAAAAGTGCTACTTCCGGTCCGAATTTTGAAATTTCATTTATACAAAAAATATTGCAAATCCAGTTCTAAATACTTTTGTACTCTTGATAAATATATATAGAATGCATAACTTACGACATATTTGCAAAAATCGTTATACGATAAGAGTAAAAGTGGTACTTCCGGTCTGAATTTTGAAATTTCTTTTATACAAAAGATATTGAAAATTATGTTGTAAATACTTTTATACCCGTAACGTACTTGTCTAAAAAGCATGACTTGCGAAATATTCGCAAAAAACTGATTTTCGATAAGAGTAAAAGACAACCTACTTCCGGTAGGAATTTCGAAAAACTTTTTAAATAAAATTATTTTCGATTTCAATTTTAAGTATATATGAATTCTTTATAAATTTGTTTAAACTTAGTAGTTGACGAAATATTGTCAAAATTCGATTTTTTCGCTGAAGTAAAGTGCTACTTCCGGTCTACCGATTTTACTGAAAAACTAATCAGATCTCAAGAGGGAGATTATACACGTAAATACAAAATTTGGAATTGATATCTACAGCGGTTTGACCGCTATCGTGGTCACACACACACACACAGACACACAGACACACACACAGACAGACACACAGACATTTTTTAAAAACCACTTTTTTGGTATCAGGGGACTTCAAAACGTGGACATCTGCAAAAATCTCGAGGTCGAAAATTTTCATCATCACAATACTTCCTTATACTACGTATAAGAAAGTAAAAAGTATTTTATATTTAAACTAATATTATAAAAACACCACACTGCGTGCAATCGACCTATTGTATCCACTTTCCATGCCGGTATCATAGCAATCCTTTAAAAGGTTTTATGAAGCTCAAAATGTCTTCTGTAGTATAAATCTTGTATCTTCATATAAAATTAGTTGATGGGATCTGCTAACCCTGAATTGTCCTTCCAATACATAATGTGTTTTCTTTTAATAGGTCTACATCGTGTGTTTTTATTTCGATCGGACTTTTATGAATTTTGTTGCGATTTTGTGTTCAATTTAAATTTACTTTGTTTTGGTTAGCTAGTCTTTTAAAATCTCAAACCACTCAAATATTAACTTGGAGTTAACTTCATGCATATTGTAGATTCGCTTATCAATATAACCCCTCTATTCTAGTTCCAGCGCACATAAGAAAATTGCTATTATCTTTGCCTGGAATTTATATGTGAGATTACAAAAGTATTCATTCCGTCTTCGGCCACCACAAGTCTCTATTTCAGGAAACTATGAATGTTTAGCCTATTAAAATCTTCGGTATGTGTCAGTTTCCTCGTCTACCACCAAAGCCCTTCAGTTTCAGTTTATAGGCGGCTGCAGTTGCCTTCACTTTAATCCATAGATGCAATGGCGACATGTTCAAAAGCGTGTCCATAATTGCCGTTGGAGTTGTCGGCAACACCTCTGTGATAGCAAGATAAGCTAAATCTTACTTATAAAGTTTCTGCATGGCGTAGGTTAATGTGGGTACAACATCTTAATCAAAATTCAGTAGATGATTTCAAACTTTAGTCTCCAAGAATTTACAACTCCTTCACGACAACAGACCCATCGGGCGTTGGTTGTTATATTTAGATGATTTGAATAATTCTATCACCACTGCAAAATGCCCATTTCCCAATATGAGTTGTGTTTTATTATAAAATTTTTCAAGGAATGAAATAATGAGTATAAAACTTTGAAGAACGTCCAGGCTATCATGATTCTGCATTAATTCGCTCACCCATGCTCAATATATGTTGTATTTTAATATCATAAAAGAGCAATTTAAATAGGAGTCAGAAATCGCAGATTTCCATATACTAGGAATAAAGTAAATGACAACTAAGGATCGGCGATCAGGAGTACATTGCAGGACTGGACTTAAATTAATAATGTAATTCAATTATTATGTGCAGTCCTACAATATAGCCCTGACTGCCGATCCCTAATGATACGACATCGTGATTGTAATATTTTTATTTAGCGAAAATATGGGTACCAAAAGTGGCGCGTGTCAGTGAGCATTGTCACAATAGGGAATGAGTCTGTTTCTCTACTTCTCGTGTCGCACATCCTTTTTAAGCGGTAAACCTTTATATCCAAGTTTCACTTTATGAGACACTTATCAAAAGAAACAAATATGAACCAGGACGAGTATGTAGCACTAACGAAATTGTTAACAAAAGTTCCTTTTACTCGACATGCAAAACTTATCCAGCGCTAATTTGCTTTATTATAAATCTGTTAAAATGTCTTGAACAAAACCATAAAGACAGGTTTATATCCTCAGAAATTTCCCTAATTGTCAATAGGCTATTTGATCGAATCATTTTGTTCACATATTTAATATAATTGAATTACAACCACTACTAAATTTTTCAACTCATTTACTATTTGCAACGTACGTGAACGTTACTAATAGTAAATTCTTCTTGCAGTTTGAAGAAAAACTTCTCTCCCTCACTCCCTCCCTTCCTCCACGTTTCTCTTCCCCACCAGAACCCCCTCTCTTTCCCTTTCTCCCTACGCCTTGCACAACCGACAATCTAAGTCAATATAATAAATAAGTTGAGAAAGGCTGAAGTCTTAAAGCATTTCAGTTACTAAATATATTACGTTATAATTATTGTATTGTGAATAATTTTTTTCTTTGGTTACACCAAATGTCACTGATAGAAATAAAAATAGATCCGGCAACATAAACAAGACGAGACGTCATGGATCTAGTATGACGTACAATTGAATGTAACACGTTTCCACCATACGTTGTTGTTCGCAATGCCAGCTTAGTGTAGATGTGCATTCATACATGGTAACGATTCTAATGATATTATTAATTTTGAACATTTTTTTTAGCGATGGCAAAATATAGTACAATAGTTATATGTATTTCATCATATCTGGTCGTATTAGTTGGTTATGGTACTTTTAGTCTTAGTGTGACAACAAATCCAGTAGAAATATGGGCTGGACCCAACAGTCGAAGTAGATTGGAGAAGGATTATTTTGATCAAAATTTTCGCCCGTTTTACAGAACTGAACAAATTTTTATTAAAGCCGTTAATGTACCTTCTGTAAGTCTAATTGAAGAGAATCGTTAGAGTAAGAGTTATTATTATAGTTTTAGTTGGAATATGAATATGCAGAAACACTTATTACATTAGGCCCTGCCTTTGATAAAACGTTTCTACTAGAAGTATTTCAATTACAAAAGTTACTGGAAAATGTAAGAATTTTATATCTCATTTCAAGAAATAACTTTCATTAATACCCATATTTTCAGATAACTACATCCGATAATATTGGTCTAGCGGATATATGCTATGCACCTATGCATGGAGTGTTTAGTGGTCCTCGGACTATAAATTCATGTGCTGTTATGTCGCTTCTGGGTTTATTCAATAACGATCTTGAATATTTTATTGAATCTGAAGATTACATTGATACCCTGTTATATTGTGCCAGGTAAGGAAGTTTTTTAACACCTTTAACATATATTTAAACTGGAGCAGTAAAACAAAATACTTTTAATTGTTTATATACAACTAAAAATAGTGCATGTGATTACATATCTTTTCTCGTTGTGTTAGTCTAATAGAATAAGGCCAAATAAGATGATAAAAAAAGGAGAATTGATTTACCTATATTATGGCCGTTATGTATATTATGTTAAATAAAAAAATATCTTGGATCAAGTAAGTTGTTTGAGGAAATCTTCACTCAAAGTTGGTATACGTCATTATACTATACAATAGTAAGTTCTGATGATCTCGAGCAAATGATCTAAAGATCTTTTAAACGTTCGATATTGCGCAGAGACCTTGTCCAATTAATTCTCACGAAATTGATTCATTTGCACAGGATCACAAACTTAACCTCTGAAATAATGGGGGAAATTTTCATGGTGTTAAATTGGCAACTTGTCTTCCATCATTTCTTCTACCACCAGTGTCATACCCAAGATATTATTTACAACATAAAAATCATTTTATAATGATATGATCATGCTTATTTGTAAATATAACATTGCCAATACATATGTTAAAATAACATTAACTAGCGATAGCCAGTGCGCGTTGTTACGCCATAAAAAAAAACAATTTTTATCGGCACCAAACTTCACAGGAACACTCGTCAGACTATCTGATAATTTCATCAAAATCGGTTCAGAGAACATGCACACCCATCCACACACATACATCCACTTAGTACTAATATAACCACGGTGATCCGATAACAATAAGATTAAATGATGGAAAATGTTTTTATTTTTAGTCCGATCGGCACCAAACTTCACAGGAACACGCTCTAAACTATGCTGGAGTTTTTCTGAAAATTTCATCAAATTCGGTTCAGCAGTTTCGGGGTCTATAGGGAACATACACATACCGCCACACACATTCATCCATTTTATATATAACAAGAAGATAACTTGTAATTTTGAATTCATGTTATGTTAAAGTTGATTAGTTTATGCAGACAATTTTTAAAATCACTGTCAGAAAATCCTTTATATTGCGCTTGTGGGATTCTAATGTCAAATTTGACAACCAATCTAATTTCACGCAACTACTTCGGCAAATTGAGACGCACCTCGGACATTAAAAGTCATACTGTATCCGGTAACTGGGTGTCCTGTAGCTTACTGACGGCTACCCATAATTCGTTGACACCTGCCCGATCCCGTGGCGTATCTCGTCTTGCGGATAGAGGGCGACGACGTGGGTGATTAATAAATAGGTGAGACTTTTGCAAACTAACCACTGACAAGTCGGGTTAGGGAACTGAAAATCCACCCTAAAACTGCCCTACCTTGCCTGAAGGTACCCCAGTGGCGGCTGGCGAGTACGTTTTGGCAGTGTACGTACATAGACAAGACTTATTCGTTTATTATCGGTGATATGCTAGGTCTCTGGGAGTATATCGCTGATAATTAACTTCATAGTGTTGTAGACCAATGAGACATTAAAAACAGTGTCACATGCACCAATCACAAGTTAGAAATGATTTCTTTAACTGAAAAGAATGTATGCTATTTTTCTTGCCGATACCTCATTGTTTTAGCATTATTTTAGCAACCATTAATATTTAAAAAATCAAATGTCATTTTGACAAAAGTAAAAATGTCGCGCTTGGGCAACATTCCTGACGCTTCAATTAATGAAAACATTCAAAATTCGATTCCGAGAAAGACAACTCAGTGTAGAGAAAGCGTGTGGAATCAATTTGCAGAATATGAATTAAGCGAATCTTTGTCCACTGATATGATTGCAAGTATTTTAAAAGATTATGCATTTAATATGCGGAAACGTAATGGAGAAGATTATAAGGAATCTTGTGTCAAAACGCTATGGAATACAACCGCCAAGTTAGTGCAAGACTTGTATTTTAACAAATATAATAGAAGAATTGACCCATTCTCGGATATAGTCTTCAAAGCTGCACGAGAAGCGAGGAACACCAAACGCAAGCAGCTGCAATCAATTCCGGAGAAACGGAAAGTAAGCGCTGAAGCATTCTCTCTTGAAGAAATTGACAAGATTATAAACAGCTTTGACGAAGATACTCCAGAAGGACTTCAGAAAAAGTTTTTCCACATTGTTTCTTTTGAATTAGCGTGGCGCGGTGGGGAAGGAAGCAATTGTATCACGGACTATTTTAAAGAAGAAATAGGAAACGATGGATGTGCGACAGGCAGGATTATTTATAATCCTATATTTACAAAAACTTGTCAAGGTAAGTTAACAATAACTAAAGAAATTCATTAAACTTTAAATAATATAGGTGGTGCTGAAAAATGCGCAGAGAATAAGTGGCTTACGCCTAACAAGGAAAACATAGACCGATGTCCAGTAAGGTTACTCAACAAACTGCAAGAAAAACGTAGTCCACACATTACATCTAATAGACTATTTTTAACTGCAAATCCTCACTGGAAAACAACTGGAAAATGGTACAATAATTCTCCTGTAGGTCACAATGAGATTGCGAAGTGGACCAAGTCCTCCGCGGTAAAAATTGGATTAGATATTAAAAAAAGGAAATTGACAAATCACTCGCATCGTTCTAGTATTGTTTCGCATTTAACAAAATCTGGAATAAATGAACAAGAATTAATTAAGATTACTGGCCACAGTAATGCATCTTCAATAAAACCATATCTTCATATTGACGTGAACCACCACACCAACATCATCAACCAAATACGACACACCAACTCGAACATCATTCATCAAAATTCTAGTTCAGATTTACCTTATGTCGCATTTCCATCAACTTCAAAACAAAATAATTCTCAAGCTACGTTCACTAATTGTACTTTTAATTATAATTATAATTGTTCTCATAAATAAAGTTGTTAAAAATTTGACGTATTTAACGCTTCATTCAGTTAATTCTCCAACCGAAGATCATTCGTTCTCAACTCTTGTCAGGCAAGATTTTTATTTTGTATGAGCATTGGTTGCTTGGCAATTAAACTCGATCAAATTCTTGGGAAAAGAACCCTCGCGCTCCGCGCTCGGATTCTTTTCGTCAATTTGATCTAGTTTAATTGCCAAGCAATCAATGCTCATACAAAATAAAAATTTTGCCGACAAGAGTTGAGCACTTATGATCTTACTGTTGATAATAAACGAATAAGTCCTGTACATGCACTGCCAAAATGTGTCACAATGGATATTCAAGGTGATGAAGCCGCTCGTTTGACTTTTGCGAAAGAGAAAAAGAGGGCCCGAACCATACCATCGCCACCGATATCTTTGATGTCCTAGTGCTGTAGATGGAGCAGCAAGATGACACAACCCCTGAGTTAATGCTGCTGATGAAAAGTCTTCGAGATCGTGCAGCCACGGAAGCGCTCATCAAGTCTCAAGCAAAAAGCATATCAAGTTATTTCAAAAAGTTGAATTAGTGTACATATGCGCCCTGTTAAGAGTAACGAAGTTTTGAATTTTTAGTATTGTTTATTATTTTGAAAAATTTTTTTTATTTTATGCACGTGCATAAGTGTGTATGTACATACTTGAAAATATTTATTGTTCTAACTCAAAGTCGCTTTAAAACGTTAATAATACCGTTTTTTTAATTACCGAATTATCGTTTAACCGTATCCCTCTCGGTCCCATCAAATTCGGTTAAACGGGACTCTAGTGTATTATTTACTCTTTACACGAAATCAGAAAAATACCAAACTTCATTTTTACTTTCTTATACGTAGTATAAGGAAGTATTGTGATGATGAAAATTTTCGACCTCGAGATTTTTGCAGATGTCTACGTTTTGAAGTCCCCTGATACCGAAAAAGTGGTTTTACTTTCTTATACGTAGTATAAGGAAGTATTGTGATGATGAAAATTTTCGACCTCGAGATTTTTGCAGATGTCCACGTTTTGAGGTCCCCTGATACCAAAAAAGTGGTTTTTAAAAAAATGTCTCTCTGTGTGTGTGTGTGTCTGTCTGTGTGTCTGTCTGTGACCACGATAGCGGTCAAACCGCTGGAGATATCAATTCCAAATTTTGTATTTACGTGTATAATCTCCCTCTTGAGATCTGATTAGTTTTTCAGTAAAATCGGTAGACCGGAAGTAGCAGTTTACTTCAGTGAAAAAATCGAATTTTGCCAATATTTCGTCAAATACTAAGTTTATACAAATTTATAAAGAATTCATATGTACTTAAAATTAAAATTGAGAACAATTTTATTAAAAAGTTTTTCGAAATTCCTACCGAAAGTAGGTCTTTTACTCTTATCGAATATCGGTTTTTTGCGAATATTTCGCAAGTCAAGCTTTTTAGACAGATACGTTACGTGTATAAAAGTATTTAAAACATAGTTTTCAATATATTTTTTATAAAAAGATTTCAAAATTCGGACCGGAAGTAACACTTTTACTCTTACCGAATAGCGATTTTTGGCAAATATGTCGTAAATTATGCATTCTATATATATTTATTAAGAGTACAAAAGTATTTAGAGTTATATTTGCAATATTTTTTGTATACATGAAATTTCAAAACTCGGACCGGAAGTAGCACTTTTACTCTTAGCGAGTAGCACTTTTTTTCGAATATCTTGCAAAGGATGCATTCTATAGCGATTTATTAAGAGAATGAAAGTACTTAGAATAGGATTTTGAATAATTTTTGTATAAAAAAATTCTAAAAATGGTATAGTTTGAAATGCTCATACGTATAAGAAAGTCGTGTGGTGGCCACACCTCATTTTTTTATTGAAAGCGTGTTATCGAATTGGACGACGCAAATAGAGCTTTATAAGAGGTTGAAGCAAAGTTGAAATTGTTATGAAATGACTTCAAACTTCACAAAATAACTCAGGCTCAAAGCCAGTGAAACTTGAAGAACGTATGTTATTGATTTTCATTTTAAAGAAAAACGGCAAAGGCATATTAAAAAGCATTTTGATGAATTAGCCCTGATTACCGATTCGAAATCAGAGAAAATATCTTTAAATCGACAGTTCTTAATAATGTACTTGGACATAATAACATCTCAATTCGATACGCGTTTAAAAGGAATGTATGCCGTCTATAAAACTTTCAAGTTTTAAATTCCAAAAAATCTACTAGGTATGGACAAAGTAACTATAACTATACAAAAGACGATACTTTCGTCAAAGTTGTGGTTATAACTTGGTAATGACAAGCTTCATGAAAAATAAACTACTTAACATAAATTTCTGGGAATAATAATTTTATGTTAGCTTTAAGGAAGTGAATAAACATACGCCGTACACTTACACAAATTATTTATTGAAGGTTTTAACTCATTCATTATTTTTTTAATTCGTTTAATATACTACATTGAATTCCCTTTTTAAAAGTCTCCTATTAAAATATTTCATTAAATATATATGCATAAGTAATAAATAAATAAGTATTTAAAGAAAACAGTATCACAAGCAGCATTGTGAAGCAACACCTATTACAGAATAAAATTATTATAAGAGTTCCAAGATGAATTATGAAAACATTTTAATGGAGTACAAGTTGCATCCATGTACTACATCAAACCACATCAGATCGATATTGTTTTATACCTCCTGGTTTGAACGATTTTCTTCTCCTAGTGTTGCAATTACCAAATAAAACTCAGTTTTGATATCGCATGCACAATATGTTTACAAAATAACAATATACAATTTATTTATAGTATATATACAGTTTTCCATAACTTGGTGGCTGACAATACTTTTTTAAATGGAATACCCTGTATATTATTACATATTTGTATTCTCCGTATAATGCTTAGTCAAAAAGTTAGTATCTTTCATGTTGGATGGTCGGATCATGAGGGAATTGGCTGTAAAATAAACGTTAAATCTGAGAGAGTTGCTACTTGGCATCTAATACATGACTTGCCTACTGCAAATATTAAAACTGGATTCTTTAATTCAAATATAACGCAGGTTTTCAATGAACATGCCCCTGTGGTTCACGTATCTACGTCGAGACCCCGGCTTCTTGGCTGACATATAATATACAACTCGTGATTAAAACTAGAAATGCAGGATTAAATCGTTACAAGTAAACAAAACTGGCCGCTCATTTCATGTACTATAAAATGCTTCTGAATGAAGTGATATTTATTTTAATATGGATTTTTCGTTAATCGCAGTAATTTTGTACAACAAATCACGCAGCTCTAGCTGAACATACATTTGTCATTCCTATTGCGAACAGGGTTTCTCTCACTCGCTTTGCATAACTACCTAACTGGTTTACATAAGCTATGACATGTCCATTAAGTAAATACCACAGATTATCATATTCAAAAATAAAACTTTAAATAATATTATACTTAAGCAGTTTTTAATTTGAAGGAGTCCTTATAATCCCGTTTGTTTGGCACCATATGGCGGACCTATAGAACCTGGACTTGGTTTTGCTGGTGCTACCTCGTCAGAATATAATGATGCAATTGGTGTTGGTCTAACATTTTTGGTTGCGAATACGTTAGATTCTGATGAATTACAACCAATCCTGGAATGGGAGAGCAAGTATTAACTTTTTTATAAATATGTTTATATTTATTCTAATGACTTTTTTTAACAGATTTATTGAATTTCTTCAAGATTGGAATGTTAACAATAGATCTGACATTTTAGATATCGCTTTTAGTTCTGAAAGGTCTATCGAAGATGAGATAGACCGATTATCGCAGTCCGAAATATCAACTGTCATCATAAGCTATTTGGTGATGTTCATTTACATAACAGTAGCTCTGGGAAGATTTAGGTCTTGTGACTCCTTACTGGTCAGTACAAATATATTATATTATTATAATCGTAGTGCGGAAAATGTCATCTTTCAACAAGTATACTTACACAATTTATATTAACTTATTTAAAAGACCAACTTATATATTGGGAAATGAAATTAGTCATGCAAACTATGTGACCGTGTTTAAAATAGGATAAGAAGGATATTAGTATTTTTTGAAACAATATACTCACCAATTTATGAGTTAAATTAAAGATGAAATTATAGCCGGAGGATAGAAGAGGTGGGGGGAAGGGGTTTTACAATTTCTTTCTTTCACAACATATGTCTTCTAATGTAACATTTTGGGTGATTGCAAGTGCACAGAGATGCGAAGTTACTTCATTATTTCGCGGGTATTAAATCTCCTCCCTCCTCATCCCAAGATACGATGATGTGTACATTGACAATGTACACCTACAATAACAGTATAATAGATCTAGTAATATACATACTAGTAATTGCTATGTGTATGCTCAATTCTCTTGTGAGTGATGTGACAGATTACCAGAGACTGCGCTTTGATTATAATCAATATGTTTATAATACTTTGTGATTAAGCTAACCCATTTCAAAATGCGAATTTTAAAAAAGATTAACAAGCAGTATGGAATCATCACATTTGATTTCTCTGCACAATATTTTTTTTTTAATTATTAAGAAAAATACGTGTACTTTCTTTAAGTATGTACAGTTCTCTCAACAATAAGGTTGCCAATTTAAAGTATAAATTCTGTCTAATATTTGTCGGTCGAGCTATAACTTTAGTATGAATGAAATAGTCAATCTTTCCAACGACAGAGTTCGACGTAAAATATGGGGAGAATAGGTATTTACATTCATGAAGTATGTAAATATAATAAATCATCTGGTTTTTATTTCGAATATTTTTGCAACTTTCTGGGGGCCTTTTACTCACATTCCAAGTATATGTGAAATTATAGGTGTAAAGTTGTACTTAATTACAGGTGCCCATTTTCTATCTCCCCCATATAAATTTTCTTAATATTGATGATACAGGATCAGTTAAATTTGTAAGGTTGTTAAGAAATTTGAGGAGTATTTGATAGTATTTTCAAATTCGGTTGGACACAAATTTTTGATTTGGATTATTAAATTCTACGTAAAATTACTACAAGTTACCGTTTCTAGTTGTGTTCTATCTTTAATGGTTACGAAGATATTGTATGATTAAAAATTTTGGTTATTTTCAATTTTTTCAATATCTTCAAAAGTTGACATTAATTGTTAAATCTGAAAATACTATCAAATACTGCTCAAATTCCTTAACAACTGTACTACTTCACAGATCCTATAGCTACAATATTAACAAAGTTACCCATATCTGATACATCAAATAAAATGGGTAAAAATAGGCTATAAAACAAAAAAATAAATGAAATATAATAAAATATGCAGCATAATCGACAGATTGCTTCTTCATTGTCTATTGGCCCTAAGACGCGTAAGTGTTATCAATAATTTTATCAATTCATTTTATAGCCCATTTAATTCGCCTTTTATAGTTATTTATTGTATAAGGGTTTTAGATAGCATATTATTCACGCAAGAATGTTTAAACGCGAGAGCTTGCTCGAGCGTTTAATTTTCTTAAGTGAATAAAATGCATCTAAAACCCGTATGCAATACAACGTTTTATCCACAATCACACTTATTTATAATCAGAATCGCCGAAATTTATGAAACAATGATCTGACATTTCGGTCTGACAGCGGCTGTCACCTCAAAAATCATTGAAATTTCGCATTAACTAAAAAAATATCGGGAGGTCTTGGATCGGTTACTATGTATTTTCGATTGTTTATCGACTCCATTTGTAAGCATTCATTGTTGAAAAGTGGAAAAGATGGAAGAGATTTGTGAGAGCGAGTTTATTCCGGAACAAATACTTGAAGAAGCTCAGAAAGCAACTTTAGATTTATTGCCGTGGAAGTCAAAGGACGCCTACGAAAAAGTATTTGCCGACTTCAATAATTGGATAGAAAAAAGTGGTGTAAAAGGAGCGATAAACGAAGAGGTACTCCTAGCATATTTCTACAATGTTAATAAGAAGTTTGCGGCATCATCATCATAAATTGAAAACAGGGGAAATGATTCAGAAAGAGACTGCGAAACAAGTTGCAATGAATCATACCGGTGAAACTTCTTGTGAAAGTTCAATTCCATCTACGGTTGAAGTTAGTTTGTCTTCGCCAATAAAACAAAAGAAGCTTGAATATCAATGTAAATCTTAATAAATAAATTCATTTTGAGAGTTTTATGGCGTGTTTTATAGCGTGTTTTATGATTTATAAAACACTAGTGTTTTATAGACCCCATAAAAGGTTGCTAAGCAGTTGAATTATGACCGTATAATATAGTGATTGTCGATAAAATTATTAAAATCGTCGTTTTTATTACAAGACACCTAAATACAGGGTGAGTCATCTCCGCGGGTAAGGCCGATTGTGCCTTTACGAGTAAAGATATTTTGAAGCGTTTTACTTGTGATAGTTGCTTATTAGGAGCACATTTTAAAAATATTTTCTATTATACAAAGTGGTCCATAACTTGGTGGCATTTTTCTGAAACATTCAATGTTTTTATAAAATGATATTTCTCGAAAACGACGTATTAGATGGACACAATTTTTGGGACAGTTGTTCATAATAAAACGGCCTAGTGCAAGCATATTTTATTTTTTTTGCAATTACTGATTGAATTTGCAGAAAACAGGATTAAAATTACATGACATATTTTTGTTCAAAAGTGATTTTTTTCAAATGGAACACCTGTATATCCGTTAATTTTTGGATAGCTTACTAAGTTTCGTACCAAGTACATGTAGAACGTTATTGTTTCAAAAATTACCATTACTGACCTATTGCCTGATGTAATTTTAAGTTTTTTATTTGAATACGGTATAGTGATCCATGATATTTGATGAGTAATTAGTGGAAC
Source organism: Amphimallon solstitiale (assembly GCA_963170755.1). NCBI lineage: Eukaryota > Metazoa > Arthropoda > Insecta > Coleoptera > Scarabaeidae > Amphimallon > Amphimallon solstitiale. The sequence continues at coordinate 97,039,821 of OY720676.1, read as the reverse complement.
AGAAATTATAAAATAACAATAAATATAAACATTAAAATAGGTAGAAATTAAAAGTGTTAAAATTCACTTTTAAAAGTTTCTGAACATGCTTCTGAAATGATAAATCGATATTAATAAAGCTTGGAGCACCTATATTTCTAAATATTTGTCGAATATGTTCCCTCGTAACTCCTTTTGTGATTACACTGTATACTGTATATTTGCTCTTTTACGAATCCTTACAAAAAGAAATTAATTTTATGTCCGAAGACCCAGCAGGCTAGTGAATAGGGCCTCCACTAGATAGCTACTTCACTGGAAACGTTTCATTAAAGTATTTCGTGTCTGTAGCATAGAATGTAGAGATTCGCCGTCTTGTTGCATCTATTCATCCCTTCGTAAATTTAGCGAAACATTTTCCAATAATTCCACTAAATGCTTGATAGGAATTACTCATAAGCTTCTGCGTTAAACTGCCTTCAAATAAATGCGGGCCTATTATTCAATCACCACGAATGTCTCCCCATTGCTGATGATCTATTTATTTGTGAGTGAGAGTTTTCACTTGAATAGTAAAGAAAATTGTTTTTGTTAACAGTTCCGTTTCTACACATTCAATTTAATTACTGACCGCCCATTGGCAGAGCACTCTTCTAGCTGTAAAATAATGGGGTGCGTAACTCAATATTTAAATGTATTTATTACGTATGCTATTTATTTTTTTTTAAGGTCATTGCAACGATGGTTTGGCTAATATTCAGCAAACGATTTCTTTCATGGGTACTGATGTGTGGATTATCTGTTGTTGCTATAAGAATTCTTAACTGATTTTCATGATTAACTACATATTTAGGTTTCCTTGTTTTTGAATTAGCAATACTACTATAGTCCGTCTCAACCTTATTATGCAGTACAGGTCTTATGGGAATTGATTTCATGGTTGCCAAATCGTCTCATTGTATAATGTCGTTACAGTTCCGGTTCAATATCTGACATTTTTTGTAATCAAAACATAACCTATACGACTGTTTGTCATTCAATTGATGCATACTGCATACAAAAAATTAATAGCAATTTGAAACACTAAAAGGGGAGAATATATGGGAAGATGGATTAGTTAAAATATTTGTAATAATATAATCCTTTGGGATTGTTCTGTAAAAAATTATTTAAAATCTAACTGAATATAGTAAGCCAGAGTAAATGAATTAATATTTCAAAGAAACACTTAAGGCATACAATTTTCTTCGTTACTGAATATTGACATCTTAATCAACTATCCACTATAAATTCAGACCAGACAAAGTTAATCACAAGTTTATTTTTCATAAAAAACTTTTCTATTTATAAAAACAACTTAAATAATACATATTTATGAAAAGAATAACAATAACCACACACAAGATGTACTTTTATTTTTTAATATGTTACATGACTTATATAGTCTTATTGTATACACATACACATTTAAAGACACAAATTCCTCACAAATTCATTTTGCAAAAACATATTTTCCCATTTGTAAGAACAAGTTAATAATACATGATAAGATTTATGAAAAAACTAACCATGACCATACAAAGGAGAAGGTACACATATTGTTTTATTTTTCTTCATCACTTAAAAAATCTTGATTTGATGATGAATGTGTGACACTAATTATAAACTCTTCAACATCGTCTTGCAAGTTGGCAAGGTGGCCAATGTAATTCTGCCAGTTGTTCAATGTTACATTCTGATAAACCTCCACAATTAATTGTTCAATATCTCTTTGTTTGAATGTCGTATTGTGCATTTCAACGTAGTGCTTAACTTGTGCCCACACCATTTCAATTGGGTTTAATTCACAATGATAAGGTGAAAGCCGAAGAACATAATGCATTTTATTCTTTGCAAATTCATCAATTTTGTTTCTCTCATACCGAGACCTAACCTCTGACACACAAGCCAGTAAATCTCTTTTTAACATGTCATTATCAAGTGGAATATTCTTCTCAGTGAGCCATTCAATAATTTGGTCTTCTCCGTGCTACTGCTGGAAACTTTTCTAATTTTCTCGTGTGATATGAGGCATTATCGAGACCAAGAACCGAGTTCTCTGGTATATTTGGAAGCAATTTATTCTTGAACCAATCTCCATATGTATCTGCATCCATATTGCTATGAACATCAGCAGTATTTTTCTTACAAAGAAATGTACATTCAGCACCAACAACAAAACCTTGCTCGCCTCCAGCATGAATTAATGGAAATCGAAGCCCAAGACCACTTGGTGCTGAGTCCTTATGTAAAAGCTTGTCGACTGCTTTGAACAGTAACGTCAGTCCACTTTTTATTTACCGAGTGTCCTGCATTCACTCATGATTCATCAGTATATATTATAGTTCTACCTAAAAATAAAACAATCAAACTCAAGCAAATAATAAATTGCGTAATGAACATAAAAGTATAACAAATTAAATGATAAACTAAACCTTCGTCTCTGATGTCTCGTGAGTATTTATGTCTCCACCTAATGATGTCATCTCTTTCAATAAGAATACTCTTTCGTCCCACTTTTTAAAATTCAAAACCCATATCATGTAGCAATCTGTAAAAAGTATATGTATATGTATATAGGTTATCACGTTAATCAGAATTATAGATCTAGGTATGCATACTTACCTTTAAATGCTTGAAAAAGATAATATGCTTGTTAAAAAGAACGATTTAACAGAAATTATATATAGATAAATTAAAGACAATATAAAAGTTTACACACTACGGCAAAAACTGACAATTGACAGCAACGATTACTCATATACCCATATACTTTGCATAATAGAACTTGCAACAAGGCAACCGGATATAAAGATGTCGTTATTAAGAGACTACTAAAGATAATAAGAGATGCAATATCCCTATTAAACCTGTACTGCATAATAGGGTTGAGACGGACTATAGTAGTAATGAAAGCATTAATTACTCTTCTAAAGGCATCTGTTTTGGGACATCTTCTCTCAGAGTAACGCTGCTGGTAAACTCTTTGGGCTGATAAATAAAAATTTTGACATTCCTTCAGTACAAAAGGATCGTATTAAAATAAAAAACATAAAGTTGGCAAAATTATATAAAAAAACGACAATAGCTCAGGAATAGTCACTTTTAAAATAATAACGTCTTATAAGTGTTTGGTGCAAAATTTAGTAAGCAATTCAAAAATGAAGCGATATACAGGGTGTAAAAAAAGTCACTTTTAGAGAAAAATATGTCATGTTACTTTAATCCAATTTCCTGTAAACTCAATTAGTAATTGAAAAAAAAGTATGTATGTATGTATTAGGCCCTTTTATTATGAACAACTCTACAAAAAAAAACATTGAATTTTTCAGAAAAATGGTAATAGGTCGAAAACCTTACATTTTAGATCTATACTACTTTGAAACTTTTTGACTAAAAATTATACGTGGAATACAAAAATGTGATAATATATAGTGTTCCATTTAAAAAACTATAACTATGGTCAGCCACCAAATTATGGAACACACTGTATAATACAAAATATTTTTAAAATGTGCTCCTAATGAGCACCTATCATAAGGAAAAACCCGCTTTGAAATATCTTTACTCGTAAAGGCACAATCGGCCTTATCCGCGGCGATGACTCACCCTGTATATTTTTAATATGTTTTAGTTGTCACTCATAAGCCATCTTAATTTTTAAAACAGTTCCATTATATTCAGGAGATTTGCATTCAAAACACATATGGGGTTTAATTTAATTCATTTTTATTAATGTTTTTAACAGAAGGAGAATAGTTATTTGTAATCGTATTGTAAAGAAAAAGGAAATATTATTCCAACCAACAAAAAGTAGTAGGAAATTATATGCTAAATAATAAAGTTTAACCTATTTATTAAAATAAGAAAATGGCCATAATTTATTTATTTATAAAAATAACTATATTAAGTAGAAGATCATGTGAATTGTTGAGAAAGCACCTTTTCTTATAGTCATGGCCTACTATAGTTTGCATTAGAAAAAACACGAGTTTGTGTTATAATTCCAAAAATAAAAATAAAGAAATAGGTTAAAGTGTATTATTACATTATAATTTCCTACAACTTTTTCCTTTACACATTTCTTCTAAATAGAACGAAATAACAAAAAAAATGTCAGCAAAATATCTAGTAAGCCATGCACTTTTTCCAACAAACGAAACTCTAATTAAATATCGCTATTAAAACTGCAATTGTTTTCCCATTTTACCGAATCTCTATCTGTTGTAGTTTCCGAGATCGTGGTGCTAAACATTGGAAAAAACTGACCCTGTATGCATATATAAAAATGCATACTGGAAGCCTTCACTTTCTGATATTCTTTTTAGTAGTTTATACAATGAGTGAATAATGGCAGTTATTATTCCAGAGAGCCGAATTTACGAACCGCGCCGTGAAGCGGCGAGGGAGTAACTCGGCTCGAGAGTATAATAGTCATTATTGCGAGTTAGTATACACTACTTTATCTACGACTAACTGAAGATTACTAAAAAAAAAAAGAATAATTAAACGAAAATGTCAGATTACTATATCGATATGATGTTTGACGGTTAGACAGTTAGTAAAATGGCCGAACTTGTCTATCGTTACTACAACAACGTTGGTAACGTTATGTTCTTATTGGCGGAATGCAGGGAATAATGGTAACGTTATGGCTCATTATTCCCCGGTCGCATTTCATTATTCCCTCTGGGTATTATGAGTCCTATTATTAACAAATAGCGATTAATATAATTCCTACTTTATTGTTTAGTCGTCGATAAATGCTTTTTATATTTATTTTGTAAATTCCTCAGCAATGTATGGGGTTTTCCCGTTTTCCCGTAATTTTGGGGGTTTCATAGCCTCATTAGACAAAACTTCGTAACATAAAATGCATTGCAGCTATTGTGCATGAGCTTGAGGTATACATATGACACGCATTAATAAGTAGTCACTATTATATTTGCGACATTTCTGTTTTGGATTATCAGTTTTAGAACAAAAAAGAACGCCCTCATTGTCACTAGTTTTGCGTTTGATATTAAGCCAACCATTCATATGTGAGATATAAAACTCAGCTGAAGACAATACGGGTGTAATCTGAATTTATAACATGCGCGCACACACTTTGATACTAGATTGAATAGATTTAAAAAAAAACTAAAACTTTGTAGATAATTAGTAAATGGCTAAAAATGTGTAAAAAATGTGTAAACGTTAGTCCTCGTCGAAAATTACCCTTCCTATTTGGAAACAGATAAAGTCATTATTTCGATAGAAAAGTAAAGAAAATTATATTTACTAAGACTAAACTATTAAATGTACTACTAAACAAAGTTAATCCTATAATAAATAATATATTTTCAAAATAGTTGACAGTTATTTTAGTTAACACATTACATTTGCATTTTGCAAACCATTATAATTTAGCTTAGCATATTCTTAAAATAAATATTTCTTGTTTGTGCAGCGGATCCTCTGAAAGATCTTTGCGATCCCCAGGAGGTCCGCAGACCACAGGTTAAGAACCGCTGCTCTAGTCTTTGGTTATCAGATCAGTTTCTGTAATGTGCATACAACATTACGGAGATATTGACTGCCATCCACCTAACCAGCTGATCTAACGTCTAGTACAGCTGGAAATGGTCCAGTAATTTGAATTTTAAACGAACACAACCGATATTTTTAATCTAAAGCCAACTACGAGACTAGTGATGTGCTATCCTCCAACACAATTGTAATTAGTTTATAAACAATCTATATATTCGATTCATTCGTATGACGTTAATTACTACCCTTGTAACAAAATTACAGGTGTAATAAGCACACAAATTATTATCCTTAAAAGAGCCACTTATTATATTTTGAAAAAACGGGCTTATTATCTTTAAAAGGGTCCGTATTAGCTAGCTCTAATGGTGAATTACGTAAAAGAAAGAAACACAAAATATATAATAAGAAAATAAAACAAATGTAATGTTAATATATTTATTTTCCTGTAAAAGAATTGTAATTAGTACATAAAGAAAAAAAAATTGAGGGAAATAAAACAACAAGAGTGTCCTTAAAACACAATAACACAAATATTGATTCACGTAAGGAGTAGGTGAGATAGAACGGAAGAGAGTGAGAGGAAACGAGTGGGTCGTTCGAATGATTGTTGGTTAGGCAGGTATTATCGGTACGAAGTTAAGGGGGGTCGATAATCTCAAACCGTAAATGATTTTTAGATATTTTAAGAGTGAATTAAGATAAAATTTAATGTGGCGAATGAATAATTAATAAACAAAAATAACAAGTATGGATGAGGGATACTTATACTTTTGTGGTGTCCCCGCTGTCCTCGGGTTCCGTGAGTCTAGTCGAAGCTGGATTAACTGGCGAATCAGAATAGGGGTCTGACAAGTACGCGAACTAATTAATCGAACCGGCGAAGGAATCGCGGCACTATAACTTGACTTTGTTATGTTGAAGCACAATGGGGCACTAAAACAAACGTGACTTAGAACCGTGAGGGACACGAACTTGAAACGATGTAAAGCTGTAAGAGGCGTAAGAGTAAAAAGTGTAAGAGAGAGATTTTTCTTCGATCGGGATTTATATAGACCGTGGTTAGAAGCAGGAGAAACAGTATCGAAAACGGCAGAGTGGGGATGGTAAGAACGCGAACTGTTTTAAGAGAATCAAGAAAAACGTAATTCGCGGAGCAACAATTCATGATCGGAAAACAAACAACATAATGAGATTCGTTATTAAATATAGAAAAGAATGACACCTGACTCGAGGTAATTTGTTTGAGTATTACGGCATCTACCTTTCAGGTAACAAAGACATTATGAAGGTGAGTCACAATAAGGTGCTTTCTATAGCAGGTTATGCGTATTTAATGCGATTTGAAAGGGGTGATTAAGAAAAACATGACACCTTATATTAAGACAGAATTAAATAAGAACAAAATACTGAATAACTCATAAATCTCCGATCTGAGAGTTTTAGGCTTCGAATGGAAAACAAAATAGCGATTAAGGAACATCATGACGTGGGATCTGTTGTCGTCTGATAATTAGATCTCGCGGAAATTAATAGTTAAGAAATTGCAATGCTAAGTATTTCGTGTTCAAAATAGACGCGGAGGCTTCATTTAGGTAAACGGTTAGGGATGACCTTCTGGGAAACGACCGTCGGAACGTGATCTTAACAAAGCAATTTTTATTTTAGAAATCTCTCCTGTCCTGTAAAGCCAAAGTTGTTGATGTAGGAAAGAAAGCTATGAGTAATTCTTTAGGCGCGAAAATGTATTACATGACTAAAATAGATAAATTAATAATAATAGAAAAAAAATCGAATTAAAGAAATTACGCGCTTCTTTCGTACATGAAGTTGTTAACAAAATGAACAACAAGCAATAAAGCTTTTATTTTGAAATGTCCAATTTGATGTAAATAATAGTTATTTATGTACCAAATCAGTAAAGTGATACTTATCTAACGAGTCTGATTTACGAGTGAAGCGAGCGCGGCGAGTAAAAGACGAGTTCGATAAAGGTACTTTACTGACGTGGTGCATACAAAATTTTATCGCCAACCGTGAAAATTGTTAATTTTAAAAATAAAGATGTAATAACTTATGACAGTTTATGACAGTGATTTATGTTTAAAGTCATCAGTCATGGCTACGTTGACAGATATTAGTGTTTGTTTACCTCCGTAAAGCGCTATGGTAACGCATCGCTTTATTGACGGTTGGCGATAAAAAATATTACATTAAGTACATAGGTCTGCAAAAAATACTTTTTCAAAATTGTTTGAGTTACGATGACTGACTTATTATAGGTATTATTTTCAATGCTCTTTCTAAAAATAAAATTCATTTTCGTCTATAACGTCAGGTTTTTACATAAAACGATTGCGAATTTAGAAGAAAAATTATAATATTTGGCGTTTTTCTTTATATTTTATCACTTCAGAATAGACATTTTAAATCTACGTATACACTAGCTCTAGTCATGATTATAATAAAAAAAAAACTTTAGGAAAAAGTTATAAGTCTATCTAGTTGCGTTATTTATTTTTTAAAACTTTGAACTATGTAATGTATGTACATTTTTCTACCAGAGACTTCTAGTTTGAGTCTATTTGTTTTCAAGAAAGCCGATTACCACTAGTTTGAAAGATAGCGGGGATTTCCTCCCGTTCTCTTCCATTTTGTTCTCACAATTTTCGTATTTCATCCGTTTTCTGATGTCATATCCAAAGAATAAATCTTCTTTTAGTTTTACTTCGTATAAATCAGGGAACTGTTCACATTTAACATATTAACCAACTTTTGGCAATTCCAAAAAAAATTGTTATATAAAGCCTAATTTAATATACGAAGTGGTAGAAGTTAGAGCTTTTTGAATTTCTTTGCATTCTTACTTTATATAACCGCTGAATACTAGAAGGAGAATATGATGGATGGAGAAGGAAGAATAGATAGATCCCAATCGTAAATATATAATTGTTTATTCTTGGATTCTTGGATAGTATTTATATATACCAAATTATTATTTAAAATCTATGAATATATGTTACATGTGTTCATAAAATAATATTACCTAGATCTTAAACATAAAACATTCATAAAAAATAAGATAGATATGTTTAATTAAATCTATACATGTTTGTAGATCCACACAAAAATCTTGTTAGGAATTGGAGGCATCGTGATAGTTTTAAGTTCCATTGTTATCTCGCTGGGAATATGTGGCTATGCTGGTATAACAACGACTATGCTTACTGTTGAGGTAATTCCTTTCTTAGTATTAGCCGTCGGAGTAGATAATATATTTATTATAGTACAGACATACCAACGCCAGCAAAGGTATTGTACAGATATATTTATATTTTCCTAAATGGTATTATCTAGTATGTGATTTTTTTAGAATTAAAGATAAAGGCGTTTCCGATTTAATTGGTGACACTTTAGCTAAAGTTGGGCCTAGTATGCTTCTCACGAGTTTATCTGAAATTTGCTGTTTTGCAATTGGTGAGTATACACACAAATAAACTTTAACAAAACAGGAAAATAAATAAGTAATTAAGTAATAAAAATGAAGCCTTCACACTAGTAGTTGTGTTTTACGAAAATAAAGTTCCAAATAGTAAGAACTCAAAATATTCATAAAGAGTTTCAAAAAGATTATCTATCACGCTCTAGCTGTACACGACACATATAGGTATGTAGTTGAATCGTTTTGGCAACCGACACGGCTAAAGTACGAAATAAAGACGACGATTCAATGCCTCTACAAATTCTCATCAGCCGGAAGAATGTTGGAACAATAAATTTAAACTAATTAATTTATATCTATGGGTATACAGCTCCCGCATGTAAAATGCCGTTACATGAAAGCTAGTTCATTCAGCATCTTTGTTTCCGAAATATAATAGTTTGAATTATTAAAGCTTTTCGTGACGCGGTCGTATGTTTTAATCAACGACACGCCATGCAGTAAAAATAACTCTCATACATCAATTGGAAGTTTTTATTCAAAATTCAGTAGTATGGAATAGTATGGATATGTCAGTAAATTTAAATTAAATATCACTAGCTGTTTTGTAAAGGATTTTTCGTAATTACATTAGTCATTTTATAAAGTGTGAAGTAGGTTTACAAATTTCACTAAAGAAAAAATGTACACATATCATTTTCTAATTAACTACATGATCCAAGTAAACCATTTTATTTTGAAACACACACACATCTTTGAATGGAATTGGTGCAAGTTGATGCGGGAAACTTTTTATGGAGATTTGATCAGTCGAATTATATATAATTTTAAAACAAGATTTATAAAATTGAATTGAATTTGATAGAGAATATTTTAAACTGAATAAATTGAAAGTCTTAACTGACTTACTTTAACAAAAAGATGATTTTATTTAATCACATATCCATTTTATGAAAATTAGAAGCATTCGTACGTTGATTAAGAATATGGAAAATATTAATGAAATAATTGTTTTTATAGGTACACTTTCAGACATGCCTGCTGTAAACACCTTTGCTATTTTCGCAACTCTGGCAATAGCATTTAATCTATTACTTCAATTAACAGCGTTTGTTGCGCTTTTAGCCATTGATGAGCGACGATATAAGGTTAGTGATTTCACAAAACTTTATAAAGTATAATTTAGAAAGTATAATAAAAACTGTGTCATTTAAAACACTTATACAAATGATTTTATTTGTACTTTCTGGCAGAAGAAATTACAACGAGGTACAGTCCTCTCAACAATAAGGTTGCCAATCTAAAGTATAAATTCTGTTAAATATTTGTCGGTCGAGCTATAACTTTATTATCAGGGCGCGGACACAAGCGACTCATGACTCATCGCCCATGGGCGCACTATTGAGATGTTTTATTTTTAAAGAGTAACATAAACAACGTTCTAGATCTAAATAAATGATAATTAAAAATGTACGCGTATGTTATTGAAACTAAATAACAGTAAGTATATACATATTTACATTATTTCTCTTGCGAAATATAAGGTAAATATAATATATTTTAAAAACCCCTCAGGCTATCTACGCCGATGTAGAAAGAATTTTACTCATAAATTCCTTATTTTATGGCCATTTTTTGCTCTCATTCTCAGGCTCTTCTCGAGCGTAAACAGATGTTGCAGTTCACCATATCAATTAGTGCTATTCAGTAAGCGTGTGTTGTTTACATTATTTCTTTGCTCCATTGTAACTCCATCGTAGTTTAACTCGGTCATGTCCGCGCCCTATTTATTATGAATGAAATGGTCAATCTTTCCAAGGACAGAGTTCCACGTAAAATATAGGGAGAATAGGTATATAATACAATCATGAAGATCCACTTAATGTAAACATAATAAATCATCCGGTTTTTATTTGGGATATTTTTGCAATTTTCTGGGGGCCTTTTACTCGCATTCCAAATATATGTGTAATACACTCTCACAATATTAGGGTTTGCTATCTTTTATGATCAAGACACTAATACTGATATATGTAATAATAAGAATTATTTTATCATTAGGGCGCGGACACGTACGGTTGATGACTCATCGCCCATGGGCGCACTATTGAAATGTTGTATTTTTAAAGAGGTTTTATATAATTGGATAACAAGTGGCTGGTGATCTATAAAATACAAAATACCTTATTATTTGTTCATTTTCTCTTCTGTAAGACTTGTTCTCTTTGAATTAAGTACATCCTTGTAGATAGAAAACGTCCTTTCTACATCGCAACTGGTTATAGGTGCGTATTGGAAATATTCTTTTATTTCAGCGTATTTAGTATACACAATTGCCGCAATGTTATTAAATCTGGATTTCTATTAAAAACTGCGTCTAACTTTTGCCGAAGGCCACATCCGACGTCACTTAGAATACTTTTGAAATTATTAATAGCCCACGTCTAATGTGGTTAATCCATCTTTTAATTTGAGATTTCGATTTTCAAAATATGTGATTAGTTTAGGCATATTTCCAAAGTGTTCCCGAAGGAATAACAACTGATTTTTTAAATTTGGGATTAGTGTTAGTTCCTTGCACTCAGAAATACTTCGAGCATCGTCATTTAAACATGTAACGAAATTTTGTAAATTATCGAAATTCTCTTCACAAACACTATTTCTGTGTATGTTTTAGCAAAGCTAAGTGACGAACGTGCGATATTTTGGCATTCTGTAACGATATTTTACAGACTTTGTAATAAATTTCGGAATCACTGACAATTCATTTTCATATCAGAAAAAGTAACATAAACAACGTTCTAGATCTAAATAAATGATAACTAAAAATGCACGCGTATGTAATTGAAACTAAACGAAATCCAGTGCACACTTACGTCTAGTTAATTGGGAGAAGTCGATTCAATAAACCGGTATTAAACAGACTATTACAAAAATTACGAAGTACGTAATTAACAGTCAAAACAATGAAAAAACGAAACTAACGTAAGTATGAATGAAAATTTTATTTCTCTTGCGAAATATAAGGTAAATATAATAAATTTTAAAAACCCCTCACGCTCCTATCTACGCCGATGAAAAAAGGATTTTACTCATAAATTCCTTATTTTATGGGCATTTTTTGCTCTCATTCTCGGGCGTAAACAGATGTTGCAGTTCACCACATGAATTATTGCTATTTAGTAAGCGTGTGTTATTTACATTATTTCTGTGCTCCGTTGTAACTTCGTCGTAGTTTAAACCGGTCATGTCCGCGCCCTATTTATCATAAACCAAAATATATTTAACGTTTTTATTACATATATACACTCCAACACATAATGTATTAATATCAGTAAGATAAATTATTTTTGTTAGGTATAGCCAGTCTTATTTGCTTTACCAGAACCCTGTGCGCAGAGGTAATTTTTTAAATTATAGGTGTAAAATTGTATTTAATTACAGGAGCCCAATTTCTATCTCCCCCATATAAATTTTCTTAATATTGATGATACAGGATCAGTTAAATTAGTAGAGTTGTTAAGAAATTTGAGGAGTATTTGGTAGTAGGTATTCTGAAATTCAGATTTAACATTTTTTGTAAAATTTTAAAGATATTTTAAAAAAATGATAATTGCCGAAATTTTCAATTATACATATCTTCGTAACCGTTATAAATAGAACGAAACTAAAAATGGCACCTTGTAGTATTTTCTACGTAGAATGTAATAATCTTAATTAAAAATTCATGTCCAACTTAATTATTAAGATATACTATAATAAATTTTTGAAAAAGATTATCATACCAAACCTTTTATCTATGTTCTATCTTTAATGGTTATGAAGAAATTGTTTGATTAAACATTTTTTTATTTTCAATTTTTTCAATATCTTCAAAAGTTGAAAACAAATGTTAAATCTCAAAATACTATCAAATATTGCTCAAATTTCTTAACAACTTGGCTAATTTAACAGATCCTATATCTACAATATTAACAAAGTTACCCATATCTGATACACCAAATAAAATGGGTAAAAATAGACTATAAAACAGTAAAATAAATGAAATAAAATAAAATATGTAGCATAATCGACAGATTGCTTCTTCTTTGTCGATTGGCCCTAAGAACTTAGAACGCGTAAGTGTTATCAATAATTTTGTAAGTTCGATTTATAGCTAATTTAATTTGTCTTTTATATTATTAAAATCGTCTTTTTTATTATCGTGTACTCGTCTATCTCACATAATTGGGGAACCAATCGGTAACGTAGCGGCATATAGAGAAACAAACACGGAAATGTTTGATTTAAGGGGGGGGTTTACTTGATCTGCGTATGCCACAAAATGGGCAATTTCAACGTAAAAAAATGGCAAAAATTAAGGCACTTGAAAAAGTTGCCACTACATGCACGAAATAACCAATATTTGTTCTAGTGACTCATGATTAAAATTTGCAATTATATTAAAATAAAAATAGTCAAAATACAGCACTTTGAATTTTTTTCGTTTTATAGCGATATAAAGCTTATTGTGCTTAAAAAGTACTTTTTTGAATCGTGAGTACCTAGATATTTTTATTCTGAGCACGACAATGTATTTACTTTACTTTCAAAATAACCCTGGCCTCCAAAAAATTACTCTGAAACCAGTGAGAATGATCACAAAGTCCGCACCGATAAATGGCAAATAGGTAACACACAATTCAACCTCTTACTCACAGTTTTGTAATGTCAAGACCAGCTATATGGAAGGTATACCTGGTCGACTGTATTAAGCCGAACGTCATATAAACAGAGTGATCTTCAACTTTTTTTATTACCTTAGGTAAACGAATGTTTCATTCATATATCGGCTTTATTTTGTAATTATTTTAAGGATATTTGGGAGAATGTATTAGATATTAATTTTTCGTCTGGAATAAATAGATGTTGTTATTATTATTACAATAATAAGTATATATTAAACATATTTGTAAAAGAAACTACATGCGGTTGGTATACCGTTTGACTGAAATAAAAGTAGATATAGGGAAACACAAACACGCACACAAATGCATGCAAACATGAAATGGAAGGGTACGATAGTAGGGGAGTACAGGTTCATATCGGGCGTGATATCGGGACACCGGGGTACCGAGGCTTTAGTGCACAACGTGTCTTTTAGTATGCAGTGAATTAACACAACCTTCTGTACGAAATTGTTTCACAATCTTATGGATAGCTGGCACAGAGGGAGGTGGACGATTTTCATACGCCGCAACAAATAAATTTTGCACGTCTTTGTACGAATTATCCTTGGCATACCATAACACAATCTGTATTTTTTCCTCGACAGTTAAGGGCATTTTATTTTAATATTTGCGAGTCTGCTCAGATACAATGTACTTATGTACGTTCACGCTCTAAAGTTACGGAAAGAATGCCATGCTTGCGCGCGCTCTCGATCACCCCACTATCTCCCCACACCACCGGTGTTGTATACATACATACATAGGTACATGTTTATGTGTGTGTATTTGAAGATGCATATTAACTTTTAACTACGACAATCTGTATACTAGCAAATTGTAATATATTTCAGATACTTTTCGGTGTTCATTTATGATTGATTACGTGATACCATTGATGCGTCTACTTTGCTAGACATTTTTTTCTGTTCGTTAATATTCTTCTCACTTTAAAAATGTATTTTATTTTTCAAGGACAACGTTCCGGCTATATGGAATTTCAGAAATGCAGTTTTCTTCGACAATAAATATACATTATTATTATTATTAATTATAAAGTTGCACGACTTATTATTATTTCTAACCTTACATGTTGAAGCTTTTTAATAATATGAACAATGTTTGTAGAAAACTAAAATCTGACAAAAACAACTTTATGTCTTTGTAAGATACGAACTTAGAAGTTTGCCGGACTCTTCAAACTAAGTGGCAGGAAGTTACACAATTTTCAGTTTTCTAGATGGTAAAAGCATTTATTTAAATATCTGAATTTGTTGTGCCTTCATGTTTTTATTTTATTTATACTTTGTATTTTGACTCCAGGACAGTTTTTAGATTTTTTTGTATATGTGAGTAAGTAAAAGAGGGTCCAAACGAGCTTATAAGTTTAATTACAGCGGTTTATCAGGAGTGGCAACAATTGTTGGATGGCGAACGAAAAAAAATTGTATGTAGGCGTAAAAAACAAATTTTGTTTAATTTGTGCAAAATTTGGTAAATCTAAAGATCATGTATGAAACAAAATTTAGTCTTCGTCGTCAACAGTCATGGAGTCGACAATTATTGCGGAAGGTTTCTCGTGAAATGTACGCTGTAATTTATGGTAGATTAATAGGGGACGGTGATAGGATCGTTCTTAGAAAACTACGGTGAACGGCCCCTTACGGTCCCCAAAAAATTATTGAAAAAATCTAGTGCCGAAATATATTACGTAATTATATAAATAAAATTGGGAACTGTTTGAAAAAAAACCTAAATTCAATTCGGCCGTGACAAAAGCAATTGTACATTACAAAAGTTCGAACTTAACAATAACAAATTATAGATAGTGAAATTGCAGTGTGACATTATAAATGGACCAAGATATATTTTTTGTGAACACTCGGATTGTGCTTCTTACTTTTGTCAAGGGTCTAAAGAAGGATACTTGGTATGAGACAATACACATAGATGTAGAACTCTGACCAGAAATTGTAATTATCGAAGCTTTACTGAAAAAAAATTAAACAGTGCAAGATATAAATAAAAAAAAATTGATATCAATAACAATCGATTTCAAGTTGTGGTATTAACATTGGCTTCTAATCAATTAGTTCGGAGTCCGCACAGTTCGTATCTTACCCACGGTGAAATTTTTATAATTTAATTTCGCTAACTAACAATATCACTGTCGATTCTGAAAAATATAATTTTCAATAACTTAAAACAAGGACTTCTTAGAGAATATAAATATTACAACTTAAATACATAATTAATAATCATAAATAATAGTAATAAAACTATATATTTATTGCAGAATAAGATTTAATATCTAATTAATTCCGGCAAATATCATTAAAATAATTACAAATTACATAAAACGGGAGTCTTAATAAAACTAAATAAATACAAGCCAAAGGAATATTCAGAAATAGCAAAAACAAATTTCGAACAAAAGAGATGCACCAATATTTTCATGCAATAAATGCAGGAGACAAATATT
Source organism: Amphimallon solstitiale (assembly GCA_963170755.1). Taxonomy (NCBI): domain Eukaryota; kingdom Metazoa; phylum Arthropoda; class Insecta; order Coleoptera; family Scarabaeidae; genus Amphimallon; species Amphimallon solstitiale. Next base: position 97,023,641 of record OY720676.1, on the reverse strand, counting down.
CCAAATTTATTTGCTTTCCAGTTGACCAGGCATCGCTTCATATTGCTGGTCGTATACCTGCATCGTGTAAAAGGTACAGGCATATTAAACTCCGTAAATATATTCAATATATTTCAGGCAACCCGACATACACCGTTCGAGAATTTTTCTTAGGGAAAGCCCCCCTTAATATATGAATTCTTCCGTTCCGTTTATAAAGTACGAGTAAGTTAATTACAATAGCATAGGATAAGAAGGAATATTTAATTCTCCTGATTTTTACAAAAAAATCCATAAATCCATAAATTAAATACGACAAAATCTTGAGAAAAACTAATTTTACAATTTGTTTATTTTAAATTAATAATGCGTAATTAACAGATGAAGATCATTGAGCAATATTTAAAATGTCTTAAGTTTTGGCTTTACTTTGCAATGAATTAAAAATTACATAACGCTTTTAACAATTACTTGTTCTTTTTCAATAATAAAATGTATGTATTTTATTTATACAACAGAAAAGTCATTTATTGAAAATATTTAATTATACCTCCTTTGAAAAAGAGCAGCGGTAGACGAGTTCGACATTTTATATAATTTCAATTATTTGGAAAATAAAGCCGAAACTCACGAAATTTAAAAATGTAAGCTATTTATTATTAGTTTATCTAATTAATACATTGGTGTGTTTTGTTGTCGTCATGTTATTTGTATTTGTTTTTTTGTTTTAAAATTTATATATTGTTAAAAGGTATTGAAATTTTATATTTCATTAAACGTGTACCTATATATTACTGAAATTTTAAATATTAATTTTCATGTTATATATCTTTTATGTATAACCACTTGTTTTTCTATCCTTATAATTTTCAAAACGCAGTCAAATTCTTTTGTATATATCTATTATGATATTTGTGTATCGGTCGGTAACTAAATATATCGCGCTCCGTGATAGAAACTTGTCGGAGTCGTTATTCCGTTTCGGTCATCGTTCATTTCTTGGAGATACTGTAACCGAAACTTTGCCCCGTTTCTCGCTTCATATGTTCCTAGTTCCGAATTACATTGTTTCGTTATTCGTTGCGCTCCTTGTTCAATGTGGTTCAATCTCAACAGTTCTTGATATCGTTCCATTGTAACGCGTTATTTAGCAATCGATTAACGTTCCAATACGTTCCGGAAAAATAACGTTCCAAAATAACCGTTTCTAAAGTAACGACACACCACTAGTAAGAACAAACAACTATAGTTTTGGACCAGGCACAAGTTCCAATATTTTTCCCCAGCTCATCTAAGCACATGTTCAATGGTTCATCCCGTGGAAACCTACATTTAGTGCAGAATTAAATGCTATTCTTTCTTCAACAATTCGTAGGTAAAGTTCGTTGGATAAATGTAAAAAAAAAACTTACGAGTGAAAAGAAATATCTCCTGGCCTAAATATGTGATTGTTACTATAGCTCGACACATAAACATGTTAATAACACACACGTCCTTCCTAACACAATTAATTAAAAATATGCATCGAAGCTTGACAAGTACATGAAACACAACTGACAACTGTCTTCTTCTCTGGTGAGAATTCACCCCAAACGCAACAGTTACACCTGAGCTCAACATTAAATTAAATCCGCTCGTTTTATAAATCGGACAAAGGTAAATTTCGTAAAAATTGTCCAAAAAACAATGAAAAGTTATGATTTTGACAATAAGTACTTGTTAGAAGATAAAACAGCACTATAGTAATGGTAATGACAAAGTCCAAATTTTACCTATTGTTAAATCAAATTTCTTTTTAGACACACACACACACACAATAAATAATTAACACTTTAACAACAACGCCTTTATTATTAATAAGCTCTAAATAAAACAACGCCACGCCCTTATATGAACATATATCGTATATCTATATATCGATCCCTTCGCTTCGATCAGTCTCATACGACTGCCCTTTGTTCGCTCTTTCTTCCATCGTCCCGCCACCCTGTCGTTGTCTCGATCCTTTCGCCTGTGTACATGTGTGTAAATACGCACATGTGACTAATTCCTTTTCATTCGGCCATCCTGCAAAATTAATGTCCTCATTAATCATCACATCAACAAAAATCTCACCTAACCACCAATGACAGTACACCTACTTTCATTCATGGCCGCTACGCCAACATTTTCGCCACATACCATTTATATTAGTGTGCACACTATCATACTCATCACATATTCTCATTGGTATCGCCAGTAAGGGGACTAGCCTTACTAGGAACGTTACCCATCTCGCCGAGCTGGTTGCGGGCGATGATGGAATTTCTCGCCGCCTCCGCCACAATTTCCGCCCGCATCGCCGAAACCGCCTCGACAATCGCTCCCGTAACCGCCATCGCCTACGCACCTGCCGCCTCCACACTTGGTGCTGGCCTTGCCGCCGCAGTCGCCTCGCCTGACGCTACCGGACGCTGTTCCGCCAATTCAGACACAATCATTTGCGTCTGCCTTTCCATCATACTTTGGACCACACTTAACAAGTCTTGGTGGCCCTCGGTGCGCCCACCGCCCGCCTGACCAGCCCTCCAGTTCTCCGCCTCATCCATCTCGTAATCTAATTCGGATGACAAATGACTTGCCATTATTTTATGAGCGCGCTTCGTATATTGTATAAAATTACTTTACTATACGTACGCCCCCTGTATATACATATAAAAATAATTTAAAATTAGTTTTACGCCCCTGTATGAGAATTATTTAAAATTAAGTCCAAATTATTTATGCGCCCTTTTTGTTGTAATTAATTTTAATAAACAAAATTGTTTATCTCCGCCACGCCAATCTATATCGCCAACGCCGACTAGGATGCCGCCTAACGCCAATTTCCAGGTGCCGCCAATGCACGTGGTAATCGCACTTCTGATTTGTTAAATCAAATTTCTTTTTAGACACACACACACAATAAATAATTAACACTTTAACAACAACGCCTTTATTATTAATAAATCTAAATAAAACAACGCCACGCCCTTATATGAACATATATCGTACATCTATATATCGATCCCTTCGCTTCGATCAGTCTCATACGACTGCCGGACTGCCCTTTGTTCGCCCTTTCTTCCATTGTCCCGCCACGCTATCGCCGTTTCGATCCTCTCGCCTTCACTGCTCGCCTATTACATGGAAATACGCACATATGACTAATTCCTTTTCACTACCAGTAAGGATTTATCGTGCAAGATAGGTAGCATAGGACAGACATACTTAGGTACGTAGGTGTGATCTAAATAAAATGACATATTGCAATTGTAATTTGTTCTAATAAATTGGCGCCATTTTCTTATTTTAATTTTTCATTATACTGTTTTCCCTTATTTTAATTCTTTTATTTCGTATATAATTAATAAATAAATTGTAAGAATTTATTTTGTGAACCATAAGTATCAATTTTTTAATAATATTATGTTCTGAAGGAATAGGAACAAACTTTACAATGCTTGTAATAATTGTTCTGTAGAATTGTCATTTTCATTTATATTTTATCAATAGTTAACGACATATCTAGAGTTGACTCGAGTTATGTTGGAGAAAAATAATATTTTGGTTATTGAAAAGAAAAAATCTTAGGGCAGGCATAAATTGCCATAGATTATTGATCCTTACGTGCTTAAAGTGTTATCAGGTATCATAAAAACCGGTTAAAAAGTATACGATTAACGCCAATCTTAATGGATTAGTGCAAACCTGCGCGCGGCGTTGGAAAAATAAATTTATACTAAGCGATATTTTAATTAACGATTAAGTCAATCTGTATTTTAATGGAATTCTGGAAAAACCGGCCCTAAATCTATTTATCTTCATTTAAACAACAGAATAAATGGTTTTTCGAGGCGTAAGTCACAACTACTTACAGTACACAGACTGAGTCTTGGCCGATGGGCGGAGTCTTATAGGTCAGTGCGAGACAGAGAAAGTATTCGGAAAAAGGAAATGACTAGCTGCTCGTGCTTATCCTAATATTATAAGAATTCACTGCGCATCTTGTGGGAAGGGCATCTCATCGGCCAGGTCACAGTCTGCGAGTTGTACATACCTTCACGTGCGATATGAGTGTTCTACAGTTTGAAAGAACTTTCATACCTATGTATAAGAAAGAATTAATCACATCAATTTACTTTTTCTAGCAAAATCGCTATGATTTATTTTGTTGCATAAAAGGCAAGAAGAAAAATGACGACGATGGTAATGGCTTTCTATACAAATTTTGGTCAGAGATTTATGCACCATTCATTTTTAGGTATTATTTACTAATACTAATATTTAAGTTCTCTGTACATTATTAGATATTTTTTTTAGATTAGAAGTCAAATGTATTATAATATTTATATTTTCTACGCTGATATGCCTTAGCTTAGCCGTAATACCATCAATAGAAATTGGTTTAGAACAAAAGCTCTCCATGCCGGACGACAGCCACGTCTTGAAGTACTTTGAGGTAATGATGAAACAGTCAAACTTTGTAAAGTAGGTATACAGTAAAACATGTTTCATTTACTTTATAGTATATGGCAACATTAATGGGCATTGGATCTCCAGTGTATTGGATTACTAAAGGTGATGTCAATTTTACTAGTACAGCAGTACAAAACAAATATTGTGGTGGCGTTGGCTGTTCAGACTACTCAATCACTACACAGCTTTATGTTGCCAGTACGCAGCCAGAAACGTAAGCATTGAATTATATCCTGGTAAACAGAACTATAGAAACTAAACTATTGGTAAATACGGTTATAGAATAAATTTATTGTTATGTTCATTATTAACGAGCCTGAAAAAAAGGTTTAGTTTCATCTTTGAGCTAACAATGCAGAAATAGTATTTTGATATTATTAAGATGCTTTTCCACATAGAATGGTATAAAATCTTATATAAAACGTTTCATGATTTTTTATAAAAACTTATTTATTTTAAATACATATCGCAAGTGGATTTGATTTTATTAGATAGGTATATGAATATCTCGCTGTTTCTGCCGTTTGCATTAAATTATTTATATGTATGTATGATTTTATGCGCCTCCTCTGCCCTTCTTGAAAACGCTAAGTAAGTTAATGTAATATACGGTACTATGATTATTTCATTATTAGTTCAAATACTTTGCGTCATCTCCGTCTTCTATCGGTGCAGTGTTTTCGTCAATGGTCTATGTAACTAGCGTCTGTAAATGCTTTACACATTGTGATTTAGAAATTTTCATGTTATTAAATAAATCACCAATTTAGATTTTTTCCTTCAATTGTTTTACAGCCAGATTCGTGTCTATATATTTAATTTACAGAGTATACATCATTTTATAATCACAAGGCTGTATTACACTTACCAAGTTCTTGGTCAAGTTAAAATTGACGACAAGTCGTGTATAACACTTGCCAAGTCGACTTGATCAATTTCTTGGCCAAAAACTTTGTGGCTTAGAACATGTTCTATTTTTGTTCTCAACTTGATCAAGTTTTTAGTGATTTCTAGTAATATTCATGTTATAAAGTTTTTTGCCAACTGTGTAAAATGTAAACACAAATTCCATTTTAGAATATTGTTAAAAATTATATGTTAATTTGATACTTCTTGAAATACTTGTATGCGTAAATTATTTATTTTCTTTTGTATCTCTTGTGGAGTAATTTTTACATTCAATATCAAACACAAATCTTCGGTAACTTTATTAATTTTTTTTTCGTACTTTTGCACTATTGGTACTGCTAATTCACCTAAAAACTTGGCCAAGTAATTGATAAGTGTAAAACAGTCAAGGTCAACAATAACTTGATCAAGAACTTGCCGACAATTTCTTGGCCAATAATTTGGTCAAGAACTTGGTAAGTGTTATACAGCCTATATGATGATTCTGACGTATCAGTATCATAAAATAACGGTAATAACCTATAATTTCGAGATGATATTCTGTTAAAGTTTAGTTTATGGAGATACCTTTCAAACTCACTGCTAAACAACTCTTTAAACTCCGCTTACAGGATTATAACGTGAAATTTGGCAATTGGGTATGTTGAATTCAAGCAGGGCCAGAAATTGTAAAACGTTAACTTCGCTAAAATACAAATGCCATAATCACAGGCACGTTATAATTTAATACATGGGCGAGATAGGGGTGATAAGTGTAAAACAGTCAAGGTCAACAATAACTTGATCAAGAACTTGCCGACAATTTCTTGGCCAATAACTTGGTCAAGAACTTGGTAAGTGTTATACAGCCTATATGATGATTCTGACGTATCAGTATCATAAAATAACGGTAATAACCTATAATTTCGAGATGATATTCTGTTAAAGTTTAGTTTATGGAGATACCTTTCAAACTCACTGCTAAACAACTCTTTAAACTCCGCTTACAGGATTATAACGTGAAATTTGGCAATTGGGTATGTTGAATTCAAGCAGGGCCAGAAATTGTAAAACGTTAACTTCGCTAAAATGCAAATGCCATAATCACAGGCACGTTATAATTTAATACATGGGCGAGATAGGGGAATACGGTTCAGTTCAGTCAAACTAGACCGACTCGTGTTTTGTCGGCTCTCGGGGAAACCGGTAGGTAATACGGTGCCCGAGAGTCGACAAAACACGAGTCGGTCTAGTCTGAGTGAAACTGAACCGTATGTCTCACCCATGTATAGAGTTCATATAGGTATGTACAATTACTTTCTTTAGAAATGACCGGTGTGAGTTTAAAAACGCTGCGCGTATCTGTCGATAGTCACATTCTAATTGTATGGATGTCAGGTCTTGAAAACACACTAAATAAATATCTCCACAGAATATTTATATTTGTTTGAATGCTGCTCATTGTATAATTTCTTATTTACATTCCTTTTCTCCACTTCCATGTTATTTCTTAAAATATATTCTGGATTATAAAACCAACTAGTTTATCTTCCAAAAATAATTTAAATAACAAGGTGACCATGATTTACTAAATTTATTTCTATTTGCTTAGTTCAACAGATAATATATACCCAAATGCTTTTGAAAAATATCTTTAGTTTTATTATTATAACTCCTACCTTATTTTAAAATTAATTCAAATAAAAAAAATGAGGTGTAGCCACCACACGACTTTCTTATACGTATGAGCGTTTCAATCATACAATTTTAAAAATTATTTTATACAAAAATTATTCGAAATCCTATTCTAAGTACTTCCAGTCTCTTAGTAAATCTCTACAGGATACATACTCTGTGAGATATTTGCAAAAAAATGCTACTCGCTCAGAGTAAAAGTATTATTTCCGGTCCGAATTTTGAATTTTCATCTATACAAAAAATATTTCAAATCCAACTCTAAATACTTTTATACTCTTGATAAATATATATAGAATGCATAATTTACGAAATATTTGCAATAATCGCTATTCGATAAGGGTAAAAGTGTTACTTCCGGTCCGAATTTTAAAATTTTTCCTATACAAAAGATATTGAAAATTAAGTTCTAAATACTTTTATACTCGGAACGCACCTGTCTAAAAAGCATGACTTGCGAAATATTCGCAAAAAACTGATTTTCGATAAGAGTAAAAGACCTACTTCCGGTAGGAATTTCGAAAAACTTTTTTAATAAAATTCTTCTTAAATTTAATTTTGAGTATATATGAATTCTTTACAAATTTGTTTAAACTTAGTAGTTGACGAATAATTGGCAAAATTCGATTTTTTCACTGAAGTAAACTACTACTTCCGGTCTGCCGATTTTACTGAAAATCTAATCAAATCTCAAGAGGGAGATTAAATTGAAATTTTCATCATCACAATACTTCCTTATACTACGTATAAAAAAATAAAAATAATGAGTTTAACACCTTGTCTTGTGGTTTATTAATTCAAGCAATATTTGCCTTTATACTTTCTTATACGTAGTAAGGAATTATGATGCAGATGTCCACGTTTTAAGGTCGCCTGATACCGAAAAAGTGGTTTTTGGCAAACGTCTCTCTCTCTCCCCCTCTCTCTCTTGGTGCGCATGCGCTAAGTATCCATAACTTTCGGTTTGTAAAAGATCAGCAAACCGCTCGGACTATGTTTTGACAGTTCTCAAACTAGATCATGTTATGTTGGAACAGATTGCAATTGATCCCGGATTTGTCAGTTCGCGTTGTTGGAACAGTGATTATTCACTGCGCTTGCTCCGTACAATCACGGATTTATTCAAACGTATGTTGGAACAAACCTGTTCAAAAAATAATACATATATACATACAAGGTCTCATACTTGAACTTCTGTGTTCAATTTCTCACAAACTCTCAAAACGAAAAGTTTTAATTCAAAATAAAATTAACGTAGACGGGAGAGGACATTTAATAAAATTGTGAAAATGTGCGGTCACGTCACAATTTTTTAAATGGATTGTTACATTGTAATATGATGAATATCCAGGATGTTTGTGCACATGTGAAAGTATATCATTAGTATCATCGCAAATTTTTCTACAAATGATTAGCCGAAATAAATAGTTCTTTTAAAGTATGATATTCATTAAAGAAATCGCTGCAATCGTAAATATTATATCAGGAAATTAATAATCATACATCTTTTATCGAACATTTAGAAGTAAGAATACCTTAGACAAAATTTTATTAATTAAAATTAAAGTCTGGTATAATTGGAACTATGCAATTAATGGGTAATCATGTAATAAAATTTAATTAGGGTTGTAATATTAATTTCTCTAACCTTTACCAGAAAAAATTAAAACAAAAATTGTAGCAGATATCAAGTTTTTAATAATTAATATATAATAGTAATTAATTAATAAAGAAATTAAAGAAAATGGTTATGTGATTTTGGTCTTATAGTTTGTTTCCTTTTCGCAATAATAAAAAATGAGGTGTGGCCACCACACGACTTTCTTATACGTATGAGCGTTTCAAACTATACAATTTTAAGAATTTTTTTATACAAAACGTATTCAAAATCCTATTCTAGGTACTTTCATTCGCTTAATAAATCGCTATAGAATGCATACTTTGCAAGATATTATCAAAAAAGTGCTCCTCGCTAAGAGTAAAAGTGCTACTTCCGGTCCGAATTTTGAAATTTCATATATACAAAAAATATTGCAAATCCAGTTCTAAATAGTTTTGTACTCTTGATAAATATATATAGAATGCATAACTTGCGAAATATTTGCAAAAAACTGATTTTCGATAAGAGTAAAAGACCTACTTCCTATAGGAATTTCGAAAAACTTTTTAAATAAAATTATTCTCAATTTTAATTTTAAGTATATATGAATTCTTTATAAATTTGTTTAAACTTAGTAGTTGACGAAATATTCGCAAAATTCGATTTTTTCGCTGAAGTAAACTGCTACTTCTGGTTTACCGATTTTACTGAAAAACTAATCAGATCTCAAGAGGGAGATTATACACGTAAATACAAAATTTGGAATTGATATCTACAGCGGTTTGGCCGCTATCGTGGTCACACACACACACAGAGAGAGACAGACAGACACACAGACACACAGACATTTTTTAAAAACCACTTTTTCGGTATCAGGGGACTTCAAAACGTGGACATCTGCAAAACTCTAGAGGTCGAAAATTTTCATCATCACAATACTTCCTTATACTACGTATAAGAAAGTAAAACCTTAGTACGACATATAAAATCCATTATCGTCCATACACTCTTGCATTCTTCATTGCATAGAATTTATTAAAGTTTCTCATAAGTTTCTTCCTCTGAAATGCTCCCACACAGATTGTGCATAGCACTCCACATATTTTCAATGGGATTCGGATATGGAGATTTTGCCGCCCAATCAAATACTTCTACGTTATTTTCGTTAAATGAATAAAAAAAATAAAAGAAAGTAAGAGTGTTACTTCCGGTCCGAATTTTGATTTTTCTTTTATATAAAAATTATTCCAAATGTGGCTCAAACAATTTCGTGTTCTTAATAAATCTGACTAGAATGCAAAATTTGTGAGATTTTCCAAAAAACCGCTATTTGATGAGAGTAGTCTTACGTCCGGTCCGAATTTTCAAATTTCTTTTATACAAAGTTGTTCCAATTCGGGCTCTAAATATTTTTGTATTATAGATAAATCTGTAAAGAATCAATAATTTGTAAGATATTTGCTAAAAACCGGTTTTTGCTAAGATATTAAGGCCTACTTCCGGTAGAAATTTCAAAAAAAAGTCTTTCTAAAATTCTTAGTACTTTTGTATTCTTTAGAAATTTCTCTAAACTTAGTAGTTGACGACGAATTAGTAAATTTTGATTTTTTTAGTGAAGTAAACTAATTCAAAATATCAGTGTTGATCGGGAAAAATATAATTTTTAATAATTCTAAACATTCCCTTATTAGAGAATATAACAATTTTTACTTTTTACAAGAAAAACATGGATTGTTATAATACTAAATTGTTTAAGTATTATTTTAGTTTTCAGTTAAACGTTGTTATTTTAAATAAAAAGCTTCAACATCTAAAATAAATACAAAGCACTCCCAGAAAGAATAGTAGCAAGTCCAAAATTCCATAAAACCAAGATTTGAATGAAAAACAGTGGATCTCCCTGTAGAAATTAAATTAAAGGCTATTATCAAAAAGCCAGAGAGATATTGAGGAACATAAAAATGGTTTTTTCTAATAAAGCACCTAGCATGAACGTTATCAGACAATAAATTATTATAAATAAACACAAATATTTCAAATATATTGGCTTATAGTATATGGCCGATGTAGTTTCTTTTACAAAGCAATTTAATACATAACGTAATACAATCTTTTTCTTTTAATTGAATTTAACATTTAATTATATATAATTTTAAAAGCAAGGCATTCAAAATATGTGTTTCCTTCGTTACTATATATATGACATGTATATTTCGTGCAGATTGTAGAAAATAAATTATTTAAAAACTTGAAAAAATATAAACCACACTCATATTAAGTACAATGGCTTATTCATGCTATATAAGATTTACGACGCATGTTTTTTGCTTGTCCCGTTCTTAACTCGAACATTAGAATGTTACTATCGTAGAACTTGGGGATCTATTTTCAATTTACACCGGCCATTTCAAAAGAAAGCAATTGTACATACATACATAGATTTGCTTGGTTGTTCATACACACTTATGTTCAATGTAATCGTGATCAATCTCAAGTGTAGATTGCGTGGCCTAAATTTTTAAGGTGGCAACAATGACTAGTTGGTAATATTGACAAACACATGTGTATGGGTACTGCGTATAGTCGTAACAATGTGCATATATGGTTTTGACAGATTTGTTATGGTATATTCACATCAGTAAAGAGAATGAAAGAAAATAAAAACCAAGTAAAATGTGATAATAAAACGACAACAAATTGAAACAAATTGAAAGCGATTGTACATATATAGAATAGGTACCTGTATGTATCTGTCTAACAAAAAAATATCCTAATCTAGGAATTTTTAAGATACCACCACACATCACTTGAGATTTATCTCACTGTTACATTTCTAAAGCAGCATGAGTAGCATACTTTTCTCCGTTAATGTATACAAAATGACGGTTATTACTTTTTTATTAGAAAACAAAAAATGAAACTAAATTTGTGTAATACTAAAGTATAACTGCTAACTTAGTGTTGCTAAGTTCGTAATAGAAAGAATTGCAACTAAGTGTATTAAAAATATACAGTAATTAAATTTTTGCTACAATCTATAGTTTAAGTATATAACAAAGACTTATAACTGAAAAACTTTTATCATAACCTAATATTAGTAATACTAATAAATTTAAATATGATCTTACAATTATCGAAAAATAAAATATTTTCAGACATTAGCATCCTTGGTTGTGGTGAGTACGTCTAAGTTGAAATCGTGTTGTCGTAACTTCGTTTGCTGTCGACGTTTCGTCGACTATCTTAAGTGATGTCTTCAGGGCGGTTACTGCTTCTGCTTTTACCTGAAGCAGGATGGCACTTGAGGGCACAGGATTAGATTATATTGTGTTTAGTGCGTCGGTTCATAGCTTGAATATTACGGTTCAGTGAATGCGAATACGGGGTTTCCAGAAGAGGTGGAAATAATATTCATAATCTTGTTTAAGGTTATTGAATTGTTTCTGGATTTCAATTGATTCAATTTTGTGACTGTAATAATGTGACCCAGGTAGACGAACCTACATGCGTTTACTTACGCTATATTAACGACGCAACCAATCACATAGCCAAACCCCATTCCAAACTATACGATACTTCTTCCGTTAAAGGCAAACAACCCTTTGACTGTTCCTGCGTGTACCCGGTTACATTTTCCTGCGACAGTGTAGACAAAGCGATCGCTAAGCCAGCTTCCGTGCATAAGGATTCTCGACAGCAGAAGAAGAGACACGGTTTCAACCTAGCAACCAAAACGTATCCAAAACATATTTTCATAAGCACATCTTTTAATTATACGTAATGCTATTAAAATATTCATGTATTCATGTAAATTGTTCTAGCCGGTTTGTAATAAATAAATAAATATAATTAATTCAGTCCACAAAATTTCTAGACGAATTTCCCTACACTCCTATCTTATCTATGACGTATAAGAATTGATAGAACAAGGTTCTCCAGGTCGGTCAAATTCTAGGAATGTTTCCAGATTCGTGCCTTATGTACAACGTTGGATCGGGCGAGGGCCTCGTAAAATGGTGTCAGGATGGAGCCCAGACTTAAATTCTCTTGAAATCTTTTCTTGAAATGCAGTGGCGGCTCGGGGTGGTTCACATAGGGAGTGCATAATTTCAAAATTAAAAAGTATAATACAAGAACGCTTACCCAATCTTTATAAGTTTCACCGACATACTGTTCCAGACAGGTACTGTTCACTGTACAGTTTGTTTTGAGGGAATAGTAAATATAACACTACAGTTTGATTACATCTGACGATAAACGAAGTCCATTTTGCGTGTCTTTGACTTGCAGAACAGTTCTATCACGTTTTCATTAAAATTTGGGAAATCATTTATAAATCCTTTTTCACAAGATAACATAGTAAGGGCATTTAATCTGTCTTCTTTCATTGTATTTCTCAGGAAAGTTTTTATTCTCTTCAGCCGTGAAAACTGGCGTTCCGCTTCAGACGTTGTCATTGGGATTGTAATGACAATTTTTAAAAGCTTAACACCCAAAACCCCCGTATCTAAAATTTCACATCCATACGCCAATTTTCAAAAAACTCGTCCGCCATTTTGTCTATTTTTGACATTTTGACTTTGGAATCGTGATCGGCGACCTAAGACACCCCCGTATCTAAAATTTCACATTTATACGTCAATTTTCAAAAAATCTTCCGCCATTTTGTTTTTTTTTACATTTTGATTATGGATTCGTGATCGGTGACCTAAGACACCCCTGTATCTAAAATTTCACATTCATACGTCAATTTTCAAAAATCTTCCGCCGTTTTTTTTTTTGACATTTTGATTTTGGATTTGTGATCGGCGACCTAAGACACCCCCGTATCTAAAATTTCACATTTATACGTCAATTTTCAAAAAATCTTCCGCCATTTTGTTTTTTTTGACATTTTGATTATGGATTCGTGATCGGTGACCTAAGACACCCCCGTATCTAAAATTTCACATTCATACGTCAATTTTCAAAAAAATCTTCCGCCATTTTGTTTTTTTTGACATTTTGATTTTGGATTTGTGATCGGTGACCTAAGACACCCCCGTATCTAAAATTTCACATTCATACGTCAATTTTCAAAAAATCTTCCTACATCTATACGTCAATTTTCAAAAAAATCTTCCGCCATTTTGTTTTTTTGACATTTTGATTTTGGATTTGTGATCGGCGACCTAAAACACCCCCGTATCTAAAATTTCACATTTATACGTCGATTTTCAAAAAATCCTTCGGCCATTTTGTTTTTTTTTTTACATTTCGACTTTGGATACGTGATCAATGACACCACAAAAAATCCCAAGTGCCGAATTTTACTTTAATCAGAAGAGAGAAATTAATTTCAGCTAGCTCCGCCCACTCTGCATGTATGCGTAATCGTTTAAATAAAATTATTACATAAGGGCACATCAATGTTAAAAACAATCCTTTTCCCCATTAAGGAAACGGGGCATACGCGTTCTGGAATTATCGTATTTTAATTCAAATCATTATTAAAATATTAATCGACCCCTGTACATAGATAAAAATATTAAATCAAGCGGGACCGTTACGTATTATGTGGAGATGCAGAACCAACAGCGTTGAGCAGACTGAGGATCTGCTCACAGGCTATGTATTATACGATATGGAAGCAGAACAAAATACAGTTCTCCCCACCTTCAATGTAATGTTTAATGGCTTAACGGAGCAACGGTAGGGCTTTGCATATGGGTATGTTTCTCTCGGTGGAAGGGGTAAACATTCGAATAGTTTACATCCGTGCGCTGTTAGTTGTCAGTCATTATATCTGTGACGACGATCGTTACATGTAGGTTGTTCGAGCGCCGCACACGCGACGTTGCTGTTCAATAACTATGAATACGTAATAAATAAAACGAAAATGAAAAGTGTGAACACATGGATGTTAACACTAACATCAAGAAGTAAATAATTACTGTGACTTACATATATACTTTTATACGTAAAACGTATATGTATATATGCATGTGTTTGAGATACACACATACATTAAGTGCCATTGCCGATAATCGAACGCACAGACACCGGTGTTTCGACCTATGAGGTCTCATCAGTGTACGTGGAGATTGTCGACAATAGCTTCAAGACTTAAATCGCTGCCTATGTCATTTTCGCATGTTAAATGCAGTGAGAGTATCACGACATCTAACATCCAAAAGATGACACGGAAAAAAACATGCGAAAATGACATAGGCAGCGATTTAAGTCTTGAAGCTATTGTCGACAATCTCCACGTACACTGATGAGACCTCATAGGTCGAAACACCGGTGTCTGTGCGTTCGATTATCGGCAATGGCACTTAATGTATGTGTGTATCTCAAACACATGCATATATACATATACGTTTTACGTATAAAAGTATATATGTAAGTCACAGTAATAAATAAATACTTTCACAGTTAGTCGCCGCTTGGTTTGTTTTGTTTCAAAATTCTAGGGGGTGCAATTGCTCACTTGCTCTCATTAAAGAGCCGCCACTGTTGAAACGATTTGAAGTATGAAGTATACAACACCAGACAAGATATAAACAATGTGAATGAACTGCAAGCAGCCAGGCCGAGAAGCAAAAATCTGTAGTAGTCTGCAGTAAAGATATAGATATATTTTATTGTTAACTGTATTAATTTCTCGTCGTATATGTTTATGTACGCATTACTCTCTCTGAATGCATCTTCAATATATTTATTTTGTTTTAGGACATATCTTGCTCGTCAATCAAATTCCTGGATTGATGATTACAGAGACTGGAGTATAGCAGATAATTGTTGCAAACAGTTTCTGTCAAATAACTCTTTTTGTCCTCATAACACTAGGCCATTATCTTTATGTACATCGTGTAGCCGTTCTGAATCGGATGATTTCGAGGAATATTTTGGAAAATATTTGCATTACTTTGCTAACGACGATAATGATGAGGAATGTGCCAAAGGTGGCAAAGCTGCATACACTGATGTAAGGATTCTAATTTATAATATTTAAAAACTAATTTATGAATGGAATGTTTTCTGTATTCTCTAGGTTAGGAATGTATTAGGTATATAAATATGTTAATCTTGAAAATAAATTATTAGATGAATCCCTATCAAAGGTCAATTTCTGGAGAAAAGCGCATTGTTATTTGACTTTTCAATCAACAAAAAAAATTTAACGTAGTTATATAATTTTCTTATAATTTCCACAAAAGCAAGTATTAGGTTGCTAAATGCTACTAGTAATGCGACATGAATTAACATTTGCTACAATAAACGAGCAATGTTCGAGAGATTTCATTGTGAATATGAGACACGGGCACTATGTTTTGAGAACTTTAATTTAAAAAAAAAACATTTTAGGGGTCTCGCAGGTTGACCCCAAAGAAGCAATTCTTGGTCACTAGAGATTTTTCTACAAATAAACCTCAATTCGCATAATTTATTATTACATTTTTGTTTTTCTCGCACTATCGCTCGTTGTGTTGTAGGAATAGGCAATCAGGGGTATATTACAGAACTGGGTTTAACTGAATAATGTAATTCGAAATTAGGCACACTATTAGTAATATCATAACTATTACTGTGTCCAATTTCGAATTACATTATTCATTCAAGTCCGGTCCTGCAATGTACTCCTGGCTACCGATCCCTAAACTTAATAGCATTATTACTATTTTGATGCACGTGTTCTTTACTTATTAATAAAATACTTTTCAGGCTTTAAATTATTATATAGATGACAATGGTGAATCATATGTTACTCATTCCCTTCTAATGTCATATCATACAGTATTAACTGTGTCAGAAGACTATTACGAAGCTTTAAGGTATGCTCGGCTCATTGCAGATAATTTAACAACTACATTGGATATTGAAGGAGCTGAAATATTTCCCTACAGGTAAATATATACGTGTACGTTGTTCTGTACGACAGTTATTTTTAATAAAAAATTATCTATGTACATATACAAATTATGTTTCTCTGTTTGTTCTATAATTATACTCAACTTATCTATAAATTTCATTGTCACTCAGCTGCTTTTCTACTATATGTACCTTTAATTTTCTTTACCAAGATCACTGGCAGTGCTAAAACATGGTTGTCATTGTGGATCCTGCAGAAGACATTACCTTATACTTCTTGGAAAAGCTGGAACCCATGAATGCAAGTTCAGCTAGTTTTGTCTCGATTCAGCATCATGGTAATATACCCTCGGTCCATATGCACTACCGAGACTGCTAGTAATGAAATATGATTCATGTTCTTAAAGGGTCAAATCTTATTGTATTTATCTGAACACGCACTTGGAATGGCGAAACATCTACGGAATTCATGCTTTTACTAGACTTTGCCATTCCAAAGTAGAGAGAGGACTGGCCAACATCTAAACCGACATTGACTATGATTGAGTTTAGCGTAACCTCCGTGATATAGAGGCCTGGAACAAAGCTTGTGTCACGTGATCTGACGTCACGAATGCCGTCTGACGAGCATTACAGTTTAGATTTGCCGTGGTCGCACATGTCAGTCGCGTGAACTAGATTTCGCAAGTTTTTCTTTCAAAAACCCTCATAAAGAACTTCAAATAAGTTAAAGTGATAAGTTAAAGGTGTAGAATTTCAGATTTACCTGATTTATGTGCAGATAATTTGTAAAATCAGTGAAAAGAGAGTGTTTCTCAATTGTGGAGTGCCGAGTTTGTGGGTTAGCAAATATGGCCGCTGGTAAATTTTGTATGTGAACGTTGTTTTATTACTTATAAATAACTTTCGGGTGGTGTCGTTTATAATATGGTTGTGTCGTTTATATAAAATAATTAGTTAATCAAGAACGCCAACAGTTTGACTAGATACCTGAGTGAATCTTGTTCATTTAATTAAAAATGCCTGATAAATGCTGCGTGCCTAATTGCACAAGCAATTACGATAGTACCCATACGTATGTGTCCGTCTTTTCTTTTCCAAAAGATGAAGAGTTGAAAAAAACGTGGATTAAATGCATTCATAGAGAGTCATTTAATCCAACAAAACATTCAGTAGTATGTATTAAACATTTCTCAGAGTCATCGGTTATAACAATTGATAAAATAACCAGAAACGATGGATTATCTGAAAACGTCTCTTCTTTTTCAGATATATTAAATAATTCATTTGACATTGCACTGAATGCTTCTGTATTATCATCTTTGTTCTATATTGCCGGATACTGTGCACATTCACTAATTAAGTTTGTTAATGGTTGTGACAATTGTTTAACATCCATTACTACCAATTCAGATTTTGTTATAAATTTTACCAATTGTGGTGAAAATGACTCTGCAGATATTAGCAAATATTTGAAAAATTTAACAAGAGGAGCTCTAAAACAACCATCTGAATTATTCTTTGAAGTCTCTATTCAGGCGTATCAGATATTTAGTGAGCTTATTTCAGATAAATATGAAACTGAATTTCTAAAAACAGGTAAACAAAGGATTATTTTACGGGAATTGACAATGTTAAAATTGGAAAAATATGTAGAAGAAATCAATGAGAAATGTATTTTATGCAGCAAAACGTTGAAGTCGATATTGTTAAAAAATAGTCATGTTCTTGCCAATATATTTCTTAATAACTATTCAAAAATAATCAACGACAAAATTAACACCCAAAACATGGATCTATCCAAGAGAAAACTGATTAAATTTAATAGTTAAGTAGTTATAAAACACATTAACGCATGGAGATAGGGCCGGCTTTCGTGACGTCACGATTGCTTGTTCGCGGCCTGTACTTTCTCGTAGGTTACGAGTTTAGGTATAGGGCAGGGGTGGCCAAGCTCCTTGATAGTCCGAGCCATTTTTCAAAATTTGAAATTTTTCGCGAGCCGTAATTAAATACGTATTTAAAAGTTATGCAAAAAAAGTTATTAAAAAAAAATTTTTACAGAAATTATATTTATTGAAAAAATATAAATAAAAGTACAAAATATGTGTATTGAATTTAAATATTAAAAATTAAACACATTTATTTTACTTCTCTTGATAATTCTTTAAAATTTGGTGAATAATTGGTGACAGCACTTCTCAGTAATTCTTTGAGATGCTGGTTAGTTAATACTGATCGGTGTTTGGATTTCACGAATTTTAAGGTGGAATAAAATGATTCACTTAAGTACGAATATTGAAATAATTCGACAAGCAGCCTTTTTTAATTCGGGATACTTCGATTCTGGTACAAATTTCCAAAATTCAGTAATCGACGTCGACTTATATTTTAATTGTAGAGCTTGATCTTCTTGCATCTCTATTAATTCTAATTCTCCAGATGCTTTTTGGGTCATAATTATATTGGAAATGGAAAACTCACCTTGAATTATGCTAATTTCAAATAGGTTCAGAAAAAAATCAGGAGACGACTTAATATATTTTAAGTCTTCAAATCTATTATGGAATTCCGTCAATATTACTTCTAGCTTTTTTTTATATACTCGATGAGTTTTTCTTGTTTAATATTGCAACAATTTTTTTAATTCGAGGAAAATGACATAATGTTTTATTTTTAATGTCCTTTTGAAAAAGTTTTAATTTTGTTTGAAAACTAAATATACACTGTGAGAGGTCAGATATTATTTTTCCTTCCCCTGCAATTGTAAATTCAGTGTTTGCAAATGTTCCATGACATCAGTCAAAAACATTAAGTCTTGTAACCACTCGTCATCGTCTAATTCTGAATAGGTTATTTCCTTTTCTTTTAGAAATGCAGTTATCGGATCAAACAAATCTACAAAACGATTTAATACGTTGTAGCTAGATAACCATCTAACAATGCAAAAGAAATTAATGTCATTTGGTAGTTCTTCGTCCTTTAATTCTTCAAGGAAATTTTTGAATTGTCGATGATTTTTTGCATTGGTGCGAATGTAATTTACAATGTGTATCACTGTTTTCATAACATCAGGAGTGCAGTTTAAATGTTGAAATGAATAACATTAAGGGCATGTTGCAGCATTATTTACGTAGAATATTATATTTGCTAATTTTAATTTATTCTTTTTCAGCGTTTTTTATGTCTTCTATGAGCAATATTTGACAATTTGGGCTGACGCTTTAGCATCACTGGGATATTCATTGGCTGTTGTGGCGGGAGTCTCACTTATCATATCTGGAGGAAGTATTTTAGCAGCGTTTACCGTAGTCTTAATAGTACTTATGATTATTGTTAATATGGGAGGTCTTATGTATATATGGAATATTAGTTTGAACGCGGTATCATTAGTGAACTTAGTTATGGTAAGTAGGACAAAGTAATTTTACTGTAATTTAGTTAAACGTATTGTACTATCCCCTATCTCACGAACGCTTAGTAGAAATGTACTCTTTTATATGGAAGTAGTACTTTATGTCTGCTATAAAACAAAAACTATACGTATCATAATAATAGCTCGCGTCTTAACATATATATCATGTTTAAAATGAGCATTCTAAATAAGTATGTGTTTTAGTCCGTTGGAATAGGAGTAGAGTTTTGCGGACACATTGTTCATTCCTTCATAAAATCAACGAAAACCACTGCTAGAGATCGAGCAGAAGATGCATTGGTAAATATGGGCAGCTCTGTGAGTATTCAGTTTCGTGTACATTCCAAAAAAAAAACTAATATTTGTTTTTACAGGTACTATCTGGAATAACCATAACAAAATTTTGCGGGATTATAGTGTTAGCCTTTTCCAAATCCCAGATTTTTAAAATATTCTATTTTCGAATGTATCTTGGAGTGGTCTTAATTGGAGCCTTACATGGTCTGGTATTTTTACCTGTACTGCTCAGTTTTCTAGGTAATTATTAGATAAAATAACTTGTATAAAAATCGTTTTCGTAATTGCTAAATTCTTTATTCCTCCCGAGCAAATTTTTACTCGGTTTAACATTAGGTTATTATATTTTAAATATATTTATGTTAGAACGTTGATGCGAAGTCTGTAATTCTCTTCGAGTCTTTTAAGCAGTGACAACTTGCATGTAACTAAATAAATGTGTATTTGCACTGGTTAGCATATTTTAATATAATATTTCTTAATGTGTGACATGGATATGATAATTTCCATCCTTCCACGAATTTATCATTAAAATTTAAATGTGCTACACATTTGATAAAAGTCAACTTGATAATTTCCGTTCTTTTGTGCTCATTTCAAATGAGTCATTTGTATTTCGTGATTATAGAGTTTAAAATGTATGTAGTGTTCATTCTTTTCGAATTTTATCAATTCTGAAAGCTAGTAATAAAATATCAAATGATAAAATGCAAAAAAATGTTTAAGTTACAAAATCTAAAAAAAAATCATGTTATCACGAGCTGTCATTGCTTCAAATTAATCCAAGAAACAGAAAGGAACCCGAACAATTCCAAAATTCAAACACTAATAGCAGAGAACAGCGATCAACGAGAAGTGACAAAGTCGTTAAAAGCGTGTCCCTTCTTCTTCGGTGGATGAGGGGAGTTTGGTTGCATTGCCGCCAATGCCTCGTGGTCACTCTACCCTTGCATCTCGTAACTTTGGGTGTTGTGTACATGGTTGGGTTGACGAGGGGAAAGTGGGACACGAACCATCAAAGGACTCTGCAATGCTGTCACTTCTCGTTAATCGTTATGCTCTTCTTACAGACTCGTAGAGCGAAACAACACAATTTCTTTTATCGGCCAAGATGCGGGATTTTAGGTTCCAGTCGCTTATAAATTCGCACGTGTTTAGTATCTTTTTTATATATTATAGAATATACCTAAAAGATTTTTTTCTCTTATATATTTTAAATTACGTAGCATACCTAGTCTAAATACGGCGCAAATACCTTTTGAAAAAATTAATAAATGGGAGTGTCTCTTTTTTGTTTTATATTTTATAATACGCAAAAGTAAAGTAACTTTTCTGCAGAAATCGATGGCGTATAACAAATTTAAGCGTTCATCACTAGTCATACTTATTTTTAGTCAAATTCAAGTGTGCATTGTAGATATAGTCATTCACATATTGCTAAACATTCTAACGGTAGGGTACACCAGAAAAAATAATCTTCTATACACGTCGCGGAGATATGAGGTAGTACGAGGGTGTTTATTATGCATTGGTATACGGTGAATACAAAAGCCAATTTTTTTATATAGTTTTTGTATATACAGGTTAATTTATGTAAATATGGTGGTATGTCATTGATGTTTTTTTAAATAGCAACACATGTTTCTTAGTTAGTATTTTGATACTCCATTTAATTGGCAAAGTAGTGATATAAAGGTCTTGATACATTACTTGAATAATATAAATTATATTTTAAAATGAAAATCAAAATGTTTATTATCATTGTGAATAATGGTTTTTATGCAGCCAAAGCAAAATGAGTTGGTCTTTGTAGATGAGATCCATCAGCAAAGACAATTTCATTTTACATGTGTTACTCTTCAAAATGACGTTAAATTGTTAAAAATATTTATTAATCACGGTTAAATTAACTAAACCGAAACTAATTGAATTTTAATTACAATTGGACTTGGGGAGAAGACAAGAACACAACCAAAAAGTATGTCATTTATTTAACAATAACCATCGATGAAGAACTGCATGACATGTTCCATAAAAATGAAATTAAAAAAAAGGTTGTGAATTTGACCACATTTTAAATCAACTGAGAAGTTAGTTTTCTTCCGTAATTGAAAACATGTGTTTTGATATTTCGTTAGATAGGTACGTATGCAAGAACAAAGTAAATCAAGTCGTGCTACTGCTGTCGGTTACGTTGGTTAACTTTCTGTAATATATTTCATAAATCACAATCGGCCATAAATTCGTTTCACTACAAGGATTAAATGAAGATGGTCTATGTAAAACAAATTTTAATGCCACTACCACATTTACATCATTTAAAATAATTTATGACCAGTCTTTTACTTTCTTATACGTAGTATAAGGAAGTATTGTGATGATGAAAATTTTCGACCTCGAGATTTTTGCAGATGTCCACGTTTTGAAGTCCCCTGATACCAAAAAAGTGGTTTTTAAAAAATGTCTGTGTGTCTGTCTGTCTGTGTGTGTGTCTGTATGTCTGTGTGTGTGTGTGACCACGATAGTGGTCAAACCGCTGTAGATATCAATTCCAAATTTTGTAGTTACGTGTATAATCTGCCTCTTGAGATCTGATTAGTTTTTCAGTAAAATCGGTTGACCGGAAGTAGCACTTTACTTCAGTGAAAATATCGAATTTTGCAAATATTTCGTCAACTACTAAGTTTAAACAAATTCATAAAGAATTCATATGTACTTAAAATTAAAATTGAAAACCATTTTATTTAAAAAGTTTTTCGAAATTACTACCGGAAGTAGGTCTTTTACTCTTAACGAAAATCAGTTTTTTACCAATATTTTGCAAGTCATGCTTTTCAGACAGGTACGCTACGAATATAAAAGTATTTAGAACTTAATTTCCAATATCTTTTGTATAAAAAAAAAATCAAAATTCTGACCGGAAGTATCACTTTTACTCTTACCGAATAACGCTTTTTGCAAATATGTCGTAAATTATGCATTTTATATATATTTATTAAGAGTACAAGAGTATTTAGAATTGGATTTGCAATATTTTTTGTATACATGAAATTTCAAAATTCGGACCGGAAGTAGCACTTTTATTCTTAGCGAGTATCACTTTTCTTCGAATATCTTGCAAAGTATGCACTCTACAGCGATTTATTAAGAGAATGAAAGTACTTAGAATAGGATTTTGAATAAGTTTTGTATAAAAAAAATCTTAAAATTGTATAGTTTGAAACGCTCACACGTATAAGAAAGTCGTGTGGTGGCCACACCTCATTTTATTTACTTTCTTAACGTAGTATAAGGAAGTATTGTAATGATGAAAATTTTCGAACTCGAGAGTTTTGCAGATGTCCACGTTTTGAAGTCCCCTGATACCGAAAAAGTGGTTTTTAAAAAATGTCTGTGTGTCTATCTGTCCGTCTGTGTGTCTGTGTCCACGATACCGGTCAAACAGTTATAGCTATCAATTCCAAATTTTGTATTTACGTGTATAATCTCCCTCTTGAGATCTGATTAGTTTTTCAGTAAAATCGGTAGACCGGAAGTAGCAGTTTACTTCAGTGAAAAAATCGAATTTTGCCAATATTTCGTCAACTACTAAGTTTAAAGAAATTTATAAAGAATTCATATGTACTTAAAATTAAGTTTGAGACAAATTATCTTAAAAAAGTTTTTCGAAATTCCAACCGGAAGTAGGTCTTTTACTCTTATCGTAAATCAGTTTTTGCGAATATCTCGCAAGTCATGCTTTTTAGACCAGTACGTTACGAATATAAATGTATTTAAAACATAATTTTCAATATCTTTTGTATAAAAAAACTTTCAAAATTCAGATCGGAAGTACTACTTTTTTATCGAATAGCGATTTTTTGCAATTATGTCGTAAGTTATGCATTCTATATATATTTATCAAGAGTACAAAACTATTTAGAACTGGATTTGCAATATTTTTTGTATATATGAAATTTCAAAATTCGGACCGGAAGTAGCACTTTTACTCTTAGCGAGTAGCACTTTCTTGATAATATCTTGCAAAGTATGCATTCTATAGAGATTTATTAAGAAAATAGAAGTACTTAGAATAGGATTTTGAATAATTTTTGTATAAAAAAATTCTTAAAATTGTATAGTTTGAAACGCTCATACGTATAAGAAAGTCGTGTGGTGGTCACATCTCATTTTTTCCTTAAAAATCAATATTTCTCCTTTTCTCGTACTTATTTCCTATTTTATACTGTATAATAATAAAGATTAATTGAGAAACGCATAAATGTTTTACATGAATTGCGAATAGTATTATTATACACCTACAAACTATTTTAAATTATTTTTTGTCTGATCGGTTCCAAATTACAAGAACACTCTTCAAACTATGCTGGAGTTTCCCTGAAAATTTTATTAAAATCGATTCAGCAGTTTCGGAGTCTATAGGGAACATACACACACATCCATACACACACTCACACACACCACACACACACATCCATAGATTGAACTTAAAACACATGTGAATGCAGTATTCGTAAAATCTCAGTAGTAACCTTAAATAACTTACATATAGCAACTGAGTAACTACGAGGTAGGCGCCATAAATTCTCGGCCTGACAGGCTTATACAGGTTTAAACGTGGTCAAACTCCGTCATGTCATGCATGCATACAGTGTGCACGCGGTCTACCTGCGGATGAATATACTAGACAAGCTGGTCGACTGTTAGTCGGAGAATAAGAGGGTAGCCTCTGTTACTAACATTAGAGCTACGTTAAAGTCAACACCACAGAAATCGTTACTACGTTAGTCCGTAAAATTGCTACTGTTACGGTTAATAACAAATTCTTTAACCAAGAATAAAGTCATTTACTGTACTGCTTTAGAGAAGATGGAAAGAAATTAATCAATAAAAAATCACTACCTGGATAATTTATAAGTAGAAACTTGTTGAAGCATCAAATAATCGCAGTAAGCAATTCTAGTAACGGATTTCATCACGCTTCCCAAATTGTATGAGTAAATAAAAGAAATGATCATTAATTCTAAAAACTTAAAAACAAGAATTTGGCGCGTAATTGTTCTGAATTAGATGGACGAAACGCGATTTAAAAATTTACTAGTCGACTAGAGATCGAGCTGCTATCCTAAACGCGAGTCAGTCAAGGCCTCACTACACTCGAGCAAGAGAACAGTTTGTATATTGCTTTCTCGTACTAACTCATACAAACTCTCGGTGTCGTCATTTTATCACACAGTAAATGCCATCCGCAGCTCACCGGCAAGCACTTGGTATACGCGAGGTGTATGTACACTATAACACAGGTTCAAACGTGTTCAAACTCCGTCACGTCATTTAGACGGCGTTTACGGTGATTCATCTCCTTCGTATTCAACTGTAAAAAAGTGGGCAAAATGTTTCCGTTTGGGACAAGAATTACTGGAAGATGCTGATCGGTTGGGTCAACCAATTGAAGTGATAACGCCTCAACAAATTTCAATTATTGAACATTTAGTGCTAGAAGATCGCCGTTTGAGAGTGAAGGAATTAGCAGTGATAACAAACATTTCCGAAACAAGTGCTCGCCGAATTCTCCATGACCATTTGGGTATGAATAAAATTAGTGCTAGATGGGTACCGCGACTTCTTTCTGCTCTCCAACGTGAACGTCGAGTCGAATATGCGCAGTCGTTTTTAAACATGCGTGGAGACGACCCAAAACCGATTTTGGAGTCCATTGTCAGAGGGGATGAAACAATGATTCTGTTTTACGATCCTCTATCGAAAAGGGAGTCCATGTAATGGCGGCGACCTGATGAACTTCGATCCAGAAAGTCAAAAGTCGTTCAATCAACGAAAAAGTTGATGGCCACAATATTCTGAGATTGTGAGGGCATTTTGCTAATTAACTTTAAAGAGCGCAATACAAGTGTGAACGGCATATTATGCGTCTTTATTGCATAAATTAAGGGACAGTATTCGTGCAAAACTTCGTGGAAAATTGACAAAAGGTGTGCAATTATTGCACGACAATGCTCCCGTCCATACTGCCGCCATTTCACAAGCTGCCATCCGCGAATGCGGCTTTCAAGAAATGAAACATCCACCGTGTTGTCCGGATATGGCTCCTTGTGGTTTTTTTTTTCTAATTTAAAAAAGACCTTAGGGGACGTAGTTTTAAGGACGACAGTGAGTTGCAAGCAACTGTTATAGAACATTTTGACGGAAAAACTTCAGATTATTTTCAAGGATATTGAAGTATTAATTAATCGTTGTATTAAATGTATAGAAGTTAGGGGAGATTACATTGAAAAATAAAAATTCCTATATTGTTCCAAGTTTCTTTTTTTGTATATCAGGCCGAGAATTTATGGCGCCTACCTCGTAAGTTCAATATATTCATCTCTGATCGCTTTCAGTTACTAAATTAAATGGCCACAAATTTATATTTTACGTATACTACATCCTATCCATAATGAATGGTTTAAGTTCATCGTTTGTGATCAAAACCCTAATATGTTAATAAAAACCTTTTTTATATAAAATTGCTTACTAAAATATTAGTTTTGTTCACAAGCTATCAAAAGAGAGAAGTTTATTCATGTATCTATTCTCAAAATCTCGGTTTAGCTTAGGAACGGTTGGTTTTTTTTTTATCGTTGCATCATTATTAATTTTTAACACGTATTTTTTTAAATATGACGATGTGACACTTTCTAAGAAAATAATGTGTCAAGTTTTATTGCATAGTAGTTGGCGTAAATCTGTTTGAATTGGCGAGGTTAGCAGGTTAGCATTGACTCTATATCACCGCACCACCGCAATATAAGTTTCTGTGATGCATAAAGAAATTAATAATAAATATTAGAAGAGGAAAATAATAAAAAATAAAACGTATATAGCACAGAATAGTATACAGCCTATTTATAATTATTTCAGAATTAAAACTAAAAATATTTAACTTCAACTATAATAGAAACAAAATTAACCAAACAAATGGAAGTATAAATAGTCAAATAAAATAAGCGAAAACTTTTACTTAAATCCAACGAAATATTAAATTAACAAAAACATGCGAAACCATCCAATTTATAGTCAAATCAGTTAATTAAACAACAGATAAAGGCAGTAAAGTATAGGTAGCTAATTTTGTACCTAATCTACATATTTTATGACAGATTCAGCTGCCTAATGTAGGTTACGCCACTATGGCAGTAACACACAACGACGCCATGGGAATAACACTCCTATATGTAATACATGTGCAGCATTTCACCATTGCTAAATCATCACTATGACTTTTCGAAAGGATATGAAATTTTTATAGTAACCGTCTCATACTTTCATCATTCTTGTATACTGAACTGCTATCTACTACAAACACTTGCTAGATGAGTCTCTAATTTTAGTGGTGAACGTTTATATTTATTATAAACAATTGTTTTCTACGTAAACGCGACTTTAGTTTTGCGTAAAAAAAAATAATAAAAAATGGTGGTTGTTTTATTTGTTTTTCTTATGTTGTTTTATCTTTGATTATATATTATATACGTTCACTTTTATTGTCCGAGATAATTTAAAAAATTGAAAACAGTGCAAGCTTAGGAGCGGCTGAAGGCTAAAATCATGGCTATTGGAACACTAAAAGAAAATAGTGTTATTCTAATCTAAGGTTGAAGTCTATAACATTTTTATATTTGAATTTTCGAATAGCCTTAAAGAAAGTATGCCCTAAGTACTTCAAATCAATGTTTACAAAAGTATACCGGGTGTCAACGAGATCATGTATCAGCACGCCATTTATTTATTAGTTAAAATAAAACTTTGAAATTCGGACCGTATATATGAGTGATTGGTGGGCTTCTTCAGGTACACTCAGTTTTTCTATAGCACTTGCGGTCAAACCGGAAGTGACGTTAATTTTGAATTTTTAAATACAGCATTTATTATTTCTGTTCATATTTTGTTTCTTCTAAAAATTTGCAATCTAGTGCAGGTTAACTTTTGACATTTCTGTCAAAGATGGCGGTATCTGTTAAATTTATCCATTAAAGTGAAACTGCTTCGCAACAATTGTCGAAATGTAACAACCATCAATGTTAGCTTTGAAAACAATTAAGAAACGTATTTTTCACATTTACACGCATTGGCAAAGGAAACATGTATTTCACGTTGAAATTACTAAAGAAAATAAGATTTTTTTCTTTTTCATTTTCACCTATTTTTTATTACAGTGCCATATTGGCATAATTTTTAGCTTTCAAGTGATGTAAAATATGCTGTGGTTTAGTGGTAAACAGGTAGTACAAAATATAAAATGTTTTACAAGTAGTCTAATTCCAAAGCAGCAGAACAATTACATTTTAAATGAAAAAAACACAGTTATCATAGGAAATAAACGACTTTCATAAAAACAAAAATAAATAAATTAATACATTTTCCTTCGCCAATGCGTATAAATGTGCAAAATACGTTTCTTAATTGTTTTCAAAGCTAACTTTGATGGTTTTTGCATTTCGACAATTGTTGCGAAGCAGTTTCACTTTAATGGATAATTTTAACAGATATCGCTATCTTTGACAGAAATGTCAAAAGTTAACCTGCACTAGATGGCAAATTTTCAGAAGAAACATAATATGAACAGAAAAAAAATCAAAATTAACGTCACTTCCGGTTTGACCGGAAGTTCTATAGAAAAACTGAGTGTACCTGAAGAAGCCCACCGGTCAGAATTTCATAGTTTTATTTTAACTAATAAATAAATTGCGGGCTGATACATGATCTCGTTGACACCCGGTATAGTAAAACGATTTTATACCTTATATTTTTTATGTATAAGAACTAATAATTTTTTAATTTATTTTTTATATTCTGCAGGTGCTAGCTCCGATACTGACTTATAATAACCAACCTATCAATATTCTAATTAATTTATTACATTCTGATCTTCTGAAAATATTTAAATGTTTAAGTAAACACGAAATATGTAAATATAGACTTCGAAATAGTTTGTATGTTGTTCTTTTATTCATAATTCTTTACCAATTAACTGTCTTAATAACCTTTTCATATTTACTGTTTTGTTCAAGAAAGTAGAGTACAACTTTTCAATTTCAAAAAAATATCAGTATTAATTCACAGTAGATGATTCCACTGGGCTTATCAAGCACATAAAAGCTTAGGTAATTCATAAGCAAATTGACATAGCGACGACCAATAAAGTCTTGAATATAAAATGCCTCGCTGGATACTCTTTCTATTACAAGAAAAATATACTTAGGCGATATGCAGCGACTGCTAACAATAACTTTAGATATTGCTGTAAATATAAATAAATACTGTATATCTTCTGGTTAAAATAAGGGGTTAGCCGTTTTCATACCGAGTAAGCATCCCTAACATGGCCTAACTACCGAAATATTCAGGACAGGTAAATTTAGGGTCCCATCCGAAGTACAGTAGCAGTTCGTAGAAATGTTTGTAAGCTCTTCCAAGTTGTGTGGTTGGAAATTGAATTTGGCACCTATAAATTGGCAATCCTGCGTCGAACCTTTGACCAAAACTGTGAATACTGTGGAATCGTCAATATGCATATAGACGTATTGTTTTAGCAGCAGACAATGAAAGTGGGTCAAATTGGACGCAGAGAAATTTTCACGACACCCGTCATCGCAGTAACACCATCTGATATTTGTCATAATTACCTGTTGACGTTTGTTACAATTGTCATCTAAACAATACAAATTTTTCAACAATATTTGCCTGTTAAGTATTAAATAAAATATATCTACAGATTACTAATATTTACTAAATTTAATTATAATATTAAATTTGTATATGGTTTTATGTAGTAGTACTTTAGTAGTGGACGCTATATTCCCTTAAATATTAATTAATTAGTTTAATTTCTTTGTTCTGGAATTGTTCCGGTTGATACAATTTGTAGTGGCATTCATACTTTGGTCGCATTGGTTGTTAAAACGATTCTCCTATAGTATATATAAAACTCAGGTTTCCTATTTCACTCTCTACGACGAAGCGCTTTTACTTTCTTATACGTAGTATAAGGAAGTATTGTGATGATGAAAATTTTCGACCTCGAGATTTTTGCAGATGTCCACGTTTTGAAGTCCCCTGATACCGAAAAAGTGGTTTTTAAAAAATGTCTCTCTCTCTCCCTCTCCCTCTCCCTCTCCCCCCCCTCTCTCTCTCTCTCTCTCTCTCTCTCTCTGTGTGTGTGTATTTACATGTATAATCTCCCTCTTGAGATCTGATTAGTTTTTCAGTAGAATCGGTAGACCGGAAGTAGCAGTTTACTTCAGCGAAAAAATCGAATTTTGCGAATATTTCGTCAACTACTAAGTTTAAACAAATTTATAAAGAATTCATATATACTTAAAATTAAAATTGAGAATAATTTTATTTAAAACGTTTTTCGAAATTCCTACCGGAAGTAGGTCTTTTACTCTTATCGAAAATCAGTTTTTTGCGAATATTTCGCAAGTCATGCTTTTTAGACAAGTACGTTACGGGTATAAAAGTATTTAAAACATAATTTTCAATATCTTTTGTATAAAAAAAATTTCAAAATTCAGACCGGAAGTACCACTTTTACTCTTATCGAATAGCGATTTTTTGCAAATATGTCGTAAGTTATGCATTCTATATATATTTATCAAGAGTACAAAAGTATTTAGAACTGGATTTGCAATATTTTTTGTATATATGAAATTTCAAAATTCGGACCGGAAGTAGCACTTTTACTCTTAGCGAGGAGCACTTTTTTGATAATATCTTGCAAAGTATGCATTCTATAGCGATTTATTAAGCGAATGAAAGTAACTAGAATAGGATTTTGAATAATTATAATTATTTTTTGTATAAATGAAATTTCAAAATTCGAACCGGAAGTAACACTTTCATACGTATAAGAAAGTCGTGTGGTGGCCACACCTCATTTTTAGTATTGTGATGACGAAAATTTTCGACCTCGAAATTTTTGCAGATGTTGTTACCTTTCAGCTTATAGGAATTACTCAAGATAAGGTCATTCGAATTACCTGAGCTCTTATAGCTGTAGTACTCTAATACGGGGAGACGTGGCGTCCTTCCTTCAGGATGGCACTACACTTATTCACTGGGTGTTCCAGGATAGGGCTTATATTAGTGTCGGGGGTTAATGAAAGAGTTGTTTCAAACCACATGAATTTATTACCACAACTCGGTCACTAATAACAATAGCCACGCAGGACTATAAAGAAATGGCTTAAGGCAACACTAAATATTAAGAGATATATACAGATTGAAATTATATACACTGTCTACTGAGACACCTTGACCAAAGGGCTAATGATCCCACACACAGGGGGATAAGAAAAAGGGGGTGGTCGCTAGATACTGGCAGTTTAATAATAGAGAGAGATATTTGAGACACTCAGTTGGGGTTCTAGGGGATAAGGCTCCCTTCGGGGTACCTAGTCAATTAACGCCTAGAATGGGTAAGGCTGCCTTCGGGTACCAAACCAACTAACTACTTCTGAGTGACGTGACGGGGCTATCTTGAGATTGCCAACCGTGCAAGCTTAGGAACCAGTTCAGTACTTACGGTTGTAACAATGGGTACGACGTGAGGTCACTTTAGCCACACGTCACGAGTCACTGGGGTGGTGTATCGGCACAGGACCTACACTTGGATAACACTCCGTGGTCTGGATCTTTGTTGAAGCACTAAGTGGCACTCACAACTTCAACAACCTCTCGTATTTGGTTGGGTCACTTTGTTCAACAACCTCTCTTTTGGTTGGGTCACTTTGTTCAACAACCTCTCTTTGGTTGGGTCACTTTGTTCAACAACCTCTCTTTGGTTGGGTCACTTTGTTCACAGCCTCACTAACAGGTCACGAATGCTCCTTGGATGTTGGTGGAAGCACGCAACTGCTGTTGATTCGGACTCTCAGTCCTCCTCGTAAGTGTTCGGCTTATCCTTTTTAGGTCCTTCCTCGTCTTCGGGTATCTTCGGGTCACCTCGGAAACGTTCGGGTTTGCTTCGTCTCGTTCGTGGAAGCCTTCCTACGCCTTCGGGTATCTTCGGGTCACCTCGGAAACGTTCGGGTTTGCTTCGTCTCGTTCGTGGAAGCCTTCCTACGCCTTCGGGTATCTTCGGGTCACCTCGGAAACGTTCGGGTTTGCTTCGGCTGCGTTCGGCTTGCTCGTAGAAGTCGTCCTACGTCTTTAGTTCTCCTCGGGTATGTTCGGCTTTGCCTCGGAAACGCTCGGGATTGCTTCGAGTCGCTTCGGCTTGCTCGTACAAGTCGTCCTACGTCTTTAGTTTTCCTCGGGTATGTTCGGCTTTGCCTCGGAAACGCTCGGGATTGCTTCGAGTCGCTTCGGCTTGCTCGTAGAAGTCGTCCTACGTCTTTAGTTCTCCTCGGGTATGTTCGGCTTTGCCTCGGAAACGCTCGGGATTGCTTCGAGTCGCTTCGGCTTGCTCGTAGAAGTCGTCCTACGTCTTTAGTTCTCCTCGGGTATGTTCGGCTTTGCCTCGGAAACGCTCGGGATTGCTTCGAGTCGCTTCGGCTTGCTCACAGAAGTCGTCCTGCGTCTTCAGTTGTCCTCGGGTATGTTCGGCTTTGCCTCGGAAACGCTCGGGTTTGCTTCGAGTCGCTTCGGCTTGCTCGTAGAAGTCTTCCTACGTCGTCCGTTATCCTCGGGTAGGTTCGGCTTTGCCTCGGAAACGCTCGGGTTTGCTTCGAGTCGCTCGTGGAAGCCTTTCTGCGCCTTCGGGTATCTTCTGAAACGATTGAGCACGTTTCAGAGATCTTCGGGAAAACTTTTCCCGGCTTCGGCTTTTCGTCGGATGCGTTTGAGCTCGCTCGTAGAAACTTCCTGTGCCTTCGGGTATCTTCTGAAACGATTGAGTACGTTTCAGAGATCTTCGGGAAACTTTTTCCCGGCTTCGGCTTTCGTCGGATGCGTTGCTGTTGTCGCTCTAAGTCTTTAGAGTCGACTCGATTCAGCAGCTAGAGCTGACTGACTGACTCAATATAAAATTTCTTAGCTTTTATAACATTTTTAACGACGTAAACAAATGACGCGCTTGCAGGTGGCCTTTCGAAAGACGTATTCTATTCGTTAGAATAACGACTCTTTTGATTGGTAGGAGCCCTTGTTTCTTGTGTAAAATATTTTTCACTTGATAAATTTTCGAAGAAATATATGGGAATTTATGGGAAATGTGCATCGTTTGTTATGTTTGTTTATAACAATTTCATCCACGGATCGAAATGATTTTTAAGTCCGCACAATCCTAGTAAATATTAATAACGACAATATGCAATGTTTATTAGCTAATTTTTCAGTATTATTATATTTATTAATACTGTTAGAAATATATGGGAATTTTATGGGAAATGTGCATCGTTTGTTGAAATTGTTTATAACAATTTCATCCACGGATCGAAATGATTTTTAAGTCCGCACAATCTTAGTCAATATTAATAACAACAATATGTAATGTTTATTAGCTCAAACTGATCGCAAGCACGTCGTTTAATTCGTCTCCAGGAGACGGCAAAGGTAACAATGTCCACGTTTTGAAGTCCCCTGATACCAAAAAAGTGGTTTTTAAAAAATGTCTCTCTCTCTCTCTCTCTCCCCCTCTCTCTCTCTCTGTCTCTCTCTCTCTGTGTCTCTGTGTGTGTGTGTGTGAGTGTGACCACGATAGCGGTCAAACCGCCGTAGATATCAATTTCAAATTTTGTATTTGCGTGTATAATCTGCCTCTTGAGATCTGATTAGTTTTTCAGTAAAATCGGTAGACCGGAAGTAGTACTTTACTTCAGTGAAAAAATCGAATTTTGCAAATATTTCGTCAACTACTAAGTTTAAACAAATTTATAGAGAATTCATATGTACTTAAAATTAAGATTGAGAACCATTTTATTTAAAAAGTTTTTCAAAATTACTAGCGGAAGTAGGTCTTTTACTCTTATCGAAAATCAGTTTTTTGCCAATATTTTGCAAGTCATGCTTTTTAGAGAGGTACGCTCCGAATATAAAAGTATTTAGAACTTATTTTCCAATATCTTTTGTATAAAAAAAATTTCAAAATTCGGACCGGAAGTATCACTTTTACTCTTACCGAATAACGATTTTTTGCAAATATGTCGTAAATTATGCATTCTATATATATTTATTGAGAGTACAAAAGTATTTAGAATTGGATTTGCAATATTTTTTGTATACATGAAATTTCAAAATTCGGACCGGAAGTAGCACTTTTATTCTTAGCGAGTAGCACTTTTTTTCGAATATCTTGCAAAGTATGCATTCTATAACAATTTATTAAGAGAATGAAAGTACTTAGAATAGGATTTTGAATAAGTTTTGTACAAAAAAGTTCTTAAAATTGTATAGTTTGAAACGCTCATACGTATAAGAAAGTCGTGTGGTGGCCACACCTCATTTTTTCAGTTCGCGGAACGGGAAAAAGGAGAGAAAATATTTATATAATTATTTTTTTTAGTATAGTCAGCTGCATCCTAAATACATTCTTCATTTCTTTCAATTAACTTGTGTATGCTACCATAAAAAATGTTTTATCTTCCTCTGAAAAATACGCCGAAACTGCGTCCTTTACTTCTTTATCTCTCGTAAATTTCTTCCCACACAGCCTTTTATTCATTTTTGGGTACAGGTAAAAATAGTTAGGAGCCAGCTCTGGACTATAGGAGTGATTCAGAATATCAAAGTTTATTTTATGGAGCGCAGCCAGCGCAACACCATTCTTGTGAAAGGGAGCATTGTCGTGTTGAATCACCTTCCGCTAATTTTCCTCTTCTTTTTTCTTTAATGACTCTTAATTCTCCAGTCAAGGAAATGCCTTTATCTTTGTAATCTGTTAGCAGGTTTCCTTTTGAGTCCCAAAAAAGAGTTAGCCATAGGTTTTCATCCGATTGTGATACCTTAAACTCCTTGGGTGGT
Source organism: Amphimallon solstitiale (assembly GCA_963170755.1). Lineage (NCBI taxonomy): Eukaryota > Metazoa > Arthropoda > Insecta > Coleoptera > Scarabaeidae > Amphimallon > Amphimallon solstitiale. The sequence continues at coordinate 96,988,455 of OY720676.1, read as the reverse complement.
GGTGGGCCTTTTTTATGCCACTACATAGGGTCTTGCTTGGACTCAGGTGCATAATGATGATCCCAAGTTTCATCCCCAACAACAATTCGAGTCAATACTCCATCCCTGCTTGCATTACAGAGGGCTACAAACGCATGGGAACGTTTCACGCGCTGTTGTTTTTGCGACGACGTAACCATTCTCGGCGCCAATTTTACGCTAACCTTAGTCACGCTAAGATGATTTTGAAGGATTTTAAAAATGGTTTATCAGATAGTCCAGTCATTTCTGCGAGTTTCTGTCCTCTTTAGCCGAGCATCTTCCATTATTAAGTAGTCGACTTTTTTAACAAGTTCTAGAATAGTCAGTTCGATAGGTTGTCCCGGCCATGGGCCGTTTTCTAGTGATTTCCTACCTAGCTCAACGGAACTGTGCCACTTAAAAACCATAGTTTTTTCCGAGCAAGAATCCCCGCAAACAGATGACATCTCTTCCAGTATGGTACGAACTTGTTTTGTAAGGATAACGGCGCGATACTTGATTTTCTCCATATATCGACGACAGTTTAAATACTACTGAAGCGATTGTGTAAAAACTTTATATTTACTCAATACGAAAGAGCTCTCCCACTACCATCCAACCCCTCCATTCGGCGAACTTAAAACCGCTCCCTCGTATGCCAATTGCGGGTATTTTATCCGAAACGCGGGTATTTTAATCAGACTGTCGAGTAAAATTGTGAAGCGGGTAAAATCGGGTATTTTCACATAAATAATTAAAATTTCCTTTTCTTAACTCGATTTAGTCAACATCAGATATCAATATGTATTTTATTGTCTATTAAATATAAACGCTACAGAAAGATTGTTGATGCATTTATGCAGCAATTTTATCAATTTCAGTGACTTGAAAGAGAAAAATGTTTTAGCTGTTGACCACAAAAATATTCGCTTGTTTGTTCCATTTCTGTCTGTTAAAAGAACAAAAGCTACTTGTCTTGTTAAGGAAAGTTTAGGATTGTACACTTCGCAAAAATCTGTATGAAATATTGAAGGAACCTGGATGTTTTTTTCCTTAGTCATGGACGAGACGGCGGACGTGAGTGCAATAAAACAATGTGCAATTACTGTTATATACTATTCAAAAACAAATGATGTCAAAGTAACTTTTTTGATGTGGTTAAAACTGCATCTGGAAAAGCCAATGGTTTGTTCAACTCTTTGAAAAAAATCACGAAAATTTATTTAGAATTTATGTCATATACATTGGGACTTGTAACAGATTTTAACCTTATATTTCAATCAGAATCGCCACTTATTCATAAATTGAAACCTGAAACACAAAGATTGTTGATGCATTTATGGAGCAATTTAATTATCAATGTGAATGACTTGAAAGAGAAAAAGTTTTTGCTGTTAACCACACAAATATTCGCTTGTTTGTGCCGCTTTGCAAAATTTATTTAGGTATATCTGCCACTGAATCTTTTGAAACGTTGAAAAATTATGCATCCCAAACTGAAATTGACCAGTTTCTCAAAAGTTGTTTTAATTTTTATGTAGAGCCTGTCCCTGACATTAAAACGCGATTTGATTTTTCTGATCCAATTTTTAACATTTTAAGAATTCTTGAACCAAAAACGGTCCAATCCTGAAATAAAATCGTTGCACAAAATTGTACAAAGATTTCCAATAAATAAAGAATTTACAAATCTTCTAATTTTGGACATGGAATGGAAGCAGCATGGTTTTTTTTAAATCATATGGAGTATGGTTTAGATTGTGAACTAAGTTGTAAAGTTTATTGGAAAATGGTATTTGAATTGAAAAATGCTGCAGATGTTCTTCTTTTCCCCAATATGAAAGTAGTGCTTTCCTTACTTTTTATTCTGCCTTTTTCAAACGCATTTGTTGAAAGAATGTTCAATGATTTGAAAAATATCAAGACGGACCACAGAAATGCGTTAGGCACCGCAACGCTAACGTCTTTAATGGCGACAAAAAGAGGCATTAAAGATATGTGAGATTGAAGATCTTACTTACATTCGAATTATTTTAGACCACTTTTAAATTTGGCGCTTTCTATTTGAAATGTCGGGTAAAAGCGGGTATTTTTCATTCGCTTATGCGGGTAAGGCAGACGTATGGCTCCGGCAGCACTGCTCGTATGTAAAAGCAATATTTTAATATGTTCTTTGGTTAAATCGTCCATTACATTACAGTATCAAGATTGTCATGTTAATGTAAGTTATTAACAATTTAATTTGTTTGACAAATTATTTAGAAATTGAATGCTGTTGAATTAATAAATTGTTGTTGCAAAATGCAAATTTAAGTCATGTTTGCTAGACAGCTGATTTTCTTGCGTTCTTTGTTTTATTATGTTGTGTTATTATGTATCCAGTTTTACGATGTGTGATCATCGTTACGAAAATGCATATCAAAATTAATTATTTACATGTTCAAGAAGTTATTGTGTGCAAGTGAAGCACAATTGAGTGGATAAATATTATTGCAAAATCTATGTTTAGTATAGGATACTGTCGGTGCAAAAATATATAGAGAGACCAGGACATAGTGGAGACTTCTGAAAAAACTACTAATCAAGCTATTGATAATAGCAAAACTTTATTCAAGTTACATTATCTATATTATTATAGTTTATCTATGTCGCTGTTTTGTTGTATTTTTTTCGTAAACAGTTTTGTGTAAATCCTTTTTTTAAAAAGTCATCACTTTAGCTCAATACCACAAAGTAAAGTGACTCCACTGGAATTCACGTGTATAAATAATAATTTAAAAATATTTCATGATAATATCTTTTATACCAATTGCTTGCCTGCAAGTTGCGGATGCATTTACTGTGTGATAAAATGACGACACCGAGAGTTTGTATAAGTTAGTACGAGAAAGCAACATACAAACTGCTTTTTGGTCGAGTGTAGTGTCGGAAAAGAGGGGAATACGAGTACATTTTCGCTGAGGTTAGACTGACTCGTCTTAAAGACAAGGATAGGAGCTGTACTTGCGCATTTCATTTGAATTTTGATAACGCTCGTTGTCTAGTCGACTTAAATCGCGTTTCGTCCATCTAATTTAGAACAATTACGCGTCAAAATTATTGAATTTTCGAATTATGTTACCTTGGAAATGTTAACAAATGTACATACGTCGAAATTTTTATAATCGGCTGGGTTCTTGCTCAGCTCAAGAGAGAGGCTTATTTGAGCATTTAATAAATGATTAAATGCTTGTAGAAATTCATTTTTCTTTAATAATTCCATTCTTAACTTCCATGAAATTTCTTGTTTTTTCATTTATACTTACTGAAACATTTTGTTTAGTTTCAGACAAATTTAGTGTTTACTTTCAGAATTTTAGTTTGTACCCTTTTCTATTTTATAATACTACGGAATTATTTACTTTTTGTCTTAATAAGAATTTTGCTATTGTTACGTTTTCGTTTTTGAAGTGTAAACTTCTATGGGCGCATTGATTGTGGGCACTGAACGAGATTGAGCCGTCACGCTCGGCTATGTAACGCTCGAGTCGCCATGGTTACCAAACGAACCGTAAATTCGACAAAAATCGGCAAAACTGTGCAAAGAACTCCTCTCTGGATACGCGAAATTGAAAGCTGCCCTTTGGCATTGGTGTACGTGTGACATTGAATTTCCGGTCGACGGAGAGATTTTCTTCCTAAGTGGAGCGGTTGTAAAGATATGGGCTTTTAAAGAAGAGCGTGCACTCGATGTTTTAACAGCAAAATGGCTTACGTCATGACGATTCACATGACAATCAAAAAATCCCGAGAAACGTCAAACAGACAGGCGAACTGAGTTGCAATTGAAATTTTGAAGGTTGCGAGGGCTCATCAAGACTCGGGGTCTTAAGGAACCGGCTTTTTGGGACCTTTTGTATGCTTATTTCGAGTCGGCAGTCGCACGCAATCGAAGGTACCGGCAATTTAAAGGTCGTTTGCAGAAGAATTTGGTAAGAAAAATGGCCGTTTAAATGTGCACTGATATCAATGTATTCCGAACGGGCGAAAAATAAATATCAGATTCTCATATGCACTGGCGATCAATGTATTACGGTCCGGCGAATTGCATCTCCACACAATACATAACGGTCTCTCACATGACTTGATATTTTTATCTATACAGGGGTCGATTAATATTTTAATAATGATTTGAATTAAAATACGATAATTCCAGAACTCGTTTTTCCTTAAAGAGGAAAAGGAGGATTGCTTTCGACATTTATGTGCCCCTACTACGAAATAATTTTATTTAAACGATTACGCAAACGTGCACAGTGGGCGGAGCCGGCTGAAATCAATTTCTCTCTCTTCTGATTAAAATTAGGCACTTGGGAGTTTTTACGGTCGCCCATCACTAATTCAAATGTCGAAATAGAACAAAATGGCAGAAGGATTTTCTTGAAAATTGACGTATAAATGTGAAATTTTAGATACGGGGGTGTCTTAGATCGCCGACCACAAATCCAAAGTCAAAATGTCAAAAAAACAAAATGGCGGACGAGTTTTTTGAAAATTGACGTATGAATGTGTAATTTTAGATACAGGGGTTTTGGGGGTCGCCGATCACGAATCTAAAGTCAAAATGTCAAAGAAAACAAAATGGTGGACGAGTTTTTTGAAAATTGACGTATGAATGTGAAATTTTAGATACGGGGGTGTCTTAGATCGCCGATCATGAATCCAAAGTCAAAATGTAAAAAAAACAAAATGGCGGAAGAATTTTTTTAAAATTGACGTATGAATGTGAAATTTTAGATACGGGGGTGGTTGAGGTCGCCGATCATGAATCCAAAGTTAAAATGAAAAAAAATGGCGGAAGAGTTTTTTAAAAATTGATGAATGTGAAATTTTGGATACGGGGGTGTTTGTGGTCGCTTATTACGTCTTCAATTTGGCGATTCTTTCGGCGACCGTTACATGGGAGAGTCTTGATGAAGTTTTCACTTCTGCCGTGTGGTTTTAAGCACGCTCATTTTTCTTGTTTATATATGCGAAGATGGAAATCTACTTAAGTGTATAGTAGAAATGGCCCGTAATTATATTATCACCAGAAACTTTGCCAGCTATAAAGTTTTTAAAAGCTCAACGTTATAACACCCTGATCCTTGTGGTACTCCGGATCCCATCCTCCCCGGCTCGAAGTTCACACCGTTGACTACGGTGTTGAATTTCCTGTCGTGGAGGTAAGATCGGAGGAACTTCAGGATCCTCGGTGGGAAGTCGAATGCTACCATTACAGTGTACTCGTTCCTGTTGAATGATGAGGTCATCTGCTCTGTTAGCCTATACACTTGCAGGGTGGTCGAGTGTTGCCTCATGAAGCCATATTGGTCCGGGTCCGCTAGCTCGTTCTCCTCCAGGTGCTGGTTGATTCTGTGAAGTATGAGAGTTTCTAAGACTTTACTTACGGTGCTCAACAGTGAGATTGGTCGATAGCTCTCCGCCAAGTGGGGGTCCTTCTTGGCCTTGTGGATCGGGATGATTCTGGCAGACTTCCAGGTATCTGGGAAGTGAGTTAACCTCAGCACAGCACTGAAGATCGCCGCCAGGTTGGTAATCAACCTCAGCGGCGCCTTCTTCAAGGCGCCATTGGTTATCTCATCTTCTTCAGGTGCCTTGTTGGTGGCGAGTGTATTGATCACCTTCAGGACCTCCTCCGGAGTGACTTCGTCAGAGGCTCCCGCCTCCATCTCGTCGATCTCCCGGAGTGTTTCCTTGCACGTCGGGTCCAGGTCCCTGTCTGTGATCTGTTGGGGTGTAAAATGATTATTGAAGGTTACCGTAAGTAAATTGGCTTTCTTGAGGTCCGTGTCGATCCTCTCTGGTCCGTTTCTCAGTTCCGGAATGGGTCTTCGGTCCGAGCACAATTTGTGATGGCATGCAGGCGCCTAGTGTGCAAACTTTTATTAGTTTGGCAGAAAAAAAGAGGAGTGGCACGAAGCACATTTAATGTGTGTAAAATTAGAATTTCAATGCATTTATTGTGGCAATAAATGCATACTAGTGGTTAGTTACGTCAGTTCTTTCAATTCTAGATTTGGAAAATTGCCAGTTTGTCAACAGCAGCATAGTTTATTCGAAACGGATAGCTAGAAAATTTCTTTCTGTTGCAGGATAGGGCGGAGAAGGAATTTTGACGCATACACATTCAAATAATTTATACATACTCTAATGGTTGTCACTAACAAATACAAGATTGGGTATTATAATATAAGCTGCAAATGTCTGTTTTTTTCTCGCAAAACGATCTAACACATCTTCTAGGTCAACTTCTATATATCTATGAACGCACAACAATGTTAAGCCTGTTTGTCGCTCTTGTAAATTTCATAAATAACTTTTTAAGCATCTCCATATCGAAAAAACCTATCTGGCGTAGCTATCGATACAGGAAATGTCGCAAAAATGTTTAAAAGAATACAGATATTCGGAAAGATGCACTGACTACATTGAGACATTGCTTCAATGGGGGATCAACATGTTGAACGAAAATATATTTCCATGACTGCAATTTTGCAAACAACGTATCACGATTCAAAAATTCTTCGTATAAGGAGAAGTCTTCTACATGAAAGTATTTGATGTGCAGACATTTGGCAACAAACAATATAGGGAGAAGATTGTTTTCTTGTGATTTGCAAATATTTGAAATAATTACCCTATGAAATTGTCGAAAAATGGAATTACAGGTGCAATTCGAAAATAAACCTCTGGCGAGGTTACAACAACGTTAATACGATTCTTTTGAAGAGCAACTATACTGGGAAACTTTCGTCCACTGACTGAGTGTTTCAGCTTTTTGAAAAACATCGGTGAAGACTTGAACAATATTTACTCTCATACATTGGTTTTCTTTAATGATATCCACATGTTTAGCAGCTTCGGAAAGATCACAATTAACGGATTTAACCATTTTGCATAACGGTAATGTGAATACAAACAGAGTAGATGCACTTATCATACTGATAATAAACTCACTTGTAACACTTTTGTAATTGCAAAACCTTTGAGGAAATCTCGATATCTCTAACTAATTCAAGTTCTTCTAATCTTAAAACAATTAATTTAGTCCATCGTGATTTCCAAGTCAACGAGATTCACACATATTTATTAACTTAGACCATTGATTATTTGGAAATTTTGTTTTTTTATTGTGCAGTTCTCATAGCCAAGTTTTTTATGATATATCCTAAAACTTTATCAGCCCGATATAATTTCTGATACACTCAACATTACAATAATAAGCAAGGCCTTAGTTTAAAGAATGAGCACCACAGTGCACGGATAATGCTGCTGAATATTTTTCTCGTATTAAAGCCTGTTCACCATTGAAGTTACCACTCATGGCAGCCATACCATCTTTTGTAACATTTCTAGTATGACTAGTGCCAAATTTATACCTGATGTATTATTTACAGCAAGGAATTTAAAAAAAATTCACGTTGTAGGTATGTATTTTACTTTTTCATTTTTATCACCTTCCTAGTCTATGTACCCGATACAAAATGATAGCTGCTCAGTACGTGAGATGTCTGCTGTTTCATCTACCAGAATTGAAAACTATTTTTCTTTATTAATTTTATTTTTTACTAGTTTGTCATAAATATTTATATTATTTTGGATTGTAGGACTTACGAGGTAGGCGCCATAAATTCTCGGCCTGATATACAAAAAAGAAACTTGAAACAATATAAGAATTTTTATTTTTCAATGTAATGTCCCCTAACTTCTATACATTTATTACAACGATTAATTAATAATTCGATTCCTTTGTAAAAATAATCTGAAGTTTTTCCGTCAAAATGTTCTATAACAGCTGCTTGCAACTCACTGTCGTCCTTAAAACTACGTCCCCTAAGGTCTTTTTTTAAATTAGAAAACAAAAAAAAACACAAGGAGCAATATCCGGACTATTCGGTGGATGCTCTAATTCTTGAAAGCCGCATTCGCGGATGGCAGCTTGTTTAAATGGCGGCAATATGGACGGGAGCGTTGTCGTGAAATAATTGCACACCTTTTGTCAATTTTTCACGACGTTTTACACGAATACTGTCCCTTAATTTACGCAATAAAGACGCATAATATGTGCCGTTCACACTTCTATTGCACTCTTTAAAGTCAATTAGCAAAATGCCCTCACAATCCCAGAATATTGTGGCCATCACCTTTTTCGTTGATTGAACGACTTTCGTCTTTCTGGGACGAGGTTCATCAGGTCGCCGCCATTACATGGACTCCCTTTTCGATAGAGGATCGTAAAACAGAATTATTGTTTCATCGCCTCTGACAATGGACTCCAAAATCGGTTTTGGATCATCTCCACGCATGTTTAAAAACGACTGCGCATATTCGACTCGACGTTTACGTTGGAGAGCAGAAAGAAGTCGCGGTACCCATCTAGCACTAATTTTATTCATACCCAAATGGTCATGGAGAATTCGGCGAGCACTTGTTTCGGAAATGTTTGTTATCACTTCTAATTCCTTCACTTTCAAACGGCGATCTTCTAGCACTAAATGTTCAATTGAAATTTGTTGAGGCGTTATCACTTCAATTGGTTGACCCGACCGATCAGCATCTTCCAGGGATTCTTGTCCCAAACGGAAACACTTTGCCCACATTTTTACAGTTGAATACGAAGGAGATGAATCACCGTAAACGCCGTCTAAACGTTGTTGAATGTGATAAGGTATATGCCCTTCTTTTGTTAAAAATTTAATGACTACGCGATACTCAATTTTCGTTACTTCAGACATTTCGTGCGCTAGTCACGTTGGTTGGCTGGTTACTAAAAACTACTAGGCTTCGAACCGTCATGTTTATAGTGCACACCTCCCGTATGTGCATGCATGACGTGACGGAGTTTGAACCTGTATAAGCCTGTTAGGCCGAGAATTTATGGCACCTACCTCGTATGTTATGTAGCATTTAGCGACTGATTTTGAAAGTAATCAACTAAGTTTTTATCACCACATGATGAGCGCATTCTCAATAGAGCGTCATTATATACAGGTTCCGTTTATTCCAAAGTCAATGAATCAGAGTCGGACGTTTCTCGTAGGTAGTGGCAATTCCTAACGACCACATAATATAACAGTACAAATTATTGGTGTTAATTTTCTTCTATTTTCGGCGATTTGTTTAGCACGACTCGAATCAAATTTCATTAAAATACATATCTGGCATAGATTTGTTAATTGTTACAGTGAAATTATTAGCGTGAATGGAGAAGCTATACTTCGTATATGTACTTATAATATCGACTTTTACCGTCGCGGACAAATATCTCATGGCATCTTTCCAGTCGTTGAATGGTTGTTAAATAATGCGTTTATTTTTTATGTCTACCATTCTGATGATTCATGCGCAAAAATTGCGCATTATTTACACACCGCTGGCTGTACAACTTAATCAAGGAAAACGATTTAACCAATTGAAATTTTAAATTTCTCATATTTGGTAGTATAGGAAATTTATATTTTTCAGTGGGAACCCATGCCCATGTAGACGTCAACATTTTAAATTTAAGATCATCACTTATTTTTTTGATTCAAGCAACCGATGTCAGAATTATGTGTTTCTGTTCGCGTTGTTTCCTTCGCTGTCTCCAACATAGCACATAAATCAAACTGTTGGATAGCATTTTATATATGGAGTTTATAGAGTTTTATTAAGAGAATAGAAGTACTTAGAATAGGATTCTGAATAATTTTTGTATAAAAAAATTCTTGAAATTGTATAATTTGAAACGCTCATACGTATGAGAAAGTCGTGTGGTGGCCACAGTTCATTATTTTTTTATTATTGAGATGTATTGCATATATTATGCATTGCATTTTACAAATAACTTCTGAAATATTATAAATACACACGCGTAATGTGTAGGGTGACCATTGGTCCCGAATTTTCCGGGACAGTCCCAGATTAAAGCCCCGTGTCCCGGAAAATGTCCCGAATTACATAATTTATCATATGTGAATATTATAAAAATCGATTATATTTTATTTGCACGTCTTTGCTCTTTGTGTTCTACGTGCGTGCCTATGTTTACAATCACATTTTTGGACATGGGCATGTAGACACAGTAAAAGCAATGATAATAACAAAGTGCAATTTTGAGTACACACTTGTAAAGCTTTTACAAAAGAAGTGAAACATTGTAACGAGTTTCTAAAACAAATTCACTCTGTGAGTAAATATTAGTTTTGTTTTGTTCATATTTCCTATCGCTTTTTCTTATCACTTTGTATTCATATTTATATTTATCAATGTTTACTATTTATATAATTATTATATAAAATGAATAAAATCTAGTTTTAAAATGACACTTTAAAGGATTTTTTCAAACAAATTTCCACGCGCACGTATTTACGTGTGCCTCGTACCCAATGAACGTCTCTGTCCCGCATTATGTTACGATAAAAATAGTCAGCCTAGGTAATGTGATGTCAATAGAAAATGCAGGTATCGTATAAGGCTATCTTTGTCTTTCTTCTGATTCTTACATACCGCATGTCTCAAATAACATTAGGTATAGGGATTCAATGTTTACGTGCGATCTATACGTATGAATGTAATACGTGACAACGTGGTACCCCTACTTTCCGTCACCAATGCCGACAACAACCGACATCACAACGATATTCTCCGATCCCGACCCAGATTTTACATTCAATGTTTAGCTGGGAACATGTTGCGGTCCCTTAGCCGTCTTATTACTGGAACGGGAAACATCAAATGGCCTCCGCGATCTACAGATCTCTCTCCAAATGATTTTTTTTGTGGGGATATTTAAAAAATATTGTTTATAGCCATGAAGCTGGTAGAGCAGAAAACAGTTGCCCTGAGAGAAGAAATAATTGAGGCTGCTAATTCAGTAACTCCTCACATGTTAGAAAACGTAAGAGTAAATTTCTACGACCGCCTAGGGCAATGTCTTGCTGTGCAGGGAGGAATCCTTTTTTATTTATTTTATTATGGTTATTTTTTATTTTATTATGATTATTTTTTAATTTTATTAGAATTACGCTTTTGTTTGTGTCATGCAGCGTGAACGCAGCTTAATAATTCTCTGCATTTACTGAAAGGAAAAAGAAAAACAAATCCTAGCAACTCGTAAATATTATTTCTGAACGCTGAACACCCGAGTCGGTGGTCCAATGGTTACTGCATGTATCGGTTGTCGCGTCGCTGGCATTGGAAAGGAAAGTAGGGGTGCCACGTTGCCACGTATTGCATGGATTGATCGCCTATGGCTAATGAAAATTGACACATGCGGTATACTATCAATATACCATTGTTACATGGTTCTGTTTGCTGGATGCCATTATTTTTGTCTCGCAGTAACTGAGAGGAGTTCTGTGGTTTCGGGCAAATCGTACTAAGCAGACTCTTTCTTTAAAACACTACGAATTCAGGTGCATTAAACTGTTATGATATAAAATGGCACGAATTAAAATATCGTGTCCGTCATTTTGCAATGTCTTATCTTTTATGTCTTTAGGCAGATATAGGGGAATTGTGTTTAAGATGACATAGTTCCTATAACCGTTTAAATATATGTGCCACAAACGCCTAACCGATGTCCACATATCGGCTCACAGATGGCATCACCGCTCAAACAATATGTGACTGCTCGCTTGCGTTGTTTGGATGTAGTGTCGCATGTTTTGATTTTGTCATTCGAAAATATTGTTTTCTTTGATGTGTTTGTGTCGATAAAATTGTATCAGGTAAGTTTTTCCTTGTGTTTGACTACTTTAATATGAACTGTGATTAATATAGGTTATGACTACTGAATAATAATCAAAGTAACCTTCAAGGTTTTAGTCGCAGAAGGCGGCAAATATTTTCTCTCTCGTAGGGTAAGACGACACAGCAACCGTCGGCTTAAGATGACATAGTATGTCATCTTACCCTGGAGCTTTTTAACATGTTGAATACTTGAAAATCTTATTTTATTTTATTTCCAGGATTCCCGGCAACTATGAAAGGAAGTCTGCGCGACATTCATGGTCGAAAGAAGACCAGCCATAGAGAGCGTCCAACAAAATAAAATGGGGTGGCTTAAGGCCTCAAAAACATTCATTGTGCCGCAGGCAACACTTCGACGTCACTTCCAAAATATTCCGGTAAATCTTGGTCGCTTCAAGCCTACCTTTGATTCTGACATAGAAAACCGGTTAGTGGAACATATACTTTATTTTGAACAGAGATTCTTTGGGTTTAACACAACCGATGTCAGGAAATTGGCATTTGAATTTGCAAAAAAGGCCGGATTGTCTAATAGATTTAACGAAGATACACAAATGGCAGGTTGGGATTGGCTAAAAGGGTTTAGGAAGCGCAACCCCTCCATCTCGTTGAGGGCTCCTGAAGCCACTTCTGCAGCAAGGGCAAGAGCTTTTAATAAGCCTCAAGTGATGAAGTTCTTTGAGCTCTTAAAGACTTTGGTGACTGATAATAATATTCCACCGTCAAAAATTTATAATATGGACGAATCTGGCCTCAGTACCGTCCAAAAGCCACCAAAAATATTTGCCCAGAAGGGGAAAAAACAAGTCGGTGCATTGACAAGTGCCGAACGAGGCCAGCATATCTCAATCGCTGTCTGTGCAAATGCTGCTGGGAATTTTGTTCCACCTGCAATGATTATCCCACGAAAGAACTTTAAACCAGAATATTTTGATGGTGCACCTCCAGGAACGTTGCAGCTATGTTATGATAGTGGTTACATGGTTGGTAATTTATTTGTCAAATGGATGAAACATTTCGTCTGCTCCACAGGCTGCAACCCTACAAACAAAGTTATTTTGATCCTCGACGGCCATAGTAGCCATAAAAATTTAGAGGCACTGGAATTTGCTAGGGCTAATGGAGTCACATTACTGTGTCTGCCGCCGCATTGCACCCATCAGATGCAGCCACTTGACGTCTCATTTTTCGGTCCGCTTGATGCATATTACATTCGAGAAAAAAAACACACCCTGGTAGAACTGTAGGACTTCACCAGGTCGCCGGTATTTTTGGGAGAGCATACGCAAGTGCTGCCTCGGTCGGAAACATAACGAGTGGCTTCGAAGAAACCAGAATTTATCCATTGAACGCACATGTTTTTCCGGATCATTTGTTTCTGCCCAGCGAAGTCACCGAAAATGTTATTGAGATGGAGCGCGACGAGGAAAATGAAGAACTTCCTGGACCAACAACTGGTTTCACACAACATCTTCAAGACGATCTTGCACTAGCTGATCAGTTGCAGCCAAATCATGAATATGTTGCAAGACCTTCTACTTCGAAGCATATGACGGATCCTATACCAGTCGGTCCAGTTCAGCGTGATTGCCAAGTCGTTGCTGGATCGTCTTCCATCCAGCAGATGCTAAATGAACTTTCGCCATTTCCGAAATCAGAGTCTACGGGACAAGCAAGAAACACGAAAAGGAAAATCACTGGCTCTCAGGTTCTGATAAGCACTCCTTGTATGGACGAAATTAAAGCTCAAGTCCAAAAGAAAAAAGAGAAGGAAAATCGCAAGAGCGTTAGAGCTCGAAAGCAGGTGAAGCGTGCTGTCCTTCAGGATGACCCATTGTCAGATGACGAACCTGTGGAAAATTTTACTCAAGACACTGATGACTCCGATGTTGCATGCCTTTATTGTAATGAATTATATAGCAGATCGAGGTCGGGAGAGCATTGGGTATGTTGCCAACTATGTAAGCGATGGTGCCACACTCTATATGCTGGCGTTGGACCAAAAACTAAGCATTTTCAATGTGAATTGTGCACTGATAATTAGAATATTGTTTTAAAATTAACGGTATGTCAACTTAGACTGACTGACAACATGATTGGTATTTTTTTATTTTCTTTCATTTATTATTGTTTCTATAGTTTCAAAATTCATTTTTGTGTTTTCTGAATAAACATTTTAAATTGGTAACAATAGTTTTATTTTTTAACACCATTAAATTTTAAAATCGTTGCCTCTGCACAAAAAGTATGTCATCTTAAGCACAATTCGCCTAAGCAGCCATAATTTACAAAGACGATTATGAGTCGTTGTACATCAAAACCACTGATGTCTTTAAACTCAATTTGAAACAGGTATAACACTCATACAAAAACTCAATGGAAATTAAATATGTACACGCAGTTTGGAAGTAAATAACCGCACCAATAAGTAGGTATAAAATATTAAAATATATTATTACAATATCCGCATGCACTGCAACTGTCTGTAACTTGCTTAAGGTGTGTACTTAAGCAAGGTGAACTTAAGAAAAATGTGAACATATTTTCAAGTTAAGTAATACTTATGTTAATAGAGAATTATTTATTATTTCCTTCTGAAAGGATAATTTTGTTCAAAACTGCTCTATCGACAACACAGTTAAAGCTTAATGAAGTATCACGATGAAAATAAGAAAAACCAAACTTTATGAAAGTTGAATAGATTTCAAACTAACCGTTGAATGAAAAAAAAAACCATCTTTGGATTCCATGATCAGATTTTGGTGAAGTTTACGCGAAATCAGCAACAGGAGTTATCCTCTTTCATATACAAAATGAGAAGAATTCAAATCGGTCTGCTCATTGCGAAATTATATATGAGTTGAATTGAGAGCCTTCTCATTGTTAAAGTCGGTTAATAAGCGTTTATCCATTATTTTATTTGCAGGATTTTCAAAATTCTGCAAGTCTAGTTGATATATCTACGTCTGGGTTCCCACAAGTATGAAGAATATAAAATAACAATGAAAGAATATCTCCACATTCATCGAAAATAGTTATGTACCTTTAAGTTGATTATTTATTAAATTGTTGTAACTATTTAATTAAGAGGAATATGATAATCTTAAATTATTTAATACCTTTAAGTATAAGAAGAAACTGTAATAAATTGTAATTCTGCATTAAGTATTATGTTATTAGTCAAGCTTCTGTAGATAGTAAGACACATAATTATCCAGAAATCCACTACCTTTTCAAGATACTATCGATTTTTAGAATTAAAGATCGCATGTATCGACGTTTCCTCAACAGATATTGGAGGGGCAAGGACCAGGAATATCTGTATGCAGGTATTTCTTATTTATTAAAAAATGTAAATGGTTAAATACTCTGAAACATTTTTAATACCAAAATGATGCATCAAACAAAATCTTCCTTCAATGATGCTAAACACCCTCAAGTAAGACACTTATCTAACCTACCGAAATAATCAGTTTGCGAAAATAATCAACAGTGAAGAGTTCAAAACAAATTATAATAGGTTTTAGGTAGGTATATAATTTGTATAACATCGTTATTACAAGTAATGAGAACGTACTTTATCTGACTACCAACATTTTAAATAAATGTGTTGGCTATACAATTTAAATCAATTAAATTAGTGCAAATTCAAGTGTCGTTCTTGTTTGAGACATTGTAGACTGGTCAGATACGTTTTAGACAACGCAATAAAGAAACATTATGCAGCTGTCCAGGAGAAATAGGTTGTTAATACGATACGTAAAAGCATTAAAAAGTTCTTAAAGATAATCTGTGAAATATTTATTTTCATCTTCTCTTAGCTCATTTTCATACACACTATAGAAAACCTCGCATCGAAGCATTTCTCAGAAAATAGCAAAAGGAAGGAGCTGAAATTTGTAATATTAATAGGTACCTAATAGAAATTATGGGGATCATATATGCAAGAATCACATAGTAGTAATAAAATGCAACAGTCTCCAATACTGTATTATTATAAAGTTTGATTAAGTGTTGCTACAAGTACACACTAAAATTCAGTTTATGTCTAGACTTTTTACCGGTTCCAAAAATTGCAACGTGTTTTGGTTGAACAATTTATCTGTTTTTCGAAGGGCAATCATTATAAAGAAGCAAAAAGAGCAAATTATGTATGATGTAGTATGCCTTATTAACCCGTAACTGGTGACGTGGAGTCTACCAGACTCCTGCAAAGTTTGTCTGTTTTGTATTTTAACAAATCCCGATTTAACCCCAACCGAATTCTATGTACCTTCATTTCTTGACTCAAGTAATGTGTAGTGTACATGTCAGTCCTGTTTCGCTTGCAGTTGTGTATGTGTATGCTTGTAAAGTCAGGCGGAGTTTCCTAGACACACTAGCTGTAAGTGTGTCTAGGAAACTCCGCCTGACTTTACAATTTTAATAGTTTTTAACAATCGAACTTTGTGTGACTTTTTGGGATTTTCACAATGGATCAATTGCCTTCAACTTCAAAACGAGTTAAATATGGAGCAGTGGCGGCTGCTGCAGGGAGGGCAACGGGGCACTGCCCCCGTGATAAACTTCTTTTAACAGATAAATTTAAATACCTAATTTGTATGTAATTTTTCTGATTTGTTTGATAACAAATAATATCCCTAGCAGCAAAATCAGTATATGCACACTTGTCCTACATTAGTAAATATATATTTTTATCCTTCTCTAAAATTGTGATTTTGCTGCTTGGGTATTTTTTCGGAAGTAACAGTCCGTCTCTTCAGCGCGTTTAAAAATCACAGTCTGACGTAGGCTCCGGGGCATCTTGCGCCACTGCCCAGTTTGTACTAGAAATCGTGCGTATAAAAAGTGGTGCGGGGCGAGAGCGGTATATGTCACGATAGGGCACTAGACTGTGATGCCGGATGACATCCAGTATGTAATATCACAAAATAACAGAAGTGACAAAAGCGTCACTTGCATAATTCCGATATTTGTGCGCAAAATCAAACAAAATGGCGTGTTTTGCTTTTGTTGTGTATGCACTTGTATAAATATAACCTGTCTTAATTTTATAACTTATAATTTACGAAAAAATAAAGGTGCCAGTTAAATTGTTGTTGATATAAATAATAGAAACTGTACGAAAGAAGAAATCCGGAGTACATAGATGTTGCATTTTTGCTTGTAAAAATGTTTAGCAACAAAGTATATTCTACAATTTCTTTTCGTTTCCTAAAGAAGAAAATCCGTAAGTTTTATAACAGATAGTTTGTAATAATTCATCTTTGTAATAAACACTTTGAATGAAACTTTTTATATAGTGAAGGAACTTCCTTCGAAAATAAGAATTTTAGAGAACATCGTTATCTCTCACAGCCATAACCATAATGAAAAGAAACCAATTCAAACCTCACTGGTTAAGAAACTATCTAAAGGTAAATGTTTATTATAAAATGTTATTTTATAAGAACTAAGTATTATTTGAAATTTTAAAAGCATACTAATTTCAAAATGTATTTTAGTATTTGTGGAAACTATGAATGTTCATAGCACAAGTGAACGTGAACCCACCTATAGGTATGACAATTAATATTTACAATACAAAATTATTTTATGAGCAAAACATAAAATACGTTTAGTTGTTAACTGAAGAATTCTAAGTCATTTTTGAACAAAAATTCAACACATATGTATTTAATCTAGTATAAAGTAGAATAATTTAGAACTTTTCAATTACAAACATACAATTAATTTGTTTTAACGAAATATAAATTTTTTAATTTTAT
Source organism: Amphimallon solstitiale (assembly GCA_963170755.1). Taxonomy (NCBI): domain Eukaryota; kingdom Metazoa; phylum Arthropoda; class Insecta; order Coleoptera; family Scarabaeidae; genus Amphimallon; species Amphimallon solstitiale. Next base: position 96,970,912 of record OY720676.1, on the reverse strand, counting down.
TTTACCAGTTATGGAAATTGCTACCCTATGTTGGGGTTCAAACAGAAAAAAAATCTCTGCCCAAACACCACAAAGGAATGACAGAAAATCTCTAAAACAGCATCGAGTTATAGCTACTAAATCTAAAATGAAATCCTATCCTAAACAGGAGAATTTACAATATTTTCTAGGGCTTTGTGACAGATATTCATCAAATGAACTGGCAACTGTTGTTAAATTTAATGCAGTTAATAAAAATAAGAATATTGCAAGATACATCATACAGTACAAACAATTTGCTTTAAATATCTATTTTTTGAGATCAAGAGTTTATAAATACTTAAGTAAAATACTTCAATTGGAAAGCGTAAGAACATTACAAAGATTAATACAGAATTGGAATATAACTCCACGAGTGTTGATTTTTTGTATTCTGCAAGTGAAATAAAAACTGCTGATTTTACACCATAAGCACGTGAATGCATTCCACGCATTGATGAAATGTGACTAAAAGCTAATTTATTTTATAATATAACTAAAGACGAAATTGTAGGATTTCATAAAATAAATGGTCGAACAACATATAAACCAGCAAAATTTGCTATGGTTCTCTTTGCTAAGGGCATTCATATGAATTGGAAACAGCCAGTTGGTTATGTATTAGTCAGCAGCACATGTAGTGGTAAAGCTTTAGAGGAGACTGTAGATAATACAATACTAAAGTTATTTGCAGTTGGGCTTTCTGTCCGAGCACTAGTATCTGATGCCGGCTCAAATTTTTGTAAATATTCAAAAGAAAAAGGAGTTACTCCAGAATCACCATACTTTTACTTAGAACATAAAATATTTTATTCTTTTGATGTATCACATCTTGTTAAAGCAACTAGGAACACATGTTTTAAATATACAATACAATTTGACAATTTTACAGCAAACCAAAAATATCTAGATGAATTTTATAATAAAGTTAAACTCATGAACACCAAACTTCAATGAATTAGTTATTAATCATTTTGCTAATCGTAAGGAACGGCGAATGGATTTTATTTTCAAACAAATTAATTATATAACATATTGAGTTTATTTTTTTGTTTGTACTTAATTTTTGAAATTAAACACTCAGACCCCCCCCCCCACCCGGTGCCCTCCCGTCCCAAAAAATCACGGGCCGCCACTGATATGGAGACAAAGATTTTGAAACTACACTGCAGAAGTGGTTTGACGAACTTGCAAGTGATTCTGATAGCGAACAAATGATAGAAGATGACATTTTTGAGGTTTTCGATCATGGCACAGAATTAGAACAATCGGTATCGGATACAGAAGATATACCTACAATATTTGACGATATCGAACCGGAAGCAAGCATAGAAGTAGATCAAACACGATCAACCGATGTAGAAATAAATATAAATGGTCCAGTCAGGAACCAACAAGAAATACCCGAACACCACTTCATAACATCGTGTCGCATCTATTAGGACTAAGAGCTCCTGCAATGATAAATGAACATCAGGACACTGAAAAGGTCTGGAATCTCCTGTTTGATGACACAATGATTTCACTTACTGTGCAATGGACTAATGTAAAACTAAACATAGTACGCCAAAAATATAAAAGAGCGGACAACCGGAACTCAAACCAGTGCGAAAGTGCCACCGTTTGTCTGCAATGCGCTAATATAGTGTCTACCGAATGCTTTGCCAGAAATGACTGACTTGAACCCTTGACATTTTTTTCTGTGGATGAATTAACTTACATTGCTTTCAATTTCTATTTTTTTACATAGTTTTTACTATTTAAGAACATTTCCTGTTTGACATGTCAAGCTTCTATGACAAATTAAAGTTTGAAGGATACCGTTGTTTTCCGAAGTTACATTTACAATTTACTGATACAAGCACAATAACTTTTTTATTTGATAACTTTATTCAAATGTTTCGATGTTTATATGTTAACATTATAACTAAATATAACTACAATTTATTCATTTGTGCTTATTATTTAACAAAAATAATGAAAAATTGGCAGGGAGTGCCTCGATATTGTAGTGGTTACTACATTCAATTAAACTATTTGAGTAAAACATATGATACTATATTATTAAACCGCTATATTAATTAATTAATATAGCGTCCTCCTAGTCGTGTGTGTTTCTTGAGGAAATCAGAGTCTTTATGGACGCCCGTGTTGAATATTAAGTGCAAGTGTTAAACTTAATGTGTCGTATTTTGTGTTTGAAATATGTTGGGAAACATTTGTTTCGTGTAAAAATGATTTTAAATTTAATTTGCGTGTCTGCAATGGATGTACGCGTTTTATAAGACTGGCGATATGGCGCCCTACCCGGAATGTACCGTAGTATCGGAAATGATATGAGTGCTATTGTTGCATGTGTTTACTGTGTCCAAGTAAAAGTCCGACTGCGTTTGTTATGTTGACAGGTGTATCGTTTTTGATTAATCCGGAGCATCGGTAAACAACTGTTGTATGGCGTTGTTGGTTTGGTATTTTGGGTGGAATAGGGAGTTGGTGGGTAGTTTGATGTGTTTTGTGTTGCTATAAAGAATACACGGTTATTTTATGACGGCTATTTCTTACACAATGGTAATGTAGTCCATGTCGAAGACTTAATTTGCCAAAGCTATGACGAAGGTCAGTTTTTCGAGGTTGTGTTACCTTCCTCAGGACGTCCTCGAAGGCTTTGAATTCTTCGAATGTACCTGATGTACGAGGTAGGCGCCATACATTCTCGGTCTGATATACAAAAAAGAAACTTGGAACAATATAAGAATTTTTATTTTTCAATGTAATCTCCCCTAACTTCTATACATTTATTACAACGATTAATTAATAATTCGATACACTTGTAAAAATAATCTGAAGTTTTTCCGTCAAAATGTTCTATAACAGCTGCTTGCAACTCACTGTTGTCTTTAAAACTACGTTCCCTAAGGTCTTTTTTTAAATTAGAAAACAAAAAGAAATCACAAGGAGCCATATCCGAAATATACGGTGGATGTTCCAGTTCTTGAAAGCCGCATTCGCGGATGACAGCTTGTGAAATGACGGCGCAGTATGGACGGGAGCATTGTCGTGCAATAATCGCACACCTTTTGTCAATTTTCCACGACGTTTTGCACGAATACTGTCCCTTAATTTATGCAATAAAGAAGCATAATATGTGCCGTTCACACTTGTATTGTGCTCTTTAAAGTCAATTAGCAAAATGCCCACACAATCCCAGAATATTGTGGCCATCACCTTTTTCGTTGTTTGAACGACTTACGCGTTTCCGGAACGAGGTTCATCAGGTTGCCGCCATTCCATGGACTCCCTTTTCGATAAAAGATCGTAAAATAGAACCATTGTTTCATCCCCTGTGACAATGAACTCCAAAATCGGTTTTGGGTCGTCTCCACACATGTTTAAATACGACTGCGCACATTCGACTCGACATTCACATTCGAGAGCAGAAAAGTCTACTGTACCCATCTAGCACTCATATTATTCACCAAAATGGTCATGGAGAATTCGGCGAACACTTGTTTCGGAAATGTGTGTTATCACTGCTAATTCCTTCACTTTCAAACGGCGATCTTCTAGCACTAAATGTTCAATAATTGAAATTTGTTAAGGCGTTATCACTTCAATTGGTCGACCCGACCGATCAGCATCTTCCAGGGATTCTTGTTCCAAACGGAAACATTTTGCCCACTTTTTTACAATTGAATACGAAGGAGATGAATCACCGTAAACGCCGTCTAAACGTTGTTTAATGTGATAAGGTGCCCTTCTTTTGTTAAAAATTTAATGACAGCGCGGTACTCAAGACTTCAGACATTTTCGTGCGCTAGTCACGCTGGTTGGCTGGTTACTAAAAACTACTAGTCTTCGAACCGTCATATTTATAGTGTACACCTCCCGTATGTGCATGCATGCCGTGACGGAGTTTGAACACGTTTGAACATGCATAAGCCTGTCAGGCCGAGAATTTATGGAGCCTACCTGGTATCTGTAACAGTAGAAATATTATTATTATTCGAAGTCTAGGCTATTTCATTTTTTTCTTCTAGTGCACGTGCGCATACACCGTGTTGACTGTTTTCTCCTCCTTCGGCTTCTTTTCTACTTCTACGGGCTGCTTTGGGATTGCTCCCTTGCTTCCGCTCGATATAGATAGTGGTTTCGAAACGGTGATGTTCCGGTGTTTCTTTTCTTGTGGCTGCGATGCCACCATTTGGGCGAATGAGACTGTCGGTGTAACAGTCCTACTTGGGGCCCACTGCCGGCTGGGAAACGCCGGGTAGTTGTTGGTTGTTGCAGGTGGTTGAGCGGCGGCTGAAGGTGCAGGTGCTGGTCTATTGGGATTACCTGCGCTCAGTATCCGCTGATACGTGGTGCATCCGCGGTAACTGGTTGGATGGTTACCTCTATCGCGCACTTTGCGCTGGCTGTTTCTCCTTGCATGTGTCTGTGCTGCAGCGAGGACATCTTGGTCGGAGTGTGCAGCACTCGGCGGAATAGCCGTACCGCTGACACCTGTGGCATTGGGAAATTCCCGATCGTGCCTTGTAGGACATGACCGTGACTCCCAGCCTCATGATGTCGCTAATTTCGTGCCGCCTCTCCGGCTGTGTCCTCGGGGCAGTTACGATGTATACGGAGGTGGGTTGCCTGTCCCTACCTCTTAGGTTTACGACCTTGATAGCTTCTACACCTCTTCTTTCAATATCTGCTGGAAGATTACAACCGGCATGTTGGGAGGAAGGTATTTAATCACAACTTTCGCTAGACGGGCGCTTGCCACCTGGTATGTGTAGAACTGTCTATGCCCACGGGCTTTACTCGGAAATGATCGTCCTTGAAGGTGATGTTGGGGCGATGTTACTTTCCTGTAATTCTTGGGTGAGACCTAGAAAGTCCGTCTCGTAAATGAAGACTTGCGGTGGGGCGGGCCCTTTCGGCTGTAAAGCAGCCTGGTCATCGCTCGATCCTAGGGTGTCGATGGGGAGGGGGGGCTTTGGATTCCCCGTTCTTCAGCTTCTTTGAGCCTTTCTTCTTGGTGACGGCAGTGAATCCGTCATCCACTTCCTTGTTGTTGGTGTGTTCTGTTTTTCTTTTGTTTTCTTCTCTCGCTGTGTCCTCTTTCTTTTTTATTCTAAAGGCCCTACTTATAGATAGGGAAATAATGATGATTGTTCTACGAACAAGGGCATGTCGCTGTTAGCAAACATAAGCGTAGCACTCACATCTGTCTAATACTAAGTACATAGGCAGATTGACCGACGACGACAAACATTGTTATTTTTAAGCGTGATTGATATTTATATCAGTTATACAGGGTGTTTAAAAAAGATACGGCAATATTAAAGGGGTTGATTGTCCAGGTCATTTTATACAAAAAAGTTTATAATAAACAAGGTCCGCAAACGCTTCGTTACCGATCTACAGCGTGTTGAAGTTTAATTAAAAGAAACAGTAAAAATTAGATTTCTCCAAGACGGCATTAAAGATCATAATGAAATTTTAGGCGTCTTATTTTTCAAGAAAAAAATAGGACGCCGCTGATTTCTCTAAGAATAAAAATATGTTTCTATTCTTTGTTCAATTGTGAAGAAAAAAGCTCTCTTAACTAACTTAGCTCGAGGTGGTCACTTTGCACAGTTATTGTAATTTTCGCTTGCTAAAATTGTTGGTATGGTAAAATATTTGTTTTTTGCCCTTAAATAAAACCCTTGTTATTTAAAAAAAAAATCTGTAATAAATGTACATGCACTAAAATGTGTTTCCTTTTACTAAAAAACGGTACGTCGTATGATAGAAAGTTAAGAGAGCTTTTTTCTTCACAATTAAACAAAGAATAGAAACATATTTTCATTTTTAGAGAAATCAGCGGCGTCCTATTTTTTTCTTGAAAAATAACACGCCTAAAATTTCATTATGACCTTTAATGCCGTCTTGGAGAAATCTAATTTTTACTGTTTCTTTTAATTAAACTTCAACATGCTGTAGATCGGTAACGAAGCGTTTGCGGACCTTGTTTATTATAAACTTTTTTGTATAAAATGACCCGGACAATCAACCCCTTTAATATTGCCGCATCTTTTTTAAACACCCTGTATAATATAATCAACATTTATTAATGTAAACACCTCTACAATCTTTTGTCATATACAAAATAGCTGCATACAGCTTCGCCAAGTACAATATAAAAAACGCAAAACATGAAGAATAAAAGAGCATAACATACATATTGCTGTAATTTATGCTGTAACCTTGCTTTATTAAAATAAAATATGATAATGTGTGGAAATATGTTTTGACTCTTATTTTTCAGTTTAATTCTCAGGGCTCCAAGTTATTTTGTTGATTTAAGATAGCTAAACGAAAAACAGCATTTCTTTATATTCTGGATTCTAACTGTGTCGTGTAGTATTTACTTTCCTTGCCCTCCTTAAAGTTGATTTATTTTCTCTCTCTTTATCTCTCTTTTGGGACAGGTAAGTATGAATAAACGATGGATATCAATAATACTTATATTTATTTACAATTCTAAATTTATAAAAATATATATGGTTATTTAAACCTATTAATATAATACTTATATTTCATTTATATAATTGATTTATTCTTTGAATACAAGCATATTGCAATCTTTTGTTCCTTTTAAAGTTTTCTGAATATTGTTATGGATGTGTTTGTTTGTTTGATTTATCTCTTTATATGTGCTCGAGTCTATTCTTTAGTTTATTTTTATTCCTGTATACCCAATTAATTGATATTCTCTGTTGCTTCACCTAGTCCAAGATTCGCACGTCGGTTTCAGTCAAACAATAGCAGAATTATATTAAATGTTTGAGCAACAATCTGTATTTGTTATGATAGAGACTGAATTGTTTATATTCTCTATTGAATCACCTAGTCCAAGATTCGCACGTTGGATTTCGATCAAACGATAGCAGAATTTATGAAATGTTTAATAAACAATTTGCATTTGTTATAATATGGATTAAATTATTTATATTCTCCATTGAATCACCTAGTCCAATATTCGCACGTCGGATTTCGGTCAAACGATAGTAGAATTTATTAAATGTTTAATAAGCAATTTAAATTTGTTGTGATTTTTGAACACAAATAAATGATTGTATTTGTTTATTGATAATAAGATTGCAAGAGAGTTTTATTATATTATGCTTGTACTCACTCTGTTTGATTATAAATCCGCTTGAATTCTTCTAGAAAACCACTCGATACCATTTTTATTAATAGTCTTCTAACGCGCCTATTTCTCTATGGTTGATTCATTTCTGTTTCATTTTTTCCTCCGAAAACGGTCTTTATTGACCAAAGAATAATTGTTTTCCGCGCTCTGTGATCCTTTTGGCACGATTTCCTCTTTTGAAACTTTAAGCGTTGTTCTCCCGCTACACTGTATTTAAACGTATCTATTTTCAATTATTTTCCCATGCGAATACTCTTAAAAGCGTTTTTTGCTTTTGAAGATTAGTAGCTTCTTTTTCTTCTTTTGGTTAGTCGGAATCTAATGGAGAACTGCTTGCTTTTGCCTCGTTACCTCCCTTTTATAAGAGAAAATAAATGAGAAACGCTTATTTTTGTTTTATATTTAAATCTGTTTCATATTTTTGTTTGAATTTCCATCTGTGGCAGTTTTCGTAATTATATGGTAAATTTTTGTTTTTACTGTTCGACCGCAGCCATTTTGAAATTTTGACATTGTTTACATTTCATGTCCTCGCATACTAATCAATATTAGTCGATTTTTATTAATTGGTAAGTATTTTCTTTACTCTTATTTTTAATTTTATATAATAAATTATTATCAGTTTGTTTTGTATTTTTCCCATTTGGTGTTCGTCGTAATTATTGTTGTTTTTCTATTCTAGGTTACATCTTATGAGAACATAGACCAAACGGATTTCATGAAGAAATTAACATTAATAACCTTTTATTATGATAAGTTTAATTTCTAAAAATTAATATTATACGTCTATTTTTATATACATACACTCTGGATTTGTATTTTTTAACATTATCACAGCTAAAGAATGCGTTCTTGAACTTGACCTACTTTTCTTATTATTGTTGATAATACTATTTTAAGGTCATAATATATCCTTTTAAAACTGATGTCAGTATCTGAGTTTTTGTTTTATACAATGTTTAATTCTTATTTTTTTAAAATTATTTAACCTCTTAATTATCCACTTATTCATTGGGTGAGTATATGCAACCCACGTCTCTTGAATGTTTATACTGTTGCATATTTGCGTTTCTGTCAGGGGTCAATTATTTTTGATTAATATTAATGACATATAAAATTAAAACTAGTGTACTAATTATATATCTAATTGTTTATTTGTGCTTATTTTTTAAAATATTGATTAAATATCTACCTATATCTAGATTTCTTATTTTTATACTTTTTCTTATTTTTTTAAAATTTAAAATACCACAGCAATATGTATACACGGAACACACATACTGTGTCATAGTTGAACAAGATACTCATCCACGGAGTAGCACTCCTTCTCTATTAACATGCCTTTCACCAGCCTACTGAAGGGATCCAGGTTCATCGCTTTCCATTCGCCCCCCCCCCAGTGACTCACACCTTGCTGCGTCGACACCAAACGGTGATGTGGAACATTAAATTTGTCCCTGTGCCTAGTGTTATATGAGTGGTGGTCGCCATTAACGTGAAACTGGTGTCGATGTGTGTGAAAATATTTCAACACTTGCAGGATATACATCGACACCATGGTAAGTATACCCTCTCTTCTAAAATATCCCCTACAAGATTCTCCTGGTCTCAGATTCCATAGAGATCTTATAGCTCGCCTCTGAAGCAGGAAGACCCTAGTTGCACTTGTTGATGCTCCCCGGAAAAGGATGCCATAAGCCCAGTGGCGGCTGGTGAGTACGTTTTGGCTGGGCACATACATAGACAAGACTGACTCGTTTATTATCGGTAATATACTCGTACTCCCAGATGCCGAGTATATCATCAATAAACGAATAAGTCTTGTTTATGTACGTTCCCAACCAAAACGTAGGTACTCACCAGCCGCCACTGCATAAGCCAAATGGGAATGAAAGGCTGCATGGTAAGTTAATTTTGCTGCGTGGTGAGTTGCAATAGATTTTATTCGTTTAATAGCAAAAATGCGAGACGTTAGTCTTTTTGATAAACGGTCGATGTGCTGTGTCCAATTCAGGCAATGATCCAATATTAGTCCAAGGAATTGTGCTGTATGGGTTTCATTGCTTGGTTTAGTTGTAAAGACAAGTTCCTGAGTTTTTTCTGTGTTTAATTTAAATTTGTTCGCAGTGAACCATTCCTCTGATCTTCTTATTACCGATACTAATCATTGTTGAGCTTCAATTCGTGTCTTTCCATTAGTTAAAATGGGAATGTCATCTGCGTAAAGGCAGGCATATTTCAGCACTAAGACATTCCGGAATATCATTGATAAATATGATGAACAATCATGGTCCCAGAATTGAGCCTTGTGGAACTCCACATCTTACTGAATGCATTTTCGACCTCTCACCCTCCATTCCACTAACTGAACTCTATTTGTTAAGTAGGATTTGATAAGGTCCTTTCCCCTAACCCCATTCTCAAGTTTAATTAATTTATGTAATTAAGAAAATATGAACAAAATAAATTTAAAAATTGGTGCCTTAGATATTGGCCCCTAATAGATGGAAGGGGCGAATTTTGGAGCATGTGGCGGCATCTGATGGCAAAATTCTCGTTAAAACATTTGGTCACCCTATTGGTAAGTGACTAGGGTAGAGTAGGTTCTTTTTCTCAATTTTCTGCCTTTCCAGACATAACCTTACAAAGCGTTAGTGTCAATAACACAAAGCTCGTATTTTTTGATACGAAATATAATGCACTCTTTACCTCTTTGCATTGAGTTGGATACAGATTACAGTATTATTGTCAGATTCAACTACAAACTTGCTAATAAAGCTATTTTACGAGTATTGAGATATGGCGTACATATTCACTCTGGTATCCATTTATTTTTTCGTTCTACTGGCACATATTCTAAGCTATAAATATAGTGTAGGTTAACAGTACGTTACTATACATCACAGATAAGGGAGATTACAAATAGCCGATGTAATGACTATTATTGGCAACATATTTTGGAGACGACCGTTGAGTTTTCGGCGTTAGTTTGGACACAAGGCACCAAGATTGAGGGCGCGACTATTAGTTTTGTTGCAATATTCGGGGCGCGCTCTCACGGATTGTAGTTAAATGTAATAAAATCTAGTTGCTATTTTAATTTCTACTTCAAATAAAGCAGCGACATACTTCTTAGATACCTAACTCTGTCGGACATACAGAAGAACAGTTTTTGAAGCAAACAATATATATGTCCACAAAAAACACGAAATAGAACTGATGCTCCTTTGTTATGCTTTGTACAAGCGCATTTACAAGCAAGAAGTTTTAACAGAAACATTTCAATATACCGTGGGTTTTTTTTATCACTGAACATAGCACACGATATCACCTATGTTCAGTTTTAAAATAAACGCGTCAATGCATGGAACATTATGCAACCAACATTGCGTGATGTAACTAACATCGGTCAATTATTTGTTTCGACAAACGTCAAAATCAATGTCATAACAGAAATGACATTTTGAATATTTCAATATTTCACATTTGTATCCACCTAATTTAAAAAATGTATACAAAAGATGATAAAATAGAAATTTTAAACTGGTATAAAGCTGGAAACAGTTTAAGGAAAGTGCGGAATCTGTTTTCTGTCAAATATCCTGAGAAGCCCATACCATCTATCGGAACAATTCAGGCGATTAGTAGGAAATTTGATTCTGATGGCTGTATAATAAATACCCACAGAAAGAAAATTAAAACTCGCCACATCCTTACTTGACACGGTACAATTTTCTGTACAAGATTCTGCACAGCTTTCTGTACAGAATATTCTGTACTACTTTCTGTGCAGAATTTATTTTGCCCACTTGCAACGACGCAAAATTTTAAAGGTCCGGGCATGCGTCGAATGTATTACTAGTTTGGCGGGTATCCGGAATTTTGTAACCCTAAAATTTCATTTGTGTGTATTTTTCTGGAAAAATTCCAAATGGACACAAATACAAGAAAGAATTTATTACGAGCTGCAGTTCTTGTTATAATAACAAACATTCTTAATATAAAAAATAAGAAACGCGAACAAAAAAGAAAGATATGGACTAAACCTTGGCTTTTAAGGCGGCCGGGATGTTTTGTCATTAATTAATGAATTACGCATTGAGGACCCTGACTTATATAGGAATTATTTACGGATGAATGATGCTCTGTTTCATAAATTATTAGATTACCTTAGAGCTGATATTACAAAGCAAGATACATTTATGCAAGACAGTATATCAGCCCATAGCAAGTGAGATATTCTTAATATTTAAAAAAATCAAATTTATGATTTTTCAGGTTGCAAATTACTTTGCGGTGTTTAGCAACTGGTGAAAGTTTCCAGTCTCAAATGTATTCAACACGAGTTCATGAAAGCATTATTTCCAGGTTTGTTCCAGAAGTGTGTGAAACAATTTACAGGAAGTTAAGAGCGCATTATTTAACAGTATGGTGATTAATTCTCATATACATTTTTAACAGAAGGAGTTATGAAGCCATATCCGCAAAGATTTTTAAGTCATGACAATAAAATACTTAATTACCGATTATCAAGAGCACATTTGGAATTTTATCTAATAGATTTAGAGTTTTATTAGAACCAATAAATTTAGATGTTGAAAAAGTAGAAATAATAACTTTAGCATGTGTGGTACTTCATAACTTCTTGGTAACAGAAAGTGAAAGGTATGTGACAGATGTTAACATTAGCCATACCAAACATTTACCAACAGTTGTAAAACAAGGTGGTAATAAGTCAAGTATTGAAGCCAGAAATATTAGAGATGAATTCCGGAACTATTTCTGTACCAACAATGGGAGTGCAGATTGGCAGGAACACGCAGTGGCCGAGCATAATATTTAGAACATTGATTTATGTTTATTCCAGTTATGATTAATTAATATTAAAAATAAAGTCTAATACAAAAAAATATTTATTTATTTAAATATGTATATATAACATTTAAAATTTTAAATTGAACTTCATTTTTTATTCGAAGACAATTAATTTCTTTAATTTTGGCAGCTACTAATTTACCAAATACCTCCTCGCTGTCTTCAGGCTGTTGAGTTGGCTCATTCTCCAAAGCAGAAGTAAGTTTTACTAAAGCATCATTTGCATGTTTCAAATATTCATCATCTTTTCATTTCTTGCGGGATGGAGTACTGTCCTTAATAGCTTCACATTTCCTTTTCTTGTTTTCTGTGCCTAAATCACCTGTATTTATAGCGCCTTCCTCAATATAATTACTTGAGGTACTTGGAGCAGGTTGAACGTCCTCATTTGCATTGCTTATAAATAAACCAGAACTGTAGTCCAACTAAGAAGACTTAAATATTAAAAATTAATATTAAAATACCAATAGACAACTTACAATATCTGTGTTATCTTGTGAATAGTCAATATCTTGATCCACTTGCACAATTATTTCTTCACCTTTGCAGTTTTCGCTAATAACATCAGTCGACATACGTGCTACTGTATGATTTACAATAAACATATCCAAAATACCATAAAGTTGGTTCTGCAATCTATAAAATATGGTCAATATATTTTAATACTTTATTAAATGATACTTACATCACCATCACCACATCCACTTTTCTAAGACTGTTGCCACTTTCGATATTCAGACAGAAAAGTAGTCTTTAAAGAATTAAATTTTGTGTTTACTTCTAATATGGTTATGACATTGATTTTGACGTTTGTCCAAACAAATAATTGACCGACGTTAGTTTGTTGTTACATAACGCAATGTTGGTTGCATAATGTTCCATGTGTTGACGCGTTTATTTTAAAACTGAACATAGGTGTTATCGTGTGCTATGTTCAGTGATAAAAAAAACCCACGGTATATTATTTGTGCGTCAAGGTTATATTTATGTCTTTCTTGAATTTAAAATATCTTTCAAATATTGAAATCCTGATTATGATTAAATTTTATTTAATATTTATATACAATAGATAATAATGAAACCCTATTTACTGTTGTTTTTAATTCTGAATGCTAACGTAATACGTTTGTATAACATTTATAATACATACATAATTCATTGTCAAAGTTGAATGCAAAATATTTATTTACGTGTCAATACAGGCTGATTCGTATTGATTAGAAAGTAGGTTTAAATTTGACAAAGTTGACAGATTTTGTGCTTGAGGTAAAATGGATCTGGAACAAATGACGCCTAAAATAGTGGGTTTTACTCTTAACTCTAGTAATTTGGACTCAATGACTAAACTAAAACTAAAAACACATTATTAGCCCTAATTACAGTGGCGGCTAGCGCATAAGCGCTGCAGTGCTGCAGAGCTCCCAAAAAATTGGGCGGGCGAACCTGTATTAGTTATAACTAGTTTTCTTTTACATAATTTTTCCGACATTTCTGATGTTTATAAAAGCGTAACATATTGTTGTGAAAATTCTCCCCCTGTATATCAAAAAAATTGCATATTTTCTACATCATCCTGTAGAGGACATCAAACCCTACAATTTGACACCTGAATTATCAAAATCCGATCAGTAGAAGCCGAGATATTCGCTTCGGAAATTCCAACATAAAATGAAAGCAAAAACTAATATACTAATAATATTCAATAGGCGACCAGTGGAATAACCAATCTAATTCGCGCGATCGCTCACTTGTTCCTTATCTGGTCCACACGAACGTGCGCTCAGAGCTCTTTCAAACACCCGCGCGCACCCCGCTACCCTCGCGGCTGTTTAAAACTAATGCCTGATTTTACCAGGCATATTCGCTGCATTGAGTGCAGCGCGAACGGCCATATGATTCGGTTTATTTAATTTTTTCGCGACTTTTGTTACGGTGCGGCGTGTTTAACATAAAAACAAATATTAGAGTGCGCGTGCTTCTGTTTTTGTGTATTGTTGACAATTTATATAAACTCTGTGTATTATGGAGGTGGTCTTTAATTTAATTAATGTGAAGAGATTCTTTAAATATTCATACGAAGAAAAGTTAGAATTAAAAGCAAAAGGCAGGCCATTAGTAGATATCACTATTGAAAAAACTGGTGTAAGTAGAGGGAAAAATTATACACGTAAATTTAGTAGCGATATTCAAAAAATGAATGGATTTGTGGATGCAACAAAAAAAATGCTTTATATTATTTTCCCTGTTTACTTTTTGGTGGTGATAAAGCTTGGACGGAAATAGGGGTCACGGATCTAGAGCACTTGAGTTTGAAAATAAAAAGACATGAGAATTCTAAAAGCCATCTTCATAATTGTATGGAATTTACGTTACTAGGGTCAACTAATATTATGGCTCAACTAGATTCTGCTTATTGGGTAAATATACAGAGATATAATGAAGATGTGTCAAAGAATCGGTATATTTTATCAAAAATTATTAATTGTATAAAATTTTGTGGAGCTTTTGAATTGGCCCTTCGGGGACATGATGAGAGCGATACTTCCGAGAATCCGGGGATATTTCGTGGACTTATTAATTTTTCGGCTGAATTAGATGCAACTCTAAGTGAGCACCTAAAAAATTGTTCGGTATTTAAAGGCACTTCCAAAGAAATACAGAATGATCTGTTACAGTGCATACTTGAAGTCTGTCAAGAACAAATAATTGAGGAAATTAATAATTCTCCGTTTTTGGCGATCATGGTGGACGAAACAACGGATGTTGCTGCAAAAACTCAAATGGTAGTTATTTTTAGATATGTTCGTGATGGTGAGCCAATTCAACGTTTTTGGAACTACGTCATTCCTGAAAAATGTGATGCAGAAACACTTTTAATTGTCATAGATGCTTTAATTCAAAATTCACCTAACAAACTGATTGCACAGAGTTACGATGGAGCAGCGGTGATGAGCGGACAACACGCAGGCGTTCAAGCATTGATAAAAAAAGTACCCTTTTGCGCACTATGTACATTGCTATGCCCATAAATTAAATTTAATTATGTCTAAAGCTGCTTCTGCAAATTCGCAAGTACGTGTATTTTTTGGAAATCTACAAGACATTCCCGGCTTTTTTAATAATTCACCCCAACGAGTAGAAGTGTTAAACAAGATTGTAAACAGAAGGATCCCCCCACGGCGCTACAACCCGTTGGAATTTTAATATCAGGACCATTAATGTTGTGTACGAAAATAGGGCCTCTCTCATTGAGTATATGGAAGAAATAGAAGAACAATTCTCCAACAACACAGTCTGTAGTGCAGCCGCCTCTATTCGCCGTACATTAAATGTTCCGATCTTCAATTTTTGGCTGACTTTTTTCCATCATGTAATGCCCCATGTAGATATCCTGTTTAATCAATTGCAGCAAAGAAAAATTGAACCCACTCTAGTAAAAGACGCTATCGAAAATTTTGAACGCAGTATAGGCCAAGTTCGAAATAATATTGACAACATCATAAGTGAAGCATCAGATTTAATAAGCGATGAGCCACCACCAGAAAAACGCAAACGTCCAAATAACAGCAGATTTAATCATCGAATTTCGGCTTTAGAGGTGTGTGATGTTATTCTAAATTGTGCAAAAGATCGATTTCATTTTAAAGAGCATCTAGTAGTGGCATCACTTTTTTTTCGGAATGCTTTGGAGAGTATTGCAGTAAATTTCCTGAGGACAAACTCACTTCCGCATGCTCCTATTATCCCACCCTTGATAAAGAAAGATTACGAACTGAATTGTCTGTTATTTACTCAAGAACTGATTGTAGATCTTTAAAAGGCGCACTACCTCTTCTAAAATTTTTAATAAAAAACAATCTGGGAGATACGTTGAAGGAGACTAGAAAATTATTAGAAATTGTAATAACAACTCCCATGATAACATCAGAGGCCGAACGATGCTTTTCAACACTAAATCGAATTAAGACGTTTCTCAGAAATTCAATGACCGAAGATCGTTTAACATCTCTTTCCATGCTAGAAAAGAACGTAGAATAGATTTAATTTATAAGAAATAATTTGTTAGTAAAGTAGTGCTTAGTGACTCTTATTTTTTTCTGTGACAATTGACAATCGTTCCAGAAATCCATTACTTCAGTGCGGAAGGCGAAGAAAGCACGATAAGATCGATGGGAGACAACCTCTTACTGCCCGTGCAAGGTAATTTTTTTTGAAAAACTTGCAGAACACCTTAAAATTTTTAGCACGAGCCGCCACTGCCTAATTACATTGTCACACTAAGTCATTATTCTCATTAGTCAAAGTAAATAACGTCAATAAACAAAGATAAACGAAATATGTTAGTTCTTTTCACTCGTTTCAAAACGTGGACATATCACTGATTTGTATAATATAAATGGATAAGCAATGTAATACGATGCGCGTGGAATTTTTATGCCAAATTGAATACTTAACTCGGGGCTTACGATTATCCGCAGTCTTTTGACCTTCGTATGTGAAATCACTAAAGTTCCGAACCCCGATTTCAATAGACGTGCCCCAAGCAGCACAATCACAATTTTAGAGAAGGATGAAAATATATATTTGCTAATGTAGAACAAGTGTGCATATAGTGATTTTGCTACTAGGGGCGTACTAGCTTTCTGTTTATATTTTTGGAGTAATTTTATTAAGGAAAATGTGGAAGATGTTGAAAAGGATAAAATTATACAATTCCCGACATACCATCACTGACATTGTTATCCCAAAATGTTATTTCTGGTTTTGTTGTCAAACAATTGAAGCGCATTGTTAATTGTTAAGTGTGCTAAATGTGTGTCCGTACTAGAAGTAATCTCACAAACATCTGTCGATAATGCTAGTTTTCATGTTTTGAACAGAAAAAATCATGGTGCTTTAATACATCCTTCACAAGATGTCACCAAGGTATGTAAAATAGTTTAAGTCCAAGTACGCCATATTCTTGTACAAAATAACAATAAACTTCCTGCAGAGGCAGTATTTTTTGAACTATTTGTACGTTCAATTTCTAATACCCTGTTAGTAGAAAATAAGTACTTTGTATCCTTAGATACACATATGCTTCATTCATCTATTTTACATGAAAGTCACGTTTCTCTTTTAAATAAGCATGTTGTACGATGTTATACGAAAATCCGTTGCTATAGCATTGCAAAGAAACAAACAGAAGTAGAATGTGGGGAACTTGTAAGAAAAAAGCTCTCCAAATTAATACTTTTTTATAACAAATAAATATTTCAAAAGGAATGTATTGTTTTTTTGACTATTCAATTCACCTGTCATTGTTCAAATATGAACCAATAAAATAGCAAATATTTACTTTCGTATCATAGCAACAGGAAATTTCAGCGATTATATCTTCCTAGAAGGTATTCAAGTGGATATTTTAAACAAGTGAAAGTTTTTATTAATGTAACTCATTTACTAACAATATTGAAGGTACAATTAGAAAAACTAACATTACTGCAGTGCTGCAGCAGACATTCTGGAACAGAGCTATCACTGGGAGTACCCGAGGGAGTACCTTTCTCTTGTAGCTTAATACCGTCACTATTACTGACAGATGTCGAAGTTGTACATGACACATTTGTTGTTGTAAAATTTCTTCGCATTTTGGTGATAATCGACTCGTGGTGCTCATCATCAAGCTGCAAGTACGATTTTATGGAATTCAGATTTTGGTGTCCCGTTATTTTCATCAGTTGTTGCTCTCCGACTCCAGCTTTCGCCAGAGATGATACAGTTGAAGAGCGTACCGAATGATTTGATATCTTCCTTCTTTTAACATCTAATCCAGTTTTTTCAGCTAATAACTTCACCCATTTACTGATCTCACATATACCAACTGGACTGTTCTTATACCACACCGCATTCTCAACTTTATCCCAAAACGGATTCGGTGTCAAAAACATCCTTTCTGTTTTCACATTTTTTCCTCTCTTCGATTTCAGTAGATAATACAATCTAAATAACAGAAGAATATTAATTATACCGTCTTGAAATTAAATATAAATAGGTTACCTAACTGGACACATATCGGTATTGCTTTTATTCTCTATCAACCACTTGCTGCCTGTCAATGATTTAGTTCCCCCCTGCGCAGTTTTCGAAAATACTGGATTATACTCAATTCTACCAGTTCTTCTTCCCTTGTTATCGAGTTCCTCCTTGAAGTAATAGGTGAAACAGTTGCTCCCTTCTCCTCCCCGCCAAGCTAGTTCGTAAGATGCTATTAAGAAAAACTTTTTCTGTAAACCGTCTGGGGTACTCTCATCTAATATGCGTATCATATTTAAGTATTCTGGTTCTGTAAGTGCCGCCGCGTTGCTGGTTCTTTTTTCAGGACACGCTTGCAGTTTTCTTCTTGTAGCATCCCTGGCGTCACGTGCTGACTTAAATATTGCATCAGAAAACGGGTTTACGTTTATTTTCCACTTATTGAAGAACATTTCTTGAACCATTTTCGCCGTCACGTTCCGCATGTGCTTGATGACGCCTTCTTTATAATCGGACCCATCTTTTTTCTTCATATTACATGCCCACGACTTTAAGATGACATTTAAGTCCACAGGAGAAGTAGATTGATCTAGTTTATAGCCTTTTGCTGTTAAAAATGTACTAAATTGTCTCCATACTGAATCTTTGGATTTCTTCGTGTTCCAAGGGATATTTTCGCAAATTTCAGCATCGATTTCGTCTTCAGATTTCGTGCCAAATCTTTTCTCAGTTCCCATTATTTAGAAACACCAGTTTTTATTCAACGAAACGAACTAAATAGGAACACGATTCCAAAAATTTTAATGACAAACATAAATGTTTTTTTTGTTGACATGGAAACGTAATCATGTGTAACTAAATTTTGAGTCATTTTAATATGAAAAATTGATTTGGTTCATTGAATAGTCTCTCGAATACGATTCGTAGTCAAAGTTGAGTCTACTATTTTTGTGGTGCTTTACACTCATGTCTTTCATAATTGCGAATACTACTCGTGCTCCGCACTCGTAGTATTTAAATGCAATCATGAAAGACATTCGTGTAACCACCACAAAAATAATCGACATAACTTTGACTACTCATGGTATTATAAGTGAGTATTTTTTTTAAATTTCCCTTAATAAATAAACATTTCAATATCCTCAGATGCAGATTTTAATTTGAAAGTTCATGTTCTGTTACATACTTTTCAAAGATTTTAGGGATTTCAAATTAGTGCCTTTATTTTATATTATTGCGCATGTGCGTCAGCCCCGTGCGCAGTTCGTATTTGATCACAATTTCTAACATGCTATTGCTTATCCATTTATATTATAGAGATCAATGGGACATATGCAAAAATCTCGAGCTCGAATATTTGAGTCATCACAATACTTCCTCACACTACGTATAGGAAAATAAAAACAACAGTATTTAGTATAACGAGATTGCATATCCAAAATAATTGCTCGTTACGATTTGTATTGTCGTGTCGAATAGTAATACCTTGTTTAAAAAATTCGTCATTTTCTAACCTTCCCATTGACCAGATGCAGTATCGCAGAGGTTATAAATTGTCTCCAGATTCTAAACATTGCTTAAACTTATTTTGATTTAACGTTCCCTATGCTCCTGTTGGCGTTAAATTTAAATGAGGCATCTTCCCGTGTACGTGTGAAGGATTATTATTGATCTAAAAAATACTAGACTTATGTAAACTCCTCAAACACACCTTCACTATTTGTAAAATACCCTTTTCATTGTCATACAATGACCTGTTAACATAAACATTACGCGGCTTGATAAACGATTCATACCGGATCACGTTGTATATATATACAACGTGATCCGGTATGAAGTTCTTTAGCTGCCGATCTATACATTTATTTTTTCTTACGTGCTTGCGTTTTATCCTTATATTAATTGTACATCTAGATTCAGTTCTCCTTCTTTTGTAAGATATTGTACTGTTCTATTATAGTATAAGTACTATTGTGTATTGTAAATTGTCTTATTATTGGGTAAAAGGTAAAACTGTTGGACAATAAACATTTATTTATCAAGATTTAGCAAAATGGTTTTGGATAGGTACAGTACATAGGTATGTAAATACTCTACGCTTGCAATTTTTAAATATGGAGAATAAAAACATTTAATATATTACGTTTTTGTTCGTCGGTGTACGACGTTTGCCATTAATAATGACTCAATGTGTTTTAAAATACATTATCTAATATTTAAACATTCTCCATAATGTTTTACATAAATATTTGAAATCAAAAACTTCTTTCTAATGGTGTTATAATATAGTAACTATAAGAAATAAGAAAGTTGATGATGTCCAGAAAGAACCGAAACGTCTTATAAAAATTTCGATTACGCCATTAGCTAAAAGACTAAAAGAGTCCCCACGAATGAACTTTGTCGTCCTTCCTTACAAGGCCAAATTAAAATGACCATGTTAATAGAAAAAAATCAGCATTTTCCGGTTCGAAAGTCATTTGTCACTGATCCGTTTTCTCACCAGGTCTATAACAGACACAAGATCAAATTGGCCAAATTTAAACCTACCGTCTATTCCCAATACGTGAAATCCCAATGGTGAGCGTCGGCATTGAATCAACCTGTATTCATTTTTCAAAAATGCAATAATAATTAAAAATACCTATTTATAGTTTTTGTCTAAATCAAATAAGGAAAGATATACATTTACAGATTTACAAACATTATATTTAATAGTAGTTTTTAAAACAGGATTTCTGTTGCTTCCTATACGTATTTGCCTTTTCACAACTTAGAAAAATTAGGATAAGGTTTTTTCGATGAAATGATTAAAAAGACATATTCTTTAAAATTCTGGATAATCCCAAAATTCTTTTTCGAAGTCAGTATTTCCGTTTTATAATATAAACACTTCAAATAAAAACGAATATCTGATATTCCCCCCACTACAACAAAAACTCGTGTTGTTCGGTTCCGCCATAAAAAAAATGAGGTGTGGCCACCACACGATTTTCTTATACGTATGAAAGTGTTACTTCCGGTCCGAATTTTGAAATTTCATTTATACAAAAAATATTCCAAATCCAACTCTAAATACTTTTATACTCTTCATAAATATACATAGAATGCATAATTTACGACATATTTGCAAAAAATCGTTATTCGGTAAGAGTAAAAGTGATACTTCCGGTCCGAATTTTGAAATCTTTTTATACAAAAGATATTGGAAATTAAGTTCTAAATACTTTTATATTCGTAGCGTACCTGTCTAAAAAGCATGACTTGGAAAATATTTGCAAGAAACTGATTTTCGATAAGAGTAAAAGACCTACTTCCGGTAGGAATTTCGAAAAACCTTTTTAATAAAATTGTTCACCATTTCGATTTTAAGTACATATGAATTCTTTATAAATTTGTTTAAACTTAGTAATTCACGAAATATTTGCAAAATTCGATTTTTTCACTGAAGTAAAGTACTACTTCCGGTCTGCTGATTTTGCTCAAAATCTAATCAGTTCTCAAGAGGGAGATTATATTCGTAAATACAAAATTTGGAATTGATATCTGTAGCGGTTTGACCGCTATCGTGGTCACACTCACACAGACACACACAGAGACAGACAGACACACAGACATTTTTTAAAAACCACTTTTTTGGTATCAGGGGACTTCAAAACGTGGACATCTGCAAAAATCTCGAGGTCGAACATTTTCATTATCACAATACTTCCTTATACTACGTATAAGAAAGTAAAAGGTGCCGTCTGAATTCTGAATAATTTAATTGTAATCTATACGTTAGGCCTATAGTTGTGCCATCTTTTATCCAATAAATTTATTCTGCAAATTATCTGCAAGTGTCGCCTGTGCCGCCGCTTGGGTATTAGGCGCCCTTGTTCAAATTAAAAGTTCGCGCCCCTGCCCCATTATGGTTCTGTTGCACTCTTATAAAGTGCTGCATATTATATGTGAAATACTCTTTTATAGTATTCAAAATTTGACTTTCGAACTGAAAAGCTGTGAAATATTAAAACACTTTTGTCTTATTGTTTTTTATTATTTCATAAATTTTAAAAACAAAACAATAATAAAACATTTTTTAAGTAAAATATAATAATTAGAAAATATATTCAAATATTGATTCTCCTAGCTTTAGCAGCTACAAACGCTCGTATCAATTCCTTTATATTTAATTTACCCAAATTTTTGCCTCTATGGATATAATTGACAAGTCCGATAGTCTCTCCTGCGCCATGGTAGATCGCATGTAGTTTTTTATAATTTTAAGTTTTGAAAAACTTCGTTCTCCAGTAGCCACCGAAACTGGCAGAGTTAAAGAAATCCGTAAAGCTATTGCAATATTAGGAAATGTATCGGTAAGATTGTTTTCATAAATATAATTTAAAACATCAATAGCTGACATATCCTCTTTGGTAAAACAAATTTAATCCATCAATGTCCTTTTCATTAACATTTTTAGTATCCGTTAATTTTTGTCACTCCAGTTTTTTAAATGAGGTATAGGCGTATAGGTATAGTATACTACCTTGAAGTAATTGTAATGTTCTTTTAATTGACTGAATCTTTCAGTAATTGAAGAAATAGCAGTGTCTAATATTATATAGTAAAATTCAACCTTAAATTTTTGTCTTGGATTGTTGATTGGTTCGTCGGTTTGTTCATCTTGGAATAGTTTCTCTTTAAACCTGTTTCGACTTTGTGGAATATCAGTATCCACCCCCAAATCAGCAACGATACTTGCATTGGTAATTACATGTGCATACGCTTCATATGATCTACGATTATTTAGTTCTGATATAAGATTCTGTAAATTGTCAGTCACGATTTAGTAATAGTGATAGTAGTTTATTTGCCATCTAAACTTACATGACATGTCAAGCACAAGTACAATGGTGTAAAAAAACATATTCCTTTACAGAATTTCCAAATAATAATGACAACATCACAAATTCAAATAACACATAAATTGATAAAATTAGTTGTATACATAATGGTGATTAAACGTATTGAGTATGATAAAATTTTACAAAACAAACATCTAAATACATTTTTTTTCCAAAGCTCTTTGAAGCAATATGATTAGATAGTAGTCGCAATATAAGTCGTCATGCAGTATTAGTCTGTCTTAGTTAGTTTATAGTAGTACCTACTAAATGTATCACATATACAGCTTGAGCGCGCGGGGTATGATCACCCGATACCAGTCGATATTCTTCGGACGTATATTCGGAAAATTGATCTCCGCCAGCTGTGTTCGCCAGATATAGATATTTAGATCAGTTGCGTACTGGCTGCAAAGAGGAATGCACGTAGGTTTTTGTATTATTTTATGGTATTTCTGTTATACTTATTTATAGTTTTTTTTTACCATGAAATTTCTATTTATTTATTTTTCTCTAGACATCTTAGTTTATTCTGCAGATGTTTCAGGCGGGTTGTTTTTATTTCATTCTAAAACCCAGTTGTACTGCTATTACTTTTTACACGACTACATTATTATTTAATTTCATAAGGATAATAATAATTACGTTATAAGTATTACAATCTTCGCGTTATTATCGACTTAGTTATCTAAGCAATCGTCATCACTTAAAGAGAAAATTTAATTTGTTCTTTTTGTCAATCTGCGAAAAAATAATTAGATCACTATGAGTTCGAATATGAGCAGGCAATGCTAGTATGTTGTGCCGTAACTCTAATATGTATTATCGGACCACGTTTAGATGCGAATTTACGTATACCATCGGGTGATCATACCTCGCGCGCTCTTGCTGTATACATACACATACACACATATACATATACAGGCTGTCCAGAAACTCTCCTGACAAACGAAGACCGGAGATTCCTCAGATAATTTTAAGACAATTTAACCCAATTCACCCTAGTCCGAAAATGCTTCCTAAGGGAGCTAGAGCTCTTTGAAGATGGCGCCTTGTAATTAGTTTTTTTTAATATCTCCCGAACGCTTCTATTTAGAAAAACAAAAATTGGTATGCTTATTTATCCTCCAGAAATGAATCGATTCCATCAATTGCGAATTTCTAGTACCGGTCATAGGCGTCCGTTTTGGGTAAGTAAACGGTTATTTTAACGCATAACTTTCTTGCCTTTAACTTTTAAGCATTTGTGATACTATATTATTAAATTTTCAGGTATTCTAGTACTAAATGGTACTCTTACTTTAAGTCGGTAGGATACACCGTTTTCTAGAAAAATCGATTTGAAAATTTTTCGTTTTTTCGTCATTAAAATTCAATTTATTATTTTTTGCACTAGGTCGCTCTGAACTGCCAACAGAAATAAAACCTGCGTTTTTAATTGCCAAATTGTTGTCAGTTCGCGAAGTTTATCTTTTAATTTTTTACTTTATAGCATTCAAACACAACGATTTCAATTTAAAAAAAAATGGTTTTTACTAATTAAGAATACGCCGATATGCATTTAGTTTATGGCGAAATGAGGTGTAACGCTCAGATACGCTGAAAAATTTCCCAATCGTCAGCATCCCACTCACTCAACATTTACAGCTCTTCATCAACGATTAAGAGAAACAGGTTCAGTGGTCCCAAAAAAAAATTAAACAGGGAGACATAATGATGTAACAGCAGAACATGAAGATGTTATTTTAATGGAAGTTGAGGAAAATCCAGAAATTAGCGTTCGAAGACTATCTGCCATGTACCCCACAATTTCAAAATCTTCCGTAGGAAATATCTTACACAAAGAAAATTTATATCCTTTTCATTTTACAAAGGTGCAAGCACTGCTAGAAGGAGATTTTCCTGCTCGTGTAGAATTCGCTAGATGGTTACAAAATCAGATATATCAAGATGAAGATTTTTTCAGGTACATTTTGTTTGGTGACGAAGCTTCATTCTCAAAAAATGGAATTTTTAATGTACATAATGCACACTATTATTCGTACGTTGGTGACAATCCCCACGTTGTTCAAGAATTTAAGCATCAGCATAGGTTTAGCATAAACGTCTGGATTGGAGTAGTTGACGATTATCTACTTGGACCTGTGGAATTACCTGTTCGTTTAAATGGTGTTGATTACTTACATTTCCTGCAAAATATTTTACCTGATTTGTTAGATGAGGTGCGTTTAAATATTCGGCAAAACTTATGGTTTCTACAGGACAGCTGTCCGGCCCACTTTAGCAGGAATGTACGAGACTTTCTAGATAATAACTACGAAGACCATTGGATTGGAAGAGGCGGTCCAGTTGCTTGGCCAGCAAGGTCGCTGGATTTGAATCCTTGCGATTATTGTGTTTGGGGATACATAAAAGCATTTGTTTATTCCGTTCCGATACAAAATCGTGCACAACTCTGGCTAAGGATACAAGATGCTTGCAACGAATTTAGAAATAACTTTGGAATTTTTGCAAGAATTCGGCGTTCTCTAAGCAAAAGGGTAAATTTATGCATAGAGACTAATGGTCATCACATCGAACATCTTTTGTAACTATCTACCTTTGATACTTGTTCTTTTTTTGTTAGTTTCATTCCACTGTAATAAATACTTTGTTTTTAAAAACCTTCAGCTAAAATTTTGTTTCAAATTGATTTTTGCTTCTTTTCCCAAACTTTTTTTACGAATTGTGTGCTGCATTTATTGAAACAAAAGATAATTTATTAAATTAATTTTCATCCATGCCTTGATAGTCCTAGCCAACTTCGTCGCTAAAAATAAGTAGGTACACAATAAATTGAATTTTAATGACGAAAAAACGAAAAATTTTCAAATCGATTTTTCTAGCGGTGTATCCTACCGACTTAGTGTAAGAGTACCTTTTAGTACTAGAATACCTGAAAATTTAATAATCTAGTGTCACAAAGCTTAAAAGTTAAAGACAGAAAAGTTATGCGTTAAAATAACCGTTTACCTACCCAAAACGGACGCCTATGACCGGTACTAGAAATTCGCAATTGATGGAATCGATTCATCTCTGGAGGATAAATAGGCATACCAGTTTTTGTTTTTCTAAATAGAAGCGTTCGGGAGATATTAAAAAAAAACTAATTACAGGCGCCATCTTCAAAGAGCTCTAGCTCCCTTAGGAAGCATTTTCGGACTAGGGTGAATTGGGTTACATTGTCTTAAAATTATCTGAGGTATCTCCGGTCTTCGTTTGTCAGGAAAGTTTCTGGACACCCTGTATATACACATATATACACATACACATACATACATATACACACACATACAAATATACAGGGTGAGTCAACTACGCGGGTAAGGCCGATTGTGCCTTTACGAGTAAAGATATTTCGAAGCGGTTTTTTTCTTGTGGTAGCTGTTCATTAGGGGCACATTTTAAAAATATTTTGTACTATACAGAGTGTTCCATAACTTGGTGGATAACCATAGTTATAGTTTTTTAAATGGAACGCCCTATATATTATTGCATTTTTGAATTCCTCGTATAATTTTTAGTCAAAAAGTTATAAGATAGTATAGGCCTAAAGTGTAAAGTTTTTGACTTATTTCCATTTTTCCGAAAAATTCAATGTTTGTATAAAATTATATTTCCCGAAAACGTCGTATTAGATGGACAAATTTTTTTGCAGTATTGTTTACAATAAGAGGTCCTAATAGAAGCATGTTTTATTTTTTTACAGTTAGTAACTGCATGTGCAGGAAACTAGATTAAAATTAGATGACACGTTTTTGTATAAAAGTCAATTTTTTAAATGGAACACCCTGTATATCAGTTCATTTTTGAATTGTTTATTAAATTTCATGTCAGAAACATGTAAAACGTTAATACTTTAAAAGTGACTATTACAGAGTTATTGTCGTTTTTTGATATGCTTTTGTTAGTTTTTGCAAAAAAGTCAATTTTTTTCAAATGGAACACCCTGTATATTATTTCATTTTTGAATTTCTTATTAAATTTCACATCAAAAACATGTCAGACGTTAATACCATAAAAGTGACTATTACTGAGCTATTGTCTCTTTTTGATATAATTTTGCCAGTACTATACTATATTAATTAAACCACAAAACTGACAAAATTATATTAAAAAGAGACAATAGCTCAGTAATAGTCACTTTTAAAGTATTAACGTCTTAGATGTTTTTGATGTGAAATTTAATAAGAAATTCAAAAATGAAATAATATACAGGGTGTTCCATTTGAAAAAATTGACTTTTTTGCAAAACCTAACAAAAGCATATCAAAAAACGACAATAACTCTGTAATAGTCACTTTTACTGTATTAACGTCTTACATGTTTCTGACACGAAATTAAATAAACAATTCAAAAATGAATTGATATACAGGGTGTTCCATTTAAAAAAAATGACTTTTATACAAAAACGTGTCATCTAATTTTAATCCAGTTTCCTGCACATGCAGTTAGTAACTGTAAAAAAATAAAACATGCTTCTATTAGGACCTTTTATTGTAAACAATGTTGCAAAAAATTTTGTCCATCTAATACGTCGTTTTCGAGAAATATAATTTTATACAAACATTGAATTTTTCAGAAAAATGGGAATAAGTCAAAAACTTTACACTTTAGGCCTATACTATCTTATAACTTTTTGACTAAAAATGATACGGAGAATTCAAAAATGCAATAATATATAGGGTGTTCCATTTAAAAAACTATAACTATGGTTAGCCACCAAGTTATGGAACACTCTGTATAATACAACATATTTTTAAAATGTGCCCCTAATGAACAGCTACCACAAGAAAAAAACCGCTTCGAAATATCTTTACTCGTAAAGGCACAATCGGCCTTGCCCGCGTAGTTGACTCACCCTGTATATACATATAATTATGCATGAAAATGTTGAAATGCACGAACCTAGAATTCATGCAAAATGTATTCCATGATGCTATAGAAGGGGTTGCCCAATAAGATGTCCCTAAAATCACATTTAGAATTATGCATTATTTCATTTACCACATTTACTCAATTTAAAATATCGTGCCAGATGTTAATGGAACAAATGAATTTAAACGAGGAAACCTCCTGAATCAATTTTTTTGCTTGAGTTCTTGATTCCATGTCTCTTGTTTGATCTTCTTGAATATTTATTAACGCTCTCAATATTCCCTTCAAATCGTTTTTCAACGGTCTTAAAACTTGAATTCTACTTTCCCATCTGGTATTGGAGAGTGGCTTTAAAATTAGATTTTCAACATACTGTTGCAAAATAGACCAACGTTTAACGGATGAATAATAATAGTTGTAAAGCTCCTGCACTACTCCGAAGAAATTAACTGTTTCGAAGGAAATTTTAGCTGCATCATTTACAACTAAATTTAGAGAATACGCAGAGCAGGGGATATAGAGTGCACTCGAGTTATTTTCAATATTTTTTTGTTGCAATCCTTTGTGCTTTCCTCTCATATAAGCACCATTATCGTAAGATTGGCCTCGTAAATCTGATAAATTTAGTTCCAACGATTTTAAATGTCCAATTATGAATTCAAACAGACCCTGTCCAGTAGTGTCGTCGACAGATTGAAATCCTAAAAAATGATCTTCAATTTGGGCTTTATTGGTTTCCTCGTTCTTATAAACAAATCGAATTACAACAGTCAACTGTTCGGTATGACTGACACCAGGTATAGTATCCAGAATTAGTGAGTAATATTTTGACGATTTAATCATATGTAATAAATGATTTTTAATTCCTTCTGAAATAATGCTTATTATTTCATTTTGAATTTGATCCCCTAAGTAATGAGCAATGTTCTTCTTTTGAGATGTTTGAATTTTGTGGGGATGTTGAGTGATTATTGGATCAAATTTTGCTATGGTTTCAACCAACTTCAAAAAATGTCCATTATCACTATGATACAACTCTTTCGAAGAACCCATTGCCGGGCTAAATACTGAATTAAATAAATAAGCCGTTCAATAACCGATTGGCAATAAACCTTTTCTGCATCATAAAGTCTTTGTTGAGCTGCATCAATGGTACATAAATTACGCAAAGATATTTTGAGTTCACTGCATTTTTAACTATGTTTAAGGTCAGATGCACTGCTTTCATGTGTTTTCAAAATGTGGGTTAAATGTGCCCAATCATTACATCCATCCGTAATAAGCTGTGAATGCTTCTCATTGAATAGTTTACATGGAAGCAAAAAACTGCGTTTCGGGAATTTGAATATACTAAATAATTTCTAAATACTTTTTCTCCATTCGGTAATATTCTATAATAGAACGATTCTGAAAACTTTCTGCTATAATTATCTCTCGGAAAATGTTTGGTTATCAAGCAGGGAGGGCCATTTTCAATTAAATAATCTCTAATTTTAATAGAAATTGTATCATCGTTTTGAGATATTACGTTATTAGCAGGCGAATTTTCTACGTCAACATCTAAGTTTTCTATTGGTACCATCGTGGCTTCTTCTTGATGATATTCTGATGAATTGACATGTTGAGATAAATTTTCTTTCTGAAATTCCAAACCAGATGTTGACGTTGATGGTCCTGGTTCAATTGCTTGTCCGTCTAATCCTATCGTGTTTCTGAGATATTTATTTACAGATACCGTCAGTTTCTGATTAGCTTCCTCTCCGTGCAATTTCCTTTTTCTATGTTGTGCTCCAGACTTTTTTTCTTTTTTTGAGAACATGTTTCTAAAAAAATATTTATTGCACTATATAAAAACAATCAATTTTCATTCCATATACAAAATGCATCATATGATTTTCTCTCAATAGGTACCTATACTATTTGGAAGTCGAAAGCCCATTTATGTCATTTGCTACTAAATAAAGATTCAGATAAAGAAACAAATTTGACTGAAAATTTAGAAACAATTTTTTTTGCAGAAAATTTAGTGTGATATCTTTTCTTCTTTCTGCTGATTAAAAATATTTAAGTAAATTAAACCATTATTAATACAAATTACTAAAAAGCATTTATTATAAGCAATTGAAATATTGAAAACATCTCAGGTACCTACATAATAAATAATTATAAACTTTTACTGAAAAAGAGCTATAATCAATAGTAATTTTTTTAGTTTTTTTTCGATTATTTGTATATCAGAAATAGATAAATCAAATTCAGCCCAATTAAGGGTAGGATTTATTTGGGTTTTATAGAGATAAATAAAAAGTTGCTTTTTGAATTATTTTGTTAATTTGAAAGATAAAAGTTTTTCTTAATGAATTGTTTGACAGATTTGACATTTGAAAACAATTAATCACAGTACTTTGCTTGCTTGCGAAGCAATTCACAGAATGTACGCACTTTATGAGCAGCGACTACATTTATGATTAAAAATAAGGGTATTCCCTGTTAATTCAAGGGCACACACACGTGTGTTGTCCTGTTAGATAATGGATGTTATTTACAAAAATACATAGGTTTTTGTTGTGTGCCACGCGATTTTATTACCCACCAGGCGCCAATGCATGCATGTGTGCAATTCTATACCGCAGCCGTCCAGAGTCGGCGTAAGGCCAATTGAATTCTTTATTATTTTTTTTTCTGCCGTCTGCGCACGAATAAAGACTTGATATTTTGAGGGTACATTTTTACACAATCTAGGTTTCGATTTCTGCTACTCCGTCTTTTTATTTCTGGAACACTCTGTAGAACAACTAATTGATAACGAATGGAGAAAGTTACCTTCAATTTTACAACAGGAAATAAGAAATGAAGAACAAATAGATATTTTTTGATGGCGCTTGTTACAACATAAAAATGTTCTCAAAGCTTTTGAATTACAAAATTTAGCCAAATTTGTGTTAAACCTCTTGTGTAAACCTCACTCTAATGCCGAGTGTGAAAGAATATTTAGTAAACATGATTAAAACTGCAAAGAGAAATAACAAATGTACATACCTAAATTGCAATCAACGTGCATGTACAGAAAAATAAGTTTGAAAATTCTGCCATGTCTGACTCAGATACTGAAATAGAACTTAATTTCGACTAATGTTTCAATTTTATCCCTAACTTGGGTCGGCTTTTAAATTTACTTTTATTTTTTACACAGAAAATTTGAATTGTATTGCATTTTGTCTTGTTTAGTTCGTTACGTTCAGTTGTAATAAGTAAAATATAAATTAAACATATTTTTGTTTTTTATTTCTTGTATGTACTATATTTTTTTTGAATGTACTATAATTACACTGGGCAACAAATTTTCGAAAAGTTCATGCTTCCAAGCTGAAAATAGTCATTTCTTAATGAATTCAATGTGCTGAACACGAAAATGACTAAGAAAAAGCTGAATTGGCTACGGGTTTTCTGTAATATGTACGCATATTTCAGAAAAAGTGTACTTATGTCAATATTATAATACATGGTAAGAAAACATTTACGCATATTTCAGAAAAAGTGTACTTATGTCAATATTATAATACATGGTAAGAAAACATTAGTCTGCTTCCGGCTTTCGACTTCTTTTGGCCTGCCGTTTGTAGTGGACTTGTGCAGCATCTCTACTGATTGTAGACCATTTGCCTTGGTACCGTTGCTCCATGGTGGCAATGTCCTGATGAAAGCGTTCGCCGTGCTCATCGCTGACCTGCCCGCAGTTATCAGGAAAGAAATCTAAGTGGGAATCAAGAAAGTGGATCTTTAAGGACATATTGCAGCCGAATTCATGAAACAAAGCCAACATATCCTCAACCAGACACTTGTAATTTTCTGCCTTGTCATTCCCCAGGAAGTTTGCTGCTATAATTAGCTATTGCTTGATATTGCGCAATCAATTTCGCAACACTCTCAATGGAAACTTACAGTAAATGCTGCATTAACTTCTTTGCATGAAGGGGTGATGCAATATGACGCAAAATTTCGTAATTTCTCACTAAATTGCATTACATTATGCAATAGCATCTATACAATGGACAAAACGTCAATATCTCTTGAACGTGAGCCAATCAACTTTTTTCAATGTGATATTCGTGTTCAGCACGTTGAATTCATTCAGGATTGGGTACTTTCACCTAAGAAGCAATTTCACTGTTGACCAGTGTTATTTAGCACTCTGTACTATAATCGGTTCCAAGATGGTTGGCAACGCTGATTGCCAATCTCTTCATATACATCGGCTATTTATAATCTCCCTTATCTGTGCTATACATGACCGCAAATTGCGTTCGGAAATATTTTAAGTAACCGGGTAAAACTTGCGAACCAGTCAGGTATTGTCTGGTCAGTTATATGCTGTACATCTTCCGAGAATACCTTATAAAATGCGTATTATTTTGATCAGTGTTGCCATATGAAAATAATAGTTTTCATTAGAATTTAACGTAAAAAATCACGTTTCGCAACTGTCCAGTTAAGCCCATTTTAGACAACCATATAAAATTGTACCAAGAAATTGGATACTATTTTATAGTACAGTTATGAGCAGTAAAAAGTAAACCAGTAAGCTATTTTGCGATATTTTGGCTAGATTGTTACGAAGTTGCATGCTGTATCTATTCCATCTTCCTCAAGAGTATTTTATACCTCCCCGTTGTATTACCTGAGAGTGAGACTCATCTGAATATCTTTAGGTTTGCTAATATAACGTTTAGGAAAAAAGGCCTCTAAGAAAATTATTTTGACTACTTGTGTAAAAAGTTCGAACACGTAAGAGCGATATAACATAAAACATAGTATGTACATATATTTATTTAACAATTTTAAATAATAAAATTAATCTTTGGCCTTTGAAGAAATGACTAGGTACAAATTTAGTTTAGAATTAAATTTGTAATGTTTTTTATGTAATTTTAGAATATACTATCAGCCACCAGTGCATGTAGATATGTTGTTCTTGTTTTACTTGAACTAAGTATAATTTTTTATCTAGCTTAGACAGTTACTTTTTTTAGGTGAACTTCGCCGTTCTCGAGAACAGAGCAGCTTCCAAGAATTTATAAAAAGTATATTTTTATAATTTCTTGAAAGCTGCTCTGTTCGGACAAAAAGTTCTTCAAATATATCTGATTTTGGCGGAGTTGGACGGGGCGGCAAAGAATCGCACCCTGTGGGATTTATAGGTTACTTATGTGGTGTTACTAATACACACATAGTTTTTAGTGTACATGAGCTAATTCGGGGTGCACATTTTTTTCTTATATAAAGCACATGATTCGGGTAACAAATTCTCCAAATATGTCTGATTTTGGCGATGTTGGACGGGGTGGCAAATAATGTCACCCTATGGAGTTTATAAATTACGATGGAAGCGTCTTCGCCTCTTTCGGAGCAGGTTCACCCCTTGCAATCCACTGCCTTGACTGTTCTTTCGTCTCGGGGCTGTAGTAGTAGGTGCAGGTTCCGACTACTGTTAAAATCTGACTCGTTTCGCATAAACCGCTCCAACTTTGGAAATGTTCATTCGAATGTGTTTTTAGTCCAAGTGACCAAGCGCGTCACCTAACGCGTGGATAGCTCACGCATATCCAATTCTTCATTCAATATATGACAAACGCGCAGTTTCGATATGTGCATAGCCTCTGCTACCTCTCTGACCTTCGATGATTATCCAGTACCGTTTGGTGTACATTTTCGATGTTATTGGTGGTGGTCGCAGTTTTTTGACAGTCCCGAACGCTCATCATCAGTCAAGCTGGTACAACCACGTTTAAATTCAGCTGCCAGTCTTTTAACGGTGGCAAATGATGGGTCTGAATCCCTGTAAACAGCGTCCAACTCAGTTTTAAATTGTGTAGGCATATTGCGTTTCAAATACAAGAATTTACTCACAGCACGATATCCGGTTTTTTTCATTTTTGCAAAAACACTGACCTCAACTGATACAAACGACTGTCAAACAACTGAGCGTCCAAAATACCTGAAATGTTTACAAGCATCTTTCAACGCATGCGGAATTACATTAACAGAATCGTTTTGACGAGTAACTCCATCTTCATGTTGAGGCTCAAAATATTCCAGACTACCACCCTCATATACTTAATAATTGTCAATTATGTTGGCATGTGACATATACGATATCATATATCCAGCAAATGCAAGACCATGAATTTATTACAACATATTCAATAAATGAGAGTATGTTTAAGTCATTATATAGGCACAATTTATTAAGAGATAATGATAAGAATTATTATAAACACAACTAATGCAGCAAATGATAATCTTTCATACTTCTGAATAAAAAAAAATCATTTTATGCGATGGTAACTTTGAATTGTCAGCAGGGAAATTCCAACCTTGTATAAATTATCATCAAAGACGTTATAATAACTATCATACTAGACAGCATGCTAACAAAGCAATAGCATACTT
The DNA here is from genome assembly GCA_963170755.1 of Amphimallon solstitiale. Classification (NCBI taxonomy): domain Eukaryota; kingdom Metazoa; phylum Arthropoda; class Insecta; order Coleoptera; family Scarabaeidae; genus Amphimallon; species Amphimallon solstitiale. The sequence continues at coordinate 96,936,559 of OY720676.1, read as the reverse complement.
TTTAAAATATAAATAGCGTAGGAAAGAAAAATAAGAACATTGTTTGTTAGAAATCTCTTAATGAAATCAGTAAAAAAGTATATAACTTGAACAGAAAACATATAATACATTTTCTAAAAAATTATAGTGCTGTATCGTTTCCCCATGGATCTTTCTTTTCTTCAAGTAAAGCAACTGAACATTCAGTTAATTTCATTAAAATTTCTTCCAACTTCTGCTTACTGTACATCTGGAATAAAAAGATTGTAATAATAAATCTTATAAACTACAGCATGCAGCTTGTTTTGTATTGAAGCTGTCAACTTATTAGGCCATATTAGACAAAAATAGACATTACATCAAATTTTAATTATAACTTGCATCAGTTGCAATTAAATATATTTTACATGTGGGCACAATAAAAAAAAACTGTCGGGGATGTTTTTTTCCGTATATTTCAGTATTGTTGTGTTTGTCACAATAGTTCATTTAGGACAGTATTTACAATACAAATCAAAGAAAATCTCTAAATTCAAATATATTAATCCTTGTTACTAAAAATATCATGAAATCCGTTAAATCAAAAAGAATGTTCGTCAACATACTGTGATTTGTGTTTAAAGGTTAAATCTATAAATTTACAAGTAGAAAGCATAAAACAATATATTAATGGTTCGATATCGATAAAATGCCAGCAAAACATATCACAATAAAAAACATCTCTCAGATGCAGTAATTAGAATACCTTTACGCAATTTCTTGGCAAGTAATGCGTTGAAATTTTCACCTATTCAGGGAAATTATATTGTATGGTTATAAACACAAATTAATTATTAATTACCTTATATAATCCATAATTTTCGGATGCAAGTATATCGGCCAACTGTACGCATTCGTTCAATAATTTTGATTCTAAAAGTACGGTAGCAAGCAGCAATACACATTCTGGTACACAGGTCGATCTTAAATAATCTGCATCATCAGCTCCCTTCAGCCAACCACCATCAGGAAAGAGTAAGACATTATACAACAATGTCTTTGCAGATTTTGCTAAATGGGACATTGTCAGCTTCCATCTTTCAGATTCCGCCTTGAATTGTGACATCCGATGTTGATATGCAACTTTTTCAGATAAATGTGCACTATCAGGTACCATTTCAGGAGGTATTGGCTTTGATTTAAAGTGCTTAAACCATACATTGAATGCTTCTTGAGCGTCGAAATACGATTTGTAACTGAGATGTTCTCTAACAGCTTGTTTTAGATTATCTGTAACTTCTCCTTCTGCAACTATTTTGTCGACACTGTCTGACGGTATTTTATTAAATAGTAATTGAGCAGCATCAAGTTTATTTATCATCATAAATTTGAATATAAGAGCGTTACTTTGTATTAAAGCTTCAGCTCTGTGATGTTCATAAAACAATAGCCAGTCTATAGAAGAAATCTTATATTCATCGCCAGGCGTGAGTCTTTGCTAAAATTAAATCAAATAAATTATAATGATTTTAACCAGCTGTACTTCAAAATTATAGTAGCAATGCTAATTAATTACGTTATTTTTTGAGCTAGGTGAATGAACTTAGATCCAAATACATACATTTAAGGCAAGGAAAGTTATTAATCTAGGTCTAAGAACGATCTGTCGTGTAAAGTGCTTCATGCAAAAAAAAGGTAAGTGTACTAAATATCAGTTAAAAACTACATTGTGGTCACTAGACGGTTCTTGCACGAAGCCCTTCAACGTAAGTATTTATTGAAGACCTGGATTGTAGGCTGGTGCATATAAAACAGTAATCGGTTTATGCATTTAGATTGATTATTTTTATTTGGTTTTAACTTTTCATATACAACATATATACCAATATCACTGTGTGCACACACATAATTTATAAATATATATTTCGAATAAAAGTGCCCTTATACTGGCCAATATGTCTTTAACATCACAATTTATATAACATTTGAACTCATTCTCATTTGTTTATAATCGTGAAATCGAACATTTTCCTCATTGTGAAAGAATTATCAGAAATACAGAATCTTGGCAATTACTACTGGTAAAAATAACTAGCAAAATTCAATTATAAAATAAGTTCGCCTTCGATACGCTTGGAACGCATATCCCGAGTTTGCTGGCCCGTGCTTTGACCACTAAACTATGAAACCAATGAACACTGGCCAAATATATGATACTCCTAATGATGCGTTTCCTTTTCTAAGGTATCGAGCTAGACTGTAGTTATAAACACTTGTGTAAATAAGCTAAAAGGAATGAGCCAAGTAACCAAAACGTATTATGTTTTTTTACAGATATTTGAAAATATATATATAATATTTATATATAATTTTTCTGTTGTCTGTTTAAAATATAATAAAATGTTTAACAAAAATAATCAATCACAGTAAGAATAACATAGCGCATGAGAGGATACTCAATATACATTATATATAGCTTCAAAGTAACATCTTTAATTATTTTTCAGCAGGCTGCATATAAAGTATTCACCTTGTTTAATGTATATGTAAAATTCAATATTACTTAGATTTTCTGACACAATAAAATGAATTTCATCGTTTTTTATTTTTTTCTCTAATGTAATCAATTAAAGCAGTGAAAAGCTTTTAATAAATGGCCAAATTTGATATTTTAGGATGTGTTGTATTATTTTATTAAAACCAAACCAGGAGAAATCCACGAAACTCAGATCAAAACCAATAAGAATCCAATTAGAATCCCATTGGATCAAAAACCAATCAGAATCCAATTAGAATCCCATTGGATCAAAAACCAATCAGAACTCAATTAGAATCCCATTGGATCAAAAACCAATAAGAATCCAATTAGAATCCCATTGGATCAAAAACCAATCAGAATCCCATTGGACCTAAAAAACCAATAAGAATCCAATCTAACCTCAAAAGCAACGAGAATCCAGTTAGAACCGTACAAAATCTCACGCCAGGCAGGAAAGTGAACCAAATCAATTCACATCACGAGGGAAGCCAGGACATCACAGCGCATCCTCGCCAAACCACATACGAGCTAGACTTTCAAGACCTTTTCCGCTACGGTAGTCCATGGTTAATACCCGAAGTCAGGTAGGCAACCACCCAGCTCACGAAATGGCAGCTCAATTCACGGAAGAACAATTCCAAGCCCTTTTGGAAAAGATTCAGTCAACGTCAAAACGGAGCCTCGTCCAATGCGACGCACGGTACGACGGGACCCGAGACCGCAACCAGGTCGAAGCATTCATTAACAAAGTCTCAATATACATCACCCTCGAAAACATTAGCGATGTTGACGCTGAGTGGCTTACCCCTACTTCTACAAGACGAAGCCCACAGCTGGTGGAATGGAATCCGCCACCAAGCCAAAACGTGGAAAGACGCCGCCACGCTCATCCGAACCGCTTTCACGCTAGCCAAACCAGTATACCGCTTATACCAAGAGCTGTTCGCCACCGGCCAAAATAGTGACCAAGGGATCGACGCGTTTGTTTGCCAGAAACGCGACATCATCGCCCAACTCACCGACAAACCTAGCGACAACACGCAATTGGCTATGATCTATGGAATGCTGCGTCCCGAATACCAGGAGAGAATCCCATTCACCTCAATCGGCTCTTACGACGATCTCCTCGCCAAAGGTCGCCAAGTCGAGGAAAACCTCCAGGAGACCGCCTGCGCATCGGTACCACCACTCCACAAGCCCAAGAAGGTAAATAGAACCCTCTGCGACTACTGCCACAATTTCGGCTACCAAGTGCACGAGTGCCGCAAGAAAGCCAAGGCACAACCGAATACCGACACGGAAGCCGATAATCCAACTATTCGTTGCTATGGATGCAACCAACCCGGGTATATCCGCAGTAAATGCCCACGATGCACGAAGACGTCCGCAAATACATCCGTCCCCGTCAGTTTCTGCGCCATCGGAGACCACCAGCTTGATTGTCGACCTGCACTCAACGTCTCTATCAGTCACCACCAAGGTACCGCCTTTGTCGACACCGGGTCCCGATTGAGCATAGCAAGCCAACAGCTATACCAAATCGCACGCCAACTAGGGTACCCATTCTCATCCGAACTCATGGCAGTGACCTTTGCCGATGGAAACCAACGACTAATGAAGGTACAGAGGTCCACCATTCCACTGGCCCTGGGGGGTCGAACCATCAAGACCGCCATAGTATTAATGCCTGAAACGCCAAACGCCAAGACCCTGCTCGGAATGGACTTCATCCGAGCCGCCAAATTGATACTGGATTTCGAAAACGAAGAATGGTACTTCGCAGACCGGAAAACTCACAAGAACCTGTTTGTCCAAAAACTAGACGATAGAAATGCCACTTAGATGGTCACCCAGCATCCGATCCCTGACCATCCAGAAGCAGACATGGACCTGGAACCTGTCTTCAGAGACATGGAAATGCCGCCCCTTCTTTCCCCTATTCCAGAGGCCACCATGGTTTGTGACTATGCTTCCGACCTCATCTTAGGGTATGGACGAGAACCACCTACCACCACTTCTCGAACGGACTACATCTTATATCATGCACAGCAAGACGTAAAGCGATTGGGAAATTCTTGGAGCACCTCCAGACCTGTTCCCTGCCATGGATGTCGCTCTCTGCCAGATGGAAGAGTTAGAACTACGCCCCGATGAAGGAGAAAAACTCTGTTCAGAAGAAAGAACAAAGATCAACCAACTGATCCTTCAATTCGAGAGCATCTTCCAACCTACCGGACCGCCGACACCTCATGCCTCGCACAGAATAGATACCAACAATCACTCGCCTGTCGCACTACCTCCCTACCAAATGACGCCTAGCAAGCGACAGACACTGCAAGCAGAACTGCACGGGCTGCTGCAAGATGACATCATCGAGGAGTGCCAGAGCGCATGGGCAGCGCCCGTTGTCTTGGTACCCAAACACACAGGAGGAGTTCGCATGTGTGTCGACTACCGCCGCTTAAACGCCGTCACCACGCCTGACAGCTACCCTTTGCCCCGAATTGATGACCTACTACAATCAATAAGAAGCCCACGATACATCGCCGTCATGGACTTAAAGGCAGGCTACTATCAAATCCAGGTAGACATGGAAGATCGGGACAAAACCGCCTTTATCACCCCGTTTGGAATTTACCGCTTTAACCGACTACCTTTCGGCTTGAGGAATGCCTCCGCTACCTTCCAACTCCTCATCGACCGTTACCGGCCAGCTCTCAAGGCCACTGTCTTTGCGTATCTCGACGATCTTATCCTACTTGCATCAACCTTCGACTCTTTCTATCAGGATCTCCAAGCCACCTACGCCAAATTAAAGGCCTTCGAACTCCGATTGAACCGTCCAAAGTGCCGATTCGGTTGCACCCAGGTGCGCTATTTAGGCCATCTCATTACTCCTGCGGGACTTCAGACCGATCCTCAGAAAGTGTCCGCTCTTCAAAACTTCCCGGAACCAAAGAACCCGCGGCAAGTCCAAACCTTTCTCGAAACCTGCAGTTGGTACCGTCGCTTCGTACCCAACTCGCCGACCGTGCCCATCCGCTAAGCCTGCTCACTCATAAGACCACTCCTTGGACATGGTCCCAGGCACAACAAGACGCATTCAAAGATTTGAAACAAGCCCTGACGGAAGCTCCGATTCTGCAACGAGCTGACCACTCCCGCCCGGTTATTCTGCGCACGGATGCCAGCGCGTACGCCTTGGGGGCGGCGCTCCTGCAAGAAGCCGCTTCACACGAGTTACCGATTGAGTACGCGAGCCGCCTCCTCACAGCACCCGAGAGGAATTACTCCACTACAGAGCGAGAAGCCCTAGCCGTTGTTTTCGGCTGTGTGGCGTTTCCGGGGATATATAGAGGAGACCTCCGCCGCCATCATCACTGATCACCAACCTCTTGGATGGCTCATGTCAATACGATCACCCAGCGGGCGACTCGCTCGATGGGCACTGCAGCTACAGCCCTACCACTTAGTAGACATCGAGTACACACCCGGAAAAGCAAATGTAGTCGCTGACACCTTGTCCCGGCCTCCGCTCGGAGAAGAAGAAATGTGTTTCGTTACGGTCGATATCCCGAGCGCGAAAACCCAAACCATACGACAGGACCAACTCGACGATCCCGAAGTACGGAAAATCCTGACAGCTTTTGAATCAGACAACATGGAGGATGCTACTCCATGGACTACCCGTGGGTATCTCGTCTCTCAAGGCATCCTTTATCGTTACACTCAAAACGACGACAATGATGAGGCACAACTTGTCGTGCCCGCCTCCGACCGAAAACGAATCCTGCAAGAATACCACGACTCCCCAACCGCTGGACACTATGGAGTTGAACGCACCTGGCACCGAATCAGCCGACGCTATTTCTGGCCGGGGATGCGCCAAACTATTGCTGACTACCTAAAGAACTGCCCCACCTGCCAACGATACAAAGCCAGCAACTTGAAACCAGCCGCCCTCCTACAAACACGCGCAATGAAACAACGATTTGAGGTTATAGCCATCGACCTATTTGGGCCCTTACCCGCCAGCCAAGACTTCAAGTGGATACGTATTACTGAAGACACCGCATCCAGATGGACCGAGCTATTTCCCCTTAAGCAGGCTACCGCCGAGGAATGCGCCCGCGTCCTAATCGACGAAATCTTCCTAAGATATGGCTTACCCAGACGAATCATTAGTGATAATGGAGCCCAATTTACCAGCGCAGTCAAGCAACAGGTTGCCTATGTATTAGGGATACACCAACAATTTACCCCTGTCTACCACCCAGCCGCCAATCCAGTGGAGCGACGAAATCGAGACCTGAAGATCCAACTTTCCACCCAAGTAGGATGATACCATACCGACTGGTCCAAACGACTCCCTAGCATCCGCTTTTCCATGAACAGTGCCGTATGCCAGAGCACCGGATACACGCCCGCTTACCTCACCTTCGGAAGAGAACTCCGGACTTTGGACGAAATACAACACGATGTCCGAGCTATATTACGGGACGAAAATTTCATTCCTGCCATCACCCCGCAGCTACGTCGCATGACAACCACACTTGCGTGCGCAAAAAACACTCACGAAAAGGAGCAAGACCGACGTAAAGCTTACGCCGATCAAAAACGACGACTCGCCACCCCATACAACCCTGGAGACTTGGTCCTTGTCACCGGACACCCCGTAAGCAGCTCAGCGCAAGGTTATACCCAGAAATTTGCTCCAAAGAGAGATGGACCCTACACCATTCTCACGGCTCATGGATCCAACACTTATGACATTGCCACACGCAAGGATCCTGCCACCCCCATAGGCACCTACCATACGTCTGCTTTGACCCCATTCAGAGGTCCTGTGGAAGAACCCGTGAAGTTTGAAGTATGAAGACGTAACATACGCACTTTTAAAATCTAAACTAAAAATAAAATCAACGTATTTGGTGTGTAATTAGGTTGTACCAAGTATGATAGCAATATAGAATCCTTATTTTAGAATTGAGACAAAGGAGATGGTAAATTATTTACTATAATATATAGTGTGTCTAAATATTTAATATTACATTTTACAGTGGATTATATTATACGGATTATGTGGAAGTTTTCAATGATGATGATGTAACGATTAACACTATTATATTAGCAGTTTTGGTTGGAATATTTATTGGCACTGTGAATAGTTGTTAATTTTCATTTTAATTGATGTATTTTCTGAATGTTTCTTTTAATATGTGTATAATCGCAGAGTATACAACTGATAAATAAATATGACATAAACTGATAACATTGTGTGCTGTTTTATTGTTGTAGTTGAGCAAAGCCTCCCCCCCCCTTATTGGTATTCTAAACCAGAGAATAACGATCAACGAGAAGCGACAGTATAGTCGAATCACATGATTGTTCGTGTCCCGCTTTCGTCTAGTGGTATTTCTGTGATAAACAACAAGTACTGTGAGAAATCGTATTTATATTTACACTGAAACAATCGTGGGAAATGTTGCTCCTATAATACGTGGGCAAATGTTAAAATACACAAAACAAATTGTTGTAATAATTTTAAATTTTAACAGTTGTTCGAATTATAAAATATATAATAATTCCTCATTTAAAATACCTTTCAATATATACCAAGGCATTGTGATCGTTTTTTAAACTTAAAAAAAGTACCTAGTTGTTTGTGTCAAACAAATAAGCATCATAAAAAAATCATGTGGTGTTCTTATATAGATAATTTGAAAAAATAATAGTGTTATTTACACTATATTTAATACCAAACATATCATCTAAATTTTCAATACTAGCAACAACAAATGTGCTGTGCTGTAAAATTTACAAAATGCTTATTAATATGTCTCATAAATAAGCGATTCGTATACTAGAATCTTATTTAAATTAGTCTGGCTAGACGATCGCTTCGTAATGACAACTAAGCCTCCGCACACCGAAAAAATAGAGACATGTTTCAAACGTCTTTGTCGCTACTCGTTGATATTTACTCTCTCTTCTAAACGCTGTATAACTTTTAGAATTTCCCATTTGGAATCAACCGAAAATGTTTTGATGACTGGAATTTCTTCCGCGCTAGAATATAAATAAAATGAATAGACTATGATACATAAATTTTATGATTTATTGTGGATCCTGAAAGTACTTGGCCAGCTGCAGATCACCGATACTGCTAGATTTCGAACAAAATCAAGTACTTAAGTTAAACTAATTGTCATTTTACCTGTAGACTCATATCGCTTATATCAAACGGTTTATTTCTTATATTCTCAACAACCGTCTTTGTAATAACATCAATGTTTAATCCCCAGTTTTCTGCGTACTTAAGTGATTCACGTCTATCATTATCATCGATTATTCGTTCCAAATATTGAGAATACAATTGGACTTGCTTGTCAAAACTCATTTTACTAACATAAAAAGAAACTAATTGAACATCATCCATATTCATCAATTTGGTAACATACCTAAAACAAATAAAATGCAGAAATGTAGTTATCATCATAAAAATTATTGGGATATATGTAGCAAAGTTTCAAATATTTCATTTAACATTTTGTTGTTGACCTTATTAACAAAATCGAAAAATGTAATTACAGCAAATTTCTTGTCTACAATTTATCACCTTGCGTTGATTGTCCTCAAGAATTTTTCCATGCACTCAAACATTTCTTCAAGACAAAGGATTATTATTTATCGTATGGTGTGACATTCACACATAAAACATAGATATACAAATTATATAGTAACTAATTCTTTCACAAGGAAATATTCAAATTGTTAACTGTCAAACGATTCTGGTGTAGCATAAAGGAAATCACTTGTGTCGCCATTATAAGATCTTCTCCGCAGTTACACATCGATATCAGCCGCCTGTCCTATTTATGCATCTGGTATCCACACTTACCATGATGGATTTTAATTGTGTTTGGCGCAACCCTCGCCTTACGAGAAAAGTCAAAGACTGGAGGATACTTGTCAATGCCCGACAAGGACTGGTTTTGTATTGTGTTTGTTGGGTGCACTCTTTTACTTTCTTATACGTAGTATAAGGAAGTATTGTGATGATGAAAATTTTCGACCTCGAGATTTTTGCAGATGTCCACGTTTTGAAGTCCCCTGATACCAAAAAAGTGGTTTTTAAAAAATCTCTCTCTCTCTCTCTCTCTCTCTCTCTCGCTCTCTCTCTCTCTCTCTTCAGTAAAATCGGTTGAGCGGAAGTAGTACTTTACTTCAGTGAAAAAATCGAATTTTGCAAATATTTCGTCAACTACTAAGTTTAAACAAATTTATAAAGAATTCATATGTACTTAAAATTAAAATTGAGAACCATTTTATTTAAAAAGTTTTTCGAAATTACTACCGGAAGTAGGTCTTTTACTCTTATCAAAAATCAGTTTTTTGCCAATATTTTGCAAGTCATGCTTTTTAGACAAGTACGCTACGAATATAAAAGTATTTAGAACTTAATTTCCAGTATCTTTTGTATAAAAAAAAATTTCAAAATTCGGACCGGAAGTATCACTTTTACTCTTACCGAATAACGATTTTTTGCAAATATGTCGTAAATTATGCATTCTATATATATTTATTAAGAGTACAAAAGTATTTAGAATTGGATTTGCAATATTTTTTGTATACATGAAATTTCAAAATTCGGACCGGAAATAGCACTTTTATTCTTAGCGAGTAGCACTTTTCTTCGAATATCTTGCGAAGTATGCATTCTATAGCGATTTATTAAAAGAATGAAAGTACTTAGAATAGGATTTTGAATAAGTTTTGTATAAAAAAATTCTTAAAATTGTATAGTTTGAAACGCTCATACGTATAAGAAAGTCGTATGGTGGCCACACCTCATATTTCATGGAATTCGTGATGTTGAAATTTGTCTCAATTCCACACTGTGTAGATCTTAGAAGTGGTGTTCTGAAGTGAAGAGAGTAGCATTGGCATATTCAATGTCTTGATGGATTGGGGAGTTAGTATTTATTGTTATCTTTCTGTATTCGGTGATTCAGCGATCACGGAGGCATGGTGTAAGAATATGACTCAACACATCTAGCTAATGAGTTGGTATAGATCTGATGACTAGGGATCGGCAGTCAGGGAAACGTTGCAGGACTGAACTTAAATAAATAATGTAATTCGAATTTGTGCACAGTAATAGTGATGATGTAACAACTACTGTAACTGTCCCCAATTTCGAATGATGATATCATTTATTAGGAGTGATGATAGGGATCGGCAGTCAGGAGTATAATGCAGGAGTTGACTGAAATAAATAATGTAATTCGAAATTGGGCAGGGTCATTTTTATAACCAACAGAGAAATACCTTCTTGGTTTCTGGGTTGTAGTCGCCTCGTCGTTTCAGCTTTTACTACAGAGGTTTTGTCCATTACCTTGAGGAACATCTTCAGAGCTGCTACTACTGTGATAACTTGAAACAGACTGGCGTGCGTTGGCAGGGAGTGGTTTATATTGTGTCTAGTGTGCAGTTCAGTAGAGAGTGTATATTGTATATAGGTTGAGTTGAGATGGACTTCCATAAGTGAATGATTTTGAAATGAAAAGAAATTATTAAGGGAATCCCACCCATGAGGCCAGATTACGAAGATTTCTTTTCATTTCTTAATTTCAAACACATCAATATCCTGTTTGCTATGCAAGGCGTTCCAAGACCTACCTTTCTTTGATGTACTAGATCAAAGAAAGGTAGGTCTTGGAACGCCTTGCATAGCAAACCGGATATTGATGTGTTTGAAATTAACGTCGTCGGTTAGATGGTAAACTAGAACTTTCTGTATACCGTAAACCCACACACACTGCCAGATACCTCAGTGGCCAAACGGGCGGCCAAAACAACGATGGACAGATAATACCAAGGAGTGATTTAAAAAAGACTAGTTTATGGAGAGAAAAATTTTAAGTGGGCGACCGGTTACTTTAGAAAACGATACCTTCCATAACCCACTTCTTACACTCATATTTTTCAATTTTTTTAGGAATTTAAGAAGCATCAGGCATTAAACATGTTGGTGTTCAAAACGTTATCATTTTAGAAGTAATAGATCCTACAGGGAAGGGATGGACTACATTTGTTATAAGTAAATTAGCAGATTTAGGTCTTGACGTTAATAATTTGCGTGGTCAAGGATACAACGGGAAAAATATGAGGGGTAAAAACAACGGTCTACAAAGAAGGCTTTTAAATATCAATCCTCGTGCATTTTATGTACCATGTTCATCAAACAGCCTTAACTTAGTCGTTAATGATGCTGCTAAAATTAATTATGAAACTGTTGATTTTTTTAATACTATCACCGAGATATAAAAAAAAAATTTTTTCTTCGTCAACACAAAGATGGGACTTATTAAAAAAGAATGTTAAGAGGTCTGTTGTAAAACCACTCTCAAGAACAAGGTGGGAAAACCGCATTGATGCAATCAAACCAATTCGATATGAAATTGGTGAAATTTTTGATAATTTAGTAGAATTATCTAATGACAAAAACAAAGGCGGAAAATCTCGACACCAAGCACAGTGTTTAGGCACGAAACTAAAATCGTTTAAGTTTGTATGCACCATTGTGATTTGGTATGATATATTAAGTAAAGTGAATGTAGTAAGCAAAATGTTGCAAAACCCAGAATTGAATTTAAAAACATGCATTGATCAATTAAAAAATTTAACTAATTATTTTAAAGATAGACGTTCAGATATTGGCTTCACGAATTGTATTATTGAATCAACAAAACTTGCTGAAATAGGTAAAACTGACACTACCTTTCCTAATATTTTAGGTATACGACATAGAAAAACGAAAGCGCAATGTCAATATGAACATCCTGATGAAATTATTAACGATCCAAAATTAAATTTAGAATTAATTTTTATTTCGCTATATTAGATACACCAATAAACTCGCTGAACGACAGACTTAAATTATTAGAAGCGCTTAATAATGATTTTATTTTTTTATATGATATTAACAATTTAAAAAGCATAGATGACGAAGAATTACTAACATTTTGCCAGAATCTGCAAACTAAATTGACAGATACAGCTAGAAACGAAAAAGATGTAGACGCAAACAATATGATGAATGAGGTAAAAGTTTTAAGAAGTATTGTAAAACCAAACATGAATGAATTTTGGAATATATATATATATATATATATATATATATATATATATATACTGCAGAAAGATCGTTTTCTAAATTGAAAATCATTAAAAACTACATGCGTAGTACTATGTCACAAGAAATACTAACAACCATTTCTATAGAACATGTTATAATAAAAAGTTTAGATATCGATAAAATTATTATAGAATTTTTGGAAATCAAAGCAAGAAGAATACGTTTTTTTTATTATAGGAGCGGCCAATTTATACATGCACACAGGCGGTCAATAAATATGACGCGGTCCTGCTAGCCGCCTTACACACGCTTACTTACCTTAAATACGTGGTGTAACCGAACACATCAGAAAAATTCTTAACAAACACAATATCAAAAGTCCTTTCAAGCCCCATTCCAAACTATCCTACTTCCTTTCGTCTATCAAAGACAAGCACATTCTTATCCTCCGGTCTGTACTGGATTCCATGTTCGTGCGGCAATGTATACATCGTTGAGATCAAGCGATCAGTCAGCATTCGTGCCTCCTAGCATGAGCGCTGCATCCGGTTATAGCGCGCGGTAGGGTCTCCACTGGCTGAGTATAGAAATCGGACAAAAATCCTCTCGCAAGATTCCCATTATTTCAGTCGCAAAATCCGCGAATTCATCGAAATCCAGTAACACCCTAACAACCTGAACCGAGGCGAAACTTACTATCTCGATCACGCTTGGAAGTTCATCATACAAACTCAACTGAACCATAACATACACACTCTACTGAACCGCAACACTAAATACAATATAAACCACCCGCTGCCAACACACGTCAGTCTTTATTATTAGGTTATCGCAGCAGTAGAAGACCTGAAGATGTCTCTTAGGGTAGCAGACGAAACGTTGGCAATAGAGGCAGAGACGACAACGGAAACCAAGAAGGTATCAATGACAACCGTGGAAGCCTACGACTTAGAAACAGAAAATAGTTTCTAAATAATCAAAACGAAAGATAAAATTCCACTCGAAGATCAGGGCGTTTATGAAGTTCCACGCTCAGAGAGTGACGATGTAAGACTACACTAAAAGACACAGGGGGACACACTTTATGCGCATGCGTTGAGAGTAGATGCCAAGTTAATTCCTTACAATACCAACAACATAACATGTGTAACATGTCAAAAATAAGCCGGCAAATTCTCACTTTTTTCCCGCTTTGTTCGATGATCACCTTTACTGATTCACAGAAAGCGACTACTTTTGTTATAAGTTTCATACTTATTAGCTTTATTACCGTTGTTTTAAATAATAATTAATTAGTTTTAAAGGTTAGGTAAGTACTTAGATTTGGAGCGAAGGAGGAAAATGGATCATTCTACAGGAAAGTGTCAGTATTGTGATAAAAATTTCGCCAACTGCAAACTGAAAAACCGTCACATCAAGAGAGTACATAGGATAGTTGTGGAAAATTCTCGAAAAAGCCGCATTTTATGTCCATTGTGTGAAGAGGAAAGCGACGTCACAACATGAAAATTTGCGGAAACACCATCAAGAAAATCACGGGGTAAGTATTGAAATATTAACTCTTCAATTTTCTAGCAATTAGGAGTACGAAGTGTGGAAAAATGCAGAAAAAATAGAGACCAATTATGCAATGCACAGATCAAGCCAGTTGAAGGACCACAAGGAAGTACACTATGAGTGCAACAAAAGTGATACAAGAGGTAGAGTAACATAGTTATGCATTCAATTTTTTCCAATACACAGAACTAAATGATTTTCTAGGATATCAACCGAAGTATTGCAAAAGGGCCGAGAAATCTGGGGGGACAATAAAAATGCATGGTGTGTGCCCGTCCAAGTTAATTGTCAAATTTTATAATGGTAAGAATTTATATTTAGTGGAGCTTTTTATAAATTTTATTTTCGAGTAGGTGGTAAAGTGACTGCAAACTTTTGGAAAACACATGCTGGGCATGATGAAAAGGAACTGAGAAACAAACATCTGTCGACAACAGAGAAGAATATGGTGGTTGAGAAATTGAAATCTGGGGTACCAAAGAATTTTGGAAGATGCAAGAAAATTGGAAATGCCGAAACTAGAAAGATCAATTTGCTAAGCAGGAAAGACGTCACTTATTTATTAAATGATAGGTGTATTTAGTTATGTTTTTTTAAAAAAATATTATTGTCTTGCATAGTTTATTATAGACTGAATACAAATTGTTCCTTTTAGATACCTATTTTGTAAATACCACATGTAATAATTTATTTTTGTTTGTGTGTATTGTGTAATAAAATAAGGTTTAAAAATATTATCTACCCAGTACTTTCATAAGATCCTGTAGGTTCTTCTTATGAGCATTAATTGAACCTACTACAATACAGTTAATATCATGCAAAGCTTTTTCATTTTTCCTATATTTTATAATTTTTTAGTCAACATTTAAAATAAAATCAAGACACTTTTATAGATGGCGTTTCTAGCAGTAATTTTAGATTTTATTTTTTTAAATATTAATTATCGTCAAAATATTGTTTTAGACAATTTTTTTGTTAATTTTCACAGATAAAAGCAGACAAATTCAAAAACAAATTTAAATTTGCCGCAAATGTCAAGCGTACACGTCCGTCACGCATGCGCATAAAGCGCGTCCCCTGTGCATTTTAGTGTAGTCTGACGATGTAGGTCAGGCGAATAAGCATGAGGAAAGAACGCAGGACCGCATTTCTCAAGAAAGAACTAGCACATCGTCTACTAACGGGGCATATCGATTTCGATAACACCAAGGTCTTAGCAAAGAGCGAACAAGCTACTAGAATCACTAGAAAAACGGTAGAAATGATATCTAAATGTCCACATTTAATATCAATAGCAGTCTTACAATACAAAAGATATGCAGTATAATAGTGTAGCGCTCTGACAGATCTCGAAAACCGTCTAGCTCCCCTACTCACACCCCCTTGCTTCAGCCGTCCCGTCAGTAATGCAAGTTACATAAGTTTTAATTCACACTAAATGCCACACTTAAACTAAACTTTTCTAACCATGTATACTCTGTTGTCGGTTTGGCCGGATTTATGTTGGGGTTTATTGTTATAAATTGTCATTTACGAATGAAACTGCACTAAAAACTTAATATTTTTCACTTCGATCACGCCAGGTGGCTTCCCTGCTTCGGTATCCTTATTATTTGAATTGTCGCCGTGAATTGGCGTAGATTTGCGAAGCTTATCTGCTAAAGATATATGGATATGTTACTGACCATGAGCATCAGTATTTAATCTTTTGGTTTCATACGATTATTTATTTCAACCTTAGAAAAAGGTAGAGGTCATATGGGAATGGCATACGTGGTTGTCTAATTTACACATTACAATTTTATTTACTTTATGTGTATTGTTTCTAGTTTCATTAAAACTTTCATGTCATAACTGTCATGCATGTGGTATCAGATGATATTTGTATATAGTTTTTTTGTATTGTCACATTACCTGACCTGAAATGAATGTTTTACTATTTAACAAGTTATAAAAGCATTACTGGCATCACTACTAAATCTGAAGTCCATTATTTGCGTCGAGTCCAACTAACCTATTGTATGTATTCAGAACATCCAAAATATGTAGAATTCTACATACATATACAACCACAGGAACTACTTTTGAAGATTGCACAGAACACATTGCAGAATTCTTTTCCACATGGAACGTAAATAAGTGATAGATCTTACTTTTATCTAATATATAAAAATCAAAAACATTTATTTTTTTTTTAAACTTGCAAACTACATAGTCGAATTGATAAAATGTTTGTGTGTTTGTTCCTTATGTTGTATGGAAGGTTGTGATCATATTTTTTTCCAAATTAAATCGGAAAATATTTAAAAATTAACAGCAGATGATATTACATGAATTTCTATAGGAAACGAAAAACACATAGTCAGCACGTCATACACAGACACTGTCGGCATCGCTATACAAATCAGAATATTGTGTATCCAAAGGTATCGATGTGATAGGTGAGACTATCCAAAAAATTTATATCGGTCAATGACAGTAAACACAAAGCACGTTTTAATTTTTCTATGAAATGTGACCGAGCAACGCCGGGCTAGGGTCAGCTAGTTTATATACAGGTTGAGTCAACGACCTGACAAAGTAAATTTACTCTTTAATGCTTAATATAATTAAAAATTCGCGTACTGTAGTTGATAGGGTTATCACTGCTTCACAATTTAAAAATACTTGCGCTTGTACAGGCTGATCTATAAATCACTGGCACAAAGAAGATTGAATTGAACATCCTGTATATAAGTTCAAATTTTGATTTCGCAATAAAATAGAAATATTTTTTATTAAGAGTAATTGTTTGTTAAAGTTAATAGTTTTAGAGTTATTTAAGATTAAAGTTAAAAAGTCACATTTACAGCGGTCTTTCTAATTGCCTATAATTCAAGAGTGCCATGACAGAAAACACACAAGGTGTGCCAAGTGATACTTATATGAAGAATATGTTCTAATATATACTGGGTGTTCGCGAAGGTGTTGCATAATGAAGAAACTTTAAACACAAAAAGTTATATTTTATTAAGAATCAGATTAAGCCCTTCAAGAGCCACTTTTTATGTTAAGTACGCCCTATACCAATCTTAATTAAATTTATTTTAAAATCTTATTCATGACGAAAAAAAATCACGGTAGCAATGGAAAAATAAAGTCTGTTAAAAATGTTGATGCAAAAATGTTGAAACTCTGTTAAGCTTGTCCTACAAGAATAAAACAACCGTTGTGTTATTGACTTCTGTTAACATTACTTATTTTTATTGTCACTGTTATTGTTTCTTCTTCATTGTTCTGAAATATTTTATTTATTTAAACACGGAACATAATGTATTTTTTTACCAAATCATATTTGGTACACCTGAGATTAGTTAATTTTTTTTTTGTTAATTGTAATTTACATCACATCTCTGTGATATTCAAGGAAATACTTAATCATCCTTTAGCATCACATTCTGTTCACAGTAATAAAAAGAATTGTAAAGACATAAATTATGTAAATATTATATATTTAAAGTAATTTAAAGTAATAAATTACTAAATTTAATAAGATTATATTAAATGTTCCCAGATACGGCCGTCCACTTGCGTACACAGACCAATTCTTTGTAAAACCCGTTGTTTGACACGTTGGAGATCTTCGGCAGATATTTCTCGGCAAAAACTTCTTATTCTTATTTTCATAATCTCCCTTGTTGTTGGTTCTTCCTCATAAGCTTTGTTTTAATACATCCCCATAAAAAGAAATCCAAGCGGTAAGATCACATGAGCTCGATGGTCATTCTAGAAAACCACCGCGGCTGATCCATCTCTCAGAAAAAGCAACGTATAAAAATTGACGGACATTGTATAACAATACAGCACCAGCGTATTACCATAAGGTGGTATCTAGTTTTAGTCTTATCGAAAATTAGTTTTTGGCGAATATCTCTCAAGTCATGCTTTTTAGGTTGGTACATTACGTGTATAAAAAAGTATTTAAAACTTAATTTTCAATACCTTTCGTACAAAAAAAAAATCAAAATTCGGACCGAACACTTACTCCTTTAGAATAGCAATTTTCTTGCAAATATATCTTAGGGCCAGTTGTACGAAAGATTGTTGAACGTTAGATCATTTGATCGGACGACCGCCGCTTAACCCAGTTCAAGAAAAAGCGCGTTGTATGAACGATATCTCACATCGGTTCAACAGAACTCTTGATAATGTGAATTGATAGCACTGACATTCCGTTTAAACATGCGCATTTAAGGAAAATTATTTCGCGCTTCTTTTAACGCGGTTTAATGTTTAGCTGCAATCCTATCTGAATCTAATTATAGTGGAATAGATAGAAAGAAAAAGTGTCGTTATTAATTTTTAAGCAAAATTGCAAACGGTAAGTATAATTGTCTTCTTAAAAAGTAGGTTTTAGAGGTATATTTTTATTTATAGCATAATATTGGTCAAGGTATATTTTGTGGTAGTTAAATTTTTATCTGATTCTGATTAGCAATGGGGAAAGAAATCTGTAGGTCAAGCAATTTTAGAGGATTACTTGCTAATAACGCTTGTAAAAAAATATAAAAATGGAGTGGATTGTAAGCGATCTGATACAAACACTAACAGACTCAAAAAGCAAGCGTCGGAAGAAATAGAGAGGGAATTTAATGCCTTAAGTGGACAGAACTATAGGAATGCACAAACGCTGCGCAATACGTTTGACAATATAAAAAAAAAGGACAAAGCAGAAATTAGGTGACATCAAAAAGGAGGTATTGGAAACAGGGGGCCTGCACAAGAAATCGTATTAACAGGACTAGAGAAAGACATGGAAGAGATAATTTGTTCCCAATTTACTGGATTTACTGAATTTGATAAAGATGTGGCAATACATGTTGCTGTGGTTCGCAACATTATAGAATTTATGTTTTGTATATTTAGTATAATTTAAAAATCAAGATATTTTTGATATCTTAACTTTATGATTATTATGTAAAATAATTGTTGATTTTTGCTAGTGTGTTGTCAAAGAACACTCAGTATACTTTAAAAAATATCGATGATCCGTCGAGTTATATATATGTATATATAGACGTATAGGCGATACTTTAAGCAAATGTATATATAATTTCTGTATGTACTTTGCTTACAGATGTGTCTTTATACTTTTTCTATATTGTTAAAAAAGGAAAAAAAGCATTTCACTAAAAACAAAATCGAGAGAGCTGTTAAAAATTCGATTCGCACGAAAGCAGCAGTTTAGATATGTTGAGATTTCAGTTTCAAAAAGTTTAAACAGAATTTAAAAGAGTTACAATTGTTTAGTAATAGATAGGAAAACGAGTGAGCGGTTAAAAATTGGATTCACACGAAAGCAACAGATTTGATAAGTTGATATTTTAGTTTTGGAAAAGTTTAAATAGAATTTAAAAGAGTTACAATTATTTAGTGAGATAGAAAAAAGGGAAAACAGTTCTGTAAAGTGCATACTGTGTAATTCTGACACAGAAATGATGAACATTGCTAATTGTTTGTGTAAAAAATTGTGCTTCAGTAAGTTTGACACCGATTGAATAGATATTCGGTAAAATAATAGTTTTTTTCATGTATACAGATAAAACTATATATAAATATATTTGTTCTGAGATGTATTGTTTGTTTTTAAATTAATCCTTGCCATACCATATCAAAATTAGAATATTATAATTGATTTAAATAAATATATATAAAAATAAAAATCTACACCCTGAGAGAAAGAGAGCTGGTTTTTGGGAAGTGTTCTTGGAAAGGTAAGAGAGACAAAATATGTGTGTAAATCGCTGTAAACCCATGTAGTTTCACAATATATCTGTGATCATTTATCTTTAAAAATAATTAATTAAATTCACTATAATTTAAAAGAATTGAAGGGCACAGCATACATTTATTTGGCTCAACTTGTAGCGCATTTATATTGTACCCTAACTTAAAGGTCACAGCATAAATATTTATTTGGCGCTCAACTTAAAAGAGGCAGTGTTTCATTTGTTTATCTTATCTTTAAAAAAAAAATATTTTCAATTTGCTGGTTAATTTAAAAAGGCAGAGTTTTAATTGATTGAAATTTGATAAAAGTAAATTACAAATAATATTAAAAATAGATGGCAAGGGTAAAACAAGCAAAGCTAATAAAACTCAGCCTAAGACTGAGAAAAAAACTCAAGTTCCTGCATCACCTAGTGACGGATTAGTTTCAAATCCTCAAACTAGTATAGAGGGTGAATTTGTTCAAGACACTCAATGAACTATTTCTAAATCTGGTGGTGATATAAGTCCACAGGCACCAGATGCATTACAAGACTTATCGCGTAGGTGATCTTGGTGTAGTGAAAAGCTATGGACTTGGAAGAAGGGAGCAGAACATGTTACAACAAGAAAGTGTGCGAAATTAGACTTACCATTTGTCGGACCCTATAGAATTAGTTAAGTATTAAGTGATGTAATTTATGAATTAAGAGACATCCATGATGATGCTTTAAAAGGAAAATATCATGTCTCGATGTTGTTTGATTTTTATGAAAACATGTTTTGAGTTTTTAAGATTGTTGCTTACCTTAAATGTCATATACAAGAAAGAACACCATTACATTATAGGTATGCGGTATCGTTTTTCTGTATATGGACATTTGGGAAATGCTGTGGTTCGCAACATTATAAAATTTATGTTTTGTATATTTAGTATAATTTAAAAATCAAGATATTTTTGATATCTTAACTTTATGATTATTATGTAAAATAATTGTTAATTTTTGCTAGTGTGTTGTCAAAGAACACTCAGTATACTTTAAAAAATATCGATGATCCGTCGAGTTATATACAGGTGTCCCAGAAATAAAAAGACGGAGTAGCAGGTATGTAAAGTCCGAACAGAAACAGGCCCAAATATGCCGCAATAACGAAGAAATTAAAAATTTAAGTTTCTATATTATTTTTTTAAATAAAAAAATTACATTACGGACCTGGCACACGTAAGAATGCTCATTTGTAAATAGAAACGAACACGCATTCAAAGAAAAATACGCTTTTATTTGTATAAAACGGGAAAAAAATGTTAAATCATACTCATTCATAATAAAACATTTTTTGCCGGATGCGTCTAAATAACGCAGCTATGTATTCGATTGTTGACGCCGATGGGCGACTGACTCACTTTATTGCAGACAATAAAAGATTGCTTTTATTTTTAAAATAGGAAGGTTGTTGCCCTTTAATGTGTTTGTAGTCGGAAACAGCTGATTATTATTATTTTAGAATATTCAATAAATCGTAGTAAATATCAAAATGTAATTATTTTTTTCTAGCTGGTGTAAAAAGTAATTAACGGTGTGATATTTATTATGAAGTATCTATTCCTCCTCCTTTTTTTTAACACAAGTAATATGGTGGTCCTGAAAAGAACCGATTGTGTAAGTGAAGCAGGTGGATATTTAGAGGATATGAAACATTGAGGTAATTGCGCACTGCCAATGAAATGTGTGGAGGCGCGCCATCGTGCATGAACCGGAGTTGTCTTTTAAGTTGCAGAGGCACATCGTCGAGATATTCCGGCAACGTATTCTGCAAAAACTCAAAATAACTCTCTCCGGTCAGTCGTGCAGGTAGTATGTGCGGTCCAAGCAGACTATCACCGACAATTCCTGCCCAAACATTTATTGAGAAGCGGTGTTGGAAATGACCCTGCTGTATGAAAATTTAACACACCATTTCGGGTAAAACAACATTCATCCGTGAATAGTATGATGGCACAAAAGTCCACATCTCTAGCTTGTTTTCGTCGAAACCAGGTACAGAATCTAACACGTGCGGGACGGTCCTGTTGTGCTAGAGCTTGAACCCGTTGCAGGATTGGTACAGCAAGTTCTCGCGGAGGAGTAGATGAATTGTCGATCGGGACACTCCGACTTGTCTTGCCGCAGATCGCGTGCTTATACCTGGATCTCTATCTACCACATCCAGGAGATGCTCTTCCGCATGTAAAACTCTGTGTTCTTTCACGACCCCTGCCTTCGTAGCGTGGGAGTAGTGTGCCTTGTTTGCGTAACCTAAACACCGTGTCCATAATCACTTGATACGACGCGCGACGGACGCCTGCGATTAGGAAAACGTTCGGCGTATAAACGTTCAACAGCTCTTCCATTTCCACCTACTTCACCGTAGAGATACACCATATCCCATAATTCTTGCGTCGTAAAAGCCATGTCGATAACTATGTGTCAACTCACATCGGCGGCTAATAACAAACTGAACATCTATATATCTATCGCTCTTGCACATGCATGCATTGGCGGCTGGTCAGTAATAAAATCGCGGGCCATACAACAAAAACTTATGTCTTTTTTTAAATAACATCCATTGTGCTGTTTGACAATAGATGTTATTTACAAAAATACATACGTTTATGTCGTGTGCCGCGCGATTTTATTACCGACCAGCCGCCAATGCATGCATGTGTGCAATTCTATACCGCAAGTCGACCAGAGTCGGCGTAAGGCCAATTGAATTCTTTATTATTTTTTTTCTGCCGTCTGCGCACGAATAAAGACTTGATATTTTGAGGGTACGTTTTTACACAATCTAGCTTCCGATTTTTGCTATTCCCTCTTTTTATTTCTGGGACACGCTGTATATATAGACGTATAGGCGATACTTTAAGCAAATGTATACCGGGTGTCCACACGAAAACTTTATATTGAATTATTTCTGGTGTTTTTGAAGACAAAAACTTGAAATTTTGGGTGGTTGTTCAGGATATAGGGGGACAATGAATAGTGTATTTCATACCGCCCCATCGGGTCACCCACCGCCGCCGGCCACCCCCACTCCAATATTTTAAATGACACCCTGTATTTTTTTTGGTGGTTTTGAAAGAACACAATTTTCTTGATATTCCTATGTGAAAAAACTAGTAACACACATTATGACATCTATGAGATATTTAAATTTAAAAGTTTCAGATATCAGAAATTATTAACTCCGAAAAATCATAAGTTAGTCATGGAAATACTTAAAACAAGATTTATTCACAACATTTTAGTTAAATTAAATGCTCAAATTGTTCACCGTTTACATTTAAACATAAATAAAGTCTATTTTCAAAAGCATTTCTAACATTTTCGAACACTTGTGGCGTTAAATTTCGACATTCCTCTGTTATTCTATTACGTAAATCAGCTATTGATTGTGGCGGTGTCTTACAAACAACAGACTTCAAATGTCCCCACAAAAAGAAATCTAGGGGAGTTAAATCGGGGGAGCGAGCTGGCCATTCAATACAGCCCCTACGTCCAATCCAATGTCCTGGGAAAATATTATCCAAATAATTCCTAACGTCTAAACAGTAATGTGGCCCAGCTCCATCTTGTTGAAAATATAATTGCTCCTCCTCTATTTCATTCAAGTTTTCTTCTAGACACTGTATGATAAGAGGATGTATTAGCTCTTCCAAAAATTGTAAGTACTTAGGTCCATTTAAATTTTCCTGGAAGAATATCGGGCCAATTACTTGGTTATTAAGAATTCCAGCCCATACATTAATTTTTTGGGGATATTGTGTGTTGCCTTCTCGGAAAAAATGGGGTTTTACGTCGCTCCAATATCGACAGTTGTGTCTATTCACAAGACCATTTAAGTAAAAGCAACTTTCATCACTAAAGCAAATACTTCGCAAAACATTTCCATTTTGCCGAATCATATCTGTCATTATTTCACAAAATTCGACTCTTCTGTCGAAATCACCGTCACCCAACTCTTGGTGAAGTTGAATTTTATAAGGGTGCATTTTGTTTAATTTTAATATCTTATGGCAGGTTGATTTTGGCACTCCCGAAACTTCGGATAATTTTCTCAACGAAAGCTCTGGGTCTAAATTAATATGCCCAAGAACTGCTAGTTGCATAGCTTCATTTAGTACACCACAATTATTCGTATTCCGTTTTTTATTATTTACAGATCCAGTTTGCAAAAATTTTTCTATTAGCGTTCTGACATAAGCAACAGATACGTTTCTGTTTGGATGGTTTTCATTGAATAACGTCGCCGCTTGGGAATAATTTTTGTTTGCAATCCCATACAAAATCACTATTTCAGTTCTCTCTTCAAAAGTATAAACCATTTCAGCGAAAAAGCCGAAACTTTAAGAACAATTTTACAAGTATTAATATTAATGAAACACAAAAGTCACAATTTTGACAATTCTAATTTAAAGCAAACTATTTCCATGACTAACTTTTTCGGAGTTAATAATTTCTGATATCTGAAACTTTTAAATTTAAATATCTCATAAATGTCATAATGTGTGTTACTAGTTTTTTCACATAGGAATATCAAGAAAATTGTGTTCTTTCAAAACCACCAAAAAAAAATACAAGGTGTCATTTAAAATATTGGAGTGGGGGTGGCCGGCGGCGGCGGGTGACCCGATGGGGCGGTATGAAATACACTATTCATTGTCCCCCTATATCCTGAACAACCACCCAAAATTTCAAGTTTTTGTCTTCAAAAACACCAGAAATAATTCAATATAAAGTTTTCGTGTGGACACCCGGTATATAATTTCTGTATGTGCTTTGCTTGCAGATGTGTTTTTATACTTTTTCTATATTGATAAAAAAGGAAAAAAAGGATTTCACTAAAAAGAAAAACGAGAGAGCTGTTAAAAATTCGATTCGCACGAAAGCAGCAGTTTAGATATGTTGAGATTTCAGTTTCAAAAAGTTTAAAGAGAATTTAAAAGAGTTATAATTGTTTAGTGAGATAGAAAAAAAGGAAAACATTTCTGTAAAGTGCATACTGTGTAATTGTGACACAGAAATGATGAACATTGCTAATTGTTTGTGTAAAAAATTGTGCTTCAGTAAGTTTGACACCGATTGAATAGATATTCGGTAAAATAATAGTTTTTTTTTATGTATACAGATAAAACTATATATAAATATATTTGTTCTAAGATGTATTGTTTGCTTTTAAATTAATACTTGCCATACCATATCAAAATTAAAATATTATAATTGATTTAAATAAATATATAGAAAAATAAAAAAACTACACTCTGAGAGAGAGGGCTGGTTTTTGGGAAGTGTTCTTGGAAAGGTAAGAGAGACAAAATATGTGTGTAAATCGCTGTAAACCCATGTACATGTAGTTTCACAATATATCTGTGATCATTTATCTTTAAAAATAATTAATTAAATTCACTAATTTAAAAGAATTAAAGGGCACAGCATACATTTATTTGGCTCGACTTGTAGGGCATTTATATTGTACCCTAACGTAAAGCTCACAGCAATATGTTAAATGCATATAATTCACATACCATTTTGTTACAATTACCTATTCTTTACAGAATTTGTCCTACCAGAAGTATCAAATGAAGTTATGGTAATGGATACATTAAAATATTGTGAGTATTGTACGTAGATCTGTATTGTTAATAAAATACATATATGTAAAATTGTAGCTACTCAGCAGGAAGTTGTAGATGAAATGGATATGAATTCTAGTGAGGATGGTGAATTAAACTAGCTGTAAATGTTATGTACTTTGAATTAATTTTTTTCAGATGTAATACCCACTCAGTTACTATCAACTAGATACTCTTATAATAAATGTATTTTTTTTGTAATTAATAATTATGTAGCATTGTACTTATTATTTTTAGATTCTAAGTACCATATTTTCTGTTTTATTTTCAATTTCAAAAATGTATATAGTGATTATTACTACTTTCTTATACGTAGTATAAGGAAGTATTGTGATGGTGAACATTTTCGACCTCCAGATTTTTGCAGATGTCCACGTTTTGAAGGCCCCTGATACCAAAAAAGTGCTTTTTAAAAAATGTTTGTGTGTCTCTGTGTGTGTGTCTGCCTCTGTGTGTGTGACCACGATAGCGGTCAAACCGCTGTAGATATCAATTCCAAATTTTATATTTACGTGT
Organism: Amphimallon solstitiale; assembly: GCA_963170755.1. Lineage (NCBI taxonomy): Eukaryota > Metazoa > Arthropoda > Insecta > Coleoptera > Scarabaeidae > Amphimallon > Amphimallon solstitiale. The sequence continues at coordinate 96,910,426 of OY720676.1, read as the reverse complement.
ATAATCTGCCTCTTGAGATCTGATTAGTTTTTCAGTAAAATCGGTTGACCGGAAGAAGTACTTTACTTCAGTGAAAAAATCGAATTTTGCAAATATTTCGTCAACTACTATGTGTAAACAAATTTATAAAGAATTCATATGTACTTAAAATTAAAATTGAGAACCATTTTATTTAAAAAGTTTTTCGAAATTACTACCGGAAGTAGGTCTTTTGCTCTTATCAAAAATCAGTTTTTTGCCAATATTTTGCAAGTCATGCTTTTTAGACAGGTACGCTATGAATATAAAAGTATTTAGAACTTAATTTCCAATATCTTTTGTATAAAAAAAATTTCAAAATTCGGACCGGAAGTATCACTTTTACTCTTACCGAATAACGATTTTTTGTAAATATGTCGTAAATTATGCATTCTATATATATTTATAAAGAGTACAAAAGTATTTAGAACTGGATTTGCAATATTTTTTGTATACATGAAATTTCAAAATTCGGACCGGAAGTAGCACTTTTATTCTTAGCGAGTAGCACTTTTCTTCGAATATCTTGCAAAGTATGCATTCTATAGCGATTTATTAAGAGAATGAAAGTACTTAGAATAGGATTTTGAATAAGTTTTGTATAAAAAATTCTTAAAATTGTATAGTTTGAAACGCTCATACGTATAAGAAAGTCGTGTGGTGGCCACACCTCATTTTTTTTAAGATAAATAGCTGTAGTTGAATTTAGAAAGTAAAATGTATAAGTATATTGTATTATTGTACTATATTTTCAATCTTCACTGTGTATTGTATCAATAAAAATCCATTTCGTTTAATAAATAATGTTATTTATACTACAAACAACACTGTGCAAAATGATTACAAAATGTAGAACTTGTGAAATGTGTAATAAGATTTATATAATTAAAATACAACCTTTGGAATCTATCGCCTTATTGGTCAGTGGATCAAATAAATTAGGTTTTGCAGTAAAAACTTAATTTACATGTATTTAATACATTTTCAAAGAAATTATTTATTAGCACATTCCTTATAACACTATTGACATTCTAGTAATTCTAAAAAGTCTTCATCATCTGTTATTTCTTCGTAGGGATCCATATCACAATATGATTAAATAAAACATCACGAAGGTATAAATATTTATTTATTGAACGGCTTTCGTACAATTTAAAGCCCTTAAACTTGAATCTAATGAGAAATTACCGAATTTTTAATTCACCTTGAGAATTGCGACCCCCACGGTCTTTTGGAAATTTAAAAATATTTTCGTTGAAAGCCGGTGGTCCGTTTTATTATCATAATTTTTACTGCCAGGTTGTATGATAAACGGTTACCGAGATATGGCCGGAGACCGAGATTAAACAGACACCTGGTATATATTTATCAAGCGAACAAAAGTATTTAGATCTGGATTTGGAATATTTTCTGACCGGAAGTAACACTTTTACTCTTAGCGAGTAGCAGTTTTTTTCGAATATCTTGCAAAGTAAGCATTCTATAAAGATTTATTAAGAGAATAGAAGTACTTAGAATAGGTTTCTGAATATATTTTTTTAAAATTTGGATTTGAAGTATCACACTTACTGACATGTTCATTTTTCTAAGAAGATAAAGACATTTAAAACAATTTAGAACAACTTTTGTACAATTTAAAACACGTATAAATGTGGTGGCTATATTACATTATTAAGTTATAGGAAACCACTTTGAAAAATGGATTCATTGAGTACGTACAATATTCAGCTTAAATACAAATACTAAAAAACATAACTTCTCTTGTAAATATTATTGATATAACAGTATTCATAGTGCAATAAAATAAGCTTCAAAACAATTCAAGGTGGCAATGCTCTATATATTACATATTATTTAAGGCTACCAATATCTTTGTAAATAATATTAAGAAGTTGAGAAAGGCTTAGATGTAAACTATTATTACTATCGATTATTAACATATTTTATATTTACTGCCAATGACAAATCAATAACATAAATCTTAGCTATTATTTTTTCCCAACTTGCATTATTGTTTGCTTTACTGATGTCTTTTATTCTTGTATTTTGAATTAGATCAAAGTCAATCATCATTCATTCTTATAATTGTTCAAGATAATTATATATTAAAGATAATTAATGTTTACTTACGCCTCCAATACTTTTTCTATGACGTCTCTATTTTGGGCACGTCCGATTTGCTCAAAAAATAATACTAAATGAGCAGCAAACCTTAAAAATTGTGAAGACACATTACCACTGTCTATACATCTCTCCAATTCTTTAAAAATTTCGGGAATTTCATCTAAAATTAAAAATTTCTGAATGACGTGTTCTGGTTTTTGGGCTTCCAATCTGACTATTTTATCACTGGAAGAATCTAATTTATCAAATATTTCATTTAATGACATTCTAAAAATTATGTATTTATTAAATGGTCCAGGAAATATATAATTATATGGTATGTACTTTTGTTGCCAATAAAATTCTGGTAACTCTTCATATTCTCTATTAACACAATCTCGTATTTCTGATTCCACACGAACGTCGACCATGACTTTCAGGTATGCCCAAAGATGATCATTCCAATTATTACAAGCTGGTAATAAGTACCTCAGATATCCACAGTATGCTGCTAGTGATGCTTTTTCATATTTGGTTAAGTGAACCTAAAAAAATATGTAATAATGAAAATAAAGTTATTTCTTGGGTATTTTCGAATGTTACTAATGTACAAATATTTTTAACGTAAATGAAAACTATTTTCACGGTGTAAAAGACAATATGAAAATATATTCTTCATTACATGTATCTGTGACAAACAGGAAGAATATATCTTCATGGTAGTATGTACGTATGTTTGTTTCATTAATACAAGCAAAAAAATATATAAAGAAGAAGGCTTTCGATAAAACTATTAATTAAAGCAAAACTCATAGCTTGAGCAAAATCCTTTCAGCAACCGATATGCACCTGTATATTAAAATGGCGTCTAATTTGAGATGTCTACGATGCTGCCAGATTTAAATCATTATGATCGCCTGCAGGTACTATAAAACGGCAAAAGTATGTACGAACTAAAATTAATTAATAAATTTAATTGGAGTCTGTGGCTTGATACTAAACAAAAGAAACTAATAAAGCTTGATATTAAACAAAAACACACTAAAGCACAGGAAGCCTAGATACGTATATAGCTTTCTGTGCTTTATTAGTGTTTTTGTTTGTAATTAATAATATTTCCGGATATATAGCCTTAGCTAGTAAAATACTATTACACGGAAGCTAACTACAAATTAAGTATTGTAAATTCTTGTGTATCTTCCTACGACAGCGAGCTGAAACTGTCTTGCCATCTTTTGGTGGTCTTGGAGGGGAGTCCTCTCGGTTCCCCTTCGAGTGCAATACGGACTATTCTGGACTGCTCGTTCTAGTGTCTTTTCCGCTGTCTTCCCCATACTATGTCTTAAACTCCGCATGTCTGCCTAATGTCATTGTTTCTTACTCAATCCCAGAGAGTCTTGTCTGCTATTGTCCCCGGAGTCTTCATTTGGGATGATCGTGCTCTGCCTTCGATGCCGTAAGTCAGTACTGGTCTCACACATATTTTATAAATGCGGATTTTGCTTTCTATTCTTATGTGTTTATTTCATATCGATTAGATATCCAGAAATTACGGCCGCTTTATTAACCTGATTTTTTAGATCATTTGCCAGATTCTGCTGACTGGACATGTTTACTCCTAGGTATTTAATTTGCATTACCTGCTCTATGGGTTGATCTTGAATTACCAGCTTGCATCTTACCGGTTCTTTAGCGAAGGTTAGACATTTTGTTTTTACACTGATATAGTCATATGACGTTTTTGAGTAATTTTAGAAAAGGCAAGTAATTTGTAGATCGTTTTCTGTTTCGGCTACGATAACAGCGTCGTCTGCATTGCAGATCATGCTTATGATCTTGTTACACATTCTGTATCCCCTTTTTAATAATGTTACCTCTTTTATTATCATATGCATCAACAGGCTGAATAAGAAGGGCCTCAAGCTGTCGCCTTGTCTAATGCCTCCGGGCGTCAGTATTTTTGTAGATGTTTCATTCCCTAGTCGCATCTTTGCTGTATTACTCTCATTTAACTTTTCAAGTATCTTGATAATTTCCGGCGTTGTCTGATGTCTTTCCAGTACTATAATTACGTCTTTTAATCGTACTCTATCAAACGCTTTTGTAAAATATATTAAGTAAGCGTATGCAACGTTCCATTATCAACCTTAATATAAGCTGCCGGCGGATTCATGCTAATAGCGTGGGAAAATACGGCTTATCCGAATCACCATGGTTACCGCCCGAACAGTCAAAATCGACGAAAATTGGATGCACGGGGCGCAGTAATCGTCCCTGGATACGTGAAATTAAAAGTTGGCCCTTTGCCCGAACAAAGGGACAACTTTAAATTTCCGGTCGACGGAGAGATTTTCCTCCTACGTGGAGCCCGTGCAGAGATATCCGCCGTCAAAGAGGAGCGTGCAAATATTTTGTAACATAAAAATGGCTTACGTACTTAAAAATGCAGTAGTGGTCATCAAAAAGAGACATTTCGCTAATCTGACAGCTCCAACGAAAAATTTTGCATGTTTGACTTTTAAGCCTTATATTCCGAATTTTGAAGGTTTTGACGGCCCAACAAGGTACATAATCGTTAAGTCAGACATTTCTGTACCGATCGCATGTCTATTGCGACTTCATCGACGTACGATATCGATAGGACGAGTGATTTAAATTCCTCATGCAGACGGACATCGTAGAAAAATGGCCGAAATACGCCAGAAATACATGTACACAATAAATCAAGTGCAATGCTCATAATATGTTATGTACACACATATACATTCATGTGCACTGCCCGTAAATATGTTATATATCGGTAGCTTGACTTAACATTTTTACATACAGGCTGATATCTTTTAATTACTATAAATTTGAATTTTAAAATACGATCATTCCAGAACGGGGAAAAGGATTGCTTTTAATTATTAACGTCAGATGAGATTCAAGGCAAATAAACACACATAATATAGGACAAGGACAATGCACTAAATTAATTATTTGAACGCAATTAAAACGTTTTTTTTAATATTCTTTTGAAGATTACACGTCTATTTTCTCTGAGATTTAAAAAAAAATTGCAGATTTGAACATAGAGTCAAGCCTACATATAAATATGGCAGTTGAACAAACTATTTACATTAGGTCGATAGCCCGATGGCAAGATTGACGGCTTCTTAATACAATGACTTTGCCGGGTCCGGTTCGAACCCAGGCCGGGACAAATATTTTTTTTTCGAATGCGATATTGTGTATTTATTTCGAATATTTTACGGGGAATTTATAAGAGAAGACGCCGGACTTCTCGACATAATTTTCCCGCTCGATGAACTAATGATTCATATATACAGCATGATTTTTTCTTATAATTATTATAAATTCCATTTAAAATACAATAATTCTAAAACGGGTATGCCTTTTTCTTAAGGGAAAAAATAATGCTTTTAACATTTATGTGCCCCAACGAAATAATTATTTAAATAATTACGCACTGCGGAGTGGGTGGAGCCAAATCAACTTTTTCTTCTGACTAAGGTAAAACTCCGTACTCGGGGGCTCTTGGTGTCGGTGATCTCAAGCCCAATGGCAAAATTTCAAAAAAAAAATGGTGCATCTAATATGGCGGAAGAGTTTTTTGATAATTGACGTATGAATGTGAAATTTTAGATACGGGGGTGTCTTAGGTCGCCGATCACGAATCGAAAGTCAAAATGTCAAAAAAAAAAAAAAATGGCCGAAGTTTTTTGAAAATTTACGTATGAATGTGAAATTTTAGATACGGGGGTGTCTTAGGTCGCCAATCACGAATCCAAAGTCAAAATGTCAAAAAAAAACAAAATGGCGGAAGTTTTTTGAAAATTGACGTATGAATGCGAAATTTTAGGTACGGGGGTGTCTTAGGTCGCCGATCACAAATCGAAAGTCAAAATGTCAAAAAAACAAAATGGCGGACAAATTTTTTGAAAATTGACGTATAAATATGAAATTTTAGATACGGGAGTGTCTGCGGACGCCGATCACCAATCCATAGTCAAAATGTATAAAAGAAACAAAATGGCGGCAGAATTTTTTGAAAATTGACGTATAAATGCGAAATTTTAGATACGGGGGTATATGCGGACGCCGATCACCAATCCATAGTCAAAATGTCAAAAAAAACAAAATGGCGGAAGAATTTTTTGAAAATTGACGTATGAATGTGAAATGTTTGGTACGGGGGTGTGTGCGGACGCCGATCACGAATCGAAAGTCAAAATGTCAAAAAAAAAACAAAATGGCCGAAGTTCTTTGAAAATTGACGTATGAATGTGAAATTTTAGGTGCGGGGTTGTCTTAGATCGCCGATCACGAATCCAAAGTCAAAATGTCAAAAAAAAAAGAAAATGGCGGAAATTTTTTGAAAATTGACGTATGAATGTGAAATTTTAGGTACGGGGGTGTGTTAGGTCGCCGATCACAAATCGAAAGTCAAAATGTCAAAAAAAACAAAATGGCGGAAGTTTTTTTGAAAATTGACGTATGAATGTGAAATTTTAGGTACGGGGGTGTCTTAGGTCGCCGATCACAAATCGAAAGTCAAAATGTCAAAAAAAAACAAAATGGCCGAATTTTGTTTGAAAATTCACGTATGAATGTGAAATTTTAGATACGGGGGTGTCTTAGGTCGCCGATCACGAATCCAAAGTCAAAATGTCAAAAAAAAAATGGCGGAAGAATTTTTTGAAAACTGACGTATGAATGTGAAATTTTAGATGCGGGGGTGTCTCAGGTCGCCGATCACGAATCCATAGTCAAAATGTCAAAAAAAACAAAATGGCGGACGAATTTTTTTAAAATTGACGTATGAATGTGAGATTTTAGATACGGGAGTGTCTTAGGTCGCCGATCACGAATCCAACGTCAAAATGTCAAAAAAAAAACAAAATGGCGGAAGAATTTTTTGAAAATTGACGTATGAATGTGAAATTTTAGATACGGGAGTGTCTTAGGTCGCCGATCACGAATCCATAGTGCAAATGTCAAAAAAAACAAAATGGCGGAAGAGTTTTTTGAATATTGACGTACGAACGTGAAATTTTAGATGCTGGGGGGGTTGAGGTCGCCGATCACGAATCCATAGTCAAAATGTCAAAAAAACTTGATGGCGGATCTAATATGACAGAAATATTCTTCAAAATGTCTTTACTCTTGGTGAAATCTAGCAAATGGCTTTTTCAGGTCGCTGATTACGAATCCGAAATAAATATTTTAAAAAACAATGTTGCGGAAAGGTTCTTCGAAAAGTGCTTGGATCTGAGCACATCCTTCCTTCGTAAACTTTAACATGATTTATGTTTAACATTTAATTATTCTCCTCGCTCTTCTGTGTTCAGTGTGACGGTTTGTGTAAAAAGGAAAGGAAAGTTCTAAATAATATATACGATTGGCATAACAAAATTTATATGTGTACAGGGGTGCGTCAAAAGTCGGACATTCTCTCTCTCTCTCTCGAAATGGCTTCCCTATGTATAATATTTGACAGGTAAAATTTTGCAATATCTCAAATTTAATGCCCTTAAATTATTGGTGAATGTTTCATTAAAGTTGACATAATATTTGAATGTAACCTTCAACATTAAAATGCCCTAACAACTACAACGGCAAATTTAAACTTATTTTTAATTATTTATATTATTGTACTGTATTAGTTGATTAAGTTCAATTGCGGGCCGGTTTTCCCAATGCAGATCAGCGTACTCATTAAATCAAATACGGGATAATACGTTTTTGCAAAAACCGGTTAGCGCTAATAATTGGTTAAGAACGTTATTAAATGAAGATACTTTAACCGGTGTTTTTCCAAACCTGATAAAATATTAAACAGTAATTAGGGTTACTTACACATGCGCATAACCTAGAAGATTTGGATTTTTATTAGTATTGACTGCGATTATATTTTCTTATGCATTTGTAATTAATAATTATTTTTATTCGTGATTTAGTAATTGTGTTGCTCCTTCTATACATGAAATTAACAGTATAATTAAAAATAAAAACATAATATTGAATATGTGCAACTTTTAGCTTACTACGGAAATACTTGTGTTTTGAAAGCTTTTTAATTCTGTTACATTTCTGGGACTTTATCTCAGTTGCTAAAAATTCTAAATATTTGTGAAAATTTATGCCTGCGCTTCCTCTTTTCTTCTTTGTAATTGCTTTTAACAGCACCTTATTAAAACTTCATTTTAGACTCACTCTGATATGTCATTAACATATTAAACCACATTTAGTTTGTTGTTTGAAGTTCATCAGCATTTATTAGCATTATATAAAAATGTTTGAAAGCGACGCCCATTTATCTAACAACATTTTTATAAACATTTTAAATACAATACAGTTGAGCAGGTCAATTAAAATAACGAGCCCGCGATCGAGAGCGAGTAGTATACATAATATCCATTCTATCACTAGAGAAATAACCGTACCAATAGTAATGTAATTCAGTGTAAATTTAAAATGATCTTTAATACAAGTCCTTTATTTAAATCGATGTGCGAACTAATTTCGTGTAGGTGATAGATCAATATATCAAAACTGATAACAGAAATTTTATATTAAAAAAGCTGCTCCATATTACACACAAGAGTGAAAAATATCTCTTGAAATGGTTTCTATCTTTTGATGTCAAAACAATGTTAAATTGAATTTTAGGTTCTTATTTATTATTATTGTGTAAGCCTATCTTAAATTGTTTTTGAGTTATTTACATTCTTTCTTTCAATGACAGTAAACTTCAAAAAGATTGCCAAATACTATATTTTTCCACTGTTGTTCCAAGAGCGTATTATAAGATTGTCAATAAAATTATTCCATCTGTCATCATGACAGAAGTTTGCTGAAAAAAATATGCATCTATACAAGGTGTGATAAAAATTGAAAAAATAGTTTCTTTCGATACTTTAACAAGACTTATGTTTAACACTAAATTACCTTTCTCGCTCTTGAGTGTGTACCAGTTCGTGGAAAAAACAGTTCGCGAAGAATTTTAAATAAAATATCCTATTGGTTTAACAAAATATATTTATATACAAGGGTGCTTCAAAAGTTTATAAAAGTGGACATTCTAAAAAGCGTTTTTTACAGGAAAGGCGCTTCAATAGGGCTTAAATTTAAAACTTGGGCTTTTTCCTTTTATTATTATTTCGTGCTCCTTTATTAACGATAGTTGATTTTGAAAAGGTTAACAGGCTTTTACACTTTCACATCAAAGTAGTATTGTAAACTGTCTTAATCAACATGTTGGACTTTTTGATGTCATTATGCTTTTGGATACCTTAACATGACATGTTTTATTTATATACAGGGGTGCGTCAAAAGTTAATAAAATCAGACATTCTAAAAGGCGTCATAACAGTGATTGCTTTTTACACGAAACTATGAAAAAGCTGTAAGCGGACGCGAAAAAGGCGATTCAGACTAAAAGAGATTGACGGACCCGCTGTAAGCGGACGGACCGCTGTAAGCGGACGATCAGCTGTAAGCGGACGGACCCGCTGTAAGCGGACGTTATAGCTAGTTATATATACTAAAAGCCGAGTAGTCAATGGCAACCAAACCCGGTCAAAATCGACGAAAATTGGGTACGCGGGGGGAAGAACTCGTCTCTGGATACGCGAAATTGAAAGCTGCCCTTTGGCGTGAAGTTACCTACGACCTTGAATTGTTCCTCGACGGAGAGATTTTCCTTCTAAGTGGAGCGTGTGCAGAGATATCGCCCGTTGAAGAGGAGCGTGCATTCGGTGTTTTAACAGAAAAATGGCTTACGTCATGACGATTCACGTGACAACCGATCAAAATCGTAAAAATGTCAGGTATGACAGGCACGCGCGAAAGAATTGTAAAAGTTTCACATTGACGAAGAAATTTCAGGCCGTCGAGGTTTAGAGTGCGGAAAGAGGGTTGGAAACCAAAAAAGTGGACTTTTCCGCGACGATTGAGTGCACTGTCCACGTGCCAAGTCTGTCGCTGTCGAAGGTGCGACTCATTGAAGACTTTTATGCAGGGTATAATAATCTCGCGATGACGAGTTTGCGTGTCATTAATGACTATATATATATTCACGTTCATCCATCGGTTGTCAAGTTTAAATGTCAGAAGGCCGACAAATAAAGATATTACGAAGAAGAGGTGTATTTTTAATTGAAACGTGGTACCTTTCAGATACGTATTAGTGTTATTATTATCAATCGTTACTATTTCCTTTCTATATGAATATATGAACAAAATGCCGACGGATATGATAAAATAAACTTAAAGTGTATTGTCGCACGTAAGTACAGTAATAAATATAACGATTTTGCTATCTTTTATTAAGATATATTAATAAATACAATGACACTCTATTCATTATATATGTCATCGAAATGTAAATTTCATACAACGAAGAACTTGAAGCAAGCTTAAATAAAGAAGAACCATCTGAGTTTTGCCATTTGGGCCTGTCAAATTACGTTAGATGCACACGAATTATACAAAACCTAAATGTCAACAGAATGTTGGAAATGTATCAGTGTTCAAGTTATAATTATATAAATTTAAACCATTTTACGAATGGGATCATTTAATAACATTTCTCATCGATCTCTCTACGTACAAATAATAGGGCGACTTTTCTTTATTTGTCAGATGTGTCCGAAGCACTTCGAAATAAAATAAATACATCAAATAAGATTCCCATAAGCATGTATGTCATTTCGTTTACCAATTCAGTTATAAAAGCAAGTATTTAAAGTGTGCGACTGCTGGTTGGCACCAACTAATCAGAAGTACATTTTTGGTTAAATGGTACGACAGTGTCTAGCATCAACCGTATAGGAGCTAGCAAGATTTTCGATTGCGTTTTAGAAAGTATATTATTAAAGCGTAATATGAAAATTAATTAATTCTCTCAATGACCTGTAAGTTTAAAACATGTTTTATTAAGTTAGCCTGACATTTCGTTCTCACAAGTTTATGTGTGAACAAATACAGTTCAACGAACTATTGTCACGATGACAGGTGGAACGACAATTTTGGTTAAACATCTTCATGTCAGCTGTCTGACTTTTCATTGTCATAGGTATGTGTCATCGAAATATCGTTACGATGACAGTCTGTCAGAAAATTTGAATTATACACTATTTCAATCGTAAACTTGACACAAAGCGTAGTACCAATTTTATAGAACTAATAACGTGAAACAACATTCAATTAATTTTTTTTTTTGATCTGTCGACGTTCACCATGGACTAGATGTACACAACTGATACAAAACCTGAATGTCAATAAAAAAATTTTAAATATCAGCGTTCATTAAATTATATAGGAATATTGTTCGCTTTGTGGGCAAAGTCTTAATAAATAAATTCATTTGCCACCATAATGTATAATCCATTTCTAGAGATATTTCTTTAAATTTAATCTTCATTCATTACAATAGCAAAGTTAACTACATAATTATCCTCCACTGTCATTCATTCATATAGAAATTAAAATACCGTAAATAGTATAGGTAATAGTGAATAGGTACAACCTAACCAACTAAAAAGAAGAAGCGTATGCGGTATCATAAAAATTAAATTAACATTATGAATGACATAGGTACTCCGACAATTTTATGTATTATGGTTAGAGTTGTTGCCGATATGCCATACGATTTTTTAACGCATACACATAATCTGACATTACGTCAAACCAGTGAGCTGTAGCAGTGAAATCAACTGTTCACAGGGACAAATATTATACGGATCTAAATTCTAATTAGCTCCCTTATTTTCAGAAATAGCGTACCGAAAATAGTTATACCGTATTTAGTTGTTTTTTTAGTGAAATCTGCCTTATGAAGTTTAACAAACATTTTTATAGGGGAAAGGATTATTAACATTTAACATTCATTAAAACAGCATGCGACCAGCATTAATCGCATTACCAATGAGATGCCCTTACAGCCTTAGATATAATATTAAAAAGATATAAGTACAAGCGAAGAGGCGAATCAACCTCGAAGAGCTCCATAACATCACTATATCTAACAATGGTTGCTTTCTGCAAACACGAGAGTTGCGAAATTGTTCACATAATTCTAACTTCTCTTTATTGAAATTTAAACGTTCTTTATCATAAAAATTAACACAAAAACATTCATAAATTTACAAACTATATTCAACGTAATGACTATAAAAACATCATCAAAAATAATAATGAGTAGTATAAATACATCGTACCTATACTTGCCCATACTTAATTCAATATAATGATTCCTTTCTATAATTGCTTCCTTTGCGACGAGAAATCATAACAGAATTTGAATTTTGAAAAAAATTATCAACATACAAACTGACATCGAAAGTCACAATTTTTAAATATTGTACTAAATTTTTCTATTATATAAATGCTTTAAAAAAGTGTAATTTCCGGTACGTTAGAGTTATGTTATTAAATTTTGACAATTTTTTAATTGAATAAAATTGATGATAATTATAACAAACGTCAAAATATAATTATTTTATAGGTTATGAAGATAACTGACATAGAGGTGGGCAAAACAGCTCATTTCTTTGACTCGGTTCAGCTCCTCATTGTGAGCCGGGTCACGGAACCGGCTCATTTGAACCGTGTGGATCCGTAATAGCATACCGTTCATGAACGTGTAGTACACATATAATACTCGGCGCCGCGCGCCGTCGTCGCGTCGACTCAAACGAACCGGGATGATAATTTCGGCTGCGCGCACACCAATTGTACAAAATGTTTGACAAACAATTTATTTGAAGCCAAAATGCACACAAATTTGACAAATTATTAGGTTGTTGTACACAAATTAAACAAAATATATGTAAAACTAAATTATCAATTATCGGCATCTCAATCTCGACATAATACATCCGCTTGACTTAACATTTTTATAGATATACAGGTTGATTATTGTTCTTTTAATGATTATATATTTGCATTATTAAAATACTTTAATTCCAGAACGCGTACGCCTTAATGGGGGAAAAGATAGCTTTTAACATTTATGTGCCCTTATGACAACGATTACGCATACATGCAGAGTGGGCGGAGCTATCTGAAATTAATTTCTCTCTTCTGATTAAAGTAAAATTCGGCACTTGGGAGTCTTTGTGGTATCATTGATCACGTATCCAAAGTCGAAATGTCAAAAAAAAAACAAAATGGCCGAAGGATTTTTTGAAAATTGACGTATAAATGTGAAATTTTAGATACGAGGGTGTCTTAAGTCGCCGATCACAAATCCAAAATCAGAATGTCATAAAAAAACAAAATGGCGGATGATTTTTTTGAAAATTGACGTATGAATATAAAATTTTAGATACGGGGGTTTTGGGGGTCGCCGATCACGATTCCAAGGTGAAAATGTCAAAAAAAAAAACAAAATGTCGGAATATTTTTTTCAAATTGACGTATGAATGTAAAATTTTAGATATGGGGGTTTTGGGGGCGCCGATCACGATTCCAAAGTCAAAATGTCAAAAAAAACAAAACGGCGGAAGATTTTTTGAAAATTAACGTATCAATGTGAAATTTTAGATACGGGGGTTTTGGGGGTCGCCGATCACGATTCCAAAGTCAAAATGTCATAAAAAAACAAAATGGCGGAAGAATTTTTTGAAAATTGACGTATGAATGTAAAATTTTAGATACGGGGGTTTTGGGGGTCGCCGATAACGATTCCAAAGTCAAAATGTAAAAAAAAAAATGGCTGAAGATTTTTTGAAAATTGACGTATGAATGTAAAATTTTAGATACGGGGGTTTTGGGGGTCGCCGATCACGATTCCAAAGTCAAAATGTCAAAATAAGCAAAATGGCGAAAGATTTTTTTTGAAAATTGACGTATGAGTATGAAATTTTAGATACAGGGGTGTGTTAGGTCGTCGATCACAAATCCAAAATCAAAATGTCATAAAAAAACAAAATCGTGGAAGAATTTTTTGAAAATTGACATATGAATGTAAAATTTTAGATAAGGGGGTTTTGGGGGACGCCGATCACGATTCCAAAGTCAAAATGTCAAAAAAAACAAAATGACGGAAGATTTTTTTGAAAATTGACGTATGAATGTAAAATTTTAGGCATGGGGGTTTTGGGGGTCGTCGATCACGATTCCAAAGTCAAAATGTCAAAAAAAACAAAATGACGGAAGATTTTTTTGAAAATTGACGTATGAATGTGAAATTTCAAATACGGGGGTTTTGGGGATCGCCGATCACGATTCCAAAGCCAAAATGTCAAAAAAAAACAAAATGGCGGAAGATTTTTTGAAAATTGAGTCATGAATGTAAAATTTTAGATACAGGGGTTTTGGAGGTCGCCGATCACGATTCCAAAGTAAAAATGTCAAAAAAAACAAAATGACGTAAGATTTTTTGAAAATTGACGTATGAATGTAAATTTAAGATACGGGGGTTTTGGGGGTCGCCGATCACGATTCCAAAGTCAAAATGTCAAAATAAGCAAAATGGCGAAAGATTTTTTTGAAAATTGACGTATGAGTGTGAAATTTTAGATACAGGGGTGTGTTAGGTCGCCGATCACAAATCCAAAATCAAAATCTCATAAAAAAACAAAATCGTGGAAGAATTTTTTGAAAATTGAGATATGAATGTAAAATTTTAGATAAGGGGGTTTTGGGGGTCGCCGATCACGATTCCAAATTCAAAATGTCAAAAAAAAACAAAAGGGCGGAAGATTTTTTTGAAAATTGACGTATGAATGTGAAATTTTAGATACGCGAGTTTTGGGGGTCGCCGATCACGATTCCAAAGTCAAACTGTCAAAAAAAAACAAAATGGCGAAAGATTTTTTTGAAAATTCACGTATGAATGTGAAATTTTAGATACGGGGGTTTTGGGGGTCGCCGATCACGATTCCAAAGCCAAAATGTCAAAAAAAAACAAAATGGCGGATTATTCTTTGAAAATTGAGTCATGAATGTAAATTTTTAGATACAGGGGTTTTGGGGGTCGCCGATCACGATTCCAAAGTCAAGATGTCAAAAAAACAAAATGACGGAAGATTTTTTGAAAATTGACGTATAAATGTAAAATTTTAGTACGGGGGTTTTGGGGGTCGCCGATCACGATTCCAAAGTCAAAATGTCAAAAAAACAAAATGGCGGAAGATTTTTTTGAAAATTGACTTATTAATGTAAAATTTTAGATACGGGGGTTTTGGGGGTCGCCGATCACGATTCCAAAGTCAAAATTTCAAAAAAAACAAAATGGCGAAAGATTTTTTAGAAAATTGACGTATTAATGTAAAATTTTAGATACGGGGGTTTTGGGGGTCGCCGATCACGATTCCAAAGTCAAAATGTCAAAAACAGCAAAATGGCGAAAGATTTTTTTGAAAATTGACGTATGAGTGTGAAATTTTAGATACGGGGGTGTGTTAGGTCGCCGATCACAAATCCAAAATCAAAATGTCATAAAAAAACAAAATCGTGGAAGAATTTTTTGAAAATTGACATATGAATGTAAAATTGTAGATACGGGGGTTTTGGGGGGTCGCCGATCACGATTCCAAAGTCAAAATGTCAAAAAAAGCAAAATGGCGGAAGATTTTTTTGAAAATTGACGTATGAATGTGAAATTTCAAATACGGGGGTTTTGGGGGTCGCCGATCACGATTCCAAAGCCAAAATGTCAAAAAAAACAAAATGACGTAAGATTTTTTGAAAATTGACGTATGAATGTAAATTTAAGATACGGGGGTTTTGGGGGTCGCCGATCACGATTCCAAAGTCAAAATGTCAAAATAAGCAAAATGGCGAAAGATTTTTTTGAAAATTGACGTATGAGTGTGAAATTTTAGATACAGGGGTGTGTTAGGTCGCCGATCACAAATCCAAAATCAAAATCTCATAAAAAAACAAAATCGTGGAAGAATTTTTTGAAAATTGAGATATGAATGTAAAATTTTAGATAAGGGGGTTTTGGGGGTCGCCGATCACGATTCCAAATTCAAAATGTCAAAAAAAAACAAAAGGGCGGAAGATTTTTTTGAAAATTGACGTATGAATGTGAAATTTTAGATACGCGAGTTTTGGGGGTCGCCGATCACGATTCCAAAGTCAAACTGTCAAAAAAAAACAAAATGGCGAAAGATTTTTTTGAAAATTCACGTATGAATGTGAAATTTTAGATACGGGGGTTTTGGGGGTCGCCGATCACGATTCCAAAGCCAAAATGTCAAAAAAAAACAAAATGGCGGATTATTCTTTGAAAATTGAGTCATGAATGTAAATTTTTAGATACGGGGGTTTTGGGGGTCGCCGATCACGATTCCAAAGTCAAGATGTCAAAAAAACAAAATGACGGAAGATTTTTTGAAAATTGACGTATAAATGTAAAATTTTAGTACGGGGGTTTTGGGGGTCGCCGATCACGATTCCAAAGTCAAAATGTCAAAAAAACAAAATGGCGGAAGATTTTTTTGAAAATTGACTTATTAATGTAAAATTTTAGATACGGGGGTTTTGGGGGTCGCCGATCACGATTCCAAAGTCAAAATGTCAAAAAAAACAAAATGGCGAAAGATTTTTTAGAAAATTGACGTATTAATGTAAAATTTTAGATACGGGGGTTTTGGGGGTCGCCGATCACGATTCCAAAGTCAAAATGTCAAAAACAGCAAAATGGCGAAAGATTTTTTTGAAAATTGACGTATGAGTGTGAAATTTTAGATACGGGGGTGTGTTAGGTCGCCGATCACAAATCCAAAATCAAAATGTCATAAAAAAACAAAATCGTGGAAGAATTTTTTGAAAATTGACATATGAATGTAAAATTGTAGATACGGGGGTTTTGGGGGGTCGCCGATCACGATTCCAAAGTCAAAATGTCAAAAAAAGCAAAATGGCGGAAGATTTTTTTGAAAATTGACGTATGAATGTGAAATTTCAAATACGGGGGTTTTGGGGGTCGCCGATCACGATTCCAAAGCCAAAATGTCAAAAAAAACAAAATGGCGGAAGATTTTTTGAAAATTGAGTCATGAATGTAAAATTTTAGATACGGGGGTTTTGGAGGTCGCCGATCACGATTCCAAAGTAAAAATGTCAAAAAAAACAAAATGACGGAAGATTTTTTGAAAATTGACGTATGAATGTAAAATTTTAGATACGGGGGTTTTGGGGGTCGCCGATCACGATTCCAAAGTCAAAATGTCAAAATAAGCAAAATGGCGAAAGATTTTTTTGAAAATTGACGTGAGTGTGAAATTTTAGATACAGGGGTGTTAGGTCGCCGATCACAAATCCAAAATCAAAATGTCATAAAAAAACAAAATCGTGGAAGAATTTTTTGAAAATTGAGATATGAATGTAAAATTTTAGATAAGGGGGTTTTGGGGGTCGCCGATCACGATTTCAAAGTCAAAATGTCAAAAAAAAAACAAAAGGGCGGAAGATTTTTTTGAAAATTGACGTATGAATGTGAAATTTTAGATACGCGAGTTTTGGGGGTCGCCGATCACGATTCCAAAGTCAAACTGTCAAAAAAAAACAAAATGGCGAAAGATTTTTTTGAAAATTCACGTATGAATGTGAAATTTTAGATACGGGGGTTTTGGGGGTCGCCGATCACGATTCCAAAGCCAAACTGTCAAAAAAAAAACAAAATGGCGAAAGATTTTTTAGAAAATTGACGTATTAATGTAAAATTTTAGATACGGGGGTTTCGGGGGTCGCCGATCACGATTCCAAAGTCAAAATGTCAAAAAAAGCAAAATGGTGGAAGAGTTTTTTGAAAATTGACGTATGAATGTGAAATTTTAGATACGAGGGTTTTGGGGGTCGCCGATCACGATTCCAAAGCCAAACTGAAAAAAAAACAAATGGGCGGAAGATTCTTTTGAAAATTGACGAATGAATGTGAAATTTCAAATATGGGGGTTTTGGGGGTCGCCGATCACGATTCCAAAGCCAAACTGAAAAAAAACAAGAAAATGGCGGAAGATTTTTTTGAAAATTGAGTCATGAATGTGAAATTTCAAATACGGGGGTTTTGGGGGTCGCCGATCACGATTCCAAAGTCAAAATGTCAAAAAAAACAAAATGGCGAAAGATTTTTTTGAAAATTGACGTGAGTGTGAAATTTTAGATACAGGGGTGTTAGGTCGCCGATCACAAATCCAAAATCAAAATGTCATAAAAAAACAAAATCGTGGAAGAATTTTTTGAAAATTGACATATGAATGTAAAATTTTAGATACGGGGGTTTTGGGGGTCGCCGATCACGATTCCAAAGTCAAAATGTCAAAAAAAACAAAATGACGGAAGATTTTTTTGAAAATTGACGTATGAATGTGAAATTTCAGATACGGGGGTTTTGGGGGTCGCCGATCACGATTCCAAAGTCAAAATGTCAAAAAAAGCAAAATGGCGGAAGATTTTTTGAAAATTGACGTATGAATGTAAAATTTTAGGTACGGGGGTTTTGGGGGTCGCCGATCACGATTCCAAAGTCAGCATGTCAAAAAAAACAAAATGGCGAAAGATTTTTTTAGAAAATTGACGTATTAATGTAAAATTTTAGATACGGGGGTTTTGGGGGTCGCCGATCACGATTCCAAAGTCAAAATGTCAGAAAAAGCAAAACGGCGAAAGATTTTTTTGAAAATTGATGTATGAATGTAAAATTTTAGATACGGGGGTTTTGGGGGTCGCCGATCACGATTCCAAAGTCAAAATGTCAGAAAAAGCAAAACGGCGAAAGATTTTTTTGAAAATTGATGTATGAATGTAAAATTTTAGATACGGGGGTTTTGGGGGTCGCCGATCACGATTTCAAAGCAAAATGTCAAAAAAAACAAAATGGCGAAAGATTTTTTGAAAATTGACGTAAAATTTTAGATACGGGGGTTTTGGGGGTCGTCGATCACGATTCCAAAGTCAAAATGTCAAAAACAGCAAAATGGCGAAAGATTTTTTTGAAAATTGACGTATGAGTGTGAAATTTTAGATACGGGGGTGTGTTAGGTCGCCGATCACAAATCCAAAATCAAAATGTCATAAAAAAACAAAATCGTGGAAGAATTTTTTGAAAATTGACATATGAATGTAAAATTTTAGATACGGGGGTTTTGGGGGGTCGCCGATCACGATTCCAAAGTCAAAATGTCAAAAAAAACAAAATGACGGTAGATTTTTTTAAAAATTGACGTATGAATGTGAAATTTCAGATACGGGGGTTTTGGGGGTCGACGATCACGATTCCAAAGCCAAAATGTCAAAAAAAAACAAAATGGCGTAAGATTTTTTGAAAATTGAGTCATGAATATAAAAATTTAGATACGGGGGTTTTGGGGGTCGCCGATCACGATTCCAAAGTCAAAATGTCAAAAAAAAACAAAATGACGGAAGATTTTTTTGAAAATTGACGTATGAATGTGAAATTTCATTTCATTTTTTTTGGGGGTCGCCGATCACAATCCCAAAGTCAAAATGTCAAAAAAAAAAACGGCGGAAGATTTTTTTGAAAGTTGACGTATGAAAGTGAAATTTTAGACACGGCGGTTTTGGGGGTCGCCGATCACGATTCCAAAGTCAAAATGTCAAAAAAAAACAAAATGGCGGAAGATGTTTTTGAAAATTTACGTATGAGTGTGAAATTTTAGATACGGGGGTTTTGAGGGTCGCCGATCACGATTCCAAAGTCAAAATGTCAACAAAAAAAAAAAATGGCGAAAGATTTTTTTGGAAATTGACGTATGAGTGTGAAATTTTAGATACAGGGGTGTGTTAGGTCGCCGATCACAAATCCAAAATCAAAATGTCATAAAAAAACAAAATCGTGGAAGAATTTTTTGAAAATTGACATATGAATGTAAAATTTTAGTTAAGGGGGTTTTGCGGGTCGCCGATCACGATTCCAAAGTCGAAATGTCAAAAAAAACAAAATGACGGAAGATTTTTTTGAAAATTGACGTATGAATGTGAAATTTCAGATACGGGGGTTTTGTGGGTCGCCGATCACAATCCCAAAGTCAAAATGTCAAAAAAAGCAAAATGGCGAAAGATTTTTTTGAAAATTGACGTATGAGTGTGAAATTTTAGATACGGGGGGTTTTGGGGGTCGCCGATCACGATTCCAAACTCAAAATGTCAAAAAAAAAATGGCGGAAGATTTTTTGAAAATTGAGTTATGAATGTAAAATTTTAGATACGGGGGTTTTGGGGGTCGCCGATCACGATTCCAAAGTCAAAATGTCAAAAAAACAAAACGGCGGAAGATTTTTTGAAAGTTGACGTATGAATGTGAAATTTTAGATACGGGGGTTTTGGGGGTCGCCGATCACGATTCCAAAGTCAAAATGTCAAAAAAAAACAAAATGGCGGGAGATTTTCTTGAAAGTTGACGTATGAATATGAAATTTTAAATACGGGGGTTTTGGGGGTCGCCGATCACGATTCCAAAGTCAAAATGTCAAAAAAAAAATGGCGGAAGATGTTTTTGAAAATTGACGTATGAGTGTGAAATTTTAGATACGGGGGTTTTGAGGGTCGCCGATCACGATTCCAAAGTCAAAATGTCAAAAAAAACCAAAATGGCGGAAGATTTTTTTGGAAATTGACGTATGAATGTAAAAAATACGGGGGTTTTGGGGGTCGCCGATCACGATTCCAAAGTCAAAATGTCAAAAAAAAACAAAATGGCGAAAGATGTTTTTGAAAATTGACGTATGAATGCGAAATTTTAGATACGGGGGTGTCTTAGGTCGCCGATCACGATTCCAAAGCCAAAATGTCAAAAAAAACAAAATGGCGGAAGAGTTCTTTGAAAATTGACGTATGAATGTGAAATTTTAGATACGGCTTATTACACCTTCAATTCGGTGATTCTTCGAAACGTGATTGAACAGGGTTTAAATTTAATACTTAATTTTTTCTTATCAATAGTAGATTCGAAAACATCAGAATCGTATTGTACACTGTCCCAATGAAAATGTTGCGCTCACTGAGCTCATTGTTTCTTTCGATACTTTAACATGACTTTTGTTTAACATTAAATTACGTTTCTCGCTCTTGAGTGTGAACCGGTTTGTGTAAAAAAACAGTTCGAGTAGAATTTCAAATAAAATATACTATCGGCTTAACAAAATGTATGTAGGGGTGCTTTAAAAGTTTATAAAAGTGGACATTCTAAAAACGTCATGCCAGTGAACGCTTTTTACAGGAAAGGCGCTTCAATGGGGCTTCAATTTAAAACTTGGGCTTTTTACTTTTATTATTATTTCGTGCTCCTTTATTAACGATAGTAGATTTTGAAAGGGTTGACAGGCTTTCACACTTTCGCATCAAAATAGTATTGTACACTGTCTTAATAAAAATGTTGCGCTTCTTGATCTCATTGTGCCTTTACATACTTTAACACGACTTATGTTTAACATTAAATTACCTTTCTCGCTCTTGAGTGTGTACCGGTTTGTGTAAAAAACAATTCGAGAAACATTTTAAATACAATAAACTATTGGCTTCACAAAATATATGTATATACCGGGATGCTTTAAAAGTTTATAAAACTGGACATTCTAAAAAGCGTTTTTTTACAGGAAAAGCGCTTTAATAGGGCTTAAATTTAAAACTTGGGCTTTTTACTTTTATTATTATTTTGTGCTTTTTTCTTAACGAGAGTAGACTTCGAAAAGATTGACAGGCTCTTATACGTTCACATCAAAATAGTATTGTAAACTGTCTTAATGAAAATGTTACGCTTTTTGAGAGCTCATTGTTCCTTTGGATATTTTAACATGACTTATGTTTAACATTAAATTACCTTTCTCGCTCTTGAGTGTGTACCGGTTTGTGTAAGAAACAATTCGAGAAAAATTTTAAATAAAATAAAAGGCACTTCAATTTAAAACTTGCGCTTTTTACTTTTACTTTTATTTTGTGCTCCTTTATTAACGATAGTGGATTTCAAAAAGGTCACACTTTACATCAAAATAGTATTGTACACTGTCTTAATAAAAATGTTGCGCTTTTTGATCTCAATGTGTCTTTGGATACTTTAACACGACTTATGTTTAACATTAAATTACCTTTCTCGCTCTTGAGTGTGTACCGGTTTGTGTTAAAAACAGTTCGAGAAGAATTTTAAATAAGATATCCTATTGGCTTAACATAATAAATGTATATACAGGGGTGCTTCAAATATTTATAAAAATGGACATTCTAGAAAGCGCTGTTTACAGGAAAGGCGCTTGAAAAGGGCTTAAATTTAAAACTTGGGTTTTTTACTTTTATTATTATTTTGTGCTCCTTTATTAATGATAGTGGATTTCAAAAGGGTCTCACTTTACATCAAAGTAGTATTGTAAACTGTTTTAATAAAAATGTTGCGCTTTTTGAGCTCATTCTGTCTTTGGATACTTTAACATTGCTTATGATTAACTTTAAATTACCTTTCTCGCTCTTGAGTGTGTACCGATTTGTGTCAAAAACAGATCGAGAATAATTTTAAATAAAATATACTCTGCTCTTTTATTAACGATAGTGGACTTCGAAAAGGTAGTAAGAAAGTAATATACTTTATAAATTAAATTTACTTTACCCATTCACATACATATGTTTGCGAGCTATATATTTGAAGTTCATCAGCATTCATTAGCATTCTATAAGAATGTTTGAAAGCGACGCCCATTTACCAAACAAAATTTGTTGTAAACATGTTAAACACTATGGAGATACTACGTATATTTGAGCATGTCAATTAAAATGACGAGCCCGCGATAGCGGGCGAGTAGTATATATGTAATTCATTGAAATTTTAAAATGTTCTTCAATACAAGTCCTTCATTTTTAAATGACGTGCGAACTAATTTTGAGTATGTGACAGACGAATATTTCAATTATGCTGACCAAAATTTCATAATGAAAGCGCTGTTCCACTTCAAATAATTTGAGTGAAAATATCTCAGTGTCAGACTGCTTATTACGTTCTTTTTTATTAATATTGTGCATGCCTATCTTAAATTGTTTCTGAGCATTTGACATACTTTTTGTTAATATACTAAATTTTTCCACTGTTATTTCAATAGCGTATTATCCCGATTGTCTCAATGAAAATGATGCACTTATTCAGCATATTGGTTCTTCGGATACTTTAACATCATTCTTATGTTTAACATTAAATTATCTTTCTCGCTCTTCATTGTGTAACAGTTTGTGTAAAAAAAAATTCTAGGGGAATTCTAAATGAAATATACAATTGGCTTTACAAAATATATGTATATACAGAGTGTGCCACAAGTCTATAAAATCTTATATGCTAAAAACCACAACGAGAGTGATCGCGTTTTACAGGAAACTGTAAAAAGCTGTAAGCGACGCGCAAAAGGCGAATTCAAGCTCGAAAAGATTGAAGCCATAGCTCACAAACATTCAACACAATAAATATTGCAATATATAATAATAGGCCCAATGATAATAGTGTATAGGTAAGAAATTTATAAATTCGATTCCTTATTTGTTTATAAATACTTTCTACTTATTTTTAGCAATTATCGTTACATGACTGGAGTCATTTCGTCCATGAATTCAGTTGTAAAAATACTTCAAAATATTATAAGATATTGTAAATAGAAAAAAGAAACTAAAATATATTCCTACCAGATTAAACAAGCACTTAATCATGTTGTTACTGTGCCAGGCAAATTGAGAAGTAATATCATACGTATTCAAAAAAGATTGCTTAATTATCATTGATGAAAATGAACTTCCCGCGACATCGTCAATTAGAATAATTCAAAATAGCAATTCTAAAAGGATGTTTTACAGTATTTTCGAATATAACAATAAGTAATCAATATTACCATAATACATACATATATTATATCTATATATTCCTTAAATTGTAGGTGTACAATGCAAAAGAAAATAATTATGTACAGTGTGAACAAGGCTTTACCAACATTATTAAGCATCATACATAACTGACAGTTGTAATACAAAGAAACACTGCAAATTATAAGAGTATAGGAATGGAAATCAGTATAAAAAATGCCAATGAAGTAAATATTATTTGTTATAGAACAATGATTAAATGAATTATTTAAAAGTATACATTCGCGTCAACAAAACATAATTCTAATAAAGCTATCTACAAGTTTGTATAAAATAAAATGTTTTTTTAAAATTCTAATGAATTTTCATTTAAACCAAAAAGACCAATGGAATCGACATATGTATATAGACTGAAACACTATTAACAAAAACTATCAAACCACATTTTCCAACTGATGCAAAAAAAACAGATTTCGAGATTATTCTAATTTTATACCCACAAACAAAATTCAAACTACAGATAAATTAGGCAAACGTGAAATAAATCATCGGCAAGTCAAGGCACAAAACCAATAATAGTAGAAAAATTATAAATAGAGTGAAAACTACCGTCTGTGAGGCACAGGAAAAGTATGTGAAAAATGTCAATATAACTTTAAACGATAAAATACATCTTATTTCATGGACAGCCGTTAAACATTTTCAATTTAAAAACTGCTATTATCACTAAATCTATTATTAATCATTTCATCCGATAAGCATTCTGAATAAAATATTGCATAGTTGTAAACTATATACAGGGGTGTATAAAAACAACTAAGCAATATTGAACATCTAAAACACAATTATATTTAGTTATTCGCTATATATCGGAATTATATGGTGTTTCAAAAACTGAAACGCAATAAAGACAAAATCCGCAATAAATTTAGAGGAATAAGGGGGAGCGGTACCTCAACTGTAAGCGGAATAAGAGGCGATAGCGGGCCTTCAAGGCCTGCCGTATTAGCTAGTTGCGACATAATATAAGCTGCCGGCTTACCTTTACAAATGACGTGAGAAAATACGGGATAGAGATAGGACCGTGCAACGGGTGACGTTTCTCGAAATTGTGCAACGCCCTGTATAGGTAGCGCGTTCGGACCGATCGTCGCGTGAAGAGGAATGTCCGAGCTAATTACGATTAAAATTTCGGCTTTATAGCTCTGTCCGATGGCCGGATATTTACGGACAAATTTAAACGTTGTTTTTTAAGACGTTGCCGATTTTCTGAAGGGATCTCCTTTTAAACGAATATATAACACGCATAGGGAAAAGTACGGTTAAAAAGCCCGTACTTTCTGCTTTTCAACGCGCTCGAAAGCATATTTTAAGGTCGAGGGACGCGTGAGCAATTACAATATACGTTCCGTCGAATTTTTCAAAACACGCGAAATTAAGCCATGACGTGCCTAAAGAATGTACTTTTTACGTAAATAAAAACGAGGACTAAACACATAATTGACTTTTCGCAAATCTGACAGCTCCAACGAGAAATTTTGCACGTTTGACTTTTAAGCCTTATATTCCGAATTTAGAAGGTTTTGACGGCCCAACAAGATTCATAATAGTAAGTACAGATATTTCTAGACCATTCCCATTCCTATTGCGACTTCATCGACGTACGATATCGATAGTGCGTGTAAATTAAATTCCTCATGCAGACGGACATCGTAGAAAAATGGCCGAAATACGCCAGAAATACATGTACACAATAAATCAAGTGCAATGCTCATAACATGAAATGTACACACATACACATTCATGTGCACTGGCCCGTGAATATACATATTATATATCGGTAGCTTGACTTAACATTTTTACATACAGGCTGATATCTTTTAATGATTACAAATTTGAATTTTAAAATACGCGTAGTCCAGTTTCCTTAATGAGTAAAAGGATTGCTTTTAATTATTAACGTCAGAATAAATTCATGGCAAATAAACACACATAATATAGGACAAGGACAAGATACTAAATTAATTATCTGGACGCAATTTAAACGTATTCTTTTGAAGATTAAACGTCTATTTTCTCTGAGATTTAAAAAAAATATTGCAGATTTCAACATAGAGTCAAGCTTACATATAAATATGGCAGTTGAACAAACTATTTACATATAGGTCGATAGCCCGATGCACAAGATTGACGGCTTCTTAATACAATGATTTTGCCGGGTCCGGTTCGAACCCAGACCGGGGCAAAATATTTTTTTTTCGAATGAGATGTGTATTTATTTCGTGTATTTTACCGGCAATTTATAAGACATGACGCCGGACTGCTCGACATAATTTTCCCGGTCGATGAAATAATCATTCACATATACAGCATGATTTTTTCTTAATTATTATAAATTCCATTTAAAATACAATAATTCTAAAACGGGTATGTCGTTTTCTTAAGGGAAAAAATATTGCTTTTAACATTTACGTGCCCTACGAAATAATTATTTAAATAATTATTATTTATTAATAATGAAATTTTAGATACGGGGATGTCTTAGGTCGCCGATCACGCATCCAAAGTCAAAATGTCAAAAAAAAAACAAAATGGCGGAAGTTTTTTGAAAATTGACGGATGAATGTGAAATTTTAGGTACGGGGGTGTCTTAGGTCGCCGATCACAAATCGAAAGTCAAAATGTCAAAAAAAAAACAAAATGGCGGAAGTTTTTTGAAAATTGACGTATGAATGTGAAATTTTAGGTACGGGGGTGTCTTAGGTCGCCGATCACAAATCGAAAGTCAAAATGTCAAAAAAAAACAAAATGGCCGAAGTTTTTTGAAAATTGACGTATGAATGTGAAATTTTAGATACGGGGGTTTTGGGGGTCGCCGATCATGATTCCAAAGCCAAAATGTCAAAAAAAATCAAAATGGCGGACCAGTTTTTTGAAAATTGACGTATGAATGTGAAATTTTAGATACGGGGGTTTTGGGGGTCGCCAATCATGATTCCAAAGTCAAAATGTCAAAAAAATCAAAATGGCGGACCAGTTTTTTGAAAATTGACGTATGAATGTGAAATTTTAGATACGGGGGTTTTGGGGGTCGCCGATCATGATTCCAAAGTCAAAATGTCAAAAAAATCAAAATGGCGGACCAGTTTTTTGAAAATTGACCTATGAATGAGAAATTTTAGATACGGGGGTGTCTTAGGTCGCCGATCACGAATCCATAGTCAAAATGTCAAAAAAAAAATGGCGGACGAGTTTTTTGAAAATTAACATATGAATGTGAAATTTTAGATACGGGGGTTTTGGGGGGTCGCCGATCGTGATTCCAAAGTCAAAATATCAAAAGAATCAAAATGGCGGACCAGTTTTTTTAAAATTGACGTATGAATGGGAAATTTTAGACACGGGCGTTTATGGGGTCGCCGATCACAAATCCAAAGTCGAAATGTCAAAAAACATAATGGCGGATTCAATATGGCGGAAAGGTTCTTCAAAATGCCGTTAATCTTGGTGAAAAGTGCTTGGACCTGAGCACATCCTTCCTTCGTAAACTTTAACATGATTTATGTTTACCATTAAATTATCCTTCTCGCTCTTCAGTGTTCAGTGTAACGGTTTGTGTAAGAAGGAAAGAAGAGTTCTAAGTAATATTACGATTGGCATAACAAAATTCTAACTAACTAAATTTCTATCAGTATCACTGCAGTTTGTTGTACTTTGCTATTTATTCCATAATATAAATTTTAAATATGTGCTATTTACACAAAAATTTTCAGATGTATTCACAAAATAAATGTCTACAGATTATTTACTAAAATTAAGTTTCTAAAGCGGCTCTAAAGATGATTCAGTGCTTTTGAAATCTATGTACTTCTGTAGGACACTCCGTGTGCTGAAGTTTAAGTTTCTTATTGTTGGTAATGGCCAGCTGGATACTCTTTAATTTTCAATTTTCAAAGTATGAAACAGTTAATTTATGCATTTCTTATTATTTAATTTTAACATGTCCAATAAGTTCAAGCTCATTTTCGCAAATCATTTTTTTGGACATCATTAGATTTTTATTATGGATAAAAGTAACAACACAAACACAATAAAATCAACCTACTTTGCCTTTTTTATTTACATAATGACGGATCCAACATACGAATAGGTTCTTCAGAAACTTTCAGTATCCCTCAAATTTGTTTCACCTTTCACTATTATTCCATAATAGAAATTTTAAATATGTGCTAAATGTCGACAGATTATTTACTAAAATTAAAATTCTAATTATATAGAATATAAACCAAAAAAAAAGTGCAAAAAGCACAAAAAACAAGTTCAAATGTAGAAAATGGCGCAAACATTATGAGAGAAATATTGACTAATTTAAAAAAAAATCCCTATACATAGGTACGTTTTGGACACATGCGTAGTTTCGATATAGTAAATTGCACGATCAAGCTACGAACTAGAAACGACGGTTCAATGCTACTACAAATATACATTAGCCGCAACAACTTCAAAATAACGAAAGTAAACTAACTAATTAATGTTTTAGAATATATAGCTTCCGCTACAAAAATACCATTAAATGAAAGCCGGTTACAAAATGAATATTATAAATAATGTTATTGTATGTTACTTTCTTACACCGACATTTTATTTAATGCATAGCTATTCTGTGTAGTAGGCAGGCATTGTTGACAATTTTACATTATTTTGATGACAATTATAACAAACGTCAAAATAAAATTAAGACACATGTCAAAAGGTGAATGCAGTTGTCTGTTGTGTTTATTGGAAAACGTATTTTGAGTTTACAAGTATGTATTTCTGTAATTTACTTCACACGTTTTGTTTACTTTTGTGCTGAAAGGAGAGATGTTATTTTCCATACAATAGAATCAAACATTTTTAATCACGTCTAATAATACTTTTTTCACTTAGTCCAATTTAAATAATTTATTATAACCAACATGTTCCTTAACATGTTAGGTTACAATCATATAATTATTCATACTCAATAACACATATAGTGCACGTAATAAATAAATAATAAAATAAATTAAATCTACATTCCATAAATATTTATAAAGGAATCTCCATTCGCTCATAAACAAAAGCAACACAACCAACAACTGCAATAATTTTCTATATGGTTATGTCGCTTTGGCAACCAACATGCGCCAGTAGTTTAAAATGGCGTGAAATTTGAGATGTTGCATAAGTTTATTTGTTAAACATGATATTTGTCATAATTACCTTTTGATGTTCATTATAATTGTCTTTCAAACCCTCTTTATTTATCAAAAATGCTTGCCCATTATACAGAGTAGCCAAGTATTAAATAAAATGTATGTATAGAAAGAGTAGGTATATTTGTAACTGGTTTTCATGTAATAATATTCACTAGCGGAATCTACTTGGGGTTTCTAGGTTCGCTGATGAAGAATCTGAAGTTTATATTTAAAAATAAAATGGCGTGTCCAATATAGCGTAATGATTCTTCGAAAACGTATTGGATCCGCGTGGAATTCAATATTTGGGATTCTTATTGTCGCTGATAACGAATTGGAAGTCGAAATATCAAAAAAAAAGTGGGGCGACCAACATGGTGGAAATGTGCGAAACATAATTAGATCTTTCTCAAATTTATTACTTGAGGGTTTTTGGGGTCCCTGTTGACGCTTCCGAAGTCAATCTTTCAAAATGCCAAATGACGAGTGCAATTTGACGGTTCTTACTTGGCCCCTTTTGAGTCTTTGATGAAATTGAATTTTCGGTTCATTTTTATTATTATTGTTTATGTCTATCTTAAATTGTTTTTGAGTTATTACCATTCTTTTTGATTTTTTCTTAAAAACTGTAGACTTTGAAACAGTCGTCAAACTTTTCTATTGTCGCATCAGAAGCGTATTGCAGACTGTATCAACGAAAATGGTGCTGTCTTTGAGCACATTATTTCTTCGGATACCTTAAAATGACTTTTATGTTAAACATTAAAATATCTTTCTTATTCGTATACCGGTCTGTGTTAAAAACAGTTTGAGAAGAATTCTGAGTAATATATACGATTGACTTTACAAAATATAATGGCATAATGTATATACAGGGATGTGTCAAAAGTTTATAAAAACGGAAATTCTAACAACGGTCCTGACAGTGATCAGGTTTTACTGAAAGCTGTAAAAAGGTTGTAAGCAGACGCGCAAAAGGCTATTCAAGCATGAAGAGATTGAAAAATAGCTATTGCGAAGTAATATCGTAGGTATTCACAACAGATTGTTTAATTATCATTGATGAAAATGAAAGGTGCTTCAATAGGGCTTAAATTTTAAGCTTGGGCTTTTTACTTTTATTATTATTTTGTGCTCTTTTATTAACGATAGTGGACTTCGAAAAGGTAGTAAGAAAGTAATATACTTTATAAATTAAATTTACCTTACCCAGTCACATACATATGTTTGCGAGCTATATGTTTGAAGTTCATCAGCATTCATTAGCATTCTATAATAATGTTTGAAAGCGACGCCCATTTATCAAACAAAATTTGTTATAAACATGTTAAACACTATGCAGATATTATGTATATTTGAGCATGTCAATTAAAATGACGAGCCCGCGATAGCGGGCGAGTAGTATATTCTTTCTATCGTCAGAGAGAGAACAGTACGAATAATAATGTAATTCAGTGAAAATTTAAAAGTTCTTCAATACAAGTCCTTCATTTTCAATTGACGTGCGAACTAATTTTGAGTATGTGACAGACGAATATTTCAAATCTGCTGACCAAAATTTCATAATGAAAGCGCTGTTACACTTCAAATAATTTGGGTGATAATATCTGTGTCAAATTGATTATTAGGTTCTTTTTTATTAATATTGTGCATGCCTATCTTAAATTGTTTCCGAGCAATTGACATACTTTTTGTTAATATACTACATTTTCCACTGTTCTTTCAATAGCGTATTATCCCGATTGTCTCAATGAAAATGATGCACTTATTGAGCATATTGTTTCTTCGGATACTTTAACATCATTCTTATGTTTAACATTAAATTATCTTTCTCGCTCTTCAGTGTCTAACAGTTTGTGTAAAAAGAAATTCTAGAAGAATTCTAAATGAAGTATACAATTGGCTTTACAAAATATATGTATATACAGGTGCGCCAAAAGTCTATAAAATCGTACATTCTAAAAACCACCATGAGAGTGATCGCGTTTTACAGGAAACTGTAAAAGAGCTGTAAGCGGACGCGAAAACGGCGAATTCAAGCTCGAAAAGATTGAAGCATTAGCTCACAAACATTCAACACAATATATATTGCAATATATAATAATTGGCCCAATGATAATAGTGTATAGGTAAGAAATTAATAAATTCGATTCCTTATTTTTGTTTATAAATACTGTCTACTCATTTTTAGCAATTATCATTACATGACTGAAGTCATTTCGTCCATGAATTAAGTTGTAAAAATACTTCAAAATATTATAAGATATTGTAAATAGAAAAAAGAAACTAAAATATATTCCTACAAGATTAAACAAGCACTTAATCATGTTGTTACTGTGCCAGGCAAATTGAGAAGTAATATCATACGTATTCAAAAAAGATTGTTTAATTATCATTGATGAAAATGTACCTCCCGCGACATCGTCAATTACAATAATTCAAAATAGAAATTCTATAAGGATGTTTTACAGTATTTTCGAATATAACACTAAGTAATCAATATTACCATAATACATAAATTATATCTATATATTCCTTAAATTGTAGGTGTACAATGCAAAAGAAAATTATTGTGTAGAGTGTGAACAAGGCTTTACCAACATTATTAAACATTATACATAACTGACAGTTGTAATACAATTTACCACAAAGAAACATTGCAAATTATAAAAGTATAAGAATGGGAATCATTATAAAAAATGCCAATGAAATAAATATTATTTGTTACAGAACAATGATTACATAAACTATCAATTTGTAATAATGAATTATTTAAAAGTATACATTCGCGTCAATAAAACATCTAATAAAGCTATCTCCGATGTTTTTTTAAAATTTCTAATGAAATTTCATTTAAACCAAAAAGACCAATGGAATCGACATATGTGACTGAAACACTATTATCAAAAACTATCAAACCACATTTTCCAACTTATACAAAAAAACACAGATTTCGAGATTATTCTAATTTTATACCCACAAACAAAATTCAAACTATAGATAAATTAGGCAAAAGTGAAATAAATCATCGGCCAATCAAGGCACAAAAACCAATAATAGTAGAAAAATTCAAAATAGAGTAAAAAATACCGACTGTGAAGGCACAGGAAAAGTATGTGAAAAATGTCAATATAACTTTAAACGATAAAATACTTATTTCATGGCCAGCCATTTAACATTTTAAATTTAAAAACTGCTATTACCACTAAATCTATTATTAATCTTTTCATCTGATAAGCATTCTGATCAAAATATTGCATAGTTGTAAACTATATACAGGGATGTATAAAAACAACTAAGCAATATTGAACATCTAAAACACAATTATATTTACTTATTCGCTATATATCGGAATGACATGGTGTTTCAAAAACTGAATCGCAATAAAGACAAAATCCGCAATAAATTTAGAAGAATAAGGGAGAGCGGTACCTCAACTGTAAGCGGAATAAGAGGCGGCAGCGGGCCTTCTAGGCCTGCCGTATTAGCTAGTTATATATAATAAAAGCCGAGTAGTCAATGGCAACCAAACCCGGTCAAAATCGACGAAAATTGGGTACGCGGGGCGCAGAACTCGTCTCTGGATACGCGAAATTGAAAGCTGCCCTTTGGCGTGAAGTTACCGACGACCTTGAATTGTTCCTCGACGGAGAGTTTTCCTTCCCAAGTGGAGCGTGTGCAGAGATATCGCCCGTTGAAGAGGAGCGTGCATACGGTGTTTTAACAGAAAAATGGCTTACGTCATGACGATTCACGTGACAACCGATCAAAATCGTAAAAATGTCAGGTATGACAGGCACGCGCGAAAGAATTGTAAAAATTTCACATTGACGAAGAAATTTCAGGCCGACGAGGTTTAGAGTGCGGAAAGAGGGTTGGAAATCAAAAGAGTGGACTTTTCCGCGACGATTGAGTGCACTGTCCACGTGCCAAATCTGTCGCTGTCGAAGGTGCGACTCATTTAAAGCTTTCCTGCAGGGTAAAAAAATCTCGCAATGACGAGTTTGCGTGTCATTAATGACTATATATATATTCACGTTCATCCATCGATTGTCAAGTTTAAATGTCAGAAGGCCGACAAATATTACGAAGAAGAAGTGTATTTTTAATTGAAACGTGGTACCTTTCAGATACGTATTAGTGTTATTATTATGAATCATTACTATTTCTTTTCTATATGAATATATGAACAAAATGCCGACGGATATGATAAAATAAACTTAAAGTGTATTATCGCACGTAAGTACAGTAACAAATATGACGATTTTTCTATATTTCATTAAGATATATTAATAAATACAATGACACTCTATTCATTATATATGTCATCGAAATGTAAATTTCATACAACGAAGAACTTGAAGCAAGCTTAAATAAAGAAGATCCATCTGAGTTTTGCCATTTGGGCCTGTCAAATTACGTTAGATGCACACGAATTATACAAAACCTAAATGTCAACAGAATGTTGGAAATGTATCAGTGTTCAAGTTATAATTATATAAATTTAAGCCATTTTACGAATGGGATCATTTAATAACATTTCTGATCGATCTCTCTACATACAAATAATAGGACGACTTTTCTTTATTTGTCAGATGTGTCCGAAGCACTTCGAAATAAAATAAATACATCAAATAAGATTCCCATAAGCATGTATGTCATTTCGTTTACCAATTCAGTTAAAAAAGCAAGTATTTAAAGTGTGCAACTGCTGGTTGGCACCAACTGATCAGAAGTACATTTTTGGTTAAATGGTACGACAGTGTCTAGCATCAACTGTATAGGAGCCAGCAAGATTTTCGATTGCGTTTTAGAAAGTATATTATTAAAGCGTAATATGAAAATTAATTAATTCTCTCAATGACCTGTAAGTTTAAAACATGTTTTATTAAGTTAGTCTGACATTTCGTTCTCGCAAGTTTATGCGTGAACAAATACAGTTCAACGAACTATTGTCACGATGACAGGTGGAACGACAATTGTGGTTAAACATCTTGATGTCAGCTGTCTGACTTTTCATTGTCATAGGTATCTGTCATCGAAATATTGTTACGATGACAGTCTGTCAGAAAATTTGAATTATACACTATTTCAATCGTAAACTTGACACAAAGCGTAGTACCAATTTTATAGAACTAATAACGTGAAACAACATTCAATTAATTTTTTTTTTTTGATCTGTCGACGTTCACCTTGGACTAGATGTACACAACTGATACAAAACCTGAATGTCAATAAAAAAATTTTAAATATCAGCGTTCATCAAATTATATAGGAATATTGTTCGCTTTGTGGGCAAAGTCTTAATAAATAAATTCATATGCCACCATAATGTATAATCCATTTCTAGAGATATTTCTTTAAATTTAATCTTCATTCATTACAATAGCAAAGTTAACTACATAATTATTCTCCACTGTCATTCATTCATATAGAAATTAAAATACCATAAATAGTATAGGTAATAGTGAATAGGTACAACCTAACCAACTAAAAAGAAGAAGCGTATGCGGTATCATAAAAATTAAATTAACATTATGAATGGCATAGGTACTCCGACAATTTTATGTATTATGGTTAGAGTTGTTGCCGATATGCCATACGATTTTTTAACGCATACACATAATCTGACATTACGTCAAACCAGTGAGCTGTAGCAGTGAAATCAACTGTTCACAGGGACAAATATTATACGGATCTAAATTCTAATTAGCTCCCTTATTTTCAGAAATAGCGTACCGAAAATAGTTATACCGTATGTTTTTAGTTGTTTTTTAATGAAATCTGCCTTATAAATACAGGGTCACAAACTACATATGAATATATACCGTATAACATTTACAAATTACAGTTTTAAACGTTTGCAAGTTTTGTCATTAAATACTGGAAAAATCTAAGGCAAGTAAATTTCTAAAACAAACGACCCCTGTCGTAAATTAAGGTGGAAATAATTGACAAAACAGGGTCACTAACTACATATGAATATATACCGTATAACATTTACAAATTACAGTTTTAAACGTTTGCAAGTTTTGTCATTAAATACTGGAAAAATCTAAGGCAAGTAAATATCTAGATCAAGGGAATCAAATACGTAAGCACTAAAGAATATACTAAACGGCATTAATTTAATTAAACATGAATTTACCTTTTATTTGAGAATATATACGGGAACTGATCCGAAGGAAATGATACAGAAGTAGTTTCTCGATTTTTTGGTATGGCTGTAAATTAAAGTTGAAAGAATTGAAGCCCACAAGGTCAGTAACTACATATGAATATGTTTATACACTTAGAAATGACAGTCTTAAAAGTTTGCAGGTTTCATTCATTAAATACTGGAAATATCCAAATAGAATTAAAGAATTTGAAGAGTATATATATACTAAATTACATTAAATTCATCGATCACTAATTTAGCATCTTTTCTAAGAAAAGTGTATACTTAAAAGCAGGAAATGAAACAGAAGTGATCCGTATTTTTAATTTTTCAGTACGCAATCCTATAATTTGACATGTTGATATGTAATTAAGTTTAAGTGTAAGAATATCCTTTAAAGTAACAGGAAACTTTAACACTTATATACAAAAAATCCATCTAACGTTTGACTTGCGATGAAACTTCAATTCGAGTTATGAACCATCAAGACGATCAATAGGCGATAACACTTACTGGGAAACGTCAGAATTCACTGCAATAATAGTCTCGGTGGTGCAATCGACTTGGTATGTCATCTCAAAAATACTGTGACCTGACCGGACTAAATACTGAAAACACCAAAGATGTGACGATAAAGAGATGTGCTATCGAAAAAATATCGATGAAGAACAGTCACTATCATCGACGTGTTGTGAAACTTTAAAGCCATAAAGTCGGCAAATGTTGGACAGTTTGGTAATGAAAAGTGAATTTATTTGGCTAATCACCTGAGAACATACGCGAAGCGAAAAGAAGGGAACAATATTTTCTTTCTTTTTTCTTTTTGACGACTAGAGACTCTAAATTTACAAGTTCAATATCTTCTATCAGACATTTACATGGGCGCTATGAGCAGACACGATGTGAATATGTAATGTTAAGGAAATGAAAAAATGCAAAGTTCAAGAGTGGTTTTTGATTGATGAAATGTGAAACCTATTAGATATGTATTATTATTATTACCAACACATAATAAAATATCTCCATCCTTTCCGCTATATTACTATAAATTGTCAATAAAATTAAAATGTTAATCACAAAATAAAATTGATCTTTAATGCAGAAAATATTAAATCCAATTGCCACATTTACATATTTCAACAATGATATTCAATTTGACAATTAGGTCTCGCAGATTTGAAGTTTATAGGAGGAACTTATATAAACATCAATTAACCTCTGACGCAGTGACGGTTTTCGAAAAAGTTTAAAGTTAATCCTTAAAGTGGCAATCAATTTTAAATCACAATTACACTTGCCGGAAAACTTCAAAATTGACAAACCCAATAACACCGATTCTTATATAGTCTATTGTCTATTTTGAACGAACGTCATAGAAATTTATTTCGGCACTGCTCTCAACATCAAGATGTCCGACGAACGCGGTACAGGAACTCCAAACGCACCTAGACAATACGATAAAATGGTTCAAACAATGGAGGACAACAATAAACGAAGACAAATCCCAAGTAATAATCTTTCAAAAGGAATCGGAAAACATCAGACAAAGAAATAACCATCAACAACAACACTACACCATGGAGTAGAGAAATTAAATACCTGGGAATATACCTGGATATAAAGCTCAATTATAACACACACATAGCAAAAACGATAACCAAAACCAAACAAACAAGATGTCAACTATGGCCTCTTATAGGCAGAAAAAGCCAGCTGAACACGAACAACAAAATTCTACTTTACAAACAAGTATTACGTCCAATAAATCAGATGGAAAACCACTCAAATCAAAATCTTAAAAGAGCACTTGCATATGATGGAAATGAAAATTTCAAACACAAAAGACCTAAAGTGGTTCTACTTTAATTCTTAATCAAAATAAAGATAAACAATAGCTA
Organism: Amphimallon solstitiale; assembly: GCA_963170755.1. NCBI lineage: Eukaryota > Metazoa > Arthropoda > Insecta > Coleoptera > Scarabaeidae > Amphimallon > Amphimallon solstitiale. The sequence continues at coordinate 96,873,218 of OY720676.1, read as the reverse complement.
ATCAAATTCAACTCCAACATTCCAAGATTCACCGCTCTCAGATGAAGAGTAAAAGACTAAATAGTCTAACTCAAAGCCACAATAAAGAAGAAGAAGAAATTTATTTCTGTTGCCTATTGTCGTGAAAATCAATGTTAATTGTAACACTTTACTTTTCATAAATGCATAATACATACATATCACATTTAATTTAACGATTTAAAGAGTAAAATGGGCAATTACTATTTTAGTAATGGAACTATTACTACATATAAAGACAATACGATACAGAAACATCATATATGGTAATTTAATAATTATTAGTTACTCTAAGATCGCAAAGTACTTTAATACACAATAACATCACTTCTTCAGAAAAAAATGAAGTAAGCATTACTATCCAGCTGATTTTTATATGTGCTGATCAGAATTAAGAATAATTGACGGGCACATATATGTCACCAAGTTCATTTTTCTATTACCGTTTCTAACACCGATAAATTTAACTAGGGTCTACGCAAAATGTCTGTATTAAATATTAAAGTACGTCGGCATAGCTGACAATGACAACTTAACATCCACATTAGGTTGACTTAAATATTATAGGAAACGTCACAATTGACAGGCAAAAATCCGTCTAACATTTATTTAACGTTGGCAGTCGCACGAAAATTCAATTGCAGGCTATCAAACGTCCAAACGATCGATCAATTTCAGTTCGTGATGACATCTGAACTGCTTTCATGATGACAATTATAACGCAAACATATATGTATATATAGGGGTTCGTCAAAAGTTTATGATAACGGACACTAGAAAAACCATCATGGCAGTGCTCGCGTTTTACAGGAAATTGGAAGAAAGATGTAACCGGATGTTATTTTGTTTAATAATAATTCTGTTATAAAAACAAGCACTTAAGGGATGCGACTGCTGGTTGTCATCAACCGATCAGAGGCACCTTTTTCTGTTAAATGGTACGACATAGCAGGATTTTCCATTGCTTGGAAAATTGGATAGATGTGGCTTTTACTTGGTGAAGATCTATTGAAATCAACGTAAAATAAAACAACAAATTTGTTTATATCTTCACTATATCTATTTATTTACAAAAATGTAAATGCTGTAACGCGTTTCGCTAACACTGTAGCTTTCTCAAACAGCGGTGGTATAATAACATTCCATTGCGTTTGAAAAATATAAGAGCGACAGTACCTATTTTTAAATGTTAGCAAATTTAAAAACACATTCTGTTCATCATGTTTTGTTAATTTCATACGACAATTGGAAAGATAATTTGGTTAAGCACTGTCACTGTGACATTTCGTTCTCGCATGTTATTATGAACGAACACACTTCAACGAACTGCTGTCACAATGACAAGTGCAGTTCTAAATGTCAACTCAACGTTCAGTAAATTATATAGAAATATTATATATTTTATGGGCAAATTCTTAATAAATAAATTCATTTGCCACAAATTATAAATGTCAAATAATGTATAATTCATTATTAGACATATATTGTTTAAATTCAATCTTTATTCATAAACAAAAGCAAAGTGAACTACAGTTGCAATTACTCTCCATTAACAGTACCTCAGATACAGATTCCAATATCATTGTTATGTAAAATAAGGCAAAGGAGTCAAAAGCAATTAATAACATTTTACTTACATTAAAAAAATATATAAGTGTTAATATTCATGTACCCTTGCGTCTGGCAGTGATCACATTTCCAAAGAGGCACATTTATAGAACAACTTATAGAGAAGAAGTGGACGCGAAGAAGCAATTCTAATTCGAAGAGTTTAATGAAACACTATAATAACAATAAGAGCGAGTGTTCAATAGAATAATTGTGTCTTAAATTAAAAAAAAAATAAAAACAAAATGAGTAATCTACATTACTTATACCAATATTGTATGACAAAAATTATAGATCACCTATGATTTATGATGATCGTGTACCAGGGTGGTGTCGCGATCTTATTTCGATCGATTCAATTATTATTTGTGGTTTTAATCATGAAATCTCCCCTTTTGTATTATTTTTTATAAAATATTTCATAAGAATCGCAAAATAACCCAACAAATATGAATTATAGAGGACTTTTTTGCAATGTATGTAAGCAAAATGTTAACACAGATATTTCCACGTCAGTCTGTATGAATGTTTTAGTGTCAAGTATTAGCTTTACGCTAAATAAAGCCCAAACTTAAAACTTCAACAATGAACAGTCAAACTGATGTAAATATGCTTAATTATATTGTCGTTCGTCCTGTCATCGTGGCAGCAAAAAGTATGCGTCTATACAAGGTGTGTCAAAAGTTTAGAAAATAAGATTTTTTTTAGCGTTTTACAGGAATCTGTAATAAACTGTAAGCGGACGCGAAAGGCGATTCAAGCTCGAAGAGATTGATGGACAGCTAGTTCTATTAAATAAACACGTTAGGTGTTTCATTAGTTCGGAACCTTCGTACTTTAGTAGTTCATTTGGAATATTATCGTAATCAGGAACTTTAATACTGTAAATAAATTTATTGAATGTTACCTTTCTGATAAACACACTTTTGAAACAATGGAAATAATAAACCAAGAGGTGAGGCTTGATAAGTTGGAAGAACATATCAGGCAAATGGAAGATAGGTATGATAGGGTATTGGAAGAAATACAAGAAAAAACTTGCAATTGGAAATTATATAACGATGACGGTCTGCATGCGGGTATACAACAGGATAAAAGAATAGAAAATAAAAACAATAACAAATATACAACACACAACAAGGAGTACACAGAGACATCTGGTAAAGAGATCCAAGATTTAAACATAATAGATGATACAAGAGATGCTAGAGAAACACAAATAGTACGGAAAACTGTAAATATGAAGTGTACATCAAGAAATTCTAACTTGGCGGGTACAACAGATGGCGTTATTGACATGGACGCAATAGACAAACAACCCGAGAATCAAAATAAATCGAAAGACGACAGTATCAGTTCACATAAAAGAAATGCAAACAAAAACTCTCAAAGAAAAACTATTGGTAATATTAATGAAAACGTAGCGTTTCGAAAAACGGAGAGGAAATGGATATATGCAGACAGATTTAGAGTAAATTATACGGACAATGAACTCGTGGAATTTTTAAGCAATAAATTTAATACAAACGATATAATAATTGAAACATTTACAAAGATAGATTACACAACTAAAGAGAACTATAGAGCCTTTAAAATAGGATTTCCGGGCATACTGGAAGACGACAAAATCTTTGAAGCCACAAACTGGCCAAACAACATCTGCGTGCGGTTTTTTCGGGGGTTTGTCAGAAAAAATTATCACTACCGGAGCGCGAGAAATAATAACACGAGACGCACAAAAACTTATCACGGAAGAAGATTTTAGAAAAAATTTAAATATAACAGAAACAGCAACATTAAGTATACTTAACTACAATATACAGGGCTTGCTAAAAAAGATAGACGCATTGGAAATAGAGTTACTAACTAACAAGGTAAACGTAGCGTGCTTAACGGAACACTTTCTGAATAAAGAAAGACTGGAGAATGTAAAAATAAAAAACTTTAATATAATAAGCTGTTTCTGTAGAACTAATAATAAGCATGGAGATTCCTTAATTATGACAAATTTAAGAGATAAAGTGGTAGAAAGACAGGATATAGTGGGATTATCTATGGAAAAGGAAATTGAAATATCAGCAGTTGAATTTACAACCTCCAAACTAATAATTATTGCATTGTATAGGCCCCCAACGGGAAGGATGAATATATTTACACAAAAAATCAATGAATTGGTCTTCCTATTAAATATGGAAAAGATACGTTTTTATAGCGGGTGATTTCAATGTTAACTTTATCATAAACACCACAACGATAGAGGACTTACGTAATCTACTTAACACTTATTGTTTAGAGCAGATCTTTGAAGAGCCGTCCAGAATAACGAATACGAGTTGTACTCTCATAGATAATGTTTTCACAAATGTTGAAGCTCAAAATCTAGTCAAACAAACAATTAATCTCCATCTATCTGATCATATGGCACAGATTGTTCAATATAATGGTTCGACTACACCAAAAGAACCCACAACAACAGTAAAAGAAGTAAGAATTATGAACAAAAAAAATATTGTAGCATTCAAAGCACTTATTAGTGATGAAGTTCTCTTGATGGACGAAACATTGGACGCTGCCAGGATGTTCGAACAATTTCACGGGAGATTCGTTCATGCATTTGAGTACTGTTTTCCCGAAAAAAAGGTAAAAGCAAAAAAAGATACGCGAGTGAGTTGTGAGGTGAGCGATGAAGTCATTAAGTTGAAAAACACACTGGACGCGTGGGCGAGTGTAGCAAGAATAACTAAGAACCAAACTATCTACAAAATATATCGAGAGCTCAAGAACCAATATAGTAAAAAAATTACAGAACTAAAACAAAAAGCTAATACTGACTATTTAGAGAAAAGCGACAACAAAATAAAAGCGGTCTGGAAGTTGATCAATGCTGAGAGAAGGCCTACAAATGTAGAAAAGCCAGTAACTTCGTCATTATCCGCGGAGGACATGAATAAATATTTTTGTGGCATGGGTGAGGAAGTGGCTAATGGCATACAGCCAACACAAACGTACAGTGAGTTACTGTCTGCTCTGTCTTTAAACACAGCTGGCTCATTTTACTTTGCCCCGATAGCACCCGATGAAATAGAGATGATCATAAGGAGCCTTAAATCCAAGAATACAGTGGATGTGTATGGCATCTCGACAAATTTTCTTTAGGAAATTGTTAACGAACTGAGAACACCACTGACCATACTTTTCAACAAATGTATAGAAAATGGCCTATTTCCAACACCTTTAAAAGTGGGAAAAGTATTGCCTGTGTTCAAGAAGGGTGACAAGGGTGACTGTAGCAACTATCGCCCAATATGTATTCTACCAGCAATCTCCAAAATCTTTGAAAAAGCGATAGCATCGAGATTGGTAGGCTATTTGGAAGCAAAGGGATATTTATCTTCCGAGCAACATGGATATAGAAGGGGTCGTTCGACGACTACTGGAATAATGCAAATCACCGAATACATATATCAAGCATTTGACAATAACAACTACGCTGAAATCAACCTACTGGATCTAACCAAGGCGTTTGATACTGTGAGTCCTGATGTTTTATGCGAGAAGCTTATGTATTATGGAGTAAGGGGGGTACCTCTGGACCTACTGAAATCCTATATGGCAAATAGAATGCAACTAACGGAATGGAACAACAAACAATCACAGCTCAAGAGAATACACTTTGGAGTACCACAGGGTTCCATACTGGGCCCTCTGCTATTTATTATATATATCAATGATCTACCGACTAGTGTGGTTGGAGCAGAGCTGTGTCTTTACGCAGACGACACTTCCGTTGTGGTGCAGGGGAAAACCAATCAGGAAACTAAACTAAGATCGGAAAACGCAGTGCAAGTGGTGAGTGATTGGTTCACCGCCAACAAGTTAAAGTTAAACATAAATAAAACTCAAAACGTTGTCTTCAGTACCAGAAATACGAACCAAAATACTTCTGCAAGATTTCTGGGTGTCACTATTGATTCGCATTTGAGATGGCATCAGCACATACATGGTTTAGCTCGCACTTTGTCCTCAGCACTGTATGCCATCAAAAGATTAAAATATATTGATTGCAACTCATGTGGCAGCAAGGCTGGCTTACTTCGCGAACTTTCATTCGCATTTGTGCTATGGGATACTATTCTGGGGAACATCTGCGGAGGCTCGGAGGATCTTTGTGATACAAAAAAAGGCCATCAGAATGCTGTGTGGCTTGAAGGTGAATGAAACATGTAGAACACGATTTAGGGAGGAAGGAATATTGACATTAACATCGATCTACATACTTTCAGCAGTGGTGTATGTACACAACAACAAGGAGGCCTTTACCACGAATGGGTACAATCATGGGTATTCAACCCGTGAGAGGGACTGGCTGAGGATCCCACATCATAGGGTGTGTTCCTCGCAGCAATCCATCTTTTACTGGGGGTCGAAATTATACAATAACCTGCCGCCGAGCTTTAAGGGCCTCCCAATCAGCTTGTTTAAGAGAAAAGTGAAGAACCACTTGATTAATGGAGAATACTACACAATAGAAGAATTCCTTAGACACTAGTCATTCCTCTTCTATATACAAATGATCTTATTTGATTTATTATTTGATTTTATTATTTTGTGTTTTTTTTTTCTGTCTTCTTTGTTATTTGTTAAGAGTGTTGTTAGTATTAGTATTATGTCATTAGTAGACAATTGTAATGCATTACAAGTTTGAGAATATTGACAATTTTATGTAACAGAGGTCTTACAAATATATAGTCTATTATTATTATTATTATTATGTATCTACATTTTATTTAATATTTGGCTATTCTGTATAGTAGGCAAGCATTGTTGACAAATTTGTATTGTTTTAATGACAATTATAACAAATGTCAAAAGGTAATTATGACAAATGTCAAAAAAAGCTATCGTAAGTTATATTACTTGGCAGGTAAAATTTTCTCAAATTTGACGCCATTTTAATTTAGTGGCGCATATCGGTTGCCAAAACGATTCAACTACTTATATATGCAATATTACTCTACAATAACGTGAACATTAATTCAATTGATATTGGTTTACTTGGATGTTGTAATTAAATGATCTATCACCTATTCTGTTTCTTTTAGAAATGTTCCTTAGGAAAAGATATCTGCAACATGCTGTGTTGAAAATTGTGGAAGTACTAGTAATCTCGATGTTACTAAAATACCTATTTAAAATATGTAGAGAGCTACATTTTCCATATAAAGAAGATTTATATGAAACTTCAAATTCAAAAAGGTCAAAAATGAAAACAGGTAATAATTGAAATGATTCAACCTCTCTCTATCTACTAAAATTCATTCTTTACAATTATAAGACAACTAATATGGATTTTATAGAAATTTATAGAATTTGCATAACTTGTTGCTTTATAATACAATGCACAACATAAGACAACGATTAATTTGCCAACACAGTGATTTTATCATATACGTATGTGTAAAAACTCTACCTACATAATAGTTTGCAACATTCCATTTTCAATACGTGTACAATTTGTTCTTGTTTCATAATCACGTAGAAATCTTTATAACATATTTAGATCTTCTAAATATTCTATTACAAGTCTAACATTTCCTGCATTTAAATAGAAGCGATGAAATATAACCAGTTATGATGTCATGTCGCATATCCTCAGTAAAAAATGTTTTACAGAAATTGCTTACGTTTCTTTTGAGATCAATGTCAAAGAAACACCTTATTCAATAACTAATACTAAGAATTTTGTCTTTATAGCCTGTTGTAATGTCTCTATTTTCAATTTCTAGGCGTAATACAGATATTTGTACTTCTTTCAAAACAACTTGATAGCGCTATTTATCTAAACTCACTTTAAAAAAAATATAGCCCAACATATCGTCGTTGAGCTGTGAATACCTCCAATGTGACAAAATACACAAAAATCAGGTTTTGGTATATCTCGATTCTATTATTCAGTCTGCATCACTTGTAATACCGCCAATGTGAAAATAAGACGCAGGCGCATTGATAGAAACAAATTTGTATTCTCCAATGTGCAGTGTCAAAAAAAAAGAGACAGAAATACCTCCAATGTGTTATATTGTTGCATTGGAGGTATTACTTACTATGTTACTACTTACCATTGTTTAACACATTTTGTTGACACATGGGTGCTATTTGATAGGATTAACGTGATACGGTCCGTATTTTAGTGTTGTTTTCTTTAGAATTAAATCTGTGACAGACTAAAATGTAAGTAGCAACAACGATTACTATTCAACTAGAATACATTACACGTAATTTCATGTACGGAAGGATTATTTTTCAAACTATTTTGGACCACCCCTTAAAATTACATTAAGTTCAGGATGATTGTATTTGACTAATTTTAACTTTTGTTTTAGTTTAATATAATGATGTCTGCAAGAACCAAAAAAATAATGGCTCGGGTGCTAGAACTGCCGCCTCAAAGTTCTAATAATGATAGAAAAAATGACTGTGCTCAAAAAGTTATGGATGGTGCTGTTATAAGTAGCAATGATAAATCCAGCTCTCTCAAAAATTGTAATTTTTCTGATGAGAACTCATTTGGTATGCGTGGATTTGGTAATTTATTGACAACATAGGAATGTATTAATGAAATTTATTTGTAGAGTTGGGTATAAAAAATACAGAAAATTTGGATTCTGATATTGTTATGACCATCAGCCACACGCCTAAGAAGAACCAAAACTTAAATAGCTTAGGTAATCTTTTTCAGAATTTTTGGTATTATAGAGGTTCGATACTAAATTCATTCATTTCTAGAACTATATTCAATAAATGAAGAGAAGTTAGACTTGCTTAGCGGTGCTGACATTATTATGACCAGCTTGCTCTATGAGCAAAAATTACAAGAAAGCCTAGGTTGTGAAACCATTGTCCAAGAATGTCAAGTTTCCCAAGATGACGAATATTTGGACCTAGACTATAACATTGAAAATTCCGAAATTGAAAACCAATCGCTTCTAATCGAATCTAACAATGAAGCTAACGATGAATCTAAAAACGAATCTACAAATGAATCTAACAATAACAACGCTTCGAACAATGTTACAGCTTCTATTAAAGATGTTCCTAAAACAAACATTCTTAAATCTAGTGAAAAAAGGAGACTGGCTAGCAGTAGACGATTAAAAGGAAAGCCATATATTGGCTATAGAAGATCGAAGGAAAAGGTTGTAACTCACGACACTACCAGAGCAAAAAGAGCAGTCAAGGAAAAATGTACGCACGCCGTCCCAAAGACAACTACTAAAAAATCTTTTTTATGCAGTTCTTTCACAGAAGAAGATCGGAATAATATATTTAAAAAGTTTTGGAACCTGAATTCATGGAATGAGAAGAAATTATTTGTGAGGGGTTTGGTTGACAAACGGCCTATTAGAAGAAGGAGAAAAGAAGTACTGAAAAGAGAAACCACTGATCTAAAGAAGAAAGGACACGATTATTTTTTAACAGACAATGACGGAAAAAGACTCAAAGTCTGCCGCCTTTTTTTTTGAACACCTTAAACTTAGGCGAAGATTCTATGAAAAGATGGATAAATGCAGAAACGGCTGACACAGATTCAAATTCTGATTCTGCTTCTGACGACCCAGAACAAGAACCAATCAAAAAGCGGGCGCTTTCTAGAAAAGCAATTGAGCGTCAGGCGCTCATTGACATTGTGAGAAGTTGGGTGGATTTGATACCAAAAGTTCCTTCCCATTATTGTAGAGCGTCTTCTAAGAAGCAATATGTGGATAACTGTTTTAAGTCAAAAAATCATATGTATGAAATATTTAAGGGTTGGTGTGATCAAAATAATAACAAGCGGGCACATTTAAAACTTTTTAAAAGTGTTCTGAAGGAATTAAACATTGGTATACACAAACCTCGCAAAGATCAATGCGATGTGTGCTATGGACTCAAAACCAAAAATATTTCGCAAGACGAGTATGACACTCATATATTAAAAAAGAACGAAGGTAGGCAAGCAAAGAAGAAAATGAAGGAAAGTGCCAATGATGAGCGGTTAATAGTTACTGTAGACTTGCAAAGTGTTCTAACATGCCCAAAGATACTGGCCTCGAAAAGCTATTACTAACAAAAATTACAAATTCACAATTTCACTATTTATGCCCTTAACGATAAAAAAGTTACTCTGTATATCTGGCACGAGGCAAATGGTGGAGTAAGTGCTAACGAGTTTGCCTCGTGCTTGATTGATTACTTGCATGATGTGACAGACAAATACAAAACAGTCATTATTATATCTGATGGCTGTAACTACCAAAATCGCAATAAGATTCTCGCCAGTGCCTTGAGTGGCTTTTGCAAATTCAAGAATGTTACGGTCCAGCAACTGTACCTGGAAAAGGGCCGTACTATGATGGAAGCCGACTCGGTCCATTCTACTCTTGAACAGTACTTCCAGCCTCCTATCAATTCCCCAGCAGACTATATAACACGCATGATAATGGCGCGCAAGAAACAACCGTACAATGTCAAAAACTTGGATTTTTCGTTTTTTAAAAAATATGAAATGTCTACAAATTTCAGCTCAATTAGACCAGGGAAAAAGGTTGGTGATCCTATGGTTGTTGATATTAGACAACTTAAATATGTGCCTGCTGGTAAGGTGTTTTACACATTGGACTATTCTGAAAACTGGGTGGCCATTCCAAGTCGTCGTGAAAATCAAGATCTTGATAGTTATTTCAGACTCTACAATAAACAGATTCCTATCAGTGACAACAAATTTAACCATCTGCAAGAACTGAAGTCAGTTATTGAAGTAGATCATCATGCGTTCTATGACGCTTTGCCTCATGCTAAGAAACAGAAGAAATAAAATTTTTGATCGTTTCTTGATTTTTTTTGTGTTCCTTATAAGTAGAGTAGCTTTAATAAAGATTTTTTTTCCATTGCAGATGTTAAACTATTATTTTATCTACTCTTTTGAGTAGATAAAATAGCACTTTAACCGCAAGGGTAGATAAAGTAACACTTTAACCGCAAGGGTAGATAAAATTTTCCAATTGCGATTTTTGTGCAAAAAATTGTAATTTTCTTTGAAATTTCATTTTTCTCTTGAACTTGAAGCCCTGCTATGGAAAAAAAATGTTGTATTACACACGACGATAAACTGTCATTATCTTCTCTACCGTAAAAAAATAAAATAAAACGCTCTCGAAGATAAAGTACATGCATTTTTTTACCTTTTAAAATTCTTTGTGATACATCCGATGTGACGTTTTCTTCTTTAAGAACCTACATGTAATACCTACTATGTACTTCCTATTTAAAATATAACTCCAATGTACAAAATTTCGGAATAAACAATTTATCCTATGTAACATTTTTTCTTATTTTCGGCAAAAAAAAGTGTTACATTTGTTACTGAGTGATAATATATTTGAGATACAACTTTAAACAACTATGGTAATAAATGATTAGGGTAAATTTTAACTGTTAATATAAAAAGCAGTTTTTTGTGCCTACTGTACAATTGTACTTTTGTCGCATCGGAGGTATTCACAGCTCAACGACGATATACTAATATCACATACAAGCTGTTAGATACGAAATTACTGCAGATAGATAATAGTGAAAGCAATAAAATGAATAATTTTTATATCTATATATACCAACAGGTATATACCGGGTGGTGCAATAGTGTGTCGGCGGAGCTTAGTGTGAAAACTAATAACGCTGCAGCAATGAGACTCTACGTACGTATGTAGTATGCGACGGTGCATTTTCTAATTTTATTTACAAATATACAGGGTGTTCCAAATTTTCGCAACCACATTCAACTTTTTTATTTTAAATACATTGCTATACTTTCTAGATATTATAATGATAGCCATTCAAATTATCTTTGCAATGATATATGGATATGTGCACTTCAGACTGTTCGTTTTGATTTTATTGATAATATTGTTAAAATCTTGACAGTTGCAGCATCTAACATTTTAAGCTGTAGTCTGTAAATGGGTAGAATGCCTCACGTAACTCTTGTGTTACTAATTTATGGACTAACACGTTATTTGTTTTGAGGTTGAACAAAGTGAATAAATATACAGGGTGTTAAATATGTCGTGTCTAAGTTATCGATCTTTATTGGTTATTTTCTCGTTTTTTTTAAATCTAACCTATAATATTTTTATAAGTCAGCATATTCCTTGTAAAATCGCCTTTAAAATGGTACCAATAACATAGTACTTATTTCTAGTATTTTCAAAGTTATAACCCTTTAATGGGATATACTCATGTTTATAACATGCAAAATGCGGGGCATCTAATAGTTGGTTGGCCATGAAAATAAAATAAAGTAATTTTAACAAACACCTGTTTTTTAAATGCTTTATCATTAGTTTTAGAAATACATTTTGAAAATTTTCGATAATAAAACAATCTTAATTTAAAATGTGTTCAAATATATTTCCATTCTGCTCTACACATGCTCTCAACCGTCTCTGTATCGACAGACTTACATTCTCAGCTAAGTTATTCTCACTTAATTGAAGAAAAGCGTTTCTTATTCGTTGCTGCATGTTCTCTGCCGTTGTAGGAGGTGTTGCGTAAACAATGTTTTTTACAGTTGGCCACAGAAAGAAATCACAAGGTGTAAGATCTGGTGATCGTGGTGGCCAGCTTATCAAACTTCCTCTCCCAATCCACTTATTGGTGAATACCCTATCTAAATGTGCTCTTGCAGCAGCACCATAATGTGCTGGTGCACCATCATGTTGGTACCACAATCTCCTGATGACGTTATCTGGGAGGCCTTCTAATAGCAATGGTAAATTATTTTGTAGGAAATTTGTGTAGATTGCACAATTTAAAGCATTATCAAAAAAGAATGGACCAATAATAGTGTCTCCTATGATGCATGCAATTAGCAAATGTTGCTTCATCTGTGAAAAGCACATGATCTAGAAAAGTTATATCGTGTCGTAATTGTAAAAGTAGCCATTCACAGTACACTAGTCTCCTTTCAAAGTCCGTTTGTAATAAGCCTTGATGATTTTGAATTTTGTAAGGGTGAAACTTATGTTTTTTTTAAATCCTTTTTACAGCAGTGACTTCTATCCCGTGTTGTTTCGAAATTATCCTTGTAGATACGTGCGGATTTTCCACAATGGTCTGGACGACTATCACTTCATTATATTCTGTAATCATAGTCTTACTTCTTTCATGTTCGACGTAATTCACTGAACCCGTTCGAAGAAACCTTATTAACAAATTTTCAAACGTTTTACTATCCGGTGCTCTTCGGTCGGGATATTCCATCGCATATGTTCTTGATGCTAAAAATGGATTTCTGTTGCTAGCGCCAAGAGCAAATACCATGTCTATGAGCTCCTCTTTTGAAAAATTCATTTTAAAGCAAAAACAACAATAAACTATTATGGTATCTAAATGAGAAATAATGTCAATAAAGCGATATAACTGATAACAAGGTAAATACAACACGTAACAACTACTAACAAACAAACGGAAATTAATAATTCACTAGCCGAACTTAATTTATAACAACAAAACGCAATTACAGAAAAGAGAAAATACAGAAAACGACTTTTTATGGACTTTTGAAGTAGAGATTTGACGTTTGGTTGTACAGCCATTTTTTTTTTAAACCAAGGCCAACCAACTATTAGATGCCCCACATATTGCATATTATAAACATGAGTATATCCCATTAAAGGGTTATAACTTTGAAAATACTAGAAATAAGTACTATGTTATTGGTACCATTTTAAAAGCGATTTTACAAGGAATACGCTGACTTATAAAAATATTATAGGTTAGATTTAAAAAAAACGAGAAAATAACCAATAAAGATCGATAACTTAGACACGACATATTTAACACCCTGTATATTTATTCACTTTGTTCAACCTCAAAACAAATAACGTGTTAGTCCATAAATTAGTAACACAAGAGTTACGTGAGGCATTCTACCCATTTACAGACTACAGCTTAAAATGTTAGATGCTGCAACTGTCAAGATTTTAACAATATTATCAATAAAATCAAAACGAACAGTCTGAAGTGCACATATCCATATATCATTGCAAAGATAATTTGAATGGCTATCATTATAATATCTAGAAAGTATAGCAATGTATTTAAAATAAAAAAGTTGAATGTGGTTGCGAAAATTTGGAACACCCTGTATATTTGTAAATAAAATTAGAAAATGCACAGTCGCATACTACATACGTACGTAAAGTCTCATTGCTGCAGCGTTATTAGTTTTCACACTAAGCTCCGCCGACACACTATTGCACCACCCGGTATATATATATATATACTTGTAGATAAGAGAACTAGAGAAAGAAATGACGACTTTCAGGAAGAAAAGCATTTTACTTGTAAATGTATCGTATAGTATATTCACCATTACAATTAAATAAGAAAACAACAGATAAGTGTAAGTTATAAAGTTATAATTATAATTTTATCACAAAAATTTGCCCACGATGAGATTTGAACTCATGACCTTCTTACTGTCGATAAGATGCGCTACCAACTGCGCCACGAGGGCCTGAGTTCATATCTACTTTAAACGTCTTGATCTCTTCAAGTAACAGTTGAAATATACATCTTTATCCGGCAGTTCGTAGCGCATCTTATCGACAGTAAGAAGGTCATGAGTTCAAATCTCATCGTGGGCAAATTTTTGTGATAAAATTTCCTAATTAATTTACTCAGTGCGAAGCAGAAAAATCAATTTAGATATATACAGGGTGAGTTTTTTTGAATGTTTAGCATTGGGATCTCATAAACTACTGGAGATAGAAAAACGCTTAAATGGGGAAAGATGCGCAGTTTTACGAGTTTGATTTAAAACTGCTTTTGTTTCTCCGATAACTTTCATGGCTTATTAGATATTCAAAGAAAACTAAATTTTACGATTTTCTTTAAACATGCTTAGCATCGTCAATAGTAATTTTAGAGAAAAAGTGTTCAGACAAAAGTTTTAGATAATTTTACGCCAAATAAAACTATGTAGCTAATTTTTTTTTTCGTTCACCATTATCGAGTTATGACACAAACTTGTGTTTTTTTAAATGGAAACCATAGTTGGTTTTGACACAATTAAAAAGCCTATTTTTTGCTGATTACAATGATATAAGGTTTGATATGGTTATTTTAAAAAATAAAGAGGATATAGACATTTTTACGGTTTTTATGGAAAACAATTGAATTTCGAACTGATAAAATACAAACCAAACGAAAACTTATTTTGAAATCTTATGTAGTAATAAAATGAAAACTATAAGAACTTTTATTAAGGGCACATAACATTATTAATGTTCAAAGATACCTCCATTATTATTAATACACAAATTGCATCTCTTCACAACAGAGTTTGTAGCATTGCGTACTTTACGCCTATCGATGTTATTAAAAGCAACTAAGACAGCTTCTCTTAAATCGTCGATTGTTTCATATGCTGCTGAAGTTTATTTTGAAAATTATTTTGATCGACGTCAGCCGTCGCTACCTACTTTTAAGAGATTATGGGATAATTTAGCAGATTATGGTTCGTTCGTTAAACCAAAATCAAAAAAAGGGATGGATGAAGATAGAGAAATAAACATATTAGCATGTGTCGCTCAGAATCCATCTACATCGACCCGACACATTTGAACAGAAATGGGCTCCTCTCAACGCACTATTGCCAGAGTGTTGAAGAAGCATAACTTTCGTCCCTACAAATTATCAGTATCACAAACTTTACATGAAGGTGTTCACGTTGAACATAGGAGACCACAAATTAAATTTGGGTTTAATGATTGGTGTGGTGTTATAGGATCAACTGTTCTTCCTCCTTTTATTTTTGATGGATCACTAACTGGCAATCGTTATCTTAATTTTTTACAACAAGATTTCGAGGAAATGTTAGATAATTTAAATTTAAGAACCCGAGCAATGCTGCAATGGTTTCAACATGACGGAGCGCCTCCGCACAATCAACTGAATGTTAGAAATTATTTAAATTTGAACTTCCCTAATCAATGGATAGGACGAAATGCACCCATTGAATGGCCGGCTAGATCCCCTGATTTATCAGTTTTGGATTTTTTCTTGTGGGGTGTACTAAAGGACACAGTATACAAAAGAACATATGAAACAATCCACGATTTAAGAGAAGCTGTCTTAGTTGCTTTTAATAACATCGATAGGCGTAAAGTACGCAATGCTACAAACTCTGTTGTGAAGAGATGCAATTTGTGTATTAATAATAATGGAGGTATCTTTGAACATTAATAATGTTGTGTGCCCTTAATAAAAGTTCTTATAGTTTTCATTTTATTACTACATAAGATTTCAAAATAAGTTTTCGTTTGGTTTGTATTTTATCAGTTCGAAATTCAATTGTTTTCCATAAAAACCGTAAAAATGTCTACATCCTCTTTATTTTTTAAAATAACCATATCAAACCTTATATCATTGTAATCAGCAAAAAATAAGCTTTTTAATGATGTCAAAACCAACTATGGTTTCCATTTAAAAAAACACAAGTTTGTGTCATAACTCGATAATGGTGAACGAAAAAAAAATATTAGCTACAAAGTTTTATTTGGCGTAAAATTATCTAAAACTTTTGTCTGAACACTTTTTCTCTAAAATTACTATTAACGATGCTAAGCATGTTTAAAGAAAATCGTAAAATTTAGTTTTCTTTGAATATCTAATAAGCCATGAAAGTTATCGGAGAAACAAAAGCAGTTTTAAATCAAACTCGTAAAACTGCGCATCTTTCCCCATTTAAGCGTTTTTCTATCTCCAGTAGTTTCTGAGATCCCGATGCTAAACATTCAAAAAAACTCAGCCTGTATATATATATATATATATATATAGACAGGAATACAAGACACATAAAACTTTATGCAGAAAAGAGAAGTAAGAAGGATTGTAAACGACAATGAACAGTTTAAAAGGATTTTGGAAGAATCACGGAATACAGAAAGTCCAGAAAAAGCCAACCAAGCCTAGTATAACAAGACCTGACAAAACCCCCGTTCGTTAGTGAGATCGAAAATAACCGCGTTAAAAATAGGAAAAGCCCATGAGATTGATGACATACCCACAGGTATAATAAATCGGCAGCGAAAATCTTGCAAGAGTATCCATTCATTAGTGGAACAAAACCGGGATGAAGAAAACTTAACTAACGATTGGAACAAATTGGTTTTGTGCCCTAAATATAAAAAGAGAGATATCTGCCATAACTATCAGGCGGGTTTCTGGAAGGGAAAATCCATCGTCACACAAACAACAAATTTTAAACATGGGAATATATGACACTGATGTCTATAATATATTTGAAGATTTTCGCCAAGCATAGGATTCCATCAATAGAAATCAGATCAGTAGCGGCTAATGACAATTGTACGTGGGAGGCTCTTAGTTTTTAACATAACTAAACTGATGTAATAAATTGCAAATATAAATAAAAAATAAATGATCGAACTAATACAAGACTCACTTACATTGCTTGATATTTAAATCCAAGAGGAACGATGTATTTTGTCAGTTTTAATACCCGATGCACGCCAAATTAACAATAAAAAAAAAACTCAAAAACAATGAGACACAAACGGAATAGAAAACGTAACTGTCATAAATGTAAGAAGTTCAATAAAATTTATTTTTTGTAAACAAAATCGAGTTCTTCTGTCTTTTTTGCGAAATAAAATGTTCTATAACTTCTTCATAAAAATCGGAAATATGCGTTGGGTCTTTATTGACGGATACCATAGCTAGGGCAGTAAGTCGATCTTCATTCATTGTATTTCTTAAAAATGATTTTATCCTGTTAAGAGTTGAAAAACATGTTTCACTCAGTACCATATTCAAACCACCCACAACATTTTGATATCACTACTTGAATAAATTCTTTCAAGTTGAGTCTTTAGTTTATCTTGCTGTAACATTGGATAAAATCCAATAAATGACTTGAAAGTTGAAACTGGAAAACTCTGCGGCTTCTAAATGGTCCCTCTATGACAGTCTCTCTTTGAATTGCAAAATTATTGCATCTGAAATTTCCGCAGCAATTATGCAATTTCTATTTTCGGAATTAATTTTTCTCTTTAGTGGAATTTCTAATAGATAACACTTTTTTTTCAAATTCCTCTAAATCTTTTAGGAGGGCAAGACTGCCCTTATTTCTGCTAGTTTTAGTACAATTTTCCTTCATTTCGTCGAAACATTCGATTAACTTCTCCAGATTCTCAAAAACCATATTTACGAGACGGCTGCTATGATTCCAGCGTGTAGCGGCAAATCGAGACAGTTTTCAATTTACAGTTTCTTCTAATATATCACATCTGTCGCTAGAATTTGAAAAGAAAGCGGGAATTGCGGATAAATTTGAAAAAATCTTAGTTTGGCATTTTGACTGATCAATTTTTGTAAGATTAACTTGATGGGCATAGCAATAAACCAAGTGAGCGTACTTATGCTGTAGTTTTATTTTCGCCTAAATTCCCCGGAAGCCCCACTCATAACAATCGCACCGACATATTGCTGTG
Organism: Amphimallon solstitiale; assembly: GCA_963170755.1. Classification (NCBI taxonomy): domain Eukaryota; kingdom Metazoa; phylum Arthropoda; class Insecta; order Coleoptera; family Scarabaeidae; genus Amphimallon; species Amphimallon solstitiale. The sequence goes on along the minus strand of OY720676.1, from coordinate 96,855,036 downwards.
ACCTTTAATTTAGGGTACAATATAAATGCCCTACAAGTTGAGCCAAATAAATGTATGCTGTGCCCTTTAATTCTTTTAAATTAGTGAATTTAATTAATTATTTTTAAAGATAAATGATCACAGATATATTGTGAAAATACATGTACATGGGTTTACAGCGATTTACACACATATTTTGTCTCTCTTACCTTTCCAAGAACCAGCTCTCTTTCTCTCAGGGTGTAGTTTTTTTTTATTCTATATATATTTATTTAAATCAATTATAATATTCTAATTTTGATATGGTATGGCAAGGATTAATTTAAAAACAAACAATATATCTCAGAACAAATATATTTATATATAGTTTTATCTGTATTCATAAAAAAAAACTATTATTTTACCGAATATCTATTCAATCGGTGTCAAACTTACTGAAGCGCCATTTTTACACAAACAATTTGTAATGTTCATCATTTCTGTGTCTCAATTACACCGTATGCACTTTACGGAACTATTTTATCTTTTATATCTATTAGTAAACAATTGTAACTTTTACATTCTATTTAAACCTTTCCAAAACTAAAATAACAACATATCTAAACTGCTGCTTTCATGTGAATCTCATTTTTAACAACTCTCTCGTATTTCTTTTTAGTGAAATCTTTTTTTCCCTTTTTTATCAATATAGAAAAAGTATAAAAACACATCTGCAAGCAAAGCACATGCAGAAATTATATTCCATTTGCTTAAAGTATTACCTATACCATGGGCGTAGCCAGCGAAGGGCAGGGAGGGGCAACTGCCCCCCCCCCCCTGGAAGCAAAAATAAATTAAATAATTTTTAAATTTTAATAAATGAAAAATTAAATCTAAAATATACATATTTTTCTGTTCTGCATATTTTTTTTTGTTATCTGTTTTATATATTTTGTTTGTTGTTGTGGTCGTTTGGTTGCTTTTATGAACATTTTAAAATTAATTAATAAGCTCTAATAAATAAAATTATTCGCGTGTCCTTTGTCACTAAAATATATTTCATCAGCAAAAAACAAAGCTGTTTGAAAAACTGACATAGTGCTAAATATATATTAATAGCGTTTTCGATCTATGCATTGGTGCACACCAGAATTGTCCCACACCAGAATTGGATAAAAAGGAGTGTTCGAATTACTCTCAGGATACGTCAATTTTTAGTGTTCGATTCAACCACTTAACAGTCGGACATTTTTGAGAAAAATGGTAAAAAAAGTGTCACCTATTAATTAAAATAAATTTACTCAATAAGTAGTTTTAGCGTGAAATATTTTGAAACATTCAATACACAATCCTACATCAGAATCCGAATTAAATACTCTTATAACAACTATTGAGTTGGTGTGTAAGTGCTCTTGTCTAGCGACAGTGTCCTATTTAATAGTGTAACAAAACGCCACTGGTTTTCTTCGAGTTCTAGAAAAATCGAGATACAAGTGAGGAATATACGGGAACCGGCGATGCGAATGTTCTGGCAATTTCTAGGCTCAAAAGCGTATATAAAGTTACTTGTCTATCCGGCGCGAAGACCGAAGACAGACAGTACAGTACAGTACATAGTGCAGGATACGAAGTTGCATACGGCGAATAGAAAGCGAGGCGCGAGAAACAAGAGGGAAAATCCGTAACAATAGTTTTACCACAGAATAAAGAGACAGAAAAGACAATATGGATATAAGAAATTGGTTACAAAAAGATACGTTAAATAATTTCAGTAGAAAATTAAATTTTTAATTAAAACTTTAGAGTCAGAGTCATTCCATTAGAAATGGTCCAAAATTTTGAAAATTGGTTGCTCGACCAGCACCAAATAAAACAAAACTACCATGTAACGATAGCTTATAATGCAGATATGTTACATCCCATGTTAATTTTTGTTCACAATTAAAACTTGAAATTTGTACATATTAAAGATCAAACAGCACTTTGTACGTGCTATTAATTTCATTTTGTGTTTTTAATCTAAAGAAAAAATATTAACATCAGATATAGTATATCCACATTATAAGCTATCACTATCATTACATGGTAGTTTTGTTTTATACTAATTTTTATACTAGGGACTAAGAACAAGAATGATATTAGGTTATTATTTTTAGGTCAAAAATCTCTAAACCGGAAAAAAGTTCATGATGACAGTAGTGGAAGTGGAAGCAATGATTGTGATGAAGATGAAAATAAAATGGTCGGAACATCAAAATCGGAATCTATTTTTGTAGAAGGCTCAAGTAGTTCTTCATATCTACATGAAGCTGTCTCTGGATCTGGGACCTCTAAACAAACTGAAGAACGCGATGGCTACCATGAAAATGACATTGGTCGTTATGTTAGTTGTGCCAATAACTTGCCTTCTGAAAAAAAGAAGGAATTGTTGACAAACCCTTGGGTTCCATCATCCAATTACGATTTTGCTTCTGATGCCATTCACTTGAAAAGAAAATTTAACCATCGCTGGTTAGATCAATATACTCCATGGCTGGTGTACTCAAGTCGTTTGAAAGGTGCTCTATGTTTGTATTGTGTTTTATTTCCGCCAAGAATTGCTACAGTTAAAGGAGTTTTGGGGTCATTTATGGTAAGGCCTTACATGAAGTTTAAGGATATACATGAAGATTGTAGAAAGCACGTTGGCACCCATTACCACAAATCTTCAACAGCTGCTGCAAAAGCATTTCTTGAAAATGCTCCTGTTGATGTCCAGTTGCAAATAGGGCACCATAAGACGATTGAAGAAAATAAACAAATATTGTCAGCAATTATTTCATGCATAATATTTTGTGGAATTCATGATTTGCCGCTTAGAGGAAAAGTAGGAAATGAGAGAGTTTTCTTTGACCTTTTAAATTTGAGGATTGACTCTGGTGATGAGAAGCTAAAGAGCCACTTGGATAAATGTCAAAAAAACGCAGTCTATACCTCACCAACAATTCAAAATGAGATCATACAATTATGCGGTGAAGTTATCAAAGAAAAAATAATCGAAGACTGTAAACGGGCAAAAGCTTATGCTGTAATGGCTGATGAAACAGCAGATATCGCTGGAAAAGAGCAGCTTTCTATTGGATTAAGGTTCTATGATGAAAGCCAAAAAATAATCAGGGAGGAATTTGTAGGCTACATTGAGTTAAAATGTCAAGATGCTTCTACAATCGCTAGCGCAATTCAAAGTTTTTTAGAAGATAATAATTTTTCCGCCGATAATTGTGTGGGATTCGGATTTGACGGGTGTTCTACGATGGCCGGCAAAGAAGGTGGTGTACAGGCCATTCTTAAAAAAAAGTACGCTAAGTCTTTATTTTTCCATTGCTCCAGCCACAGACTAAATCTTGTGGTCAATGATACTAGCAAGCTACCAGAAAAAAGAAACACAATTGCAACGGTTAAAGACACAATAACCTTCTTTCGTGAATCGCCAGCCCGTAGGAAATCGGTTCCAAATCTTTCAAGGCTCTGTGAGACCAGATGGTCGGAAAAATACAAGAGCATAAAAAAATTTTCAGAGAGCTTCACTGACATTGTTAAAGCACTAGAACATCTATCTGTCGAAGGAAACTATGCAAAAAGAAAATGTGCCTCCCAATTGCACTGTGCAGTTACTAAACCAATTTTCATCTTAGGCTTAAACATAATTGCAAGATACTCTGCAATTTTGGAACCCGTTGTAAACGTTTTACAAGGTAAAAGTATGGATTTGGTTATGGTGAAGAAACATATTGATGATATTCTAGATGTAATCAAAGAAGATCGACAAGATGTCGAAAATGTTTCTTATGAATTATATAAAAAATCACTTGATATCGCAGAGAAAGTAGGGGTTGAGTTGTCAGTACCACGAGTCACTCAAAAGCAAGTACACAGAAGTAATCCACCATCTGAGTCTGCAGTTGTATACTGGAAGCGGTCAATAATCATCCCCTATCTTGATTCTTTAACTTCGTCTTTGGGTGCTAGATTCTCCAACGAAAATACACCTGCTTTTGCTTTAACTTATCTTCATCCTTCAAGCATGCTCAAAATGGCTTCAAAAGATTTCAAAAATAATGCAGAATCTTTCATGGAATTTTATAAGTTGGGTGATGTCTCTGCAGAATTAGATTTGTGGTACAATATGTGGAAGAAGAAGAATTTAGCAGAAGACAAATTAAAGGACATTGAAGTGGCTGCACTTTTGGAGGAAGCTAATGTTTTTTTCCCTGCAACAAGGCACGCACTGCTAATATTAAGTGCTTTCCCATCCACTACTGCTACCGTGGAAAGATCGTTCAGTACCCTACGAAGGGTAAAAACCTGGCTCAGGAGTACAATGGGTGATGACAGACTCACTGGGTTGTGTTTGATGAGTGTGCATCGACAATTTTTTAAGGAAAATCAGGACTGCATAGTGAAGAAAGTTTTGGATAAATTTAGTTTCAACCCAAGAAAAATGTTATTAATTTAATTTAAGTATAATTAAAATCTCAAAGTTTTGTTTTCATTTGCCTTTTCTTTTTATCCTAAAATTTTACATTTTGCACGACCATGGACCATGGTTTGCCCCCCCCCCCCCTGTTATAAATCCTGGCTACGCCCATGGCCTATACGTCTATATATAAGTCGACGAATTATCGGTATTTTTAAAGTATACTGAGTGTTCTTTGACAACACACCAGCAAAAATTAACAATTATTTTACATAATCATAAAGTTAAGATATCAACAATATCTTGATTTTTAAATTATACTAAATATACAAAACATAAATTTTATAATGTTGCGAACCACAGCAATATGTTTGTGCGATTAACTTAGTAGGCGATCGTGGTATTAATTTATTTAACTCTGTTTCTATGCATTGTGCTAAACCAGCAGCTGACTTATCTGTAACTCTTAAGAACGTCCAGAATCTCTCATAAATATTTCCGTGAAAATATCTGACTATTATTACCATTTGACAATGATTTCAAATATCTGTTGTTTCATCGCTTTGAATTACCAAAAATTCACTTTCGGTAATCTGCTATTTAATTTCTTAACGGTATACAGCTAACATATTTTCCAGAATTTCATTTTCAGGAATCGGCATGTCCTTTTAATGTCAGTTCGCTTTTTTCACAGAACTTGAAACAGTTAATTATTCTCTTTAAAATATATCTATTTTTGCTCACCTGTTCGTTGTATTTTATATTTTGTCGATCAAATGAATCCAATTGACTTGCAATGTTTGTCGATCCTAATGAAGCAAATTCTGTACAACAATTAATATGAAGTCCTAAAATTTCGTGTTTCCTTGCTCGAGCATTTAATTGTATTAGATCTACAAAACCCGATACTCTACATGTTTTATTCATTCCATCAGCATAAAATAGAATACAGGGAAAACAAAACAGGACACATAACACATCGCAGCCTGCAATCCACTTAATCTTTTTATGAATTTCCTTGGAAAAAGTTCTCGTAAAATTTCGGGCAGCCAAGGTACGGAAAAAGAAAAATTCATTATCCAATCCAAAAACATATACCGTAATACAAATATTCATATACATAAAACTATCATTAGACTTATGATAAGTTACGGTAGGACATGGATTTAGAAACAAAAAGTAGTCAAATAGCATAACCGTCTTTGAAAGTAACATTCTGCTACCGGATCTACGTCGCAATAAGATAACGGCTGATTAAGATATGAAACGGGGAGTCACAATAGGGGGTTGTTAAACAGGATAACGCAGGGCCGAGCTAACTCTGTCGCAGACGGCGTGACGGTTCAGATAAAGAGAACACCTATAAGTAGAGCGTCGGTCGGCAACGACGCTTGCGACGATTGTCCGGGCACCAGGACACTATGCTATCTACAGATAACCTACCTGCGCCTCCTACGATCTACCACTGGCTGTGTCCCTCCAGCGGGTTACCTATTGAACACCCTGTATAAATGAGGCAACCACACTCATGTGCGTACTTGTCACAATAATAAATAAATATGCAGAGGTAAAAAGGAAATAAAAGATAAGGTATTCGTAATATAACAAAATTTAATTGAATTTGACGTGTGTTGAATGGTTTTTTTTTTTGAGCAAAAAATTAAATGGAGAACTTAGATAATATAAAAACAAGCGTTGATTGAAAGAAAGTTAATTTGAATAAAAAAAAAACAAGAAGTGAAGTTAGACAGTTGACAATTATTAAACAAGCGTTAGGTGACAATTACAAAATAAACAGCTTAAAGGATTAACAAATACTCTGCGCTACAGCAGGAGTTGGTCGGTTGCCGAAACGTTTCTTTCACCTTACATTAGGTGTACATATATATATATAAAAAAAATAGAGCGCAAGAAAATTGTTAAGTCAGTTAAGGACTTAGTCCAAAATGAGAAAAATTCGCTAAATATATAAAAACGCCAGGTTTGTTTACATGTTCTAAATTAAATTAAATGAAGGCTATTATTTACAAGTCAAAAATTTAAGTCAATTAATTAAGGGTAAAATTAGAAAGGAAAATTTTAAATTAAGCAGAAAAACACACTGAGCCGCACGAACCAAAAATTGCTCGTACAGAATTGAATTTATCTAGCTCAGGTAAATTAACTGAACAACGAGGAAGGCAATGTTTATTAACTCACAACATTGAACGTGAAAAGAAAACAATTGATATTAGAAAATTAGGTTAAGATTCAACACATTTTGTGACGCACAATAATTCCAACGGTAATTAAAGCACGAGGTATATAACTAGTTAAAAAACCTCACCATAATATTTAGTGATATGGGTATAAATTTACTAAAATGAGATTTAATCAAATTTTCGCCTCGACATAGGGCTACAAAATTATGGTAGTGACATACCAAAATTCTAGATAAACTGAATGTTACATAAAACAAATAATAAAAAAAACATGACGGAAATTTAATTAAGATTATATTGTGTCCGCACAGTTGACTAAGTGGTGCGTTAGTTAGTTAGTTAACCACTCAAAATTCTTGGTCAAAACTAGGCGAAATAAGTCTTGCACACAAACGTTAAGTCGTCGAAAATCGGTCGAAAATATATAAGGTGAAAAATTACAACCTTATATGGCAAAATGGCTGACGGGAAGGACGCTGCAGTTGTTCAAGATGGCGACGTCTCCCTTGTTGGAGAAATTCCACTCAACAGGTGGATTGGACGTTGAATGAAGCCCCTGTTGTGGGCGATAACCCCAAAAATAAGACTTCGGAGGGCTTAAATGGACGTCAGCGGCATCCTAACAGCCTTTGAGGGCTTTAGTGCCCGTCAAAAGAATCCTAATAAAATTAAAAAAAAACCCAAAGATAAAATCCCGAAAATTTAACACAGAGCTTTGAAAACTTACCCCAAGTAGAACAATGGAGATTCCACGATAAGGACTCAGAAGTCACACATAGCACGAAATTAATTCAAAATCCACCTCGTGGCATTCGTAAATTAGATACGGTATTGCGATAAAAATTAATTCACGATAAACACCTAATGAAGGTATCGATAACTTACACTTATTTCATTAAAGCCGCCTAAGCGTTCGTCTAACTTTTTAGACAAAGTGATAAAATTCACCAAAAGACAATAAGCGTATCGTACTCATGCACTTGTAACAAGTTCGACTTCAAAAGTGACCTCACCGTGACCTATACGGTAGATACGTTCCAATTCAAAATCGCGCACGCTCATAGCGCCGCACTGGAGAAAGGGCTCAAACTAAGGGCGGGAATTTCCAAATAAATATCACAAGCACGCAACTAAATTGATAATAATGGGAAATGACATCAAAACTTAAACACAATTAATCACGACCCCACACATAATTTTGACGGAAGAACATGAGCGAAATACTCGGCAATTGTAAAATAGGAGATTTAAAGTCGACCGCACGAGAGGTATTTCATGCCGAGCGTTGGCATTACTGCGTGTGCAGACAACCTAAACAGTAAGAACGATAAATTTGACAGACACAAACAAACATTCTACCACCTGTAATTTCTATTTTTATTAGACGAAAGGACAGAATTCCTGCAGGTAAATAACGAAATACTCAAGCTTATATAGCAAAACGCTGCAAAAGACGGTTCCAAAGACCGATCAAAAACTTATGTTACAGCGAAATTACGATCCTAACCTCTACGATGATTCTGAGGGGGAACGAGTTAACAGAAGTCCCTAATACTAGAATATCGAAGATAGAGCAGCAAGGGGGTTCGGCAACAGATAATAGTATGCCCTACAATCCAGCATTTCTTTAATTAATTCTCCCTACCTTTTTCTTTTAGAGAGACGACTGCGAAGGAAAAGGAAAATAACAATAATACTCGAGCCTGCTCAAGAATCTACGTTTGGTAATACGCAAAACATATGACACAGTAGCACAATATCTCGATTATCGTTTCGAACGTTTAAAAGCTACAATAAACGCATTAGGTAGGGATCGGTCGTAATATATATAAGAAGATATTTTATATATACTTAAGCAAGACGTAGAAATAATTGCAAATGCGAAAAATATGACACTACAGGTAGGTCAGATTAAGCTAGAGCTAAGATAATTAAAGTTAGTTATTCAGATAAAGAGGCTTTCACAAAAATAGAGTGTAAATGCCCGATCTCACACAAATTGTATCTGTCATGTTCGCGGTATGTGATTTAGAGCGGTGAGGGCTCAATAGTAGGTTTAGTACCCACGGAGGCATACTGCAGGCAGTCTTAGTGGCCGGTGAAATAGACAATATACAGGGTACGCTTAAAAAGTCATGAACTTAATACGAAATTCCACATATTTAGACAATAGGTACACAATCTTTTGCGAACTATAGACAAAGTAAATTTACAACGTAACAATTCTCAGAAGAATGTTTGAACCCGTGAGTGAAAATAACCTGTGAAGAGCGAAATATAATCATAAGCTGTATCAATTTTTCAAAGACCCAGCTCTAGCTGTATTCATAAGAATTCAGAAACTGCAATAGGCGGGACATTACTAAAAGAGTGGTCAATAGGAGAATGCTCATATTAAAAATTTGTAAGTGATATCATTCCTAATATAGAATATTAAAAATAAATGTGGTATATAATATGTAGTGCAATGATTATAAATCCAGCTTGTTCTCGTTAGCAGCGTTGCCAGTCAGTTTAATAGAAGTTACCAGGTACTATACTTCAGTGGGTCTAAAAATGAGCATTGGGAAAGATAGGACATAAAATAAGCATTTGTGGTCGATTTTATAATTAAATATACCTAATTCAATTATGAGTGCTGCGCAGAAATTAGAATAAGAATTCTCAAACGCTAATAAAAATTTTAGAATTATCTAAAATTTAAATACACCCGACTGCGAGGCTTCTTAACATTTTGTACATGCTATGATTCAGTACTATTTAAAAGATTCTCATCGCCCTCATTAGTGCGGATAGATAGGACACCTGACTAGTGATCGGGAGGTGATCAGTTTAAATCTCACTCGTAGGTAATTTGTTATAATTTAATTTACATAATTAAATTATCAGTGCTAAGCAGAAAATTATAATTAAAATTTTCAAACACTAAAAAAAACTAATTGTAGAATTATTTAAAATCTAATAAAAAAAAACTTCTAAGCGACTAAATTAGTCCAAAAGATGAATAAGTTTAAAATAGCCATAAAAGAAACAATTCTTTTCCTTCTGAACTATTTATGTATTATAAAATCAAACACTCTGTTGCTGTAATTATAGTTCTGCTTAATGCTGTTGGTACTAATAACATTGGTCTTTGAAATCAAGGTTGTGTATAATTTATAGAAAATTAGCAATTCCTATTTAAAATGCTGCTATAGAATTGCGGAGATTCAGGTGTATTGACAAATCAATCATATTACTTATTATAATAGGTTATATACAAATAAATGCCAATAAAGTAAGCGGTAGATTTATCAAACACAAAATAATTAAATTACAATGATACAGTAATTTCTGACAAAGTACAAATATTTTTCTTATACATTAATTTAAACTACTTAGGTTACATCTCCTATTTTTGACATAAAGAAATAAAATCTAGTATCTGTATTTATATAGTGTATATATTTACAACTGTTGTCATATACCTGTACAAATCATTATTGAAAGAATAAATGGTATTATTTTCACCAACTACATAGTTACATGCATTCTTAGGCTTCTATAATATTAGGTTCAGAAGCTCATTTATCTGCTTTGGTAAAGTCAAGACATTTTCACAAATGTACATTAATATGTATATTTTATACATGCATTTTTTGTAGAGTGGAATGTCAATGAAATATTATTTAAATAATATTGGTATATACACATTAATTAATTATTAATAATAGGTATTTATAAATTAAATTAAAATAATTTATTTTATAACAGAGTCATCTATATACTTAAAACAAAAACAAATGATCTACTATGGTATGGTTAGTTTCTTCAGTGTTATGTAAATTATCCCTTCCACATGTAGACAGTTGGAGCACTAGCAACCCTTAGTGGTGACGTCCAAAATGTTGAATTTTGCGCAACCTTTTTTTTATGAGCTTGGGCAATACTCTTAAAGTATAATCAATCTGCCCAAAGCAAGTACTGCCATACGCATGCCATATATATATACATGTAATGATTCAAGTACTTTAGTAAATCAAATGAATACTTAAACTCACTAGACTAGCTTTCAAACTCGTATAAAATAGAGGGAACACCGGCGAAACTATAATATTTATAGAAAGCCCGAGCGATAGGCTAAACTAAATATTGTGTCTATTCGTACATTCAAACGGTAATTTATGTAGATCATGGAAAGTTCTTTTATAAAATAACCAGTCTGTCGTTATGTCATTCTAATATTATTTAAAACTTGTAATCAATTTTAATGTCAGCGATTTCAATAAAGCTACAAAACAATAATTCCAAGATAAGAAACTAATCTTGTACGCACATTATACTATAATTTCATATTTATTAGAATATACATAAATAAAGCCACTCTTTGGACAGGAACCGGGAAAGTCATGAAACGCCAAATATCTCGAATATATTAGTAACGGGGATTTACGAAATGATACAACATTTTTAAACGTTAAAAATATATATCTCGGCATACATGTCATGGGACCTTCTTCAGAACGAAAAAGTAAAAAAAAATCCTCATTTAATTACACATTTTCTGATTCGTTGTCGATCATTAATGATTTCCGCATGTCAACAAATTAAGAGCAGATTTAGTTTTAGTGATCCACTTCTAAAAAATTTAGACTACTTTATTCCATGAAATTCGCATTCTAATAGTTTTAGAAATAAAAATCCATGTTTCTTTCCAATATTTCAAAATGCTAAAAGATTTCTTCCCTATAATACAGTTGATATAGAATAACTAATTGATAACGAATGGAGAAAGTTACCCTCAATTTCACAACAGAAAATAAGAAATGAAGAACAAATAGCTATTTTTTGGTGGCGCTAGTTACAATATAAAAATGTTCTCAAAGTTTTTGGATTTCAAAATTTAGCCAAATTTGTGGTAAATCTCACTCTAATGCCCAGGGTGAAAGAATATTTAGTAAAGTTAACATGATTAAAACTGCAAAGAGAAATAACTCGTGTGCAGTTCTGTGCAATAAACTGGCGTACACTTATTATACGATTATGTAAATATGACTTTTGTTTGAATATCTGTCATGTATGACAAATTGAATTGACGCTATAATTCAATTTGTCATATTTAACTTAAGCCATTTTCACAATGGCAAAATAATGTCAAAATTCGCAATAAGACGTGTACGCCACTTTATTGCACAGAACTGTACATACCTAAAAGATTCTGACATGTCTGACTAAGATACGAAGATAGAACTTAATTTCGACTAATGATTTAATTTTATCGATAACTTGGATCGGCTTTTAAATTTACTTTTATATTTTACACAGAAAATTTGAATTGTATTGCATCTTGTCTTGTTTAGTTCGTTACGTTCAATTGTAATAAGTAAAATAAAAATTAAACATATTTTTGTGTCTTATTTCTTGTATGTACTATAATTTTTAGCACTCTGTACTATAATCGGTTCCAAGATAGTTGGCAACGCTACTCACGACGCTACGCTTCGCCTCAGAGTGCGGGCACCTTTATACATTAGTTTAGCCCCATATTTTAGCCCTAAAGCGTGTTTTACATCTGTCAATGTATTAACCTTAAAATTGAAGTTTACCAAAATTACGTAAGGTGTCGCGTGTTACACGTATCATTTAAAGTCACTATATCTAACAAAGTACCGCAATTGGTAAGGAGTAAGAGAGAGAAAGATATATTTTGGAAACAAAATGGCCGTTTGACTGCTGTCATATTATTACTGTAAAAACACGAAATCGCTCGTTGGTCGCTTATTTATATGTAATGTGTTATAATTGGTATTATACATAGTAAGAAACGTTTGTATTTGTTGTGACAATAACTGGCTGCTGTGTTACACGATGCAAAAGCAGAAGCGAAAATGGATATCGTCTGTTCCGATTGCTAAGTGGTATGTAATTATAAATGCAATGTATTTAATATATATGTACATACTTTGTCTAATTGTTATTATATTATCTTATTTGTTTTGACAATAAGGCAAACGTAACACACAACGGAAAGGAGTATGGATGAAATGTATTGGACAAGGTGACTTAAGCCCAATGTCTATGATCTGTGAGGTAAGTGCTCAGTGCTCAGTAACCTAATATATCGTTTAATTTGATTAGAAAACATTTAGATTCATTTTTCGGAAAAACAATTCGAACAAAAACGGATGGATAATCGAAAACTTTTACGTCCAGATGCAGTTCCAGATTTATTAACAGAAAATGAACGTTCATCTAATTCCATACATTACAACACCGATGAGACAATAATAACGGAAGCAAGTTCATTTGGTGAAACTTCAGGCCGGAAAGGGAAACGTATAAATGAAGAACTTGCAGAAGATGTCCCTAGCAATATTACATTAGATGATTTATGTCATGGTATGAATTTGAAATACTTTATTTACCTGTTGTAGTTATATTGCATATTGTAAAACTAATGTTTATCGGTCTGTTTATTAAGTTATTACATTATACATTGTGGATTGTTAGATGAGAAAGATCGGGCAGATGAAGATGAGGCGATGGTATTAGTTGAACCAGATCCGGAAATGATCGTACTGCTTTCTGATGGTGACATGCAAGAAACTCAAACACTGTTGATCGAAAAGTTGAGGAAGGCACTAAGGAAGAGTACAAAACAATGTAGTGTGTATAAGAAACAGTGTATCAACAACTTGTGATAAAAATATTAGAAGCATTGCTATGAGATCCGTTGTCAAAAAATAAATATAAGCTTGCCATAATACATATTTCGTTTTATTTACAAAAAATGCATGTATAGTTACTAAAACAAATTTAAACAATAAATAATATTGAAAATCGTCATAATATGTGTCAATTCCATCACTAAAACTGGACATTTAAAAATAATCGCGGTACTTTGTTAGATATAGTGACTTTAGTATCATTTATACAGGGTGTAGATAAAGTCTGGAACAAAATTAATATTTCTGTTATCTTCGGTTTGATGGAAAAACCCTGAAACAGGTCGATTTTGTTTTTATCCCGTGCACTTTATAACATCGTGAATTTAATTCTGTCGTCATCTGGTTGCGCGCGGGCGTGACGTCATTAGTTTTTTCAAATGGTAACCCGCCACATTTATTACCCCTTGTCGTTAGGTATTCCATTGTGCATGCAACGGTATAAAAAGTTTGGTACCTTACATAACAATTTTTGGGAGAAAAATGCTTTCGAATTTCAAAAAATTAAAATTTTATTTCTAATGAAAAACTAATCAAAAATTATTTTAAAAAATCAGATAAATTATAATCCGAGGTTTATCTTGGATTGTCGTCAAACAAGACACCAAAAAAATGCCAACGGAAGTGTTCAAATTGTCCGCCATTGGCCATTTGACACTGGCCGAGACGGACGTACACGCCAGGGGGGGAAATGTTAAATTGAGATTGCGTAGACATCGTTTTACTTCTGCCTGCAGTTGGTAGGTGGCGCATGTGTTGACGAAATTTTAGGATCACATGTGATACTTCAGGGCTTAGCTGCTTGTATGCTGTTGAGTGTGTTTGGTAACTATGGCAACTACATGTAGTATAGTTTTCAAATATTTCTGTTGACAGTTTTTAATTAATATTTATGTATATATGCTAATTATTAATCAGAGTTATAAAATATTAACTTATTTCTTAAAATTGCATGTACGTAAGTATTTATTCTGCATAATTCGAGTAATTTATTTATTTATTAGCACTTTTTTCTAGACTTCCTAGTAATTATGCCGACAAGAAAATGTTATGTGTCAAATTGTGACCATAATGTAAAAGTTTTCCACATCCAACATCAATTCGTTTTCTTGAGTGGTAGGAAGCTACATGAGATCCTAATTTATTCAATGACATAAGAGAAGATCGACGATTTCCATTTAAGGAATAAATAAGTTCAAATGTAAGAATAATTTAGAATGCTTTCTCCTTAATATTTTGAAATAGAAATAAATTTTCATATAAAAATAAAGCGTTACTAAAAAGATATGTTTCTAATTTATTACTAAGTTATTATAGCAATAAGTGTAGTTTATTTTTCTTTAAAATACATTTACTATTTTACTTCCGAACATTTAAAGTGAAGAATAAAAACTATTAAGGTAAATACAAAAATGGAATAGAAATATATAATATTTAAATTTCCCGGTTCATCGGTTTGATCCATTTTAGTACTGCCTGCAGTTGGCAGGCGGCGCTAAACATTGTCTAAACTTTTTACTATTAAGTTATACTATCTTCTAGTATAGTGATCTGTGGTACACGCTTTCTACGACACGTCATATTGACAGTTCATTACTTGGTGTTTGAACTTATCCATTCACAATACTTGCTCCATTGGTAGTGTTGAACGTGCATTGCGAAAATGGAGAATTTGAGCGAAAAAGAGCGGATTCAAATTCTCATTATTGTTGGTTGTGGTGATAAAATACGTAGCCATGAAGAAGCCTGTCAGTTTTTCAATGCAGAAAATCCAAACCGCGCACCGATTTCGCGGTCAACGGTGAGCGAAATTGTCGCAAAATTTGCTGAAACTGGTAGTGTAAAAGACAGGGCTCGTCAAGGTCGACCAAGAATTGAGGAAGATAGAAGGGTCAATATTCTCTTGGAAATTCAGGACAACCCCCACACTTCAACAAGGAACATTGCCAGGGATCATGCAGTCGATTTTACCACAGTAGCCAAATTGCTGAAGAAGGAAAAACTTCATCCGTACAAAATCAATCGGGTTCAGGAACTGAATGAATATGACTTCGACCGCCGACTCGAGTTCTGTGAACAAATCATGCTACGGTGCGATGAGAATCCCGGATTTGTCGACAATGTGGTTTTTAGTGACGAAGCAACTTTTACCTTGAACGGTGAAGTGAATCGCCACAATTGTAGGTACTGGTCGGGCGAAAATCCTCGATGGGTTCGAGAGGAGCGCACCCAACACCGGCAAAAAATTAATGTATGGGCGGGAATAGTGGGAGATCGCATTGTGGGGCCTTTCTTTCTGGACAGAAATTAAAACGCTGAAACATACTTACATTTCCTAAGATTTACGCTAGTGTCAACATTGGTAGAATTATTTCCGGATGAAAACACCCCCGACAAGCCTCACCCCAGAATCTGGTTTCAACAAGATGGAGCACCTCCACATTTTGGCTGGCGTGTTCGGAGTTACCTCGACGAAATTTTCCCCGGGAGATGGATCGGACGAAGGGGAACAATTGAATGGCCTGCCTGTTCGCCAGATCTCACACCACTTGATTTTTTTCTATGGGGTCATGTGAAATCAAAGGTGTGCACCAATAAGCCAAATAACTTGGATGATCTGAAACATCGTATCCGCGAGGAAATGCGAAATATTGGTGCAGAGACAATACGACGTGTCGTAGAAAGCGTGTACGTCCGTCTCGGCCAGTTTCAAATGGCCAATGGCGGACAATTTGAACACTTCCGTTGACATTTTTTTGGTGCCTTGTTTGACGACAATCCAAACCTCGGATTATAATTTATCTGATTTTTTAAAATAATTTTTGATTAGTTTTTCATTAGAAATAAAATTTTAATTTTTTGAAATTCGAAAGCATTTTTCTCCCAAAAATTGTTATGTAAGGTACCAAACTTTTTATACCGTTGCATGCACAATGGAATACCTAACGACAAGGGGTAATAAATGTGGCGGGTTACCATTTGAAAAAACTAATGACGTCACGCCCGCGCGCAACCAGATGACGACAGAATTAAATTCACGATGTTATAAAGTGCACGGGATAAAAACAAAATCGACCTGTTTCAGGGTTTTTCCATCAAACCGAAGATAACAGAAATATTAATTTTGTTCCAGACTTTATCTACACCCTGTATAAACATGATATAAACTTAAAATTGAACTAGAAATTGACACATGTTGACACCAACCCAAGTTGGTGTCAATTTTGACCAAGTTCTTGAAATTGAACTTACAATTGATAGATGTAAAACGCTAGGACGTTGCCGAAAGTATATTTGCTTTTGACAATCTTACTATGTTTAATGGTCTGTGTCTGTGGCATTTACTCTCTAAGATTAATAACAAGCCTACAGCAACATTTAATGACATTCAGTCTGCAAAAAATGGTGAAATAATGTTAACTTGCTAAAAATATACCTGTGATTTGTATTGGATCTAAAAGTTCAACCTGAAATTGTACAATTCCATACTTATCTTATGATATATAAAAACATCAATGTAAAAAATAATTGTGTAAAAATTAATCACAGAAAATATATGAAACTAGGTACCTATTTGCAGAACCCCAAGACACACTGCTTACAGTTTTTGATGACTAAATTTAAATGAAAAATAATGTTAGTTGCATATTCATCTGTAATACTTGCATTAAAAGCAGATTAAGCTTAAAAAGCGCATTTTTAATTAAAACTAACTATGCATTTTATTTTAAATCTGAAAAGTACACACTAACCTGTTCACAATATTTGAAAGCCATTATTTTCCAAAAATCTCTATTTTCATTGCCTTCCACTCTTTCATCATCTATATCCTCATGGTCTTTTATTTCTGTAGCAAAACTATATCCTTCATCCATGTGATCTTCATTATCAGTTTTGTTTGCAATTTCTTTTTTGGGGTCATGATATAGTTTCCATCCTTCAAATAAAGCAGCTTTCCATGCATGACCGCATTGTTTACACAGCTGCAGAGAAGAAGTTGCATTAATATAAAAATATAATTTGCCTGGCTACTTATGAAATATCACAATATAAATTCAGATAGCTATATCATTAGCAACATACATTGCTTTAAAAATTCACAATTGTATACTGTATAAGTACTTGTGCTATAAAATATGTTAATAAAATTAGAGCTTACTTTTTGAACTTCATTTAATTTACCACAACGTATTCCAGTAAATATACGCTGACATAATCGTTTTTCATCCTCTATATCCAAATCATGGAGAGGTTTACTTTGATATGATGGTGCATCAGGATCTAATTTTGTTATAATTTCACGTGAACTAGTAAATACAATTGTATCTTTTGATTTTAACTGGTGTAAAGTGTTTTCCCATCCAACAGTACTATCAGAAAAATGTAGTACTTGATCATCTTTTTCAGCTGCATTGTTTTCCAACCAATCAATAATTAATTGAGTTTCCCTAACTAGATGATCTCTTTTAAAAAGATTTGCTATGCATAACTTCTCACTTAGACCAAAATATTGACTATACAGGTCTTCTTCTCTTTGTGAAGACTGAATACCTAAACGATCTTGATATAACACAAATATCAGCCTCCACGTATTTTGTTCATTTTCTAACCACGTTTCTTCTATATCTGTTTCTTGTATAGACACTTTTGATTTGAGTACTTTCACAACATTTAATGCATCAGAACAACACCGTACTAAATCAGATACCATATCAATAGCAGCTTGGCTATTGGCATGAGATTGCAACACTTCCAAAAATTCAATATATAGGCTGTTAAATGTATTTTCCCAGGGCTGAATTGCTTCTAATACTGAGCCTGTTGATGTCATATTTTGATTTACTATTCCCATAACAGTAGAATCAACCAAGGTTCTCCTATTGTAAGTGCTTTCATTTAAATCAGGTATTTCTTCAGGTAATCTAAAGGAATGATTTCCATCATAAGGACTTTTAGTTTTCTGAACTTGAAATAAGCCTTTTTTGAATATTTTACTTCCTTGTAGAGAAACAGAATCTCCTAGAATACGTATTGATCTATTTAATTCATTATCCATTTTAGTTTATAACAGATTGTTATAATTAATTTTTATCATAAAACAAAATTATAAAATATGAAGAACTATTTAACAAACCAGCAATAACCACCAACTCAACATAACCTCATATATTTCATATTTTGAACAGACTTATAGAGTTGTATGCACTGTTGCCAACCCACTACACCCCCCTAAAAACCAGTAATTCAATTGTTATAAAAAAAAAGTAACTCCTTTATATTATTGTGACAGTTATTTGTATAGACAAATGCATGTTTCCAGGAAATTCATATACATATATCTTAATTTGTAAATAGGAAAATTTGCAGTTGCTGGTGCTTGCTGCTTACTACTCATGACTATTATTATAACATAATAAAAATAAACGTAAATATTTCTTTCTCAATATGCAATACTCAAGTGTAACAGTTTTCAATGTCCCCTACAAATACCCCTAAAAATCCCCCCAAGAAATAAAACCCCCCAAATTTCCCCCTTGGCTCAAAAAACCCCCTAAATCTAGGGGGGAAACCCCCAAGTTGGCAACGCTGCTGTATAGACACAGTAGTTTCTCTCGCCGTCGGCACCTTTGATGTGTGTGTCCCAAAATGGTACTGCGCATTCACGCACGCGCAACCAGAGACGTAGTCAATTTTTCTATTCAGGAATAAACCAGTGGCGCAGAATCAAATCGTTTATGAGATAATTATGTTAATTTATTTTTAAAATTATGAAAAAGCTATATCAATAGTACAAAAAACGAGGATAAAACACTGCTTTTTATTAAGTACATATTACACACGCATTTAAAATGTAATACATTATACGTACAACACAAAAAAGTCTACTTTAACCTAAAGATTACTTAAATTTCTTAACACAATTCATCAATGGTGTTGTAAAATTGTTATTTTATTTGAATTGCCACTAACTTTGAAATTTCTATTGCAAAATTTCAAAGTATAAAAAATTCTTACACGAATAAATAGCTTTATCAAAAATTCAGTAGGAAAATTTTCGCAAGGATGTTTATATGATATTTCCTCCAACTTCGATCTGTTTTAATTTAAAGCTAACATTTGGTTCCAAGGAAAATGAAGAAAAAAATTCACAGAAGGCTTTTTACTAATGCGGTATTTATATATATATATATATATGAAGTTATGGTCGGGCGTTGTCAAATTAATAAAGCTGTTTTACAAAGTTAGGACATGCCTTAAAATAAGTGTAAAATTTGAATTAATTCATTTTTGTGTTTTAAACGTATAATTGTTGGAAAACTACGCTTTTCAAAACATTTGTCTCCCAAATAACCTACAAAATAAGTGAAGGCATTTTGTTCAGTTATGTTTTCCCATTGTCGGTAATCAATCTTCGAAAATTAAATTTTGCGTTAGTGGTGGTGGTGAAAAAATTTAGTTTGAATCATCCGCCTTTTTATACTGATTCTAACGATCTAATAAGATTTATTCCATCACGGTTTTTAGTGACTTTTTGTTTTGAGATTAGTATGCCTGCAATAAATGTCATACCACGTCCGTTCATTTAATCAAGTGGACTATTGAAAGACGGCCGTATATCAGATGTTACACACAAATCACAATGATCTAATAATATAGAACTACTAGATGGACTGTAGAGAGAGAAGAATTGACCTCTACATACAAAGGAGACAGATATACAAAACCGTTAGTTGTGGGTAAAACAAGGCGGCAAACGTATGGTTGTGTATATAAACTTTCGGAATTTTGTTGATTTATACATATTTATTTGTGTTTTTGGTAACTTGGATTATATATTTTATTAGTAGATTTCTTCTAGTATTGATTTTATTTCATACACCACGGACTTTATTTTTATTTAAAGAAATACGAGCATAAAGACAACTGTGGATTCATGATGATTGAATCAACTATTTTTATTTATAAAATTGTGATTGTAATTAGATACATTTTAGGAATTTCATTTTTATTTGATATAGGCATATAGGTAATGTATATAAATTGAGAATCATCAAGAATATTGGCAATTGTTAACTTCAGCTTATAATTTAACAGTGTTGTTCTCATGGATTTAGTGTCATATATATTTGGTTAAAAGTGCTATTATCAGTAACAAAATTAGAAACAAATATTTTAAATTGTTGAATATTATATATACCAGCTTTGCAGTGCTTGGAGTCACATATTTAAGACACAATGGTAATGTCATGTGCAGCGTATGGTTGTACTAATAGGGCAGAAAAGGGAATGAACGTATGATTTCACAGGTTAACTATTCTTAATAAAATACATGATTTGTAAATTTGATATAAAAAATTTTAGTTTTCAATCTAATCGAGTACTATGCAAGCAGTGGATAATTTGTACTAAACGAAAGGATTTTAAGCCATCAAAATATTCAAGATTGTGTTCAGAGCATTTTGTTCCTGAAGATTTTGTTATAAGTTATGGAAGAAAATATTTGCCCCAAAATGCAATTCAAAGTATTTTCAATTTTCCTGTAATAGCAGATCTCAACGATTAAAAATTACTGATGCACCAAGCAAAGAACTGTTAAAGTAAGATTTCTATTTGTAGTTATTATTCTACCTAGATATTTTTAATGTTCTATTTACCTTATAGCTCAGAATCCCCAAATGTAACTAATGTTGAAGTATTTGAATTAGTCACAGAAAAAACACCTCACGAAATAATACAAGTTGTTATTCTAGCTTTATGTATTTTTAATATTTCTTTCTCCATTTTACTTCGATCACATATTTACCATTTACGTATTTGTTAATCCATATTAATTATATGTACATATATTTTAATAAAAAATTAAGCATTAATTGTCTTTTATTTTGAATATATCAGAAGTTGTAAGGAACACCTAAGAAAAGCTGTCAGTTTCTATATTTCTTTTTTCAGAACGTAATATTTTGAAAAATTCTAGTGGTCAATTCAAAATTTCCATCTGATATCTGTAGTGATTTTTTCTAATACTACTGTTTTAAATAAAAACTGAATGATCATCAAACATGCTAAAATAGGTATAATTAGAAGAACAAAATCATATAGTTATCTCACAGTCATTAAAAATCATATTTATTTAACTTTCTTTCCTTTTTAATTATTGAAGAATAGCAACTAGCAAAGCTACCTTTAAAATGTTATTAAACAGAATATATTTAATTCCATATTAATAATATATATTTAATTATATATCTTTATGATTATTAAAGTTGCAATACCTTTACTTTCCTCTTAATATAGCATATTTTTAACAAAATAATACTTTTAAACATTATAAGCCATTACAAGCTATTGCAACATATTTGAATCTAGCCCACATAAAACGGTCAATTGCGTTCATCCTTGTCAAACTTTCGACGCTCGTATATTTTCCTTCTTTCTCTTATGGTGTGGGTCACTTCCTAATCAGCAAGACATAGCGTACACTCCATCTAGTAGTATAATAGTATTAGATCATTGGATTCTAATACACACAGTTCTACCAACTGATATGAAAGTAATGTAACTAGATATAATGTATTAACAGTTTATTTGTACCTCAAGTGTTATGATGTTATTTTTCTCAATATTAAAGTATTTGTTCGACATCTACAATTTTATTTAAAAGATTTCTTCAGGTTATTGGCCCAGTTAACGCAGGAAACGTTTGTGCAGAAGAAAGATCTACACAAGATAAATAAAATCAGTTCGGTGTGATACAAAAAAAAAAAAAAGGACGCCAAGATGTCGAACACAGGTTTACCCTTTATTGAGAAACTGAAAGGACGTTGTAACTATAACACCTGGCAGTTTGGAATGAAGACGTTTTTGGAACATGAAGGTTTATGGAAATGTGTTGAATATGATGAACAACCACCTACCGATGACCTTGACGTAAAAGCCAAAACCAAGATCATTCTTATGATTGAGCCGACAAATTATGTATACATTCAGAGTGAAAAATCTGCAAAAGCTGTATGGGATAAATTGAAGTCAACGTTCCATGACCCAGGCCTCTTAAGGAAAGTCAATTTAATTCGTACATTAATCACTACGAAGCTTGAACAGTGTATCACAATGGAAGAATATGTTACGAAGATTATGTCAACTGCTCAAAAGTTAAATGAGATAAAATTTGAGATAAGTGATGAATGGTTAGGGACCTTTTTACTGGCTGGTTTATCTGAAGATTACAAACCGATGATAATGGCATTGGAAAATTCTGGTACAACATTATCAGTTGATTCAGTAAAAATTAGGTTGCTACAAGAAGTAAAGCAACAGCCTTCAGGATCTGTGGCACTATTTAACAGAACTAAAAAGAAAATTTCACAGAAATTTAATCCTAGATGTTACAATTGCAATAACTATGGACATTTTGCAAAGAATTGTACTATTCAAAAATCAAATCCACGTCAGTCAGCAAAGAAAGACACATCCCACATGTCTTTGTGTACAGCAGGTGATATTTTTCTGGATGATGCTAATGCTTGGTATATAGATTCAGGTGCATCCATGCATATGACTAGGAATAAGGATTGGTTGACAAATTTAAGAGCATCACCACAAAATACAATCACAGTAGCAAACAATCAACAAATGACTGTTGAATGTATAGGAGATACAAAGGTAAAAATAAGAAAAGACTTTGTAAACATTAAGAATGTTTTATATGTACCAAATCTGACAACCAATTTGTTATCAGTTAGTGAAATTACCAAGAAAGGAAATTCAGTGACATTTAGTGATTTCGGATGCAAGATTCTTAACAGTGAAAATAAATTGATAGCTACTGCGAAGCTAGTGAGTGGTATGTATAAATTAAACAGTTTAGCAGATAAAGTGTTAGTTGCTAAAGCAGATACGAAGAATTTATCAATATTATGGCATCGACGTTTAGGGCATCTTAACTTTGAATATCTAAATAAACTACAAAATCTGAATTTGTCAGATGGAAAGAATGTTGCAAACCATAATGGGGCATGTGATATATGTATTAGAGGTAAGCAAACGAGATTACCTTTTAAAAATGTAGGTACACGTGCTACTCAGTTGCTTGGGATAATTCATTCAGATTTATGTGGTCCGATGGAGGTGCAATCACTTGGAGGTGCACGTTACATTCTCACCTTTATTGATGATTATTCTCACAAGATATTTGTTTACATATTAAGATCTAAAGATGAGGTTACAGATCGCATTATCAAATTCAAGAATTTGGTAGAAAATCAGACTGAAAAGAAGATTAAAATACTTCGAACAGATAATGGTGGAGAATATTGTTCGACAGAGCTCAAGAACATATTAGAAAAAGCAGGTATACAACACCAATTAACAGCAGGCTATACTCCTGAGCAGAATGGCGTTGCTGAGAGATTAAACAGAACCCTTATAGAAAAGGTAAGATGCATGTTGTTTGATGCTGATTTACCGAAAGAATTTTGGGCTGAGGCTGCTGCCACAGCTGCATACTTGTTAAATCGCTCACCATGTAGATCAATTAATCACAAAATACCAGAGGAAATTTGGTATAACAAACAAGTCAGTTTCAACCATTTAAAAGTTTTTGGATGCAAAGCATTCGTGCATGTGCCAAAAGAAAGGTGCAAAAAATTTGATTCTAAATCTAAAGAATGTATAATGGTTGGCTATACCTCAGACACAAAAGGTTACAGATTGTATCAACCAAACTATTATCAGTCGTAATGTAACTTCCATAGAAGATGATATGGAAGCAACATATATGAACAGAGTAATATTAGATCTTGAGTTTTCAGACAGACACGATGAAATGGGAGCAAATCGTAACAATGACGAGGCCCAATCTGAAACAGATGAGAAAGAATGTAGTATTGATCAGAGTGATCTTTCGATACCGTCAGAGTGCAGTTCGACCGATCCAGAGTATATAATTGAAACAAGTAATCATATAGAAGAGCCAGAGATACGACACTCACGAAGACAGCCACAACCGAAGAAAATGGACGACTACTACCTATACGCTACTTGTGCCAATGATATGGATGACCCAATTTCATTGGATGAAGCTTTAAACAGAGTGGATGGCAACCGATGGAAAGAAGCGGTGGAAGAAGAATACAAATCCTTGCTAGAAAACAACACCGGGGACCAAGTAGACATACCAAAAGGAAGAAATGTGATCCAAACTAAGTGGGTATTCAAAAGAAAATATGTGGGAGACAATATCAGATATAAAGCGCGCTTGGTCGTAAAAGGATGTTCTCAAAGAAAAGGAGTGGACTATGACGAAACGTTTGCACCAGTTGTAAGATATGAATCAATTAGGTATTTATTATCTTTAGCAGCCAAACATGATCTGGACATAGAGCAGATGGATGCAGTCACAGCTTTTCTCCAAGGAGATTTATCCGAAGAAATATATATAACTTCCCCAGAAGGATACACGTTCCCAAACAAGGT
Organism: Amphimallon solstitiale; assembly: GCA_963170755.1. Classification (NCBI taxonomy): domain Eukaryota; kingdom Metazoa; phylum Arthropoda; class Insecta; order Coleoptera; family Scarabaeidae; genus Amphimallon; species Amphimallon solstitiale. The sequence continues at coordinate 96,830,242 of OY720676.1, read as the reverse complement.
ATGTAGATTAAAAAAGGCAATTTACGGCTTGAAACAGGCAAGTAGAGCATGGAATCAGAAACTACACAAAGCTCTTATAGACATTGGATTGAATTGTAGTAAAGCAGATCAGTGCATTTATTATAATATGAATTCATCAAAAATGTTATTTGTAGCCGTGTATGTAGATGATTTATTAATATTTACCAACGATGAGAATATGAAACAGAAGTTAAAGAATGAATTAAACAGACAGTTCAAAATGAAAGATTTAGGTGAAGCGAATTGTATATTGGGAATTCATATTGAGCGAAATCGAAAAGAAGGCAAATTGTGGATTGATCAAGAGAAATACATAGACAGTGTATTGCGAAAATATAAGATGACGGAATCTAATCCCTGCTCTACACCATTAGACATAAACCAAAAGTTAACATCAGAAATGTCACCAAACAGTGATGAAGAAAGAAAAGAGATGGAAAATATACCATACCAATCAGCAATTGGAAGTTTACTGTACGCAGCGCAAGGGACCAGACCGGACATAGCATACTCGGTCAGTTTACTTAGTCGCTTTAATAAAAATCCTGGTAAAGCACACTGGGGCGCAATAAAGAGATTAATGAGATACCTTAAGGGTACAAAAGGTATGAAAATAGAATATTCAAGAGATGTTGATCGAGAAGGCGTATATGGATATTGTGATGCAGATTGGGGTAATGACATAGAAACGAGACGTTCTGTTACAGGATACGTATTCATGGCGAATGCGGGACCAATAGCTTGGTGTACGAAGAAACAAGCAACAGTGGCATTGTCGACGGCTGAAGCTGAATATATGGCATTGTCAGCGGCAGCGCAACAGGCAACCTGGTTCAGAAACATTGGGCATGAACTGTGTCAATCAGATATACAAGCTACAATAATTCATTGTGACAACAAGAGTGCGGTGGATCTTAGTGTTGCGAACATGTATCACTCGCGTACAAAGCATATAGATTTGCGACATCACTATGTGCGGGAAAAAGTAGATAAGGGCGAACTTAAAGTGAAGTACCTAAAGACTGAAGAAATGTTAGCAGATGTTTTAACGAAAGGACTGAGTCATAATAAGCATTTTGCATGTGTTAAGGGTATGAACTTGGTTCAATAATTTTCTAGTGGGAGTATTGTAGTTTGAGAAAATTTAGTTTGAATCACCCGCCTTTTTATACTGATTCTAATACACACAGTTCTACCAACTGATATGAAAGTAATGTAACTAGATATAATGTATTAACAGTTTATTTGTACCTCAAGTGTTATGATGTTATTTTTCTCAATATTAAAGTATTTGTTCGACATCTACAATTTTATTTAAAAGATTTCTTCAGATTTGTCATGAAGTTTGAGTAATTATTCACAACTACAATAGACAATATGCACATTTTACCGCATTGGTTCTTTCGAAAACCTGAAAAAGCCTAATTTAGAATTGTTCGAACTATTCTTGCACCGAGGTGCACAACAATAATGGGGCATTTTTGTTCCAAGTATTCGCGAAACGAAACACTACAATTATTGATAAAACGTTATGCTGCGTGCACACTAATTATAAAAACAATTTGTTTGTCAAAAATGTTAGAAGTACGTCAGCATCCATTAAAATTTATGGAAATGTTTCAAGGAAATGCACTGTAATCAAACAAAAAAATTTGACACATTTTAAACACAAATTCTAAATTAATAATGTGTTAATCAATTTATTTGACATTAATTATAAATGCCAAAAAAAGAATGTATAATTTAGTTTTACATATGCCTTGTTTAATTTGTGTACAACTACCCATTAATTTGTAAAATTAGTGTTCATAATAAATTGTTTGTCAAACATTAAACCGCATGCCGTACAGTCGCATCAAATAATCCCGCCAACTCAACAGCTGATGGCTGACTAGTGCGCAGTCACGCACGCGTCGGTTTGCCGGTGGACAATTATTTCCCTCGAGAGAAACTACTGTTTCTATTACATAGCTATGCGTTCAGGGAGTTACGGCGCCGCCAACGCTGAGCTCTGCTAAGTCCAGCGGTGTTCTGAATGCGACTGCTGAATGCCGGCGCTGGAACTAGCGGTCGCCATTTTGTCTATGAGAAAATTTCGCTCGATGACTAGCGGCGGTAAAAGAAGCCGGATACAATTCAAATTTGAATCTTGTGAATAATACCATCAATAGAGACATATACAATTATGTTGCACAATAGATCTTAAATAGTGCCTAATAATACTTTTTGATCTGTTTATATTATATTGAAATGTATTTTGAAATAAATATAACCAATAAGTAATGTCAAACAGCACAATTCCTTCTAATAAACAGCATATTCATAATTCCTTCTAATTTGGCTCTAAATTTAATGAAAAATATTAACAGCTGCTACGAAAACTAATGAGCTTTATATATAATAATGCTTGTTTTTGGCTTTTATCGTTTTATTATATTTTCGTGTGTTCGTAAAATACATTAGTACTCGCCTTGTTTAAACATGTTTCCTATGTATAAGTATAGATAGCTACATAGTCAGACTTTTACACAAGATCTGCTATCAGATTCCAATGCGTTAAATGTTGGAATAATATTGCTTTCTCAACTACAACAAAAAAACAAACACACACTGTTACCAGTTTATGTAATATTTATTTATCAGTTGTATACTTTGCAATTATACACATATTACAAGGTAGTATTCAGAAAATTCATCAACTAATTAAAATTGAATTGAATACTGTTCACAGTGCCGTTAAATATTCCAACCAAAACTGCTAATATAATATTGATAACAGATACATCATCTTCATCAAAAACTTCGACGTAATCCATAATAATCGACTGTAAAATCTAGTATTAAATATTTAGACACATACACATACATATATATTATAGTAAATAATTTACCATTTCCTCGGTCTCAATTCTAAAATAAGGATTTTATATTGCTATCAGACGTGGTACAACCTAATTACACACCAAATACGTTGACTTTATTTTTAGTTTAGATTTTAAAAGTGCGTATGTCACGTCTTCATACTTCATACAATAATAATAATAAGGAAACACTGAAATTAAATAAAATTAAACTTCAGAACGCCATATTGCTACTGTCAGAAATTGTGATGCTCCAGAAGTAGTATCAAGGAAAGGGAATAATTACGTAGGGTATGGTCGTATGTGTGGCAGTGTACAACACCCCCCTGACTAATAAAGTTTTCGTTTATTTATTTTAATGATGGGCAATATATACCAGGTATACATGGGCGAGATAGGGGAATACGCATCAGTTTCACTCAGACTAGACCGACTCGTGTTTTGTCGGCTCTCGGGGAAACCGGTAGGTAATACGGTGCCCGAGAGCCGACCAAACACGAGTCGGTCTAGTCTGAGTGAAACAGAACCGTATTCCCCTATCTCGCCCATTCCCAATAAAATTAACCGTAAATATTCAGCAATTTTTAATTTTTTTACACCAAATGAAAGAGATTTCGAATATAAGTACTTCCAGGTTTGGAACTTTTGGTGTACCCGCGACAGTTCACATGGTGGTCTCCTTCACGGCTGGCTCAAGTTGCCCTTCTTCTAGTGACATGAGCATTGCCTCGATTGGTGGTATCAGATGAACCGCACTTGGTAAGAAGGGCTAAACGTCACGCTGCGTGCACTCTATAAAAAAATTTCACACAACACCGTTCAAAAACAGATGAGTGATTCAATGATGTACGCGTGTAATGTGTTCATAAAGTTCGCTCTCGAATCACTCCAGCGTTTGAAAAACGCCGGATTTGAAACCACGGTGAAGAAGACTCGACATGCGCACATGGAAGTATGATTGTAAACAAAAAGCATATGATTCATTGCCGGTCTTCCGAATATTTTGTAAACGTAAAAAGCAGTTGTCACGAGCCCATTTTCATCTGGTAAAATTACCAAATGGTGATGTGTTTACCACAGATGAGGGTCACTTTCCGAAAATGCTATAGGTACTTCAAAAAGGAGTTGCGCTGCCAGTATCATGGTACAAGGCACAACTGTTTCCTCATCCATCGCTTCCGTTTAACGTACCTATTTACGATTATACAAATGATGAAGGACAGCAGCTTCAGTTATGTGGGGTTATATGACACATGTGCTGTCATACTTGTCACCACTCTAAAACCATTCATAAATACCAAAACGCTCTGTCGACACTCCAGCTGCAAAGCGAATTACTCAAACGCCACACACACGATTATAACGATTCATTTATGAACGCAGCCCTGTACAGCGTACTTGTGCGTGATTATACAATTGGCAGTTGACACATTGAGCTAAGACTGGCTTTGATCACGCAGTCTCGACATTGAGATATCAACCCCACAAATCCTCGTGATACCCTAGATATTCTTTAGCTCTGTAGAGTGACTGACGATCATAGCGGCATGGGAGTCTTCTGGTCATTCGTTTAACAAGGGCCGTGAAGACACCCAGTTCTGCAATTGATTTACGCATTGCGATTTAGAAGTTTTCATGTTATTAAATCGGCAATTTGGAAACGTTTCCTTCGTTTGTTCATGAATAAATATTTAATTTGCAAAAAAAACCATTTAAAATCATATTTACGTGTAACTATAACGTTGCCAATGTAATGAAATAGTACTAATAGCCTGTAATTTTGAAATCATATCATGTTAAAGTGATTATTCTTCAAAATCATTTGACAATTACTTTGAAATTTAAGCCTTAAATGAATAAAAAGGCAGATTCATAGAATGGCGACTTAATTAATAGTTGTAAAGTGGGGAAGAAATATATTGTCTTACAAGAATGATTAGACAATATTGTTAATGAACTACGCTAATAGCACCGCGAATTTTTATTGTGATTCTAGCACGAAATCTTTATAAACTTGGTATGCCTTAAATGAATCAAAATACACGATTCCTTAAATCAGAACCAGCGTACCTATAATTAATACACGTGGGGTGGTGAAGGAATATATTGTTTCTTGTTATCAGAATGCTTAGACAGCATTGCTAATGAACCACAGAAGTATAACCAAGAGATTTGATTAAAACTTATATTAGGTCATGAATCTTTTTGATCAATATGACCATATCAATGTATGCCTATTCGTTCTTTTCTATTAATTTTGATTGTATACATTCTAATAAAAATAATTCTTTTTGTACAATACCACATACTACATATCTAAATAATAATAATAATGCATGATACATATTAAAATTATCCAAATTCAAAAACAAGAAATAATAACAGTTAATGACGGTTGAGAAATAACGTCTCTCCAACATAGAATATTCTAAATAGCATAAAACTTTGCAATGTATGATGACTTTCAATTCTAGGATAGATATGCTTGCAACAGCTTCAGAAAAATATTGCCATACATCGTCTGCGAACGGTCATCGATTTAGGGGTCAGTTCAGGGGCTTTTTGCTGGAGAGAGCTTACTGCTCGTTTGAGGAGCATATAAAGTAATTGTTGGGTAGATGTATAAAGTGTGTATTGTACTCGATATATACAGGGTGTAGATAAAGTCTGGAACAAAATTAATATTTCTGTTATCTTCGGCTTGATGGAAAAACCCTGAAACAGGTCGATTTTGTTTTTATCCCGTGCACTTTATAACATCGTGAATTTAATTCTGTCGTCATCTGGTTGCGCGCGGGCGTGACGTCATTAGTTTTTTCAAATGGTAACCCGCCACATTTATTACCCCTTGTCGTTAGGTATTCCATTGTGCATGCAACGGTATAAAAAGTTTGGTACCTTACATAACAATTTTTGGGAGAAAAATGCTTTCGAATTTCAAAAAATTAAAATTTTATTTCTAATGAAAAACTAATCAAAAATTATTTTAAAAAATCAGATAAATTATAATCCGAGGTTTATCTTGGATTGTCGTCAAACAAGACACCAAAAAAATGTCAACGGAAGTGTTCAAATTGTCCGCCATTGGCCATTTGACACTGGCCGAGACGGACGTACACGCTTTCTACGACACGTCATATTGACAGTTCATTACTTGGTGTTTGAACTTATCCTTTCACAATACTTGCTCCATTGGTAGTGTTGAACGTGCATTGCGAAAATGGCGAATTTGAGCGAAAAAGAGCGGATTCAAATTCTCATTATTGTTGGTTGTGGTGATAAAATACGTAGCCATGAAGAAGCCTGTCAGTTTTTCAATGCAGAAAATCCAAACCGCGCACCGATTTCGCGGTCAACGGTGAGCAAAATTGTCGCAAAATTTGCTGAAACTGGTAGTGTAAAAGACAGGGCTCGTCAAGGTCGACCAAGAATTGAGGAAGATAGAAGGGTCAATATTCTCTTGGAACTTCAGGACAACCCCCACACTTCAACAAGGAACATTGCCAGGGATCATGCAGTCGATTTTACCACAGTAGCCAAATTGCTGAAGAAGGAAAAACTTCATCCGTACAAAATCAATCGGGTTCAGGAACTGAATGAAGATGACTTCAACCGCCGACTCCAGTTCTGTGAACAAATCATGCTACGGTGCGATGAGAATCCCGGATTTGTTGACAATGTGGTTTTTAGTGACGAAGCAACTTTTACTACCTTGAACGGTGAAGTGAATCGCCACAATTGTAGGTACTGGTCGGGCGAAAATCCTCGATGGGTTCGAGAGGAGCACACCCAACACCGGCAAAAAGTTAATGTATGGGCGGGAATAGTGGGAGATCGCATTGTGGGGCCTTTCTTTCTGGACAGAAATTTAAACGCTGAAACATACTTACATTTCCTAAGATTTACGCTAGTGCCAACATTGGTAGAATTATTTCCGGATGAAAACACCCCCGACAAGCCTCACCTCAGAATCTGGTTTCAACAAGATGGAGCACCTCCACATTTTGGCTGGCGTGTTCGGAGTTACCTCGACGCAATTTTCCCCGGGAGATGGATCGGACGAAGGGGAACAATTGAATGGCCTGCCCGTTCGCCAGATCTCACACCACTTGATTTTTTTCTATGGGGTCATGTGAAATCAAAGGTGTACACCAATAAGCCAAATAACTTGGATGATCTGAAACATCGTATCCACGAGGAAATGCGAAATATTGGTGCAGAGACAATACGACGTGTCGTAGAAAGCGTGTACGTCCGTCTCGGCCAGTGTCAAATGGCCAATGGCGGACAATTTGAACACTTCCGTTGACATTTTTTTGGTGTCTTGTTTGACGACAATCCAAGATAAACCTCGGATTATAATTTATCTGATTTTTTAAAACAATTTTTGATTAGTTTTTCATTAGAAATAAAATTTTAATTTTTTGAAATTCGAAAGCATTTTTCTCCCAAAAATTGTTATGTAAGGTACCAAACTTTTTATACCGTTGCATGCACAATGGAATACCTAACGACAAGGGGTAATAAATGTGGCGGGTTACCATTTGAAAAAACTAATGACGTAACGCCCGCGCGCAACCAGATGACGACAGAATTAAATTCACGATGTTATAAAGTGCACGGGATAAAAACAAAATCGACCTGTTTCAGGGTTTTTCCATCAAACCGAAGATAACAGAAATATTAATTTTGTTCCAGACTTTATCTACACCCTGTATATTAACATATATGAAATTTTGTTATTTACTTGTTTTACAAAGGACAGAATAGCCACTATATATGTATTTATTAACAATGTCAATGTCTATGACTTACGACAATAAAGTTACCTATATTATTATTATTATTATTTGTATAGCCTGTAATTTAACTATTAGTTCTATTCTACATGGAAAAAGAAATGAAATACAATCTCACTCCATCATATTGTAGATTCCATTCTACACAAGTATAGTATACATACTTATCTCTCATCTACGGTGGAACGCAAATATCGAAATAACACGTTTCCATAATAACGGAAAAATCAGCATGAGAAAATCCTCTGAGAGGAAGTTTGAGGCAATCATAAGGTAAATATACCAAATTGAGTAGATTAAACGATACATCTTAAATAAAAATATTTATTTACAAAACTATAATTAAACAAGAATAGGCGTTTTCTCACTTTGAAATTCCTTAATGTTTTGTAAATTTTTTGACTCATTATCTAATTGCTTTTCATAAAAAATATCTAACATAGATCTTAATTTTTCTTTAAGAATTGTAATTCCGTCACCCCCTTGTTTAGCAGATATAGGTAAAATGCCATGGAACTGCAAAGGCTTTTCTGGTCTTATATCTTCAGGATAGCTTGCAACTAAATCTGAAATAGATAATATGTGTTAAAAATATTATTTATTCTCAATTAAAAGCAAATTCATGTAAATAAAAGAACATTTTAAAAATCATATAATAAGATTTATATGTTACATATTCCAAATATAAAACCCAAATGAAGAATGTAGTGCATGTGTTTACTATGAATATGTTTCTGTATGAATGAGTAATGATCTAGTGTCCCTATTGTTCTACACGTACTAAATCTTTGAGGAATTCCGCAACTTTATAGAAGCTGAAGAAGAAATGATAAAGAACGTGAAATATGAGGATGACAAATATATAAAATCCCAAAAGGAGATGTGATGAACCATGAGATAAAGAACCTGACGAATAGGGACGATAATATTGTATTAATATGTATTCGCGATAGTCCTAGTCGGATGGCATATACGTTGCCTCGTCGCACTGTTAGTTCTTGTCCTCAAAATCGAGGATCTTCAAACAGAATTTAGAAATGGCATTGGATTGTCTTCCCTGACTGCACAGTATCCATAAAGATATCTCGAAGCGTTTCTTTTTCCCTATGATAACCACTCATTAGGAGTACATTTTAAATTTATTTTGTATAATACAGTGTTCCATAAGTTGGTGGCTGACCAAGACCATAGTTATAGTATTTTAAATGGAACGCGCTGTAGATTATTACATTTTTGTATTGCTTGTATAATTCTTAGTCAAAAAGTTGTAAAATAGTGTGACCTAAATTTGAAAGTTTTCGAGTTATTACCATTTTTCTGAAAAATTCAATTTTTCTCGAAAACGACGTATTAGATGGACACAATTTTTGGTGGTCTCGTTCATAATAAAAGACCCTAGTACAAGCACATTTTATTTTTTTCAATTACTAATTACATGTGCAAACTGGATTAAAGTAACATGACACGTTTTTATCTAAAAGTCTATTTTTTCAAATAGAATATCGTTTCATTTTTGAATTGCTTACGAAATTTCGCACCAAAAATATTTAAAACGTTACTACTTTAAAAGTGACCAATACTGAGCTAATGTCATTTTTTACTATAACTTAGCCAACTGTACGTTTTTTTTTTGAGTACGGTATTTTTGTACTGGAGAAATGTCAAAGAAATTACTTATTAGCCCAAAGAGTTTGCCAGTAGCGTTACCCCGGCAAAAGATGTCCCAGAAATGTCTTTAGAAGAGCAATGGATACTTTCATTACTACTGGTAGTATTGCAAAACCACGGAAACCTAAATATGTGATAAATGATGAAAATCAATTATGAATTCCAATGGCAACAGAAATCCCGTTAAATATGTAGTTTGCTGGGCATTAGCCAAACCATCGTTGCCTTAAAATAAAATAAATATCATCCCTAATGAATACATTTAAATATTGAGTTATGCACCCATCATTTTAAATCTAGAAGAGTTCTGCCACTTCGCAATAACTAAAATTAATGCCCAAGCAATTCTTTTTGATGTGTTATATACGGATGAAGCTGCTTTCTATAGTAACGGAATAGTTATTATTGAAATAAGAACCCTTACTTTACTAATACGTAAATAGATCATCAGCATAGGTGGAGCATACATATACAGGAGAGGCATTCTTGGTGATCGGATGACAAGTCCGCATTTCTTTAAAGGTAGTATTACCGGGTAAGCTTATGAGCAAATTCTATCAAGCAATTTAGTGGAATTATTGGAAGATGTTCTACTAAATTTATGCACAAAAACAAATGTGGATGCAACAAGAGGACGAACCACCACATTCTATGCTACAGACAAGAAATATTTTATATGAAATGTTGCCACGGGCTCGTGGAAGCCCTAATTTCTAGGCTGCTAGGTCTTCAGACATCACAAAATTAGTTGCTGAATATACATTTGAACATTTGCTGACATAAGTTTTACATGCTGGTATAGAGTGTATTGTAAATAAGATATATTCATTTTTTTGTAATTTCTCCAATACATATAAAAATCGTATCTCTATGCTCATTATGCCCATTTAGAAAAATTCATTATAAAATCATGCTTGTCAACTGAGAAGTAACTTATTAAATGTCATCCATTCAATTATCAATTTTGCGGCAAATATTATGAGTTATGACTCACTATATCGTATTCAAATAAAAAACATAAAATTGGCAAAATTATATCAAAAAAACGACAATAGCTCGGAAATGGCCGCTTTCAAAGTAATAACATTTTACATGTTTTTGGTGCGTAATTTGGTAAGCAATTCAAATATGATTATACAGCTGCTCTATTTGACAAAACTGATTTAGACAAAAACGTGTTATGCAATTTTAATCCAGTTTTCTGCACACGCAGACAACAAAAATAAAAAAAAACTGTATTATGAACAATACTACCCAATAAATGGTTTTCTTTATTTACGGTAATTCATTCGAGGTGTGAATTGGTCAAGTATCTGCGACCGACCACCTAGGTCATATAGAGTGGCCATGCGGCGCAAGAAGACGTTTATCAGAACCCACTACATTTTAAATAAGTATTTCGACACCGTAACGAAGTATTGATTTACACCGATCGAAATACAGAAATCGATTTGCAACGTCAATCAGGAATTCGTGTTCCACAAGGATAACACATTCAATCAAACCCCCAAGGAAAACACAACATCAAACCCTTTGATGAAAACATCTGGTATCGGTGTTACAGAAAGCACCAAAGATACCTCACAAGATGACCGCAAAGACCACATTACCCTCCAGAGGAAGACAACTAAAACAAAGAAAGCTCATGACAAAAAGGTCAAAACCGTCGACAAACAGACTCTGAGATACTTTCATAAGGCGGCACTGGCCCCAAACAAAACACAGTTACCGAGTTCTAAAATCTGCGGTGGTTCAGACTGTCAGAGTGCGAATTCAGCTCATGGCGAAGAACGATTATGGTGTTGTTAATCATAACCTGATACGGATTACCAAATCACTAAAACTACAACAGGACACCTTCTTATTGAGTGAGATAAAGGCCATCAAGGTGGTAGTGACGCCCGCCTGCAGAAATATATCAGAGAGTAAAATCGACAGAGAACTAACCGGCTTGGGTACATAATCATATCATGCAAACGAATGGCCAATGATACATGTCAAATGTATCGGCATGGACAACGAAACTGTCACGCTAACCAACGACATTTGAAATGAGCACAAGTGCATTTCACCTACATCTGTCAGTCAACACACGTGCGAAATGCCTCTCTGTGGAGGTCGTCACGTTGGAAATTTTAAGTAGTGTCCCAATGTCTTACACAACAGAAGAGCAAACAACATGTTCAGCAAAGAACAGAACCGACCAAACTACCGGGCCCATTATCACCAACCAGGAAGGCGCGTGGACATTACTAACGACCAAGTTCACATCAACCCCGACGACCGCCTCTATACCCACATCAGAAACACAACACGACCCTTGGTGACATACCGCCATCGAAGTCGTCCATCAGAAAGGAACCGAAGAAAAAGAAGAGCAAATATTATATATATTATATATAATATATATATTATATATATATATATATTATATTTTGCATTTTCATCTCGTACTTCCAGGAAAATTGGAAACGGTGAAATTTCAATTTCCTTTCTAAGTGTCGGTAGTCTCTTTATTAGAGGATTTCATTCTCGATATGAGTTGACTAAGAAGTTGTTGATCATGAAATTAATATTATTTTTGTCTGAAATGTGTGTTTCAATTATTCGAGGATCATACAGTCTTACATGTGTTTGTCCAAAATAATTTTGAATGCACATTAGATTCTAGTATATATTTGTTCACTAGGCGCGTTCGGGAATGTGCTACTCTTGTACTAATCTGTTCGAGTGATGAGCAGATTAGTACAAGAGTTGATATAAAATAGAGTTATTAGTAGCACACAGTAGTACTTGTACCAGTACTCCCTAATTAATATTTTTATAATTTTAAATATTCCTATTCGTGGATGCCACCCAGGTTGACATTAGTCTTCCTCGTGGCGACGTTAGTTGTTGTCTTCAAATTTGAGGATCTTCTAGCTGAAGCTACAAATGGGAGTCTGTCACCTGATGGTCTACCGTATAGCTTACATCTTCAAGGTTATCCCACCTTATTCCTTGGCTACACCGTACTAATGACGACCAATAGTCAGAAACACGTGTCTACGGTTGCTCTACAGCGAATTTACCCGTTATTATTCTCTTTGTTGTTATTCCATGTATCCGCGTTATTTTCTTTTTTTTTTTGACTTATCTTTCCTGGGTCTCTGATGGCACGCAGTAGTACCTAAAAATGAGGATAACAACCCCTGCAACATGCACACATGCATTATATTGGAATCTTATGATCGTATCAGCCAGTCGTCGAGCGTCGAACAGTACGTGCTCACTGCCCACATGTGTATAAATACAACGTTCGTTTCAATACATGAACTTTAGTTGGCATGCAAGGTAAAAACCATTGAGAAAGAATAGGTAGGGAGACGACATCACGTGATTAAACCGGGTACAGGTCCGCCATATTGTTACTACACTTACGTCAAACAGGTAACGTTGGTAAAAAGTGGAGTGTTTGTTAAGTGCATTGTGTATTAGAGTTATATAATATGTTAAATATTAAAAGACATAATGGTTTCTTGTGCTCTACGTAGCTGCAACAGCAGAGACGGCGTTGGTAAGAAGAATTCGTCTGGAATAACATTTCATAGGTTAGTAGTAGGCCTGACAGGTGAGGGATGACAGATTATAATCTTGAGTAGTCCGGACTAGGTGAGCCAGCCATATTGGTCCCACACTTAGCCCCGCCCAATGCTCCCGTTTTGAGAGTACAGCAAAAATGCTTTACAGCGTCTCCATAGTATTTTTCCTCAATGGTAAAAACAGACCGATCCTATATATTGGTTGACAAAGTACTAAATTGTCGCGAATTTGCGTTTACATTTTACACCGTTGGCAAAAAACTTTATAACATGAATTTTACTAGAAATCACTAAAAACTTGATCTACTTGAGAATAAAATAGAACATATTCTAATTCAACAAGTTCTTGGTCAAGAAATTAATCAAGTCGACTTGACAAGTGTAATACACGACTTGTCGGCAATTTTAACTTGATCAAGTTCTTGGTTAATAACTTGTTCAAGAAATTGATAAGTGTAGTACAGCCTTAACATATGATCAATATGCGCAAATAATTATCATTCTAGACATCTTACTTACTGATAAATTTAGAACATTATTCTAAAAATGCGGTACATACCTAACTGTGTCATATATTAACGGGCGGGATATAAAATGATTTGGAATTTCTCATTATTTATGAAGAGTTTAATTGTGTATTTAACTGATCTATGCATTTATATTTAGAAATTTTAATTAGTTTATATTTTTTAAAATTATCGTTGTAAATCCGTATAGTTTCACACGAATATCAAATTTTAGATTTATGAAGAATTAAAGCGGGGGGGGGGGGGGGTGTAAAAGATAAAATTCTCTGAAATGCTAATGGACGATTGGTAAATCAATTAAATACACTCATCCATCATATAATATCACTCAACTATGGATACATTTATAATAGTATATTCTTTAAATATAATACCTGAAATATTATTTATTTTTAGTTTAATTTGATTAAATTTTTCCCAAGCGCCTTCAGTATCCATTTTATTGATAACTATCATGAACGGTTTTTCCAGTAAAATGGGATTATATAATTCCAATTCCTAAAAGGTATGTTATTACTGATAGAAGTTTGTAATAATTTTACGAATTTTACTTTATTCAACAGAACTATTGTGTCTAAACAATTTCTATATTCATGCTGGGGACTTAACTGAAATCCATTAATGTCAACAACAATTAGAATTAATTTTGTTCTTTCTACATGTTTTAAAAATTTATGGCCCATTCCTTTATTAATATGCGCACCTTCTATTAAACCAGGTAAATCAGCCATCGATATTTGTCGGTAATCTTTATACATCATAATTCCAACGTTTGGTCTGATTGTGGTAACTAAAAACATTACACACAAACATATACATTTAATTATTACTATTATTATTATTTATGATGGTAAAATTAATTGCTGGACAATACAGTAGGCTTGTAACTTTAATAGATTGAAAAAACTTTATATAATTATAATACGCTTTAGAGTATTTTATTACTACTTTGAAATTACTACAAAACACACATATAAAAATTTGCATATTCTTTTTAGTATTCATCAGCAAGGAGCTATAAGTTCATATTTTGCATATATGATCGCTATAATATATATTATTAAACAAATTTCGGCTACTATTTATTGCTACTTTCTCAGAAAATAATATCTGAAGTCGAATATTATTGCCGCGAACATGCGAGTTTGCCTCACTGTGCGGCATGGTATAGACCCAGATCAACTATTGAAAGTCGGATTCAAGAGTCATTAAATAAGCCAACGCCATATGACCAATACTGTTAAAAAATAATTGCTATAATCCCACAAAACACCCGAAAATCACCGCAACAATGTCAGATTAAACACCACTCCAGCTGTTTAGTGCGTCTATTAACCGGTAACTTGCGATATTTTAAGTAGCATACATGTTATGTTTTCAGGAAGTTAAATAATGCATAACAAGTTTATATCTTTTAAATCATATGTACCTGACAAACGAAGCTTGATTAGAAACCGACAACACCAGCGGTCTTGGATAGGACTTGATGAAGATTAGTGAAGACATGGAGAAATAAGGAAAACGAGAATAGGAGTAGATACTATGAAATGCGTAAAAGTTTTAAGAGCGTGAAATAGTAAGTACTCTGCTTGCATGAGTTGTACTTAGATTGTTTGCAGCGTTGTCTGACGTTATTTTTTATGTAATGATGGATCATGAGCGAAAATTCAATTGATCACTATATTTTAAGAGAAACAAGGAATCGTATTCATAGAAAAGATAATTAAAATTTGAAAGTTCTTTTTTGGCCCTCACTGAGGATAATTATTTATTTGTATTGTATTTTATTTGTAATAAATACTATTCGCCCATATAAGATGTCGAGTAAATCAAGCTAGATAGAGGTTTTTGTCGAGTCATATTACAGCATTCGCGTGTATAAAAAGGAAGGATTCACTATCATGTCAGTTGCTCCATAGATATATTGCTGAAAACGTTTCAGGATAGTCTTCTCATTACACATATTTTGTGTTTTGAATATTATATTGAAGTAAAAGTGAATTTCTGTTTGTACAAATTTTAGTTGCATCATGGTTGAATTAAACTGTGTGTTTATTGCATGCAAGCCCACACGTATATATCAGGTTTAACTGTAATATAAATTCTGAAATGTCTTGTTTTGCCGAAAATTGGAAAAATATTCGCGGACTTTTGACGGCAAGCCTCAATGCAACATTCCGTAGATATGGAAAACCCTATTTAAAATAAAAAGAAACACATAAAATAAATTAATTATAATGCAGTTTGCGCTGGATAAACGTGCCGATATCATTAAATAAAACATTTTTCTCAGTTCCGCAGAATTATTGAGAATTATATTCTTCACAATTGCACTGTTAGAGTTAATTAGATAAACAAATTTCAAAAGTTTCGCCGTCGCAAAGTACGAAATTTTGCCAATTTGGTAGGCTAAAATTCTTAAAAATTCAGAATGAGTTCTTAGGTGGAAAGGAAGTAATGTGTTCTGCATTAAAGATCAAAATTAATTATCTTTTAAAGTAAATGGGTACATTCATTATCTACGTTACCCTTGGTTATATCAAATTGTTTAATTTTGTAAACTATGAGCATTTTCAGCGATAATTAATATACTCGGGCAATTAGAACATATGACGGCAAAGGGTTTTTTCACTACCTCTCATTTTTCAACTTTTCTAAAACTTAATTTCCTTAATTATCAGTATCAGTTGTAATTGTGTAAACTGTAATTTTGAATAACATGGAGATATATCTATATGTTTAAAAATAGCAACTTTCAATATTCTGCTGGTTAGTAGTCTCACTTGCGTAGTATTAATATTCTATGTATGTGCCATAAACTAAACACTAACTAGCCGTCAATATGATATACATTTATATATTCATTCACTCATGCATTGTCATATTGGATCAGTATTTCTGGTGGAGCCTAAAATATATATCTATCCACTAAAAAAGGTCAGAAAAGGCACCTGAGTATATTATGCCCCAAACATAATGCAGTGGCAACCCCTCTTGAAAAAAACCTTAAAGAGGAACACCAGATATATCGAGAATAACTTTTTGAGACTTTTGACGTAACAACCGTATAAAATAACTTTCACCTTTGATAACAAGAATTAAAATTTAATAAACTAGATCTATTATTAAAACAACGAACACTTTCATTATTCTTTAAAATTATAAAATATGCAAGTACCCTATGACAAAGAAAAACTATATATATTTTAAATTAAATATATTTATCACTTGAACGGCTTACTGATATAGCAACGCATTTGAAACAAAACTGATTATATGGACCAAATGCTTTAGTTCATACTAATGTGCATAACTAGCGGCAAGATTTTGTAAGTCTTTCTATTACACAGTGAAATATCAAAAAGAGCAAACGACTTATTATTCTGTGCATAGAGTTTGAAGATGGATTTAGTAATCTACCCTCAAGGATTATTAATTTTGAGAACTAGTTTCAGGGCAATTTAGAGAAATTTACAAAAAAATAATGCAATTATCATGGATAGCCTTATCATTTACACAAAATTGAAAATAAATAGCAACTAGGTATATATTGCCCCCCAAGAAAATTATTTGATTCTATCAACATTTTAGCTCAAAATGTGTAAACCAGTGAAACACAAGACAAGCTTTTATTTCATAAGTTTAAATAGAAAATGTATAAATTGGTCTTAATATACGCATTTGTGGCAAATAAACACATAATTTCCGTTTCAATATTAAATCTCTCTTACATATTTTTAATAGACTAATAGCGTTGGTTGAACGAATATATAAAGATGCGCAACGCTATAGTAAAATAGCGTGTCTTTCCGTTAAGTCGTCCCGCAAACCCCTTGCCGAGAAACATCATCGTTGTCTCGGGTTGTTTCGAATATCGGATCCAAACGACTGATGCAGTCGCTATAGACCTCGAATCCAGTTTGGGTACGGTCAGTACTATGTAGTGGCGCATCTTTATGTATTCCTTCAATCAACGCTAATAGTTCAATTCGGTGTTGGCAGATAAATCATATCTGTCAAAAAGGCGTGTGTTGTGTATATTTTTTCTGTCAAATTTTCGTGTTTATTTTTGGTTTGATTACGTTATGAAAGACGGTTGAAAGTTGAGAAAGACCGAAGTCTTAGAGCATTTCAAATAAAATATCAATTACTAAATACCGCGCGATCATTTAAATTCTAAATTAGAGCAGACTGTGAAATTTAAATTAAGTTGGTATATAAGTACTAATTTACAATTTGAATTGTCAAAGTGACGTTTCAAAATGTTAATTAATCAATAATTGACATTCTGGACAACCTAATAAAAAAAATCCCGCCTGCTATAATTTAGAATTTAAATGATCGCGTGGTATATTACGTTATTAGTTACTGTATTGCGAATATATTTTTTTTTTGGTTATATCAAATGTCACTGACAGAAAGAAAAATAGATCCGGAAACATAAACAAGACGAGTAGTCATGGATCCAGTATGACGACTGGACAATTGTATGTAACGCGTTTGGTCTATGCATACTTATAGAGAGGAAACGCGTTACATTCAATTGTTCATCATACTATACTCCATTCAGTCTAAGAATGGAGTAGATGGCGCTACAATATGAGCACAGTTTACACACGATGAACTTTGTATTTTGAAAACAAGTAAAACATATTGCTGTGACCTTCTCTACTATGGTTGATAGCCAATAGTTAAATTAATAAATTGATATTCTTTAATAATCTCAGGGTCTAAAGGTGAATTTCTTGGTTTTCCTATAACGGGGAATGTGTCGCAGCTTTTTGCTTATTGTGAGTTCTAGCTGTGATAGTGATGTTTACTTTCCTTATGTTCTCCTTTGGGATAGGTATAAATAAGTAAATAGTGAATGTCAGCACAACTTATTTTTATTTACAATATAAATTTACAAAAAACATGGAGAATAATACTTTATTATCATACAATACAATACTTTATTTTTATTTTTATGTGTTCTCTTTTCATCAATAGTACAAGCACCTTGCAAATCCTTTGTTCCTTAAGAAAATTGTAAAAATTACTGAATTAATTCTTCATGTATGCTTACAAATCAAGGAAATTGCTAAATTCACTTTCTTTACTTTTTACCGATGTATCCCCATTGGATCATCTCGACCTGAGATTCTCACGTCAAAATCGAGATTTAAACAATGAAGAACTTATTATATGTTTCCCATAATATTTCAAAAATTATTGTTATTCAAATGAGAGCGTTAATGCCTCGTTGAGTCGCCCTAACTTGAGATTCGCACGTCAACCTAAGGCTTACTCAAAGAAGAATTTATTAAATATTTAAAATAATATTCTAAAAAATTGTTGCTATCCGGGTAAAATTATTGATACTCCGTTGAATCGCCTTAACTTGAGATTCGCACGTCAACCTAAGGCTTACTCAAAGAAGAATTTGTTAAATATTTAAAATAATATTCTAAAAATTGTTGCTATCCGGGTAAGATTATTGATACTCCGTTGAATCGCCTTAACTTGAGATTCGCACGTCAACCCAAGGCTTACTCAAAGAAGAATTTATTAAATATTTAAAATAATATTCTAAAAATTGTTGCTATCCGGGTAAGATTATTGATACTCCGTTGAATCGCCTCAACTTGAGATTCGCACGTCAACCTAAGGCTTACTCAAAGAAGAATTTATTAAATATTTAAAATAATATTCTAAAAAAAATTGTTGCTATCCGATAATTTTGTATCACGCACATGAAGATTCCTTTATTTATTTATTTATAGGATTGCAAGATGGAGTTTTATTTAATAGTGCTTGTACTTACTTTTCTTGATTGTACATCATTTTGAATTCTTCTTGATAATCCGGGCCTTCCATCCTTCTGGAAATTTTATTATGGCGGGCTTTGTAAAGTCGAATAATAATATCCCGCGCTTTTACTGTATATAGCGCGCACTTATCGTCTGTGAAGCGTATCACACGTTTTGTTTTGCAACTTCTAGATCTTAAAGGCGTTTATGCCTTTTTAGATTTTTATTTTTATTTATTTCTTTACAACACTTGGAGCACTGGTTTAACTTTTCTTTTCTTCTTGAGTATTGGAGATCTTCGGATGGACTTCCTCTATTTTGCAGATACACGCCTTTATATATCCTTCAACAATTGCCAAACGCTTTATTTTGTTTCAAATTATTTTTGTTCAGTTTAAATTTTCTTCTACTGCGCCCTCCGTGTTTGTTATGGTAACTATCGATGTCACGTGATCATGTGACCTTTCTTCCGCCATGTTACCGTTGTTGTTGTTTACATATTCTATACTTGCATATCCAATGGACATCGATTGATTTCATCGATCTGTAGGTATTCTTAAGCTGTACTATATTATATACTGACTAATGTTTTTATTTATTTTTAGCTTGGAATCTCTTGAAGCATTTTTATATAGGAAATTGTATACCAATCGCATATTTAGATGTGCATACAATAATATCTTTTTCCTGGAGATATCAGTGAAATTTGCTTATCCTACATGATGTTTTATTTTTAATAGTGAAACAGAAATGAGTGGAATATATTTATTTATGTATAGAGACCTTTGTTCTTGCCGTAGTGTTTATTATTAATGCAATATGTTGAACGCAGGCTTCTATTCATTGATTATTATTACTGCTAAAGAACGCATTACCGAATGACCTACTTTCTATTAATTACTAATAATAATGTTTAAATCGTTACATATCCTTTTTTAGACTGAGGTCAGTATTTGAGCATCATGTTTTGTATGATATTTAACACAATTTTTCTGCTCTAATTTATTTAACATTGTTTTATATAATATTCAATACCATTTTATTTTAATTGCTAGTGCTTTCATTTTTCTACGGGTATGCAACCCACATTGCATTGATGTGTATTCTATTGCATATTCATCAGTTTGAATAGGTACCCACTGTTATGGGATAATTTGAATTATATATATATATATTTATATAAATTAGTGGATTATTCTGTATTTATCTGTTGAAATATTAAATTATAATTTATGTCAAATATGTAAATTTATATTTATTTAAAATAAATGTGCTGGTATTTTATTTTTGTTGACTTTTTATTTGTTTGATTTCTTTATTTATCTATTTATTTATTTGTGCGGAAAAATACCACAGCAATATGTTTACTGTCAGATGGATAGCAGGGATATACATATCTGATATCATTATATTTTGACATTTACGTAAATTTTTGTACAAGTTGGTAACTCATTCCTCAAGAAAAAGGAATGCGCATGTCGTCTAATTGTACTTTTTTGTGCTTCATCCAATTTATTGTAAGTATGACGATAATTTCTTTTTCTTGGAGGAGAAATTGGAACTCCATATAATTCCATTTCTTTAATAATGCAGTACATTGTATTCCTATTAATACCCACTTCCTTTGCTGTTTGATTGACTGCAGCTGTTTTAGACATATTGTCTTTATGCTTAATGTACACATTATAAGCCATTTGCCTTTGTCCAGATCTTATGTGTTTCCCTTTACGATTTTTTGAAGGACCTGGTAAAACTGCTTCCGCCATACTATAGAATATTAGCGATTACGAAAAGAAAGTTAACGAAATTGATAAAATACCTTAACAAATGAATATTTCACTTGCGAGTTCTAAGAAGAACTATTTTTTAAGAATATTAACAACAAATAACTATGTAAAATACGGAAATCGACAAAATCTTTGAACAAAACTGTCAGTAAACAAATTTTTGACAGAACGAGCTAAATGCGATTATTTTGCCGGTGTAAATGCACACTCGATTTCAACCAATCACAAACGTTTATTTTAAGCCCTATCTTTCCCAATGCTTTATTCTTAGACTGAATGGAGTATATATAGATTCATGACGACTTGTGTTGTTTATGTTGCTGGATCTACTTTTATTTCTATCAGTGACACTTGATATACCCCAAAAAAAAATTATTCACAATACAGTAACTATACTGGAGACGCGTTAAGTTCCGTTGCACGTCATCGATGACGTTTACATGTTGTTATAACTGTATTAGAGAAACTAAAAAAGTTACTTTGTTAAATTATACTTGAAGGCATTTATTTCATTAGCTTAAATAGAAGATTTATAAATTGATCGTAATATACGCATTCAATGCAAATAAACACATAATTTCCGTTTCGATATTAAATTTCTTTATTATATATTTTTAATAGACTAATAGTTCAATTCGGTGTTGACAGATAAATCATATCTGTCAAAAAGACGTGCGTTGTGTATATTCTTCCTGTCAAATTTTTCATGTTTATTTTTGCTTTGATATAAATTGTTTAAAAACAGTGCTTCTTAGAAGTGTATTTATTATTTATTTGCGTCCATTGAATATAATGCCGAAAGGTTTCTGTAAACAGTCGAGGCTTTTTACAAACTTTTCTATAAACATGTGTTAAATTTAATGTGAATAGCGTAAGTATTGCTTATTTTAAATTATATTATGGATACGTAATGAACCATTTAAGGTTTTTCGACAATCTAAGTCAATATAATAAATAAGTTGAGAAAGACGGAAGTCTTAGAGCATTTCAATTACTAAATATATTACGTTATAGTTATTGTATTGTGAATAATTTTTTTCTTTGGTTATATCAAATGTCACTGACAGAAATAAAAATAGATCCGGCAACATATACAAGGCGAGTCGTTATGGATCTAGTATGACGTGCAACGGAATGTAACGCGTTTCCACCATATATGTATGTCTAAAGTAGGATTACCCAACAGATGCAGTTGCAACAGCGCACGAGAAATGCGTCACTTAAACGTCATATGTAAAATAACGCTTACTATTGGTTCGTTTGCAAGGACGCCCACAATAGAATAAATTTAGTATTGTGTTTTGACAGTTTCAATTTTGCATTATTATTATTTTATTCTTTCTCAGTTTCTTTGCTTAATATCTAACAAAAAGTATTTCTGAATACTACTGTACATTGTTTTTGTGACAAACGTAAGTAAGCGCATGAAATATAACATCAGAAGATGATTTTGAAATATCTACTTTATAGGCTATAAACTCAATCCTCCGTTTAATCACCTGTGGCATCAGTCTGCCCCTTTGCGTAACATTATGGAGAATTCACCTCCTAAGAAGAGGCTCTCCAAACATTTTAGAGTAGAGGACAAGGAGAGGTTTTTGAATATATACAAAACTTTACAAGAACAGCCAGGTACTTCGAAAATAGATAACATTGCAACTACAGCAACAGCAGCAGGTAAATATTAATGTTATTTTTTGAATAATAAAGTCTCATTTTGGTGATTTATATTCAGGAATATCAGAACGTAGTGTTTACAAGGTTTTGCAAGAATATAGTGCTGAGCATAAATTTCAATCACCAAAGAAATACCATAGGAAAAAAGGCCATACTGGACAACGTTGATGATGTAATGCGGAATAGCATTCGAGGAATTATTCATTCCTTTTTTTTTTTAAAACGAACCTCCAACTATACAGAAAATTCTTATGGTGATAAATGAAAGAGACGATTTACCAAACTTTAAAATTTCAACTCTCAGAAAATTAATAAGAGAACTGAACTTTCGGTAAAGTATAATGAAAATGTTTGTTTCTCTTTATAAACAGTTTTGCATTTGTAGTTATCAGAAGAGGAATCGTAATAGTATTCTAAAAGAAAAAAATGATAATATTACTTGAAGGAGACAATACTTACGTAAAATAAGAAAATATCGTGAAGATGGAACACCGATATATTACTTAGACGAAATATGGGTGAACGCTGGGCACACAGTAAAGAAAGTGTGGGCAGACACATCAGTGCTTACTGCGAGACAAGCATTTATAGATGGTTTGTCCCCAGGCCTTAAAAATCCTTCCGGAAAAGAGAAAAGGTTAATTATATTACATAGGTTCTGACGAGGGATTTGAAGAAGATGGCTTGCTACTATTTGAATCTAAAAAGACAGGTGATTGCCACGAAGACATGAATGCGGAGAGATTTGAAGAGTGGCTTCAACATATTCTGCCCAATTTGAAAGAAAATGCAGTGATTGTTTTGGATAACGCACCATATCACAGTCGCAAAATAAATAAACCACCTACAGCAAACAACCGCAAAGCTGAAATTCAACAATGGCTTGTCAATCAAAACATATCATATGAAGATGACATGGTGAAGGCAGAATTATTAGCATTAGTTAAGGAAAATGTGACCGGCCTTGCGAAATATGCTGTAGATGAGATAATTGAAGCATCAAATAGAAAGGTATTGCGGCTACCTCCATACCATTGTGAATTAAATCCGATAGAGTTGATGTGGGCACAAGTAAAGGGGTATGTTGCTAGACACAATGTATCATTCAAACTAGAAGATGTAAAGGAATTATTTCAACAAGGTGTGTTCAATATTTCATGTGAAAATTGGAACAACGCAATTAAACATGTGGTTAATGTGGAAAACAAAATGTGGGAACTTGATAATTTAATGGATTGTCAAGAAGACTCATTAATCATAACAGGTGATGATTCCACTACATCATCTTCAAGTGACGACTAATTAGTAGTGAGACTAATTTGATGCTGTTTTATTTAATATGCTCTTTTTGTAAATCACTGCTTTCTTATACTTTATTTTTCATATGTAAATTCATCTATTGATGAATGAATAAACACATTTTCTTTGTATCATGTAAGTAATCATAGAAACTTAAAATATATTTTCTCCTAATAGTGTATATATTGCATTAAAAATTTCCGAACCTGTCGTTTTCTTTATTTCTTCCCATTTCTCCCATTTACAAGCGAATTGGAAAAAAAATAAAAATAAATTACTATACATTAAATGTGCATTTACTTAGAAGAAAATTATTCTTTGATTTCACCACTTTAGCTACCTTAAGCTTGCTTTTAATAAATTGTTATACAAATGTCACTATATACAGAATATTAAACAAAGTTCTTTATTATAATGTACTCAAACAAATTATCATATCACATTTCTTGTTCGCATAAACCTAGAGAGGACGGCTCTTGTATTTTATTTTCTTTTCATTTTCCTTTCGATTATACGTAAAATAATCTAAAGTAATCAAAATTATTAGTAACTAGTTGCTTAAACAGAGCTTATATTACGTACCTATATTGCATTAATTTTCGTTTATTATAATTACATTTATATAGGAGAATGTAGAATACTTGCAACGAAATCTGGGGTTAGAAATACATATTTGTTTATAATGTCTAATGTCAAAATATTTATGGTTAAGGCTATGCGTTAAGCGTTGTGAATTTGCCTTCTTAAGCTATTAAGTCAATGCGATGTTGCTACTGCATCTGTTCGGTAATCATACTATAGTAAATGATATGCTCTAAGATGTCAGTCACAGCCGTCTTTATTTACAAGCCGTGAATTGAAGTTAAAATTGGCAACACTGCCTAATTGCCTTCAAGTGGGTCTACGCGCGGACTTGAGCAGCCGCTCAAAGTGAGACAGATTAATCGCGTAATCTAAAATAGGTTTTTTTGTTAGTTATTTTTTTAAAATTTACGTAGGTAGGTATAATGTGATGAAGAAATGATGGATAAAAGGGACACGTATAAAAAGCATTATTAATAGTTTAACATTTTTAATAATATTCGCTAATTATTCAAATTGATAATTTTCTCTTTTGATCACTTTTTTTCATGGTGACAAGCACTATTTTCATTTTTACTATAATTATTTAACACTATATTGCTCATAATTAACACCACAAGGATGTATATTTTCTCACATAGTGTTCCAAATTCACATACAACACTAAAATCAATACAAAAGATATCAGACTTTATACTTTTAATTGCTAATGAGGTTAATAATAGTTCGAACAATTCTAAATTAAGCTTTTTCAGGTTTCCGAAAGAACCAATGCGGAAGATCCCCAGGCGCATTAAAATGTCCTCAACTGTTAAAATGTGCATATTGTGTATTGTAGTTGTGAATAATTACTCAAACTTCATGACAAATTCACCACCACCAACGCAAAATTTAATTTTCGAAGATTGATTACCGACAATGGGAAAATATAATTGAACAAAATGCCTTCACTTATTTTATAGGTTATTTGGGACACAAATGTTTTGAAAAGCATAGTTTTCCAACAATTATACGTTTAAAACACAAGAAATGAATGAATTCAAATTTTACACTTATTTTAAGGCATGTCCTAACTTTGTGAAACAGCTTTACTAATTTGGCAACGCCCGACCATAATTTCAGTATACCTATATATAAATACCGCATTAGGAAAAGCCTTCTGTGCAGTTTTTTCTTCATTTTCCTTCGAACCAAATGTTAGCTTTAAATTAAAACAGAAGTTGGAGGAGATATATAAACATCCCTGCGAAAATTTTCCTACTACATTTTTGATAAAGCTATTTATTCGTGTAAGAATTTTTTATACTTTGAAATTTTGCAATAGAAATTTCAAAGTTAGTGGCAATTCAGATAAAATAACAATTTTACAACACCATTGATGAATTGTGTCAAGAAATTTAAGTAATCTTTAGGTTAGAGGAGCCTTTTTTTGTGTTGTACGTATAATGTATTACATTTTAAATGCGTGTGTAATATGTACTTAATAAAAAGCAGTGTTTTATCATCGTTTTTTGTATTATTGATACGGCTTTTTCATAATTTTAAAAATAGATTAACATAATTATCTCATAAACGATTTGGTTCTGCGTCACTGGCTTATTCCTGAATAGAAAAATTTACTACGCCTCTGGTTGCGCGTGCGTGAATGCGCAGTACTATTTTGGGACACAAACATCAAAGGTGCCGACGGCGAGAGAAACTACTGTGTCTATACAGCTCTATACTGTGAAATTACATAGAATGAGAACCAGTAGAACCACACACGTAGTTGCCAGATCTCCAGCTTCAGGCTTGTAAGTAGAGACGTCTGTGTGTCAGTCCATCCAATAAATAATAAATACACTTTTAAGAAGCAACAATTTATATCAAAGCAAAAATAAACATGAAAGATTTGACAGGAAAAATATACACAAGACATGCCTTTTTGACAGATAAGATTTATCTGCCAACACCGAATTGAACTTATTAGTCTACTAAAAATATATGAGAGAAATTTAAAATATTGAAAGGGAAATTATGTTTGCTATGAATGCTGCGTATATTACGACCAATATAATTTAACAATAGTTATTTATTATACAAGGGAAAATAGTATTAGATTATAGCTCGAGGTAAGGTTTATCTCACGACGCGAAGCGGAGTGAGATAAATTACCGAGAGCTAAAATCTATTTTTTTTCCCGTGTATAATACACTATTTTTTTCTGTGATGGGAAAAACGACGATTTAATATTGAAAAAATCACGTAAATACTATATATTGAAGTCAGAAAATCAATCGATGTGACATTTCAAGTGACATTACACCTGCGTTGCTAATGGAAACCTGTAAAATAATCAAATATCTGTCAATTTAAGCGGGCAAAAAGTGAGCACTTTTTTCCCCGGGAAAAAAGTGAGTACTTTTTTCTCGGGTTGAAAAAGCGACATTTTATTACCTGTTAAGAAGGATAAAATGTCAACTTTTTTTCCCGTCACAGAAAAAAGTAACTTTTTTAGTTTCTCTAATAGTTATGTAAACGTCATCAATGACGTACAATTGAATATAACGCGTCTTCTCTATAAGTAATATTTTACATAATTATTTTCCGAAATCTATCATGGCTGCACAGGGGGGTATATCAGAACATTGCAATGTTGGAAAGTTTCCTAAAAATTTTATTTTTTGTAAATGAATTATTTAATGATGCATTTTTGGTAGGTTGTGAAGAATCCAACAGAATGTTTAAAAATAAGTTGTTTTATAGAATAGAAAATATTTATGAATTCATCCTGAAAAAATCTGCAAAAATGTTGTAGTAGATCGGAATTTATTAACACTTTTAAGGAATTCACTTCTGAAAAGATGACAGAAGCAATGAGGGTGGGAGTTAGATATTGATATTATCTTTAAGTATCTAATTAACACTTACAGGGATAGCTGGCTATTTTTGGCTTTGCATGAGAAATAGTCTTGAGTAAAGTACTTTTTCCAGCATTAGGAAATCCAACTAAACCTATGTCAGATATTAACTTCAAATCTAATTTTATAGATTGACTTTGACCAGGTGATCCTAAATACCCATTTTTAGAATGTCCACCATGACCTCCACTAGCCACAACTAACTCATCTCCCTCTCTGTTTAATTCACCTGTAATAACAAGAAAAATGTTGAACAATTACCTGAACTTCTTATAGTGATAGCAAAATTTCATTATACATGTTAAGACTATGTGTTTCCATCATTTTCAGTTTTCTTAAAAGCTATGTTTTGGTGAATCTACCCTCAAATGAATATTCCTGATCATTATTAAAATTACTCATAGTCACTGTTTATTGAAACTATTGGCAACAGTCCTACTATCCACACTATTGTAAAACAGAAATAGCACAAAGGCCATTAAACCAGCAAAGATAAATTAAAAAATGATTTATTTAAACAGCTATAATTCTAAATTACCTATCTTTTTTCCATCATCTGTTAAAATAGTTATACCTATAGGCACTTCAATTTTAATATTATCTCCTGGTGTTCCCAAAATAAAATTATGTGTACTATCCATACCATGTTTCGCAACAAAACGTTTGCTTTTGTTTGATGAAAGTACTTTTTCAAGGTTCCAATCTTGTTTTGCTATCAAACTTACATTACCACCTTGCCCTCCAACACCCCCAAATCTATAATAATCTTGGGATAGTATACAATTTTATAAAGTCATACCCTATTTCTAACAATACTTTGGCAAACCATTTCCACCAGAACCACCTTGTACAAACAATCTAAGGGAATCTATAAATCCAGATCTTAAATATTTCCTTGGCGCTTTCTTTATAGTTGCATAAGAAATTATTGTTAAGAAAACCATTGTTATAAACAAGAATCTATTATATATTTAACTTTGAACCTTTCCGGGATTCATACAAATTTGATAAATTAGGTTAGAGCGTGGGTTAGAGACAAAATTGTTAAGGCCACTGCCACCTATTGGTAGCGACGGCATTAATTGTCGTTTTGAATTATTCCCAGATTTTATTTTTTTAATTTTTATTAAATTTTAAATTATTGAATTAAACACTTACGGTTTAATACTGTGAAATACACCTTGCTTTATTTGCCTGTCCGCTTAGTTCGAAATCAATCATTTATTAAATAAAATATAGATATAAAAAAGTAATACTACGTACAGTTGCGGCCCCTACAAACTCAGACACCGACTTTTGACATATTCTGCCCAATTCAAAAAAATTATTATGTGTGAGTTTGACTTTTATCCAGTATGACGTGTCAGTTTATTGTAAGTTACAAGCGTGCACGATTTTTAAAGTGACATTTAATAAACTTCAATTCTGGGACCATGTTACAAAGCCAAAATTTCTTATTTGTCACACTGTCTGAGTTTGTAGGGGCCGCAATTGTACCTATTCAAAAACTTTATTTAGGTATATTCAATTTGTAACTGGCTTTCATATAACTTTGATATAACTGTATGTTGGTGAATTTTATTGTTCTAAAATTGTTCGGGTCGATTGGAATTTGTATTGATATTGAATTCTCGTCTCTATACTTGAATCGCCAAAGAGATTCAAATAAAAGTGCGTGATCACTATATATGGGCGAGATAGTGGAATACGGTTAAGTTTCACTCAGACTAGACTGACTCGTGTTTTGTCGGCTTTTGGGCACCGTATTACCTACCGGTTTCCCCGAGAGCCGACAAAACACGAGTCGGTCTAGTCGGAATGAAACTGAACCGTATTCCCCTATCTCGCCCATGTATAGTGATCACAACGTGATCAAGGCATCCTATGCATAAAAACAGTCGGCGGCAAAGATCGTTTACATTAGACGATTAGGTAAACTGTAATTATATCACAGATCGCAGGTGTTTATTTACTTTTACGTTTCTGTTTCCGTTAAATCTGTTTTGGCTGTATTTAAGGTTTTCATTTAAATATGCACAATTTCTTATGTCAAATACTACGGCGTTAACTATTTTACAGACATTGATTCTTGAATGATTTTATGTACCTGTGTGCATACGACGTAGGTGTGATCACGTGAACCCAACGTGATCACTGAATCTGTTCAGCGATGTCAGTATAGTTCGAATTTTTGACGTGTCGGTTGCCGAAACGACTCGACTATATATGGCAAACGGAATTCACGATTTGCATTTACCCTTTCGCAAACTGCAATATTTTGTACGGCATGACAAACTATTGGGTAAATAATGACTTTATTAAATACTTTACCATGTAGGTTAATAACAACTGTGAAAATTATTCTATTTTTGCATTAAACATGCAGATTAAAACAATACTAATAACGTTCATAAATTAAAGATTTGAAAAATGTACCTCAAAATGATACCAAACGTTGAAGAAAAAACGGAAAGTCCAACAGTGCTTGCATTCAGCAGACACAACAGTTGCGTAACTGTTTAGTGATCATGTCCAGTAGACGCTCTGAAGTTGAGGAGCGCCGCCATTTTTGTGAGCGGAAAAATTCTACTCTCACCGTTGATTGAAGGAATCTACGAGTAAAGAATAGAACAGGAGAGAGCATAACGTGGTGTGGAAATAGGTATTTTTTAGACGGAGTTGCCCTTTTCGGTAGGTCAGTTATGTCCGGTTATGTCAAAAATGACATTTTAGTGTTTCTATAATGGTCAATTGTGTGGCTTGTGGTCGTTCTAAAACGGCAAGAACAAAGAATATTAATTTTTCTCTTCATCGGTAAGTTATTTCATTCCAATGCCAGCACGACCGATGCATGCTCGTAAATACAAGTTAGCGTGGTTAGGTGGTTAGCAGTAACTATTCGACCACCGTCTTAGGTGTTTGTAATGCGTTCAGAAATAATATTTACGAGTTGCAAGGATTTGTTTTTCTTTTTCCTTTCAGTAAATGTAGAGAATTATTAATCTGCGTTCACGCTGCATGACACAAACAAAAGCGTAATTCTAATAAAATTAAAAATAAGGTAAATAAAAAAGGATTATGAAAATAATAATAAACTACTAGATCAGGAGATCGCGGCGGCCATTTGATGTTTCCCGTTCCAGTAATAAGACGGCTTTTATTGCAGACTAGATCGCAACGTGTTCGCAGCTAAACATTGAATGTAAAATCTCGTGGAGAAAAGTGGGAAGATCGGAGAAAATCGTTGTGATGTCGATTGTTGCCGGGATTGGTGACGGACAGTAGGGGTGCCATGTTGCCACGTATTACTTGTATACGTATAAATCGCACGTAAACATTGAATCCCTATACCTAATGAAAATTGACACATACGGTATAAAGATGAGCAACGCTTAGTAAAATATCGTGTCTTTCCGTTATGTCGTCCCGCAAACCCCTTGCCGAGAAACATCATCGCTGTCTCGGGCTGTTTCGAATCTCGGATCCAAACGACTGATGCAGTCGCTATGATCTCGGATCCAGTTTTGGTTACGCTCAGTGTTATGTAGTGGCGCATCTTTATGTATTCCTTCAATCAACGCTCTCACATAGTGAGCGACGAGCGTATGGTGTACGCATGTGCCATTGACGCATTCCAACACCAACGTAATACATAATTTTGAAGAAACTTACTAGAAAATTAAGATACAACAACAAGATGCTTTTGCCGAAGGCCACATCCGAAGTCACTTGGAATTATTAATAGCCACATCTAATGTGGTTAATCCATGTTTACTTTCTTATACGTAGTATAAGTATTGTGAAATTTTAGACCTCGAGATTTTTGCAGATGTCCACGTTTTGAAGTCCCCTGATACCGAAAAATTGGTTTTTAAAAAATGTCTGTGTGTCTCTGTGTGACCACGATAACCGCTGTAGATATCAATTCCAAATTTTGTATTTACGTGTCTAATCTCCCTCTTGAGATCTGATTAGTTTTTCAGTAAAATCGGTAGACCGGAAGTAGCAGTGTACTTCAGTGAAAAAATTAAATTTTGCCAATATTTCGTCAACTACTAAGTTTAAACAAATTTATAAAGAATTCATATGTACTTGAAATTAAATTGAGAACAATTTTATTTAAAAAGTTTTTCGAAGCTGCTACCGGAAGTAGGTCTTTTACTCCTATCGAAAATCAGTTTTTTGCGAATATTTCGCAAGTCATGCTTTTTAGACAGGTACGTTACAGGTATAAAAGTATTTAAAACATAATTTTCAATATCTTTTGTATAAAAAAAATTTCAAAATTCAGACCGGAAGTACCACTTTTACTCTTATCGAATAGCGATTTTTTGCGAATATGTCGTAAATTATGCATTCTATATACCGGGCTCTTTCTTTATCATTACACAGCATTTTCCCTATGTGTAATGATAAAAAAAAATTGTCAATGCATTAGCGATATAGTCACTGTATAGTAGACAACCAGTTATACACTCGTATTTTGACAAGCAGGAACAGTGAGCTGTCATAAGATTTTTATCAGTCAATTTTCGTTAAACTTTTTATTAAAACTTTAAAATAAAAGTTTAGTTTGTAGCAGAAACACTGTACGATACACGTGTTAAAATGCTATTTTATTTTGCTTATTTTAAATTGCTCCAGTTCCTAATCACCCTCGTGTCGCAAATCTTACTCGCAAAATAAAATAGCACTTTTAACAATTATATCGTAAATAACTACTTTTGTACAATTTTTCTTACATTTTTAAAATTCGAAATATATCACGTCGTCAACATCATAATTGCTACATTAAGGATTTCCCGCCATTTCCCACTGGCCGCGTAACGTTGATACAAATAAAATAATATTCTGGAGATCCGTTTCTCTTACTTCTACCATAAATTATTTGTACGGAAAAATTAAACTTTGCAGCGTACATAAAACCTTTTACATTTATTACGAAACTGTTAAAATTTAGCGCGAAAGTATTTGATTCGGCAATAATACTTGTACTGGTAACACTGGGCGATACAGAGCAAAATAAAGCTTCGAAGAATTAGGTTATGTTTTTAATAAAGAAAATGCAGAATATCACTTGGAACAAAATAATTAGTTTATTATAACAATTAAACGAACTTAAATGTGAAGTCTAATATCATAACAAGTTCTCGAAATGTCCACCTTGTCTTTCAAGGCAATAAGCAAGGCGATCTTGAAAGCAACGAAGTGTATTTCTAATAAATTCTGGCCTTATTCCATTACATGCAGTACGTATACGCTCTTTTAGTTCATTCAAGTTGCGTATTCGTACATTGTTGTAAATTTTACTTTTTAGGTAACCCCAAAGAAAATAGTCATTTGGAGACAAGCTGATCTTGGAGGCCATAGTATGGGACCAAATCTACCAATCCACCGTCTTTGAAATAAGTTATTTAAAAAATTCCTGATAGCGTTAGTAGAATGTGGCGGGGCCCCATCCATTTGGAACCAGGGTTCATCAACATTCGTCATCTCAATTGATGGAATGATATGGTCTCTCAACAAATTCAAATATTTCACTGCAGTGAGGTTACCGTCAATAAAAAATGGGCCAATAAGTCTATCGCTTATTATTCCAATCCAGACATTAACTTTTTGAGGGTACTGTGTTCGGGTCAGGTTTTGAGCTTGAAGATTTGTACGGGACCAGTACCTAATGGATTAATGGATAGGAAATTTAATAATTTTTCATGGATAAATGTAGGGTACAAACCGAAAGTTCTGAGAGTTGGCTTCACCGTTTACGGTAAATGTAGCCTCATCAGTAAAAATTATTTTATTTAAAATTTCTTGGTTTTCATTTAACATGTTGAACATTATTTCACAAAACTCAGTTCGTTTTATCTTATCCTCTTCGAAAAGCTCTTGATGATTTGATATTTTGTATGGCCTATATTTAAATTCTTTCAGAGTTTTGTATACCGAACTGTACGATACTCCAAAATGTTTAGCTACATCTAAAAGCGATCCTACAGACAGTTCCTCTACGTAACACAGGATATTTAATTTCATGTCTTCTGTTCGAACATGATTGGTTCTATTTCTTTTTTTGTGAGAATTTAGAACACAACCATCTTCTTGAAATTTTTTAAAAAAGTTCAGAATTGTTTTTGCACAAGGTATAGGCCTGTCTGGATAATTGACGGAAAACATGTCTCTAACTTGCCTTAAACTATTATTTTTCTGGTACCACATTACTATTGCCACCTTTTCATTTCTGTTGTATTTATCCATGATTTATAAATAAATTATCTATTTTTTAATAAAATGTATTAAATTTATGACTTATGTTTGAATAAAAATTCAGAAATATTAGACATAAAAAATGTTTTTCCCGTCATGGCAACCTGATTTAAAAATTAAGGTATGCTATACGTAAATTCCTCATTGGTGTATAACTGGTTGTCTACTATACAGTGACTATATCGCTAATACATTGACAATTTTTTTTTTATCATTACACAGGGAAAATGCTATGTGTAATGATAAAAAAAGAGCCCGGTATTTTTATCAAGAGTACAAAAGTATTTAGTGCTAGATTTGCAATACTTTTTGAATATATGAAATTTCAAAATTAGGACCGGAAGTAACACTTTTACTCTTAGGGAGTAGTCCTTTTTTTCGAATATCTTGCTAAGTATGCATTCTATAGCGATTTATTAAGAGAATAGAGGTACTTAGAATAGGATTATCAATAATTTTTGTGTAAAAAAATCTTAAAATTGTATAGTTTGAAACGCTCATACGTATAAGAAAGTTGTGTGGTGGCCGCAACTAATTTTTTTAATTTGAGATTCGATTTTCAAAGTTATGTGATTAGTTTAGGCAAATTTCCAAAGTGTTCCTGAAGGAATAACAACTGATTTTTTAAATTTGGGATATGTGTTAGTTCCTTGCACTCAGAAATACTTCGAGCATCGTCATTTAAACATGTAACGAAATTTTGTAAACTATTGAAATTCTCTCCATAAAAACTATTTCTGTGTATGTTTTAGTAAAGCTAAGTGACGATATTTTACAGACTTTGCAATAAATTTCGGAATCACTGACAATTAATTTTCATATCAGCATAAGTAACATAAACAACGTTCTAGATCTAAATAAAATGTATGTACGCGTATGTTATTGAAACATATGCGTACATATTATACCGCGCGATCATTTAAATTCTAAATTAGAGCAGGCTGTGAAATTTAAATTAAGTTGGTATATAAGTACTAATTTACAATTTGAATTGTCAAAGTGACGTTTCAAAATGTTAATTAATCAATAATTGACATTCTGCACAACCTAATAAAAAAAATCCCGCCTGCTATAATTTAGAATTTAAATGATCGCGTGGTATATATATTATATTGCGAAATATAAGGTAAATATAATAAATTTTAAAAACTCGTCACCCTTGTACTTACGACGATGAAGAAAGGATTTTATTCATAAAATTCCTTATTTTATGGCAGTTTTTTGCTCTGATTCTCGGGCGTAAACAGATGTACGTTGCAGTTCGCCCTATGAATTAGTGCTATTCAAAAATAATGTAAACAACACACAGTTGTTTACATTATTTCTTTGCTCCGTTGTAACTCCGTGGTAGTTTAGCTCGTTCGTATCCGCGCCCTAATTATAATATTGGAGTTCACCCGCCTGTTGAATGAAAGCAATATTTTATCTAACAACTTCACACGGATTCTTTTGCGATGTTGACAAATTTTTTAGAAGATGCGAGAGTCGCCTGATTTTTCGACAATCGTTGATCACAGTGAATCTCTGTTCGGTTCGATAATCGACATATAGAAAGTTCCCGAAAGTTCTGAATTCCACTGCAGATCATACATGACATGCTTTAGTATTTTAATACATGATTGAATGAACATAATCAAAATTCGCCAAAATAACGCCACCTCGCCAAGTTTAAAATTTCTACGCAAAAGGTAGTGAAAAATCGCCCAATCTGGCCACCTTGCTTATGGGTTATAAAAATCGAACTTTTTCGATTTTACGAACACGGTTGCTTTTACCATACTGAATTAACGAACCGCATATGTGCTAACCGTGTTGTAAAATCAATGCCCGGCTTTAATATCCCAAAACGCCTAAAATAAAGAATAGTATTGCGTGTATGAAATTATTCAGAAAATGAAAACAAATGTCTTTTTCCTAGATAAAATTTGTAGGGAATTTAATGAATTTATTGCTGATGTTGATTCATATGTAAACACTAAAACCCGGTCAACCAATGACATTCATTTAGGTATATTTCAGCCACCTCATCGGTGTTATTTGGCAAATGTGGTAGTATGTGTTTAAGTACAATATATACCATTTTACGTGTGTTCTAATCTAGTGTAATTAATGAAGAGATTAATAATGAATAATTGGACTGTTTGCCTTGTGTTATTTTCCTATATATTCAATGCTGAATGTATTATGTGGAATTTGGATCCTAACACACACAAATGTTTAAAAGAAGAATTGCATCAAAATGTTCCAGTTACAGGAGAATTTGAAGTATCAGAAGCTGCTGGACAAAAAATAGATTATGTGGTATGAAATATAAAATAGTATATACACAGGTTGCAATCAGATTTTAATTGTGTAGGTGAGAGACTCTAAAGGACATGTGTTAGCTCAGCAAGAGGATATATCGAAGGGGAAATTTTCTTTTATAGCAGAAACTTACGATACCTATGAAATCTGTTTTATATCGAGAGTTTCACAAGGTAATATGTTTAAATACCAATAGTTATACTTGGCAAATCATATATAAAATTATGTAATATGCGAACCAGAGTTCAGCTATACATTATTGATCATTTCTTTGTCATTCTTCCATTAATTTATGTAACTATAATATACAAATATCGTGCAATCTACATATCATGTAGTAGGTGAAAGGAAATCGAAGATATTTTAAGTTGTAGCATGCTACATTTGGCTAATATGCGGAAACACTAAAACAATCAAATACATATTTAAACATTTTAGCGCCGATTTGACATATGACTTATATTAACATTTTAAAATTCGTTGCTTTAATACCGGGAGATCAAAAATAATATTGATAAAGGTTTGCCATGGAATATAAGTATAATATTGGTTGCATAGCATATAATTTAATAAGCCAAGGATGTCCGAGTACTTATTACACATAGGGAATATATAATAAATATTTGAAATAATAACTCAATATCTAAGCGAATAAAAATTCATTTATGACCAAATATTTACACATTTGTAACTGCGGGAAAGGTTTTTATTAGAATAACAATTCCTTGTAATGTGGGTTGCCTAATTTTAATTTATTTTATATTCATTTAAAACAAAGTAAAGAATAGTTGAACAAAAAATAAGTGCAGAACGGGCTAGCTTTTTATTCAATTTATAACGTGAACCCAAGCAAACAAATCTCCTCCGAAGGATTTTTGAGAAAACTGGTTTTTAATATTTTGAAATATTAATTACCAACAAATAGAAGCTTATGCAACTTATATTACTCGCGGGACGGGTAGGCGCAAGGGGGTGCAAGTAGGTGGAGGTTGACGATATTCGGTTCTGTCACAGCGCCTTGGTTTTATTCACAAATTCTGTCATAGATAAAGAAATACTATAGATAGGAAACATAATGTATAAAGAATGAGTACTTACGGAACTGTTTATGTTGTATGTATGCCCATAACTGTTATATTATTATACACTCGAATATTATAGGTATATATGACATTTAAATGCGAGTGACAGTTTGTAATTAAACTGTCACTCGAATTTAAGTCTGCAATAGAAGACCGATTCCGATAGATTTTCGTCTTCGCTAGGACCGGTAGAGATACCGTAAAGTGGGGATAGACGACAGGGAAAATCGCGTGTAAAATGTGTGTGACAATGTTTACAGTTTAATGTTTTTTATCTCTAAAAATAATTACATAAATTTGATTTTTTCTTAAATCGTACATCAAATGTGCAGCTGGCGCGTAGAGGTCGTTTTTTTTCTTTTGTGTACCAGCCTTCGTTAGTAGACATTAATCAAATTCATGCATTTTTGTGGTTATTTCAAAAACACATAACTTTCTTAAGAAAATAAATTAGTACAAAAACTGACCTTGACATTATAAATGTATGCCTTTTGCATCACTAACCCAAATTTGAGATTCGAAAATTACAAAATAAATTCAAAAAACGCGAAACGGCGATGCCTTAATTTTCGATAGGTAAACGCCCCTCTTAATCAGATAATTTTTTTCTAAATTTGATTCTTCAGCGGGGTAGATTACTAAATTCTTCATAAGTTGACGTTGAAAGGTTTTCTCCAAATTTAAAATCAACAAAAATATCTTGCATCTAAATCTGCTATATTTCCATTGTTGACAGATCCACTATATAGGACCCTTAAGTTATATCATTAAAGTGTCATACTGTCATTAATATAATGACAAATATGTATTAAGGCTCCTCACTATTGAAACGGCAATCGCAATATTGGTTGGATAGCACATACTTTAATAACCGAAGGATGTCATTTATGATCAAATATTTACACATTTGTAACCGCCGGAAAGATTTTTACCAGAATAATATTCACTGTAATGTGGGTTGCCTAATTTTTATTTATTTTATATTCATTTAAAACAAAGTAAAGAATAGTTGAACGAAAAATAAGTGCAGAGCGGGGTAGCTTTTTATTCAATTTTTAACGTGAACTAATGCAAACAAATCTGCTGTGAAGAATTTTTAAGAAAACTCGTTTTAAATATTTTGACATATTAATTAATTTTCTTTAATCAGATAATTTTTTCTAAATTTGATTATTCAGCAGGGTGGATTACTAAATTCTTCATAAGTTGACGATGAAAAGTTTTCTCCAAATTTAAAATCAACAAAAATATCTTGCATCAAAAATCTGCTATTTTTCAACTATTCACAGATCCACTATCAAGAACCCTTAATGACAATATGACACTTAATGATATAATTTAAGACAGACTTTTTACATTCCATGGCAAACCTTTATCAATATAATTTTTGATCTCGCGATAGTATGTTAATATCATCTTTGATTTAATTACGTCTTAAAAAAATCATTTCTTTTAAGAAGAAATTATTTATTCTTTTATTAGTATTGTTTTGATAACAGTATTTGCCTATATGTATGTGTATACTGCTTGTTATATTGTTACTTCCGCTATGTTCAAAAGACTACCTGATTTCCTAGTCAATTACATGCACTTTTATTATGAAATTTACATATATATAGGATGAGTCTAACGTCGCCGCGAGGTAGACATTGTCCACCTGCGCGCCATCTGAACCCACAGGATAAAAGTAAAGAAAAAATTATTGCAGATCATAAATAAACAATACAGAAATTTAATGGGTTAACTCCGCTGAAAATGCAACTGCGGACACGTGTTTCGAACTACTTGGTTCTCGTCAGCGCAGTGTAGCCAAGGAATAGGATGGGATAACCTTGGAGCTGTCCGCAGTTGCATTTTCAGCGGAGTTAACCCATTAAATTTCTGTATTGTTTATTTATGATCCGCAATAATTTTTTCTTTACTTTTATCCTGTGGGTTCAGATGGCGCGCAGGTGGACAATGTCTACCTCGCGGCGACGTTAGACCCATCCTCAATATCGAGGACACTAGCTGAAGCCT
This sequence comes from Amphimallon solstitiale, assembly GCA_963170755.1. Lineage (NCBI taxonomy): Eukaryota > Metazoa > Arthropoda > Insecta > Coleoptera > Scarabaeidae > Amphimallon > Amphimallon solstitiale. Next base: position 96,791,082 of record OY720676.1, on the reverse strand, counting down.
CAATTGGTAGGCTGTCCCCTGTGTATGTCTCTGATTGATGTTTTTCAGCTCCAAGGTTATCCCATCCTATTCCTTGGCTACACTGCGCTGACGAGAACCAAGTAGTTCGAAACACGTGTCCGCAGTTGCATTTTCAGCGGAGTTAACCCATTAAATTTCTGTATTGTTTATTTATGATCCGCAATAAGTTTAGTGTTTAGTGTTAGTCTTATGCGACAAACCACGTCATCTATTCGCTCTAGCATTTCGCATGGTCCCTCCCAGTATTGTTGGAGCTTTGGGGACAGGCCTCGGCGACGCTGAGGACCACACAACCAAACCAGGTCTCCTTCTCGGCAACCACCTCTCTCGGTTTGCACGTCGTAACGATTCTTCGTCCTGTCGCTGGCATCCTGAGTGTGATGGCGTACTCGCTCGTGGGCATCCTCCAACCTTCGCCTGGGTCCGCTGACGTAGTCTTCGCCATTTGGGTTCTCCACAACATGCTTAAGTAGGCCATCCTCCACCTTCAGAGAGTCCCATTGAGCCCAGTAGGATTCCAGTCCCTGTGAGCGAGGAGCCACTTCTTGACAAGCCGGTCCGCGACCAGTACCTTTCCAAACCATCAATGAACCAAGGTCTTCATCAGCTTCTTGATCGATCCGCAAATTGTCAGGTTGCCATTGATCGTCAACCACGGTAGTTCTGAGTGTGTTGGCCGATTTTTCTTCTACCCGCTTGCAATGCCTGCAGTCTTCTGGACATGGTCTCCTTGAAACAGCATCAGCGTTTTGGTGTTGCACAGATGCAATTGGCCCTATTGATTTTGAGGCTCTACGATTCTGGGTCGACGATTGCCTCTTCTCATCGACCCGTTTCATTTTTCGCTGCTCCGCTATGGTTTTCTTGGGCTGCTTCCCGCATTTACTATGCGCATGGCCCATTTCCATCTCCATTTCCAATTCCAGCATCGGAGCGTTCTTCTCTTAGGTTGCACCTTATTCACTAATCGTCGGACTACCTGTTCCTGGTGTGCATGCCCATACTTCATCTCAAGACGCTTGATCAATTGAAGGTAGTCTTGACACTCTTCCGGAAGTAAGGTCTGTAGAATGTCACTGACCTCTCCTCTTAACGACACAATCAGACCAGTAGCCTTCTTCGGGGACGTCCACCCATTTGCTCCTGCAGCGGCTTCGAATTGTTTCCGGTACGTCATCCATGACGTCTTTCCATCGAAGGTGGGAGGTTTTACCTTTGCCTTCGCTGTTCGGGAGATCTCCAGGCTTCCGCCCGAGGTGTCATGGGGACCGCAGTCGTTCATCGCTGGCAACTGAAGTTGAACCCCAAACTCGTCCCCCATTCCGAACACGCGCTCCTCAACTTTCTGTTCTACGGCTTCGATGGCCCCAGAAAATTCCTGTCTCCCATTCGATGAATTCTTTTGAATGTCTTCCTTAAAAGTAGTCTCGAGTTGTTTTGAATTACTTGAAATTTCATTTCTTAAAGCTTTTGAATTATTTGCAATTTCATCTTTTAAAGTTTTTGAATTATTTGCCATTTCAGTTAACATCTCATCTTTTAAAGTTTTCATTATTGAGCTTAGATCAGCCTGTACTTGAAACAAATATTTCTCGAGATCCTTACCTTCATTTATTAAAAGGTCACGAAGCCGATCCTGGAGAATTGTTTTTTTTTCAGACGTATCTGCGTCCCTTTCTTCCAATTCTGCCCTTAACTCGGAGACCTTTAATTCTTCCAAACGTTTGGTAGCCATTTATTTATTTATTTATTTGCACTTATATTGTTTATCCCACTTCTGACACCAATTGTAACGTTATCGGTTTCGCAATAAACAACTCGTGCAATTTATTTATTTAAAACAGTCTGTATATTCAGACACTTAAAATTAATTACAATATAAAAATGTAAAACTAATGTATCACACTTAAACTACTACAAATGAATTAACACAGGTATTTATTTACCAGTACTATTTATATGTCTGTAACATTTATATCTTTATTGCACTATAATAAAAACTGCACCGTATTTATGATATATCACTTCTATTTATATAACACTCTAATATTTATGTCTTTTCTTCGGCTACCACTTAGATGAACTATTTATTTATTTCTTATCTTACTGTTCCGCACGAGACTACTTAAGGACTTTTTTATTCGGGAATTACTCATCCATCGGTGACCTAGCCGCCTTATATACACATGCGAAACATCTGGAAGCATTGGCGTTAACTCCATTTCCCTCTCGATGTTTGTAGAACATTCGACAGACATTCTGTCTCTTTGCAGTACAACGCAAATGGATGGTTTATTGCTTTACGATGTTTATCAGTCGCGTCGAGATGATTTACAACCTTTTTTTATTGTCGCTCGGAAGTCTGCCTTTCTTTTGTCGTCGCCCGGATGTCTACTGGTTTCGTCACAATATGTACTACCTAAAAAAATTGAAACTAAAAGTTACAATTTTTTTCATAAACGTGTTGCCACGTTATGTAAAAAGTTATTAAACAGAACCGTCGAGCTCTTTAAAATAACCATCAGTCGTAGGCTTCACCTCTTCATTGTTGGCAAATCTTTTACCACCGAACCATTTTTTTAAGTTTGGAAAAAGAAAATAATCTGAGTGGCCCAAATCTGGAGAATGGGGTTCGGGAGGAAACAGTTCGACCTTTAACTCATTGACTTTGGCCACCGCGATAACGGATATGTGAACTGGTGCATTTTCTGATGTAACAACATTTTCTTTTTCACCGAATGCGGCCGTTTTTTTTTAAATTTCATCACTCAAACGTTGTAACAAGTTTGATTGCCGTTCCTTTATGAAAATAAAAATTATGCCACGCCAATCCCAAAAAACTGACGCCATTACCTTGCCTGCAAAGGGAAGTCTCTTCACTTTCTTTGGCGCAGATTCATCCCTTCCTGTCCATTGTTTTGATTGTTTTGTCGTCTAGTTTGGAAGTGATGAATCCGTGTTTCATCCACGGTTTTGAATCGACGCAAAAACTCGGCTTAAATGCTGTGAAATATCACCAAGCTCTCGATTGAAACATCCTCACGACGCTGTTGTTCTTCCATTGTGAACAAACGCAGCACCCATCTTGCGCACACCTTTCTAATGTCCAAATTTTCGTTCAATAATCGATGTATAAGCACTTTTTGAAATGTCTACATGTTTGCTAGCTCGCGCGCTTTCAGTCGACGGTCATCCGTTACCTTTTTGCTGATTGTCTTCACAATTTCTGGCGTGGTCATTTCTTTTGGTCGATCCTGCGATGTTCGTCTTGACAGCTCGTATGACCTCATTTAAACCCTCCTACCCAATATTTTACTGTTGTAAACGAAGAAGCAGACTCCCTCAAATTCACTGGCAGCGTTTACTATTGATGGCTGCCAAACAAATACTTACTGTGGTACTTTTTACCACAGTAATTTATTTCCATGGCCAACTGGAACTCGGATATTATGGGCGTAACATAACTTCCATTTCCATAATAAAATTGATTCTGCTAACCTCAAAAAATCGTCCCTTATGTAACGCTATCTAGTATTAGAATAATAAACCCAAAAAGCTCATTTTTATTAAAATAAGCTTCAAATTTTACATCGATTGATTTTCTGACTTTAATATATATATATGGTGGAAACGCGTTACATTCAGTTGCACGTCATACTAAATCCATGACGACTCGCCTTATATATGTTGCCGGTTCTATTTTTATTTCTGTCAGTGACATTTGATATAACCAAAGAAAAAAATTATTGACCATACAATAACTATAACGTAATATATTTACTAATTGAAATTCTCAACTTATTTATTATATTGATTTAGATTCTCCAAAAACCTTAAATGTTTCATTACGTATCCATAATATAATTTAAAATAAGCAATACTTACGCAATTCGCTATTCACATTAAATTTAACACATGATTATAGAAAAGTTTGTAACAAGCCTCGACTGTTTACAGAAACCTTTTGGCATTATATTCAATGGACACAAATAAATAATAAATACACTTCTAAGAAGCAACAATTTATATCAAAGCAAAAATAAACATGAAAAATTTGACAGGAAGAATATACACAACGCATGTCTTTTTGACAGATATGATTTATCTGTCAACACCGAATTGAACTATTAGTCTATTAAAAATATGTAATAAAGAATTTTTATTACAGTATATACTGGAGACGCGTTAAGTTCAGTTGCACGTCATCGATGACGTTTACATGTTATCATAACTGTATTAGAGAAACTAAAAAAGTTACTTTGTTAAATTATACCTACTTGAAGGCATTTATTTCATTAGCTTAAATAGAAGATTTATAAATTGATCGTAATATACGCATTCAATGCAAATAAACACATAATTTCCGTTTCAATATTAAATTTCTTTATTATATATTTTTGTATGTAACGCGTTTGGTCTATGCATACTTATAGAGGAAACGCGTTACATTCAATTGTTCATCATACTATATAGATTCATGACGACTTGTCTTGTTTATGTTGCTGGATCTACTTTTATTTCTATCAGTGACACTTGATATACCCCAAAAAAAAATTATTCACAATACAGTAACTATACTGGAGACGCGTTAAGTTCCGTTGCACGTCATCGATGACGTTTACATGTTGTTATAACTGTATTAGAGAAACTAAAAAAGTTACTTTGTTAAATTATACTTGAGGGCATTTATTTCATTAGCTTAAATAGAAAATTTATAAATTGATAGTAATATACGCATTCATGGCAAATAAACACATAATTTCCGTTTCAATATCAAATTTCTTTATTACATATTTTTAATAGACTAATAGTTCAATTCGGTGTTGACAGATAAATCATATATGTCAAAAAGACGTGCGTTGTGTATATTCTTCCTGTCAAATTTTTCATGTTTATTTTTGCTTTGATATAAATTGTTTAAAAACAGTGCTTCTTAGAAGTGTATTTATTATTTATTTGCGTCCATTGAATATAATGCCGAAAGGTTTCTGTAAACAGTCGAGGCTTTTTACAAACTTTTCTATAATCATGTGTTAAATTTAATGCGAATTGCGTAAGTATTGCTTATTTTAAATTATATTGTAACAAAACCAGTAGACATCCGAGCGACAATAAAAAGAGGTTGTAAATCATCTCGACGCGACTGGTAAACATCATAAACCAATAAATCATCCATTTGCATTGTACTGCAAAGAGACAGAATGTCCGTCGAATGTTCTACAAACATCGAGAGGGAGATGGAGTTTACGCGAATGCTTCCAGATGTTTCGTATGTGTATATAAGGCGGCTGGGTCACCGATGGATGAATAATTCCGGAATAAGAAAGTTCTTAAGTAGTCTCGTGCGGAACAGTAAGATAAATATAAGAAATATATAAATAGTTCCTTAAGTGGTAGCCGAAGAAAAGGCATAAATATTAGAGTGTTATATAAATAGAAGTGATATAAATACGGTGCAGTTTTTATTATAGTGCAATAAAGATATAAATATTACAGACATATAAATAGTACTGGTAAATAAATACCTGTGTTAATTTAAATCGTAGTAGTTTAAGTGTGATACATTAGTTTTACATTTTTATATTGTAATTAATTTTAAGTGTATGAATATACAGAATGTTTTAAGTAAATAAATTGCACGAGTTGTTTATTGCGAACCCGAAAACGTTACAATATTATGGATACGTAATGAAACATTTAAGGTTTTTTGACAATCTAAATCAATATAATACATAAGTTGAGAAAGACTGAAGTCTTAGAGCATTTCAATTACTAAATATATTACGTTATAGTTATTGTATTGTGAATAATTTTTTTCTTTGGTTATATCAAACGTCACTGACAAATAAAAATAGATCCGGCAACATATACAAGGCGAGTCGTCATGGATCTAGTATGACGTGCAACGGAATGTAACGCATTTCCACCATAGTAATAACATGTTTTTTTTCAATATTAAATCGTCGTTTTTCCCATCACATAAAAAAATAGTGCATTATACACGGGTAAAAACATTAGCTTTTTGCTCTCGGTATTTTACATAACCTAGAGCTAAAATCTAATACTTTTTTCCCTTGTATAATAAATAACTATTTTTGAAGTCAGTGATGTGACTGATGTGGCACAATATCGTTTTTGTTTTATTTCAAGCTATTAAAAAAAGAAAAACATTGTGTTTTTAAACTTTTTGTCATATTTGGGTATTCAAAGACTTTACAATTTGCAAAATGTTTGACAAAATCATTTTTAAGTATGTATCGTAAATGCAGTATATAAATGCCAGTGGTAGGGAATATATACTATAATAGATATCTTGAAAAATTGTTCACGGTAAACGCATAATGATTATAAATTATGTTGAATGCGAATAGTAAAATTTTGATATGCCGTCGCTATGAAATATAAATATCTGAATTTATCACGACCGACGTATTTAATAAGTGAAATTATATTTAGGTATATCATTATATAGTTACGATTTGTTGATAATTATAATTATAAAAATCATTGTAAACGCAACAAATGTAGCCATTAACAACGTTGATAGTCCTGAATAAAAAATATGATTTTGGGAGATGGCAGCAATTTGTAAATTTTCAACATTCATGACGTGAATTGCCAGATAACCATCAAGAAAATTGTAGAATTCAGTAAAGTGTGTTTTGAAAACTTTAATTGATTTGTTATAATTATGTGTCTCATTCCTAGGTGTACGAGGCATAGCTCAAGAAATATCTCTTGTAACAAAACATGGTGTTGAAGCAAAAGAGTATGAAGGGGTATGTGATATAATTAATTTTTTTTTACAGTACATAACAGATTATTTTAGATACAAGAAGCTGCAAAGCTAAAGCCTATTGAAGTGGAATTAAGAAGGTTGGAAGATTTGTCAAATGATATAGTTCAAGATTTCTCAATTATGAGGAAACGTGAGGAGGAAATGAGAGATACTAATGGTATGGTTGAATACAATAGATTAAAACGGCGTTAAATTTGAGATATTGCAAAATTGTACCTGTAAAGTAATATAACCTACAAAAGCATTTCAGGACTGCCATATATAAACAATATTCAGTTATCATTGACTTTATCATAATTACCTTTTGACCGTTGTTATAATTGTCATCCAAGTAATATAAATTTGTCATCAATGCTTGCCTCCTACACAGAATAGCCATTTATTAAATAAAATATTGGTATAGAAAAGTAATATTTAATAACCTTATTTATAATATTTAATTTCTAACTGGTTTTTATGTAATAGTATTTTACTAGCCGAAGCAATATATCGAGAAATATTTATTAATTAGTTCATATTTATTGTTCCGTCGACAAGAATTTATAGTGTCATTGAATCGGCGTCTTGAGTTCGTACTTTGGCCGTGTCGGTTGTCAAAATGACGACATTTTCCGTAATTGTTTATCCATGACTTTGTGTGCGTTTTAATACATTTTATGCACACTGAAGGTTGTATTCCATATTTAATTAATATAACATAACAAACATTTGAAAGTATGAGTTAATTCCATGCATAATGTTTCAAAATTCATTACTTGCTAGTAATTACATAAATATTTCAAATGAATATGTAAACACTAACCAAATTTTGGCATAATATTTCATCGTTTATTTGAAGTGTGAAGTCATGAATAAGCAATTATAAACATTCTATACATAGAGAATATTAATAATTTACTATTGTTTCAGAATCAACAAACACAAGAGTTTTATATTTCTCTGTGTTTTCAATGTGCTGCTTATTGGGTTTAGCAACGTGGCAAGTTCTGTACCTTAGGAGATATTTCAAAGCAAAGAAATTAATAGAATAAATCTTACACACTTCCATGAACTTTCGCCTCTAGATCCATTTCATTTAGACTGTTTCTGTTTGTTACTTTAAGAAATATCTTACAGGTATAATGTAAAGGTAAATTATTGTAATTTGATAAAATAAATTTTTATATACAATTGTTTGCAATTTGTTTTATTATGTTTTTTGGGACAAGCCTAACTCGAGTTATTAAACATAAAACACTAGTAATAATTACTGTCATTCTAGTGTACTCTAGAACTGAAACAGCCGACCATCTATTACATTCTAAATTTTGATTTGTTATTTTTAGGGCATAGTTTCTTGTCCTTTTATTTTTAGGAGAACGTTTACGTTAATTTGAATTTAGAATCATTACTTACTTCGAATTTAGAATTTGGCATTATCTATTGGATCAGTTATTTAAATCTGGTTTTTAGTTGATTTTTCTTCTCAAACATGTTAGATTCCCACACTATAATTGTATTTCCTCTATAAATTGTCTTACTGCGTCTTCATTTCTTTTGTTTCCTCTAATTTTTAAATGTGAATCGAATCGGACCAACACCTTGTAAATTAATTTACACCCCATACATTAATTGACCATTGATGTTGAAAGTCAATTTGTCTGACCCAATGGGGATTTTCTGTTGCATAATAATGCATATTATGTCTATTAACTAAATCGGTACTTTTGAAAGTAGCTTCGTCACTAAATAAAATCGAAGATTGAAAATTCCGTACCAAATTCATTTTGTTTAACATAACGTTGCAAAAACTTAAACGATTTACAAAATCATTTCCACGAAGGTTCTGATGTAATGACATATGGTAGGGATGGTACTTATTTCTCTTCATGATGCAATTGATAGTACTCCTGCTTATTCCAGTTTGGATATTCAAACTTCTTGTACTTACTTGAGGATTTTCTTCCAACTATAGCAAAATATTTAATTCGTTTTCATCATTAGTAACCCTTCGATTTTCAATCTCCTTTTTGGAATAACTAATATTTCCAGATAACGTTCTTTTAATTTTTGAAATGCTTCGATTCTAGGAGGTCTTGCATTTGGATAACGTTGACAGTAAATCCTATTGGCTAATAAACTGTTTCTTTCGCTCACCCAATGCGTAAATCATATTTACCATCTCATCTTTCGTGAAATTCATCGTAAAAGTAAATACAATTATCAGCATTATTTTATAAATACAACGTAACTAATGACAGATATAAAATTAAGATATTATCATATTATTTTAATTAAAAATTCACAGGTGACTACGACTTTTTTCGTTTAAATTTAGAATCTATTAATAATAAGAGTTAATAAGTTATAAAATACTAAGTGTGCATGGAGAGGGAAAACATGGTATCATTAAAAAGCGTTTAAAAATACTGTACTTTAGAAGAAAAATATACAGGGTGTTCTATTTAAAAAAAAAAGCTTAAATGTTAATTTTACGTTTGTTATTCCTGCAAATTCATTTATTTAAAACTAAATAAATTTATCATAGATTATTAAACTTGACGAAAGTGGAAAACTTCTTGCCTATACAGATCTCCAAAATTCTTTCAGGTTTCGTCTCGGAGTCTCCACAAAGTTGGATATATTGAGGCACCAAAATTGCGAACAAAGCTACAACGGTAAGAGATACCTCTACACATGTTTATATCCATGTCCTTCTTTTTTAAGAGTAACATCTAAATATGGGCTGTTCCATTTAAAAAAACACAAGTTTGTATCGTCACTCACTTACTCAACACTCTGTATAGTTGAAAATAATTTTAGAATGTGTATTTAAGGAGTGGCTACAACTTTTGTCTAAAACACTTTTCTTTAACTTTAATAATAAAGACGTAATCTTCTGTTCTCGCATGGTCTGGACAGCCTGTATACAGGGTGAGTCATCTAAGCGGGTAAGGCCGATTATGCCTTTATGCGGGTTTTCCTTGTGATAGCTGTTCATTAGGAGCACATTTTAAAAATATTTTGTATTATATAGAATGTTCCATAACTTGGTGGCTAACCATAGTTATAGTTTTTTAAATGGAACAGCCTATATATTATTGCATTTTTGTATTCCCCGTATAATTTTTAGTCAAAAAGTAATAAGACAGTATAAGACTAAAATCTAAAGTTTTTGACTTATTCCCATTTTTCTGAAAAATTCAATGTTTGTATAAAATTATATTTCTGGAAAACGACGTATTAGATGGACACAAGTTTTTGCAGTATTGTTTACAATAACAAAATTACATGACACGTTTTTGTATAAAAGTCCATTTTACTTTCTTATACGTAGTATAAGGAAGTATTGTGATGACGAAAATTTTCAACCTCGAGATTTTTGCAGATGTCCACGTTTTAAAGTCCCCTGATCCCGAAAAAGTGGTTTTTAAAAAATGTCTGTGTGTCTGTCTGTCTGTGACCACGATAGCGGTCAAACCGCTGGAGATATCAATTCCAAATTTTGTATTTACGTGTATAATCTCCCTCTTGAGATCTGATTAGTTTTTCAGTAAAATCGGTATACCGGAAGTAGCAGTTTACTTCAGTGAAAAAATCGAATTTTGCCAATATTTCGTCAACTACTAAGTTTAAACAAATTTATAAAGAATTCATATGTACTTAAAATTAAAATTGAGAATAATTTTTTTTAAAAATTTTTTCGAAATTCCTACCGGAAGTATGTTTTACTCTTATCGAAAATCAGTTTTTTGCGAATATTTCGCAAGTCATGCTTTTTAGACAAGTACGTTACGAGTATAAAAGTATTTAAAACATAATTTTCAATATCTTTTGTATAAAAAAAATTTCAAAATTCAGACCGGAAGTACCACTTTTACTCATCGAATAGCGATTTTTTGCAAATACAGTTGAATCCGTTTATTATGACTCCGCCTATATTGACCAACCGGTTATTATGACGTAATTACACTACGAAGTTTGGTTTTCATATAAAATGCTTTATAAAAAAGTCGGATATAATGACTTCCCTTACAGTGACATGTCGCTTATTATGACCCATTTTTAATAAATTATGTCCGGTTATAATGACCGACATGATTCTTTACACCTCCGGTAATGTTCGTTGATTCCCGACGACGTTCGGCACGTGGCTCGTTTTTGTTTTGAGTCTCAGTGAGTAATTGACGCTTGAAGGTTTTTCATTGTATGCACATACATACTGTGAAAAAAATGTCATCTCATCGCCGTGAAGCATTTACGATTGAGGAGAAAGGTGCAATAATATGCAGATTAGAAAATGGAGAATCAAACTCATCTCTCGCAAAGGAATTTGGCGTGGGTCATTCGACAATCTCAATGATTTTTAAAGACAAGAACCGCATTAAGCAATCGTTCAATTCAAATGTTTTGAAACCGAAGAGGCTTCGAAAATCGCGACAAGAAAATGTTGATGAAGCATTAATTCAGTGGTTTAAAATCATGAGAAACAAAGGAATACCTGTCAGCGGCCCTATGCTACAGGAGAAGGCAAATGTTTTTGCCGCGCGTTTTGGTAATCTCGACTTCAATTGTTCTGCAAGCTGGATCAGTCGTTTTAAAGTTCGACATAACATTGTGGCGGGAAAATTGTCGGTGAATCTTCGTCTGTTGATCAAAATTCAACAACAAACTGGTTGACATCTGTGTGGCCGAATCTACGAAGACAATTTTCTGATGATGAGATATTTAATGCCGTTGAAGCTGGACTGTTTTATAAATTAATGCCGGACAAAACTTTAAAATTTAAAGGTGAGAATTGTAGTGGAGGCAAGTTGTCGAAAGATAGAATAACTGTCATGGTAGCAGCTAATTATGAGTGGCACAGAGAAAAAGAAATTGCTCATTATTGGAAAGTCACAAAAACCCAGATGTTTTAGAAGTGTCAAATCATTACCTGTCGATTATGCTAACAATGGTAGAGCTTGGATGACGTCAGAACTTTTTGAAAAATGGCTTCGAGATTGGGATCGTGATTTGGTGAAGAAGAAAAAGATTTTATTGCTGGTTGATAATTGCCCGGCGCATCCAAATGTTACTGATTTAAAGTCTATAACACTTGCTTTTCTTCCACCGAATACAACATCAGTACTACAGCCAATGGATCAGGGAATAATACGATCACTGAAAACGAATTTTAAAAAGAACCTTGTGCTCAAAATGAAAACAACTCTTCTACAAACATAACGGTGCTAGATGCAATTCTAATGGTTAATGATGCCTGGAATAAAATGTCACAAAGTACGATTCACAACTGTTTCAAACATGCAGGATTCATTGAAAGCCACGACGGTTTACCTATTTAAATATCAGAACATGAATTTGATGAAGAAGATGACGTCGCTTTATCTTTGTGGTCACGAAACCTAAATTCAGATTCTTTAGCAGCACAGGAAATGTGGGAAGATTATGTTGACATCGATAGCGCTCTCCTCACATCCGAAGAACCCACCGATGAAAATATCGTACAGAACTTTAATGCTACGGAACAACTCAAAAGTGATGGGGAAGAGGTAGTCGAGGAAGAACCATTACCTACCGCAAAAGAGGCATTAAAAGCTGCAGAATTATTATCACGATTTGTTCATAGCAATATTGAAAATGATAATTTGACCATAGCGATGTCTTCTATACACAATAGTATTAGAGACTGTTTTTACAATAAAATGAAAAAACAAAAGCAGACAAAAATTACAGATTACTTACATTAAAAAATAATCTTGTATGTGTATAATGTACTGATTACGTGCAATTTTTATTTTGATTTAATATGTATGTATACACATGTAGTTACTATGTTTCTCTATTAAAATACTTTACATACATATTTACATAAAAAAAGGTTTTCTTTTTCACGAAACGCTTTGTATGACGTCCGCTTATTATGACGTGTTTGTCAATTCTTTTCGATGTCATTATAAACGGATTCAACTGTATGTCGTAAGTTATGCATTCTATATATATTTATCAAGAGTGCAAAAGTATTTAGAACTGGATTTTCAATATTTTTTGTATATATGAAATATCAAAATTCGGACCGGAAGTAGGACTTTCACTCTTAGCGAGTAGCACTTTTCTGATAATATCTTGCAAAGTATGCATTCTATAGAGATTTATTAAGAGAATAGAAGTACTTAGAATACGATTTTGAATAATTTTTGTATAAAAAAAATCTTAAAATTCTATAATTTGAAACGCTCATACGTATAAGAAAGTCGTGTGGTGGCCACACCTAATTTTTTTTATAAATAGGGTCTATATATTTCGTAAAATATTCAAATTTTCAGATCTAGATTTAGATGTCGGATATTTGTGCCATTTACATTCTTTAAGTTTTAAGTTTTGTTATTAGTAACATGTCTAAAAAGAACGTTTGATGTTCGTGTTTGTCACAAATTATGTTTAAATCATTCTTTTCCAGTACTCTGCTTAATTTTTGTCCTAATATGATTTATATCTTTATTTTTGTTGAATATTTTATGAATCGATTTTAATACCTACCCTTTTCACAAAGGCTGTTATTTGATCATTTGGTTTTCTCTATCCTTTAGAAAAGTCTTTGCTGTTTTCATATTCATTATTTAGAATAAATAATTGACTTTTTGAGTTTAATGTTCTTTGGGGTAGTACGCTTCTTTCACAAGTCTCACAATTATACTTTTTAATTAATTTAAAGCAAATGTATCCAGCAAAATATGATACAGCACAGTCTTCTGCATCGTTCATTGCCTATACTTGTGTGTGAGTCATCGGTTGACGATTCATTTAGGTTGTCTTCAGCAACAGGTAAATCTAAAAACATATATTCGTCCAATTTGCAGTATGTGGAGGCTTCATTATATTATTTACGACATTGATTCTGAAGCTCGTTCTAAAAGTCCTTGCTGTGGGATTTCTATTAAACCCACCCCGAAGTCTAATAATTGAAAAAAGAATTTCTAGTACCTACATCTTGATTTAATCTGGAAGTCAATATGTGACTGTCGATATGACGCACTTCATCATGTAATTGTTCTAGAGCATTTAAAATAAAAAGAACTCCATTAAAACATGGAGGTCTTGAAATTCTGTTTTTATAATCTACTTTTCCTAAGAATGTGAAAATTTTCTTAGCTCCTAAAATTATATTTAAATGCTCTTTGTTTTTACCTGAAAAACTTGATTTAAACGGATTTCTGTGAGTTATATATTTACTGTTCAGAATTTCAAATAGCATGTTAAGTAATTCTACAAAATTTACTGTATGCAGAGCACTTGATGTTGTTACATATTTTATTTAATTCAATGTAAGTTTTAATGGCAGCAGCCACAGTGTGACTAAAAACTTGGAGAGCATATTTACAAGTCATCCGCTGAAATGAATTTGGATTAATATGAATATCAGATAATTTTGGTAACAATCTGGCAGTTACATTATCTTTATCTAAATCATATGCCGCAACAATGTCATCAAATCGAATAATATTGGAGGTATTCAGTTCGCGATATATAAAATGTCCATTTAGTTTCTTACGAATACTTTTAAATAAACGAGGTGGATCATAAAATACAAAAATTTTACTATTTTGCACACTAAAAAATGGATTCTCTATTGTAACTCCCAAAGAATTAATAACGGCCACATTTGTTGTACTTTGATCGCATACCATTCCTTTAACTATTATGCCACATCTTTTTAGCATACTAATAGCTGTTTTGATTACAGATATCATATTTTCCTTACATATGACACTTTCAATAAGAAAATATCCAATCTGTAGTTTCCATTGGGAAAAGAGTCCTCTAGTCATAAAAGTATCGCTTTCTTGGCAGGCTTATCCTTTCTTCCTAAATATCCAAGGTCTTCAAGACCTTCTATAATATTCAGGTGTTTTGAATATTCAAGCTCTTGCATAACAACAAATTTATCCTTAATTGTCATGGTCTTACTTTTTGCATGAATTTGTTTAAATAAACCTTTATTGAATCCCGGTGTATATTTTGAGTTCCCTATCCATTTTTTTAACTGTAGATACACCGGGTAATATTATTTTTTGTCGCCTCATAGATTTATATGCAGCAGGTGACGTATAAAACAGAGATATCGCTAGCTCTTTTTCTTCTTTTGTCCGAGGCTTTTTGTGGTTGCATATTTGCATAAGAGCAATAGCTCTAGAGTAGTGGAGATTGAAGAGTTCTGGACCCACCACCTCCCACTATTCTCCACCCACCACCACTCAATCCCCTACCACTAATTTTAGTTCCGAACGCGGCCACTGTGGATTTGCAAATGGCGCTGATGTCGGCGCGCAAAATTAATATACAGGTTGTCTCAAAATTTTAAAAAATAAATACATATACAGTATGATACTTTGTGACGTAGCAGTCAAATATTAATATACAGGACGCTTCAAAAGTAAGGATTTAGAAAAGTAAGATGGCGGCGCTGGCGAATCCAAGATGGCGGCGTTATAGTTCCGAACGCAGCCACCGAGGTTTTAGAGATGGCGTTGTGGTCGACACGCCAATTTAAATTTAAATTAATATACAGGGTCACAAAATTATAAAAATAAATACATATACAGCATGGTACTCGGTGACCTATCAATCATACAGGGTGTTTCAAAAGTAAGGATTTAGAAAAGTAAAATGGCGAATCCAAGATGACCGTCAAAATTTTAAAATAAATGCATATACAGCATAGTACTTTGTGACGTATATACAGGGCGTTTCAAAAGTTAGAAAAGTCAGATGGCGAATCAATGATTTAAATTTTAATACATATACAGTATGATACTTGACCTAATAAAATATGAATATACACTGTGTTCCAAAAGTGTTGAACAAGGGTGTAAGGAAATACAAGATTAACTTCTATAGACAAAATTTATTTTTTATATACAGATCAGTGGCGGCTGCTGCAGGGAGGGCAACGGGGCACTGCCCCCCCCCCCCGTGACAAATTTCTTTTAACAGATAAATTAATAATAAATACCTAATTTGTATGTAATTTTTCTGATTTGTTTGATGAGAAATAATATGTTTTCGGAAGTAACAGTCCGTCTTTTCAGCGCGTTTAAAAATCGCAGTCTGACGTAGGCTCCGGGGCATCTCGCGCGACTGCCCCGTCTGTATTGGAAATCGAGCGATGAAACTGGCGCGGGTAGCGCGCGTATACAGGGTGTAACAGTGGGAACGCCGTGGTTTCTGGTAGTCAAATGGTAACAATTTTGAAAAAGTTACATACTGGAATATATGTAGGTGGATTAGATCTACAATTTAGAAATAATAGGCAATATACAGGGTGTTTCAAAACTTAGCAATGTACCAAAGTTATGTTTTTCTTAATGGAACAGCCTGTATTTTATGTCATTTTTGAGTTGTACACTGAAATCTAGATCAACTTTATTTAAGGTTTCCTATGTCTAATTTTTGTAGTTTAGGAGATATTTCAAGTTTTTTGAAAATGCAATGTTGCACGAAAAGTTTAGTATCTTGAAAATGACTTAATTGAGAGAAGTGTAACGAATAGCGTAAATGGCAGATCCTTTGGCTGATTGAATGCCATATTCAAAGTTGCCGAGTATTCTACAGGTTGTTCATGTACCGAGAGCAAACTTTATGAACTTCTTTCGTGCATAACTTTATTATTTTAAATGGAACAGCCTGTATGTATTTATGTTATCAGATAGAACATTTTATTGTCTAAAAACCAGTATCAGGAATCCCTATGACTATCTTTACTAGTTTTTAAGTTATTTGTGTTTTTTAGATAATTTAAGTGAACTAAATTTGTTTTTTGTAAGTGAACACCCAGTATATCTTTACATCGATGGGTATAAATATTATTATTCGAAGAAGTTGATTTTATATTGTCACAATTTACATGAAAACATAAATTCCAAGTAATAAAAATAAACTAAACAAAACAGCAGTAAATAGTTTTGTATTTGGATTAAGAAAAAAGGATTGCGTATAAAATAAACGAAAAAACATAACAACAAAATAAACGAAAAAGTGCTAGCGTTCAACATAATTGCCATTTTCTTCAATACAGAAAATAACCCTCTGTTCAAATGCTGTTCTAACGTTCCTCAGCATATCCGGTGTTACTGAACTGAAGGCGTCTCTGATTCTCGTTTTCATATCCTCTGCTGTAGTGGGCAAGATATTGTAAACGATCCCTTTTACATACCCCCATAGGAAAAAGTCCATACATGTTAAGTCCGGAGACCTTGGTGGCCAATTGCACGGACCATCTCTTCCGATCCACCTATTAGGAAATTTCCTGTGAAGGTAGTTTTTAACGGACCGTTTAAAATGGGCAGGAGCGCCTTCTAATTGAAGCCACATCCGGTTTCTAATATTCAAGGGAATATTTTCCAAGAGGGTCCAAAAGTCCCTTTTTAAGAACCTTAGAAATTCGTCTCCGTTTAGGTGCCCATTGAAGAAGTATGGTCCAATTACATAATCGCCTATAATGCCTCCAAACACGTTCAAACTCCAGCGATGCTGCCAATCCAAGGTACGAAAAAGATGGCGATTTTCGGTATCATAATAATGAAAATTGTGACGGTTTACTAATCCATTATTATGAAAAGTGGATTCATCGGTAAATAAAACGTAATTAAAAAAATCATTATGTTCTGCGTTTCTATCAAGAGCCCACAAGCAAAAATCAATTCGCCTTTCATAATCCATTGCGTATAAATTTTGATGGTATTGTAAGTGACAGGGATGGTATTTGTGTTTTCTTAGTATCCTAGATACGCTCATATGAGTTATATCTAATTCCTTGGCAATCTGTCGTGTGCTTTTATGCGGTTCTTCAGTGACTGTTGCCAATACCACGAATTCATTTTCTACGTCTACAGTTGTTGTTCGCCTTTTGTATACAACACTCCCTGTGGCACGGAATCTACCCAACAAATTTTCAAATACCCTTTTATCTGGATGTTTTCGATTTGGGTACTTCTGCGAATACACCCGAGACGCAAGGAAGCAATTTTCCTGACACTCACCAATAACTAAAATCATATCAGTTCTTTCTTGCAACGAGTATGCCTTCATGATGTTAACAGAGTACACGTCAAATTGACAGTTTCTCTATGAGGATCCAACCTCCTAGATTAAATAATAACAATTTCCGTAAGTTAATAACTTAAAAACTAGTAAAGATAGTCATAGGGATTCCTGATACTGGTTTTTAGACAATAAAATGTTCTATCTGATAACATAAATACATACAGGGTGTTCCATTTAAAATAATAAAGTTATGCACGAAAGAAGTTCACAAAGTTTCCTCTCGGTACATGAACGACCTGTAGAATACTCGGCAACTTTGAATATGGCATTCAATCAGCCAAAGGATCTGCCATTTACGCTATTCGTTCCACTTCTCTGAATTAAGTCATTTTCAAGATACTAAACTTTTCGTGCAACATTGCATTTTCAAAAAACTTGAAATATCTCCTAAACTACAAAAATTAGACATAGGAAACCTTAAATAAAGTTGATCTAGATTTCAGTGTAGTAGTATCAGAAAACTTATCATCCAACTCTGCTTAACAATTTATATTGAATAGTACAACTGTTATAAAAGTTTGTTATTGATAATATGTCGAGCTATGTTGGCGAAAGATTTTGTAAATTGTCTTCTGCTATTTTGCGAATCTCTGGGGCCTTCAAAATAGAAAAAACCAAGTGAACGGTGTTTTTTCTACTTTGAAGAGAATAAAAACATTTTCTAGAAAAACCACACGGGAAAGCAGACTATGTGACTTAGCAATGTGTTCGACTGAAAAACAATTACTGACATCAACACCAAACTTCAAAGAATGATTTATTAATCATTTTGGCGGATGGATTTTATTTTCAAACAAGTTAATTAAATAGCATATTGGGTTTATTTTTTGTCTGTACTTAATTTTTGATATTAAACACTCAGATCCCCGGTGCCCTCCCGTCCCAAAAAATCACGGACCGCCACTGATACAGATACAATTAAACTTATTATCAAGCATCACATTTATAGAGTATACAGAGTAATCAATCACCACTATTGTTTGTTTTGTTAAAGTGAAATAAACAATATTTAGAAGTAAGTCAAGAAAAATAATCCGGATAATGCCTATTGTAATTACGAGCCATGTGTGTTAGAGGAGCCTTTGATAAAACATTTGTATTACATCTAGCCACGCGAATAGTTTCTACTGAGCGCGCATTGTAGGCAGGTACAGAAAAATGAATCTGTGACAGCAAATACGGTGAGCTTATGCTGTTTCTTAAAACATTACAAGAAAACGAGCGCTGTAGCGATCCCTCCGCACCGATAAGGAAACAGTACCGTGTCGTTCAAGTAGATGGTTGTAATCTGAACCTCTAGCTGGATAGGTACCATCCATTTTGTATGATAAATATTTCAAGAAACGCTTCTGTATACGCTCAATTGCTAACTGCAGGTATGTGTAAATGGGATACCATACAATTGAAGCATATTCAAGTTTACTCCTAACAAGTGCATTGTACAGCGTCTTCAAGGCAAGCGTATCCTGAAAGCCACGGCACGATCTGATTAAGAATCCCAGAGATCTGGATGATGCACGGCATATAGAACTGACATGTTCCGAGAAAGATAAATAAATTATTATATGTATCATTCGACAATAACATCTGCTGATTTCGATTACTTATTCGTATAACACTAATCGTTCTATATGTCGACATTTCAATTTGATGATTGGGGCTGCAACCCTCAGTCTTGCAAAATTCCTCCCATTCTTCCAATGTAAAGAATATACAGTTTGTTGGGGAACGAAGTTGAACGAGAGGTACGAATCCTGCTTCTGAACTAAGACCGATATTCACCCACTTGGAACCGCTTTTGTTTAGAAAGTACGATGATTGTCCAATCAACTGTTTTTCGTACACGTAAAATGAATATCACAACAGCATTTAAAAATAACACAAAGCTAATAAATATATAGCACAAACCTGTTTTATCGGGGGTAATACCATAAGAGTTTGTGTTTATCCGGACAAACTTTCAGTTTGAACGAAAGCTTTGTTGCTTGGTAACTGACGAGAACAAATAACATGGTAAAACCGCGACACCGAAGGTGGAGCGGTTTTACATTTTGTTATTTGTTCGAGTCGTGTTACCCTTAAGCAACAAAGTTTGAGTTTTGTCAAAATGAAAGTTTGTTCCGGAAATAAACACAAACTCGAATGGTATTTGGTAAGACAATTTAATGAATCATTTAATTAATATTAATAAACCGAAATATTTTTATTTAACATTCCTTTGAATACATATACAAAAGAAAGAGAATAATACATGTTTATGTATGAAATTTATTTGAACGATACTGTCAGAATTGAATTTTCGTTGCCATGGAAAATCAACATGCAGTTTATCCGATGGCAAACTAACACAGCGTGTATTAAAAAGTCATGTTTTTGACAGATGAATTAAATTGTCATAAATAAATAATTTTTATCGACGACTAAACAATAAAATATGTATTATATTAATCAATATTGGCTAATAATAACACTCATAATACCCGTAGGGAATAATGAAATGCGACCAGTGAATAATGGGCCATAACGTTACCATTATTCACTGCATTCCGCCAATAAGAACATATAATGGGGCATAACGTTACCATTATTCACTGCATTCCGCCAATAAGAACATAACGTTCCTAACGTTGTCATAGTAACGATAGACAAGTCCGGCCATTTTAGTGACTGCCTAACCATCAAACGTCATATTGATATAGTAATCTGACATTTTCGTTTACTTATTTTGATTTTTTTTAGTAATTTTCAGTTAGTCGTCGATAAAGTAGTGTATACTAACTCGCAATAATGACTATTATTCCCTCGAGCTGAGTTACTCCCTCGCCGCTTACGCGGCTCGGTTCGTAAATTCAGCTCTCGGGAATAATAACTGTCACTATTGACTCGTTGTATAAACTACTATTATTGAACAGAGAAAACGCAATTATGAGATTAATTTTACATTCTAACACATGTATTTAACAAACACATTACACAAGCCTGTTTATATCTATTTATTATAGAAGTACATTAAATTTATACATGATATCAACAACGCAGCATAAAATTAGAAACTCGCCAGCGGCGAAAAAATGATAATTTATATTTAATAAGCGGCTGCAAGTTATACAAATTATTATACGCATCATAAAAAGATAAAATCAGTTAATTATGTACATTTCTCTAGCTATATCAATTGCTTGAGTAGCGCATGTATTTTATCCAACAACACACCCCTCTCAGAACATGGAATTCCAAAATACTGTAGGTTTAATTCTCCAAAACTAACAACTATATTTGTTCGCTTGGTATGTAAATGAGGACGAAAAAGGGTTCGCGTCAACAACGAGCTGCGACGACACGTATTTTAAATACTCAAAGCGACACGACGACACTTTCATACATAGCAACCTACTATATATAACAGGAAGATATATATAGTTTAGATATTATATATATATATATATATGGATATTTATATATATATATATATATATATATATGTTCTCTTTCAGGTTTCCGCAGGTAGTAGTATGTGTTGTCACTGGATTCCGGGTTTTCTTCCGCGTTTCCACTGCTTGGTCTTTGGAAAGACCGATGCTGGTTTCTTGACGACGTTTCGGCAAAATCACACTTGCCATCTTCAGGTCTGCGATAACTGTCTGCTTCTGCTTCTTGTTATTCGTAAACTGACGTTTTCGGGATTCGGATGGTGGTTATATACTTCGTTAGCGTGTCGGTTGGTTGCCCTTGGACGAGTGTGTGCATGGTTTCGTGTCGTTGGGCTCGTGTTTGGAGTGTGACGGCTGGTTTGCGATGTAGAAGTATTAGTTTGGTGTTCTTTGTTGGTATCTGTTCTTGTTAGTGCTGGTTTCCATGCTGTTGGTAACCTCTGGGTATCATCTCGTGAATTCAGATTGTTCGGATGTTTTTCAATTTCGATGGCTTCCCTGATGATTCTGGTTTTAGTATGTTCGATGTTCGCTAATAGCTTGGTGTTACTGAAGTCTATCGTGTGGGATGTTTCTTTTACATGTTGAGCCAGAGATGAAGTTTTCTCGTCTTTTCTTACGGAATTTTTGTGTTCGTCTCTTCTTGCGTTTACCCTTCTGTTCGTTTGTCCAATGTAAGTTTTTTCACAGTTGAGGCACGGAATTTCATAAACTCCTTGGTTTTCTAAAGGTATTTTTGTTTTAGGGTTTCGAAGGACTGTACTGATTTTTCTGTCTGCTTTGAATGTTGTTTCAATGTTGTGTCTTCGTAGGATTTTGGATATTCTATCGGTGGTGCCTTTCACATAGGGTAAGTAGGTTTTGGCAGTTGGTGTTTCTTTTTCCTCTTGTGGTGTTGTTGGTTTCGGCTTGGATGCTCTTTTGATAGTAGATTCACTGAAACCATTCTGCTGGAGTGCCTTGTGGAGTTTGTCCATTTCTTGGGTGATGTGATCTTCGTCTGCTAATCTCTGCGATCTTGTCACTAGGGTTTTCACTACTGATTGTAACTGAGCTGGGTGGTGGTGAGACTGAGCGTTCAGATATCTGTCTGTATGGGTGGATTTTCGGTATACCGTGTGACTTAAGTTCCCATTTTCTTTCTTCTTGACCAAAACGTCGAGGAATGGTAATTCGTTGTTCGATTCTATTTCCATCGTAAATTTTATTTTTGGATGGGTTTTGTTTAAATGTTCCAGGAAGATGTCGAGGTGGTCCTTTCCATGTGTCCAGATCACGAAAGTGTCATCGACGTAGCGTAGCCAGAGTTTGGGTTTGTGAGTGGCCGTCCTTAGTGCTGTTTTTTCTAAGTTTTCCATAAAAAGGTTTGCTATTACTGGTGATAGTGGAGAACCCATAGGGGCGCCTTCTATTTGTCTATAGCGCTGATCTTCGTAGATAAAGTATCGATATTCGACCTGGGAGTTTTAAGTGGTACACCCTGTATATATAGGTATTTACTGTTACTGTTACAACACAGAATTGTTCTTGTAATATTTTAGTTTACTACCACATGGCTCATATTATTAAGATTAAAAACCTTCAACATCTAAAGTAAATACATATGACCGCCAGAAATTAAGTAACAAGTAAAATTTCATAATAATAACTAGGGAGCGGAATCGAGCGAGTCATGACTCATCGCCCATGGGCGCGCTATTGAAATGTTGTATTTTTAAAGAGGTTTTAATTTTATTTATATAATTGAATAACAAGTGGCTGGTGATTATAAAATACAAAATACCCTACTACTTGTTCATTTTCTCTTCTGTAAGACTTGTTCTCTTTGAATTAAGTACATCCTTGTAGATAGAAAACGTCTTTTCTACATCGCAACTGGTTATATTTACGTAATGGAAATATTCTTTTATTTCAGCGTATTTAGCATACACAATTGCCGCAATGTTATTAAACCTGGATTTCTATTAAAAACTGCGTCTAAGTCACTTGGAATTATTAATAGCCACATCTAATGTGGTTAATCCATTTTTACTTTCTTATACGTAGTATAAGGAAGTAATGTGAAATTTTCGACTTCGAGATTTTTGCAGATGTCCACGTTTTGAAGTCCCCTGATACCGAAAAAGATGTTTTTAAAAAATGTCTGTGTGTCTCTATGTGACCACGATAACCGCTGTAGATATCAATTCTAAATTTTGTATTTACGTGTCTAATCTCCCTCTTGAGATCTGAGTAGTTTTTCAGTAAAATCGGTAGACCGGAAGTAGCAGTTTACTTCAGTGAAAAAATTAAATTTTGCCAATATTTCGTCAACTACTAAATTTAAACAAATTTATAAAGAATTCATATGTACTTGAAATTAAAATTGAGAACAATATTATTTAAAAAGTTTTTCGAAGCTGCTACCGGAAGTAGGTCTTTTACTCCTATCGAAAATCAGTTTTTTGCGAATATTTCGCATGTCATGCTTTTTAGACAGGTACGCTACGGGTATAAAAGTATTTAAAACGTAATTTTCAATATCTTTTGCATAAAAACAATTTCAAAATTCAGACCGGAATTACCACTTTTACTCTTATCGAATAGCGATTTTTTGCGAATATGTCGTAAATTATGCATTCTATATGTATTTATCAAGAATACAAAAGTATTTAGTGCTAGATTTGCAATATTTTTTGAATATATGAAATTTCAAAATTCGGACCGGAAGTAACACTTTTACTCTTAGGGAGTAGTCCTTTTTTTCGAATATCTTGCGAAGTATGCATTCTATAGCGATTTATTAAGAGAACAGAAGTACTTAGAATAGGATTTTGAATAATTTTTGTGTAAAAAAAATATAGTATAGTTTGAAACGCTCATACGTATAAGAAAGTCGTGTGGTGGCCACACCTCATTTTTTAATTTGAGATTCGATTTTCAAAATATGTCATTAGTTTAGGCAAATTTCCAAAGTGTTCCTGAAGGAATAACAACTAATTTTTTAAATTTGGGATTTATGTTAGTTCCTTGCACTCAGAAATACTTCGAGCATCGTCATTTAAACATGTAAAGAAATTTTGTAAACTATCGAAATTCTCTGCATGAAAACTATTTCTGTATATGTTTTAGCAAAGCTAAGTGACGATATTTGACAGACTTTGCAATAAATTTCGGAATCACTGACAATTAATTTTTATCTCAGAAAAAGTAACATAAACAACGTTCTAGATCTAAATAAATGATAACTAAAAATGTACGCGTATGTTATTGAAACATACATATTATATTGCGAAATATAAGGTAAATATAATAAATTTTAAAAACTCGTCACCCTTGTACCTACGCCGATGAAGAAAGGATTTTATTCATAAAATTCCTTATTTTATGGCAGTTCTTTCTCTGATTCTCGGGCGTAAACAGATGATGCAGTTCGCCCTATGAATTAGTGCTATTCAGATATAATGTAAACAACACGCAGTTGTTTACATTATTTCTTTTCACGGTTGTGGCTCCGTGGTAGTTTAGCTGGCTCGATTCCGCTCCCTAATAATAACAAATAAAGCCGATATCTGAATGAAACATTCGTTTACCTAAGGTAATAAAAGAAGTTGAATACATATCTGTTTATTTGAGTTCGGCTTAATACAGTTGATCAGGTATACCTTCCATATCCCTGGTCTTAAACATTGAATTGTGTGTTGCCTATCTGCCATTTATCAGTACGGAATTTGTGATCATTCTCATTGCTTTCATTCAGCAGACGGATCGAGAACCGATCCCGCTCCAACCGTTCACTTCACAACAGTTGAGTGTTCGCTGGACAGGACCGCTCACCTTTATGTCATCGTCTGTCATCTGGTACTGCCATATGTAAAAATTATGGAGATTAAACCGAGTAAACAATAATAATAAATTGTGAACTCCAATATTTTAATACATTAATTTCTGCACAATACCTTTTCTAGTAACTTTCTTCAAAATTATGTATTAGGTTGGTCTTGGAATGCATCAATGGCGCATGCGTACAGAATACGCTCACTAAGTGAGCGTAGAATTTTTCCGCTCACAAAAATGGCGGCCGCTCCTGAACATGTTCAGAGTGAGCGGTCGTCTACTGGACATGATCACTGAACAGTTGCGCAACTGTTGTGTCTGCTGAATGAAAGCATTGGTTTCAAAGTCATTTTTTTTTGTAGACCAGGGTTATTTTGAAAGTAAAGTAAATACATTGTCGTGTTCAATATAAATATATCTAGTGTCCCACGATTCAAAAAAGTACTTTTTAAGCACAGTAAGCTTTATATCGCTATAAAACGAAAAAAATAAAAAGTGCTGTATTTTAACTATTTTTTAATATAATTGCAAATTTTAATCGTGAGTCACTAGAACAAATATTGGTTACCTATTTCGTTCATGCAGTTGCAACTTTTTCAATTGTCTTAATTTTTGCGATTTTTTGCGTTAAAATTGACCATTTTGTGGCATACGCCGATCAAGTAACCCCCCCCCCCTCCCATAGTTTAGTAAATTTATTGCATATAAGCCCATCCTACAGGTGTTTTTAATTAAGTTCAGTAACGTTGATTTTTATTATACAGGTGAACTTAAATAATCTTTACACTTGTCATACGTTTAGTAATTTTGTATGAGATAAGCAAGAATAGCTTCCTGCAGCTTTGATTACATGTACTACGTTAATATTTTTAATTATTTTAGTGGTTGTTTTGACCTACAACATAACCTATTGTAATCGATTAATTTGCAAATTTTTCGAGACCTACAGAAATATTTCACAGATTGTGATTTCTTTAAATTTAGGAGTGCTCAGATTATTGTATCTGTTAACTTAATCATTTCTGCTTCTCATTTAGTATTCTTTTTTTATTATCGCATATCAAATTTAATATATTTAATATCTTTTGTTAATATACAGGGTGAGTTGATAGGTGCACCCTTGTTTTTTTAAATCCTTATGGATTGTTGCTTACGTTAATGTTTTTGATATACAGGATGTACCATCACGATCATCTATAGGTATTAGAGGCCTGATTTAATTTTTTTATTTTTTATTTCATATTTGACTTTTTTTTTTATTATATATATGAATATTCTGCATCAGATAGTAGGAATTAAATTTAGAACTTGTGGATTGAATTTGTTTCGTTTTATTACCGAGTTGCTTTTACCTATTTCCACCTGATTTTTCTTACCATCTACGATCCGCGTTCGTTATCTTCGATAGGCTTTGGGGCACCCTATTAAAATTAGCTTCACGTCGTTTCGACCAATACCATCTTCACTTAGTAAGCGGTAACCAAAGTGACAAGAATAGCAGGTAGGTGGGCATAGAGGTTGGGACTCATTTGGAAATTTTATTTGCCAATTCCTTGTACATGTAATTTAAATTTACCCAACGCCATATTATTATTGCCACAGGTCTTTTGACGTTTTATACGTAGCAACTTACTTCACCGGTGCTGACGTCAGGATTTTCTGGTGTTGCCATAAGAATTCCTAATTTATTTTCATCATTTATCACACATTTAGGTTATGAATAAGCAATACTACCAGTAGTAGTGAAAGTGTCCATTACTCGTCAAAAGGCATGTGTCCTGGGAATGGGAATAGTCTTCCGGGGAAACGCTGCTGGTAAACTTTCTGGGCTAATAAATAATTTCTCTGACATTCCTCGAGTACCAAAATACTTATAAGACACAAAATTGGCAAAATTTTATTCAAAAAATGACAATAGCTCAGCTAAAGTATGTCTTGTTAATCCAGTTTTCTGCGCAAGCAATTAGTAGTTGAAAAAAATGGAAGATGCTTGCATTAGGTCTCTGTATTATGAACAACACTACAAAAAATTGTGGCCATCTGATGCGTCGTTTTCGAGATATATAATTTTTTCGAAATATTAAATTTTCAGAAAAATGGTAAAAAATCAAAAACTTTAAATTTGAGGCCTATACTATCTTATTACTTTTTGAATAGTAATTATACGGGGAATATAGAAATGTAATAAAGGGTATTTCATTTAAAAGAGTATGACTATGGTCAGCCACTAATGGAAATCGCTTTCGAAATATCTTTTCTCATTTTGAATTATCTGAAGAATTGTATCAGGAATACAAAAATGTAATAATATACAGGTGTTCCATTTAAAAAAAGTATAACTATGGTCAGCCACTAAGTTATAGAACACTTACACGAATATAAGCCTACTAGATTAATTACGGCCAATTTGTCAAATTCTTAATTATAATAAATCTTGTTGTTGTGAATCTGACTTGTGGTTGAACACCCTTGTAATCTCCTTGATTCCTCTTGGGCGAAAATTGCATCAGTTCGTCAAATAAGTGAATGAGGGGTGGGGACTTCTTCAATCATCGTTCAGATATCTTCGAACCACCCCTTTCTCCCCAACGGACATAAGGTCCTCGAGTTATCTTGTAATTTAAACCCAGGGAAGTGTTTCGATCAGGCAGAGCTTTAAGCAGCAGTTCTTAGTGAAGGTACAAAGAGGTCGTGGCACATTGGTTTAGGTAAAGTTAGAACGATCGTTTGAGAAGCGGTATACTTGATACTGATAGAATTGTTACTGTGTAATGAATGAAATATTAAGAAATAAAAAAATACTACTGATTATACATAAATTATAATTTAGTTTGTGTATTTACAGGAACAAAATACAATTAAGTATATTTAAATATATTTATTTTATAATACTTCTTAAAATATAAAACACGCAAAAATAAGTTAATAATATACGTAAGAAACAAGTGAAGCAAATTTTAGTGTTAATATAAAGATGTAGTACATATACAGATTAATCCATTCAACTAAATGCACCATGGTATGTACAGGTATTAGGCTATAAGATATAATTTTATGACTATTAGTTTATACTTATGTATTGTATTCATTACTTGTACTTTTTTTTAGATATCTGTTAAGTAAGCTATAGATGCGTATTTAGTACACCGTGGAAGAAGAAATATCTTTTTAAATATCGCGACAAATGTGATATGTTTCCAAATGCCATATTGCAATACGAAACTTTAGGGTACATAATATGAAGGCAAAGAGAAATGTCTATCTATGAAGTTGAGGTAAAATTTTATTCAAATTGTTTTACGTTGTTATTGTCGTTGTTTGGATTTTAATACAAAATCTGTCTTTACTATCGCATTTATCATTGCTTAATACAACATTGCGTCACAAAACATAGCACAACTTTCATTACTTTGTGACTTCAGACATCCATTGAGAAAATATAAGTGGGTGATGGTATACAGTGCATCATGTTTCACATTAAAACTTGTTTCCACTAAAAGTCATACAAAGAGGTCATGATTGCTGCAGTTAAAGCATTTCTTAGATGGTTATCCGTGGCGCAGTCGATCGCTTTTATGTTAAAATACAACACCTCATAGGTATGTTGTTTAGAAAAAACAACAAAATCGTGGCGTTGAAAAGAGCCTGGAGCGAAACTATGACGTATACAGACGTTTTGCAGAAGTTACCTTAGAAGAATATATAAAAATATGTGGAAAGATGGCTTATGAATGCGTTGTTTAGGAATAAAGATACCATTATCTTAGAATGAATCACAGACTGGTTAAGACATGCAGCTTAAGCAGATCTACATAATTTAAAAATAAACACAATGTTGATGCCTTTTTTCAAAACCTAGGGCGCATGCCATATATTGCAGATGGATCGCAGATATATAACCTTGACGAAACTAGTACAACATGTATTGTGCGAAGAAACTTGTATACCAAAAGGGTGTCAAATATGTAAGTAGTTGTACGAGCGGTGAAAGTAAGCTGTTGGTTACTACTGTGTGATGATTATTGTGCTTGGATCATTTTTACCATCTTAAATGTAACACCAGCAGGGCCAAGAGTTAGCGAATAGATAGTCTGAATGATCTCAGCATTATTATTTGATGTGGATCATTTTGTTAAAAATACCAACAGCAGTAAAGATAATCCAACACTATTGATTTGCTATACTCCATTTGAAATGACGTGATAGAAAAAGTTTATGAAAGAGTAACCATAGTAATATTGCCTCCTCGTTTCAGTAATAAACTTCATAACGTATCGGTTTTTGGTCCTTGCAGATCTTTCTACAAAGTAAGTCATGGCAACTTAAGCCTGTTTTACATTTGTCAACTAATTCATGAATTAGAACATGTTCTAAAATTTCGTCAATTTTCTAGTAAGTTTTAGTAACTTTTACATTTTTATGTTAGATACCAACCAGCACCACTATTTATTTACGTCCTAAGTGATTTAAAATTTACTGTTACAGGTGATTACTGTTGGTCCTAATGATATTCATGAATTTATTGTTAAATGTAAAATGATTCAAGGTCATCAATTTATTTGTATATGAATTTATGGATTAATTCATGAATTAAATGACAAATGTAAAACAGGCTTTAGACATCCAGAAATTCCACTAACAATTTATAACATTGCGGAATGTATGGGTGGGGCGAGAAACACGCAGAAGCAATTATACCATCAAATATAATTTTTGGATTTAAGAGAACAGGAATTACCTGTTTGATACAATTTTTACAGAGTAAGATTATTTAATGTTTTCAGTAATTGGCCGCATTCTAACTAAAAATACTATTTTAATCAAACGCAGATTATGAGATCACAAAATTTAGTTACGAAAAATAACATTAATATGTTTTGTCGCAACCACTGGTTTCCTCATAAAACAAAAGTAGCTACTTTAAGTTTTCACCAGATTTTGAATAGATATTATATGTTCGCTACATTAGGAATATTGCTCTATTGATACTCATTTATCACTGTTTAATTTTCTTTTTTTATTATAGTATATTGCTTTAGTTAATGTAAAAATCACATGTTTTTGTGTGTTTATTTTAGTTTAAGTATTGTCTATAAATATACATATTTACTTTTGCCTTTCGATATGAAATCGATGTTTTATAAATAAGTACTTTTTCGTTTCACTATGTAACACTTTCCATACTGTCATAACCTTTCATGCATCAACACATCAAAGGAAAAGCGTTTTCCGTATGATTCTATAAGACATCATACTAGACTTAAGCAATTCGCATAAAAGAATAGTGTCACAACCATTTAAATTTACACTCTGAAAAATATATTGATGCTATTCTATTGCGAAGCAAATGCGTATATTTCAGCAGTAAGTTCAGCTATCTTGCAAGACAGTGTCATCAGACATGTTCTTACTTGATTGGACGAGTTTGTATATATACAATGTAACTTAAAGTCATAGAAAATTTAGACCCAAATAGTATTGTAAACAATTTCAATAATTATTTGGTCAAAAATGTTCTTTTAACATGGTTATAATACATATTTTGCTCTTTTATGAGAAATATCTTGCAAAGTAACGATAGACGAACATCTAGTACTCCCATTCTTCTGTCTAATTATGTGATGATATGATATATGATCTTACATGTATAGCGGGAATAGGGGAGTTTTTTTTTGCACCACGGAGGTAGCGGGGGCTGAGATTGTGCGTTCTGATAAATTTAGGAGAAATTGTTTCAAAAGATGTAAATGATATCAAGTACTAAATAAATTCGTCATAGGTTTGGATAGTACCACCACAAAAATACATTTTTAACATTCATTGTTCTGAATAACAGGAGCTACCTCCTACACCAAACTGTTAATATTTTGTTACAATTGTTTTCTTTTGCTTTACAAAAACTTATAATTTGGCTACTGATGTTATTACTTTCTGAACAAAGGGAAATAAAAAAACAACTCAAATATGTATCTATTATATCTATATCTATCTATATCAGGAATATTAAATATATAACTTTACAATTACTATTTATAAAATCTCTAAAATGATGTGAAGCAAACAAATAAATGGCACTTTATTTCTCAAAATTGATAACTAAAACGAATTATAAGATGTACTAGATTCGATTAATAATGTTAAGTCCCTTCATTAATATTTATAATCTACAAATATGTATACAACACATTACTACAAATTACAGATTAGGTACAACATTTAATACAACTTAAAAAAAATTGCTCACTTTATATAATTAGGGTTATATTTGATATAAAATATAATATTTAAAAATTCTCACAATATATAAAATATATTAATGGGGTAGGATAGATGAATATTTTATACATCTTTCCCCCTTATTTTTAATGCAGTTAAAGCTTTATTAAACATTTTACACCATTCTATCCTCTCTTCTTTAGTGTCAGCCGACAGCAGATGCCTACAACCAAATATGAGTTTACTATTTGTTAATAATAGGAAGTAATAACTACATAACATTAAATGATTAATTCTTGATTGATACGACTAATATATTAAAATAAAACTATAAAGAAATGTAGAATTAATATGACACGAATTTGAAATAAACTTAAAAAGCACGTGCACTTCTGCGTAAAACCAATTAAATCTATATATTTTTAGGTTCTCATTTTCAATTTGTCTCGTCATGTGTAAATGCATTTGGAAGGATCTTGTTATATTTTTCTGTCTTAATCTATATACATTGATTACCAAATGCATCTGGTTCACTCTGATTTGACAGCAAAACATATATTTTATTAGTTTCCAAATTACAAAATTTGTCGTATAAATGATGTTCTGCTGTAGCCTCTGCTCCATTCTTGGACTGAATTGGGTAGATACTGATTCCCACGTTTCATATCTGTTTAATAGTTAGTGTGACATAGTTTCCAATCTCTCTCTGGGTCTCAGACGGTCTTTCGTAAGCGAGATCAGAACGAAAGAATAAAACTCATCAGCAGTTTATTGGTGTTAATCTATTAATGTACTGTTAACAGTATATTACGTCTCAGAACAGTCCTGATGTAGACGTTGTGGCAGACCAGTCTCTTGTGATTGTTGTAAGTGCCATGATATCTACATCGGCGAAAAGCCCTCATATAATTCATAGAACTTCTATAAACTTGTCGAGAAGAATATTAAAAAAATTTCATTGTACACTTGTAAATAAATTTTTACTTCAGCGAGCGTGAAACCTAGTAAATTAAAAACCAGACAGAGAAATAAATATTTTAAGAGAAAACAAAGTACCTATTCTGAAGTCTTCCCAATTAGATTTCACAGGATATACAAAAGGCAAAACCTTGTGTGGTAGACGCAGTAAAGCTCTAAGATTAATCAAACTTGACAATATCAGAGTTCAAAATAGAGTTGTATAATAGTAGAGTATGGAGTTGAGTAATGGATTTTGGAAACTGGTATTTCTGAAATAGCACTAGAAAGTGCTTTGTTTGTATTGCAATTGAACAAGTCAACCAGTGTAGCATTTAGTTCACAACCACTTTCAAGGAGATATCAAAAATTATCATATTCATGGTGCAACCGTAGAGAGAATATATAGAGAGCCCATGCAATGTTATTTTTTGGGCACGCCATTGTGGACGTAGAGGAAAGAACGGCTACGTCCAGAACTAACGGCAGCACCTGTTCCTGGGATTAAGCTTATGCCTGGTAGATGTCGTGAAGAATTTTCAAATATTTTTTAGTATTAATATATATTATTATATAAACAAAATAGTCCTAATAGCTAGTATTAATTCACTCATATTAATAATAAATTTTATAATTTAGATTTAGAAACAAAATAAATACAATCTGTTATATAAATACCAACAAAATACGTTACGGTAAGAACCTTATTAAAATACGCATATATAAAAACTTATGTTTTAACCGAATGTTAAATGCTACATTTTTAAAATTATTTTGTAATAACAAAATCATTTTAAACGTCATTTGATCACAAAACACAATTTTCCCCTTATGACAATGTCGCTGCCGATGTGCCACGTATTATAAACGAGTTATATACAGTCTGTCCAGATTTCGATGCTCACCATTGGTATATCGGTTATTAGAAGATATAGAGGAACGGTTAAATGGGGAATGTTTTGTAGAATTTAATGCTCGCAACTAACCTCATTTCAAATTCATTTGGACTTTTTACAATTTTGAGATATTTTGAAAAAACCAATATTTGCCGATTTGAATCTTCCTCAATAAGTCGATAACGCCTAATGCGATCGCTTTTAAACTCTAACATTGTTGAGACACTTTTTTAAGACAATTTTTGTGGTGTTAACAGTAACCCCCGATTTTTATTTGTTTTCAAGTTCTTAGCGCTATCTGCTTTTTTTCTTATGGCGGCCATATTGGATTTTTAATTATTTACATAGTCCTTAAAAATAGCTTTTCAATAATGTACTACATACATGTCTAATAAATCTTTATTGAGAGATATGAACATTTGAATAAAATTTCACTCTAATACGGAATTAGTTGGCTATGAAATAAATGGTAGTGTAAAACAGACGATAAATAAGCTCTGTCTTTATTGACATGTAAAAGTGCAGTGAAATTGGTGGGAGATTTAGAACTTTGTGTAAGTAATTACCGTTAAGCATGGAGATAAATAAGAATTGATATTGGCACACACAATTTCAAATGAAGTAAAGGTTGATATGTTGGAAGTTTATTTCAAAGTGAACAGAATCTCTGAAAGTGCTGGCACAAGTTACGCTCAGCGTTTTCCGGAAAGACCACAACCACAGCGGACAATTTTTTGCAGAATAATCAGAAATTTAGTGAACTATGGAAGCTTCGAACAAAAAAGATCTATCAAGTTAGCAATGCTGATATACTTCAAAATAATATTTTACAATATGTTATGAACAAGCCAAGTACGTCAGTACGTCGAGTGGCTCGAGAAACTGGAATTCCGAAATCTGGTGTTTACAGAACGTTGAGAAAAAACAAATACCACCCATACAAACCAACAATTGTGCAGGGTTTAAGCGATAATGTCGTATCAGCGAAGATTACAATTTAGCAGGTGGTATCTACAAAAATGTGAAGATGATACTGATAATATAATAAAAACAAAAAAGAAGTCAATAAAAGTTCGTACCAATCAAACCACACCAGAGATTAAAACCAAATAGAACTTGAAATCTTTTTTGATTTACCAAATGTGGATTTTCAGTAGACCAGTGATGATAGTTATGCCTATTGAACACTCGGCAGTTGGTAAACCGTGTTTCATCTGTCCAAAGTATTTTCCTAGGAAAATCAATATCATCTTCACATTTTTGTAGATACCACCTGCTAAATTGGAATTATATGGGTGGTATTTGCTTTTTCTCAACGTTCTGTAAACACCAGATTTTGGAATTCCAGTTTCTCGAGCCACTCGACGTACTGATGTACTTGGATTGTTCATAACATATTGTAAAATATTATTTTGAAGTATATCAGCATTCTTAACTTGATAGATCCTTTTTGTTCGAGGCTTCCATAGTTAACTCAATTTCTGATTATTCTGCTAAAAACTGTCCGGTGTGGTTGTGGTCTTTCCGAAAAACGCTGACCGTAACTTGTGCAAGCATTTTCAGAAATTCTATTTACTTTGAAATAAACTTCCAACATATCAGCCTTTACTTATTTGAAAATGTGTGTGCCAATATCACAATTATTATTAATCTCCATGATTAACGGTAATTACTTAAACAAAGTTCTAAATCTCCCACCAATTTCACTGAACTTTTACATGTCAAAAATGACAGAGCTTATTTATCGTTTGTTTTAACTACCATTTCATTTCATAGCCCACTAATTCCGTATATAGTGTTCATATCTCTCGTGTAAATAAAGATTTATTAGGCATGTTGTACATTATTGAACCGCTATTTTTAAGGACTATCTACCTAATTAAAAATCCACTATGGCCACCATAAGAAAAACAAAAGATAGCACTAAGAACTTGGAAACAAATGAAAATCGGGGTTTACTGTTAACACCAAAAAATTTGTCTTAAAAAAATGTCTGAACAATGTTAGAGTTTAAAAGCGATCGCATTAGGCGTTATCGAGTTATTGAGGAAAATTTTAATCGGCAAATATTGGTTTTTTCAAAATATTTCAAAATTGTAAAAAGTCCGAATGAATTTGAAATGAGATTTGTTGCGAGCACTGAATTCTGCAAAACATTCCCCATTTAACCGTTCCTCTAGTCTTCTAATAACCGATATACCAATTGTGAGCATCGAAATCTGGACACACTGTATAAACAAACACAACCTTTTTTTTTTTTTTTATTTGCGGGGTAATTAGTTTCTGATTAATAAATCTTCTGAATGTAGCGGTAATAAGTATTATATGTACAATAGGTCTTAAGCCGAAAAACTTTAAATATGAAGAAATTATGAATGAATGCTTGAAAAATATCGTGTCCGGTAAAACAGGAAATGTCTTTTATTTTTAAATTGGATTATACTTTTTTCTGCACGCTCATTAAAAACAATTTCAAGTTATTAATATTTACACCTATATTGCACATTTAGAAAACAAAATTGTTCTATTTAATCAGGTTATCCTAAATATTAAAAATTACATTTCATAAAAACCTGTTATAACAGTAAAATATTTGATGAGAGATATTAAAACTTCTAATTTTTATAAAACAGTATGTGCAATTTCCCAATTTAATTTGTGCAATTCTTTAACAGTTGAATTTAAAAATGACTATTAAGACGAGGGCAATGGATAATTAAAAAGCAATAAATCAGTCAAAAGCATCAACGTTTGATGTCAATTCGAAATATTATTCCCTAAACTGTGATTCTGAACAGGCTAGTCAAAGAGTTAAATAATTATATAGCAAAAGATTACTTACACTTTTAAGACAGAAAATATGGGTATAACAAAGAAAAAAGCAAGTCATTTATAAGAAATAAATACTGGTGTCTGAATATATAAGTTTTTTTTAAAAAGCCATAATTTTTTTTGTTGACAGTAAGCAATAAATCTCTTTGATAGGATACTTATGTGTGTATATTTCATTCATATTGGTGTTTTTATTTAGTTCTCGGATTACAGTTCCAAATAAATTCCGTATGGTTTAGTTTCGTTCTTAGTGTATAGATGGTAATAGTTGTCTTAGCTGCTTTCTACCACCAGATACCACCAGCACATTATAGCAGGATTTACTCGAAATTTTATGTTGCCCGACTTCCCTATTTGATGGGCTCTCTATATATATTCTCTCTACGGTACAACTATGAATTCCAGATTGTTCAATGTTTAATGTCATAATATTGGTTGATCAATTTGATGCTTTTTTTACTACAAAACACCACTATGGTGGTCGTCATGAGGAACATTTTTGAATAGCATAGCACTGTTTTCTGAAAACCAGAGAAGATAGAAAGACAAGCTTTTTTACTAAAAAATAAAAGATGTTTGTTGAATTGCAGACGTATCTGACTAATTTTGTACAGTTACATTAACAGTTTGAATATGTTATTACAAGCAAATATGACCAACATCTTGACAGCATATGATCTAGTTGCAACTATTCTGTGAACTTTATCAACGCAGAGACCAAGTTAGTGTTAGTTCACAAAACTATGCGAAGTTCAATTGGTAAATTTGAGAACTCACATTTACCAATTCCATGGCACATTATATAACTACGATATAAGGTTCACTGAAGCCATGCTTCTCAGACATGAATAACCGTCAAACTCTTGGGTACTAAGACTATTATCTTCTGAAAATAAAATTCTTTAAATAAGATGTTTCAGACAATAAAAATTAAAATTTCTTAGACTACGCGAAGCTTGGCTTGCACTTTCAAAGTGAAATTTCGAAATGCCTATCATTAACAGTAAGTCATACATTATTGTAACAACATAAATTATAACATGTAAATAAAAATAATTTTTATTTATATGTTGTTCTCTTTGTTTTAAGACGGGAGTCAGTCAAAGAATTTGAGTAATAAACACTCAAGTACACTAGAACCAACGACTGGAGACACCAGGGTAGACTAGGGACTGTATGGCATTGGTAGGAATGACAACTAAACAACCAAGTTCCCCCCGCCAACCGAAGAAACATGAACACGCTTTTAACGTCTGTCACTTCTCGTTGATCGTTGTTCTTTGGTAAAGGCATGTTCTTTGTTAGGACATAGTGGTAACTAGACCAACACGGTTAGGAAGCAATACATTACTACACGCGAATTCGTTTGCCGATAGATCGCTGGTAGAAAACACGTAGCTAGTAGGTACATGTTAGAAATGAGAAGGTTTGTATGACTCAATGCAATTTTTATATTTGTCTATGACAAGTACACATTTTTGACATATAATTTAGCACACGCGCATGCGTATTGATTTGTAGTTGTCATTTACAATTTTATTAAAGTCAAATAATGGGTAACACCGCAAAAGAACTATATTTTGCTATATTGAATTAACGAATTTAGCAAATACAGTAATTTTAAAAGAAAAAAGCAAGACTGTTGACTGGAGGGTGGCTGTATAGAACAATATATAAATAATTTACAGCAAAACATCACAACAAAATTGGCACATATTTCCTGACAGAATATATTTGTCACATCGACACTGTATAAAACTTAGAACAAAATCTGAATAATTTAGCTGCTAAATTTTGTATCAAATTAGCAGGTATTTGCTTCTGTACGGCACATGCTTATTTTTTTTTGAATGCCTAAATGCCCATAGCTCATTATAACATTATTCTTAGTTCTTTTCTATTATAGTTTCACTACTTTGTATTCTAAACTTGGAATTATGAGAATCCCCATATCGTTGTTTCTTCTAGAGGTCGTGAGATGGTAACTTTTAAGGTGTTTTTCCATATGCTGTCTCTGTTAATACCATTTCATACCGTTGTTGGGATAAATTATAAAATTCGATACCGACATTAAAATACGCAAAAAGAAAAAGAGTTAATCCAAACAATCAAAGGGATCATACTTATTTACAGTAAGGAGTATGACTGCCAAGCGTTAAGTCTTAAGGGTCCTCGCTAGTGGATCTGTCAACAATGGCAAAAGAGCAGATTTTAGAATCCAGATATATTTGTTGATTTTAAAGATGGAAAAAACCTTTCAACGTCAACTTATGAAGAATTTAGTAATCTACCCGGCTGAAGAATCAAATTTAGAAAAAAATTATCGGATTACAGAAAATTAATTAACATGTCAAAGTATTAAAAACCAGTTTTCTCATAAATCCTTCGGAGGAGATTTGTTTGCTTGGGTTCACATTATAAATTGAATAGAAAGCTACCCGGCTGTGCACTTATTTTTCGTTCAACTATTCTTTACTTTGTTTAAAATGAATATAAAATAAATTAAAATTAGGCAACCCACATTACAATGAATTGTTATTCTGCTATAAATATTTACCGCAATTACAAATGTGTAAATAGTTGGTCATACATGAATTTTTATTTGCTTAGATATTGAGTTATTATTTCAAATATTTATTATATGTTCCCTATGTGTAAAAGTACTCGGACATCCTTGGCTTATTAAATTATGTGCTATGCAAACACTAGCACTAGCGAGGACCCTTAATGAGTACAAAAAATATTATCTTCAAAGCATATGAAGCAACGGAGAAACGACAGTAACAACGTGTGTGCTTTGTTACATGATAAGCTATATAAAAGTAGAAAGTGTAGGCGACCAAGGTTAGTATCTTTGCAATTAATACTTTCAAAATAACATTCGGGATAATTTTGAAAACCACTTTTGAAGTAATCAAAGAATGGAGGATTGGGAATTTAAATTCACATGGGAACATTCAAAGTGGTGGTACATAATCGAACCACGACCTACAATTGATCTATACTTTTGTGGTATAATAAACGGCTGCCTCTTAATGAGTTAAGCTTTAATTACCTTATTATTGTTTTACTGTCTTTACAGATCAATGTTAAAGATTCTTTGTCCTCTGGTAAAGCATCTCTTTGTGTTTCGATTAAGAACGTATTTAATCTGGCACATATATCTCTACCAACTGGGCCAACTTCCTTTGTAATAGATTTTTTTAAGTTAATTGACTCTGTCGACGGCTAAAACACAAATAATAGAGAATGTTAATTTATTATGTCAGCATATTCTAACCTTTTTCTTTTCATCATCTGGGTATTTCCAGTAGCTAAGAGTATGTCCTTTCAATATATACCAACGCCTGTGCCAAGCTCCAAAGCCAGAAATATCTTCAAATACAGTTAGAAATCCTTTATATTCCACAGACACATTTAAATCACAAGAGATTTTCATGTCTACTCGTCCTTCCAACGGGCTCATGGGCGGTACCTACAACAATGGTGTAAACTACGTCACAAATACACTAAATAAAAGTACCTTATTTAAGCTCCAATGAGTTTTATTAATTGATTGTATGGAAAATATAACATAACCCATTAAGGCAAATGTTGGTGATCGCACCGCTTGTGGTCCAGCCGGCGATTCTTTTGGAGGGAGTACCATCCGCGAATCTTGTTTTCCTTTTTTTGGTGTTAATTTATTGCTGCCTTTCTTTGTAATATGATATTTGACTTCATGGGGTAAAATTTCCTCTTGGGCTTGTAAACAATAAACTTCGAATGTTACGGTAAAGTCACTGTAAATATCATTTAATTTTACACTTCCCGGAACATATAAATCTTGATCGGGATTTTTGCTTGAAGAAGCAACCGTTGAAACAAGTTGTGTTGAGGCAACCTGCTCACCACACTTGATTAAACATACTACATGATGTCCTTTACCGCCAGCTAAAACACAATTAATTTTATTTTACAGTTTTACACAAAAGTAAACCAAGTATACCGGCAGCTAAAGCTCTTACATACTCTTTTTTTAGGGGTAAAACCATATTACTTAGTAAAAGAGTTCCCTTTTCTAAAGGAATATTCTGTGCGTGTTGACCTTGAGGTCTCAGTGTTCCTTCAACTTTTAGTCGTTGAACTTCATGCAAGCAAGCTTGCCGGCGATGTGCTAAATGAGAGAAAATATAACATATAGTAACAATAGCGGAGTAAGTGGAAATAAACCGTTAATAGCTTGATTAAGCTGAACTCTCCATTGTGAAATGTAGGAAATTGTTTTAGCAGTTTGTCACCACACAAAAGCATTTGGCTAAGCACGCATCGTATTCTCATTTCAATATCTTATTTAGCGATTAACTAAAATTTATATCAGAA
The DNA here is from genome assembly GCA_963170755.1 of Amphimallon solstitiale. Lineage (NCBI taxonomy): Eukaryota > Metazoa > Arthropoda > Insecta > Coleoptera > Scarabaeidae > Amphimallon > Amphimallon solstitiale. Next base: position 96,750,670 of record OY720676.1, on the reverse strand, counting down.
GCCGATTGAAGAATGATTATTATTGATAACCCACACCCTTCAGTCGTCGGTTGGTAAAAGTGCGTCTGTGTATTTGAAATTTATAATAACAGCATGAATGGAACAACTTGTATCTAATAAAGAGCAGGTTGTCACGGCTCGCTTGATTAACTCAATGGGGTTACTAATATTTTATACAAGGTGTGTATAAATTGGCGGACCCACTACACGTGGCGACATTCTTGGTCAAATTTTGAGTTAAAAGTCCTAATCCTAAAATGATGTATCAGGCTTCCTTTGTCTTCAGAATGAATTTGAAAGAAACATACATTTGGCAACATTGAACACGCATGTGCTAGTTATAATCTTCGGAACATTTTTACACGTCGCGTCGTCATGTGAACCTTACATTTTAAATTTAAAAAAGAAACAAACGAAATAAAATTGGTTTCTTAGATTACATATTTATTACGAAAATATTACAAAGTTTAAAAATTTTTTGATAATATTGACTAATTTTTGTACATCTTCTTGATAGAAATCAATGTAATTATTACCTACATAATTGTTCGAATTGAAATCCATCAGTTTGTAGACATAGCTGCAATCTTTGTGGTATCGTTTGATCGTTTGTACTATTCGCTCAAGTCTTTCTGGTGTGATTTCTAATACTGCGGCTTCAATTCGGGCTCTAACTTCGTCAGTGTCCTGTGGAGGTGTAGCGTAAACTTTACCTTTAATGAAACCCCAAACAAAAAATCTAATGGATTGAGATCGGGGGATCTCGCAGGCCACAAAAGGGGACCGCCACGACCAATCCATCTGTCTGGGAAGTGTTCAGTCAACCGGTCTCTTATATTACGAGCAAAGTGCGCAGGAGCTCCATCATGCATGTAAATCATATTACGGCGTACGTTCAGCGGTATCTCATCAATAACTTGATCTAAAACATTTAAATATTCACCGGCATCTAGGCGATTTGGTAAGTAAATTGGTCCAACTACCCTGTGGTTTATTATACCCAGCCAAACGTTAACAGAAAACCTTCTTTGGTGACCGTATTCGCGAAATTCATGTGGATTTTCATCTGCCCAATGATGAAAATTATGAGTATTAAACACACCATCTCTGGTAAACATGCACTCATCACTCCAAAGAATACGTCTTAAAAAGTCACCTTATTCCTGAATTCTATTTAAGATTGTATTGCAATAATTGATTCGAAATAAGTTATCATTTCCGTAAAGAGGCTGAACTTTAGAAACATGGTATGGATGAAGCAAGTTTTCTCGTAGAACCAAATGAACAGTCTTATTACTGGGAATATTTAGTGTAGAAGCTAATTGACGGGTACTCGCAGAGAGATCTTCCTGTATTGTGGCTAGAACTTGCTCTTCTAGTTGCACGGTACGCCTTTGCCTTGGTCGACCTGCGTTCGCATTTCTTGGAATAAACGAACCTGTTTCACGAAGTCGTTGGTCCAGCCTTCGAAATACATTTTTACTTGGATGCCTCCGATTTGGAAAACGCACTCGATATTCCTGCCCTGCCATGGCTAGCATTTCCACGACAGAAACCGTATATCATGTACATATCGGCATATTCGTTGAACGTAAAATTCATAATAAACAAACAGAACAACTAGTAAACACGAAAACCCGAAAACTGATTAAAACTATACAAATAAACACGAAAAATAAGCAAGTCGAATGAAATAGGTAGATTACAAAGTGTCAAAATTTGACAGTAATAATGTATTTGACTAGAACATTAGGCTGCCTACTTATTGTTTTACAACGTTGTCAGATGTGTTTTTCGTCAAAATGAGTTAATAAACAAATATTAAAAACAAACCTTAAAATCAAAAAGAAAACTTTAACGAAAGGATAATAACAACAATTCTTCTTTCTTCTAAATTGTAGCTCTTTCTGTCAACAAATATCAAGTAATAATGCTTATTTCAAGACTGAAAGTCCGAACTTTAGGAACCTCGTGCAAAGATATGGAGCATGGTACAACATTTTCGTATTAGGATTTTGGACTCCGAATTTAACGAAGAACATCGCCGCGTGTAGTGGGTCCGCCAATTTATACACACCTTGTATATAAGATCGATCTTTCGCCGTGCAATCTCCTCACCCGCAGTGTTGGGGTCGCCTCTGCCCGGAAATCACTTCTTTCGGGGTGGATTCAATGTCATGTGAGTTACGCCACCCTATTTGATTCGGCATATACAAAATAACTGAACACACCAGAATATTTAAAGTAATTAATTATATATGAATTATTTTTACAAGCTCTATATTACTAACCAGTGAAACTAACTATTGTAGCAATGGGAAACTATGAAAGTCAAATTAAGGCCCTTAATTCCCTTACACCTAAACTTGAATGAACTTATACCAAAAAATTGAAATTGTTCAATACCATAACATTTATTAAAGAAAATTTGCAAAAGTTCATGAATGCATGCACACAAAATCTATCTCATCGATTAATTTTTTCAGAATATGTATATTGAAACAAAATAAGGCTTTAAAATTAAATTTGTATTTTAGTAAAATTACTAGGTACCAAACTTGAAATAAAACAATGTACTTCAAAATATATTTATTATGAACTTTTTTCTTGGAGTGGCATTATTTGAGATTGATATTTCAATTTGAACATCGAAAATATCGAACATACTTACAAAGCAAAGTATTATTAATTCAATTCCAGAGCATACTATTATAATTATTTGTGTATACAACTTAGATAGCAAAAGGTTTTGATGATATATTTTAGAGTGTGACGTTATCGTTGAGGAGCATCTATATACCAAGAAACAAGGCAGATATTTACACTTTAAATCTTTTTCTTTAGGTCGATGCTTAAGTAGTGTTTAACAAAAGTATTCACTTGATGAGTTACGATTGGTGATAAAATTGTTTATGTACATTTAACGTTAAATTAATTGCATCTGTAGCAGTAAAGGTGTTCAACACGATAACAGCGTATTCGTGCTTGATACGCAACAACCCGAGATGGATCATGAGCAATCACTTGAACAATCTCGTACTGCATATAGGGAGTTGTTAAACCGGACATCCGAAACCGTTGATAGTGTAGTATGAGAAAATACCGAGGATTTATATTTTGATGTATTGTTGAAGGACACCGATAGTGAATATGATTAAACAACTGGTGTTCATTTTGATCCAACAAATACATTTAAAATCAAAAATCCCATTCTCACCTTCGCCGATCGATATATTGTAATCGACAGTGTACGAAGCCGTGGAACTGATGGTCTGTAATTAAAATTTAAAGCTTGTCCGGAAGGTTATACGATCGGCGACCCTATATTCAATACGAGGATCAATATCGTCCAATTTTGGAACAAACTAGTGTCAAAGCTACCAAGAGTTACAAATATGTGAACATCATTAGACCTATTAACACTTGACAGACATTTATCAGCTAGTGGCCATCTAAAGTTAATACTCAGAAGTTAACCTTATCAGTACGTTTACTGGGATAATGTAAACGAACTTGGTGATCGTTTACGTTTACTAATGGCTTCGAAAACGGCAGATTATAGTAGACATGGTAATAAAACTGCATCAGTTATTGAAGAACTGAGGATATTATTTAATACAATTTAAAGTGACTAGCACTCAACACGTCAGCATTCTCTTGAAATGTGCGCCTACAGATAATTTATACTAACATTGAAAACGGATGCTGAAGAACATTACTATTTTAAAAAATCAGCAGTAGAGGTAGCTGATTGTGTAAATAAAAGTTATGTGGACATAACATTTAGAAATATTGATGACATTATTAAGAAATCCAAGTCCTTATATGTGACAGAAACAAATTACGGACACATTCCAAAACCAATGCCACCGATGATACTGTCAAATTAATAGATAGCGTTGAAACATATAAAATAAAAGTATTACGACTCCAAAGTCCGCGGAATATATCAACTGCGCCATGTTATTAAACGACTCGATGACGTGTGGCAGACAGATCTGATAGAAATTATACCATATTTTCGCGAGAATAGAGGTTACAAATACATACTCGTGGTTATTGATTGCTCTTCAAAATTTCAATCGACTCAAACTGTAAAAAGTAAAGCTGGTCTGTAATAAATGCAATGGAAAAAATGCTATACCTAGAAGACCTAAAGATGTACGATCAGATAACGGCCGAGAATATTATAATACTCAATTTCAGAAACTAATGAAGCAGTTTGGTATAAGACATTATTATTTAACTTATAGTAGAATGAAGGCGTCTCTTGCTGATCGCCTAATTCGTACGATCAAGGGAAAACTATACAAGGAATTCAGTATAATTGGTAAATATAATGGATACAATTATTGGATAGGTAAACAAAATATGTTGTAATATTATCCAACATTTTTTGAAAAGGTATATGTCTTAATGATTAATAAAATAAATATTTCGCTAACATTTTCTTTTCAAAAATTACATATTGTATTTAAGATTGCTTATTTTGACTTACACTCGCGACATTTTCTTATAGCCGGTAATGATGCATCTATATGGCCGTCTTGCTAGGACTTATTACAATGTAGGGAACAGAGTAAGTATTCTTTTAGGGATTTTCTCTTCTTCTCGAGAATTGTTGGCCATTTTTGCATCAAGAATTGTACTCTCACGTTTCTTTGAAAAATAATCAGTGGTATCTGTTGGATTATTATCTTATCTACTCCTTATACACAGCACCCTGTTCGTTGTCTATTTTTTGCAAATTTTCTAATATCCATTGTTATTTTGTAAGTTTTCTTAATTCGCATTTATATTCCGCGATTCCTTCGCCTAATAACACATTCTTCAACCTCAGTACTCTCCGTTTTCAGATATTACTTGTTGACTGATAGTGGGCTACTATATGTTATATTAATATAGCTGATATGCATATATGTATAACCAACCTACCCTGCCATTATCAATAACTTAATCATAATCCAACAAGTCTTCCGGTGAAACTTGCGATATTTAATATACATTAGGGTGGTCCTTATTTTTTGAGTTTTTAAATATTATCGCGGCACCTTTTCATTCGATTCTCTACTATAAAATATGAAGTAGTAATTTTTTTTTTAATTTTTTGACAAAATTTAGAGGTCGCTACCAGTTGTCAAACTAACGAAAAGTTATTTTATGGCTACTTCGACTATGAGTCTCACTAATTCATTAAGATAAGTGTTTATTTTGCGTTGTTAAAGTGAAACATGCAGAGACACGTATAGGTCCCCCTCTCCTGCACCTACGCATCGAGATAAAGCCCGCCCGCAATTCAGTCGATATTAATTCATTGACGAGAGAGCACACGCGTTTTGTTTCAAGAAACATACAAACTTGTTTCAACTTGCAATGGCATCTACTAGTAGCGGAGTCAGCGTAGTTACTATAAATAAAACTAACATTTGGCTGATCGGCCAATTACTACCTAAACTAAACCAGTCAAGGTTACCATCTATTGGTGAAGTGTTACGTTTGTTTTGTTATTACAAAAGTGAAGAAAAGAAAACCATTCATGAATCTGCGACTTTGGCTGCATGTGAAGTGATAAACTTGTGGGAAAAAGCTAATATACCAACGAGATTAAAAAAACATGTAATCTGTAAAATCGAAAAACACGAGAGTGGCAGAATCTGAAAAAAAATAAAGAGAACAAGAAAAAACGTACGGAAGCATTAAAGAAAAAAGAACAAGACTGGCAACAAAAATTAGACGATTTATTTGATATAGCTCATTGTTATGCTTTAAATATTATAACTGTCGAAGAGGACAAGCAGTTTTTATTAGCACAAAGACAAAAAAATCGCCAGGGTTTTATTGGTTCAGTAGATAGAAAAAGTTTAAAAAAAATTAAGAAAATAAAAGAGAAAGAAGAACGGCTTCAGAAACTGCGTGAACGTGAAAACATAAATATCTTGACTTTGACAGAAAAGTGCTCTTTTTCTTCTTTGTCATTTCTTTCGTCGTCATCTACCAGCACCAGCGAAGAAACAAGTACAACTGATTCAGAAGTTCCACCAGAATCTCCGAAAGTGCAACCACCCCAAAAACGAGCTCGAAAAGACATTATTAGCGGCCATTATTATTTAACTTATAGTAGAATGAAGGCGTCTCTTGCTGATCGCCTAATTCGTACGATCAAGGGAAAACTATACAAGGAATTCAGTATAATTGGTAAATATAATGGATACAATTATTGGATAGGTAAACAAAATATGTTGTAATATTATCCAACATTTTTTGAAAAGGTATATGTCTTAATGATTAATAAAATAAATATTTTGCTAACATTTTCTTTTCAAAAATTACATATTGTATTTAAGATTGCTTATTTTGACTTACACTCGCGACATTTTCTTATAGCCGGTAATGATGCATCTATATGGCCGTCTTGCTAGGACTTATTACAATGTAGGGAACAGAGTAAGTATTCTTTTAGGGATTTTCTCTTCTTCTCGAGAATTGTTGGCCATTTTTGCATCAAGAATTGTACTCTCACGTTTCTTTGAAAAATAATCAGTGGTATCTGTTGGATTATTATCTTATCTACTCCTTATACACAGCACCCTGTTCGTTGTCTATTTTTTGCAAATTTTCTAATATCCATTGTTATTTTGTAAGTTTTCTTAATTCGCATTTATATTCCGCGATTCCTTCGCCTAATAACACATTCTTCAACCTCAGTACTCTCCGTTTTCAGATATTACTTGTTGACTGATAGTGGGCTACTATATGTTATATTAATATAGCTGATATGCATATATGTATAACCAACCTACCCTGCCATTATCAATAACTTAATCATAATCCAACAAGTCTTCCGGTGAAACTTGCGATATTTAATATACATTAGGGTGGTCCTTATTTTTTGAGTTTTTAAATATTATCGCGGCACCTTTTCATTCGATTCTCTACTATAAAATATGAAGTAGTAATTTTTTTTTTAATTTTTTGACAAAATTTAGAGGTCGCTACCAGTTGTCAAACTAACGAAAAGTTATTTTATGGCTACTTCGACTATGAGTCTCACTAATTCATTAAGATAAGTGTTTATTTTGCGTTGTTAAAGTGAAACATGCAGAGACACGTATAGGTCCCCCTCTCCTGCACCTACGCATCGAGATAAAGCCCGCCCGCAATTCAGTCGATATTAATTCATTGACGAGAGAGCACACGCGTTTTGTTTCAAGAAACATACAAACTTGTTTCAACTTGCAATGGCATCTACTAGTAGCGGAGTCAGCGTAGTTACTATAAATAAAACCAACATTTGGCTGATCGGCCAATTACTACCTAAACTAAACCAGTCAAGGTTACCATCTATTGGTGAAGTGTTACGTTTGTTTTGTTATTACAAAAGTGAAGAAAAGAAAACCATTCATGAATCTGCGACTTTGGCTGCATGTGAAGTGATAAACTTGTGGGAAAAAGCTAATATACCAACGAGATTAAAAAAACATGTAATCTGTAAAATCGAAAAACACGAGAGTGGCAGAATCTGAAAAAAAATAAAGAGAACAAGAAAAAACGTACGGAAGCATTAAAGAAAAAAGAACAAGACTGGCAACAAAAATTAGACGATTTATTTGATATAGCTCATTGTTATGCTTTAAATATTATAACTGTCGAAGAGGACAAGCAGTTTTTATTAGCACAAAGACAAAAAAATCGCCAGGGTTTTATTGGTTCAGTAGATAGAAAAAGTTTAAAAAAAATTAAGAAAATAAAAGAGAAAGAAGAACGGCTTCAGAAACTGCGTGAACGTGAAAACATAAATATCTTGACTTTGACAGAAAAGTGCTCTTTTTCTTCTTTGTCATTTCTTTCGTCGTCATCTACCAGCACCAGCGAAGAAACAAGTACAACTGATTCAGAAGTTCCACCAGAATCTCCGAAAGTGCAACCACCCCAAAAACGAGCTCGAAAAGACATTATTAGCGGCCCATTAGCTTCTAGTCTTGATGTCTCTAAATTGAGTGACAGAAAAGCAACCATGGTCGTAACATCTACTTTGAAAAGTGCTGGATGTGATCCATCAGACTTTAATGTCAACAGATCTTCCATTCGTCGGCACCGTTTGAAAAATCGAAAAGCAGTTGCAGAGTCTCTCAAAAGCGAGTTCAAACCTAATTTGCCATTAACAATTCACTGGGATGGCAAGTTAATTGAAGATATTACTGGGCAGGAAACTGTAGATCGGCTGCCAATTTTGGTATCGGGAGATGGGATTGATCAACTTCTAGCAGTTCCAAAACTGGAACATGGAGCAAGTGAAGCAAGTGCGTCAGTTATCTACGAAACAATAAATTTATGGAATTTGAGCGATAAAGTAAGTAGTTTGTGTTTTGATACAACTGCTGTAAACACTGGTTTAAGAAATGGAGTTTGTGTTCTTTTAGTGCGAAAAATGGAGAAAGACATGCTTTGGCTTGCATGTCGCCATCATATAATGGAACTTATGTTATCAGCTGTAGTGGATCAATCGCTCGGTTCGTCTAGTGGTCCTGATATTCAATTATTCAAAAGGTTTAAGAAAAATTGGGTCAGCATTGACCAAAGCGACTACAAATCAATTACTTATGACACCGAATCAAGTATCCTTGTCGAATCCGCCGCAGACAGAATTTCTTTTGCAAAAAAACAATTACAAGCACATCAACCTCGAGATGACTACAGGGAATTATTGAATCTCACAATCATTTTCTTAGGAGGAGTTCCCGAAAAAGGTGTTTCATTTAGGAAACCTGCTGGTATACATCGAGCTAGATGGATGGCAAGGGCTTTGTACTGTTTGAAAATTTTCCTTTTTAAACATCAGTTTAAACTGTCAAAAAACGAAGAGAAAGCTGTAAGAGAAATAAGCATTTTCACAGTGATAATATATGTAAAATATTGGTTTCAAGCCTCTACCGGATGGTCAGCACCAAGAAACGACTTACAATTATTGAAAGATCTTACAGCCTTTGAAAAAATAAATCAAAAAATGGCTACTGTTGCCCTAAAAAAAATACTGGGCCATTTGTGGTATTTGTCGGAGGAACTGGTGTCTTTTGCATTTTTCGACGACGAACTTCCAGTACAAGATAAAAAGAAAATGGTAGATGCACTAAAACTTGAAGCCATAGAAGATTGCCCAAAAAGAATAAACATTGACATCGAGCACATCGACGAAAAAAAACATTGAGGACTTCGTAACTAGCAACTCTTTGCGATTTTTCCAAATTCTGGGTATCTCATCAAAGTTTTTGAATAAAGATGTGGAAACTTGGAACGATGATGCTGATTTTGTGGCTGCAAAAAAAAATCGTTCACTCTATGCGAGTAGTGAACGATATAGCTGAGCGTAGTGTTGCATTAATTCAAGAGTATAATAAATTGATCACAACCGATGAAGAACAAAAGCAATATTTGCTTTTATTGGTGAAGGAGTATAGGAAAAGATACCCTAACACTAACAAATCAACCCTTGTATCTTTATAATAAAGGATTTTAATGTTTTGATAATATGTCTTAATTTGTAACAATAACAATAATTTTACACTTTTGACGTCCTGACTTATGAATAAAAAATTGTAACTAATTCAGAAATTTTGAGTATTTATTTAATATTCAAAGCTTGGTAGCGACCTTTAAAAGTTATTTAAAAATTATGAAAAAAATACTGAATTTTTTTTAAGGTATATAATCAAATTTTGGGGTGTCCCGTAAAATAAAAGAAAAAAAATTTTTTTCTTAATAATAGGGACCACCCTAATATACATATTGGATTCTGATGGCCGGCCATAATTACTTTTGAAGCAGCCTGTATATTCATTTTGTTACTACGTCATATACTACGTGACTCCACCTATTTATTATAAATTTCACGCGCCAACTACATCTTGCTTCAGCCATATACATATATAGTTATTATTACGTCACTAGGTCAGACATATTAATTTCTGGTACCGGCCATCTTGCTTTTGTGAAGCATTACTTTTGAAATACCCGTATATTAATATGATTTTCTAATTTTAATCCTCTCTACTGAGCCTAGATGTTGATTAATGTTATAATTCTAAAGCAACACCATATCAGGGAGAACCTTTAGTTTAAATGGCGTCAAATGTAACATTAAAATTAAAAATGGTTTAGCTAAATGAATTCCACAAAATTACTACATTCGTTATAACCCCCAGGTTAAAATCGGTATTTATGAAGTTGTAAATTGAAACCAAATTACTAAAATAAAGTTTAAAAATCATAAAACCTTGTAGTAAAATGATGTCACGCACATTAAAACAGAAAATGATATATCTCAAAAGAATAAACAATTATAAAAATAAAGACAACTCCAACAAGTTTTGTGTTTTAGATCCATTAGCATCAAGTGCACTTTTGATTTAAATTCAATGAAAACACTATAAGACAGTGAATGTATCAAAAATCGTGAACATGTCATTCACATAACTACTAATCGTTATTCAGATTAATGTTGAAGCTAGATTTTGAATAAAGTAATGAACAGATTAGCGAGAAAGGTCAATACGTGATTTCCCACTGCAGTTCCCTCGAGATGTTCACAGAACCACACAGAACTTTCCATATAGTTAGAAACGGTTTTTGAGATATGCAAACGGAAGTCAAAGGTTTCAATTCTGCCATTCTTTCTTCATTTATGTTATTCAATTTCCTTCCTCTAGACGAAACAATCTTATATTGAAAGGAACCAATATTAAAAACTTCATTCATCTCTTCTAGAACTTATTAGTAATGCTTCGAAAATATAAACTTGAATGACAATTAACAACGAACCAATTGTAAAGATCTAAAGGTTATTAAAGGTCTTAAGAGTAAAAACTGCTTCTAAATTAAAGTTAATGAAGGTAACAAAATAAAATATATTGTTTACCTGAACTTCATAAATGCAATTACTTTCCTAAGGCCAATAGTATCTGGTATAAACACACCGACATATAATTTGAACAAATGGCTAGTAAGTGAATATAAACATCTTTCCCTCAAACTAAACAGCATGACTGTAGAAAAGTCCTTAGTACGTGCAAAAGTTAATAATATACAATTATACCGAGGCTAAATTATTATATCACATGTCTGTTTACGCTTTTCCACTGTACCTATGCCAGAAGCTTTGGAATAGAAAAACTTTAAAAACTAAATGATATAATTGAAGAAGGCACGGCAGTAACCAATACTAATAGATTCATAAGGACGGACTCGAACCACTCTCAACAATACAAAAAGGCTTCATTAAGACCCCTCTTAATGAAATTTACCTATCGAAAATTAAGGCATCGCCGTTTCGCGTTTTTTAAACTCATTTTGTAATTTTAGAATCTCAAATTTGGGTTAGTGATGCAAAAGGCATAAATTTATAATGTCAAGGTCAGTTTTTGTACTAATTTATTTTCTTAAGATAGCTATGTATTTTAGAAATAACCACAAAAATGCATGGATTTGATTCATGTCTACTAACTAAGGCTGGTACACAAAAGAAAAAAACGACCTCTACGCGCCAGCTGCAGATTTGATGTACGATATAAAGAAAAAATTAAATTTATGTAATTATTTTTAAAGATAAAAAACATTAAACAGTAAACATTGTCACACACATTTTACACGCGGTTTTTCGGGTCGTCTATCCCCACTTTACGGTATCTCTACCGGTCCTAGCGAAGACGAAAATCTATCGGAATCGGTCAGCTATTGCTGACTTAAATACGAGTGACAGTTTAATTACAAACTGTCACTCGCATTTAAATGTCATATATACCTATAATATTCGAGTGTATAATAATAAATAATAAATAATTAACAGTTATGGGCAAGCGAAAATTGGCTTATTATAAAACATCAACAACATCAACAGTTCCGTAAGTACTCATTCTTTATACATTATGTTTCCCATCTATAGTATTCCTTTATCTATGACAGAATCTGTGAATAAAACCGAAGCGCTGTGACAGAACCGAATATCGCCTACCTCCACCTACTCGCACCCCCTTGCGTCTACCCGTCCCGCGAGTAATATAAGTTGCATACGTTTCTATTTGTTGGTAAACGGCCTTCTTAAATTTTTTAATCCATAAACTAGTTAGCTTCCAGTTAAATATACACGGGTTTGAAAAAAACTAAATCCTACAAAAAAGGTCGGCCTTTTTAATAGTTTTTCCCAACTAGCGTCGATAGGATTAAAAACGAGGTATAAGCAACATTTAATGAGAAACAGAACATGAAAATGGGTTATTCAACATCTCTCTATATTATTGATCCAGTAAAATTTTAGCTCAAGAAATTCCTGAATACGTTTACGTTAACAATTAATAAAACCAGCAAACCTAATCTTCATAAATTTATATTAATAAAAACAAATAGAATTTAATGAACAGATAAGGTGACCGTGGAAAAGCTCAACAACTCAATTTTAATTTAATACAACACTTAACACGATTTAAATTTGTTTTACTTTTTGACAATTATAATATTAATTTTAGTATATCCTCTAGTCAATTGGTTAATTATATGATAAACAATTTACACATTTTCTAACTCCTTATTTTACTATTTTAGTTTTATTTTGTTGTTCCTGCGTAATATATAAAACGTAATATTTGTTTTTTAAAATGTTCATTGTCTACTCAAAATACGAAACAGGTTCAGGTTGTTCCATGCATACTATTGCCAAAATCTCAAGTAGACGTTCTTTTGCCACCCACCCACTGAAGATTAGGGCTCTCCAATTTTGCGCCTCATTCGTTGTTAATAACAACCATTCTTCAGTCGGCTTCCAAACTAAATTAGAGTTCGCCGTTGAATAAGATTTCGCTATCGAAACTTGCATACGATGCCTAATCAAATACTTTTGTGTAGTGATACGCTACAAAAATAATTTAATTTTATTAAAGTGTTCTCGATTCACAAACATATTATGTAAAGGCAATTAAAACTATTTAAATCTCTTCATTATTACTGTATAAGAATATAATACATAGTATGAGTGGACTTAAAAAAAGTAGAAACGGCGGTTAACATATATAATAACACTGATTTAAAATGATCAAAAAGTATCTACGTTTACGATATATATTTATTATGAAGATGATAACAATTATCTAACATATCCACATACGTATGGAACAAATAGGAATAGGAAATGTTTTCATTACTTATTTCACAGAGAACTGAATAAACTGAAACTGAAATAAAAGTTAATGCATTATAAGCAACCAAATACTTTTATTCCGAGTTGCTTTATAATACTGGATTAGGGAAAAATTAAAAATAATTTTACAAAAAGAGTAAACGACACTTATTTTTACTAATAAATTGCGCGAAATAATAATTCACACTTTATATAAAATTTTTAGAGCCGAAATGTAGAAACAAATATCATATATACATAATACTTTAAAAGTTATCGCCGGATATGAGATTTTAATTGCAAATGTTGAAGTCAAGGAGTGGCAGAAACAGTAACTCATAAATTTCCTGAAATGCAAATGGTGGATCGCTAAATCAATTAAATACATACATATATATATAAATGAAAGAATAAGAAATTATTGCAGATACATAAAATATCAGAAAAAGAAAAATATTGGGTATAATTCGCTGTAGAGCAACCGTAGACACGTGTTTCTGACTAATTGGTCGTCATCAGTACGGTGTAGCCAAGGAATTAGGTGGGATAACATTGTCTTCCTCGTGGCGACGTTAGTTGTTGTCCTCAAAACCGAGGATCTTCTAGCTGAAGCTGCAAATGGTGGTCTGTCACCTGATGGTCTTCCGTTTAGCTTACATCTCCAAGGTTATCCCACCTAATTCCTTGGCTACACCGTACTGATGACGACCAATTAGTCAGAAACACGTGTCTACGGTTGCTCTACAGCGGATTATACCCAATATTTTTCTTTTTCTGACATATATATATATATTCGTATACGTACAAATCTTGGTATTAAGGCCTTATAGAAAGAGATACAATAAAAGGCTAATTTGACGTTTCGACATATTTAATACAAATGTCTTCATCAAAAAACTGAAATTATAAGTGTAAATTACAAATAATGCTTCAAAATTAATACAATATAAGATTACTTACGTTAAAAATAAGTATAACAACTAAAATTGTATAAATAAAATGCTTCTTTTAAAATTTTGTCAAAAGACTTTAAATATATCAAAATATAATTATAAATGTCAGCACATGATTTCTAGATTAACAGTTTGAAATTGTTAACATATTCTAATAATAATGTCATTACAAAATTTTTTTACAATGCAAGTATCAAATAAGCATTAAACGAAATGATTTTTGAAAATATAGAAGGGAAATATTTGTTTATGTAAGTAATGAAAAATAAATTTTTGAAAGTGCATTAATTTCACTTCGGTCATTCACACAAACTGATTCATTTTTCTTAATTTGGATGAGTTCTAATATTGATCGAGATTTATTGTTAATTTCAATATTTAGAATTTTAGTGTTATCAAAATTAAAATTACGTTTAAATTGTTGACAATGTTTTTTTAAAGCCGTTGAATTTTTGCAATATTTATGACCTTTAATTCTTTCTTCTAAATATTGCATTGATTGTCCAATGTAAATTTTGTTACAATTATTACAAGGAATACTATAAACAGTGTGGATTTTCTTTTAAAAAGGAGTTTTAGATTTAATATTAGTATTGATAAACTTTAAATTATTATAATTTTTATGTGCTACTTTAATATTAAATTTACTAAACATTTTAGTTAATTGTTCTGATAATTTTGGTATATATGGGATAGATAAATATTTAATTTGACTATTATTTAAATTTTGATTGTTGTTTTGTTGTTGGTTGTAAAATTTATAAGTTCTTTTTTTAATGATATTTTTAATTAAATTTATTATAATTTCAATACCTGTCAATTAGTTAAAACACGAAAAAATCCTAAATTTTAACATTGATCATGACTATTACGTCCCCTAGTGGACATCTTACGATCTCGAAAATAATTTCCAGCATTTTATTTTGATACTTTTACTTAAAAATTTTACCCGAAGGTAATCTGGCTACTAGTTTCTGAGATATAGCCGGCTTGTAGTTAATTAATTGCACACGCCTTCAATGAACAAAACGAAAGATTCTTAGTTTAAAGGCAGAATTAATTATGAAACAAAACACAGTTAAGGAAGACGTAATGTGTGTAAACACGTATATTACGTTTATACTGATCTTGTATAAAATGATTTATATGTGTTAATAAGAAACTTAGCAAGTAATAAGTTATATTAAATCTACTACTACAGATTGTTTGTATTTAAAATTTGTTCGTACTCTTAATACAATATAGTCATTACTATATTGGATTAAGTAGATTTACTAATTAATAAACATATTTGGAAAGTTGAAGTTCAGTCATCATTTAAAGAAACATTCACTCACGATAATTTTGCTTCATGATAGTAGCGTGATTAGTAAGGTGACTGTGTGCATTATTTGAACTTATTAATTGAAAAACATATACAATATGTATTATAATAGGTTAAAAACCTAGTGTTGATACACATGATAATATATTATATAAATTGTTACAGTTAATCGCATACCCAAAGATTATAGTCAGCTTTCATACCCAATTTGACTTACTTGCAAGCAATAATAGTTTTTCTGCTTCTACTTGTTCCGTACTTCCCATAAATTCTAGAGTTGAATTACAGAGATTTAAGGCTTGACTTGCTTGTGCAATAACCATTTGTTGTTTATTAATCTATAAATAAATATAATATAGAATTATGTAGTCATAAAATACGACTAGATACCTCTTCCAACAATTCTTGAATCTTCCTCGTAACAGCTTCATTTTCAGAACTAGTAATTTTACTTTCAGCAGATTCGTCAATGAGTGGTTGTCTAGTAATTTGACGTATGGGTGTCTTAACCTAAATAAATACATACATGCGTAAATATTATTTCAAAGGCATGCAAACAGTAGAAAATGTGTTCAGATAATAATAATTATTGACTTATTAATATCGATACTCCGACTTCGGAGAACACACCGGCCTGAAGATAGATTATTAATACGACTTTTGTCGCTGTGTCGATAACTATATATGTTAGTAGTACTTACGGGTGTCTGCTGTTTTCGATAGAAACTGACGGTATGTGTCAATGGTAAAATATTATCACCATCAACAACATGTGTTGGTAAATCAGATGTAACAGCAGAATTTTTCATTGGAGACTTCTTATACGGTGACACATTTGAATTAGTATTTGGTGAAAAACTCTTATAATGAAAAGAGTTTGAAGGTTTGGACAACTTATTCTCCTGAAAGTAAATTATATTAAATTAAACTGAAGATATCTTTTATACTATAATCCTTATTTTTTCTGGCTCACAGAAATGATAAAGAAAATAGCATAATAGAAAAATATATTATACTTTAAGCAAATTCATTTTACTAATGTCTGATGGTAATGATAATAATTTATTCAAAAAACCCGCATTAATTTTCCACCGCCATCACTGATAAAGAGCGAAGAATATTTAAAACTTTAATGTGCTGGGGAAATTTTTCCCATAAAGAATTATAGTATATAAAAAAAAACTGCAAAATGCAAATACTCTAGCATTAACTACATAAAAATCCTCTATATAGTATACGACGCTTCCAGTTTAGTTTTTAATTTCAAGTAATCTACAATTGGTGAACTTTCTTTAATTAGTCTATGTCAATATTTACCATATAAACTAAGAAATCATTAAAAAATACAAAAAAAAGAAACGTAAAAAAGCTTTTGCCTTGCTTTAATTTTAATGACGTTGACGTTCCGTATAAATTATGTTTATTATGTTAATGCATAATTTCTATCTTTTTGATTCGAAAGAAAATTCTCTCGAGGTAGCCCCGTGTAAATTTCGTCAGAATCTTGTTATGAAATACAAAGTTGAAGTTGACGATTAATTTAAGGTCGGTTCAACTTTCTTTAATACTTCTAATATTAAGAATTATTTTGGGCGTTCGTTTGTTTTGCCTGTCCTAAAAATAGTTTGAAGAACCGTAGTCGACATGGCAGAAACATTGAATGAATTCCTTGGCTGGGACCGTGAACCATAAATAATACTAGTGTTGGATACTATCGAATCATATCCACAGTAGTAAAAGTAATTCTAAAAAACACAGAAAATCAGTTTTAGCTCAGGAACTTGTTTTATCTTATCAAAAATCAAATTGATTACCACATAATAAGGAGTTGCTTTTTAAGTAGTAAATTATAGAGTTGAGAGTGGGCCGTTAGTTTGATAGTCATCGTTCTTTCCCCTTGCGAAAACCTGATGTTTTCGATATCTTATACCAATTGCTTGCCTGCAAGTTTCGGATGCATTTACTGTGTGATAAAACGACGACACCGAGAGTTTCTATGAGTTAGTACAAGAAAGCAATATACAAACTGTTCTTTTGGTCGAGTGTAGTGGTGAATTCTAGTACATTTTCACTGAGGCTAGACTGACTCGCGTTTAATCAGTGCAACAAGCATAGCAGCTGTACTAGTGCATTTCATTTGAATTTTGTTAACGGTCGATGTCTAGTCTACTAGCACATTTTTAAATCGCGTTTCGTCCATCTTAATGTAGAACAATTACGGGCCAAAATTATCGAATTTTCGAATCATGTTACCCCGGAAATGTTAACAAATGTCCGTCGAAACTTTTATAATCGGCGGGGTTACTGCTCAGCTCAAGAGCGAGGCTTATTTGAGCATTTAATAAATAATTAAGCACTTGTAGAAATTCATTTTTCTTTAATAATTCCATTCTTGACTTCCAATTAAATTCATTGTTTTTGCGTTTATACTTACTGAAACATTTTGTTTAGTTTCATACAAATTTATTGTATAATTTCAGAATTTTAGTTTGTTTCCTTTTCTTTTTTATAATACTACGGGATTATTTACTTTTTATCTTAATAAGAGCTATTGTTACGTTTTCATATTTCTTATATTTGATATTTTAAGAAAAAAATTATTATTTTTAAGTTATTAGAATTGATGATCATTTCTTTTATTTACTCATACAATTTGGGAAGCTGTGATGAAATCCGTTACTAACATTATTTAGTGCGATTATCTGATGCTTCAACAAGTCTCTACTTATAAATTATCTAGGTAGTGCTTTTTATTGTTTAATATTATTTCCATCTTCTCTAAAGCAGTACAGTAAATGTCTTTATTCTTTGTTAAAGAATTTGTTATTAACAGAACAGTAGCAATTTTCACGGACTAACGTAGTAACGATTTCTGCGGTGTAAACTTTAACGTAGCTCTAATGTTACTAACAGACCCCCCCTTATTCTCCCACTTATAGTCGACCAGTTTGTCTAGTATATTCATCCGTAGGTAGATAGCGTGTACACTGTATATTGTTAGGTAAATACCGTTCCACACATTCGCACTAATCAACCAAGTTAAGACTACAATAATTATTTTCTTAGTTTTATATTGCTTCGACTACAATATTCTTATGCGTACATTACATTACATTCAGATCTGATGTTCATGATGTTCGTCACTGATATTTTATTAACCCGCCGCCTTCTTGGACAGCTCGAAATTCTTCATGAGGTTTTTTCCTATAACATTGTATATATACGAGGTAGGCGTCATCAATTGTCGGCTTGATATACAAAAAAAGAAACTGGAACAATATAAGAATTTTTATTTTTTAATGTAATCTCGCCTAACTTCTATACTTTTATTACAACGATTAATTAATAATTCGATACCCTTGTAAAAATAATCTGAAGTTTTTCCGTCAAAATGTTCTATAGCAGCTGCTTGCAACTCACTGTCGTCCTTAAAACTACGTCCCCTAAGGTATTTATTTAAATTAGAAAACAAACAAAAATCACAAGGAGCCATATCCGGACTATATACGGTGGATGTTCCAATTCTTGAAAGCTGCATTCACGGATGGCAGCTTGTGAAATGGCGGCAGTATGGACGGGAGCATTGTCGTGCAATAATCGCACACCTTTTGTTAATTTTCCACGACGTTTTGCACGAATACTGTTCCTGTGACTTCGAGATTTTTGCAGATGTCCACGTTTTCAAGTCTCGTGATACCAAAAATGTGGTTTTTAAAAAATGTCTGTCTGTCTCTGTGTGTGTGACAACGATAGCGGTCAAACCGCTGTAGATATCAAGTCCAAATTTTGTATTTACGTGTATAATCTCATAGTAGTTTACTTCAGTGAAAAAACTGAATTTTGCCAATATTTCGTCAATTACTAAGTTTAAGGCTGGCGTTTAGTTTTCAGTTTGGTGGTGATGAAGAATATAATGTGGGGGGGGGGGGGTAGGATTAGGTGTCGGTAATGTGGCGGTTCATGTTGGCAAATAGTCGAACTTAATTGAGGATGAGAGATGAAGCAATAGAAATGTAGATTGCTATTACAGCAACAAATTTATATCTGGGGCTTTTAAATGAACTCGAACATAGACAGGCAAAAAACTAACACGCACAAAAAATTATTAAAGAAACGCTTTCGACACGTTTTTGTCTCGATAGTATTTTAAATTTATGCTAGTATTTATTACGAACCTGACTATATAGAAATAATCTCAACAGTTAAGCATCAATAAATACAAGCATTCATTTATAGCAATTTATAAAATTTCAAGTAGGTACACCTTATAAAATAAATAGGAATAAAACGATTCATGTTTGGAAAGAACATTTTTTGAAGTACCTAATAATAATAACAATATTTAGTAATTCATGTGACTATAAACATGGTAAAGAACAAGTCAGTTTGAAGTATTCTTTCTCGCTTAATTTGTAATGTGTTTAATGAATTTTGGATTTAAAACATGGGTCATTGTAAAAAGAATGATGGACAATGCCATCAAGCTTCTATTGCCGCACAAAAACTGTTAAAAACTAATGAAAATAAAATATTTATAAGTGACATTTTGTGTGATGTGTTACAAAGGGTAGAAAAAGTAGAACAGTCGACCATAGACTGCAGTTTTATTCTAAACATTGTGTCATGAATGTAGACCGGACGTATGAGGCCGAAATTACGACGGACAAAAGAAATAATGTATAACATCACGCAGTTATTGAATAGCACTATTCGTATGGTGATGCAACATCTGGTTTCGTCGAGAAAACGGACAGCAAAAAAGTCGATTTTAATGTTAAATTCCTTTCTTCTATTTACCTACCTTATATTTCGTGAGATTAATAAAGTACGGAGAATTTACTCGATTTGAACTACAATATAAACAAATAATAACGTATTTTGTATTTTATAGATCACCACCCACTTGTTATCCAATTATATAAATAAAATTAAAAACTTTTTAAAAATACAAAATTTCAATAGTGCTCGTGGGTGATGAGTCATCGGCCGCTCGTGTCCGGTCTCTGAACATATGAACTAAAACATACAGCTTATATTGTGATTTTCGTAACTTTAACTGTGTGTTTAGGAGATATGATTCAGAATGTAACCAGAAAAGATCAATAGGTATTAATTACTTACGTTTGTATTTTAGTCCACAATTAATTTTCATACTAAATCTGTTTAATTATAGGTTGTCTATAGGTGACACTAGTGTTTTTGGCAAAAATCAACTGCGCTTCTGTACTTAACATTAGTCATATTTTATTATCTTCTTAAATAATATTGGAGATGCGCAACATTCAGAAGTGAAAGTAATTATTTTAGTTGTTAAACGTACCTAAATATATTTTACCGAACTGAAGTAAGTTTGCCAAAATAAGGTTTAGATTTTTCATATTATAAAAAGATGACATATCTACTATTATATTCTTTTAATAGACTTACCTAATATTTCACTATTAATGACAACATAAAGAATTTTTGGTATAAACCACCGAAAAAGAACCAAACTGACGAAACGGTTGAACATGCAGAGCGCATAATTTAAGCCTATTGTGCCATATTTTTATATGGTCTACCAAATCTAGTACCTTCAAGAGATATCTAAAACGTAGAATATTAACTTTCTGTGATAGAAACACCACCGATGTAATATCCTTGGAGAATATACATATAGCCCAGTCAAACTATACCAAAAAATCTCGCATGGTTACATTAATTAGGGTACTTTTGATTTTTTGATATGGTGTGTAGATTGGTACACTGTTGCAAAGTCCCAAGTTTTCTTATTTTCCCCACTACCACAGACGCCGCCATCTTGAAGAAACCGCTAAATGTTTTAGCCTCTTTTTACAAAATATCTCCTAAAGTATTAGTTTGAGCAAAAAACCCGTTTACGTTCTTATTAAACTAGAGAAACTTTTCTATAATTTAATACAAAAACGGAATATTTAGCTTCAATACTTCCCGAGATAGACCTCTTTGAAATTAGAGATTTTTTTTTTAAAAATGTCAAAATAAAGATTTATAATCGGTTTTTGCTCGATAGTAAGTAAATGGTGTATTCTCCGCTAAAGTCTGACATAGCATTTATAGTAGAGGTAGGTAGCTAAAGTTTAAGACCAAACTGATTCTTCTAGCTCGTTTAGACTATGATACTCTCTTTTGAATATTTTTGTAGTTTTTTAGGAAGACACGTTACGCAATAACTTAATAGTGACAAAATTAATGTATCTATTTATTAAAAATAAAAAAAAGTTCATTTATTCTAAGTTTGTATATCTCATATATTCAATAGGTCTGTGAATTATATATCAATAAATTTGTAAGTCAATAAATAATTGATAAATAATTATAAATAAATTATATACTTACTACATAAGTTTCATCAACAAAAGTGTCAGATATACCACAACTTTACATTATAAGAACCAAATGGTGATATTTTGTTATATAAGACAAAATGTGTCTGGACTACAAGCCACATTTGGAGCTTCGGAACTTTAGCTATTTACCTCTACTATAAATGCAGTGTCAAACTTTAGCGTAGGATTCACTATATACTTACTATCGAGCAAAAACCAACTAAAAATTTGTGATTTTTACATTTTTAAGAAAAAATCTCTAAATTCAAAGAGGTCTATCTCGGGAAGTATTGGAATACTTTGGAAGATATTTTGTAAAAACTGGTATAGTGCAAAAATTTAGCGGTTTTTTCAGATGGCGGCTCATAAGCCAAAAAGTTTTCAAAAAAGCTTGTTATATTTATCGTGTATAGGTATTATATTTAATCCTTTCTACCAATTATCATTCGGAATCATAGCAAATTAGACGTATAAATATTATTAGTAGGAATAATATAGATTTTGTTATGCTCTGCAATAGTAAATCTTGCAGCTTCTTTGTTTGTGTGTACGTGTATAATATAAAAATGACTTTCGTAAGTTATTGATGTAATTCAAGCTATTGTACATATTTCAAATAGACTCTTATTAATAAATACATAGGTACATATTTTTTAATTATTTAATCATACACTATGAATAAATGAATTAGTATTTATTTAGAGTAATGCATACAATTATAATTTGCGTTAAGCACCGGTAAATCTCAAAATTTATTGAATAAGTAAAAAATGTACCTATATATATTTATAGGTATCAAAATGCCTTTGTAGTCCCGTCGCAGAATTCAATAAATTTGTGCATTAAGAATTATTTAATTTTCTGAAGTAGACTAAATAAAATATACCTAGAGTTGGTATACCATCTTCTAGTTTATCCATGTTTATGTGTTTGTTTGGATATTATATTCTGATAATAGTACGAGTAGAAGCATTGTTAAGTCTTCGAGATTATCAAGATATAAGCTGCAGATTTACTTATTTCAGTACAATACAATACACATGTAATCGTAATTAGATAACATTATAAGAAGTTAATTATATCATATATTAAATCAAGAAAGGTTTTCCCTTTTCGTCCAGTTATCACAACATACATATTTCAAATAATGTCAAACATTCGAAAATTGCTATAAATATACATCGCTCGAAAGTAAACAATGTGTAAGATTATTATACCTATAGCAAATTTATTATCGTTTTTGTTTTTTATAGGTATATATTTTATATTACATTCCGCAAAATGTTAAACTGTTGAATATATAATAATAATAATATATAACTGTTTTTATTATTAGACGAAGTATTGTGAGCAATTGTACTTTTGCATAAATAAAAGTACCTATCCTTTAGACATTTTTAATTAATAATAGGTACATATATACGCCTAATTTCCAGTTCCCCCTAATGCCCAGAAGCTACACTAATATTCAAGTTCCTGACGTGATAATTCTGCATCTTGACGGTTTGTCTCCACACTATAGTTGAATTGTAACCGTAATTTCATATAATGTCCACGCATTTTTATTTTGGATACCATTTACAAACGAAGATATTATTTTCGTTGCAGTATTTTTTGTTACAATGCAAACTAATTTTTTGAGGTCCAGGGGGGTGCAAGAATGCTAGACTTTATTTGAAAATTACAGATAAAAAATATTTATTTTTACCTCTAAAAGGGGTATTTTATTCACAGTATGTAGTGTAAAAACAGCCCAATTAGACATTTAAAAACCCCCCACGACCTCGAATCAAGTTTCCTTAACATATCTGTGTATTTTTTATAACAATTAAATTAATAGTTTCCATTTCTTATCAAAAAAATGTGAGCATGTTTTCAACGTGAATATTGTCTGGTGCCAGCGTGCGAGACGCCAGCCTTAAACAAATTTATAAAGAATCCAAATGTACTCAAAATTAAATTTGAGAAAAGTTGTATTAAAAAAGTTTTTCGAAATTGCTACTGGAAGTAGGTCTTTTACTCTTATTGAAAATCAGTTTTTTGCGAATATCTGGCAAGTCATGCTTCTAGGTAAGTACATTACGAGTATAAAAGTATTTAATACATAATTTTAAATATCTTTTGTATAAAAAAAAATTCAAAATTCGGACCGGAAGTAACACTTACTCCTATCGAGTAGCACTTCTAATACCTTGCAAAGTATGCATTCTATAGAATTTATTGAATTTATTAAGAGAATGGAAGTATTTATAATAGGATTTTGAATAATTTTTGTATAAAAAAATTCGATAATTTCAAACGTTCATACGTATAAGAACACCTCATTTTTACAGATGAATACGAAGGAGATGAATTACCGTAAACGCCGTCTAAACCTTGTTTAATGTGATAAGGTGTATGCCCTACTTTTGTTAAAAATTTAATGACCGCGCGGTACTCAATTTTCGTTACTTCAGACATTTTCATGCGCTAGTTACGTTGGTTGGCTCGTTACTAAAAACTACTACTTCGAACAGTCATATTTATAGTGTAGACCTCGCGTATGTGCATGCATGACGCGACGGAGTTTGAACGCGTTTGATCCTGTATAAGAGAATTTATGGCGCCTACCTCATATATGATGAGCCGGTTACTATTTGATTATAGTGTTTATTTAAGAAGTGTATCTTTGACATGCTCTTTACCACGCAGATTTAATTCCTCTTGATTTAAGTATTATTATTTTTTCTTTTGTTGTTCATTTCTTTTTTAGGCAATCTGTATAATTTCATTTTGTATGCTATGTGTAATAATAAATTTATTTGTTCTCTCTACATGTGACAATCACGAGCAATGTCTATAGTATCAACATGAGAAGTTGACATATAGTCCGTACTAAATGCTCCGCAATATTTAACATGTCATTTGAATAAAAATCGTTCGGACCAAGCAGTTTTTGAATTACAAATTCTCATGGTACAAACAAGGCATGCTCTTGTGCATGCATGATGCATTCGACAATCTAGACTACCAGTTCAATATAGTTGTGAATTCACTGTCGCACCAATTCATTTTCACCTCATTTTAGTCACAGTTTGTAAAACGAGTTTCTTACTATACTTTTTCTACGACAGCAAATATTTAAAATAATACAAAATTACGGAGAACTTCCACAGATCGATGACAAGCGTCAACAATCTTGTTTGAGCTTCAATTGATTATTGCATTTGAAAACCCCAGAGCTAACGTCAGACAGTGTCTAAAGTGTCGGTTGCTAAGTTTAGCCCATTACTAAAGTGAACGAAGCCACAGCTTGTCAAAATGTGTTTAAAAGGTCACAGCGTCATGGAAATTTATGCGATAAATAGCATTTTAAACACGCGAGGAGAAAATAGTACATTGTGTATCAAGTTTTATAAACGCCATTTTAGTCCCGAGTTTCATTAATCATGTAGCGTAGCGAGTGATTAATGAAATGTGAGACCAACAAATTTATAAAACGCGTTTCTTGCTATACTTTTTCTACGACTATAAATAATCACTTATAATACCATGAGTAGTCAAAGTTATGTCGATTATTTTTGTGGTGGTTACACGAATGTCTTTCATGATTGCATTTAAATACTACGAGTGCGGAGCACGAGTAGTATTCGCAATTATGAAAGACATGAGTGTAAAGCACCACAAAAATAGTAGACTCAACTTTGACTACGAATCGTATTCGAGAGACTATTCAATGAACCAAATCAATTTTTCATATTAAAATGACTCAAAATTTAGTTACACATGATTACGTTTCCATGTCAACAAAAAAAACATTTATGTTTGTCATTAAAATTTTTGGAATCGTGTTCCTATTTAGTTCGTTTCGTTGAATAAAAACTGGTGTTTCTAAATAATGGGAACTGAGAAAAGATTTGGCACGAAATCTGAAGACGAAATCGATGCTGAAATTTGCGAAAATATCCCTTGGAACACGAAGAAATCCAAAGATTCAGTATGGAGACAATTTAGTACATTTTTAACAGCAAAAGGCTATAAACTGGATCAATCTACTTCTCCTGTGGACTTAAATGTCATCTTAAAGTCGTGGGCATGTAATATGAAGAAAAAAGATGGGTCCGATTATAAAGAAGGCGTCATCAAGCACATGTGGAACGTGACGGCGAAAATGGTTCAAGAAATGTTCTTCAATAAGTGGAAAATAAACGTAAACCCGTTTTCTGATGCAATATTTAAGTCAGCACGTGACGCCAGGGATGCTACAAGAAGAAAACTGCAAGCGTGTCCTGAAAAAAGAACCAGCAACGCGGCGGCACTTACAGAACCAGAATACTTAAATATGATACGCATATTAGATGAGAGTACCCCAGACGGTTTACAGAAAAAGTTTTTCTTAATAGCATCTTACGAACTAGCTTGGCGGGGAGGAGAAGGGAGCAACTGTTTCACCTATTACTTCAAGGAGGAACTCGATAACAAGGGAAGAAGAACTGGTAGAATTGAGTATAATCCAGTATTTTCGAAAACTGCGCAGGGGGGAACTAAATCATTGACAGGCAGCAAGTGGTTGATAGAGAATAAAAGCAATACCGATATGTGTCCAGTTAGGTAACCTATTTATATTTAATTTCAAGACGGTATAATTAATATTCTTCTGTTATTTAGATTGTATTATCTACTGAAATCGAAGAGAGGAAAAAATGTGAAAACAGAAAGGATGTTTTTGACACCGAATCCGTTTTGGGATAAAGTTGAGAATGCGGTGTGGTATAAGAACAGTCCAGTTGGTATATGTGAGATCAGTAAATGGGTGAAGTTATTAGCTGAAAAAACTGGATTAGATGTTAAAAGAAGGAAGATATCAAATCATTCGGTACGCTCTTCAACTGTATCATCTCTGGCGAAAGCTGGAGTCGGAGAGCAACAACTGATGAAAATAACGGGACACCAAAATCTGAATTCCATAAAATCGTACTTGCAGCTTGATGATGAGCACCACGAGTCGATTATCACCAAAATGCGAAGAAATTTTACAACAACAAATGTGTCATGTACAACTTCGACATTTGTCAGTAATAGTGGCGGTATTAAGCTACAAGAGAAAGGTACTCCCTCGGGTACTCCCAGTGATAGCTCTGTTCCAGAATGTCTGCTGCAGCACTGCAGTAATGTTAGTTTTTCTAATTGTACCTTCAATATTGTTAGTAAATGAGTTACATTAATAAAAACTTTCACTTGTTTAAAATATCCACTTGAATACCTTCTAGGAAGATATAATCGCTGAAATTTCTTGTTGCTATGATACGAAAGTAAATATTTGCTATTTTATTGGTTCATATTTGAACAATGACAGGTGAATTGAATAGTCACTTATAATACCATGAGTAGTCAAAGTTATGTCGATTATTTTTGTGGTGGTTACACGAATGTCTTTCATGATTGCATTTAAATACTACGAGTGCGGAGCACGAGTAGTATTCGCAATTATGAAAGACATGAGTGTAAAGCACCACAAAAATAGTCGACTCAACTTTGACTACGAATCGTATTCGAGAGACTATTCAATGAACCAAATCAATTTTTCATATTAAAATGACTCAAAATTTAGTTACACATGATTACGTTTCCATGTCCACCAAAAAAACATTTATGTTTGTCATTAAAATTTTTGGAATCGTGTTCCTATTTAGTTCGTTTCGTTGAATAAAAACTGGTGTTTCTAAATAATGGGAACTGAGAAAAGATTTGGCACGAAATCTGAAGACGAAATCGATGCTGAAATTTGATTGAATTTGACAGGTGAATTGAATAGTCAC
Organism: Amphimallon solstitiale; assembly: GCA_963170755.1. Taxonomy (NCBI): domain Eukaryota; kingdom Metazoa; phylum Arthropoda; class Insecta; order Coleoptera; family Scarabaeidae; genus Amphimallon; species Amphimallon solstitiale. The sequence goes on along the minus strand of OY720676.1, from coordinate 96,723,086 downwards.
CAAAATGCGAAGAAATTTTACAACAACAAATGTGTCATGTACAACTTCGACATCTGTCAGTAATAGTGACGGTATTAAGCTACAAGAGAAAGGTACTCCCTCGGGTACTCCCAGTGATAGCTCTGTTCCAGAATGTCTGCTGCAGCACTGCAGTAATGTTAGTTTTTCTAATTGTACCTTCAATATTGTTAGTAAATGAGTTACATTAATAAAAACTTTCACTTGTTTAAAATATCCACTTGAATACCTTCTAGGAAGATATAATCGCTGAAATTTCCTGTTGCTATGATACGAAAGTAAATATTTGCTATTTTATTGGTTCATATTTGAACAATGACAGGTGAATTGAATAGTCATATATAATACAACGAGTAGTCAAAATATGCTCGATTATTTTTGTGGTGGTTCACGAATGTTTCCTTGCGCTTGAATATTAATAGGACGAGTGCGTCAGCACGAGTCCTATTTACAAGCGCAAGGAAACAAGAGTGATAACACCGCAAAAATGATCTACCATACTTTGATTACGAATTGTATTCGAAGGACTATTCATCGAATGATTCATTCATAAATGACGAACTGAGTTTTTTAATTTTCTAAAATTAAGTAGCTATTGCGTTGGTTTCCATAGTAGTATGTTTTCAACAAACTACTGTCAATGTAGAAAATTTTCTACGATTCGAATTTAATAAGTTATTGCAAGAATAAATAGATTTCTGATATGGAAAGCAATTCAAAAAGGTTTGGTGAAAAAGGTGAAAGTGAAATTGATGCTGAAGTTCATAAAACTATTCCGGAAAACACAAAGAAAACAAGAGATTATATCTGGAGACATATATCTGTCAAAAATATCCACCGATACCACTAGTGGTGATTTCAATGAAATACCCACTAGTGTAAATACGCAGCAGTATTTTTGTTGCTAGGGCACAAAAATGTGATTCTTTGATTCTTATTGGTCATATTTTTACAAATGACACATGAGTTGAATAGTCAACATAATACAAAATTACTTGTGAGTTGTCGCAACATGTCGGTTTATTGTGACAGATTGATGACAAGTGTCAAACATTTTGATTAAATTTCACATGATTTTTGCATTTAAAAAACCTAGAGCTTAATTGAGCCCGTGATTAAAGTGCGAATAATGGTATTTTAAATACGGGAGTAGAAAAAATATATTAGAGAACTCTATTTGCTATTTACGGTGCAAATTTGAAAATGCATATGCCATTTTTTGTATTACACGGTTGGTGTAAATCTGTGGCAATAAGTATTTGAACTTACAACATACAGAAGGCGATAAACAAGATATTTTGAGTATAATTAGTACATGTCTCTTACCTGTACCTTGCCTAATTTCGGAGGTGTAGGCCCCTGACTTGAATTATTTTCATTTGCCATAGCTTCGTCGAGGTAATCGTCCATATCATCTAATATGTCAGAGACATCGCTTTCAGTACTTTCTTCTTGTAAAATCGTCTGTCAATTAAATGTAAAATGTTATATTTATTATATTTGAAATACAAACTTAAATACCCTTTTCTGTGGTGTTTGTGCTTTACATACTGCTTGTAGAACATCACGACCAAAACTGGTATTGAGGCCACCTTCTGAAGAACAAAAACTCTCTTCTTCACTGTATAAAACATGAATATAGACCATTTCAATAAAAATACAAACTTAAAGTACTATAAGCAATAAATTAATAAAAAAAAACAAAAAAAAACGCGACACTAAACATAGCGTTTGAGAAAGTAAAATATAATCATAATATAGAACTTTTTTCGCGCCAACAAAGATATGAAATTACATAATTAACTGTCAACTCTTGATTAGATTATATAGTGTGTTAGATTTTATGTGTCATAGCAAATATTTCGGCTATTGTATGAATGATCAAAAAAGGACATATAAGAAAGTTATTAGATTATTTACTTTTAACAATGTGTTAAAATCGGAAAACAGTTAAACATCAAACAATTCAGGTAAAGCAAATAAATTTCATATTTTAAATGGAACGTACCCTGTATTATTGCATATTCTGCAACTACATGAATTTATCTTTATAACGGTATATCACATGTTGTACTTATTTCATTAATTAACAAAGAAATGGCTTGTTACAGTGCTTTATAATATAATAATAACCTCTATTCGTACAAAGCTGTACAAATTGTATAGAACTCGTCAATACAGAGGGTGGCGCAATAGTGCATGGAAGCCCGATTAATTTGACATTTTAAAGTTATGAAAAAAGTTTATTAAGGAAAGGTGTAGGTATTCTTAAGCTTCTTATTTTAAAATTAGGTATACATATACAGGCTGTATTTTATAACTCAGTTGTAGAGTTAACTTATTTTTTTTAAATGGAATGCTATACTTTTTTTGCGTATTTAAAACCTGCTTACTTTTGCGAGCTTCCTTATACCGAGGTCGTCATATTTTAATTTCTGATAGGAAAGTAGTAAGTGGAAATGAGCGCGACGAATTAAACTAAAGATAGACATAAGCGAGGCTGCCACACTGGACATTTGTAAGGCGTGGGGGTCCCCCGCCACTCCGTTGCTCTCCCTCCACTGTTAGCAAGCAGGCATCGCTGCATATGTATAAGATCATCTTCTGCATATGATAGAAGTGCAAACCGAAATTAAAATTTGACGCTTACGGTATAGAGTTTGCTTGATCTATTCCATGTGTTTAAAAAGTTATAACTAGAGAAAGTCAAATATGCAAGTGGAAAAACCAAAAATATGCGCATAAATATGCAAACCATTTAGTCAAAATATGCACAAAAACGTTGAAAATATGCAAATAAAAAATACTTATAATACATAAATTTATTGATTCACTTAATATACAAGACATTTTAATATTTCTACATACTGAACTAAACCTAAGTATGAATTTATTACACAAAGCAGGTTGTCGTAAAAACAGTAAACCACTAAATGTTTCTTGAAGTTCTAAATTAAAAATTTTTGTCTCCTATCAGAATATAAAAACTTATAAATGGAAAAACTACTTTCCACATCAGCAGATGTAATACGGGTAAAATTAAAATATATATTATTATTATATAAATATTAAAGGATCCAAATCAATGGACTCAGTAAATTCTACCTCTAAAATATTAGATATTTGGCTAAGAAACCGACATCTACAATTTTTTTCCATCACATTTTTGAATTTTGGAAAAATGTTGCCCCCATTTTGCCTGCGACATTTTGAAAAGCTGCCTCAAATTGTTTTACTAGTTCTACACTTCGGGTTAATGGCAAATTAGATTCCTCCATTTGTGTTATTGTTTTAGAAACAAAGCTATAATTGGTTTTTATAAACAAAAATTTTGTGTTATATCGTTGTTTTCGAATAATTGCTTAACATCAGTGAGGAATTGAGAAGATTCGTCAGAAAGAAATTATCGCACTAAAAAAAGTGGCTTCCAACCAAGTAATCTTGTAATAACAAGTTGAGGTGAAAGAGGAGTGTTTGATAGTTTTTCTTTATGGAACTGAATGAAGCCTTATAAGGCCCTTTATGGAAGATTTTTTTTTATGTTGAAAATTAAACTATTTAAAGCATGAGCAAGACATGTTACATGTATCAAGTTCGGATAAAATATTTTTAAATTTTGCCCGGCCTTTATCATGTACGATACTGTATCTGACAAAATGATCGAAAAAATATCTCCAGGAACAGTCATAGGCAGAAAAAATGTTGATAGTTCCTTTTGAATACATCTGGCCACTGTCAGTGCATTTTTTAACTCTTTAGAAGCAATGAGGAAGATTTTGGCAGAATCTTGTCGCTAAGAACACCAGTTAATAAATGAGCAGTACAACGTCCTCTTGAATCGGTGGTTTCATCAATACATGGAACTTATTCGTGTCTTCGTAGTGTTCTTTCACCTGTGTTACTGAATTTGCAATACTTCTGGAGAAAACAAGTCATGTTTTGATTACATAGCTTTGACTATTTGACGTCATCATTGCATGACATAGGTTTCGGCTAAGATGTCTTGTTCGTTTAGCTTTTTGGACAGTGGTTGGAAACATTGCGTTAATGTGGGTTGAGACATGTGTCCAGATTTCAACTTATCCAATTTAGCAATATGAGCAGACGTTTTCACGGGTTGGTCTATTTGACATATATAAAAAAAAATATGAGGTACAAAAGTATGGATACTCTTGTACCACATAATTTTTTTTTCTTGAGAACTGCAGATATAATAAAGTAAATTACTTCATAATGGAAGATTTATACAATTGTTTATCTTGAACTCTTGAAACGCCTGCCAAAGATCTACATCATTCAAAATACTTTGAAAATATTTATTAAGGATATATGCAAATATTCAAAAAAATGCATATAATATGCAAAATATGCGCTTCGAATATTTGGGTTACCTTATGACCATTTTTACGTCTAAATTAAGGAGTTTTAAGAGGGTTAGTTGTGGTAAGGAAACAATTATACGACCTTTTTCGCACCATTACTTGCATTGGGTACGTCTTCTATTTTCGCCAGTTTGTGATTTTAATAAAAAGCAAATATCTTGTATACAGGGTGAGTCAAAACTCGGATCCTTAATTTACTCATTAGATTTAAATCGAACCTTTATTTTTTATGATGTATCGATAAATATTTATCGGCTCTTTCATTTTTGTTAACCATTCTCTATTCCCAACTGTTAGGGTTTAGTAGATATTTCGAAATAAAAGTGAAAAATTGCGTTATTACCGCACAAACCGGGGTTAAATTACTACATTGCTATATTTCAAGTTATTTTTTTTAGAAAACAGTAACAGGTACAAGCCTACTAATAACTGGTGAGAGCTGATGACGCGTTCCGCACGAATAAAGTACGAAAAACGTGAAAGGACAAAAACTGTCACTACCGAGAAAAATTAATTTAATGTGATAGAAAATCCACATACCGTGCCTTCAAATACTTTCCGCATTAGAGTTGGCTGTTTTTAAAGTTTTTTAAGTAGTCAATATTGGTGTAACATGCTAAACTTTTGAAAACTTCAAATCTGACAGTTGTCATACTTAAATTCAAATTATAGACGCTTATATTTTTTAAATTATTTTATTATAATGTTCGAGTTACAACATAAAATATTTATTATTGAAAGTTACTACAGAACTGGCCAAAATTAGAAAACGGAGATTGGGTTTATTCCTTTAATCAGTGCTTACAGGATTTCCGGCAACAGTTTCCTAATCTGCCAGTTACGTACGCACAACTGCAAAGACATATTCATGCTTGTGTTATTAAATTTCGTGAAACAGGAGCAGTAACACGTAAATCTGGCGGTGCAGCACCCAGAAAACGAACAGCAGATTGTATAGACGATATTCAACGTCGAATGGACAGCTCACCCAAAAAATCAATTGCAAAGCTCTCTCAAGAAGTTCAGTTGTCAGTGGGAACATGTCATACTATTTTAAAAAAGGACTTAAAGTTATTTGCATATAAAATTCAAGCAGTTTCGGAACTCAAACAGGTAGATTTTGGTACGAGAGCACAGTACTGTCAATGGTTTTTGAATAACATAAATAATAATGACATTCTCGACAAATGTTTCTTTTCGGATAAGGCTTGGTTCCATCTTTCAGGATATTTAAAAAAGCAAAATATGAGAATTTCGTCTGCAGAAAACCCTCACGAATTTGTGGAAACTACGCTATATCCACAAAAAATAGGTGCCTGGCTGACAGTTTCAGGAAGACGAATTATTGGGCCAATATTTTTTAATGAAACCGTAACAGCTGAAAGATATCGAAATGAATTATTACAGCCTTTTATTAATGAACTCCATGATGTTGAACTTACGGAAGGATATTTCCAGCAAGATAGTGCACCAGCGCACAAATCTCGAGATACAATAGCTTTTTTGCAACAATTTTTCGATACAAGAATTATTAATTTTCCTCCAGGATCTCCGGATCTGACAATTTTAGACTATTTCATTCTTCCATATTTAAAGAATACCATTTTCAAGACCAGGCATTATACAATCGAAGAGCTTCGAAATGCTATTGTGAATTCTTGTGCTGACATAACCCAAGAAATCCTAATAAATGGATTTGAAAGCATGAAGCGTAGAGTTCAACTTTGTCTTCAAAATAATGGTCAACATTTCCAACATCTGCTTTAGTATTAGTTTCTTTTAATTTTGACTATTGTAATAAAAAAATATTCAAAAAGTAAATTACTATTTAAATTTCGTTATTGGAACACATTTCTTTGGTAGACGAGTAAATGGTTTAGTTTATTTGGACTTTCTTCAGAATATTTTACCATTATACTTGGAAAATGTACCTCTGGAGCATACCTCAAACGTCAAAGAATGTGGCTTTTACACGATGGGGCTCCTGTACACAACACTGCATTAATCCATAACCACCTCAATACAACGTTTCCCTACAGGTGGGTTGGAAGAGAACGACCAGTCATAAGGCCAGCTCGATCCCCGGATTGAAAAAAATTGATTTTTTCTTGTGGGGCTACGTAAAATATCGTCTGTATCCGGTACTTGATACAGACGATATTTTACGTAGCCCCACAAGAAAAAATCAATTTTAACGAGCAGATATGGTGAAAAGAATAAGTCTTTCAGAGTATTGATGCAGAAATGTTAAGGAACGTTAGTCGATCGTTTGAACAACGACTGCACGTTTCTTTTATCGATAACGCACAAAGTGTAACTTGTTAGCTAATAAAGATTTTAAAAAAATCATTTTTTTTTAATTTTAAATAGAAGTATCTACTAAACCCTAACAGTTATGAACATGGTTAACAATAATGAAAGAGTCAATAAATATCTATCAAAACGTCATAAAAAATAAAGGTTGTTCCATTTAAGTATAATGAGAAAATTAAGGATCCGAGTTTTGACTCCCCCTGTATACAAGATAATTGTTTTTTATTAAATTTACGAACCAGTGAAAATAAAAGACGTACCCAAAGCAAGTAACGGTGCAAAAAAGTTCGTATAATTTTTTCCTTGCCAGAACTAACCCTCTTAAAAGTCCTTAATTTAGAAAAAATGGTCATAACTTTTTAAACACACGGAATAGATCAGGCAAACCCTATATCAGGGGGCTCACAAAAGTAAGCAGGTTTTAAATACGCAAAACAAGTATAGCATTCCGTTTAAAAAAAAAGTAAGTTTACAACTGAGTTATGAAACACCTTGTATATGTGTATCTAATTTTAAAATATGAAGCTTAAGAATACCCTGCACCTTTCCTTAATAATTCTTTTCCATAACTTTTATAATGTCAAATAAATCGAGCTTTCCACACTAATGCGCCACCTGTATGTATATGAGTACATGTAAACATATAAAAAAAGAAGAAAAGTAAAGAAGCAGTGTAATGCAAACGCGCAGCAACGTTCTTCGCTTGCTTCTGAATAAGAATCTTAATGTTAAAATTTCGTACATCTGTCTTCGTATGTGTTCAGGAATCATTTGAAAAAACATGCATCTGGCAAGAGTTTAGCTGCATACTATTGTAATTGTAGATACCGCAATAATTTCTGTATTTCGATCTTCAAAAACATTTTACTCGTTATTAGTATTATATTATCAGATGGGTAAATCTGACGTTCAAATTCTACACATTACGCGAGGTATGATTTGCTCTTCAAATTATTTATATTGTCAAAATAATACATATTAAAAAATGTTTAATTACAACAGGATTAATTCTTAGTTTCGGTATTTATCTGACAGTAAATCAGTGACACTATTACCTATGTAATTGTTGGAATTGAAAACCATCTGTCTCTAAGCATAGTTGCAATCTACGAGGTATCGTATGTACTACTTGTTGAAGTCTTTCTGGTGTAATTTCCAATACTGCCGCGTTAATTCTGTTTCTGACTTCGTCAGAGTCTTAAGGAGGCGTTACATAAACTTTCTCCTTAATAAAACCCCAAACAAAAAAATCTAAAGAATTGAAAAATTGGGAGATCTCGTAGGCCATAAGACCACCCCGACCAATCCATTGTTTGGCAAGTGCTCATCCCGACCATTCTCTTACATTACGAGCATAGTGTGCAGGAGCTCCATCATGCATGTAAATCATGTTATGGCGTATATGCAACGCCATTTCGTCAATAACTTGTTCCAATTCACTGAGATACCCACTGGCAGCAAGACGATTTGATAGATAAATTTGACAGAAATTTATTATGCCCAACCAAACGTTAATGGAAAACCTCCTTTGGTGACCGTATTCTTGAAATGCATGCGGATTTTTATACGCCTAATGGTGAAAATTATGTGTATTAAATAATACACCATCTCTGGTAATAATACTCTCATCGCTTCAAAGAATACGTCTTAAGTTGTTACCTTCTTGAATCCTATTTAAAATTTCGTTGAAAAAATGTAATCGAAAAATGTTGTTTTCATAGAGTGGCTGAACTTTACAAACATGATATGGACGAACAAGGTTTTCTCGTAGAACCAACTGAACAAATTTATTACTAGGAATATTTAAGGTTGAAACTAACCGTCGGGTAATAACGGACGGATCCTCTTGTACGCCTTTCTCTTGGCTGACCAGCATTAGCATTTCTTTTAGTACCTTCGAAATACATTTCCATTAGGATGTCTCCGATTTGGGTAACGTACGCGATATTGTATTATGTTTAAACTTAACCGGATCTTTAAACTCACTTGCAAAATTTTTTGCGCCTCTTTCTTTGCGCCCTTAATTAAAGGTACCCAGTAATGACATCCTCACCGGACGACAAAATCCTTCAAACTGGTTTCCTCGGTGGACAAAGAACTAAGCAGCCAGTCACCCGTGACTGGTTGCCTACAACCGGTCGCCTCATATTGGTTTCCTCGGTGGACGAACGGCCTAAGGCTTAGTTACGCACTAAAAGTCTAAACTTCAAGATCACCGTGAAAGCAAACGAAGCATGATATGACATTTTAACATTAAGATTTTTTATTCAGAACCGAACGGAGAACGTCGCTGCGTGTAACTTTTGCGACAATCTATACATACGTTGTATCTATTTAAGACTTGACTATTTGCGTTCTTTTGTACCCTGGTCGGAGTGTATGTGGCACTGCAAAATAGACACCTTCTGCCCCGCGAGTACTGTAAGGGCATAAAATGGCCAATCTTCTGAAACAGATGTGGTATATTGGATTTCCAATTCAGTTGTGAATCGATCTTTATGCCTCAGACAAGGTGAGTCCACTGTCTCCATATAACAAGATATTCCTGCTGTGAAACAGCGAAATGGATGATATGGATCTTGCCCACGTTCAAGTTAAGATCGCTTGCTCTGAACCACGTGCTAATAGAGGACAGTGCACGTACAATAGATTCCCTTAAGTCGTTTGTTTCAGTTGATATTATTGCTAATGAAACATTCAAACATTCTTTGCGGAAGAATGTTTGAATACTAGCGGTAACCCATTTATGTAAATTAAAAATAAAAGGATGAATCCTTGTGGTACACCCCTGGTAACAGTGAGCCACTCAGACTCAGTTCTGGTTGTTCTTCGGTTACTGACACAACACTTTGTCTTCTGTCCCCCCAGATGAGATTTACTAAGACACCAACAATTTCCTCTAAATCCCAAGTTCTCCAATATCTCCAAAAGCATTAGGTGATTGACACTATCAAAGGCTTTCGACAAATCCATAAAAACTCCACCTAATTTGCTCAGTTAGCCATAGATTCTTTTTCTTTTCTCGTTTATTTGAACGTAGATGGACAGATTTCATTGACAATATTAAAAAGCGCACTATATACAGTTTTGTAGCAATCTTCTAAGATCTCTATCGTTAAGTGATTGATCAACTTTACACTTCTAACTTCACCCACGATTAAATTTAATTTATATCAGGTATATTGTTTCATCCTAGTCTTTACCAGCTTAGGGTCTTGAAACTTCAATTTTGTAAAGGTAATTTCCTGATCCATATGGTCTGACCACACTGCGTTCACAATACGGCAGTCATAACGCTCATAACCCTTAGAATTTCCGATATTATCGGAGGCAGTTTCAAATCTACTTGTGATTCTTGTCGGTTCAGTGACACTAGAAAAAAGCCAAAATATCACATCTGCATAATCGGTGTTCAAAAATCTCAATTTACCATCCATACTTGGAAATTATGAATTCCAGTATTTCTTCAAAGGTATGTTTAAATATATCCATATTCCCCTTTGGTGGTCTTTATATATTTACAATAACTAATTTTTGTTATTGTGTTTTTCTTTTACAAGTATTTTACTGCATCAAAATCAACACTCTCCCTAACAAAAATACAAGAACCGCTATGCCGCCGCGTCGTTCTGCAGTATCTCGACGAGCAAATAGCCTTCCGGTATTTTGTAATGCTCTTTACCAAGTTCGAGTCAGTGGTCAGTTAAAACCAATACATGAACAGGATATATCAAGCCATTCAAGTGTTCACTTACAGTGTCAGTTTTATTTCTGAGACTCTGTATGATGTGCATTAGATTCAGTTTATTGTTTTGTGATTGTGTATTAATTTTTAACTTTAAGTTTCCCTCGGCATTTTCGATTGAAGACGATCTAAAAACCGGTTTACCTTCACTCCTGACGCCCACAGTTCTGATTTTTTACCTTTTCAACATGTTAAAATACTTTATAAGACGAATATTCTTCAGGATGTCTTAAATTTAATTTTTCTCTATATTTACCGCCCCACCATCATGGGTTACAATAAGGTTTGTTCTTCGTTTTTGTTTTCAAATAACAGTTACAATTTCATCTTTGTCGTTATTATCTCTTATATCTGCAGTAATTTGTTCCATAATATTTTTATCCCTCAGTATATTCGCCTGGATGTTGTCTTGCGATTCTGTTTTAAGTTGTTCTTCAGACTTTAACGAGTTGTCAAAAGCAGCTTTTTTATTTTAACTCGACGATATGTTTTTGTTTTTATTTGTGATCTCTGCGCTAAAAGTGTTGTTTCGCCGTACAGCGCCTTCTGTCGAGTTTTGTGCAATTTGTCTGCATGTTTAAAATTTCTTTTAGTTCAACTACTTGTTTCGAGGGGTTTTGATTGTACTTAATTAATTTTTCTATATACATTTGAAGGGTTGTAATTATAACGCATGTGATATTCTTTACAGCTAAATCAATCTTAGTATTTATAAACTATTGCAAATCTTGATTCGCAACTATGTCCATTATGATGTTTTCGCCTACCGCTTGTTCTCGACCTGAGATTTTTATGCCCATTGAACAGTCTCGGCAAATCCAGTCTTTTATGGTACCCTTTATTTTCATAGCCACATATTCACCTTCACTTACAGAAGCACATTTTAAATGATGATCGCACTTACTTTTACAACATATATAATCATCATACCGACCCAAGCTTTTACAACATGCGCACGTGATTGGAGATGTCCCAGAAATTTGGACAAAAAGTAATGCAAGAAATATCAGAATGGCAATCGATTTGTTTGTAATGAAATTAGACATTTCTTGCATTGACTGTAAAGCAAACAAATCATATAATTATTAATTCTGTTATTAATCTTTAATATCATTTATTAAAAATTTATAGCACTATAAAAAATCTTAATATGTTTAATACGTTTTCCATGTATGTATTATCAAATGCTTCTTTTCTCCAAATTTTATTACCATTTTTAATATTTGGGGTTACTATTGACACACTGGTATTAGGAGACACAAAAAATTCCGTATTATGAAGGTTAATCACATATTTATAATTTTTAGAGGGGCTGTTTTGAAGAATAAAATATATAGGTACTAAATATTTTTTTTTATTTACCATGACGTTGAAATTTTCAGTATATTATTTACATATTCACAAGTCATACTATAAAAGTGTAAATAAATATTTAATTACATAATCTGTACTTAAATACTTATTATCAAAATTATGATTAACTGACAAAGATAAAATAATACTAGAAAGGAAATGTAAAAGAATACTTTTTATGATTAACTCCAGAGTTCGTTAATTTTCATATTTAGTGAGCCTTTATATTAATTTTAATACAAATTCGTTATTAATCAAATACATACAATATAGCGAAGCAGTTTTTAAATTTACACATCTGATACTGAACATAACAGTTCTTATTTTTTAAAATTACGAAATGTAAAAATATAAACTATTATACGTATTAAGTGTTTGTAAATTAACATAACAACAAAGCTTGCTTTTATAATTTCTACTTTACATTATATATATATATATATATATATATATATATATATATATATATATATATATATATATATATGGTACAAACTGGGATCTTCCCATGTTAAAATTGCGGTTTAAGTGAGCTCCGCGACAAAATGAACTCCGATACACGGAGGCCACTTTGCAAAAAGCGTTTGTTTATTGTTTCAACGACACTAGAGGTCCCTTGTCAAGAAAAATGCAAAATTAGCGGGAGGCCGATTTGAAGCTACTGTGGATTTTTCTATACGTCTTAGTTTAGCAAACTACCGAAGAGAAGTGCTGCTATCGACTGTGCGTATATTCCCAACAAATACAGAAGACGGTTCGTATGGCATCCGGAGATATTACAACGTTGGATTCTATAAATAGCTACCTTATCTTATTTGCGTCGAATGCTTTATTGTAAACTGTTATTAGAGTATGGTAAAATCCCTTTCGGAAGAATTAGCGCTTAAAATTGATAGAGAGAGAGATATAACTTAGAAATAACGGAGAAGAACATATATCCGTATTATTGTGACGAATCAATTTCATTGTTTGCTGTTAGAGAATAATATCGTTAGCGAAGCGTACATGTGTTGCCAAAAATAAATTTTATTGATTAAATGATTGTCTAAAAACTACAAAATAAATAATGCGTATGCTTAATTAAATGTGAATACAAGGTAAATAATAAGATAAAGGCTTTGCGAACACTTTTGGGTTGATTCAAAATAAGTAACATTGATGTGAAAGCCTTTATTATTTCTTCTTAATGGGTAAAATTCTTAACAAAATATTAATAACAATTTATTTGCTATATTTCTGTACCTACTTCGCAATTTTATCATATTTTTACATGGTCGAAAAGAGGATGAAATCTATTACCCGATTTTGACATAGAAAATAACGGTTCTAATTTAACATTTTTCATGCTTGTGTCATAAATGAAAAAATGTGAATTTATAAAAGCTAAAAAAATCGTAAAGCAGCATATTACGTCATATGACTACAAAAAATAGGTAACTTAACTTATGACGCCTACAATACATTCAATTATTTCAATTATCTTTTTACAGCAACATAAAAATAATTAAAACGAGGTAAACATTTTGTGCTTTACTATACTTTTAAATAATAAAATAAAAATACAGTAAAAGGTAAAGTTAAATAGAGATTATTCTGAAAATTATAGATAAAGATTTTTTCCGGCGATTTTCGTGGACAGATTACACTTTATTAGAAACGTTTATTTATTATATTAAAGCACATGGTGTACAGAAACAGTGTATGAGTTAAATTGTGTTAACAATTTTAAAACATCCTAGCTAGAATAATATTATATAATTGAAGATAATGGAATATTTATTCTTAGGGACACTTCTTATACTTTTTTTTTAAAAAGAGACAAATTAATAAGTATTTTAAGCATTTAAAAATTAGCATATTTATTCTTAGAATAACTTCATTTATTGGTTCTTCAGAATAATAAAAAGTAGATAGACAGTAAAATTAAAAACTACGTACAACAAATATTCTACTTCCCTAGTTCATTTAATTTGACTATGTGTTTTATAGATGTGTCGTGTAGAAGTGCTTTTTCTTAATAGTATTTTTCCAATAAAAAAAATCGTTCCACACAACACTGAAAAGCAACACTCTTGACTCTTATATAATCACCTGTCAGAAATAAATAAAATGTCATCACTTTATCGAGACAAAACTTTAGATAGCCAGAAGCGAAATATAGAGCTCAGACCCACGATATAACACCACTTATGTATGTATATACTATAGAAAAATAAGTGACTTGTATGTATTTTACCATTAGTGAATTCTTGGAAATTTTTTTTGAAGCACTTATAATTATAGCAAATTGTTGCATTTAAAGTCGACACATAATAGTAGATTCTGTAATAAGGTTAGGATAAAAAAAATAGATACGACTGCAGGAAGAACCACGAAAATCGAATTTTCATTCTAACAGAAAGACAGACTATATTTTCTCCACGACCAGAAAGTATGAATTAAAAACAATTATATTAAATCTGGGCAAAACAAGTTATTTATCAAGACATTTGTATTACATTGTATTAATATTTAAATTTATAGTGTTCCTACAATTACTGAAATTAAAAACTGGTGCACTGGAAATATTTTATGTAATTTTTTTCAAAACAGATTGATTTGTGCGGGTTTATATTATTTACATAATTTGTGACTTCATGTGAAGTATTATTAAATTCCATTTCTGATTCACTCGATTTTTCATCCATTATTTTATGCCGCCATTTACGTCTGACACTGACAGATTTGAAAACGATAGTAATCTATGTCGTTTAGTTCAATTACAGAATATTCATTCTTTACGTTGTTATAAAATGGAAATACATGCAAAATACATAATAAGTAAGTGTTTTATAATAAATCACCTCACTCAAGAGTGAGAATTTTTACATTCTATTATTGAAAATGATTTCGGGATTATTACATTCACTAATGGTCGTGGAGAAATTATTTTCGCTGTATATAGAAATGGTCACCTATTTAGAGATAGTAATGTGTGTGTATTCCATAATAATACATACAATAGGTACCACACCATTACGTAATAAATTCGTCGTCCGTTTTCTTTAATATTGTTTCGTTCGAATTTCGTCTAGCCAAAACAACACTACTTCGTAAGCAGTAGATAAGGCTCGTCACTCGATCACATTACCGAATACGTACCCTAAGGGTACAAACGTTTGCTTTGGTAATTAGTTTTTATAACGGCATAATACTGCGTCGCGATGTAAAAAAAGAAATAACTTGGGCAACACTGGAAGGAGTCCACTCTGTTATATACGGATGCAAACCTGTATTAAGATGTGCTAAATTTTTATACGGATCCCATAAGCACCGTAGCATCGATAACACCCTATATACTCGTATATTCGAGGATGCCATTCTGCTATATTACTATACGGAGGCTAATGTGTACGTCAGCTGTATATATATATATAAATCAATAAAGGAAATATCACGGATACATAATAAAAATAGGAAAAAGAATATCGGGTTAATCCGCTGTAGTGCAACCGCAGACACGTGTTTCAGACTCGTTGGTCATCGTCAGTACGGTGTAGCCAAGGAATAAGGTGGGATATCCTTGGAGATAGAAACAAAAGGAAGACCATCGGGAAGACAGACCACCAATTGCAGCTTAAATGTCAGAAGATCCTCAGGTCTGAGTGACAACAACTGACACCGCCGCGAGGCAGACATTGTCAACCAGCGTGCCGTCCAACCCAGGAATGATAAATCAATAAAGGAAATATCACGGATGCATAATAAAAATAGGAAAAAGAATATCGGGTTAATCCGCTGTAGTGCAACCGCAGACCTGAGGATCTTCTGACATTTAAGCTGCAATTGGTGGTCTGTCTTCCCGATGGTCTTCCTTTTGTTTCTATCTCCAAGGATATCCCACCTTATTCCTTGGCTACACCGTACTGACGATGACCAACGAGTCTGAAACACGTGTCTGCGGTTGCACTACAGCGGATTAACCCGATATTCTTTTTCCTATTTTTATTATGTATCCGTGATATTTACTTTATTGATTTATCATTCCTGGGTTGGACGGCACGCGGGTTGACAATGTCTGCCTCGCGGCGGTGTCAGTTGTTGTCACTCAGACCTGAGGATCTTCTGACATTTAAGCTGCAATTGGTGGTCTGTCTTCCCGATGGTCTTCCTTTTGTTTCTATCTCCAAGGATATCCCACCTTATTCCTTGGCCACACCGTACTGACGATGACCAACGAGTCTGAAACACGTGTCTGCGGTTGCACTACAGCGGATTAACCCGATATTCTTTTTCCTATTTTTATATATATATAAAACGCCAAAAAAGAAGGAAACCATATTAATATACAAGGTCACTGAAAAGAAAAATACCCTCATATATATATATATATATATATATATATATATATATATATATATATATAGGAAGACAATCGGGAAGACGAACTACCAATTGCAGCTTAAATGTCTGGTCTATCTTCCCAATGGTCTTCCTTTTGTTTCTATTTCCAAGGATATCCCACCTTATTCTTTGGCTACATCATAATGATGATGACCAACAAGTCTGAAACACGTGCCTGCGGTTGCACTATAGCGGAATATCCGATATTCTTTCTCCTATTTTTATTATGTATCCGCGATATGTCCTTTATTGATGTCCTTTATATATGTACATGTTGCAGCATACACAAAACTGCATATACAGATATAATTTTTGATGAGAAAATGGGCTAGTACAGCATAGAGAGTCTGATTGTTATACAATGCCAAGCAAGTCGTATATAAGGCGAACCTTAACATCGAGTTGGTGATACATTTACGACTCGTAGCACGGACGTAAACTTTTAAATGTGGCAAATGCACGTGCACATCAACTTTAGAATACCATAAAACGAAGTTAAAATCACAGGGAAACACAAAATATTAATAACAATTTATTTTTAAATCATAAATTAGCTAGTAGTTTACGAGTTACTTAGATAATACAACTGTGTCAATTTATATAGAAATATTTAGGAGGAGACTCAATCATTGTTCTTTTTGATTTTATTACACATACGTAACTACTTGTTTTATTAGCAATACATACACAATATGTATTATCACTAGGAATCGATAGTCAGGAACATTGCAGGACTGCGCGGTATAAGCCCCAATATTTGAGAAATATAAATAGCACATTCCAAGAGTCTCCAGTAATAATGTGTATTTGTGTTGTGGTTGTATACCTACCTTTATTTTATAAGAAAATATATTACATTACTATAGATATACATAAAAAAGGATAGGTAGCTAATCCACAGAAATTTATGACGATTTAAGCGATCTTATCTATAACATAAAAGCAGGCAGTTGAAGTCGGCCTACTTTATAGAAATGGACTTCCGAACTTTACATATACCGATGTCCGTTTAAGCTTGGCCACCGGCCATATCTCGGCAACCGTTTATCGTACAATCTGGCGGAAAAAATCTTAATAACACAGACCAGGGGAATATCAACAAAAATATTTTAAGTTTCCAAAATGATCGCAAGGAGGCACAATTCTCAAGGTGAATTATAAACTCGACCATTCTTCATACAGAACTTGAAGCAAATTATAATATATTTTTTGCAATTAGTACCGTAATCATACCATTTATTTCACTAGTGCTGTAATAGGGTTTCACTAGTGCTGTAATAGGGTCTATTACAGCACTAGTTGCGTAATAGAAATGGAACATTTAAACAGATTTATTTTAAGTTGGTCACATTGCAACAGAAATGGAGATGTCAATATGACATTTTGTAAGCAAGTTTGAGGTTTTTATATTGAAATTCATTGTAAGATTTGATATTTTTAATTAATCTTTGAAATAGTACAACTATTATAAACATTTATATTAACGTTTGAATTATCTTTCGAAGTGATAGTGATACCCTGTGCAGTAGAAACATTCTGTTGAAAATTATCAAAAATGTGTCAATTTTAAATTAACTTATCAATTTAAATCTTGTGCCAAACCAAGGTGACAACCGCCACAAAATTTCCCTTGATTATCAAATTTTTCTCGTTTTGCTTTTACAAAAAGAGAAATTTTAAAACTAATTGCAAAAAATAGCATAAAAGACACATTTCATTTGACATTAAAGCACTCATTCAGTTAAGAAACTCGTGGCTACGCCACTCGTTTCTTAAACTCTGAATTCGTACTTTGAAACGTCAAAATGAAACTTGTCCTTTAATATACTATTACACATTTTTAAGATAATTGATAATTTCATATACATTGTATAAAAAGATGTCTTTTGTTTTATCTGTACATTAACTATTACTAAAATATTAATGAGAATTACATACAAATATTTCAAAGCAACAAATTTATTCATTGCACTTTATTGTTTACATACAACTTCTTCATCTATTTTTTTTTATTTGGTATTTCATTCCTGAGATACTCTTTTTGAATATTAAAGTAAACTGTAAAACATGTGATATCCGTAGTCATAAATATGCCTATTAACAGAGAGAATAATTTACTCAGTCACTACTTTCGAATACTTCAAGGATTATTAGTTCTACAAAAGTTGATGATATTGTTCAGTCATCAATAAGTATTTTGCATTAATTTGTTTTTTTTACTTTATATACATTTTATGATTTATTCGTTTTTTTTTATTTCAAATTACTGCTTTTAGGAAACATTCAAAATGGCGAATTTCGATTTCACAAAGTTCGCGTATCTCGTAACGCATTCTCGCTTCTCCATTTCTCTGCAGCCTTTGGAGAAGACAAATTTGAACTTGTAAATATTATAGGGATAAAAAAAATGTCGATTTCAAAATTGTAAACTACGTAATGTAATATAGTACCCCAGCGGAATTAAATTTAAGAGTTTTCTTCTTATACCGATGAGTAACATTAGATCTCAGCGAAGTGTACGGAAAATTATTTCTCCTGGTGTACATAACTAAAAACACAATCTAGAATGTATGTATATACATATCATTTAAATTCTTGCATGTAATGGAACAAAAAAATGTCTCTGTATATTGCAAATATACACAATTTTGTATAGTAGTTATACTCCATTCGCCTCTTAGAAAACAGAACGTCCGGTGATATGCGGCAGTTATTCTGGCACCACGTCAAGTTCTAATAAGTTAACTTCAGTTATATACTTTTAAATATGATTGCTCTTTCAAACAAACGTTAATAACTTATACAACTTCATTAATACGCATTATAAGATAAAATAATAATATACGTTGTTCCTATAAAAGCTGTACTATTTTCTAAAAGGCATCAATCTGGTCAACTTAATTAAAACAGATTCCCAAATATTAAAGCCCAGCACCAATTAGCTTCAAAATGTGCGCACAGACATTAAACGATTTTAAAATTGAAAACAAAAACTGTACCTCGGACCGCCTCTTATAAACCAATTTCTAATTATCTCTGACGATCGGTGCACATGGCCGTAAAAAAATACAGCGACACAACATAAGAAAAAAGGTATAATCAGATATGTAAACAAGCATTGGAAGAGAAAGGGGATGCAAGATTAAAATGGCTGAGAACAAAATCGGAAGACTGCAAGACCAAATATCTAGAAAAAAAGTGCAAGGAAATAGTAAGAAACAGTAACAGAGACTGGATAGAAAATGAAATAGGAAAAGAGCAAATTAAAAACACAACGAAATTTTACCAAAAAATAAATAAACAAAATAAGACCCATATACTGAGAACCAATGGAATAAAAAAACATGCAAGGAATAATAGAGACAGAATATAGGTCTAGTGAAAGAGAGATTGATAGAATATTTTATGGAAACACTCATTGAAGAAGAAACACAAGTGATAATATACGATGACACCGACAACGTTGAAGTGCAAGAACTACTTTTCAGGAAGTAAAGATAATACGAAAAAATCGTAATTCAAAAGCACCGGGTAAAGATGGTATACGAGGGAGGATCAATAAATACCCGTGTTAGGAAAGAAGACGCAAGTTTTTTTTTTATTTTTCAACGTAATCACCTTTTAGTACAATACACTTTTCCCAACGTTTCTGCCATATCTTTAACCCCTCCAAAAAATACGATTTGTCAAACTCTGCAAAATACGCTTCTGTCTCAACGATAACCTCCTCGTTTGAGCTGAATCTTTTTCCCCCGAGCCACGTTTTCATGTTGGGGAACAGAAAGAAGTCGCAGGGAGCCAAGTCAGGCGAGTACGGTGGGTGCGGCAGCAATTCGTAGTGCAGTTCATGCAACTTTGCCGCGACAATTCTGGATGAATGTGCTGGTGCATTATCGTGGTGAAACAGCACTTTTTTCTTAGCCAAATGGGGCCTTCAATTTTATATCGAATCGATCCAATAATTCACTGTAGTACTGCCCCGTGACCGTTCTTCCTTTCTGCAAAAAGTCCATGAGGATTATTCCGTTGGAATCCCAAAAAATCGTGGCCATGACCTTTCCGGCCGATGGGACCGTCTTTGCCTTCTTCGGAGCAGATTCACCCCGAAAAATCCATTGTTTTGACTGTCGCTTGGACTCTGGCGTATAATAATGGATCCAGGTTTCATCGACGGTGACGACTCGACGCAAAAACTCCTGCGAATTTCTCTTAAAGAGATTCAAACACTGCTTCGACATTGACAACCGTATCCGCTTGTTGTCCACCGTAAGCAATCGCGGCACCCATCGGCCCGACACCTTTCTCACCGATAACTTATCATGTAAAATATTAATTGCCGTTCCGTACGACACGCCTACGGCCTCTGCTACTTCGCGCACTTTCGTTCGGCGATCAGCGAGAATCATGTCGTGGACCTTTTCAACGATTTCCTCGGTAACCACGTCTGGCGGGCGGCCTGGGCACTCTTCATCAAAAACAGATGTACGACCACGTTTAAATTCGTTGAACCAATATCTTACGGTTGTCATAGATGGTGAAGGGTCCCCATAGACAGCATCCAACTTCGCTTTTATTTCTTCGCATGTTTTTCCATCCAAAAATAAAAAGCGAATTACGGATCGATATTGCTCTTTTTCCATTTTATCGAGAAACGCGAAACACGTGTGATACAACTGGCTGCCAAATAAAAACTAACCTATGAATCAGTCTGAAATTTATTATGGTATTGTCTGACAGATGGTAGTACACGACGGTAATGCCAACTTCCCTCAGCAGCGCCACCTGTCTTCAAACACGGGTACTTGCTGATCTTACCTCGTAAATATGGAATTTATTAAATATGGAAGAGAAAAGCTATGGGAACAGATATACAAACTAATTTTGCAAATATGGAAATAGAAAAAGATACCACAAGATTGGGAAATAGGTCAAATAGTAACTTTATTCAAGAAAGGAGGCAGATATGAATGTAAGAATGATAGAGGAATAACACTGCTAAATACGTCATGCAAAATTATATCTACAATCATACAGAAAAGATTAGCTGCAATGTTATGTAACAATACAGGACAGTGCCAATTTGGTTTCATAAAGGGATAATCAGCAACGGGTGCAATACATGTAATGAAGCAAATCATCGAAAAAGCATATCAGTACAAAACCGACAATAAAATGCTATTTGTAGATTTTCTACAATCCCCGAATCGATCAACCGAAGAGAACTGATGACTGTTCTAGGTGAACTAGAAATACTACTACGAAGACATATATACAACCTTGAGAGAAACGAAAATCAACATAAGAACACTAAAAGGCGAAAGAGAAGTAAATATTGACAGAGGTGTCAAACAAGGAGATACACGAATAATTAAAGTACAATAAGATCAAGGGGAGAGGTCAGCTATAGTCTATTTCACCCTCGAATAAAAGTATTGGTCTTATGGAGAGCACACGTGACGTTGCATAATTTCAATGTTGTATAAGTATTAGGTAAATTTTAGATGGCAGGATTGGTATTACATAAATTTCATGACGATAGTAATGGCGGTAATGGCTGATTGTCACATTGGCACTGATTGTTACGTTCAAATATTTTTCATATTTTTATATTATTTATCCCACATTCTAATTACGTCAAGCGACTTGATAATTTTGTATGTACGAAATAAAGATAGTAATATACTAATTATTATAAAATAGCAAAGGAGGGCTATACTGCATAAGAGTCCGCACTTCGATTCCTCGGTGGAATAGACTATAGTAGATATGCAACGACTTAGTGCTAATTGCTAAAAGAAGGGATATTATCATATTATGGCTAACACGTTAGAAGAAATAGTGGAAAGAGAAAGAAAATTGGTCTGAAAATAAACAAAAGAAAAACAAAAATAATGAGAATGGGAAAGAAGCTAAGAAATAAAACAATAAAAGTAGGGAAACACGAAATCGAGGAGGTGGATAAATTTAAATATCTGCGAGTCATATTGACCAGCAATGGAGATAGAACGATTGAAATTAAAGAAAAAATATATCTGCAAGCAAATACGAAGTTATTGAAAAACAAGGCATTAACCCGAAGAACGAAAATGAGAATATATAAAACGTTAATAAGACCCATACTTATCTATGCAGCTGAAACAGAGAAGAAAGAATAAGAGTTAATGAGAGAAATATATGAGAATAATACCAGGCCCAACACGGACAACAGATGGAGAATACAAAATGTGAACCAATTTGGAAGTAGAAGAGGAGTTGAAAGGGGAGAATATTATAGGTATAATAAACGAACAAAGATTGAGATGGCTAGGACAACGTAATAATGGATTGAGAACCAACAAGCAGGAGATGCAGAGGTAGACCAAGATCAACTTGGATACAAGAGGGGAAGGACGACCTTAAGACGATTGGAGTAAGAAATCCAGAAAGAGACGCCAGAAACCGAGGAAATGGCACAACATATGTAAAGAAATAAAAAAATATATATAGGGGAGTGATTATCCCCAAGAAAAAGATCCAGAAAGCTTTAACAGGCGGCGCTACCCCACTCGGGGTATTAAGCCATACATACATACACACATTTCGGTAATTTTTTGTTGTACTAAATATTACAAAATAAATTTTCTATTAAAATTTCGCATAACATAATATATGAAGTATTTAATTACGACTATAATTTGTTCCGATTCAATATTTGAAAACAAAAAAAGAAAATTTTTGCCAAGATAAAGAATTTCTAGATTTTTATGAAATAACACAACAGAGAAGAAAATAAGTTCTGAAACAGCAAGATTAAGTATAAATATTCTTTTAGATGGTGTAGCGAAGACCACTGCAGTATTTGAAAATTGCCTGTGCCAATATAATACAAAAGAGGACCACCATTAGACATTAGCATGGACTTCCACCTAATTTCTTATCAGTTTGAGAAAAAGTTTCTTTTGAAATGTTTGAGAGACTTATTTTTTTTCGAAAATTATTACAACTATAATATTCTTAAAACAATTAACATATGTCAGAAAATGATAAAGTAGTGTTAACATAACTTAAAATTGAAGGGCCAATCTAACAATGTAAAAAACGACGTGTGTATGTATTTAAAATAAGAAAATTGGCATCTATCGTTTCTTGTCATTATTATAATATTTTACGGGTATGCTTCTTCGACAAATCAACATTTCAGATTTTGGTCGGCAAAAGTTCATTCGTTCGACGACGCCCTGGAGAGCAGTTTCATCCAGGCTGCCTTGTGGAGAGAGTGAAACACCCCGTTAGTGTCATGGTGTGGTCTGTTATCTCAGCATGGGCATGGGACGCCAATACATTGTGAAAGGAACCATGAGACAGAACCAGTACAAGCGTGTGCTAGAAACTCTGCTATACCCGCAGTTGGAAGAATGGTTCCCTTGTGATGAAAAGTACATTTTTATGTACGATTCGGTAGCGTGCCACAAAACTGGGAGTGTTACTTCATACCTGGCCGAAAAAACATTACCGTTTTGCCCCGGCCGGGGAACTCACGTGACAAGAACTCTGTAGAGAACATGTGAGAACCCACCAAACGGGCGATCGCCGGAAGTGATCACCACCAAGCACCAGTTGATTGAAACTCTCATTAGAGTATGGCATCACAACACCAAACTCCAACAAAATGAAGTCTATAGAGAGCATGCCCCGACACACAGAAGCTATAATTGCATCAAAAAGTGTCATCAGTTTTAAATTGCTATTGTCACAGGTCTTAGCGGGATATTTTATTCTCAGACAAGGTATAATACATTTTAATGTGATGAAATTGTCACTTAAAACACATTAATATGATTTGTAACAACCTAACCTAATAAACTATTTACGAACACCTTGCTCAAAGCAACGCAATTTGTCAACACTGACGTTGACATCACACTGACGTTGTTTATGACGTACTCGTGTGATTCGTTAAATAAGCTAGAGTACAGTTGTCTATGCTCAGAGAGTAAATGCAGATATTACACACATTTCATCTCTTTAAACCAACTTGTTATCTCTTACTGTTTACGAAATTGCAATGAAATTCCCGCTCATATATCTGGGGCGTAATATAGACAAACATTAGCGAACACAATAATGTATGTAATCGTTTCATAGATGCTTATACAACTATCCGCCTAGCGCATGGTTCTTCATATCTTCTATTTTAAGTAAAATAGTGGTTGTATTTATTTTCTACACAATTTCGAAATATTTTCAAGTGTTCAATTTGTTGACAATAACATGCAACATTCAAATAGTAAATGGATATATTTAGTTTTTAACTCCTCAACACATTCTAGGTCAACTTTGTATAAGGTGAAATTATAATTTATTCAGTCATTTTACAGTTATTTGCACTTATCTTAATTTTTTTTACATGTATTAGAGCCACGATTTTCAGCCCGAGCATTAATTATACTGTAAGATTGCCCAAGTCCATAAGGAAAAGGTCGCGCCTAAAATCAAAATTTTGGACGTCACCACCAGTAGCCGCTAGTTGTCCAGTATCCACATGTGGTGGGGGTAATTTACAAAGCAGTCAAGAAACAAACCGTGAACAACATAATTGTTCCTTAGTTTTTGTGTTTATAAAAATGGGCGAGATAGGGGAAGTGGATCCGATTTCACTCAGACTAGACCGACTTGTGTTTTGTCGGCTCTCGGGTACCGTATTACCTACCGGTTTCCCAGAGAGCCGACAAAACACGAGTCGGTCTGGTCTGAGTGAAATCTGATCCACTTCCCCTATCTCGCCCATATATAGTTTAGTAACTACGAGTAAAGAATAGAACAGGAGAGTCTCCTTAAAAATAATATTTGTCCAAAGTGGTAACTCAATATGGCCGCCGTAATGCATAGGCGTGCATAAATATTTTGTACATATTTTGTGTTCTCGATAATCATTTAAAATAGGTTCTTAGTCCAATAATAATCAAAGAAATATCGTAAGTGTATTTTGTTTTCAATTCTTTTCTTCTTTTTAATATAGTTTAAAGGAAATCTGTGTGTCAAAAATATAACAAATATTAAATGACTTGAATATATATGTTACGCCACTGAACACATAATCCGACATGTCAGATATATGACAAGTTATTTAAAATACCTTTTTTTAAATTATTATTGCCTATGTTGAATGCCAATGAAATAACGATGAACAGAAAAAGTGATATTCTTTGTTCTTGCCGTTTTAGAACGACCACAAGCCACACAATTCATCATTATAGAAACACTAAAAAGTCATTTTTGACATAACGTGATATAACTGACCTCCCTTAAAGTGGTAACTTCTGTCTAAAAAATACCTATTCCCCCACCACGTTATTATCTCTCCTGTATACATGGGCGAGATAAGGGAAGTGGATACGATTTCACTCAGACTAGATCGACTCGTGTTTTGTCGGCTTTTGGGGAAACCGGTAGGTTATACGGTACCCAAGAGCCGACAAAACACGAGTCGGTCTAGTCTGAGTGAAAACGGATGCACTTCCCCTATCTCGCCCATGTATACTCTCCTGTTCTATTCTTTACTCGTGGTTTAGTAAATTAATGATGGTGTCATTGAATGATTTGATTTAATTTCTATCTACGTATTACTTATAACTCTGACCATATACAATGTAGTGTCATTATTAAAAAGTGTATATACCAATAGTATTTAAAGAATATTTTATTCTACTCTTCGAGAAAAGTATGTACACAATATATTATATAACTTCGAGTGGGCTTGTTTCCTACCGCATTTATTCCTATACCTCTATAAATTAAAGTCCCTTAAAACCAATTGTAAAACCAAAAATTAATGTATTTATTGTGTTTGGGTAAATGATACCGGTAATTCAATCCGTTGCATATACATATACAATAACTGATGTAAAAAATATAAGAAGGGAAAATATCCTTTATGTCTCAAGTAAGAAATGTAACAATAATAGTTTCTATTCTATTGCTATATAATATAATTGAATTAATCTATGCTTTCATTTGTGATATAATCCTATTATTTATTCCTGTACTTCTATAAATGAAAGTCCCTCAAAACCAATTGTAAAACCAAAAATGAATGCATGTATTTATTGTGTTGGGGTAAATAATACCAGTTATTCAATCCATTGCATATACATACCGTATTCGACATATTTTAATTTCTGATACGAAAGTAGAAAGAGGAAAAGAGCGCGACGAAATAAACTAAAGATAAACATAAGCGAGGCTGCCAAGACAGTACACTCGACAAACGTTTCCTATGAAATGTAAGGCGTGAGGGTCCCCCGACACTGCTTTCTCTCCCACCACTGTTAGCAAGCAGGCATCGCTGCATATTATAAGGTCATCTTCTGCATAGGATAGAAGTGTAAACCGAAATTAAAATTTGACGACTATGGTATATGATAACTGCTGTACATAATGTAAGTAGAGAAAATAGCCTTTATGTCCCAAGTAAGAAATGCAACAAAAATAGTTTCTATTCTATTGCTATATAATACAATTGAATAATTCTATGCTTTTATTTGTTATATAATCCTATTATAGTGATATGGCCAATATATCATGAAGAAGAAGGAATTTCTAATTTTGTATAAATTATACACAAGCTTAATTTAAACACACATCGTTATTAACAGAACAATAAATGGTAATATTTTGTTACTTAAAGCATAAACAGACCACAAAGAAAAGAATTGAGAGAACATAATTCGGTAACCTAAAAATTGAGAGTACATATAACGTTAATTTGAATTTTTTGATTTCTCTGAATAATATCTACGTAAAATTTGGTAGCTAGCCATTAGCGACTGCTTCAAGTCTAAACAAAATTGATCGAAAATGCAACCGGGAATACTGAAAATTGTCATCTTTGTTTTTTCAAATGGAAAAACCCATTTCGATTTCACATTTGAATTCTACAATGAATTGTGAGTTCTAAACACTACATTGTCAGCCTATTTCTGTCGATAGTTTTATTCAAAAAACATATTTGCAACCGTTTATAAAAACAAACTTGTAAATGTTGAATCATTGAAAAGAAATAGTTGCTTCTTCTTAATTTATTTCTTGAATATTTAACCAATATTTTGCGCTATTACAGATATTTTTGTTATGTTTCATGTGCCTACTGCGAGTTTTCAAAGGTTACAAACATGAAGTGTCAAAAATTATTTTTTTTTCAAATGGATGTGTCATTATATTGCCAAAAGAACAAAGTAGAATTTAATTTTAGGGATACTTTTATTATCATTATTTATGTTTATCTGGAGTCAGTTTATATTTATTGGCATGTTTTAATATAAATATTACTGTATTTTCGTCAAGAGTAGCAGACTTTGGCAAAAATGTCAAACTTAGCCATTGTTTTCTTATTATTTCGATGAATTTGTTCAATTTTCATTATGAAACATTAAATATTCCAGATCGTTCATTTGTCTTTCTTTCCTGGACTTAGCTGGATCAATCGGCCTTACTACCTTACCAAAATCAATAAATGTCTAAATATAGAACAGTGGCTACGCTTGATATTTCGTATTTTTCTAAAGCTTACTACCTTTAAAACAAACATTATACGAATGTGTGCCGTTCAAATTTTTTGTCAAGTTGTTCTAAATTAAGTTTTAAATACGTTCATCCATTTAAAAAATTTCTCGGAATGCATCATTTGTCAGATATTTGCAAAAAATTGGTGCAAATTTTGAAAATGTTCTAATTATTTTTATACCCTAAATCTGTACAAAATGCATTATTACCGAGACAAATGATGTTCGGCGACTAAGTGTTACTTCGGCTCCGAATTTTGTAATTTTGTATATAAAAATTGTACCAAATCAAGCTCTAAATATTTTTATACACTTAAAAACTCACATAAAAAACTGCTTTTCGATAGATGTGCTACTTTCAGTCCGAATTTTGAAAGTATTCTACGAACATTCCATGCGTTGAGGGAGATACGGCGCTGGAAGCGAATACCGCTAGAGTTCGTGGCTAGCGCCAGTAGCCATTGAACGGGTCACAGTAGTCAATTTTAAAATTATTGCTTGCGCATTCGTTCTTTTACTATTTCTAAAGAATCACAAATCACATCAAATTCTAACAGCAGCAACATCGAACAACATGGTATTCTGAAGTTAATTTTTATTTAATTTTATTATTATTATTGTTCGAAGTATGAAGACCTAACATAAGCACTGTTAAAATCTAAACTAAAAATAAAATCAACGTATTTAGTGTGTAATTAGTTTGTACCGTATATGATACCAGATATAAAATCATTATTTTATAACTGAGACCGAGATGATGATAAATTATTTACTATATATAGTGTGTCTGAATATTTAAAGCCTGTTTTACATTTGTCAATTAATGCATGAATGTATTCATGGATTAATCCATAAATTTATAACACTTAACAATAAATTCATGAATTTGTTCATGAATATCATGATAATCAATCGTAACAGTAAATTTTAAGTCAATTATGTCTTAATACGCACAACACGAACGTACCCAAATAAATAGTGAGTGTTGATTGGTCAGTGCAACCGGTTGGTATCTAACATGAAAATGTAAAATCTACTAAAATTTACTGGAAAATTGACGATATTTTAGAGCATGTTCTAATTCATGAATTTGTTTATTTAACAATTAATTCATGAATTCGAATTGACAAAGTAAAACAGGCTTAACACTACATTTTACAGTGGATTATTATATGGATTACATGGATGTTTTCGATGATGATAATGTATCTATTAACAGTATTATATTAGCAGTTTTGGTTAGAATATTTATCAACACTGTGAACAGTCTTCATTTCAATTTTAATTAATTGATGTATTTTCTGAATGCTACTTTGTAATAAATGTATAATCACAGAGTACACAACTGATAAATAAATATGACAAACTGATAACATTGTGTGTTTGTTTCATTGCTGTAGTTGAGAAAGCAATATTATTCTAACATATAAAGTACTGGAATCTGATATTAGCAGGGCTGCGTTCATAAACGTCACACTGCGTGCACTCTAGGGTAAAATTTCACACAAAGCCGTTCAAAAACAGTTGAGTGATTCAATGATGTACGCGTGTAATGTGTTCATAAAGTTCGCTCTCGAATCACTCGAGCGTTTGAAAAACGCCGGATTTGAAACCACGGTGAAGAAGACTCGACATGCGCGCATGGAAGTATGATTGTAATTGCCGCTTCTGTTATGTGGGGTTATATGACACATGTGCTGTCATACTTGTCACCACTCTAAAACCGTTCATAAATACCAAAACGCTCTGTCAACACTCCAGCTGCAAAGCAAATTACTCACACGCCACACACACGATTATAACGATTCATTTATGAACGCAGCCCAGGTCATGTGTAAAAGTCTTAAGTTATGTTACCTAATAGACTATGTAGCTATCTACACTTATACATAAGAAAAAAGTTTAAACAAGGCAGTACTAATATATTTTACAAACACACGAATACACGAAAATATTTAAAGACAAGGCCCATAAACAAGCATTATTGTATAAATAGTTGTTGTTAGTTTCAGAAGCAGCTGTTAATATTTTTAAATAAATTTAGTGATTCAAATTAGAAGGAAGTATCACATTACTTAATTATTAGTTATATCTACTTCAAAATACATTTAATTATATAAATAGATCAAAAAGAATTATTAGGCACTATTTAAGATATATTGTACAATATAATGAATATATTTCTATTGTTCGTATTATACACATGATTCAAATTTGAAATTTAGCCGCTTTTTTTAACTGCCGCTAAGTCATTGAGCCAATGTTATTTTCGCTAGATAAAATGGCGACCGCTAGATCGAGCGCCAGCACTAAGCAGTCGCGTTCAGGACACCACTAGACCTAGCGATTCTCAGCGTCTGCTTACTCCCTGAACGCACGGATTGCTTGAAATGAAGTTTTAAATATTTTCATACTATTGGTACATCTGTGCTAATTGTATACTTTGTGAGATATTCGCAAAAAAACTATTTTTCGATAATAGTAAAAGACCTACTTCCAATCAAATTCAGTTTTGCGTACTTTCCTATTCTTTAGATATTTGTCTAAACTTAGTAATTGATGCGATGTGGGTAAATTCTTATTTTCTCACAGAGTTTCGTATTGATTCCTTTAACAGTTTGGCCCTTATCGTGTTCACGCACAAAGAGAGTGAGAGATATTACAACTTTTTCATTATTAGGGGAATTCAAAACGATAATATTTTTGTCAAACCATGCCAATAACAACTCTAGATATGTATATGCAATGATAATGACGCAAAATCGCAATTTTACAGTGTTTCTTTGCAATAAAAATACCTTTTCAAACATTCCATGGTTCAGGACTGATGGCTTATACAGATTCAAACGTGTTCAAACTCCGTCACGTCATGCATGCATATACACGAGGTACACACTATAAACTTGACGGTTCGAAGCCTAGTAGTTTTTAGTAACCAGCCAACCGTGACTAGCGCACGAAAATGTTTGAAGTAACGCAAATTGAGTACCGCCGGTCATTAAATTTTTAACAAAAGAAGGGCATACACCTTTATCACATTAAACAACGTTTGATGGCGGTTACGGTGATTCATCTCCTTCGTAACTGTAAAAAAGTGGGCAAAATGTTTCCGTTTGTGATAATGCCTCAACAAAATTCAATTATTTAACATAACAAACATTTCTGAAACAAGTGTTCGTCGAATTCTCCATGACCATTTGGGTATGAATAAAATTAGTGCTAAGTGGGTACTGCGACTTCTCTCTGCTCTCCAACGTGAACGTCGAATCGAATGTGCGCAGTCGTTTTTAAACATGTGTGGAAACGACCCAAAACCGATTTTGGAGTCCATTGTTCCAGGAGATGAAACAATGGTTCTGTTTTACGATCCTCTATCGAAAAGGGAGTGCATGGGGAATAGCGGCGACCTGATGAACCTCGTTCCAGAAAAGCGAAAGTCGTTCAATCAACGAAAAAGGTGATGGCCACAATATTCTGGGATTGTGAGGGCATTTTGCTAATTGACTTTAAAGAGCGCAATTCAAGTGTGAACACCACATATTATGCGTCTTTATTGCATAAATTAAGGGACAGTATTCGTGCAAAACGTCGTGGAAAATTGACAAAAGTTTACACGACTATGCTCCCATCCGTACTGCCGCTATTTCACAGGCTGCCACCCGCGAATGCGGCTTTCAAGAATTGAAACATCCACCGTATAGTCCGGATATGGCTCCTTGTGATTTTTTTTGTTTTCTCATTTAAAAAGACCTTAGGGGACGTAGTTTTAAGGACAACAGTGAGTTGCAAGTAGCTGTTATAAAACATTTTGACAGAAACACTTCAGATTATTTTTACAAGGGTATCGAATTATTAATTAATCGTAATAAATGTATAGAAGTTAGGGGAAATTACATTGAAAAATAAAAATTCTTATATTGTTCAAAGTTTCTTTTTTGTATATCAGGCCGAGAATTTATGGCGCCTACCTCGTATATATACAATGTTATAGGAAAAAACCTCATGAAGAATTTCGAGCTGTCCAAGAAGGCGGCGGGGGTTAATAAAATATCAGTGACGAACATCATGAACATCAGATCTGAATGTAATGTAATGTACGCATAAGAATATTGTAGTCGAAGCAATACAATTGAGGTTCCCTAACTGATAATTCATTGCAGAATAAAATATGCAATCGAAATGGGTTCCTCACATTGATAATATTCCGCAAAATCACATTTTTTTTCTAATGAAATTGTTCCTCAAATCATCCTGTATAATATAATAGTCAAGGGATGTAAAAATAATGATGCTATTTAGACGCAAAGATCGACAGCTTTATAAATACTGCAAATACCTTGCAAGAATCTTTTCTAATATAAATATAAAGAATACGTTAGACATTCTATATATTCTCATTACAATTGCTATCTTTTTTCGATTTAACGACTTAATGTATTAAAGCCAGGCACTGAACGTACATAAATTTCCACGAGTAATACTAATGATCTTTGTAGTTTTGATTCGGGGATTCAATAAGCATACCGTATCTTCAATATAGATGCCTGTTTATTTAATATACTATTAAGTCACAAATTCGGCAGGTGCTCTTTCACAGATAACGTTACAAGTCAATAGGCGTTTGATATTATGAGATATCTGTAATTATTTTGATCCTCTGTGGAATTTGACAATGTTCTTATGTATAATCAATGAACCAGGGGTACGCGTATACCTAGCGGTACGCAAACATAATTTCAGTAATGGCGGAAAATTTAAACCGGAAATATTAAAGTCAGAAACAATGATGTGGTATGTTCTTCCCCTTAAAAATTTCACGCACTCGTTCTCTTTACTAATTCTGGAAAAACTAGAATCATGTAGAAGCTTCCCTGTTACATTCGTTTCTAGTCATTAATCTAGAAATACCTGAAATCCCGGTTTCGAGGTTTTGATATAAAAAGCTATTGAAAGCATACCATAATTTTAGGAGGTATTAAATTGTGGATGCCCAAAACACTCTGTTGTATCGTTGATTGAAGGATTATATAAAGATGCGCAACGCTATAGTAAAATAGCGTGTCTTTCCGTTAAGTCGTTCCGCAAACCCCCTGCCGAGAAACATCATCGCTATCTCGGGCTGTTTCGAATCTCGGATCCAAACGACTGATGCAGTCGCTATAGATCTCGGATCCAGTTTTGGCTACGCTCAGTGCTATGTAGTGGCGCATCTTTATGTATTCCTTCAATCAAGGGTTGTATGTTAAGAGACATTATTATTTACAAACTAAAAACATCAAATTTATAACATGAATATATTAGTTTTTGTTCAGTGAGTATTAAAAGGCTAACTTCTTCTGTGTTGTCTTTAAACAAATCTACTGATGATACCGTTGAAACATCATTCACAATGTCAAGACTGCTGCGCAGTATATGTTTGGTGAAGGTCATATTGCAAAATATTTAAATTATAACATGAAAATCTGTTTATGATATCCTCTGAAAGATGTACAAGTGAGGACATACTTAATGCCATTGAGGCTTAATTTCTATAAAAAAGAAACTGACTGGCCTAATTACGGTGGTATTTGCACTTATGCTTGGTTGTTATATGGGCTTATGAGATTACATTAAAGCAGTAGCTCCACGTGTAGCTTGAGACCTGTGTTGCATTCACTCACTAGTGCCCAAACACCTGCCCAAATCCAATGAAGGAAGTTCTTAATAATTCTGTAAAAATGTTATAAATGCCAATTCACCAAACTCCATACTATTCCAAATATTTGCGTGAAGCGATGGACAGCCGCCGTCTACACGCCATCTGAGGCACCGAGTTCACAAACAAGATTGTTTGAACTGAAACATGTTGTTTAAAGTATATGTGTTTTTCGAAAAAGTAGGACACTTCAAGAACTCTCTTAGTTCAATTACCATCTTTCAAATGTCTCACATAATCGAATCTATGATCTTTTGAGAAACTTATTTCAAAAAATGTTAGTGTAAAGTTTTTGGGACACTTCAGTTTCGTATCTTAGAACGATACGAAATTTTCAAAAAAAGTAAAATGTAGTATAACTGCTCCATAACAACAACAACAAAAAAGAGTCATTCAGATATGAACGAGAGTGCAATTGGATTTCAAATCGCTTCTGCGCAAAGTGATACAGCAACAGTAAAAAATGAGGTTGACGAACTGAGTGGTAAAGCTATGAAATATTTGATACCTATCACGAACGCAGAGCTTGTTAAAAGAACAAACTCACATGCGTATATCAAGAATATCGTCATAAGCCTGACGTAGCATCTGACTTGACATTATACCTATCTGCATTTGAACTCGACTAAAACGTTCAGTACCTTAAAACAATATGAGTTTAGTTACTCCAGCATATAATTGCGTCGTTATTAAGGCGTTTGAATCATAGAATACAACATAATTTTATAATTATGCAAATGTCGGTTATAAAATCATTAATTGTTTATTTTATTGTATCTAATAAGTCACAACATCCTCCTACGTATGATATAGAGGTTTAATTTACACAAATTCTTTACATAAAATTTTTATTTCAATTTTATCAAAAGAACCCCTTAAACCTATGACGCGTGTTTCGTAGAAGAGAAATATAACAGAAATTTTGGCAATGATGTATTAGTTTGGTTTATTTGCATATTTTAAATTATTGTTAAAGAACGGCCATATTTGTATTTTGAACCTCGTAGGATTCCCTAAGAGAGGGCGCGAGATCCGAAAATACTGTAGTGTGACTGGTTATCTAAGGAAATTAACAGATAATCATAAATATCTAAGTTATTTAAAATGATTTAATAGTGACTGCATACCTATTTGTTATTTCAAACAAATTCTGTCAATTTAATTATTTGTATATTTGAGATGATGAGTTTTGATACAGCGCGCGACATCTTAAGGACTAAAATGTTGTTATTTTTTGACAATAAGGAAATTACTTATGTTTTCTATGATTCAAACGCCCCCTTAATAACCATCGTTTAAATTTCTGCAACTTCATCAATCTCTGCCGAGTTGAGGCATATTAATACTGTTGAGATTTAATTTTTATGTTTTATTATTAGTTAACGTGGTTACCAACTAATCTGGTTCTGTTTTTATTTCTAGTATTAGGCTGCTATTCTTAACTGATAAATTTGTAAAATGTAAAAAAATCAAGTGCCTTATTTTGAATTGTTTGATTATTTATCTAATCTCAAAACTATAAATCTATGAAACAGAAGCTTGCGGCAAATTTGGTGTGAAGGCACGGGTTAGGTGAGAGCAGTTCTCACAAATGAAAGACCAATTAAAGGGTAAAAAGTGGGGACAGCTTTGCTAGAGCAGCGCCAATTATGTTATGGACCAATTGTAGTAATCTTTTGCAATTGTTCTGAACATGTTGTGCTTATTTCCATGATTAATGTTAGATAATGCAATTTCATCACTAAATAATAAAAAGTTAGAAACATAAAGAATGCTAGCAAGTTCTTGTTTGGACCAAATATAGAGAGGAATTCTTTTTCCATAATCATTTGGAACTATCTTTTGGCTCCATATCAATACAGCAAGAATGAAATTCATGAAATTCTGAAGATTTTTGGACTAAGTATATGTTTTTTCGTTAGTTATGATTCCAATTTCTACAAATCTAGTTTTAAAAAACTGAAAACATTCTCAGCAAAGTGTCTTATTAAGAAAATCAATACACCTTCAATACCAACAAGCAATTTCTTTCATGTACTTCAAGTGTATATACATATCAATCAGCTTTTAGAATAATTCATATTTATTGGAATGAAAAAGATTATTTGCAAAATAAAATGACTAGTTAACTTAAAATATTTTTTGTCCAAAGTTGACTCAAAATATGTTGATGGATCTGAAAGTCAATATACCTACTTCTAAATGTGTTCATTATAAGGAGAACAGATACCTATGCATATTTCCTCCATGTTCTTAGTATATAAGATACTGAAAATTTAAATCTACATACTGCATTGAAATCCACTTTATCCATACAATTTACAAATAAAATATATTTACATGAAAAAGTCCCGAAAAGTGGTTAGTATTTTCTATATACTTTATAATATCATCCAAGTACACACTTGCATCCATAACAGAATCTGAAATCACCTCAGTCTGTATTCTCTAAAAAGTTAGTAGTAGCGCTAAGCGTTATGCTAGACATAGCAAAAACAGTACCCAGTCAATGATACTAGAACTAGTTTCGCACCTGTAATCGTAAGATGTTGACTTGGCTTGTTCTGTCTCTGTTTCATTTGCTGTTTCAATATCTGATAGAGAAGGATATAGGCGTCCATCTTTGGGTTCAGTGACCTTGATGCGCTTAACATCCTCTAATACAGCAGCAACTTGTGGACTATCAGCAGTACCTGAAATTGAACACTGACCTTCAAATACGAGTTACAGTTTATATTAGTTTAATTACTTCAACATATAATTGCGTCGTTATTAATAACTATCGATGAAATTTCTGCAACTTCATCATTCTCAGAAGAGTTGTGATTTCAATTTTTGATATGTATATGTTTAAATAATACTTTATATAAAAGAAAAAGGGTAATGGCAAATCGAAAATGTGATATGTGGCATTCGCGTGAACTGCACATCAGTACTTCAGCTATGCTCTTTATAACCATGCCTTTTATACAAGATTGGGATTGAAGAGATACATATGAATGTTGTGAAAAAAAATCGCTAATAAATTACATTGACTGTGCATGGATATTGAACGTACAAAATTGGTTCAATGAGTAATTCAAGTGTTTTTAGCGGCTATTAATTTGCAATTTTCAAAAATACGATCGTCTAATATATTTTTACATTTACTTTCTTATATGTACGAAATTTTAAATCTCTCTCTCTCCCTCTCTCTCTCTCTTTATCATTGCACCGCCCAATAGCAGATAGGCAGTATGTATACAAACCTTTTAAAAAATATACTGAGCGGGATTTTCAAACATTTTTCATCAACTACGAACACACATTACAACTTATGATAGTAGCGTCGGTCATACCGTAAAGTATAATAATATTTGCTAGCTGTTTATACATTCTTCTGGCATATACACTTGTATCATATTCAATTTTTTCATGTTAATAAATAGCATAGAGTAAAGAAGTTACAAGGAAACAAAAAAAAAAATTAAAAACATAAATCTAAAAGACTAATTGTTATTCCAAAAACTATTATAATGGTGCTGTCTTGCTATAACTTCATTTTACTAGTCATTTTATGAAACTGATGTATTAGAACTTTTATATTGTAAATTTCATCAATCAAAATCTTTGTTTTATATCCATTAAAAAAATATCTAAAATCTTCTGAAAAATACATTAGTCAATTAGTTTTGATAATTGCAAATAAATCAGTACCAAAAGTTATTTTTAAGTTTGCTACCTTCATAACTACTCATCACTACATTTTATCACCAAATATTTTGGGAAACCAAAATTTATGAATATAATATAACGCCCATAAATACTTAGTACTTAGTAGTAAGTAATCTATCTAGTAAGTAATCTAACAAATAAGTTTTATAAACCTTACTTGTTCTTTTTTCACCACTTCTTCTCTCAGGTTTATGTGATTGTTTTATTTCAGGAGTAACCGCAGTATTTGTAGGTATCTCTGTTACAATGAATTTCACGTGATCTGCATCATGGTTCTTCTTATTTACCGAGGAAATGTCTTTTACAGCCTAAATAAAAATAAAAACTTTAATATATATACTACACAGCTTTTATTGATAGTTACTTACCTCCTTATTCCTATTAAATCTACTTAAGAGAACTTCCATATCCTTTTCTCTCTGTTCCTTGATATTATTAGAAATTTGCTCTTGGCTAATTGTATTTTTATTATTAATTAAAGCAGCGATTTTGCTTGCTATACCATTGGATTCATTATTTTCATTTATTTGTTTACTAGTTTTAGGATCATTATTTGATAAAATGCTTTTTGGTTTTTCATTTATTTCTTTGTCTGAAGTATTTTTGATGGCCCATTTGGCATTTTTTATTGGTGTAGTTAGTTCTGCATTAGTATTTGATTTATTTTCTTTATTTGAAATTGGAATAGACATCGCAAAAGCTGCTTTTGGAATTAAGGCAATACCCTTATTTCTTTCAAACAAAGCTTTTCTGTCTGCAAGAGACATCAATGCTGGGTCATTATTTAATTTATTTGGACTTGATTCAAAAAATGCAGTTTTAGTTGCAATAGCAGTTTGAATATTTTTCTTAGGAGATCGTGGTGTTACTTTGTTTTCTTCTTTTTTTATTTCAAGGGGAGACACTTTTTTAATAATTACTGGTTGCTGATAATCTTGAGCACTTTCAGATTTATTTTCAACAATTGTTTCTGTCAATTTAATACTATTGTTATCTTCAGTTGCTGGTTTTAACTTATAATTATAGATTAATCTAGAATTTGAAGTAGTTCTAGTGAAACCCTGAGACTCCTAAAACAGATGCAAAATTTATGATACTTTATGAAATATGTAACTCAAGTATAAATGTTTTGAATAGTTACAAAATGAACATATAAACACGATCAGAGCATATATATATAACAAGTCACCTTTTAATGTAAAATAATAGTTTCACTAGGAAAAAATTAAGAACATGCATTTTGAAAAATTAAATATGAATTTTTGAACTGTTGTACCAACTAGAAACAAAATTATATTACCAGTGTTTTCAAGATTCCCTGGTCCAAATCCAAAGTTTTCAAGTTTTTCTTTATGTCTGAATTCACATTTTCTGTATTAGATCCAGAAGTTGTTTTAGGTTGTGTTTGTTTCTTTTTAATTGTTTCGTGACATGAATCAGTTTTAATTTCATTTAATATTTCATCCTATTTATAAATTAATAAGATAAACCAAATGAAATATAAAAAATAAAAGATGCAATTACTTACACTTTTAATACTTGGTAGTTGACAAGCTGGAACTTTCCATTTTCGTACAGGAGTTCTATCAATATCTTTCACAGGCCTTGCCTAAAAATAATCAGATGAAATGAAAACAATTCAGTGCCTAAATAAATAGTTACCTGGTTAAGGTCATCTTCCCGCTGTCTAATGTCATTTGCAAGGCCAGCTAACTTGCTTAAACCCTTTTTAGGGTTTCGTTTAAGATATTTATTCTTATCAGATTCCTCATCAGATAATTTTGATTCCGTTAAGAAACATTCTTCAGTGCGATTGATTGGAGAGGAAATATCTGCATCTTCACCACCTACAATATTGTAGTTTTACAAAATAATTTTTATTATTGAGTTGTATTTTCTCTAATAACTTTTTTTATCACACACACCTGCATATAATCTACCTAGCTTTTGCAACTTGTGCTTTGCACGTTCTCTCAAAGCTGGTGCTTCAATATCATTAATGTTGTTTGGTACATCTTCATTGTCGGAGGTATCACTTTCTTGTATTTCAACTTCAACTCTAACATTGTCTGAAG
Source organism: Amphimallon solstitiale (assembly GCA_963170755.1). Taxonomy (NCBI): domain Eukaryota; kingdom Metazoa; phylum Arthropoda; class Insecta; order Coleoptera; family Scarabaeidae; genus Amphimallon; species Amphimallon solstitiale. Next base: position 96,683,868 of record OY720676.1, on the reverse strand, counting down.
AAATAAGTTTAATTTCCATATTAAAATTATCTTTTTGAATGTTTAGGGTTTTCAATTGTGGTTGTGGTGAGCCAGGCAAGTTAGATGAAATTTTTGTAGATGAATTATGACGAAACATGTTTTGTACACTACCTTCAGAATTAATATCTTTTGAAGTATCTGTGGTTTGTTCCTTATATGTAGGTAATCTTTCTTGATTTACTTTTACTTTTGGTGATATGTTCAACACATTTTCTGTGTGATTTGATATTTTCCGCTGTGTTGTAGAGGGTAATTGTTCAAAAGTATTTAAATGTTGTAATTTTTTCTGTCGTTCTCTAGCACGCTCTAATATGTGCTACAAATTGTATAAATCATAGCAATAGTACTTGGAAATATAAATATTACTTACTTCTGTAAATGAAGAGTCCATATTTTTATTTACAACTTTACAAAAGTCTCATAACATAAACTTATCTTTGTCGGTTGGGTGAACTGGCACAACCGTCTTTTCTACTCAATTTTAAATTAATTTAAAAATGTTATATAGAGGGCGTTTGAATGACAACTAGAGTCAAAATAGGTGTAAATGCAAGTAAAATACAAAATAATTGGTGTTTAATATTTCATTTAAAATGGATCATAAATGGCTTCACAAATTCTGTCGGATTTAGTGATAAAATGGGGAGTCAAATATATTCCTATGAATTTTGTGCTCGTTGTAAAAACGATTATTTACTAGAGATAACATTCAACTGTTTCAAATAAAGCATTAAGCACAATTAAGCAACAAGAATATGAACCACAATATAGGACACGGGTTGTTATCGCTTACGGCCGGGTTCAGACAGTTTATTAATTCTTGACTAATCCCGCGAGATGTCTCTTCGTTGGACATATACGGTCGATCGGTAAAACAATTCCCGTATATACTTACCAAGTTGTTTTGCTTTTTCGCCATTTGCATTTGATTTGCCTACTAAAGCTTGTGCAGGTTGTATGTTTGTGTTCATCGTTCATTGTTTTACTTTAATCAATACTTGTTGTATGCTATTTTTCATTGCTTTTATCATAAAGTTATATTTCACTGTTTGGCAGCTTATAGGGTACCTAAGTAATAATGGTTTTTTATTATTTACCGTCATGCATGTCAACAACAATAAAAGCATGAAAATGCGTGTTTCCAAAGGATGCAAATGTATGAAATTAATAGAATTGTAAAATAACTTTTTCACTTAAAATAGTATAATATATTTTGGGTAAATTAGAGAATACGGGTGCAACCGATTTTTGACAAAAAAAACTGGTGTACCTTATAGAAGACCTCTAATTGAACAACTTTTACTTATAAATTAATCCGCGCTCACGTACAGGAACGGAGATAATTAATAATTAAAGTGCTCACCGAGTGAGTTTTCCATGTCACATATTTAGTCGTATCTGTTATACACACCGTTGAAATTATGAAAATTGTAATTAATGAAGTTTATTTCACTTTACCACACAACAATTACATTTGATTTTTATGTTTTTTAATCACTTTTCTCAGCACAAACAAAACCAGAAACCTAACCTTAAACCACAGTATAAACAAAAGATGATCCACTACCAGGCACAAGTAAAGATGTGATTACCGATCAACATACTGAAACTCATACAGGTAATAACAGTTTTTGATGTTTTATGTGATATCATTAAATTATATTTCTTATGTTTAGCTAACATTTATGTGCAAACACCGCAATGCCTGTCAGCTACAAGTCCCAGGAAGAGCAAATTAAAAACTGAGATTCGGTATTTGAAAGGTGTTCTAAAGAGAGCGGAAGGGAAGGTTTCTACTCTGACAGAGAAAGAAAATCCGATTTCTGATGCTGATTTTATTACATTTTGTGAAAGCCATTTTAATGAGGCCACGGTTAATCTGTTTAAAATGCAGCTGAAATTATCAAGTAAAAGGGCTCATGGTTTCAGATATACAAATGAATTTAAACAGTTTGCGTTAACTATATATTTTCTCAGCCCTAAAGTTTATAGATTTTTATCTGATATTCTCCATTTGCCATCAAAAGCAACTTTATGCAGATTAACCAGTAAATGGAACATAACAGTGGGGTTGAATGACTTTCTTTTTATGGTAATAGGAAGAAAAGTTGAAATGATGAGTGAAGAAGCGAGACATTGTGTGCTGTGTATTGACGAAATGTCATTAAAGACATTTCTTTTTTATAATAGATCTAAAGATGAAATAATAAGCTTCCATGAAACTACTACAAAAACATATAGTCCAGCTAATAATGCATTGGTTTTGATGGCCAGAGGTGTTTATTCAAATTGGAAACAGCCACTGGCATACTTTTTTATAAATAATTCTTGTAAGGTAAACGATTTAAAAGCTATAATCTTTAATACGATTGAAAGATTATTTCTAATTAATTTAAATGTACTAGCATGCATATCTGATCAAGGAACAAATTTTTTAAAACTTTCCAAAGAAATTGGGGTATCTGCTACACCTTATTTCCAAGTAGATAATAAAAAAATTTTCTATATATTTGATATACCACATCTTTTAAAGTCTACAAGAAATAACATATTTACACATAAATTTGTAATAAAAGAAGGAATAACAAATAAGTGTTATATTAGTGAATTTTATAACAAAGACAAGCAACAATCTTTTCGGCAAGCCCCTCGTTTATCAGATATGCATCTAGAACCTAATAACTTCCAAAAAATGAAAGTAAAACTGGCTGCACAAGTTTTAAGTGCATCAGTTGCTGCTGGTTTAAATACTTATATAGCTCTTAATTTTTTCCCACAAACAGCAATGGCAACTGCAACTTTTATATCCAAAATGGATGATTTATTTGATGTGCTGAATTCACAATCATTTAAGAACAGCAAGGTATTAAATAGACCTTTTTCCGGAACTGAAAGCCAGCTTAAAGTTCTAAATTACATGTTGGACCTTTTCAAGAATTTAATCGTGTTAAATGTGAATAATAATGATGTTACACAGACCTTAAATTTTATTAATGGTTGGATTATTTCAATTTCTTCTGTTATGGCAATATGGGATATTACTAAAAATAAAGGTATAAAATATTTGTGTACCAGAAGACTCAATCAAGATGCAATTGAAAATTTTTTTGGAACTGTTCGACAAGAGGGAGGAAACTCTACTAATCCAACATGTATACAGTTTTCTCGAGCATTCAAAAAGTTATTTACTTTGAATTATTTTCATTTATCAGGGGGATCCAATTGTGTTGATGATTTAGATTCAGTTTTACTAAACTTGCAATCTACATCTTTTCAAAAGTTAGATGTACTTTTTCCTGAAGAAACTGTTTTTATTAATGTATTAGCAGTGGATACCACTGATTATCAAAATTTAGATTTACCTGAACAAAATGCTGTTGTGTATATCGCTGGTTATTTGTTTAAGAAGTGTCTTTCTAGACATCAGTGTGAGCAGTGCGTTGCCTTTTCAAAAAGTAATTCAGAACTTAATGAAAACAATATGTTTTGCTACTTCAAAGCGTATCAGAATAAGGAAAGAGATACTTTTGGTAAATTACTGATGCCCTGTTCCAATTTTATTGAGTATCTTCTACTATTAGAAGAAACCTTTTCTTCCATTTTTCCTCAGTTGTCAGTGGGTCCAAACGTTGGGTCACAAATTAAAGCCCAGCTCCAAGAAATACAATTTATTAGTCCATGTCAAAATTTTCCACACGATTACTTACTTTGCTTATACACGGATAAATTTGACGAATTTTGCTAAATTTTAGCCGTACAACTTAATGTTTGATGGTCTCGTATGCCGTAAGGAAGGACCGTATAACTTTTTTGGATTAAGATTATCGCCTCAGAATTGAACAAAGAATCGTTCTACCTGGCGTTTGTCCGCATTTTTCTGGCCACCGTGTATATAAGAGTTCGCATTTACTACACACTTAAATTTGCAAATAGAAACTTTAAAACGCAAAATAAAAAAAGTAAGAAAATTGTTATTTTGCAACATTTATAATACATATTGTAAAATTTAAATGTAACTTATATATTCAAACTAGCATTAAAATATATAATTTTATTCCATCAATGAGACTTTTTTATAAGATGATTTTTAATTTTAAGTTATTTTGCAACATTTATAAAATATGTCAAATATTATAAAATTTAAATGTAACTCATATATTCAAACTAGCATTAAAATATGTAATTTTATTCCATCTATGAGACTTTTTTCCAAGATGGTTTTTAATTTTAAGTTATTTTGCAACATCTATAAAATATGTCAAATATTGTAAAATTTAAATGTAACTCGTATATTAAAACTAGCATTAAAATATATAATTTTATTCCATCTATGAGACTTTTTTCCATAAGTTATTTTGCAACATTTATAAAATATGGCAAATATTGTAAAATTTAAATGTAACTCATATATTAAAACTAGCATTAAAATATATAATTTTATTCCATCTATTAGGCTTTTTTTTCCAAGATAGTTTTTAATTTTGTTATTTTGCAACATTTACAAATTATATCAAATATAGTAATATTTAAATGTAACTCATATATTCAAACTAGCATTAAATGTATAATTTTCGTCCAAATCATTTTATTCCATCTAGTAGACTTTTCCAAAACAGTTTTCAACATTTTGTAAAATTTGTTAAATTGGCCACAGGTTTCAAATCTAAGACAATGATATGCATAACGTACATAATTATTGTTTAAATATTTCTAATTCAAATACTTTCATTTATTAACAAATTTAGTTAATCCGGCCCCGATTATTTTAAAATAGGATTAGATCCGGACCTGCTTATTAAATAACTTTCCGATCTCTCCGCTATGCGACATTGCGCATTACAATGCGCGAACATACAACTTGGTTTCTAAAGATCAAAGGTGCCGACACTGACTGCAACTACTGGATATGTTTATACTGTGCTTAAACCACCTACTGGACAAAGCCCATCGCAACTTTCATGCGGATTCGGACAAACGACTGTCATCCATAGAGTTATATAGAAGATAGATGGTCGAACAAACTTGTATTTTTCAATATTTATTTGAAAATTATATGCAAATCAGTAACAAAAGACGTTATAAAGTGTATATTATTTATAAATTTGTAGTTTATTTTATTGATTTTTTTACATGCCTTTTAAAATTATATAATATCCTATAAATTAGTACGGAAGTGTTTTCTTTAATTTTTCAGACATTTATGTTATCTTTTTTCACATTTACATGATTTATACTGCAATAATAGCAATGATTATTTCCTTCATTTATAGATTTTTTTACTTTTTCACCATCTGCCTTCCCCCGATACAAATTCCGTTCTGTTGTTGCCGCCCCCTTCACTCGTATTTCGGTTGATTTATACCATTTTTTTATGTTTTGCCGCCCCCTTCACATAAGGGGGCGGCAAGAATATTTGTTTTTGCTTTCTGTATCCCATTCGCTGTGCGCACTCGTATTTCGGTTGATTTATACCGATTTTTTGATGTTTTGCCGCCCTTTCCCCCGCGCGCGGGGGAAGGGGCGGCTGTTTTTATGATATTGTTACATTCTCTAAATCTTTGTTATCATTTTATAAATGTGTATGTATCTATTAATTCATACAAATATTTATATTTCATAATTTTTTGTTGTTTTAATTCCAAGAAAGTATAAACAAAATAGATTTGCGAACATAAATAAAATAAAATTTAATTTTTTACTTCGTAAGTAGAAATTGTACTTTGATGTAATTATTGAATCAAATACAACATCAACATACCTTTTTTACATGCAATAATATAAATTATTTGCAAGTCTCATTTCTACTCATCTGAGTCTATGAGACATAGACATCAAGAAAAATGTATTGATTATTAATGTGCTATTAGATACACTGCAGAAATTCAAGTGTATCATAGTAATTGTTTGTTTATATTCTTTGCTACCATATGGGCGTAAATTAGGCTTCATCACGTTTTTATTTTCAGGAATGGTTTAATCATTCTAAATTTTAAAAAAAAGTTAACAACAATAAAAATTATATTCAATCACAAAAATGTAATGCTGATTAATTCCACAACTTTTTCTAAAACATTCATGTTTCAGTGTACATCTCGACACAATTAAATAAAGGAACACAACAGGAATTTAATTAGTTCTTTACATTGTTGATTACGCAACATTATATTGAATAATGTAGGTACGTAGACAAATATAAAATAGATGTTTTATTCTTATATATAGCCAAAATACTAAATACAGTAATTTAAGTAATTTTATTTGCATTCTTAAGCTTAAAATACATAGCAAAACTATATGTTGAAATATAATACAATCTGACTTATATAACATAGGTACCTACCTGAATCTATTTGATTGTGTATGTAAAACATTAATTTATGCGTTTTCTGTAAATCAAAATGAAAGACGCAGTATTTATACTCAATAATTTCACATACACCAATAAGCATACACAAATCAATGTACACAAGATTTTCTGTTCAAAATAAGACGAAATGAAACGATCGGTACTTACATTAATAAAAATTACACATTATCAAGATACAACACACGCAATATAGTAGTATTATACAGGGTTAGTTAAAAGTATGGAGACGGCGATTTATTGTCGTTAATATTCATTTTAGAGAATTATTTGAGAGCGTCGCCATTGTGTTAATATAACGACAGCAGCAGAATGTTTCGATTGTTCGTCTTACAAATGGCTAAACTTTCTCGAGCAATTTGCAGATTAAAACAACACTTTGAAATAATACACGAGATAAATATGGAACATGGCAAAATGAAATCTGTAGTGATAGGAACATCAGTAAGTATGTTGTAGAGAAAAGTTGGAAGCAGAGATATTGCCTACGTTGAACATTTGAAAGTAAAAATGGAACAGCCTCAAAATTACGAAACCTCAAGAAAGCAGACGCCGACCAATATTTTACGCAACGAAGACTAAATGTGAATGGAAATGTTTCTAAAACAAAACTGAGGATTTTCGCAAAAAACACTGAGTAAAATGACTTTACGTGTAGTGATAACTGGACAGACCGATGGAAAGAATGACATAAAAAGCAGTGACAGTAGATGACGATGTAGTGCACAATTGGATAAATACAGTGTGGTCAGAACGTTTACCGGTGATGACATTTTAACGCGGACGACACTGGTTTGTTCTACAAATTAACCCCGAACAAGACGTTAACAAAAAGAAGAACAGAGCAAAGGTGAAAAGTTATCCAATGTCAAACAACTGTACTAATTTATCTACATTTGTCCGGTACAGAAAGGAAATGGCTTATCATTAGAAAATCGCCAAATCCACGCTGCTAAAAAAATGTTAAAAATTAACCCCTTAAATACAAAGTCAGCTAAGAATTATAGAAGACTGATGAATTTTATGCCACCGAATTTCGTGAATGGGACCAATAACTGTATAGAGAAAAAAAATTTTTTATTGGTGGTCGATAATTGTCCAGCGTATCCTGATGTTGCGATACTAGAGTCCATCAACTTTCGTATCAACAAAGCTACAGCTCATGGATGGGGTTTAATTAACTGTTTCAAAGCGAACTATCGTCACATATTTTTCTAAAAATTGCGCATAGCACTGATCAGAGCAAAAAATTTCAGGTAACGTCTCTCAAGCCATCAATTTAGCTGATAAATCTTGGCAAAAAGTTCCACAAAAGACAATGATCAACTGTTCCCAAAAAAGGTGGGTTTCGTTATGATGATGATGCCGTATCACATTTTGGATATGACGATGACATGCTATTAAATGATATCTGGATAATTTAGTAGTTACAACAGAATATTTTGACGACGAGAATACCAATGCCTCTGTGAAACATGAAGACAGATCTGTAAGTGACTAAGAAGAATCCAATGAGGATGATCCAGAACCATCAAAATTACAGTTATCTATACATGAAGCCGTCAGGATTATGAAAAATATTCATCACTTTTTACAGTCTCATATTAGGCCGAACGCAATTATTGATAATTCGAAGTTGGAACATGGAATATTTATACATTAACGATGCGCAAGTTCAGTAGAATATTACAAATTTTGTCAAATAAAAAGCACAAAATACAATAGATGTGTATCTATTTTATGTATTTTGGTTTGTTTATACAGGGTTAGTTAAAAGTATGGAGACGGCGATTTATTGTCGTTAATATTCATTTTAGAGAATTATGTTCAATATAAAAGTTTGTTAGGATATTTTGATCTACATTTGAGAATATTTGATTTTTTTTTTCTTCAATTGTTTTTTAGTTACGCCTGTCCGCGCAGTTTTTTTTAAATGGGAACTAGTAAATTTTACTCTATCATTCGATAGAGAATTTTTTTCTCTTTACAATAATTTTTTGTTTTTTTTTAAATTCATTTTAATAACTTTTTTTATAAGAAAAGGCCGGTTCAAGTGTTTCACAGATGTTCGGTACATCGCAGATAGACAGAAGCGATGCGATAAACAAACTTGAGCGACATAATTTTATCAGTGGTTATTGTGTACGTCAAATCTTTGACAGAAATAATTCATTTGTGCAATTTGTTGCTGTTAATATTAACAATGGCGAGTTTAAGTGAACATGAACGAATTGAAATACTTATGATGTTGGGTTATGGAGAGAGATAGACGCAGAAGTTTACAAGACGTTTGTAATTTATTTAATGATACGCATCCAAATAGAAATCCAATTTCTAAATCCGTTGTTGGTAAAACTTTAAGACGCTTTGAACAAACTGGTAGCGTTAAAGATTTGCCAAGGGGTGGTAGACCTAGAACAGCAAAAAGCGATGATAACAAACTGGATATTTTATTGGCTGCATCTGAAGATCCTCATTTATCAACCAATCAATTAGCGGCAAATTTCAATATTTCGCAGTCATCGATCGTGTCATTTTTAAAAAGTGAAAAGTATAAACCTTATAAGGTACACCTTGTACACGAGTTAACGGAAGATGATTTTGATAGGAGATTACAATTTTCTGAAGAAATGTTAAATATTTGCAATAATAATGAAAATGTTGTCAACAATATTCTTTTCTCTGACGAAGCTACTTTTTGCCTTACCGGTGAAGTAAACAGACATAACTGCAGATACTGGTCATCGGAAAATCCCTTTTGGTTTTTGGAGCACCATACGCAGTACCCCCAAAAGGTTAATGTTTGGGTTGGCATTCTTGGCGGTCATATTATCGGTCCCTTTTTCATCAATGGCAATTTAACTTCGAGTCTGTATTTGCAATTATTGCAAAATGAAATAATACCTGCTTGTGCTACGCTCTATCCACATGAAAACAATGAACACCTGCCCAATGACAGTATCTGGTTCCAGCAAGATGGCGCCCCACCACATTATGGTGTAAATGTTCGTCAATATCTGGACAACGTTTTTCCCCACAGATGGATTGGAAGACGAGGAACCATTGAATGGCCAGCCCGTTCGCCAGATTTACATAAGTCCTTTAGATTTTTTTCTTTGGGGATACGTAAAAAACAAAGTTTACGAAGATAAGCCCGATAACGTCGAAGATTTACAAATCCGAATTACCAGAACGATACAAGAAATTCCCCGAGATTTTTTACAGAACTCTGTTCGGGGTTTTGTAAATCGATTGGGTCATTGTCAAATTACTAATGGACGACAATTTGAACACTTACTTTAATTTACTTTGTTATTAATTTGTTTAATTTTTCTTGTAAAAGTTATTAAAATGAATTTAAAAAAAACAAAAATATTATTGTAAAGAGAAAAAAATTCTCTATCGAATGGTAGAGTAAAATTCACCAGTTCCCATTTAAAAAAACTGCGTGGACAGGCGTAACTAAAAAACAATTGAAGAAAAAAAAATCAAATATTCTCAAATGTAGATCAAAATATCCTAACAAACTTTTATATTGAACATAATTCTCTAAAATGAATATTAACGACAATAAATCGCCGTCCCCATACTTTCAACTAACCCTGTATATATGGATATGACACTTCAGCGCGTAGCTTCGCAGAATTGTCTGTTGTTGTTGGTTATTATTACTGTAACTATGGTAACTATAAGCGGTACAGCTTTTTAAATATTTTTTGTACTCATATCACATAACATACAGTTTTACGCATTCATATGGCTGCCACAGATCACAGGTCACTATAACTAGAAGCTACGAGTAAAGAATAGAACAGGAGAGAGCATAACGTGGTGGCGAAATAGTTATACTCACGATATTTCTTTAATTATTTTTGGACTAACAACCTATTTTAAATGGTTATCGAAAACACAGGAAGTGTACATATACCCTATACAAAATATTTATGCACGCCTAGGGATTGCGGCGGCCATATTGAGTTACCAAATTTGGACAACTATTATTATTAAGGACACTCTCTCCTGTTCTATTCTTTACTCATAGACTATAGTCCGTCTCAACCTTATTATGCAGTACAGGTCTTATGGGAATTGATTTCATGGTTGCCAAATCGTCTCATTGTATAATGTCGTTACAGTTCCGGTTCAATGTCTGACATTTTTTGTAATCAAAACATAACCTATATGACTGTTTGTCATTCAATTGATGCATACTGCATACACAAAATGAATAGTAATTTGAAACACTAAAAGGGGAGAATATATGGGAAGATGGATTAGTTAAAATATTTGTAATAATATAATCCTTTGGGATTGTTCTGTAAAAAATTATTTAAAATCTAACTGAATATAGTAAGCCAGAGTAAATGAATTAATATTTCAAAGAAACACTTAAGGTATACAATTTTCTTCGTTACTGAATATTGACATCTTAATCAACTATCCACTATAAATTCAGACCAAGACAAAGTTAATCACAAGTTTATTTTTCATAAAAAACTTTTCTATTTATAAAAACAACTTAAATAATACATATTTATGAAAAGTATAACAATAACCACACACAACATGTACTTTTATTTTTTAATATGTTACATGACTTAAATAGCCTTATTGAATATTAATATGTTAACCTACATTGCGTTATACACATTTAAAGACACAAATTCCTCACAAATTCATTTTGCAAAAACATATTTTCCCATTTATAAGAACAAGTACATGATAACATTTATGAAAAAACTAACCATGACCATACAAAGGAGTAGGTACACATATTGTTTCATTTTTCTTCATCACTTAAAGAATCTTGATCTGATGATGAATGTGTGACGTTAATTATAAACTCTTCAACATCGTCTTGCAAGTTGGCAAGGTGGCCAATGTAATTCCGCCAGTTGTTCACTGTTACATTCTGATAACCCTTCACAATTAATTGTTCAATATCTCTTTGTTTGAATGTCGTATTGTGCATTTCAACGTAGTGCTTAACTTGTGCCCACACCATTTCAATTGGGTTTAATTCACAATGATAAGGTGAAAGCCGAAGAACATAATGCCCTTTATTCTTTGCAAATTCATCAATTTTGTTTCTCTCATACTGAGACCTAACCTCTGACACACAAGCCAGTAAATCTCTTTTTAACATGTCATTATCAAGTGGAATATTCTTCTTAGTGAGCCATTCAATAATTTGGTCTTCTTCGTGCTACTGCTGGAAACTTTTCTAATTTTCTCGTGTGATATGAGGCATTATCGAGACCAACAACCGAGTTCTCTAGTATATTTGGAAGCAATTTATTCTTGAATCAATCTCCATATGTATCTGCATCCATTTCGCTATGAACATCAGCAGTATTTTTCTTACAAAACCTTGCTCGCCTCCAGCATGAATTAATGGAAATCGAGGCCCAAGACCACTTGGTGATTTTAAACCAGTGCTGAGTCCTTACGTAAAAGCTTGTCGACTGCTTTGAACAGTAACGTCAGTCCACTTTTTATTTACCGAGTGTCCTGCATTCACTCATGATTCATCAGTATATATTATAGTTCTACCTAAAAATAAAACAATCACAATCAAACACAAGCAAATAATAAATTGCGTAATGAACATAATAGTATAACAAATTAAATGATAAACTATACCTTCATCTCTGAATTTTCTGATGTCTCGTAAGTATTTATGTCTCCACCTAATGATGTCATCTCTTTCAATAAGAATACTCTTTCGTCCCACTTTTTAAAATTCAAAACTCATATCATGTAGCAATCTGTAAAAAGTATATGTATATGTATATAGGTTATCACGTTAATCAGAATTATAGATCTAGGTATGCATACTTACTTTTAAATGTTTGAAAAAGATAATATGCTTGCTAAAAAGAACGATTTAACAGAAATTATATATAGATAAATTAAAGACAATATAAAAGTTTACACACTACGGCAAAAACTGACAATTGACAGCAACGATATTACTCATATACCCATCATATACTTTGCATAATAGAACTTGCAACAACGCAACCGGATATAAAGATGGCGTTATTAAGAGACTACTAAAGAGAATAAGAGATGCAATATCCCTATTAAACCTGTACTGCATAATAGGGTTGAGACGGACTATAGAAGATAGTATAACTCAATAGTAAAAAGTTTAGCGCCGCCTGCCAACTACAGGCAGTACTAAAATGGATCAAACCAATGAACCGGGAAATTTAAATATGTATTTCTATTCTATTTTGTATTTACCTTAACAGTTTTTATTCTTCACTTTAAATGTTCAAAGATAAAATAGTAGATGTATTTTAAAGTAAAATCTGCTACACATACTGCTAGAGTCGAGTCGTTTTGGCAACCGACACGGCCAAAGTACGAACTAAAGACGACGATTCAATACCACCACAAATTGCGATGGGTCGGAACAATTTCAAAACAATAAAATTAAACTAATTAATTAATATTTCAGGATATATACCTTCCCGTAGTAAAATACTATTACATGAAAGCCAGTTTCAAATCAATTATTATAAATAAAGCTATTAAATATTACTTTTTCTGCACCTATATTTTTTATAACATTTGGCTATACTGTTTAGGAGGCAAGCATTGTTGACAAATTTAAAATGTTTAGATGACAATTATAACAAACGTCAAAAGATAATTATGACAAATGTCAAAAGGTGTATGAATATTATTATTTATGACAGTCCTAAAATGGCGTTTGTAGGTTATATCAGTGGCGGCTCGGCGTGGTTCACATAGGGAGTGCATAATTTCAAAATTAAAAAGTATAATACAAGAACGCTTACCCAATCTTAATAAGTTTCACCGACATACTGTTCCAGACAGGTATTGTTCATTGTACAGTTTGTTTTCGAAGTACCCCTACACATATTTTATTTAGCCAATAGTATATTTTATTTAAAATTCTTCTCCAACTAAGTTTTACACAAACTGGTACAAACTCAAGAGCGAGAAAGGTATTACTATTCTGATGTTTTCGAATCTACTATCGTTAAGAAAAAATGAAGTATTAAAGTTAAGACCTGTTCAATCACGCTTCGAAGAATCGCCAAATTGAAGACGTAATAAGCAACCACAAACACTCCCGTATCCAAAATTTCACATTCATACGTCAATTTTCAAAAAACTGTTCCGCCATTTTGTTTTTTGACATTTTCACTTTGGATTTGTGATCGGCGGCCCAAGACACCCCCGTATCTAAAATTTCACATTTATACGTCAATTTTCAAAAAATCTTCCGCCATTTTGTTTTTTTTTTGACATTTTGATTATGGATTCGTGATCGGTGACCTAAGACAGCCCCGCATCTAAAATTTCACATTTATACGTCAATTTTCAAAAAAAATTCCGCCATTTTGTTTTTTTGACATTTTGATTATGGATTCGTGTTCGGTGACCTAAGACACCCCCGTATCAAAATTTTCACATTCATACGTCAATTTTCAAAAAATCTCCGCCATTTTTTTTTTGACATTTTGATTTTGGATTTGTGATCGGCAACCTAAGACACCCCCGTATCTAAAATTTCACATTTATACGTCAATTTTCAACAAATCTTCCGCCATTTTTTTTTTTACATTTTGATTATGGATTCGTGATCGGTGACCTAAGACACCCCCATATCTAAAATTTCACATTCATACGTCAATTTTCAAAAAATCTTCCGCCATTTTGTTTTTTTTGACATTTTGATTTTGGATTTGTGATCGGCGACCTAAGCACCCCCGTATCTAAAATTTCACATTTATACGTCAATTTTCAAAACATCTTCCGACATTTCGTTTTTTTTGACATTTTGATTATGGATTCGTGTTCGGTGACCTAAGACACCCCCGTATCTAAATTTTCACATTCATACGTCAATTTTCAAAAAATCGCCATTTTGTTTTTTTTTACATTTTGATTATGGATTCGTGATCGGTGACCTAAGACACCCCCGTATCTAAAATTTCACATTCATACGTCAATTTTCAAAAAAATCTTCCGCCATTTTGTTTTTTTTGACATTTTGATTTTGGAATTGTGATCGGCGACCTAAGACACCCCCGTATCTAAAATTTCACATTTATACGTCAATTTTCAAAAAATCTTCCGCCATTTTTTTTTTTTTTGACATTTTGATTATGGATTCGTGATCGGTGACCTAAGACACCCCCGTATCTAAAATTTCACATTTATACGTCAATTTTCAAAAATCTTCCGCCATTTTTTTTTTTTTTTGACATTTTGATTATGGATTCGTGATCGGTGACCTAAGACACCCCCGCATCTAAAATTTCACATTTATACGTCAATTTTCAAAAAATCTTCCGCCATTTTGTTTTTTTTGACATTTTGATTATGGATTCGTGTTCGGTGACATAAGACACCCCCGTATCTAAATTTTCACATTCATACGTCAATTTTCAAAAAATCTCCGCCATTTTTTTTTGACATTTTGATTATGGATTCGTGATCGGTGACCTAAGACACCCCCATATCTAAAATTTCACATTCATACGTCAATTTTTAAAAAAAATCTTCCGCCATTTTGTTTTTTTTGACATTTTGATTTTGGATTTGTGATCGGCGACCTAAGACACCCGCGTATCTAAAATTTCACATTTATCAATCCTTTTCCCCAATAAGGAAACGGGGCATACGCGTTCTGGAATTATCGTAGTTTAATTCAAATCATTATTAAAATATTAATCGACCCCTGTACATAGATAAAAATATTAAATCAAGCGGGACCGTTACGTATTATGTGGAGATGCAGAACCAACAGCGGTGCTTGCTCACAGGCTATGTATTATACGATATGGAAGTAGAACAAAATACAGTTCTCCCCACTTTCAATGTAATGTTAATGGCTTAACGGAGCAACGGCAGGGCTTTGCTCATGGGTATGTTTCTCTCGGTGGAAGGGGTAAACATTCGAATAGTTTACATCCATGCGCTGTTAGTCGTCATTATATCTGTGACGACGATCGGTGCATGTAAGTAGGTTGTTAGGCGCGCCGCACACGCGACGTTCCGTTCAATAACTATGAATACATACGTAATAAATAAATACTTTCACAGTTAGTCGCCGCTTGGTTTGTTTTGTTTCAAAATTCCAGGGGGTGCAATTGCTCACTTGCTCTCATTAAAGAGCCGCCACTGCATTCAACACCTGAAAATAAATACAATAACCTAATGATTTTATTTCTATTTAAGCATTTAGCCGTAGGAGAGTAATCTTCTGTAATCTTTACTTTAAATATTATATATTATTACTTTTTACAAAATCAATTAAAATTTCATCCACCTCGCTTGTCCAAATGGTAGCAGCTGTACTTTTATCACTCATTTTTGTTTATAAATGTTGTATTGTTTAAAAGAATGTTCAGCGTCTCGAAAGAAAACGTTTACCAACTGTTTGCTACCGCTATGACCGCCGTAAATTCAAATAGCGGTATGGCTATTTTATGGCCAACGCCTCTAGGAAATCCACGCCATCTGCCTTTAATGGACAATGTTTTTGTGACGTCACACGCCCCTACATTACGGCCGCTAGATAGCGGCACCGCTTTCTTAGAAAACCGTAGCTTAAGCAGTCGCATTCAGGACACCGCGGGACCTAGCGGAGCTCAGCATCTGCGGCTCCGTAACTCCCTGAAGGCAGGGAAGGATATTGTGAAGATCAGTCAGGAATTTGCAAGATGCAATTCTCATAAAGCTGGAGTACACCCATGGGAATATACTATTTGGCAACATGTTCACATCGACTACGCTGGACTGTTTTATAGGACATATTTGTGTTGGTCGTTTCTTACACGCGGTGGATTGAAGCTGTACCGACACATATACTATAACTATTGCAGTAACCATGGATATATTGAGCAATATATCATGAACTTACAGCTCCATATCACCGCGCGAAAAATAGACAGGCTCAAAGATATATACAATCACTAAACCTAAGTAGATTTCTAATGCAATACCGGAAGACAACGAATTCAACCACGAATGTCAACCCAGCGGAACTAATGATTGGTAGGAATATGAGAACTAGAATAGATTTGATTAAAAGAGACAAAGTGTTGAAATACGCGAAAAGAAGACACTATGACCACAAGCTATACGGGAGTTCAATGTCAATGATCGAATTCAAGCCAGATATTGCAATAAAGCTGATACTAAATGGGAATTCGAAACTGTTGCAAGAAGAGGACGTTTGCATTACAGCGTATTGATCAACGCGTATTGATCAACGGTCGAGTACAGAATAAACACACTGATCAACTACTGCCATATGCTGATAATATGCCGTACATCAACAAGCCGGTTCCTGAGCCAATTATGGTTCCGCGCAATGCAAGCGAAGAACAGAATAGGATCCAAATTTTGGAACCTTCCACGGAAACAGGTGTGTTGGAAGAGCCTATGGACTCCTACGCCGACGCTAAGACGATCCACACTTAACGTAGCAACGAGCCTGCGTGCGCACTCGCAGTACAAGATCAGCACCAACAATAAGGTCAACAACAAGTTGGGATAGAGTAAAATTAATAGATAACAACAGTTTATAGAAATAAGTAATAGTGTACTATTCTATATCTAACAAGTGTATTATTACAAACATAACAAAAACAAATTTATACTCACTGTATTTTAATCGGAGATGGAAAAGCGAGCCTATAACATTAATGACTAGAATGTATAATCTTAGGCGCAATAACAGATAGTCTGCAGTGTTATTCCATTGGTGGTTTGGTTAAGAGCATATCTTTAAAGTTTTTACCTTAACCAAAGGTATTTCATTTTCAGATTTGCTGTATATGTCTAGTTCATTTAAACTTATTGTGGCTAGTATCTCAAAATCAATGAGTCTCTGAGAAACTGCATCTATTGTTTCACCTATTTTCAATCTTTGCTTCAATTCAAGCCATGATTTCAAACAATCTATATGAGTTTTAGCATTTTCATGATGTGCTAAAGAGTCCGCTAAATGCTTCCAGTCTTTAAATCCCCGATTGCCAAGAGCGCTCAAGCTAGATGGTGCAGCAAAAAGTCGACATGGAAAACAGTACAAAGCGTTTTGAAATACGGAATATACCATCCATTCCCTTAAAACCTCTTCTCCATTTCTAAGCCTTTTCTTGTAATGTTTTGGTGAGAATCTTCTATGCTGATCATCAAAAGGAAAATCAAAATTATACAAAGGTGCAGCTGGACCACGTTTAACCACAAAAACTCTATCTGCTGCACGCATGATTTCGGGCCATAATCCTGGGTCAGAAGAGTTACCTTGGACGGTAGCCCTTTCTAAATGTTTCTCTGAGGTCTGCACAACTTGCGAATTTTATTTTTGGAACTGCACGGAACTGCATCACCACTCGCCAAACTCGTTTGAGATGACTTGCCCAGCTCAGTAATGCTGACGGTTGCGTCCAAAGGGGGACCCATATCCGGAAAGTCAGTATCTAGGTGCAGAGCGTTGTTCAAATGTTGGTCGGTTGTGGGAGCGTTGAAACTACCTTCTTTCAAGAAGTTCTGCAGTGCATCTGACTGTTTTTCAAGCTGTGTTTGCTGTTCAATCTCCGCTTTTTAAATTCGCTCCCAAAGGGTTTTCTCTTAGCATCGGACATTTTGGTTTCTGGAACAAATTAATTAAAATAAAAGATAATACTGATATCAAAAAAAAAATAATAATAATTGGTATTTTGTCTCTTGTTTGGTAGTTTTGTCTAAAATATATTTTTGTTAAAAATTACACCTGCGGCACTTTTTTAATTTTTTTAAAATTTTTGATCAAGATAAAATATTGTATAAAACTCGTGCCAAAACTACGCTTTTTTATACTCGCTACTTCTAAGCACTTGCTGCGCTGTGCTTTGAAAACCGCTTGTATAAAACAGCTTGCTTTTTGACATTTTTATAAACTACTACTTTTTCGTTAGTCCTCAAAAGAATGGTCACACCATAACAACCAAGTTAAAATGAATTCAATGTCAATCTCGGTAGAAATAGGGGATCTATGTGTTTTTATTGCCAATGCTTTACTTTTTAAAAAGTCTCTAAATCGTCTTCATTTTCATCGTTTTCAGTAGAAGATTGTGTTTCCTCCTTTGCGATTGAAATGGATTTTTCCAAAAATTGAAATTTATTCCAAATATTCTTTAAATGTTGCACAGCCTGTACTTTCTGTGACGTGGAAAGCAAAATTTGATAACGCGGGTCCAAATAAACTGCTCCTACTAAACTATCACTTTGTATTAACAATGCTTCCCTGTTAGATAACTGATTATATAAAATGTCTGCAAAGAAATTTTTAAAATTTCGTAACTTTATTTTGCAATTGGTCCAAATTCCGTAAAAATCGCTTAAGGTGGCCGTTTAATAGAAAGAGAATCGTCACATTGCTCTATCCTTTTCTAACCATTAGGCGTGTATTATGTGTTGCATACGTGACTGCATTTATATTAGCCATCTAGTTGAAAGTAGCAGCGATATAATTTGTAAAATAAATTTATTAGATAAAAGATGATGCTACTAACGCGCAACGTATGTCTTACATTGAACCAAATTATATAGAGACTGATAGACCAGACCGTTTTTTTTTGTATGAGAGAAAAAAGAGAGTTTTTGTCTCATACATACACGATTTAATAGAATATGTGTCTATTTTGAAATCCTTGATATTTACCCTAAATTGTAAAAATGCAAATAACGTCCTTACAAGAATAATAGGAACATACTGTTACATATAATGTTTGTTTTGTAAATACCTATGTAGTTCTATGTCCTTTACCTATTTGATTTAGATAATAAACAGGTACTTTTAGTGATTATTGCATTTCTGAAACAGGAATATATAGGCTGATTCAATTTTGACGGTCACCATGTATTTATTCAAATTCGTTTTTGACCATTAATAATAAAAAGAACAGAACTCTTTGCTCAAGAAAACCCGTAAGTAGTGAACCTGTCAGTGTAAGAAACACAAGGCCTATAATGTGTGTAAAAGTAAGAAAAAGAGAAACAATCAATATATATCACATACCTACAACAGTCTAATTAAATAAGTTAAATATACATGTGTGCTCAGACAGTTGTCTTGGATATTATAAAATGCCTTCCTTGTCATCAAGTGTTTTATTAAGTTCTGATACCGTATCAACTATTAGAATGACCAATTCAATTGGAAAAAAATTTCAAAGACCGCCATGAAATTTATCCGACAGTGTGCATTTCGCACGTTAATAATAAATTACTAAATATAATTAAAAACAAGATCTGAAGAATATTAAAAAAATTAAATTTCTTACATGCCTATGTAAGTAATTTTTATTACAGAATTAAAGAAAATAGTTTAAAAATTTTGTATAAGTACCTAAATAACTTGCCTAATAATTAATACCAGTGGCCGAAATTCGACTTTAATTCATTAAATTTTTAAGTTTGAGTTATTCAGGTTCTTTTCTCAAAAAGTATACTTCTATAACCGTTGCATATAATTTTTTTGAATTTTCTATTACGTTAGCTGCGAACGTGTAGAAATACGTCGTTATCCATTAATTTTCGAGTTAATTAATTGATGTATTTATTTGTAACACATATTATACATAAATTTTATCTTTCTGCACTCCTTATTCATATGAACTTTAACTATCTATGCCAGAGTACAAAGCTTTTTCGTCATGTATTAATATATACCTAGACAGTTGTATTATTTATTCATTTCAATTTTATTAGGGTTTCACAAAAATGAAATAGTATGCTAGTTTTCATATACAAACTAAAGAATATATTTTGTCATATTAAGATGGCTACCTCACCAATCTCAATTACATTGCAAACATTCTGCTAACATATCGCACCACAATCCGGCTTAATCCGCAAACTTATCTCCAACTGAAGTTTGTCCGAATAATATGGGAAAAATTGTTAAAAAACAGGAAGTTTTTGTACTAAAAATGTGCTTACTTCGAATATATAAATACTTGTAAGATATTAGTAGCTTAGCCTATAGAAAAATAAATTCTCTTTCTTTTGATGCTTGATCCAAAGCAATTAAGGGTATTCCTTAGCTGCCTTTTACATCTAAGTGTCTCCACCCAGCATTCTGATTTAACAAGGAATGGTTTTAGCAGAAAATTAGATTCTGCCCCTCACATTCTGAATAATTCCGCTAGTGTACGATATAATATAAAAAATAACTCCTGTGATCTCACTATTTCCTCTAATTTAATTCTATAGGAAAAGGTAATCAAAGAATTTCCAAATTTTTCGAATTTTTATTAAGGAAACGCTAAGAAAAAAATAATGAAAAATTATCATTACACCTCTGTCAGAACATTCTGTAAACCACAACAATATACAGATCAGGGCATAAATTTACAAAATACATATATACATGCACAACAAATATTAAAAAAAAATTATAAATGAGATACACTTTAACATGTATTCCCAAATTTAACCCAAAATTGTCTAGACTTATTTTAGGTAATTTTTATTTCATAAATAAAATTCCTTTTTGACTTTCTTATACCTACGTAGTAAAAGGAAGTATTTTGATGACAAAAATTCTTGACCTCGAGATTTTGCAGATTTCCACCTTTACAAAAAGTATCTCGCGCGTTCTCTCTCTCTCTCTCTCTCTCTCTCTCTCTCCTCTCTATGTGACCACGATAGCGGCCAACCGGTAAAGTCCATCAATACCGAACTGTATATTTAGGAATATAATCTCTCTCGGAAATCTAATTAGATTTTCAGTGAAATCGATAAATCGGGAGTAGTACTTTATTTCAGTGAAGAAATCAAATAATAGCAATATCTCGTCAACTACTAATTTTAGAATGTAAAGTATACCAAAGCGATCAAGACTAAATTAGAAAACAATTTAAAAAAAAAAAATTTTGAAATTCCTACTGGTACATACTCTTATCGTAAAACAGGTTTTTGCGAATATATCGCAAGTCATGCATTCTAGATAGATATATCACGGGTATGGACATATTTAAAGCTCGATTTTGAATAATTTTTGTATAAAAAAATTTCCAATATTCGGACTGAGATAAATAATAAAATTCCTTTTACCTCTTTATACGTAGTATAAGGAAGTATAGTGATGATGAAAATTTTCGTCCTCGAGATTTTTGTAGATGTCCACGTTTTGAAGTCCCCTGATACCGAAAAAGTGGTTTTTAAAAAATGTCTGTGTGTGTCAGTATGAGTCTGGCTGTGTGTGATCACGATAGCGGTCAAACCGCTACAACGATCAATTCCAAATTTTGTATTTACGTGTATAATCTGCCTCTTGAGATCTGATTAGATTTTCAGTAAAATCGGCAGACCGAAAGTAATAGTTTACTTCAGTAAAAAGATTTAGGCAATTTAGGCAATATTTCGTCAACTACTAAGTTTAAACAATTTTAAAAAGAATTCATATGTACTCAAAATAAAATTTGAAAAGAATTTTATTAAAAAAGTTCCACCGCAAATGCGTGAAACTTAATTTTTTTAAGTAACTGATCCTATATATTTTTGGATTTTCTAGTACTGCTTTAAATTATCTGTTCAACTGTTTTTTCTTTTTCAAAATTGAGCCAATAGTTTTTGAGTTATTTATTTTTTTTGAAAATATTTGACCAAAACACTTGTTTAGAAGTAGAACTTGTACAGTATGCGAATCTGGAAATACTTTCTCATTTAGTTTCCATAGATTTGCATTTAATTTGAAATATAAGTCGAAAATCTGTTGCAATATATGTACATTAGGGTGACCATTATGTGTTAGGAAAAATTGTTTTTTCAGCATTCTCTTTGGCTACTAATGTTTTGTCGAAAGACGAATGACAAAAGCAATATATTCTACAAGTAGTTAGTCAATACCGTAAAGAATTTCCGGACGCATACAAATCGACTGTTGTTAGGACAACTACTGAGCCATAGCTAAACCTAAGGCTGGGAATTTGTCAAACGTTTTACTCATTAGCTATTGCTATTCTAGAAAAAATCAAGGTATGTACTTTTTTACATTGAATTTCAAATCTATCTATTCATGTATAATAAGTTGCACTTTAATTCAACAGAAGAAAAAGCGAAAAAGTTGATTTTTTCCAGAATGGGGGAGGGAACATTAACCCCTCTGCGGTACCCCTTAATGTGAATCAAATAAGTAGACATTTTATGTGGTATATTTTTACATTTAACGAAAAAAAAATAGGGAGGTACCCGAAAGAAATCTCAAATTTGAAAAATAACGACCACCCTAATGTAGACTATGTTCCAAATTATTTGCCAATTAAATGAGAACATATTTTCAGATTTGCATTTAATTTGAAACATAGTGTTACGCTGTGTTTCAAAGTAAATGCGAATCTGAAAATGTTTTCTCATTTCATTTTTATTTAATTTACACATAATTTGCAACATAGTGTAGATATGTTACAAATTAAATGGAAATTAAATCCAAAAGTATTTTCAGATTCGCTTTAATTTGTAAGACTCTGTGTATGATCACTTTGATCACCAAAACATAAATACTTTTTGTAAAATACTCTGTGGGCTAGATATTTTCGGTAGATATATTACTAAATAAGAATACGAGATGCATGAGTTCTATTTTCGGCTTTTTGTACGAATAGTATTATATCAGTTCAATTTAATGTTATTTGTATATATGCGATTGCGATTTCTTTCTTTAAACGTTACTCTTTTGGTGTCTGACAGAAAGACATATATAACGTCATTGTATGACTGAGTAAGATATACAATAAGTTTGTCTGCTTTTCGTGCGGACACTATATTTCCAGAATAATTTTAAAAACTAATATTATTGTCGACAGCGCCCTCTGTTTAAGAATTACTGCACCCATCACTCTGATTATGATATATGGAATCTACTTTTCTTAATAAAGAATGTCCAGATATGTCCGAATCAATCCGAATGCCGTGTAAAAACAATTAAAAGCACAAGACAGCTATAAAATACGCTTAATTGCTTTGTATCAAGCATCAAAAGAAAGAGAATTTATTTCTCTAGGGGGTAAGCTACCTAATATCTGGCAATTATCTATATATTCCAAGTAAATACGAAACAAACTAGCAGATTTTTGGTATAAAAACTTCCTGTTTTTTAACATTTTTTTCCACATTAATCGAACAAACTTCCGTTATTAAAATTACCCAGTCCCCTGGAGATAAGTTTGTAGATTATGCTCGTATTTTTTAATTTTTAATTTATTGCGTACTAACGGTTTCTGGTGCGATATGTTCGCAACATGTTTGCAATGTAATTGAGATGGGCGAGATGGCCACCTTAAACTTAATTCTTCATTTTGTAGGTTCAATGTTGCTTCCGTTAGGGGTTGTAGGGTATCAACAATTAATTTTAATTTCACCCATTTACTGTCTGCAAACTAATAATCTAAATTACTTTCCGCTAAAGATGAGCTAAAATCTTTGCATTCTAATAAAGATTTTAACATAGTATATGTACTATTCCATCTAGTAGGACAATCCAAAATTGCAATATCTGAAAAAAAACTTAGTTAATTAGTGTCAGAAATTGCAGATCAGAAACTGACCGGTTTCGATCGCATAAAATACAGCGATCTTCTTCAGAACAAAAAGACGTAGCCATTACAGACAAGAAATCTAAAACAACGGCTACGTCTTTTTGCTCTGAAGAAGATCGCTGTATTTTATGCGATCGAAGCCGGTCAGTTTCTGATCTGCAATTTCTGACACTAATTAACTAAGTTTTTTTTTCAGATATTGTGATTTTTGTGTCAGTTTTGTTCCCTTTTTTGTAGATAATCCAAAATTGGTCTTTTAATATTAGCGTCTTTAAATTTTAACATAAGAGATGGAATGCGTAACTTTTTCACCAATCCTCGAGCATTACAAATAAATTCATTGAAATGGGCGTTTTTTGACCAGCACTTGATTAGGGCAAAATTTTGCGACTGTGTCGTTTACAGAGATGCCACGCGCTAGTACGGCGTTTACGCTGTTTCTGTGCAATTTTGGTATTTTTTGCGACATTTTCCTCGTGTGCAGCGTTTACTGATGCGGCCTTTCTTCCGAGAATTACGGTAATTTTGTTCTAAACATTTTATTGAAAAATGTGGGTGAACCCCACTGAAATTTATATAACTGATAGTGATAACGTGATAACATATATTTGAAGGAACAAATATAGAATAGTCCAGAAAAAAATGAGACCAAGGAAAAGTCCTATTTTCTCCGATTTATCAATTTAGATACCTTATTCCAAAAACATCAAATAATAAAATACCTTCAGCTGTTGTCAGTTTAAATCAGCGTAAATAAAATGTCGGACCGTTGTCGGACATAAAATGGCAAGGAGAGTAGGTGTCTTATTATTTGATGTTTCCAAAACAACATATATTGATAAAACTGAAACAAATATGGAAAATATTTCATGGTTTCTTTTTATTTCTGAGTCACCTTGTATAGGAATATTCCCTCACTCACTAACGGACACCAAAACCTTTTTTTACACGGTAGATTGGTTCCTCAGGAAACCGTGTAAAAATACTCAGTGTATATTATATATAGAAAATATTCTACACACTAGCGGTCCGTCCCAGATTCCGTTCGTGTAGAATATGCCAGATTCCATCCTAGTAGCAGAAGATAATATTCGAAGTGTCGGATATACAAAAAAAAGTAAGTATGTATCTGGCGATATTTTAAACCGTGTTAATTCAAAATCTCGTAAAAGTAAGCATTGAAAGAAAAAAGGTTTTGGCGTATTTTATTATTTTATTTAATTAGTATGTTATCGAACAAATCACAAATTTTAAAATAAATACTGAAAAAATGCGCTATCAGTATACAGAACAAATAGATTTTAAAAATGAATACACAGGTACTTACGTTATCGGTAATATCAGTAATTCAATATCCGACTGTCACTAGCGATTTTATGTCTCCTTACCGATTAGACAGAGACACATTATTACGCGTACATCACAATACCTTTCTTTCTTAGGACGCCGCCGCACTACTGGATGATTCCTGCTGAGCAGCTGTTTTGTCTATCTAAACAGTGTAGACAAAACATCCGTGGATGATCGCATGCTGAGATGCGAAAAATATAACTCGACTGATATTTTTCTTAAAAAAATCATCTGTACTTCTAGTTCATTCAACTGAATTAAATCTGCCTTCTACAAGTAAAGTATGCGAAACTGAAACAGAAAAGTACTAGTGAACATCAAAACAGGAAATCGAGAAGCAATGTACATATAGTGATGATAATTATAGGGTTGACGTTCAATTAGAAAATATTGATAAGTTGGTTACAGTAACAAAATGACTGAAGATATATTGAACCGAATAAACCGATATTTTTTTTTCGGTTCAGTTCCGGTTTTCGTTCCGACCGAAATAACGGTTTTTTCGGTTTTCGGTTCAGTTCCGGTTCGAAGCCCTGGTTTTAAGTCTACTTCTTTTTTATATGCAGTTAAAAAGGGCTGTTAGATCTTGTTTCGCTTGGCTTCAAAATTGTTGTTTCGTGTACAGTCGTGTTGCCACGGGCCGAAAAACTTGTCAATTCTTGAAAGGCGGCCGCCCGGATCGCCCTACCCTGGGGCCGGCCCTGGATTAGCCAATTGTTAGATAAGTGCATATTTCTCATTAAATAAGGAAATGGTTAGATTTTAAATAATCCTTTTTGTTAAAACAAATTCAATATTCGACAGTCACAGGAATTGTGAACTTATGTGACAAAGAATACAATATACACAATTTATACCCAAAGTTTATATTAAACCATTTACATTACAAGTTTATTTCATTTCCTAATACACTTTTCATCATGTTTAAACTAATATTCCACAACGCAACTGCTAGTTCATCACTTGATGCTGCTTTACTTTCTTCACATCGATAACAGTTATTAAAATACACTCCCGTTACGCCATTCAGTTCATCTGCAGTAGCACAAAACACTGTAGTACTTGCAGCTTGTTGCAATGACTTTGTAAATGGACGAGCAAGTGCAAAAATTAATTTATACACCCACCAATTACGAGAAAGATTACTAGATACCATATTCCCCGGATGTAAACTGAAAACTGAAATCCCTGATGATTGCCAATTTTTTGCTAACTGTCTAGCAAATAATATGTTACAAAGTTTTGAATTGTTATAAGCCATCATATCCCAATAACTACTGGCGGAATCTGGCGAGAGATGAGATGCAGTAATATTTTCTACTGTCAAATTTGAAAATCTACAAAATTAAAAAGAAAAAATGAAAATTAACAATAGATATATTAAAAACGAGCATAAATTAACATAATTTTATGTTTTTTTTCAGAAAGCAAGTAACAAACAATATCGGCTATGATTAAACATTAGGTATGTCTTAAATTTACAGTATTTCTAAAATAACCACTTGATATTTCTAACGTTCCTTCAGTGAACGTATGAAACTTATATAGGTACTTGTTTCCTGCAAAAAAACTGGTATATTTTTGTTAAAATTACGGGCTAGAAATTGACATTATGATTGAATTATATCGAATCCAAAATTGCACTTATAATAGTTAGTAGTTTTATTGACATTTGTTTTGTATATTTATGGCTTGTATGTATTTATCTACGAGGAAAGAATAGAACAGGAGAGAGTCCCCTTAAAAATACTTGTCCAAAGGGGTAAGTCAATATGGCCGCCATATTGAGTGCATAAATATTTTGTATAGGGTATATGTACACTTCGTATGTTCTCGAACATCATTTAAAATAGGTTCTTAGTCGAATAATAATTAAAGAAATATCGTGAGTGCATTATTTTTTCAATCTTTATATTCTTTTTAATATAGTAACATTTATTCTAACTGTATTAAAGAAAACATAAAAAAAACATGCCTAGAATATGTATGTTACGCCACTGAACATATAATCAAACATGTCAGATATATGACAAGTTATTCAAAATACTCATTTTATAAATTATGATTGGTCAATATTGCCATAATTGACCTGCCTTAAAGTGGTAACTTCCGTCTAAATAATACCTATTCCCCCACCAGTTTATTATCTCTCCTGTTCTATTCTTTCCTCGTAGGTATTTATAGTCCACACTTCTATTACATACCAGTCATAATACATACTATGCTATGTTGTTATATTTAATGCGTATCATTATAATACAGAACAAAGGGCCGGTTTTTCCAATTCCGATTAAAATACTCAGAGAACTATATCCAATATATGATCTATAGAAAAAGTATCTGGGTTTATTTGTCGTACAGAAACTTTTAGCAAATTAAGTAGTCTCAGATATGGCAATGGAAAGTGCCTGACAGTCCTGTTTGGACTAACTACTTGAAATATGCAAACTATTCCTACTTTTATGATTCTGTTACTTGTCATATATTTTATATATTTTTAGATAACTACTAGATTATTTAATTAGACGAAGTTCCTAATTATACACCATATACAATGTGGGCTGTCTAGCTGGTAGTATTGGGAAATACTTATACTAGCTAGATAGCTGTAGTAAAATGTACATGTTTTCGACAAATGTTTCATGATATATTTATATTGGTAATGAAAATGAACAAATAAGATGTCAATTTTCATAACAAAAAAAAATTATTTAGATCACAATGTTAGAAAACATAAATGTTCCAAATAAATAGAAAAATTCAGGATAGGTATCTGTCTAACAAGAAAATCCCTTTTTTTTATAAGATCGCCACACTTCACGAGATTAATCTCATTGCAAGCTTCAAAAAATTAAAATAAGGGCAAAAACACAAAATGTGGTTTAAATCATTTTTCAATTAAATCTACCATATATGTTGCCAATTTTGTGCAATGGATTCTTAAACACTGTTTAGATAACCAACGTATTTCTTCGTATTGAAAAATGCTGATTAGAGATAATCGGTTCATTCAGAATACGAAAATTTGGGAGCTTGCTTGTAACAGAAACCGCTTGATGAGCGCTCCCAGCATTCCGTTGTATCTGGATTATTCGTTGACGTGAAAATAAAAAGCACGTCGGTTGCTATAGTAACAAAGTATATTAATAATTCTTATCTTTCGCTATTTGCTGCGTCATTGTATTTAACAATTTTTACGTTTTACAATATGCACGCCTGGCTGAATTCACAAATTTGACGTTAATATTCAATAATCGCCGATTAAAGTGCTTTCCAGCAGTGATATAATTCTTATGAATTCGATATTACAGATTAGCTTGTTATTTCATCATATTGGCAATGTTACAGTTGCACGTAAGCATGATCATATGATTATAGTGATATTTATTTTTTAAATTTAACACTGGCGGAAGAACAAGTGTTGAAAATATCTAAATTGCAATGCGTAAGTCAAGTTTAAGCACTTATCATCGGTTGATGATTGAAGTTTATTAATCAGCGTGTCGATTGCTGAATTATGTTAGAACAGATATTGAAAAGGAGATTAGGAAGCATTGAAATTTAAGATTCGCATAATTAATGCTGTAAGCCGTTACTTTGTGATAATCCATATTAAAACAATAAAAACACATTTACTTTGTTGTATCACTATATTTAAAGAAATGGTGTGACCGCGGTTTCGACCAACATGGCCATTAACGAACACAGTATTGAATGAGGCACAAAATTATGTTAAACTTAGTGTTAGGCAGTAATCATAAAGTAGAGGGGAAATACATGGGATAAAACACAATATGTACTATCGGTAACATAAAAAACTAGGACAAATATTATTTCAGATAGCCATGAATTTTGCTAATTGTGCTAATGTCATTCAGGCTTTTGGCATTTCTGTCACACAAAATAATATGAGGTTATATAATTTAATTTTTAATCTCAGAAAATACAATTAACAAAAGTAAAGAATAATAAAATTAACAATTAGTCATTCCTCCGTTTTTGTCGATAACACTCTGTAAACGACGAGGCATGGAGGATATAAAAGGTCTTATACATTTTGGTGTTGTTTTAGTGTATTCCATGTGCCGCCAATTTGTTCTTCTGCGGTTACCGGTTGACGATTTCTTTCTGTTTTTTTATCATACAACCCCAAACATTTTCGATGGGGTTGCGATCAGGACTATGTGGAGACTATGGCATTAGTTCAATATTCCTATCTCGGAACCACGTGGTTACATTCCGTGCAGTGTATAGGACAGTTGTCGCTGTCGTTGTTTCCCAAGATTCGTCAAATGAATTTTCCTATCAACTACTCTGATCCGTAAATCCGTATTGCGAATTCTGCGACTAATAGTCATCATGCATGCAGGAAAATGAGTTTGATTTGCGGCCTTTACGGATTTTTCCGCCAATAATCAGTTAAGGTATTATCCTTGGCTGCAGTTGTTGCCGCTTGCCTTCGAGAACCAGCTTTATTGGTGAAATCGCCTTGTTCTTCCCATCGTTGTATTATGGATGTAATAGTGTTTTTGTTAATGCCAAACTCATTAGCAATTTGCCTTACTGTCATACCATTTTTTCTAGACGTAATTATTCTTGCCTTATCAATCAAACTGACGTTTTAACTGACAGCTATTGATATACGTCGGTTTTACACAGCCAAAACATAGCTGTCCTAGTTTTTTGTGTTAGCGATAGTACATTATAAACCAGAAATTAGAAATATGAGGTAAATTAAAAATCTATTTGTGTCTTATTCAATACTGTGTTCGTTAATGGCCATGTTGGTCGAAACCGCGGTCACACCATTTGTTTAAATATAGTGATACAACAAAGTAAATGTGTTTTTATTGTTTTAAGATTCGCACATGTTTGTATCTCCACGGCGTTTCGCCTGATTTTTATAAACACATTTAATTGTCAGAAACACATCCCTGCATGAACGATAATCAGATATTCGAAGGAAAATATCATCTCCCTCAGTTAGGTTAGTTAATTGTTTTATCATCTTTTCATTGGATTATTATAGAATGTCGGCACTACATGCCATCATGGTTTATTAGCTTTTCTTATTTTTACCTTGTAACACAAACCTTCTTTCTTTAAGAGAACTGGTGTAGCTTGTTGACTACATA
This sequence comes from Amphimallon solstitiale, assembly GCA_963170755.1. NCBI lineage: Eukaryota > Metazoa > Arthropoda > Insecta > Coleoptera > Scarabaeidae > Amphimallon > Amphimallon solstitiale. Next base: position 96,653,425 of record OY720676.1, on the reverse strand, counting down.
ACTGGTGTAGATCGTTAATTTGCGCAGTAGAAGTATATTATTTAATTTCCTGGCCAAGATTATAAATTTGTGCTGTTAGAGGATATCATTATTTCCTGGACACGGTATACAACCTCCTGATGGTCATAACCGCGGTAGAAGCTGAAGAATTCATTTGTCCATTTCATTTATGAGGTTAAAGTGTATATTGCTATATTTTTCATTAGATTTGAGTCAGTAATTTATTATTTATTTGAGCCAATTCTCGTAATTTTACAACTTCTGTAATTTAGATAATTTGAACGTTGACCTTAAACTTTTATTAATTAATGTTAATTTTTGAAATACGAACTGATTCTTTAATGTAATATTAACTTGAGCTAATGCTCGTATGGTGTAATTTCATTGATTTATTGTTATGACAGTTGACCATAAGTCGACTAGCTTCATTGCAATTATTGTGTGATTACGAGACCTAAAGGCGCATTTACACGTGCATGGATTCAGTGGCGCCAATTCCAACGCCAGTTCATCTATCGCGCCAGTAAACGCTTACATGTTGCATGTAGAAAAATAGTAATTTTCTCGCCAGTTTCAGTTTAAACTTAGTGGTATAATAAGCACGTCTCATGAACTCTATAATATCCACAAAAGTTGTGGTTGAGGAAATGATTGACAATTTGCGAAGGAAAAGAAGAGATAGAACACACGGGTATTTTAATAAATCTCGAGAAATGTGATAGTTGTTGCAGGGTTCCACTTTTTGTTCATTATTATTAATTTTAAAGATGAACAATATACACAAATAACACCTGTTGCTGAAAATCAGTGATGTAAAATTACCGTAATTTATATTTTTGGTAAATTACCGCTCTTTTGAGAATTACCATGGTGTAATTTACTCAAAAATGGTAAATTACGCATGAATAAATCTTGGGGAAAAGAGCAGTAATTTACCAAAAATATAAAATACGGTAATTTTACATCACTGAATGTCATACAAACGGCTGATTCACGGTTTTTTACATCTGCTAGAAAGAGACTTCCCCAATCACCGAGTGTGCAATGTCATACGTGTACATAGATGATGTTTTACTTTGTTTGTAATTTACGGAAATTTAATGTTGTAATTTACCGTAAATTACGGTAATTAATTCGGTAATATACGGGGTAATTTACCGACTCACATCACTGCTGAAAATCGAAACGTCTGCAAATTTATACTTATATAATATTTTTTAATACTCGCCAGTCTTCACTGGCGCATGGAAAAGTTAGAAGGCAACTAACTATTGACATGCATGCACGCATGGATATACTGGCGCGCTAGTAAAGGTTTACGCTTGCAATGATTTCGGAACTGGCGTACCAGTAGCGACTGGCGCCACTGAATCCATTGTACGTATAAACGCGCCTTATCTCTGGTATCTCAATGTTTTAAAATCACGTCTACGTAGTAGACTGATTAGTGAATTTTGTATGTTCTAAACTTGATTAAGTGAGCGAAATTATTTTCAATATACCGAGTGTTACATATTTTTGAGGTCAACCTATATTATAAGTCACGTTTAAATATTTTAACTCTTTGCTGCACGAGATTTGATACAATTTCCAGACCCTTGCTGCACGAAAAATTAAAATACAAAAAAAAATAATGTTTAAAGTTTAATCTATGACATAGTAACAAAATAAAGTTTTATAGTACAAAAAATATATAAAAAATATTGCCAAAATGGCGTTTACGAGGTGGTCCATATTTTGTAGCATTGTGCAGTCTTCAGCTATATTTACTAATACTGTTTTCCACAATCAGGCAAATGTTAATTGATTTGAATCATTATTATTACTACTGTGATATTTTTGAAAACAATCTTTGTTTTTTCCAAGACACAGTGCAACCTCACATATACTACATGCCCAATCAGATCGCATTGGATTTGCCTTGGTACTGTAAAGTGCACATCTTCTGCGGGTTGATCGGCCGGGTTGATGAGATGAGGAGGTAAATCTAACTTCTGAAGGCACCTTACGACTTCTCTTCTGAATAGACCCCCCGCCATTTTTTCGTTTTGTTTTTACCTCTACTAGCATTTCTGCAAGCAAACCATCTATGACATTTCGTCTGAAGTCCTTAAGAGTCATAGGTGGCAATTTCTTTAGTTTATATAATACATAACTGTTTACGACGGCGCAGTCTATGAAATGTCAAAATATCCTCATGTACCATCTCTTGCTTTTCCTATCGATTTCGTAAGTGGATTTAAGTTGATCGAATCTATCCACACAATTCATATTTCTATTTACACTGTTAGAACATTCGGACATGAAATTTGTTTTGATGAGCCGTCTTTATCTCACGTTTTCACTTCGTTTGTTGATTGTGGATCGTGAAAATTTGAAAGCAAATCAACTGTTCGTTTGTCTTTCCATTTGAGGAAGCTTATTCCATCACTGCTTATGTTATAGTCATGTTCACCTTATTGCAGAGATTTGTCTTATGTGGAAAAAAATGCCTCAACGGACTTATATTCATAAGACTGCAAAGAGTGCGCCAGGCTGTAAAGCAATTAAGGATAGACTTACCTTAATATTTTGTACAAATGCAGCTGGTCATATGATTAAACCCGGACTTGTTTACCGATCACAGAATCCACATGCTCTTAAATACAAAGATAAAGCTTGCCTTCCTGTGTTTTGGCAATCAAATCGAAAGGCGTGGGTTACGGCTGTTCTATTTACACAATGGTTTCATCAATGCTTTATTGTGGAAGTTAAAAGATATTTGGAAAAAGAAGAATTACCATTTAAAGTGCTGCCGATACTAGACAATGCTCCTGGGCATCCTGTGTCACTAGGCACAGAAGATAAAAATGTTGAAGTGCTTTTTTTTACCACCTAACACGACCTCATTGCTTCAACCCATTGATCAAAGTGTCATTAGATGCTTTAAAGCTATATACATATATTCGACAGGTTTTCGAAATACTGTATACAATGGCTAACGAATGCTCTGATATCGGGCTCATGGAATGCTGGAAGTCATTTACAATTGCTGACGCAATTCTATTTATCAAAGGAGCGATGGAGGAATTAAAGTCAGAAATGATAATAGCATGTTGGAAAAATCTGTGGAATGACATCGTTCTTAGTTCTGAAGACACACATGATATTAATTCACATCTAACAACGATATTTAACATAGCGCAGAAAATAGATGGAGAAGGATTTAACGATATAACCCAAGAGGAACTCAGTGATTACATAAACGAAGAGGATCAAGTATTCACCAACGAGGAATTGGAAGACCTTGTGAAATCTTCTCCAGAAGCGAGTGACGATGAGGATGAGGGTCAAAAAGAACCGCCAGCTTGGACGCTTGAAAAATTTTCAGCGATATTTCGAACTGCTCAAACATTAAAAGAACAGATAGTAGAATATGATCCAATAATGGAACGCAGTATTAAAATTACTCGCACTATAACAGAAGCCTTGAAACCTTTGGAGGATTTGTTTATTGAAATGAAAAGACAAAAACGACAACTACCAATAACTATGTACAGGGTTATTGACTATATTTGGACCAATAGATAACTTTGTTATTTGAAGGATTAGAAAACGTTTAAATTAGGAAAGTTGTAGGATTTCACTCAAGGCGCTAGAATTTGATATCAGAAAAAACAAACGAACGTCGTAAAGCCGTCAAAAACGGCTAACTTAGTTTTTTTTAAATGGAATACCCTATATAATGTTACATAATCTGATTCTAAATAAAATTTCGAGTATATTCCATTTATATAACATATACCTACATTCAACTGTTTTCGCGCTATCGCTGATTGAAAATCGTACTACTAATATGTTTCCATAGAAACCCCGTAATGACTTACGTAAATTCATATACGAAGGGTGTAGAAAACATATTAGTAGTACGATTTTCAATCAGCAATAGCGCGAAAACAGTTGAATGTAGGTATATGTTATATAAATGGAATATACTCGAAATTTTATTTAGAATCAGATTATGTAACATTATATAGGGTATTCCATTTAAAAAAAAACTAAGTTAGCCGTTTTTGACGGCTTTACGACGTTCGTTTGTTTTTTCTGATATCAAATTCTAGCGCCTTGAGTGAAATCCTACAACTTTCCTAATTTAAACGTTTTTCTAATCCTTCAAATAACAAAGTTATCTATTGGTCCAAATATAGTCAATAACCCTGTACATACTTTGAAAAAGTCGACAAAACTATCGATAATGCACAGCCATCAACATTGTTTGCTTCGGATCTAAATAAACAATCGACTGCTAACTTGGACTTGGAGGAAGATGAATGAATATGTAGCTCACGATGATAAAGTTTTTCTTGGTGTATATTTTCTTGTTGTGTATGTAAATATGTACTACATATATGTACATATGTATGAACTTATATATTTATTAAACTTAAATTCTATTAGTGCCACAGCACAAGAATATTTATTTATTTATTGGTAATTTATTTTAAATAAATATTATATAACTTATTTTTTCTTGTTTCATTGTTTTAACTTTGTTTCATATTTCATATTGTACTCGAAAATAAAGCGTTCGCTACTATCCGCGGAAGACCACAGAACCAAACCCCCGCGGATATGGGGGTATTACTGTACTGACAACAACGTTCGTTTCAATACACGGAGTTTAGCTCGCATTTAAGGTAAAAACAGACCGAACCTGTATATAGCTCATAATTTGTGTTGTTGTGCAGCTACATATAAATGATTTTGTAGGTGGTCCATTTTGTGGACCGATGTGTCACAACTTGCTGGAAGTTGGTGGTTCAAGTTGTAATCCTATATGCAGCAAAGAGTTAATAGTTTGAACAGATTGCATCATTTTCTTTATTTTTCTTGTGACACACCTGCAGTGTAAACTTTATATACAGGTGTCCCTTATTAAAGTCAATTCTAGAGATTTCTTTTTTTTGTTGTTATTACTTAACTTTTTAAACGTCAATTACTTATTCGAGATACTACTTAACTTTCTTGAACCTCTTTTTCTGTTATAACTTTTGATGTTATTGAACAATTTAAATAACCTTTGATTAAATTTTCTAATTATCGGACCTTTCGCTTTTTCTTTTGAATTATTTTGTTGTTACCAGTATCCTATATCCAACTCAACTGATGTGTCCCAACTGGACATCATGTCCATCGTGGACATTCTGTGCTGTAAGATTAATGTTAATTTGTATAAACTTTTTGTCATTGTTATTTATGTTCCTCCAGATGTAAATGTTACTGATTTTGAGTTGTTCCTGGAGCAGCTGGAACTGTTTGTATCTGATTTAACTAATGTGGTTATCATGGGTGACTTCAATGTGCTATCGTTTGGCTGTCCAGGAGTCAGCGATGGTAAGTCACATACCATGCAGAATTTCATTGATTTCACAAATCTTGAACAGAGGAACAGTGTGCCTAATTGCAATGGGCGTCTCCTGGATTTAGTACTGTCAGATGTCGATTGTGAAGTTTGTCATGACAATGCTCCCTTGCTATCGATTGACTTACACCATCCGGCTCTCTCGTTCGATGTTGTGCTTACACTTCACAGGGTTGTGAACTTTAAACTAAGTCAGCCAATCGGCGGTACTTATAACTTTAAAAAAGCTAATTTTCCTGACTTATATGCGGCCCTTATTGATATTGATTGGTCATTCCTGGACATATTAACAGATGTAAATGAGGTTTGCACTGAATTTTACGGCAGACTTTCTTCTGTTTTTGACAAGCATGTTCCTGTTTATCATAATAAAAGGTCTAGATATCCTATCTGGTATACTCGAGAAATCGTTCACTACATTAAACTGAAGGAGGGTTATCGCAGTAGGTTTCGAAGGTTTGGTAACTGTGCTGACTTGGCGGGTTTTCGCAGGGTTAGGACATTGCTGAGGGATCTTATTTCCTCTGCATACGGCTCATACTTGACTGCGGTTGAGAGCGGCATCATTGAGGATCCTAAGCGCTTCTGGTCGTTTATACGATCTAAAAAAGGTTCAACTAGAATTCCGGGCAGACTGAATTATAATGATCGACGACCCCAATAAAATTGTTAATGCCTTCGCGAGTTATTTTGCTTCGGTGTATCTTCCGCCGGGTTGCAATAACGATGATCGGGATGGTATTGTGAATGACCTGCCAAATATAAATATTAACGTGTTCCTACCTGGGACTGTTCGAGAGTCTATCCTTCGACTTCCTAATAAATTAACTGCAGGTCATGATCAAATTTCCAGTTTCTTGATAAGAGATTGTGTGGAGATATTTACGCGACCTCTGACAGTTTTATTCAATTTGGTCTTAAAAACAGCGACTTTTCCTGATACTTGGAAGTTGTCACGAGTTTGTCCCGTTTTGAAGAGTGGTGACGCAGCCATGATTAATAACTACAGACCAATATCTATTTTGCAGAATTTTGCTAAAGTGTTCGAGATATGTGTTTATTCGCATATCTACCCATCTGTTTCAAACTTTATTTCGGAACACCAGCATGGTTTCATGGAGAAGCGATCTACTATTACTAATTTGGCGTACTTCATGCAGTACACCTTCCACGCTATTGATGGCCAGGGGCAGGTGGACGTTATCTACACGGACTTTTCTAAGGCGTTCAATAGAATCAGTCATTCGGTGTTGTTGGGGAAGTTGAGGCGTTTTGGTTTCAGTGACTCCCTGGTCTATTTATTTTCTTCTTATTTGCACTGCAGGTATCAGTATGTTCAGTACAACGGATTCGCCTCCTACTGCTTCCTTGCAATATCAGGCGTACCACAGGGTTCCAACCTGGGTCCATTACTGTTCCTGATTTTTATTAATGATCTGGTGCTCTGCGTCAATTCGATGAAGGTACTATTTGCTGATGATTTAAAAATATTTCATAGTATTCAAGATGGCGATGATTGCGTCTTCCTGCAGGAACAGTTGGACAACATTGCCGGTTGGTGCCGACATAATAAATTGGACCTAAATATCTCGAAATGCAAGGTTGTCACATTTACGAGGAGGCTGCGGCCTGTGAGTTTTGCCTATGCTTTGGGGGGTGGGATCCTTACCCGTACTGCCTCGGTTAACGACCTTGGGGTTACATTTGATGCGAGGTTGACGTTTGTTGAGCATATCTCTGGCGTGGCGTTGTCGGCGCGAAGAGCCTTGGGCTTCATTATTAGGAATTGTTCTTCCTTCTCTAATATAGCTGCTTTTAGATCCTTATATTTTGCATTGGTTAGGTCTAGACTAGAATATGGTTGACTAATTTGGAATCCTGTCTATGAAACCCATAGGCTCTCTCTTGAGGCTGTTCAAAGGAAGTTTCTGACATTTTTATCACTTCGCGTTGATGGTTTCTATCCTCCTCGTGGGTGTGAGCACACCGAGCTTCTGGCACGTTTTGGGGTGGCGTCTTTGGAATGTAGAAGAGCCATTCATGCTATCTCGTTCTTATACAAGTTGTTACACAATGGGATTGATAGCCCATCCTTACTCTCCTAGGTTCCATTTCTTGTGCCGCGATTGGTGTCTCGGCGGGGTGATGCATTCTACTGCCCTCAGGCTAGGACGAATGCGTTACTTGGATCACCCATTTTCTCCATGTGCACGAATTATAAGCAAATATCCGGTATGTGATATTAATTTCACGTGTCTTAGATCTGTGGTTTCCGTGGCTGGGGAGCACTTCCGTTAACGTCGGCTGGTGGGGGTCTGTTGATGGCAATCGGTTTGGGTCTGGCTATGATAATTAATTGTGGTTGTAACAACAAATGCCAGAGTGTGAGATTATTACTGTCTATAGTTATTTTTATATCACTTTACTGTGTTTTGCTATCCGTATGGATTTTGCATACTGTTCAGTGCAGTGGAGTGGGACTTGCTCTGCGATTGGGTGCACTGTTACTTTTACTTTTACTAACAGTAACTGTTACTTTCATTATTATCTCTTTTTTTATTGTTATCTTACTTTCTTTTTTGCTGTATATGCTTTTGTATAGTGCATAAATTGTAAATTGTTCTGTAATTGGATTGTAATCTGTTGGGCAATAAAATACTATTATTATTATTATCAACTACTTATATAGCACTTACGTATTTATTAACATTTTCTTTAACAGGCTTTAATTAATAATGACGCCCTCTTAATATGTCCACCTGTTTCGACCCACACCGTCTTCGGCTGAGCGCCAGCCCGGAATTTGCATTTTTCTAGTGTTTTTGTTTTGATGTCGTAACGCCAGCGCCGTATAACTGCCACTTAGGTCTACAGTAATTTTATACGTGGCAATGTATTAAAAACAAGGAGTTATCTTCACTCAGCGACAAATATAAAGACAATTAATAATAATAAAATGACAATTTGACAGCAAGCTGTCATCTAAAAGGTTTCAATGACTCGCGAGATATAAGCTAAGAAATCGCAATTACACATTACTTAGACATCCATGGATTTGATTTTCTTAATACTGCACGTATTGTTTTGATTACACATATTATTTGAATTAACACATACCTTTTACTTTCTTATACGTAGTATAAGGAAGTATTGTGATGATGAAAATTTTCGACCTCGAGATTTTTGCAGATGTCCACGTTTTGAAGTCACCTGATACCGAAAAATGAGGTGTGGCCACCACACGACTTTCTTATACGTATGAAAGTGTTACTTCCGGTCCGAATTTTGAAATTTCATTTATACAAAAAATATTCCAAATCCAACTCTAAATACTTTTGTACTCTTCATAAATATACATAGAATGCATAATTTACGACATATTTGCAAAAAAATGGTATTCGGTAAGAGTAAAAGTGATACTTCCGGTCCGAATTTTGAAATTTTTTTTATACACAAGATATTGGAAATTAAGTTCTAAATACTTTTATATTCGTAGCGTACCTGTCTAAAAAGCATGACTTGCAAAATATTTGCAAGAAACTGATTTTCGATAGGAGTAAAAGACCTACTTCCGGTAGGAATTTCGAAAAACCTTTTTAATAAAAGTGTTCACAATTTAAATTTTAAGTACATATGAATTCTTTATAAATTTGTTTAAACTTAGTAACTGACGAAATATTTGCAAAATTCGATTTTTTCACTGAAGTAAACTACTACTTCCGGTCTGCCGATTCTGCTCAAAATCTAATCAGTTCTCAAGAGGGAGATTATATTCGTAAATACAAAATTTGGAATTGATATCTACAGCGGTTTGACCGCTATCGTGGTCACACACACAAGACATTTTTTACAAACCACTTTTTTGGTATCAGGGGACCTCAAAACGTGGACATCTGCAAAAATCTCGAGGTCGAAAATTTTCATCATCACAATACTTCCTTATACTACGTATAAGAAAGTAAAAAATGAGGTGTGGCCACCACACGACTTTCTTATACGTATGAAAGTGTTACTTCCGGTGCGAATTTTGAAATATCATTTATACAAAAAATATTCCAAATCCAACTATAAATACTTTTGTACTCTTCATAAATATACATAGAATGCATAATTTACGACATATTTGCAAAAAATCGTTATTCGGTAAGAGTAAAAGTGCTACTTCCGGTCCGAATTTTGAAATTTCATATATACAAAAAATATTGTAAATTCAGTTCTAAATACTTTTGTACTTTTGATAAACATATATAGAATGCATAACTTACGACATATTTGCAAAAAATCGTTATCCGATAAGAGTAAAAGTGGTACTTCCGGTCTGAATTTTGAAATTTCTTTTATACAAAAGATTTTGAAAATTATGTTGTAAATACTTTTATACCCGTAACCTACTTGTCTAAAAAGCATGACTTGCGAAATATTCGCAAAAAACTGATTTTCGATAAGAGTAAAAGACCTACTTCCGGTAGGAATTTCGAAAAACTTTTTAAATAAAATTATTTTCAATTTCAATTATAAGTATATATGAATTCTTTATAAATTTGTTTAAACTTAATAGTTGACGAAATATTGTCAAAATTCGATTTTTTCGCAGAAGTAAACTGCTACTTCCGGTCTACCGATTTTACTGAAAAACTAATCAGATCTCAAGAGGGAGATTATACACGTAAATACAAAATTTGGAATTGATATCTACAGCGGTTTGGCCGCTATCGTGGTCACACACACACACACAGACACAGAGACACACACACACACACACACACGCACACGCACACACACACACACACAGACATTTTTTAAAAACCACTTTTTTGGTATCAGGGGACTTCCAAACGTGGACATCTGCAAAAATCTCGAGGTCGAAAATTTTCATCATCACAATACTTCCTTATACTACGTATAAGAAAGTAAAAGTGGTTTTTAAAGAAAATTCTGTGTGTCTGTCTGTGACCACGATAGCGGTCAAACCGCTGGAGATATTAATTCCAAATTTTGTATTTACGTGTATAATCTCCCTCTTGAGATCTGATTAGTTTTTCAGTAAAATCGGTAGACCGGAAGTAGCAGTTTACTTCAGTGAAAAAATCGAATTTTGCCAATATTTCGTCAACCACTAAGTTTAAACAAATTTATAAGAATTCATATGTACTTAAAATTAAAATCGAGAATAATTTTATTTAAAAAGTGTTTCGAAATTCCTACCGGAAGTAGGTCTTTTACACTTATCGAAAATCAGTTTTTTGCGAAATATTTGCAAGTCATGCTTTTTAGTCAAGTACGTTACGAGTATAAAAGTATTTAAAATATAATTTTCAATATCTTTTGCATAAAAAAAATTTCAAAATTCAGACCGGAAGTAACACTTTTACTCTTACCGAATAGCGACTTTTTGCAAATATGTCGTAAATTATGCATTATGTATACATTTATCAAGAGTACAAAAGTATTTAAAGTTAGATTTGCAATGTTTTTTGTATAAATGAAATTTCAAAATTCGGAAAATTAGTTTTTTGCGAATATCTCGCAAGGCATGCTTTCTAGGCAGGTACATTACGAGTATAAAAGTATTTAAATTGTAATTTTAAATATCTTTTGTATAAAAAAATGTCAATATTCGGACTGGAAGCACCACTTTTACTCTTATCGAATAGCGATTTTTAACAAATATGTCGTGAGTTATGCATTCTATATATATTTATCAACAGTACAAAAGTATTTAGAACTGGATTTGCAATATTTTTTGTATATATTGTAACGTTTTCGGGTTCCAATAAACAACTCGTGCAATTATTTATTTAAAACAGTCTGTATATTTATATACTTAAAATTATATAACAATATAAAAACATAAAAACTAACTTATCACACTTAAACTACTACAATTTAATTATCACAGGTATTTATTTATATAACTAATATCTCTGTCCGTATTTATTTACATCACACTATTTATATAAGACGGCACTACTCAAAGAACTATTTATTTGGCTACCACTATTTATTTACACGCACTCGATCCCGCAATGAATGAATCCCGTAATGTCCCCGCGATTACTTCCGTAATGACCGCCGTAATGAATCATGCCGCCTTATATACGTATGTGAAGATTACTAGAGCATTCCCCTAAATTCCATACTTCTCTCGATGTGTTGAAGAATATTCCAGACATCTGTCTCCGCTTTCGATACAGTACCATGCGTAAGTGTATGACTCACCGCTTTACGATATTTACCGGCCGAGAGATAATTTATGGTCTTTTTTGTGCGTGTGACAATTTCGTTTTTATCGCGCCGAGAGAACTCAATTCGTTTTATTTAATGTAAACACATTTCGTTACATTGCCCCCTTCTTAAAAACTGCGTTTCGTCCCGAAACACTCTATTCCATGTTCTTGACGCTGGCGGATGACGAAATCCACACCGGGACCCACGGGTGCACCCAGCCGTCTTGTGGCAATGGCAATCCACCGTCCCAGGCTGCACAACGGGCTGATCGGGCCGACAGCCGCACACGACCATTTCCGTACCAGCACGCCGAAACACTGCCTCCAGCATGTTTCCTGCGATTTTCCATACCAAACGGTCTAATCCGCAGCCCATCCTCGGAATTGCCAGCCTCCCCACATCCTGCTCGTGTGCACGTCCTCGTAGATCGACAAGGGATTCCCATAAGCTGGCTCTCTAGGTTTTCCAGCAATTTGTCGCACATCCGCCACTTCACCGCCGTCACGTCCATGGTATGGGGTAACTGGTTGAAACACACCATCCCTGGCTCACTATGAGGTGTTAGTCTCATGCGATAAACGACGTCATCTATTTGCTCTAGTATTTCGTATGGTCCCTCCCAGTATTCTTGGAGCTCTGGGGACAGGCATCGGCGACGTTGAGGATCATACAACCAAACAAGGTCTCCTTCTCCGTAACCATCTCTCTCGGCTTGCACGTGGTAACGATTCTTCGTCCTGTCGCTGACATCCTGAGTGTGATGGCGTACTCGCTCGTGGACATCCTTCAACCTTCGCCAGGATCCACTGACGCAGTCTTCTCCATTTGGGTTCTCCACAACACACTTGAGTAGATCCATCCTCTACTTTCAGAGAGTCCCATTGAGCCCAGTAGGAGTCCAGTCCCTGTGAACGAGGAGCCACTTCTTGCCAAGCCGGTCTGCGACCAATTCCCTTCCAAACCATCAATGAACCAAGGTCTTCATCAGCTTCTTGACCGATCCGCAAATTGTCAGGATGCCACTGATCGTCAACCACGGCAGTTCAGAATGTGTTGGCCGATTTTTCTTCTAGTCTGTTACTATGCCTGCAGTCTTCTAGACATGGTCTTCTTGCAACAGCATCAGCAATTTGGTGTTGCACAGATGCACTTTGCGCTATTTACTTTGAGGCTCCACGATACTGGGTCGACGATTGCCTCTTCTCATCGACCCGTTTCATTTTTCGCTGCTCCGCTATGGTTTTCTTGGGCTTCTTCGCGCATTTACTATGCGCATGGCCCATTTCCATCTCCATTTCCATTTCCATCTCCATTTCCAATTCCAACATCGGAGCGTTCTTCTCTTGGGTTGCACCTTATTCACCAATCGTCGGACTACCTGTCCCAGGTGCGCATGCCCATACTTCATCTCAAGACGCTTGATCAATTTAAGGTAGTCTTGACACTCTTCCGGAAGTACGGTCTGCAGAACATCACTGGCCTGTCCTCTTAATGACACAATCAGACCAGTATCTTTCTTCGGGGACATCCATCCATTTGCTCTTGCAGCGCCTTCGAATTGTTTCCGGTACGTCATCCATGACGTCTTTCCATCGAATGTGGGAGGTTTTACCTTTGCCTTTGCTGTTCGGGCAATCTCCAGGCTTCCGCCCGAGATGTCATGGGGACCGCAGTCGTTCGTCGCTGGCAACTGAAGCTGAACCCCAAACTCGTCCCCCATTCCGAACACGCGCTCCTCAACTTTCTGTTCCATGGCTTCGATGGCCTCAGAAAATTCCTGCCTCCCATTCGATGAATTCTCTTGAATGTCTTCCTTAAAAGTAGTCTCGAGTTGTTTTGAATTACTTGCAATTTCATTTCTTAAAGCTTTTGAATTATTTGCAATTTCATCATTTAGTCTTGAAATGTTTTACAACATCTTTTATAGTCTTCATATCACTCTCAAAATGTTTTGCCATTTTATCTTTTAAGGTTAACATCTCATCTTTTAGAATTTTTGAATAATTTTCAATTTTATCTTGTAGAGTCTCGCGCCATTGTTTTGAAGAATTTTTAATTTCTTCCACTATTACGCTTACATCAGGCTGTACTTGAAACAAATATTTTTCGGGATCCTTACCTTCATTTATTAAAAGGTCACGAAGCCGGTCCTGGAGAATTGCTTTTTTTCCAGACGCATCTGCGTCCCTTTCTTCCAATTCTGCCCTTAACTCGGAGACCTTTAATTCTTCCAAACGTTTGGTAGCCATTTATTTATTTATTTGCACTTCTATATTGTTTATCCCACACTGACACCAATTGTAACGTTTTCGGGTTCCAATAAACAACTCGTGCAATTATTTATTTAAAACAGTCTGTATATTTATATACTTAAAATTATATAACAATATAAAAACATAAAAACTAACTTATCACACTTAAACTACTACAATTTAATTATCACAGTTATTTTACATAACTAATATCTCTGTCCGTATTTATTTACATCACACTATTTATATAAGACGGCACTACTCAAAGAACTATTTATTTGGCTACCACTATTTATTTACACGCACTCGATCCCGCAATGAATGAATCCCGTAATGTCCCCGCGATTACTTCCGTAATGACCGCCGTAATGAATCATGCCGCCTTATATACGTATGTGAAGATTACTAGAGCATTCCCCTAAATTCCATACTTCTCTCGATGTGTTGAAGAATATTCCAGACATCTGTCTCCGCTTTCGATACAGTACCATGCGTAAGTGTATGACTCACCGCTTTACGATATTTACCGGCCGAGAGATAATTTATGGTCTTTTTTGTGCGTGTGACAATTTCGTTTTTATCGCGCCGAGAGAACTCAATTCGTTTTATTTAATGTAAACACATTTCGTTACAATATGAAATTTCAAAATTCGGACCGGAAGTAGCACTTTTTTGATAATACCTTGCAAAGTATGCATTCTATAGAGATTTGTTAAGAGAATAGAAGTACTTAGAATAGGATTTTGAATAATTTTTGTATAAAAAAATTCTTAAAATTCTATAATTTGAAACGCTCATACGTATAAGAAAGTCGTGTGGTGGCAACACCTCATTTTTTAGTTGTGTCACACACATTATTTGTGTGTTAATATTGGATGTTCTCTTAAGATAACTAAGCCATCTGATTGACTCGTATGAATAGTATACAACTCTACTCCCAATTTTACATTACCTAGTCTTTTAATTGTGCAATTAGCGTCAATATTATTTGTGTGGTGGAGTTGAATGCATATCTTAGATTAATCAAGACCGTTTGATGAAACTGTGTGGGTAATAGCGATGGTTCTATGCTTAAAAGTTTACATTTTCACGTTTCCACATTTCTAGTTTACATTATATCTCGTTAGTCATTGAAACTTTTTAGACGACAGCTTGCTGTCAAATTATCATTTTATTATTACTAATTGTCTTTATATTTGTCGCTGCTCCAAGATAAGTCATTGCTTTTAATACATTCTTGTATATTTTGGCAAAGAATTTTGATATATTTGGACAAAATTAACGAATCACTTATTACTTTTACTGTTAGTTGTAATTTTCAGTTTTAATTCGTGAAATATAGTATCTAGGTCGCTTAGGATGTCATCCCTTATTATGGAAAAAAGAAATGCAGTGATTTGATGTTTTTAAGGATATATGTTTGCAAATAAGTGTATGTGGTGTTGATTCCTAAAAAGCTGTTACGCAAAAATTGGTCAGTTTAATTTTGTTGATCATTAGTTTAAATTTAATTTGTTTAAAATAATAAAATAAGACTGTCTAGTATAGCTAGAGTTGAATATATGAATCGTCAACGCAATTTAATTGAACATGAAGCAGCGCAAGCACTAGCTCCGGTTAATGATGGTCGTAGCCAACGTTATGTTGCTAATTTGTTAGGCGTTAAACAGTCAACGATAAGTCGGATGGTTAAACGTTTTAATGAACTTAGGAATTTCTCTAGAGCAAGGTCGTAAAAGATCTACAAATGAACTAGATGATCGATTTCTTGGGCAGAAATCCGAAACGTAGAGATTTCTGGAAGAACAGTCAGTAGGCTTAATGAAGCAGGATTATAGAATAGGCGACCAGCAATTGCACTACTGCTCACCAGGCAACATAGAGTTGCTAGATTGCGTTTTGCTAGAGCTCATGCAAACTGGACAAGACTGGAAAAAGTTTTGTTTTCGGATGAAACACAAGTCAGTCTGAAGTCACCAGATGGACGTGAGCGTGTTTGGAGAAGACCACATGAAAGGTTTGCAGACTGCAATATCTCTCCAAGTGTTCCATTTGGTGATGGATCAATAATGTTCTTGGGGACAATATGTTTTGACGCTCGCACGGAGTTGATACCTATTCACAGAGATCAATCAATGCAAATTTTTTATCGAGAATATTGTAGAAGAGCCATTTGCCCCATTTTCGGTGCCAACTGTCTCTTTATGCAAGATAACGCTCAACCACACGTTGCTGCAGACGTAATGGACTACCATCGAGACATGAATATTCAAGTTATGAAGTGGCCACCTAAAAGTCCGGATATAAATCCCATAAAGCATCTGTGGGATGCACTTAAACGCCGCATACCTGCTCCTACTACTCGTAGGGAACTTGAAGAAGCTGGGGTTGCTGAATGGGAGTATATTCCTGAAGCCACCATCTGCAGCTTAATTAGTAGTATGCCTAGACGAATGCAAGCAGTTAAAAGAGCAAGGGGAGGCAATACCTGATATTAATTTTATAATTTTTAGATTAACTTTCTTATAATTTCTAAATGTTCACTGTGCCTTGAAGTTTAGATATTACTGTAACATTTTTTTAAATTAACATTGTATCACTTTGAAAATATTGCTAAAAGTTAGTTACATACAGTATTTTTGTTACAATTCATGCATTATAATTTCAATAATAAAGGTTTTTGGCGAATTTTGTCACTTACTTTAAGAGAAGCGTTAATTTTGTCCAGATTATATATAGTTAAGTGTATTTAGAAATTATACAACGTTTAATAATAATAACTTCTAAAAAAAACATACAAGAAAGTTTGAAAAAGGGCGACGTTATAGAATTACTTTTTATGTACTTCAGTGTCATTATTTTCTACTGTGAATATTAACGTCCGAAACTGGAATTTTCATTATTTTTCGTCTCTCTCTAACCACCCAAACGCATTATTATTATTTTCATTTAAAGAACGGTTTTTTAGTTCTATGGATTGTCGAAAAGCTTCTAAAAGGTACCTATGTATGTACCTACGAGTCAAGAATAGAACAGGAGAGAGTCTCCTTAATAATAATATTTGTCCAAATTTGGTAACTTAATATGGCCGCCGCAATGCCTAGGCGTGCATAAATATTTTGTATAGGGTATATGTACACTTACTGTGTTCTCGATAATCATTTAAAATAGGTTGTTAGTCCAAAAATAATTAAATAAATATCGTGAGTGTATTATGTTTTCAATTCTTTTCTTCTTTTTAATATATGTATTATAAACGGGTTTAAATGAAATCTGCGTCAAAAATATGACAAATATTAAATGACTTGGATATATATGTTACGACACTGAACACATAATCAGACATGTCAGATATATGACAATTTATTTAAAATACCTCTTTTTAAATTATTATTGCCTATGTTGAATGCCAATGAAATAACTTACCGATGAAGAGAAAAATTAATATTCTTTGTTCTTGCCGTTTTAGAACAACCACAAGCCACACAATTGACCATTATAGAAACACTAAAATGTCATTTTTGACATAACCGGACATAACTGACCTATCGAAACTGGTAACTCCGTTTAAAAAATACCTATTTCCCCACAACGTTATGCTCTCTCCTGTTCTATTCTTTACTCGTAGGTATGTACCTACACATTTAATGTGGAATATGTTGTACGTATTATATAGACAATTTAAACAGTACTTCCCTTCCCAATCATTCATTTTAATGACCTAAATTATATTTTAGTGAGCCGACTACTTCTCAAAATGTTGATAATACATTAGATATTCAAGATGAAGATTAATTGAATATAAAGCGTATAAAGTCAAAGGTTCTTTTCCTGTATTTCGAATTGTAGATTCTGTTTTTTCATAGCGAAAGTAATATTAGGGCGTCTGAAATCACCTGCACCCAAAAAACGTACTTACACTTCCCACGCCAAGAAAAAGACAATATGTGCTACAGAATTAATGAAATGGAAACACTACTAAATAACAACACAATATCATTTTCTTTACAACGCGGTGACATATTATTTTAAATAATTATTTTATTTAATTTTAGCGACAACAATGCATCGAATATCAAAGAACAAGTAAACACGGTAGACAACTCTCAAGTATGTAATGTGCTTCATCTTATATTTATTAAATAATTAATTAATTAAAATTTTAAGATTAAAGGAACAACAACGGCTAGAAATATATAATTTTGCCGACACTGATAAAAATTTTGCAACCAAAGAAGTGAGAATCGTAACTCCTCGTAAAAATGCGTAAGCCACTATTGTTATCACAGTACATACCTATGTAATACTTAATTCAATATTAGTTCACCTTTTCATTGCGATCATATTGCATGCCACGATATTACAGATACTGTAGACGAACGGTATAAAATTTCATACAAATAAACTATTGTTTTTTCATTTGTAACAAATTAGAAGTTATAGATTCCTGCGACGATCCTGAAGTTGAGAACATTAAGGGTAGTTATATCATTGACGGAATAGAGTTCTTTGAAGGGAATTAGAAGCTTAGAAAAGCATCAATATGTATCTTATAGATGGTCCAACGGATATTTCAAGCTGTTATCAACAAATATTCGGTCATTAATCTGCACTTTAAAATTTCAATGTCCGTATTGTAAAAAAATAAAAGCCGTGACAAGTGAACCCATCAAAAATAATGACACTAAAAACATCGAAAATGAACTTCAAAAGAATAAAATCACACATCTTACCATTTTCCATTCAAATATGGAAGAGGTTTTGTCTTCGATCGCAATTAAACCAATTGACAAAAAAAGCTATTCAAAATACGGAGGTCAAACTAGGCAAAGTCCGTACAAAAATAATTCACTTTTTTATTTTTAACAATTTTTTTTTTAATTGCTTCTTAATTTAGGTGTGGCAGGAAATACTGTATTCTACAATTGCTGAAACATTATTAGCTCTCGAATACGAGGATATTTTAGGAGATGGTACACCTTTTATAACACTTATAGTGGACGGGGGATGGTCACATCGTAGTCATGGGCAGCGCTACAGTGCCAATTTTCGAGTAGAGTGTTATTGGTCTCAGAACTAAACAGCTTCCCCACTTAGATGTCCGCAATAAATACTGCGCTTTGTGTCAATACCTCACCAAGATTAATAAGTCGGAGAAATATCAAAATTGCTTTAAAGATTGGAATGGAACTTCGTCAGCAATGGAAGCTGACATTCTTGTACATGCCCTAAGGAGAGCCGAACAAATACATACGCTGGAATATCGTCGTTTTATTAGGGATGGAGATTCATTTTGACGCCAAAAAAAAAATCAGGTGTGGCCACCACACGACTTTCTTATACGTATGAGTGTTTCAAATTATAGAATTTTGTCAAAAAAATTATTCAAAATCCTATTTTAAGTGCTTATATTGTCTTAATAAATCCTATAGAATGCATACTTCGCAAGATATTCGAAAAAAAGTGCTAATCGCTAAAAGTGTTACTTCCAGTCCGAATATTGAAATTTCATGTATGCATACAAAAAACATAGCAAATCCAGTTCTAAATCCTTTTGCACTCTTGATAAATATATATAGAATGCATTATTTACGACATACATATTTGCAAAAATCGCTATTTGATAAAAGTAAAAGTGTTACTTCCGGTTCGAATTTTGAAATTATTTTTGTACAAAGGATATTGGTAATTATATTTTAAATACTTTTTTGTACTCACCGCATGACAATTTGGCGCATGCATCGCTCGACCAGCAAGGAGTATTTCCCGGTCGACACGACTGTAAAAATTGCAAAAAAAAACTGGCTCTTTGGGACATTTAAAAAAAAAAGAACTTGATGGTAATAAAATTTAGTCTATAAAATTCTACTTCCCTCGACTATTCTTCACTGAAAGTTGGGGAAATAGAAGTAATAATTAAAAATTAATCCAATAAATTTGTTGGTCCTTGGTCCTTCTCCATCTGGGTTCTCCACAACACGCTTGAGTAGGCCATTCTCCACCTTCAGAGAGTCCCATTGAGCCCAGTAGGATTTCAGTCCGTGTGAACGAGGAGCTACTTCTTGCCAAGCCGGTCTGTGACCAGTATCTTTCCAAACCATCAACGAACCAAGGTCTTCATCTTCAGCTTCCTGATCGATCCTCAAATTGTCAGGTTGCCACTGATCGTCAACCACGATAGTTCTGAGTGTGTTGGCCGATTTTTCTTCTACGCGGTTGCAATGCCTGCAGTCTTCTGGACATTGTCTCCTTGAAAGAGCATCAGCGTTTTGGTGTTTAAGGCCGGCTCGGTGCTCGATGTCGAAGTCGTATTCCTGCAGTCTCTCAATCCACCTGGCCACCTGACCTTCAGGGTTCTTGAAATGCAAGAGCTTCTTCAAAGCTGCATGATCGGTTCTAATCGAAAACTTCCTTCCATATAGGTACTTGTAAAAATGTTCGATGGACTTGACCACCGCCAGTAGCTCACGTCTGGTCACGCAGTAGTTCCGGTCGGGCTTGGAAAGCGTCTTGCTGAAATATCCGATTACCTCCTCTTGCCCTTCTTGTACCTGCGAGAGTACGCCGCCAATCCCAACATTGCTGGCATCAGTGTCCAAAATAAATTTACCAAGTGGCAACGGATAGCTCAGGATTGATGCACTTATCAGAGTCTCCTTCAGTACTTCGAAAGACGCTTGACATTCGCTATTCCAGTGGAAAGGACCATTTTCTGTCAGATGAGTCAGGGGCTTTGCAATGTTGGCGAACCCCGGGACGTATCGCCGATAGTACATGCACAATCCCAGAAAACTTCTCACCTCATGCTTGTCCTTTGGAATAGGTCATTTTCGCACGGCTTCTATCTTCTTTGGGTCGACAACAATTCCTTTACCAGATACCATATGCCCAAGGTAACTTACTTCTTTACAAAAAGGGTAACACTTTTTAGGATTCAACTTCAGGTTTGCACCTCGTAGCCTTCGGAATACCTCCTCCAAATTCTTCACGTGATCTTGAAAGGTTTTCCCAACTACAATCACATCATCAAGGTACACCAGGCAAGTGTTCCACGAGAGACCCTTTAACACCGTGCCCATAAGTCGCTCGAAGGTAGCAGGCGCATTACACAACATAAAATGTGGCATTTTACGGTCATGCCTTTTGACCGTAAAATGCCACAGGCCCGCCCCCATAGTGAACGCAGTCTTTTCTTTATCGCTAGGCTCCATTCCCACTTGCCAATAACCACTCTTCAAATCCAAGGTGGAAAACTATTTCGTCCTAGCCAAAGTGTCCAATGTGTCGTCTATACGTGGCAAAGGATAGCTGTCTTTCTTCGTCACCTCATTAAGTCGGCGATTGTCTACGCAGAATCTAGTTGACCCATCCTTCTTCCGCACAAGTACCACTGGCGAAGCCCAAGGACTGTTAGAAGGCTCAATTATACCTTCACTCTCCATGTCTCGTACAATTTGTTCGGCTTCTTGACGTTTTGCCAATGGCAGTCTTCTGGGTGCTTGGCGAATTGGGTGTGCATCGCCTGTATCGATCTTATGCGTGACTACATTGGTTCTTCCTTTGGCGCCATTCTTGATTCCAAAGACATCCCGATATTGGCATATCAGGTCTTTAACTTGCTGTTGTTCTTTTCTATTCAGACCTCGGCAAGCCAAATTGATGACGTTTCGGAGCTCTTCTGGAACGTCAGTAGGCGCACCCGTTTCCGCTTCATCTTGATGAACGATGGCCGATACGGGACAACAACATCCCAATACAGTGCCTTTTTTCAACGTTACGGGGTAATAATTGACGTTCATTACCCTTACTTGCACGGTCCTCTGGGATCTTACCAGCGGCTTTGCAATCATTATTCCTCGGCCCACTTCCTCATCATCAACCTTTGGCTCCATCATCGTAACCTTCCCTTCAGTCAGGTCCCCTTCCATGCAAGCTTCCAGCATCATCTCAGTCCGTTCACCGAGGACAGCGTCCTCTGCCAGCACAATACGTATGGAATGGTTATTCATAGAACGGAGGACGAGTTCTTCATTGCCTATCTTCAAGACGCCCAATTTCAGGTCCAACTGGAACCCATATAGCTTCATCACATCCATTCCCAAAATAACTTCTTCCTCTATGTCCGCAACCAGGACGCGATGTTGGATTGATACTAGTCCAATGCCGATCTTCACATCGTCTTCTCCTTTTACGGTAGCCGCTTCGCCTGTTGCTGTTCTGAGTTGCCATTTGCTGTGTAGTAACGACTTCTTCTTTTGAATCACATCGGGTCGCACTATGGTTTTCGTCGACCCAGTATCCAATAGGCCGGCATAAGTTCTTCCTTCCAGAATAACATCTACGTAAAGGTTATTGGCGTTGTGTTGAAGAGATGCAATTTGCGCTATTGATTTTGAGGCTCTACGATACTGGGTGGACGATTGCCTCTTCCCATCGACCAGTTTTAGTTTTCCTGCTGCTCCGCTATGGTTTTCTTGGGCTTCTTCTCGCATTTACTACGAACATGGCCCATTTCACTACAATTTCAGCATCGGAGCGTTCTTCTCTTAGGTTGCACCTGATTCACTAATCGTCGGACTACCTGTTCTAAGGATTCTTCGGCTTCTGGTAGATCTCTGACAGAACACACTCTTGCAGGGTTTCGAGATGCCAGTTTTGCGGTTTTGAACTCCAGACTACATGCCAAAGCATCAATTAGGGTTTTTGGTCTTGCCAGCCTCAATGCTTGCTGTGTATCGCCATCTCGAAGACCATCTATGAATGTCTGCACAGCCAACTGTTCCGAGAAGCTATCTGGAGCCGTTGGATACGCCAGACGAACCAAACGGGCGATATCCGCTTCGAATTCTTGGAAGCTTTCACCCTTTTTCTGCAGACGATTCTTCAATTGTATATGATAAACCTGCTCCAGGTGTGCATGCCCGTACCTCATCTCAAGACGCTTGATCAATTAAGGGTAGTCTTGACACTCTTCCGGAAGTAAGGTCTGCAGAACATCACTGGCCTCTCCTCTTAATGACACAATCAGGGCAGTAGCTTTCTCCGTGGACGTCCATCCATTTGCTCCTGCAGCGGCTTCGAATTGTTTCAGGTACGTAATCCATGACGTCTTTCCATCGAAGGTGGGAGGTTTTACCTTTGCCTTTGCTGTTCGGCAGATCTCAAGTTTTCGCTTCAGGTGTCATGGGGACTGCAGTCGTTCATCGCTGGCAATTGAAGCTGAACTTTAAATTCGTCCCTCATTCTGGACATGCGTTCCTCAAATTTATGTTCTACGGCTTCGATGGCCTCAGATAATTCCTGTCTCATATTCGATGAATTCTTTTGAATGTCTTCCTTAATAGTCTCGAGTTGTTTTGAATTATTTGGAATTTTATTTAACATCTCATCTTTTAGAGTCTCCATAGTAGTCTCGAATTATTTTGAATTATTTGCAATTTCATCTTTTAGAGTCTCGAATTGTTTTGAATTATTTGCAATTTTATTTAACATCTTATCTTTTAGAGTCTCCATGGTAGTTTCGAGTTGTTTTGAATTATTGGCAATTTCATCTTTTAAAGCTTTTGAATTATCTGCAATTTCATTTTTTAAAGCTTTTGAATTATTTGCAATTTCTTTTTTAGAGTCTCCACAGTTAAGCTTGGATCAGCCTGTACTTGAAACAAATATTTTTCGGAATCCTTACCTTCATTTATTAAAATGTTACGAAGCTGTATCTGCGTCCCTTTCTTCTAATTCTGCCCTTAACTCGGGGACCTTTAATTCTTCCAAACGTTTGGTAGCCATTTTTTTTGCACTTATTGTTCACCCCACACTGACACCAAGTTATTGCGTTTTCGGGATCGAAATAAACAACTCGTGCAAATGTTTTAAAACTGTCTGTATATTTTCACACTTAAAACAAATCACAATATAAAAATATAAAATACATGTAACGCACTTAAAACTACTACGAATAAATTAACATACGTATTTATATCTATCACTACTATTTATGTCTGTAATATTTATGTAATAAATATTGCACCGCTGACTTATTTATGTTTACTTGAACTGCACGACTACTATTCAATGAATGAATTCCTTATCCCGGGCCCCGGCGGCTTTATATCTGCAGACAAAAAGTCTAGAAAGGTGCGAGCGAACTCTGGATAAGCTCGGGAGTATACTAGAAGAAAATCCAGACTGTCTGTCGCTGACGCAGTACATGAGTGCAGATGATTTACGACTTGTTTACTGGTACGTTTTTGTCGTCGCCCGGAGGTCTGCTTCTTTTTTTTTTTGTAGGCTTATTTCGTTACAGTAGCATCAGAAAACTTATCATCCAACTCTGCTTAACAATTTATATTGTTAATTAGTAAATAAAATGTTAGCATGTGTGCTTTTTATTCTTTGTACAACTTCTATTGCACATGTTACATTAAAGGCTTACATTTTGACATTTAAATATAATTTGGTTCCATTTTTTTTGTTACCAACGTCAAAACAACAAAATTAGCGTGCGATAAAGTAATACTTTTGCAACCAAAACGGGTGTCGTAAAGTGAACTTTATAGCACCGAAATAGAAAAAAGCATTTTGCACATTACACCCACACAACCAGTCTATAAACTGTAAGAGCTTGTGTTGAATTTTCTCGTCACGGTTTTATTAGTTTTCGAATTGTGATCTAGTTTAATCAATAAATCTGGGCTAGGGAGACCTAGATTTTTTAATTCTATCTTAATGTTATAGCTCAGTGTGTTATTTTCTATCATTTCGATTATGTTACTAACGCAATTCATAGTTGCATTTGCACCGATAGAAATTACAACATACACTCACCGCTGTATATTACACACTGAACCGTCAACCGGCACCATAGACTGACATATCTCCGCGCGCTACCCGCGCCAGTTTCATCGCTCGATTTCTAATACAGACGGGACAGTCGCGCGAGATGCCCCGGAGCCTACGTCAGACTGCAATTTTTAAACGCGCTGAAAAGACGGACTGTTACTTCCGAAAACATATTATTTGTTATCAAACAAATCAGAAAAATTACATACAATTAGGTACCTATTTATAGTTAATTTATCTGTTAAAAGAAATTTGTCACGGGGAGGGGGCCGTTGCCTTCTCTGCAGCACCCGCCACTGCAAGACGACTTGTTGCAACAACAAAAAATCATTCTTTTGCGTAAATCCTACAAACAAAAAAACATGAAATTAAGGGAAAAGAAGATTATGGACCCATGTCAAAAACTTGATATGGATGACGACGAAAAATGAAACACTTATTCTTAAAAATGATTTACAGATTGATGCAGCGGAACGGGACAACGTTTAGAACATTACCAGAGGATGAGAAAATTATCTCTGGTTCGAATACAGAAACAATGGTACGTGGGCTAATCTTGTAAATACTATTTTATATGGTAGAGTGCCTAACACTGGAGCTATAGAACTTCTACGAAAAATATGCTATTGACAATTACAAATTATTTTCAAAAGAAAAAGTAGTAAACTGTGGGCTGTTTGTGTCGACACATGGCTACTTAGCCGCTTCTCCAGATGGGGTATTAGAAAATGGGCGAGGAATTGTTGAGGTGAAGTGTCCTAAGTCTGCAGAAGGTAAAACATTCGATGAGGTAATAAGAAATTTAAGGAATTTTTGTTTAAACCACAAAAAATGAATTCCGTGAATTAGTTGTGTGGACCCTAAGGCATACATGTTGAAAAAACTTTTCCAGACCAGAAGCTATGGGAAAACAATATGCTTTCAAAATCACTTTTTTTTTTTTTTGAAAAAGCTTTTTTGCCCGAAATTTTAGACCCCAGAAAATGCAGGAGCATGAATGATAGGGCACCACACAGTGGAACATAAATACAATTAGGAATACAACTTTGTATATTTAACATTTATCGTGTTTTTCGTAGTGTGAGTATAATGGCTGTCAGTGCACATACACATATTCTGCGATATTTCAGTTGTTAATGTGTTCTTTAAAGGTAAAAATTACAACAGTTTTCAGAAAGTAATAATCTTTCAGACATTTCAGTTTCTGAAACATCTATTTCCGAAACTACTTCTAGATCAAACTCCACAAAAGAATGTTCTTCAAGTTGTTCTTCTCTATCTTCATTAATATCATTGTCTAAATCAAGTGTTTTCGTAAAAGCTTTTATAGATGTGGCACATCTGCAAAGACAAATATTTCCTGAGAAATATCACGTGGGTGATAAAAAGATATTTCTTTATTATGTCCAACGTTTAGTATTTAGTAGGGATTAGAGACCGCCGATACCATTTCCCATATCACTTGTTATAGCAATTATAATAAACCCTGCTTCTTACAATTTCTTGCATTATATTTTTCTCTATGTTTTGATCAAACTTATAGTACATGAATTGGTTGCTTTCAATTTCCCACAAACACTCCTGGCATCACAGTTTAACAGGTTATGTGGGGCACTAATTTCTGATTTCTTTTGTCAATGCAGAGTTTATTCGAAATGTAATTTTCGTCAAAATCTCATCCGATGAGGATGGTACACAAAGGGTCGACTGGCATTGTTTTTTACTTTGCGAATATTTTCTGGTTCATAATTAAATAGTTGCTGCGTCAGAAGAATTTCAAGACTAGTGGCGGCAAAATGTATAGGGCAAATGCACGCTAAAATCAAAAAAAAGAGAGAATTCAAATGGCTTGCACTGTAAGAACGTGAAAAGAGTTCTCATATCGAATTGTAATATAATAAATTTGGATTGAAATTATTTGAAAGCACTGGTCACTCACCGCATTTTAAGTTGAACTTACCTTTTTACTGACAGGCTCGTATTCATTTATTTGCCAATTCCACATCTTTCAGCAAAACTAAATTACTTTATAATACACTGCTCAAAAAAATTAGGGGAACACTTTTTTCAAAACCTGTAACTTTTTAAAGAGGTCAAGGAAAATCAAATTTGGTATACTTCAACGGCATATTGTAATGAAACAAGCCCACAACGAAGCAAACATCCGGGCGACGACAAAAGGAAAGTAAACATTGGCGCGACGCATCATAAATCATCCACATATGTATAATGTGTGGGCGACGAAAAGTCTCGACTGTCTCGCGAATGTTTCGTGGCCTATCGAGAAGAACACTAACGTTTTTCTGATGTGTTCCAGATGTTTCGTATGCGTATATAAAAGCAGTTGAACCGATGGATGAGTCATTCCGGAATAAGAGATTCGTTGAATAGTCTCGTGCGAAGATAAATAAACATAAATAATTAGTTCCTTGAGTGGTAGTCGAAGAGTAAACATAAATATAAGTAGTACAAAATAAATATAGTGGTGCCGTGTTATATAAATAGAGGTGATATAAATACGGTAGTGTTACATAAATATTAGTAATAGAAATAAATACATGTGTTAATCTATTTGTAATAATTTTAAGTGCGATACTTTAGTTTTATATTTTAATATTGTAATTAATTTTACGTGTGTGAATATACATATAGGCTGTTTTTAAATAAATAAACTGCACGAGTTGTTTATTGAGAACCCGAAAAGGTTACAATTGGTGTCAGAAGTGGGATAAACAAAATAAGTGCAAAAAAATAAATAAATAAATAAATGGCTACCAAACGTTTGGAAGAATTAAAGGTCTCCGAGTTAAGGGCAGAATTGGAAGAAAGGGACGCAGATACGTCTGGAAAAAAACTATTCCCCAGGATCGGCTTCGTGACCTTTTAATAAATGAAGGTAAGGATCCCGAGAAATATTTGTTTCAAGTACAGGCTGATCTAAGCTTAATAACGGAGACTCTAAAAGATGAAATGGCAAAACAATTCGAGACTCTAAAAGATGAAATTGCAAAACAATTCAAGACTCTAAAACAGGCATGGCCAACATACGGCCCGCGGGCAAGCTGTAGATCTGGTAGAAAAATTGACCCGGCGGCAAAATATATTTACACAGCAAAATCGATTACAAGAATCTGCTACTGAAGCAAGTTTACTAGTAGCAAAACGGATTGCTCAATGCGGAAAACCTTTTTCTGAAGGAGAATTTGTAAAAAAGTGCATGTTGGATGTTTGTGATGTAATGTGTCCAGAAGTTAAACATAAATTTGAAAATATAAGCCTGTCTCGGCAAACTATTGCCAGAAGAATAGAAGATATGAATGTTCATTTAAATGATCAGTTACTGAATAATTTAGAATCGGCCCATTTTTATGCAATAGCTCTTGATGAAAGTTGCGATGTAAAGGATACTGCTCAGTTATTAATTTTTATCAGAGCTATCACTGCAGATTTTCAAGTTTCGGAAGAACTTTTGTCAATTGTTCCTATGAAAGACACAACAAAAGGAGAAGATCTTTTCCGAGAGGTCGAGAAATGTTTTTTGAAATACAATATTGACTGGAAAACATTAGTGAATGTAACAACAGATGGAGCACCAAATATGGTTGGAACAAATATTGGTCTCATAAAACGAATTGAAGATAAAATTTCTGAAATTGATCCAAATCATAAAATTATTCTCATACACTGCATCATTCATCAACACGCATTATGCAAAAACATTTTAAAAATCGATCATGTTACAAACGTAGTTATGAAATTAGTGAATTTCCTTCGATCAAAAGGGTTAAAACACAGGCAATTTATTGGACTCCTTGAAGAACTAAATACCAGTTATTTAGATGTACCATATCACAATAAAATCCGTTGGTTAAGCTTGGGAAAAGTGTTAAGACGTGTGTGGGATCTTCAAGAAGAAATAAAAATATTTTTAACGTTTAAAGAAAATGAGGATTTTCCTGAATTATCAGAACCAAATTGGATTTGTGATTTAGTATTTTCTTTTGATATACTCGCACATTTTAACGAATTTAACGTATGTTTACAGGGAAAAAATTGTATGCTCATGATTTAATACAAAAGTTAAAATCTTTTGAAATGAAGCTTAGTCTTTTTTCTAGAAATCTGGCTGAATGCAAATTTGATCATTTTCCAACGTTAAAGGCCGTATCTTTAAATATTTCAAGAGAAAAGGTTCAAGAATTTAATAACAATATCCTTGCACTAATGACAGATTTCGAGCAGCGATTCGATTGCTTCAAGAAAATTGATAAAAATTTATCTATTATCCGAAATCCATTTTCTGTACATGTAGATGACGTTCCTGTTGATATACAATTAGAAATAATTAATTTACAATGTGATGAATTATTACATGAGAAATATCGAGAAGAGCAAGAAAATTTGTGCAATTTTTATAAGCAATTGAATGATGGAACTTACGGAAATTTAAAACAACTTGCAAAGATACATTTAGTAATCTTCAGTTCAACTTATATTTATGAACAAACTTTTTCATTAATGAATCTAAATAAAAATACAACAAGATCAAGATTGAATGATTCACATTTGGAAGCTGTGTTAAGAATAGCTACTACAAGTATAGAGCCAGATATTAAGCAAATAGTAGGCGATGCAAAGCGCCTCAACAAGTCACATTAATTATTATGTTAATTTGTTATACTAAATTACTTACATTTATTCATAAACAAATTCAATAATAAAATTTTGTTTGCTTAAACGAATCGTTTCTGTTTTTTTTAATTTTTTTACATTTTACATTATTTAAATTTAATATTTCGTCCGGCCCGTGAAAAAAGTTTTCTTTCCAATCCGGCCCGGGGGCAGAAACTGTTGGCCACCCCTGCTCTAAAAGATGAAATTGCAAAACAATGCGAGACTAAAAGATGAAATGGCAAATAATTCAAAACAACTCGAGACTACTTTTAAGGAAAACATTCAAAAGAATTCATCGAATGGGAGACAGAAATTTTCTGGGGCCATCGAAGCCGTAGAACAGAAAGTTGAGGAGCGCGTGTTCGGAATGGGGGACGAGTTTGGGGTTCAGCTTCAGTTGCCAACGATGAACGACTGCGGTCCCCATGACACCTCAAGCGGAAGCCTGGAGATCTCCCGAACAGCAAAGGCAAAGGTAAAACCTCCCACCTTCAATGGGAAGATATCATGGATGACGTACCGGAAACAATTCGAAGCCGCTGCAGGAGTAAATGGGTGGACGTCCCCGGAGAAAGCTACTGTCTGATTGTGTCGTTAAGAGGAGAGGCCAGTGACATTCTGCAGACCTTACGTCCGGAAGAGTGTCAAGAACAGGTAGTCCGACGATTAGTGAATCAGGTGCAACATAAGAGAAGAACGCTCCGATGCTGGAATTGGAAATGGGCCATGTGCATAGTAAATGCGGGAAGGAGCCCAAGAAAACCATAGCGGAGCAGCGAAAACTGAAACGGGTCGATGAGAAGAGGCAATCGTCGACCCAGTATCGTAGAGCCTCAAAATCAATAGCGCGAATTGCATCTCTTTCAACACCAAAACGCTGATGATGTTGCAAGGAGACCACGTCCAGAAGACTGCAGGCATAGAAACCGACTAGAAGAAAAATCG
Organism: Amphimallon solstitiale; assembly: GCA_963170755.1. Taxonomy (NCBI): domain Eukaryota; kingdom Metazoa; phylum Arthropoda; class Insecta; order Coleoptera; family Scarabaeidae; genus Amphimallon; species Amphimallon solstitiale. The sequence continues at coordinate 96,623,086 of OY720676.1, read as the reverse complement.
GCCAACACATTCAGAACTACCGTGGTTGACGATCAGTGGCAACCTGACAATTTGCGGATCGATCAAGAAGCTGATGAAGACCTTGGTTCATTGATGGTTTGGAAAGGTACTGGTCGCGGACCGGCTTGGCAAGAAGTAGCTCCTCGTTCATAGGAACTGGAATCCTACTGGGCTCAATGGGACTCTCTGAAGGTGGAGGATGGCCTACTCAAGCGTGTTGTGGAGAACCCAAATGGAGAAGACTACGTCAGCGGACCCAGGCGAAGGTTGGATGATGCCCATGAGCGAGTACGCCATCACACTAAGGATGCCAGCGACAGGACGAAGAATCGTTACTACGTGCAAGCCGAGAGAGGTGGTTACCGAGAAGGAGACCTTGTTTGGTTATATAATCCTCAACGTCGCCGAGGCCTGTAGCCAAAGCTCCAACAATACTGGGAGGGACCATGCGAAATACTAGAGCGAATAGATGACGTGGTTTATCGCATAAGACTAACACCCCATAGTGAGCCAAGGGTGGTGCGTTTCAACCAATTGGCCCATACCATGGACGTGACAGCGGTGAAGTGGCGGATGTGCGACAAATTACCGGAAAACCTAGAGAGCCAACTGATGGGAATCCCTTGTCGATTTACGAGGACGAGACAAAACATAAAGAGGCTGGCAATTCCGTAACTGGGCTGCGGATTAGACCGTTTGGAATGGAGACTCGTAAGAAACATGCTGGAGGTTGTGTTTCGGCATACTGGTATGGAAATGGTCGTGTGCGGCTGTCGGCCCAATCAGCCCGTTGTGCCGCCTGGGAAGGGGGATTGCCATTTCCACAAGACGGCTGGGTGCACCCGTGGGTCCCAATGTAGATTCCATCATCCGCCAACAACAAGAACATGGAATAGTGTGTTTCGGGCCGAAACGCAGTTTTTAAGAAGGGGGCAATGTAATGAAACAAACCCACAAAGAAGCAGACATCCGGGCGACGACAAAAGGAGAGTAAACATTGGCGCGACGCATCATAAATCATCCACAAGTGTATAATGTGTGGGCGACGAAGAGTCTCGACTGTCTCTCGAATGTTTCGTGGCCTATCGAGAAGAACACTAGCGTTTTTCTGGTGTGTTCCAGATGTTTCGTATGCGTATATAAAAGCAGTTGAACCGATGGATGAGTCATTCCGGAATAAGAAATTCCTTAAGTAGTCGTCGGACGGAACAGACCAAAGTAAAAATAAATAAAAGAAATAAATAAATAGTTCCTTGAGTGGTAGTCGAAGAGTAAACATTAATGTATGTAGTACAAAATAAATATAGTGGTGCGGTGTTATACAAATAGAAGTAATATAAATACGGTAGTGTTACATAAATATGCGGACATAAATATTAGTAATAAAAATAAATACCTGTGTTAATCTATTTGTAATAATTTTAAGTGCGATACTTTAGTTTTATATTTTTATATTGTAATTAATTTTACGTGTGTGAATATACAGACTGTTTTTAAATAAATAAATTGCATGAGTTGTTTATTGCGAACCCGAAAAGGTTACAATATATTTAACTAAAGAAAGTTACAAAAACAATTTTACAACTCCTAGTTACTTCTAAGTTACACTTAAAAATGTAAATTAATAACGCAAATAAAAAGGAAACAACTGTCATAGTATCTATGAGAGTAGGTTTTTCTGTGGATTGGTGAGGTTTAATACCGTGTATGCCCTCCACGAGCACGAATCACTTCCTCACACCTGCGTGGCATGCTTCGCACTAGTCTGCGAAGATATTCTTGGGGTATGCTTTCCCATTCCTCAATCAGGGCTTGTGTCAGTTCTTGTATGGTTAGTGGTGGATTAGGGCGCTTGCGAACACGTCGGTCAAGCAGATCCCACACGTGTTCAATAGGATTCAGCTCAGGACTTAACGCCGGCCATTCCATGACCTGAATTCCACGTTCTTGTAAAAAAAATCTGGTGATGCCGGCGGTATGTGGCTTTGCATTGTCCTGCACTAGGATCAAATTGGGACCGACACCATATGCAGCAGGCACCACATGGTCCTTCAAGACATTTTCTATGTTACTATGTTTATGTATTGCATTTAGTCTATTAGGAACCACAACAAGATCAGTTCTGTTGTCTCCACCGATTCCAGCCCAAACCGTCACAAATCCAAGACCAAATCTATCCACTTCTTGTATAGTAGCGGCTGAGTAGCATTCACCAGGACGTCTATATACACGTACTCGACCGTGGCAACGAGTTAAACGAAATCTGGACTCGTCCGTAAACAGTACAGCCGTCCAGTGACGAAGTTGCCAATCTCTGTGATCCAGAGCAAACCTTATTCGCGCCGCTTTGTGATGCTGTGTAAGGCGTGGTGCGCGGACAGGTCTTCTTGGTTTCAAATTCGCTTCTATTAATATGTTTCTAACAGTTTGATCAGAAGTTTCTATTCCATGTGCTCGTCTTAAGTCGTTTCGGAGGTCTGTTGCTGTGACAATACGCTTACGTAGAGAGGAAAGGACAAGAAATCGGTCTTGATTTTTAGTAGTTTTTCGATTTCGACCTTGTGTAGTTCTTCTGACATACTGGCCAGTCTCCCGAAACCGATTCCATAAACGCTGAATAACAGAAGGGGAAACTCCAAGGTTGCTGCTAACATGTCGAATAGAGTGGCCGTGCTGAATAAGGGCGACAGCACGAGCAACTTGCACATCACTAAGATGCCTCATTTTACTTCTAATCAACGAAGATTGGCAACTGAACTTATCTGTCATCTTTAGTAGGCTTTCATACGTCAATTCAAAGCATACTTGGAATTTTTTCCATTTTGTTTTGCGTTATTAATTTACATTTTTAAGTGTAACTTGGAAGTAACTTAGAGTTGTAAAATTATTTTAGTATATTTTTAAAGTTAAATATATGCCGTTGAAACATACCAAATTTGATTTGCCTAGAACAATTATTTAAAAAGTTACAGGTTTTGAAAAAAAAGTGTTTCCCCTAATTTTTTTGAGCAGTGTAGTTTCCTTAATTTTCCGGTTGTAATTTGTTCACCCAAAATCTGCACGATTGCATTTTTAGATAAGAGTCGATCGCAATAACTGATAAATTGCAAGTTACACACGTACAGAATAAAATACCCAAACATGAAAACAAACTGCATTTGCTACCTCTAAGATGACGACATGACAATGAGTTACGTTTCTGACACACAAATTACCTACCTATGTAAAAAAAATGTAGTATACAACACGTTTTGAAAATAAACTCTTATACAACATACTTGCAAAAAGCCCACTTTTACAACCCAGAACTGGTTACTAGATTTGAAAACACGAGTGCGAAACGAATGAGGGATTTTCAAAGTCGGTAACTATTCTGACAATAGACTTTTTGGACTTCTATCATGTTCTTTCATTATTTCTTTAATTAATTAATTTAAATTAATTCCATTAATATCAAGTCATATTGTTCTATTTTAGTCATTAAAAAGTTGTCTTATATTTGCTTCTTTTGTACAGTATAATTTAAAAAATTACGAAACGATCCATCCACTAAACATTTACGGACACACCTCCCTGCGTCATAATCACGCATAATGGCTCAGACCCACAGCCGACCGTTTTCTGTAAAAAACTACGTGAAAAATAGCATGAAGTAAAATTACTATTTACGTTTCGGGCGGTAGTTTTCATCAGTTTTTCTCTTTTGGATTATATTCAAAAAAATCTTCTTCACATGCGCCCTTTCTCAGTATTTAATAAATTCATTAAATACCGAAATTAAACATATCTCAACTATTATAACAAAAAAAAGTAAGATCTTGCATCTCCTTAGAAGGGCATTTAGCGTTTTAAACTTTAAGTCATATACTACTTTAAAAAATAGGTTCTGTAATTTGTTTATGTAGTATATTTGTTAAAAGATTTAGGTTGGCAAGTAATATAGGGAACTTCATATATGGTGTAATGTGGGCTCTTGTATTATCTCAGACAATAAAATGTTAATAAAACACTTAGATGCATATTATATATTTATGGCTACACCAGTTTATAAAAAGGGGAATAATTTTCCCGTACTTTTATCTCTCTTGCACACATGGCCACCACCTTTCGCATTAAATAATATAATCCATGAAATTTAAAGCCATAAGTAATACAGAAAGATTCAAAAAGATTGTGCCCTATCTGGTTGATATATGGTACATAGGTATGTGCCCGATTATTGGAATACTATTATAAATTTATCAGTACATAAGATCTATAAAAATTTATAAGATGGGCATGTATATCATATTTATTCTTGCAATTTTATGTAAAACATAATGAAAATAATTCATACTGTTAAGCATGAAGCAAATCAATTTCATTCTAATAATCTTCAAAAGATACAAGTTTCGAATGTAGATAATTGTAAGGAAAGTCATATCGAATGTATATATTATATTGTATTTTCCAATTAGCCACTACATTAAGCTGTCGCTTTAGATTAGTTTTATATATATCTTTAATATACTGGCTACAAATAATTTAATGTTTTTACACAATACAAAATACATTACTAACTACTGGTGATGAACACTCTCAGTGCAAGACCAATGTCTGCAATTGAACTACATCTAAAAAATTTCAATATGTATTCCCACATTATCATTTTTCTGTCAATTCTGAAATGGCTTTTGTATGTTAAGTACATATTTCTAAAAGAAATGTAATATACAAACCTGTGCGACTCTGATGACACAATTACTACACGAGAACCTATTTGTAAAAGTGGCCTCAATAATAAAGTAAGCAAAACATGGGAAAGATGATTAACCTGGAATGTTGACTCAATCCCATCATCTGTTTTTATAAATGGTAAACCAAAAACACCAGCATTTAATATTAATATATCAATCTTCTTATATTTTTGTTTTACTGAATCAGCAAAATTTATCACACTTCTCAAAGATTGCAAATCAATAGGAATAACATCAAATACATTGCTTGAATTTGGCTTGTCATCCCTAATCAATTTTATAGCTTTATGTGAAGAATCAATGTTTCGACATGCAAAAATAATATTACAACCATGCCTTGCTAAAGATCGGGATGTTTCAAAGCCAATTCCAGAAGCTGCACCTGTTATAAGGGCATTTTTGCCATACAAATCTTTTCCATGTAATACCTATAACAACATAATGCAGCAAAATAATATTTTCTTAAACTATTATTGGTCAAATACTTGTAAAGCTGTACTAGATGCATCAAATCTTTGCCTGTAATCATTTACATGCTCCTTTTGTTCTACAGCAAATGCTAATCTGGGATCTGTATATGTTGTTCTTTTATTCTCATGGTCAATGTAAATAACTTTGCCAGTGTTCTTGTCAATACATCTTTCCCAACCAAATGGCAAATCTCCGGAAACTACTTTCTTTTTGCCAGTTCTAGGATGAGTCCACTGAGTTTGTTTAGTTAAATGGTTAGCATAGAAAACGTTTCCATCTACTGTTACTCTTTCTTCCCAGCCAGGAGGCAACTCATCTTCACTATCAGAATCAGGCAAATTCATATCGTTATTTCAACTTTACCCTTTTAAGCAAAAGCACTTTTAATTATAAAACTGGATACATTAATCAGAAAATTCGTTTTGATATCTTTGTGCTCTTCTGGCAACTATTATCTCTTACGGCCGCCGGGTCTAGACAGTTTTTTAAATCGTGACTCAGCCCAATAGATGTCTCTTCGTTGGACATATACGGTCGATCGGTAAAACAGTTGGCGTATATACTTCCCAACTTCCCAAGTTGTTTTGCATTCGCGTCCACCACGGAGGCACTCAGCCTCCTGTAGAATTCATCGAAAACCAGAAGGAAATCGGGTGAGAAACACCTTTTAATTATTAATATTTATCTCACTGCCCATTCTCTATTAATTTCTATAACATGAATGTAACAAATAATAATCCGGTGCGACTGCCCGGAGTTATGTTTGACCGATTTCACAGGACGAAAGCTCCACGCGAAAGCCGGTAAAATGCGCGAACTTCAAACACTCATATCTTCGGATCCACACGGTCGATTTCGGCCAATTTTTGAAAGGGAGTCCTCAGAAGACTCTGAATTCAGACACACACACCTAGTACATTGATTATGTATAAGAAGATATACCAAGTCCATTGACAATCAAAATAATTACAAATGTTAGCGGAAGATGTCGCTTAACTATCCAAAATATGAAAAATTGCAACTTCGCGCGTGACTGCATTCAGGTTTAAAACCAATATGTTGCGCTATCTACGAAAGAATAGTTCGTATGGGTGTTTGTAAACTCTTGTGTAAATAAACCAAAAGCATAGACCAAAGTAACCGACACATATTATGTTTTTTTACATCTATTTAAAAATACTGGGGTGTCTCTAAAAGGTGCGGAAAAAACGCTACCACACATTTCTGAGGGCAAAATATGACGATCTAACCCAACTTACCTCAGTCCAAAAGTGGATGCTTTCGGAGATACCTAGAAAAGGTATACCTGGTAGGAGTTGATTGGAGCAGCCGTTTATGAGTAATCTGGATATAAAAAATTCATTCCGTATATGGACACATATGCTTCTGTAATTTGGGTGTTATTCTTGTGGCAATTCAATAAAATGGTGCTTCCACTTTTGGACTGAGGTAAGTTGGGTTAGATCGCCCTCAGAAATGTGTGGAAGCGTTTTTTCCGCACCTTTTAGAGACACCCTGTATATACCTGTGATATATACATACACATGATATACGAACAACGAATGAAGGGGTGTATTGTATGAAGTCGGATTATTTATTACTTCTTTCTCTATTTCTTTCTAATATTTGAGTAAAGAATCTCAAGTTTTCTTTTTAATGTATTTAAAATGTCATAAAATGCTATACAAAAATAGTCAGGAAAAATAACAGATCCCATAGAAGGATACTGAAAATACAATCTTATATTTACCTTGACCGTAACATCTTTAATAATTTTTCTATAATTATACTAAGAAGCCTTTTATAGTAATTTTACATTATGTTTGAGCTTTATTTCTTATATTAATAAACAGTAATTTCAAAGTATGCTAAAAAGAATAAATAATATGAACAAAAATTGTTCCTAGATTTATTTAACATGAATTTGACAAACAAAGAATATGTTTACTGTCAGGCAATGAATTAGGTAGTAATTGTAGTGGAATGGTAATACCGTATTTATTGTTATCTCGAACAAAAAATGCCGAATACAATGTGCGAGGCATAGGTACTTTGACACCATTTAAAATACGGAAGTGTGTAACTGGAGGGCTTTTACTTTCTTATACGTAGTATAAGGAAGTATTGTGATGACGAAAATTTTCGGCCTCGAGATTTTTGCAGATGTCCACGTTTTGAAGTCCCCTGATACCAAAAAAGTGGTTTTTGAAACATGTCTCTGTGTGACCACGATAGCGGTTAAACCGCTGTAGTAATCAACTCCAAATTTTGTATTTACGTGTGTAATCTCCCTCTTCAGATCTGATTAGATTTTCAGAAAATTCGGCAGATCGGAAGTAGAAGTTTACTTCAGTGAAAAAATCGAATACGCTCATTTAGTGCGCGTCATCAAATTCTGTTTGCATCCAGTTCAACAGACCTATCTATTGTGACGTATTTACTAAATGAGGGTTGTTTGCATCCACTTCACTGACTTATCTTATCACCGTGCTTAACAATTTGGCGTTGTGACGTATTTACTAAATGAGCGTATTTCGCCAATATTTCATCAACTACTAAGTTTAAACAAATTTATAAAGCATTAATATGAACTCGGAATTAAATTTGAGAAAAATTTTATTATGAAAGTTTTTTGAAATTCCTACTGGAAGTAGGTAGGTCTTTTACTCTTATCGAAAAACAGTTTTTTGCAAATATTTCGCAAGTCATGCTTTTGAGACGGGTATATTACGAGTATAAAAATATTTAGAACTTAATTTTCAATATCTTTTGTATAAAAAAATTTCAAAATTTGGACCGCAAGTAACACTTACTCTTATCGAATAGCGATTTTTTGCAAATATGTCGTAAGTTATCCATTCTATATACAGGGTGATTCTTAATGTATGCGACACCCTTTAGGAGCTGATTCCTGGGGTTATTTTGATCATAAAAGTTCATAAGAACATATGTATGTCCAAAACCGCTTAGTTCAGAAGTTATACAATGTTTAATAGAAAGTTAAAATAATAAATGGTTTTATTGTAAATTAACAAAATAATTAGTAAAACAAAATTAACTTATAGTAACTGTTGAAATTGACCGCCCCCAACTGTACTATAAGCTGCTATCCTCCGTCAGGGGTATTTCGAATTGTTTCAAAAGCTGCTATAATACGATTTCTTAGTTCATCGACATTTTCCATGGGAGTCGTATAAACTAATGATTTAAGGTGGCCCCAGAGAAAAAAGTCCAATGAATTTAAGTCTGGAGACCGAGGAGGCCACGGTTGTGGACCTCCCCGTCCTATCCACCGATTTGGATACGTACTGTCCAGAAACTCGCGAGCAAGTAAACTAAAATGCGCTGGAGCACCATCATGCATAAAATACATTTGTAATCTTAACTGCAACGGAACTTCTTCCAGCAGTAGTGGTAACTCCTCTTCACGAAAATTGCGGTATACCTCGCCATTTAACCGCATCGGTAAAAAATGTGGACCTAACAAGTGATCTGCAACAATTCCGGCCCACACATTGACAGAGAATTGATGCTGATGACGGGCATTCATTATTTCTCGCGGATTTTCTTCGGCCCATATGTGATTATTATGAAAATTAATAATCGCGTTTCTAGAGAAAGTAGCCTCGTCGGTGAAGAATATTTGAGGCAAATGGTTAGGATTTTGTACGACTTCGTGTTGCATTCATTGACAAAAAGCTAATCTTTGTGGAAAATCTGCTGGCAATAGAGCCTGCACCCGTCGAATGTGATGTGGATACAACAGGGCTGTGTTCATAAATGAATCGTTATAATTGTGTGTGTGGCGTTTGAGTAATTCGCTTTGCAGCTGGGGTGTCGACAGAGCGTTTTGGTATTTATGAACGGTTTTAGAGTGGTGACAAGTATGACAGCACATGTGTCATATAACCCCACATAACAGAAGCGGCAATTACAATCATATTTCCATGTGCGCATGTCGAGTCTTCTTCACCGCGGTTTCAAATCCGGCGTTTTTCAAACGCTCGAGTGATTCGAGAGCGAACTTTATGAACACATTACACGCGTACATCATTGAATCACTCATCTGTTTTTGAACGGTTTTGTGTGAAATTTTACCCTAGAGTGCAGGCAGCGTGACGTTTATGAACGCAGCCCTGTTGATCTTTCAATATTCTCCAAACTGTGGCCTGACTAATGTTTAAATCAAACGCAATTTTTCTGGTGCTTGTTGTAGGATGTTCCTCAATTTCATTTAATACCATTTCTTCAACTTGTGGAGTTCTCACTGTAGATGGGGGCCTGCTATCAGTCGTCCGTTTTTTAAAACTTCCCGTTTCACTAAGACGTTGATGAAGACGGGCAAACATGGAATGATGCGGTACGGTACGGTTCGGGTATCGTTCTGCATAAAGACGTCTAGCAGCACGCGCATTTCCATTGGCAAGACCGTAAACGAAATGCATATCACACATCTCAGGATTCGTATAATTCATTTTAGAAACTAGAAACTGGCAATAAACTGAATGAATACTCTGACACTATTGACAAATATTGAAATGACAAATAAACAATTCCAAAATACCGTACATAATCACAACACGTGCTTCTTGAGCAACTGGTAAACACCAACTGATTAGCATCGACAACGCGACCACTACGCATATTAGAGAAACAGGCACAGACTTGTTTACGAGCTTGTATTACAGTTGGGAGCGGTCATTTTCAACAGTTACTATAAGTTAATTTTGTTTTACTAATTATTTTGTTAATTTATAATAAAACCATTTATTATTTTAACTTTCTATTAAACATTGTATAACTTCTGAACTTAATTTTGTTTTACTGATTATTTTGTTAATTTATAATAAAACCATTTATTATTTTAACTTTCTATTAAACATTCTATAACTTCTGAACTAAGCGGTGTTAGACATATGTTCTTATGAACTTTTATGATCAAAATAACCCCAGGAATCAGCTCCTAAAGTTTGTCGCATATATTAAGAATCACCCTGTATATATTTATCAAGAGCACAAATATATTTAGAGCTACATTTGAAATATTTTTTGCATAAAAGAAATTTTAAAATTCGGGGGGAAGTAACACTTTTACTCTTAGGGAGTAGCACTTTATTTCGAATATTTCGCCAAGTATGTATTCTATAGAGATTTATTAAGAGAATAGAAGTAGTACAGTAGCATTTTGTTTATTTTTTCAGAAGATAAAAGTATTTAAATCTTAATTTAGAACAACTTTTGTATAATTTGAAACACATACACACACGTATAAGTCGTGTGGTGGCCACACCTCATTTTTTGAATAATGAAAAGCCACATTATATTTACGTCAAATATGTTCATTCCTGTCAATATTTTTTGACGTATCTGGACATTTTTTTTGTGATATATTATGTTAAAAATAATTTAATGGAAATTTTTATCTTTAAACGATAATTTTTTAATCAATAATTTAATTTCTTAAACACTTTCAATACTTTCAATAATTTATTTTAGTCTGTAAAAGAAATAGATGCAAAGAGGCTTGCGGTAAGGTGCGTGAAGTTGGCACCACAACTTGCGGCGCAAATGTTCTTTTTAGTGCCAAAAGTTTGCGCCTAATATGCGCCGTCGATATCTGAAGAAAAAACACCGGCGCATTAATTTGTTACAAAGTTATAAACAAAAATAGTTAATTAGTATCAATTTTTTATCTGACCAAAATTTCCGGCGCAAACTTTCAATATAGTGCAAATCGTTAGCTCACAACATGCGCCGTCGATATCTGAAGAAAAAACACCGAAGCACGTAATTGTTATAAAGTTATAAACAAATACAATTATATAGGTGCGTGAAGTTAGCACCACAACTTGCGGCGCAAATGTTCTTTTTAGTGCCAAAAGTTTGCGCTTAATATGCGCCGTCGATATGTGAAGAAAAAACACCGGCGCATTAATTTGTTACAAAGTTATAAACAAAAATAGTTATTTATTATCAACTTCTTACCAGACCAAAATTTCCGGCGCAAACTTTCAATTTAGTGCAAATCGTTAGCTCACAACATGCGCCGTCGATATCTGAAGAAAACACACCGAAGCACTTAATTGTTATAAAGTTATAAACAAATACAATTATATAGGTGCGTGAAGTTAGCACCACAACTTGCGGCGCAAATGTTCTTTTTAGTGCTAAAATGTATGCGCCGTCGATATCTGAAGAAAAAACACCGGCGCATTAATTTGTTACAAAGTTATAAACAAAAATAGTTAATTAGTATCAACTTTTTACCTGACCGAAATTTCCGGCGCAAACTTTCAATATAGTGCAAATCGTTGGTGCACAACATGTAATTAACTATTTTTGTTTATAACTTTGTAACAAATTAATGCGCCGGTGTTTTTTGCGCCGCAAGTTGTGGTGCTAACTTCACACACCTACATAATTGTATTTGTTTATAACTTTATAACAATTAAGTGTTACGGTGTTTTTTCTTCAGATATCGACGGCGCATGTTGTGCGCCAACGATTTGCACTATATTGAAAGTTTGCGCCGGAAATTTTGGTAATGTAAAAAGTTGATACTAATTAACTATTTTTGTTTATAACTTTGTAACAAATTAATGCGCCGGTGTTTTTTCTTCACATATCGACGGCGCATATTAAGCGCAAACTTTTGGCACTAAAAAGAACATTTGCGCCGGAAGTTGTGGTGCTAACTTCACGCGTGAAGTTGGCACCAAAAAATGTTTTTGTTTATAACTTTGTAACAAATTAATGCGCCGGTGTTTTTTCTTCAGATATCGACGGCGCATATTGGGCGCAACATTTTTGCACTAAAAAGAACATTTGCGCCGCAAGTTGTGGTGCCAACTTCACGCACCTCTTGCGGTAAAATTCAGAGATTTTACATGCATAGGTAGGTATTTAAGTAAACTTGCTTTTATATCCATAAAGCAATGAATGAATTACTTGTTCATTCAAATGCCTTGTGTACTATATCACTCACACTATATGATTTATATGTCTGTTGTATTTTAAAACCCTTGTTTTCTTTCCTCGCCTGTAAAGCCTACAGTGAATGAGTTTGGCGTCATGCACTAAACAAAAAAAACATACAAATAAAAGGATTATATCCATGCCTTCTTCCTTCGGCAAAGCTGAACATTTTTAAATATACATATGTATATTCATTATGTTTATAAATGCTTTTGTCGTAGAGTGGAACGTAAATAAAACATTTTTTATAAAATATTTTTTAATACCATTAGTATATACACATTTTATTAATGACTCTGCGCAGTATATGATCAGAATTATTATTATTACCTATATAAGAATTAAATTAAATTTATTTACTTTATTTTACAGCGTCATCTGTTTACTGAAAAGCCAAAACTAGGAATTTATTATGTTGGTTAACGGTTTAAATTTCAACTACCTTGAAAATTACCCCCACCACATGAGGACACTTTGACGACTAGCGCCCCACTGGTGGTGACATCCAAAATGTTGATTTTAGGCGCAACCTTTTTCTTATGGACTTGGACTATCTTCTTATACATAATCAATGCCCTAGTAAGACGCGTCGCGACATTAGTTTATTCACGTCCCTTGAGGACAGCAAACCACAGAAGGCATTCGCGCCCATTTGCGTGCTATAGCTTGTCCCAGTCATATTTGTGTTCATCATTTATTGTTTTACTTTAATCAATTGTTGTATGGTGTTTTTCATTGCTTTTATCATAAAGTTATATTTCACTGTTTGGCAGCTAATAAGGTACCTAAGTAATAATTGTTGTTTTATTGTTTACCGTCATCTCATAACAATAAAAGCATGAAAATGCGTCTGTTTCCAAAGGATGCAAATGTAAATTATTAAATTAATAGAATTGTAAAATAAGTTTTTTATTTAAAATGGTATAATATATTTTAGTTATTCAATTTATGGATGCAAGCTATAAAAAGTCCGAAACTAGAATTGCAAGCACCTACTGAAGTCTGAAAGAACCATGGAAAGAACTATTGAGTATGTGATATACATTTTGCTGAGCAAGATAGACGCCATGGTGCAAATTTGAAGAAACATAGTGTTCCATCTCTACATTTGCCATATACCGTTGAAGGTATGATTTTATTCTATTGTGTTGCTGTATAAAATAAAATCAAATGTTGATATAAGTAATTTCAAATGTGTGATGCATGTTACCGGAAAGATTTTTATAAAATTACTTATTCCATTTCATTTATTTACCTACACAAAAAAACATTAACAAAATATTGAAAAGTAAAACACTCACAGTGAATCCAACATCAAACATTGAAATTACTTGTGCGAGAACAATATATTAATCTGATTAAACACAAGAAGTTCTTCATAAAAATTAAGAATAGGTACTTAATTATGTACGTAATTTGTTTTATATTATTATTAGATATACACATGTATGTATTTGTATATCTATCAGTTATTTGTAATAAAGTAACTTCCTCATTTCTGACATTGTTTTTCTATAAGATTTTCTTTTTTATTAATTCTTTCTAGATCTATTTATCATTACAGTTGTACAATATAATGAGAAATAATGTTTGAATTTGAATTTCTGTTTTGATATAAAAATATATGTATTTTGTGATGGGTGAAAATAAATTAAAAAAAGAGTATTATTGTCTTGCAAACAGATTGAATGTGTTAATTGTCATCCGGCTTTAAAATGTGCATTAAAACGGTATATGAAAGTAATACGTGACTAAGCCCGCAAGAGGGCAGTTTCGTAGGTACTCAATTTTTATACATTTAAGGTTTGTTCCAACACAAATCAGAAACTAGCCAGGAGCAATTTGATTGGTTGCGAGAAATCACAAACCAGTAATAACCAGTTTCTGATTGCTTTTACAACATTTGATTGGATCCGACTCGTTTGTGATTTTATGTTGGAACAAACCTTATGTTTCCCATCTCTTGCTCGATAATTTTGTTTGTTGACTAATGTCAGGCCGTAAGCATAGATGGCGCAACTACGTATTTCATGGCCAACTGGATCTTGCTATCATGACGTTTTATGAGTATAAATCAAAGAGATTGGACTATATAGAGAAAGCAAAGGGAATTGATAAACAGCCAAGCGATTATAGTCCTTATTAAACCTTAAGAAAATCCGACGGCGTCAATGAGACGTGCTGTCATTGGTCCAAATGTCGTGCTCGTGTAGAATTTAACGAAATCGTACGAGCACGACATTTCGACCAATGACAGCACGTCTCATTGACCGCGTCGGATTTTTTTAAGGACTATAATCGCTTGGCTGTTTATCAATTCCCCTTACCCCACCTGCAGTTGTTGCGGCCAAACATTTCAGCTTGATACTTTCTCTATACATTCCAATCTTTGTATAAATTCACATAGGTCGCATTCAGCAGACAGATCGTAAACCGTTCCCGCTCCAATTGTTCACTTGACAACAGTTAAGTGTTCGCTGGGCAAGACCGTTCACCTCCCATTTGGTACTTTTCACTGCTCAATGCGACAGTAGAGGGTCTCAGCCGATTCTGGAACCTCCTCATTGACCTTGATCATGCACGCAGCATAGATCAAGGTCAATGAGGAGGTTCCAGAATCGGCTGATATGGAACGGTCAAGGTCATGTCAAGGTCGTTCAAGGTCAAAGTTAGGTCAAGGTCAAAGTCAAGTCAATGTAACCATAAAGTTGTAGCAAGGACATCATCTCTGAAGGTTAAGCTTATATCTAAGAGGGGTATTAGGAACTATATATAACAGTATTTCTTTCTTTAACAGTATAATAAGTTTTCAGTCTTGTAAATATGTGTGTTACGTTTAGAAAAGAAAGTGAATTTGATTTCTATACCTCAAATTTAGAAAACAAAATTGCAATGTTGTTGTTGAATGAAATTGGTATAGAAGACGAGGAAGAGGAGAGTGACGTGGAGGAGGATACGGAGGGGGAGGAAGAAGAAGAATATATTGTGGAAGACGATAGTGAAGGGGAAGATCAAGATATGTTTGATATGGAGACAGTGATTTTAGACAATGATCTTGACAATATGGACACTTATTTTGATGATGTGGACACTTATTTGTTTTATTATTATGGAGACTAGGAGTAACATCAATCATATACATTGTCAGTATATATTAAATAATGTATAAGTAAATATATAAGTAAATGTTTAAGTAGATAAGTTTATAAAATTTATAAGTGGGGGGCCCTTCCCCCACTTATGAAACTTGAGATGTGACCGCGTATGGGGGGTTTATAAGGAGATCGTTCTTCCATTCGAATAACAGTTCGTCTATACATATTAGTGTTGTTCTAATTAAGTATATATATATAGTTCGTAGATAGTAACTGAAAAATGTATGAATGTGACTATTGTTGTAAAAAATTTTCCCGGGCCGATAATAGATCTCGTCATATGTCAAGTTCATGTAAAGGAAAGAGAAGAAAAATTGATAATGATGGTGATAATAATAGATCAGATTTAATGAAATGTGAAATATGTGATGTATATGTAGAGAAAAAATGTCATACTGCACATATTCGAAGTGCTATACATCGAAGTAAAGCTTTCGTAATAATTGATGATGGAGTAAAGAGGAATGTTGGAGCCTTCGGGGACAGAATCATAAGTTATCAAATATGTGATAACTCTCGTACTACATATATTGATGCTGAGGACTTTGCAAATAATATTAGAGAGAAAGTAGTGACGCTTATAGATAGTATTCTATATATACATACTTCTATGAAGGTGAATTTTGGACTGTATGGTTTATACTACTTACTAAGCAAGGAAAATATTGAAATAAAATCATTTAATACTCGGAATAAAATTATAACGCAAGGAAGTAATTTATATGACTTGTATACTGATTATATTGATGAGATTACGAATCAAATGAGTGAATTTCAGGAACGTGATTCAGGTAAGCTTATATATTAATATTAATATTTTATTATCATATTAATTTTTATTAAAATCCTAGGATGGACATTGAGCAACATTTTGTATTTGGAAGTAAATATGAACAAATACAATCCGATGAGAGGTTCAAGTTATATAGATTTACCACAATCAATAAAGAAAAGAAAGCTGTAATAAATATTCATAATTCTGATAATGCCTGCTTTGGTTGGGCAGTTACTTCAGCTTTAAGAGAACCAGCAGGACTTCCACAAAGAGTTTCTTCGTATCCACATTATGATACAGTTGCCGATTTTACCGATTTAACTTCTACTGTAAATTTAAAAGACATTATTAAATTTGAAGAGAAAAATAATATTTCTATTAATGTGTACGGTATAGAGGAATATTTCAAAAATAATATTAAAATGCATGATGTAGTGGGTCCTCTGTATTTTACGAAGCGGAGAAGAATAGCTCACATTAATTTATTACTGGTTAGCACCGAAAATGGTAATTTACATTACTGCTGGATTAAGAATTTTTCACGACTAATTTCATCACAGAAGTCCCTATCTGGACATCAGAAATATATTTGCGAAGGGTGTTTAACTTTTTTCACAAGTGAAGACAAATTGCGCAGACACGAAAATGAAGACTGTAAGCAGGAAAAAGCAGTGTTCCAGGAACAGAATTAAGAATTAATAAGTATGGTGAGCAATTACCAGAATATATATTAAAATTTGATAAATTTGAGAAACAGTTAAGAATACCATTCATTATATATGCTGATTTTGAGGCTATATTAAAGCCTATTAACACGTCACAGCCAGATCCAGCTAAACCTTTCACTGTGAAATGTTTCGAACATGAGCCATATCCTTTTTCTTATTATGTGAAATGTAGTTTTGATGATAATCTGAGTAAATTGCATTTATATCGTGGAGAAAATGCAGCTAAGATTTTTATTAGAGAGCTAGAAACTGACGTAATTTTTTTTTATCAAAATTATTTAAGTAAAGACGTACAAATGAAACCTTTAACTACCGAAGAACGTATTAATTATGAACGGGCGAGAGTATGTCATATTTGTGAAAAAGAAATACAATTAGTTGGAGAAAAAGTTCGTGACCATGATCATATGACTGGACTCTATCGAGGTGCAGCACATATGGTCTGTAATATAAATTATAAAGAACCTCGATATATACCTATTATATTTCATAATTTATCGAATTATGATACACATTTATTTGTAAAAGTTTTAGCATTGGACAAGGAAGAAGTAGATGTTATTGCGCAAAATAAAGAGAAATATATATCTTTTTCGAAAAGAATACATGTAGGGGACACAATTGATTGTAATGGTAAGAAAAGAAAAGTATTCTTCAAATTGAGGTTTATAGACTCATTTCGATTTATGAGTTCTTCTTTAGCAAAACTAGCAACTTATTTAGATGATGCACAATGTAAAGAAGTCCGAAGATATTACTTAGGTGAAAAATTCGAATTAATACGACAGAAGGGCGTGTTTCCACATAACTACGTTAGTTCTCATGAAAGTCTTTCATTTCCAGAATTACCTAGCAAGGAATGCTTTTATGACATATTCTCGGACAGTGAAATAAGTGATGAAGATTATCGTAGAGCTGTAAGAGTCTGGGATGTATTTGAGTGTAAATCGCTGGGGCAATATAGTGATATATATTTACAATCAGATGTACTACTACTTGCTGATATTTTCGAAAACTTTCGAAACATTTGCATAAGCAATTATAAACTGGATCCAGCACATTATTTTACTTCACCTGGTTTAAGCTGGGACGCCATGCTACGTATGACTGGTATAAGTTTGGAATTATTAATAGATATAGACATGTTCCATTTTTTTAAGAAAGGTATACGTGGAGGTGTTAGTATGTGCTGTAAAAGAAAAGAAATTGCAAATAATCAGTATTTACCAGAGTTTGATTTATCTGAAACAAAAAAATATATTTTATATCTAGATGCAACAAATTTATATGGTTACGCTATGACGTTCTGTTTACCGATTGGTGATTTTCAATGGTTATCAATTGAAGAAGGATTAACGTGCAAGACTTGGAAGAAGATGCAGATATTGGATATGTTTTTGAAGTAGATTTAGAATATCCTGAATATCTCCACGATTTACATAATGATTTACCTTTCTGTCCAGAACACGTTATCCCACCTAATTCGAAATATAGTAAATTGATTCCAAACCTATACGATAAATCGAATTATATTATACATTACCTTACGTTGAAACAATGTATAAAAAATGGTTTGAAATTATGTGGAACACGACGTGGAATTAGATTTAAACAGAGTAATTGGTTAAAAAAATATATTGATTTTAATACAGCAAAACGAAATGAATCCACTAATGAATTTTTCAAGCAGTTCTATAAATTAATGGTAAATAGTGTATTCGGGAAAACCATGGAAAATGTGGAAAATCGTGTTAATATAAAATTGGTGTCACATTGGGAAACTACACATAAAAAACTGGGAGCCGAGGCATATATCGCAAAACCTAATTTTAAATCAAGTAGGATATTTTGCGATAATTTAACAGCCATAGAACTGGCTCATGTGCGTGTAGAATATGTGAAACCTATATATGTAGGATTTACAATTTTGGAATTAGCTAAAATGGTGATGTATAATTTCTTCTATAACTTTCTAAAATCTTTGTATGGTACAGAGGTTTCTTTACTATACACAGATACTGATTCACTCATTATAAGTGTAGAGAATTATAATGTATACAATGATATAAAACAAAATTTAAATATGTTTGATACATCGAATTACACTGAAGGTAATACTCATGGAATACCTCCCTCTTTACCGATGCTGGGGAAAATGAAGGATGAATATGCTGGTAGCATTATTGAATGTTTTTATGGAACAGGCGCTAAAGCGTATTGTGTAAAATTATTCGATAAGACAATAAAAACTGCTAAGGGTGTAAAGAAATATGTCATCCAGAAAAATTTATCAGTTACTGATTATAAGAATGTAGTGGAAGGTGATGTCAGTATTTTGAGGAAAATGTATGTGTTCCGTTCTGAGTTACATACAATGTATACTGAATTAAAAAATAAAGTAGCTCTATCATCCAAGGATGATAAGCGATACATTCTCTCTGATAAAAGTAATACATTAGCGTGGGGTCATTTCAAAATAAATGAAATTATAAGGTCAGAAAACTTAGAAAATTTAGTATTAGAAATAAATTCTATAAAATAAATGTTTTAGATAATTATAATTTTCATATACTTTTGTGTATGTATTATATGTATTTATATGTATTTTTTTATTTATATCTTAACAATGTACAATAATTATGTATTAAATAAAATCGCTTCTCGAATTGTTGTTTTTTTTAACTTATTGCACAATACAACACATTATTCATAATACATTATTTTTGGATATCCACGAATTATGTGAAGAAGGCATACCTAACCATTTTACGAGAACTTTATCCTTTTGACGACGTAAAATTTTCTCGACAAGATAAAGGTCAGGATGCTTTACTTTTAACAATTCTGGCTCATAAAACCCACCTAGAATGTTTTGTTTATGTGAATCTTGTAATAGATACGTTCTAGGATTCGTATTTTGAACCATTATTACTGTGAATACTTCGTTTGACCAATTAGGAGTGTACATTTTTGAGAAGACATGTCTATGTTTACTAATGCGAACTGGTTCTCCAATTTTAAATTTTGGAATTCTTACATCTGCAACTTTAATATTACCGTAAACCATTTTTAAAATATTTTTCGCATTTTTCTGATTAACTGCAGTAGGTTTATACCCCGTTGTACTATGTACAGTGTTATTATAATCTTTAACTAATTTCTCCAACATATCGATCCAGCGATAGTTTCCATTGAAACTGAATTCCTTCCACATCTTGTTTTTAAGTGTTCTATTAAAACGTTCCACAATTGAACTTTTTAAATTAGTATAGGTACTGTAATGATTAATATTATACTGACTCATGAGTTTTCTAAATTGAGTATTGTAAAATTCCTTCCCATTATCACTTTGCACGTTTTTCGGAATATTTTTCTTCCCTGTTAAAAGTATGGACTCCATGGCGTTTTTCACTTCATTCGACGTTTTGTTTTTTATTGGGATAGCCCAAGCAAATTTCGAGAATGTATTAATACATACAAAAATATATTTAAAATTACCATTTTCTGTCGCATATGGTATCATTTCAACGAGATCAATTTGAAATAAATCTCGCAATCCTTTTATTACGACTCGTCTTCGAGAAAACTTTCGCCGTGCGGGACTGTGTATTTCGTTAACGACATCTCTTTTAATTGTTGACATTTCCTTCGATTACTACTTCCGCAAAAACGGCGTCTGTTTCTTTCGGTGCAGGTTTGGTACCAATGTACTTCAAACTTAACTTTGTTCCCTCTGTCAGTGTGACTGGTTTTGTAAGATTAATTTTTTTATTGTCAATATGCAGTTCTGCTAATTTCTCGTTGAAATAACGAACATCAATGATCTGCCCACTATATAATTTGTTAATATATAAATAAATATCTTTTGAAAGTGATGTCTTTTTATAGAAACCCACGGGACTAATAGAACCATCACTGTATACTTGAACAATATATTTCATTGGTGTAGCTGACGTGGGTGCAGAAATTCTTGTAGTACACATTTTCAAAACCTCTTTAACTTTAGGGTGACCGAGAAAGTCTGTCACTACATCTTCCATTAAATGTTTTTTGACGATATGTTTATGAATATGTCTACCAAATTTATCGATTGTCATCGTTACGTATCATCAGCGTCGATATGTTAACTATTAAAAAACCAAGATTTGAAAGGCATTTATTCAGATTCACATCGACATAACTATTTAATTATTTTTGACTCCTTCAGTTCCTCAAGTATTGCGAGTATCTCGTTGCCATGCCCCGTATGTCCCGCCTCCTTCGATGCTATTAGTAACTTTAATCTATTACACAATTCATTTACATTATCCCAGTACTTATATTCTATTTTACTCTTCGATATAACGGTCTTTCTATTAGGTATTTTTTTTGATAACCCTAAACCAGTCTTCCAAGTTCGAGTCCACCATACTTCAAGCGGTCTTCCTTGTATTATAGGTTTTATAATAGTTGTATATTTACTACCTTTACTAGCTGCATATTTTTTTTGAGGATCGTAATCAACTCGATGAGCACTGGTATCATTAAGGACGAATTTATAGTTTTTCGCATCTGTATATAAAAATTTTCCTGGCTTCTTTTTAAAAAGTAATTCTAGTAAACCCTTCGTAGCTTTGTAAGTAAATTTACCGATTATGATCTTGTCTTTGTCAAATCTAACATCAGCAGTTCCTATTTTTAAATTACCATCACTTTCGTGAACGCCATACTTTTCATCGAATTCATCTTTTTCATCTATCATTAAACCGATGAGGTATGGGCGTATATTAGGATTATAATCTTTTAATGACTCCTTCACAACATCTGTTTCTAAGAGTGTTTTATTCAATGATTTATTTCCAATTATTGACTTCTCTGGACGCGTTTGTAAAAGTGATATAGCATGAGCCATGGATTTATCTAAATTATAACTTTCACTCGAATCCATTTCATCTTCTTCACCGCTTCTTTCTTCTATTCCTTCCAGACCACCAGGAGTGCCAGGTAGAAGTTCACCTATGTACTCATCTTCTAGAAAAGCAGGTTGACTGAATGATGTTGACATCCGAGGTTGGGGTTCAGACTCCACCTTTGTTTTTTTTTTGGTTGGAGAAGCATGAGTTGCTGGACTAAACCATGATACTTGCTTTCGGGCGGCTTTAGGTGTACCATACCGTATAATTGATGTTCCGGGAACAGGTGCATAAGATTTTTCTGGGTAAATATCAGACCATGATTCTTCTATACTCTCCGAAATGTTTTTCAATCGTGATGTACCTCTCTTAGCGTCACTACCATCTAATTTCATGGCAATTTCTTACAAAGGTTTAGATATTGGCGCATACTTTATATCTATTGCTCTTTGAGAACTTGCGATATCAGCCTTTAAGGTTCTTAACTTTTGCTTTAACATTTCTCGAGCTTTTACTAAATTATTTACTAGTTTATCGTCCATATTTTACATGTATCTGAACTCTTTAACGAATAATTACATACTGATGGTAAAACAAAAATGTATACATATATATGCAGAACTCATTATAAATGTATGTAAGTATCAAAACCTATACGATATCGCCCTTCGTTGAACTTACAGTCAGTATCAATAAACAATATGTCAAACTGTTTCTTCCAACACATTCTACAAACTTCTAAGAACTGCTCATATTTTAAATCATGAATATGATCGTTAAAGATGTGTTTCAAATTAGTGCCATCTTGTTGAAATAAAATTAAGAGATTTGTATTATCCCTTAATAATTGCTTAGGGACTGCACTATATGTTTGAATTAGATAAAAGCAATCTAAATTGCGATGTCTACAATATTTAAATCAATAGTGGGTATATCATCAAATATGATGACTGAATAATCAGAAACTTTATCAGGTTCGATCATATTATTAGCATCTGTGTATTCATAGTACCCCATTTCTGGTACACTTTATACCAAATGTTTTAAATATTCATATTTCTTTTGATGGAGAGATCTGCAACAGATATAAATATTTTTGAAGCGGAAACCATTGGGGTGCAGTAATAACGTAAGTAGCGCATTTGTTTTACCACACCCTGACGGTCCTACTATTAGCACCCTCTTGCATGTACCACCGAAAAGATTACTGTGTCGTGTAAAACTTTTCTCACTAAATATAGAATCAAAGTTATAGATAGGTAATGATAATTCAGAAGTTTTTAAATACATACTGAACGTTATCACTCCAGGATATATACTGAATAATTTCATACAATGTGAATTATTTAGGTTCAAAGTTTTGAGGTTTTAGTTTTTCTATGAATTGTATTGTTTTAAAGGTATAACGTGTGAAAATAAGGGAAAAAATAAGTAATGATTTATTATAATTTATTTTACGCATTCTTATTATTTTTTTCACCAAGACTCATCAGCCTCACTTATTTTCTTCATAGATGCGGACGCTGCTCGAGCTCTTATGAGCTGTTGCAGGTCCGCCATTTTCATTGGAGCACCGGGTGTCCTCCTCCTTTGGTATGGAGGTGGGGGTGGAGTTTCCATACACTCCGCAGTCGGTGTTGTTGGTGGTACCGGCTACGGAGTGGCTGGCTGTAAAGTAGACTCCTCCGTAACTACTCTTATTTCAATGCATGAAATTTTGCTTCCGTCAATTTTTACGTGGAATTCCTGAAAAGATATAGTATGTATTAAAAAAAATAATAAAAATTTGAATTTAAAACGAACAATAATTGAACAGCAGCCCAACCCTAACATCAATCCGCCAATGTTGCAGTCCGGTATAACTACAATCCGACAACGTTGCAATTCAATATGCTATCACCTTGATGTTACAGATATGTTCCCTGAAAATATTTCCATACGAAAAGACAATGTGATAAGTAAGTCTGTCTTTATTCCAAGTCATGTCAACTTTAGACATAGAACATTGATTAATGAATATCTATTAAATATTCAAATATTTAAGAGATATAAATATTCAAATATTTAGTAGATATTCGTTAATCAATGTTCTAAGTCTATCTAATCGATTCCTCTTCTCTTCGAGGGCTTGAATTTGCTCATTAGTAAGAACATCGGAAATGTTCATACTAATGACATCATTATAGAGATGAAGAAGCGCGTCATGTCTTGCAATTTCCTTTATCGCCTGATCATTTACCTCCATTAATTTTTCTTCAACACTGCTATCTTTCGAATCGCCCTCAAGATATGACGAAAATTTATCAGCAAATACTTTAAAATTCGCAGCTAGCGTGTTGTTTGCTGGAGGTGCTTGTTGGGACAGTTGCGTTGAAGTAGAGGGGATAGGTGTTGGGCTTGGAGTTCGTGAAACTGATGCAGTATGATGAAGGGTTGTAGATGGAGAAACTGGGATTGGTGTTGGTGATCTTGGGATTGGGGACCTTTGGGCGCAGGTAATTTGTGTTTCAAGGGAGGATGGTGGGGTAGGACTGCGGAGTTTTTTAGCAGGAGGTGGTGACATATGGGGTAGGATATAGGTTGGTGTAGAAGAAATGATAGGAGTTGGATCGTTGGCGGAACAAGTAAAGAGGGATAGATCGAGGGCATCCTCCTGAGAAGATATAGCTATGATAGAATCGGAATCTTGTGAAAGGGAAATATGGGAAATGTTCATAGCCATAGAGGTTGATCTAGGAACTCGGGGTTGATGAGCAGGAGTAGGAGCTGGACGGTAGACAATAGGAGCAGTTGGAGGATAATGGGGTAAATGAACAGACGATGCCATCTCAACAGACCGTATCCCACGCATCACAGGTACTACGAGCACAGGTACTACAGGTCCTGCAGAAGTCGTTGGTTCGTCGGGCGCGTTTCTGTCCGTCTCCTTTTTTCTGCTCTAACCAATTTAGAGTGCGCTTCGACAGGTGAATAAGAAGTGTGCAGAGGTGCAATAGTGGTAACACGAGATAAAATCGTTGGTGATTCCGTAATGGTAGTTGAAAAAAGCACGTTGGCAGCTGACGTGGTTGTTTCAACTACATTATATGAGGTAGATGGTATGGCTTCCATGACACTTAATACTGCATCAACTGCCGCAGATAAATATTCATCATTCCCATCATCCATCACACCTAACCCATCAGCGGAATTAGAAAATTGCAAAAAGTCAGAGTCCGGTGTCCACCCTATCACATTTTCATTCCCAGACATATTTTCAGCTAACAATCTATCAACATCAGGCGAGACTCGTTGTTAATGTGGTTGTGCCTAGATAGAAAAATTAATTGAAAATAGTATTGTCTTGAAACCTAGATATAATTTATAATTTAAAAATAAAATTAAATTATTGTAATGCCTTCAAATTGTGTAAGACAAGACAATAAATATATTTATAATAATAATATAATGAACAAAAAACGCGAATTTAATTAACAATTGTAATGCATTTGCAATTTAAAAACTGTTAATAAGTATAACTATTAAATGAAATATAAAATGAACACGTTAAGCATACATTGAAAATCCAATTGTTTTAATGAAAGAAAAAGCTGTAATTATACAAACAACATTTTATGCTACAGTAAAGAGAATAAATATAACTATAATATAAAGAACAAAGAAATACGAATTTAATTAACAATTGTTGTAATGCATTTGCAATTTAAAAACTGTTAATAAATATAATATTATTACTAAATGAAAACGTTAAGCATGAATTGAAAATAGATTTGTTTTAATGAAAGAAAATCTCTGTAATTACACAAAACCAAAATTTTATAATGCTACAGTAAAAATGGTCACAGAGATGAAAATAAAAAACTAAAGTATAAAATAATTGACAAGAGAATAAATATAACTATAATATAAAAAACACTAATACTTTTAATTAGAATTTAATAATAATATCAATGAAAACGTTAAGCATATATTGCCAATACAATTGCTTTAATAAAACAAAGTCTCTGTAATTACACAAGCCAAAATTTATAATGTTAGAGTAAAATCTGGTATAATTACTTGTAAAGAGAATAAATATAACTATAATATAAAGAACAAAGAAATACGAATTTAATTAATAATTTTTGTAATGCATTTGAAATTTAAAAACTGTTAATAAATATAACATTACTATTAAATGCAAAAGTTTAGCATGAATTGAAAATACAATTGTTTTAATGAAAGAAAATCTCTGTAATTACACAAAACCAAATTTTATAAAGCTACAGTAAAAATGGTCACACAGATGAAAATAAAAAACTATAAAATTAATTGACAAGAGAATAAATATAACTATAATATAAAGAACACTAATACTTTTAATTGGAATTTTATAATAATATCAATGAAAACGTTAAACATATATTGTCAATACAATCGCTTTAATAAAACAAAGCCTTTGTAATTACACAACTCAAAATTTATAATGTTAGAGTAAAATCTGATTACTTGATCATAGAAATTCTTATTAAACATCATAACGCAACACAATACAATATATTTTACATACAAATGCAATAGAACATAACTTAATAAGTAAATATTATATATAATATTCAATTAGCACTTACCATTGTACTATAGTTAAAGAACTGATATCTAACATTGGACATTCGGGCTATTTATATGAAAATGGAGGTCAGTCTTGAACTTTTCAAAATGTGAATGTTCGCCTTTCACTTTGTGTTCAAAATCCCATAACCTTAATACAAATGTTAACCTTTCATTTCAGTGCTATAAAAATCCAATAACAAGTCTGCATATCTACATATTAAGTATGAGGTCAACTTTCACGTCCGTGTTCAAAAAATTCCATGACGTATACTCATATTACCATAAACAAAGATACGCATA
Organism: Amphimallon solstitiale; assembly: GCA_963170755.1. Classification (NCBI taxonomy): domain Eukaryota; kingdom Metazoa; phylum Arthropoda; class Insecta; order Coleoptera; family Scarabaeidae; genus Amphimallon; species Amphimallon solstitiale. The sequence continues at coordinate 96,596,461 of OY720676.1, read as the reverse complement.
TACCTACCGCTACCACGATTAGGATACGGCTCGCTTCGCTCACTCACTCGCGCGCGGAGCGGGGGGGGGGGGTTCTTCGCACAAACAAACCAAATATATTCAAAAAAGCACCTGAACACCAATAAATAATGAAAAATTTTTTATAACCTCAGCTAAACTTAATATATACCAAACAATTTTTTAATTATATTTATTTATTTAGAACATTAAGCTCATACATCACATCAATAAATATTATATTACAAAAGTATCTTTTTAATAAACTTATTTACACATTGGACAATCTCTTCTTCGAATACACCCATCTATAGTATCTCCACTCCTTACATAATGATCCAAACATGGCCTACATCCAATTAAATCTACATCTTCTTGATAAAACATTGGTAATCGAAACCACACCAATTCTAAATCAACAGTCCTTACTCTCCTGATTAAATATGATTTTGGAATAAACCTTAATTGTGCATCTTCTATTTCTACAAACGAACCTCCATCTTCATATTGTTGTAACACACCTCCAACCCTCGCCACAACATAACTAATAATGTGACTCCAAACACATCCCATTTCTAACTATTATATATAACAACTCATCATTAAATATAATAAATTTTATTCTCATTAAATCTCATATCCACTAAATAATTATATAAAGCTTCCACATTAGACATAGCACAAACAACATCATTTCCAACATGAAAACTACAACTTGGTTTTCCACTCTTAATTTTGTCAGCATCCACTAAATCGATTATTCGTTTATCTATAACGCACTTCAAATACTCCAATTTTTCTCTTCCCTTCACAAATACCAAATCCACGCCAATACACAATCGTTTAACTATTTCATCAAACTCACCAACAGCTGTGTAACCATCTTCCCATTTCAGACCGTGATAATAACTAAAAACATATCTTGCAACTCGTTGATCTTCTCTTGTCAATGAGCCGAAACTAAAAAACGGCTTAAATAAAAAATGACTCCTCCTAAATTCATCATCACAAGTAGCCAACTCCTTCGGAATCACATTACTATTAAATCGATACCATTGAAAATCTATAACTATAAATTTCCTCCCACTTAAACTTATCATCGTCTAACATGTAGGCAGTTGACTTCCACACAGTAGACATCCAGTAACTAAATGTAAACACAATTATCTTCCCATCTTGTTCATATCCAAACCCTATTAGTATAAGTTACTCCATCACCTCTCATACTGCAACCACATTCATAAAAACTAATATTTTCGCTTACAACTTTATTAAATGGAGAATATTGATATAATTTATTGTGTAAAATCAAACAATATACCTAATACTGTATCCTTTGGTACATTTTCTTTCGTAGTAAATTCAATCCTAATCTCCACACCACTTCTGTGTAAAACATCTTCCTGATGTGAACAATCAATACCAATTAATGGACACAATTTAAACTGATTCAACTTTAACATCGGCTCACTATAATCATGTCCATAATATATCTGTTGAAATCTAGCATACATATTATACAAAACAGCTATTCGATTATCATCAAAATCAACTCGAACGTTTTCATATGGATATTTCTTACCATTCAAATATGCCGTCACATCTGTTAAATTTATAGCATCAAACGTACTCATATTTTGATTTACCTTCCCTTTCTTTCCTGTCTGAAAACCCAAAATAATATACCTTGGTGTCTCTAATTGCGGAGCAGTTTTAATAAAACTATGTTTAGTTGTTTCTGGAATTCCTGGATTCTCGTGAATTTCCCATCTCCTAAAAAACATTTCCATCACAGTGTTCTGACTCATGCCCACTTTAATATGTGGTACTCGCCACACAACGCAATCAATAATTAACTTCATCTCCTCAGTTGTAACAGAATTAGAAATCACATCACTATCGTCAGCGCATCTCTTCAATATCAATTCTTGTGATACATTCATAACCACCTGTTTAAAATCTTCTGCAAAGCCCATGACCATCTTCAGTGGCATACAAATGCTGAAATTACCCTTACTATCCAAAACTGGTGCCTTTCCTGTAGTAAATCCCCATCCACAATTCTCCAATTTATTTATATAACTTGGACTATATGAAAAATATCCCTTCATAGTTGATGTAATACCCACATTCCTCACTTCATCAACCTCCACTCCACTAATTGCATATCTGATATTGCTAAACATGAATGCTGCAGCATTATGAATTAAATTTGCAGTAGTGCTAGTTTCAGTATCATCACTAGCTAACCGCAACATTCCTTCAATAAGCAACTCCGATTCCGATGTTAACGTATATTTATCTATTTCTTGAACTACAATCCTAATCTCATCATTATTTCCATATTTCGGTGAACCAAACGGTACATGATTATGAAATTCCATCTCAGTAATAGAATTATCTACTCGAACTTTATTTAAAACATTTAACATTTCCATTATTATCAATAATCACTCAATTACACAATCAACTTTATCCAAGCAATTTCTTTCTTATACTAAACTATAATCCTCTTCTCACCACTTCTTATTAACCTCATATAACTATTCAACGATCCTCTAACAAAACAAATATTCTTACACCAACACGCGAAAACCCAATTTCTTCAAAAACCTTCTATTTTCTCTAGTCAAATATCCCCGCAACATCCTTTTATCAATCACTCTCCATAACTTATTCGATAATTTCCTTTTACATTTTGCCCCCTTCCACAACTTATTTACACTATTACTCCTCATATTTAAAAAATTATTATCTACAAAACAAAACCAAACTCACTCCTTCCTTCTTCGAATTCGTAAATACAATGTCAACTCTTCACCTCTCAAATTAATTAAACGTCCTGTCTGATCAACGGCTCTAATAACAATATCAGTTAACACGTTAGTATTTACTGGCATATAAATTTTCTCTTCGGGAACTTCTATTATTTTAAACCCTGGTGGAACATTCGGATAAAAGTGATATAAAACATGTGATAGTCCTCCATTAATATATGAACCATCCACAATATTACACATAATGTCAATAGCACTAACTTTATTTATATCAACAATTTCATCACTATAAACTGGTGTATTACCTCCTATTATTTTCTTGTGAAAGCCAAACATAGAACCAATCGAATTTTCTGCTTTGAAATCAACATCAACTGAAGCTTTCATAAACACCTTCATAGTATTACTATTAGCAGATAAAACAAAATAATTTCGATCATCCTCTTCTTCTTTTAATTTTTCATCAATATACTTCTCTAAATCATGTATATCGTAAGTTCCTTCTGGAACATTTATAACTTTCCAAGCATTTGATTTATTTGGCGTCATTGAAAAATATCGAAATACATTATTAGCAGACGTAACATTTGGAATAGAATTATAAGTTTGTAAACTCACCACACACATTTCATATTCACCATTTAAATATATAGGTGGATTCAATATACACCCCACCTCCGATCCCTTTCCAGTTAACACAAAAGTTAAATTATCCATACCTCCACTACTACTCATTTCATTATATAAAATATATAAGTATTCTTATTTAATCAATCCTTTTAAAAACATCAAACATAAATGGCCGCAATTTACACTGTTCACATCTTGATATCTCCGATAGTTATATTGAATAACCCCACCACCATTCGATAATAAATACTCCTCAACTTCAATCGGTGGTCTTAAATCACCATAACTATCAAAATATTTTATTACATCATTATTTTTATTATATGCATGCTACCCAGTGAGTACCACCCCCAACATCATCATCCAAATTCACTATTCCTTTCTCTTTTACATATATTTTTTCCGGTAAAACATCTCTACTAAATACACCTCAAAATTTTCCAATTTTCCACCTTTTCACAAACTTCCATAAATCTATTTCTGTTAAAGGTCTCCGAGGCAATTCACTTAACCGTTTTTTGAAACAACCCACTTGGTAAATACACACCACAACCAGATTTATATGGTTTTATATATAATCCATTTCCAATAGATACACCACATCCTACATTATATGGTTTCATATATAAACCACTACCACTTTTTGATTCCATTCTCATATTATGTCGTTTTGCTTCCTCTAATTGATCTCTTTCAGTTTTCGCAGATGTTACAGCTTTTGCTATCGCTGCAGCACCCCCTCCTAACGATCCCAAAGCACCTAATGCTGCAAATAATGGAATTAACGGTAAAAATCCTCCTTTCTTTGGTATTGCGATTACTCTTGATCGTGGCAACAATATCCGTCTTCTTGGTTTCATTAAACTCTGATATGCAACTTTTGCATTTTCTAAAATGCCTTTCCTCTTACCTACATGTCTTATTGCATTACGCGCTTTCTTCATTGCGTGTAAAAATGATAGAGCACCACCCGATCGACTTCCTCCTCTATTTCTTCTACTCTTTCTTCTTCTATTAATCTTCTTACTTCCTACACTCACTCCTCTTCGATATTGTCCCTTGACACCCATACCTAATACTGTTTTTCCTCTCATAGCAGCTGCAACTACAGAAGCAGCTAATTTTTCACCAACACCCGCGTCTTTACTCTTAACACGTTCGACAGCCCTTTGATACAATTTCTTATCAGCACTATGCCGTTCTAACAAATCATTTGATTTGGAATAAAATATATCGTGTTCTCTACAAGCCTCGTCTAAATTATTCACTCCCTTATCACCTCTTTCTAACCGTTTTTCCAGTCTAGTTCCTGGACCACAAAATCTATAACCTGGTAGATGTAACTCAACTGGAAGTTTATTTATTAAACTATTTAATATACCACTACCTTTCCTTCTCGCTGCCTGATTCAAACTACCATCATATTTCACTAACTTTCCCATTTTATTAAACATTAAACTGAATCATCTATTTTCCCGAATATTACTAGAACTTAATAGGAGCTAATTAGTACAATTAACCACAATCAATTTATTTCTCTCAACAATAATAATAATAACAATACAATTTCTTAATCATTTATTATATACATTATTCAACATACAACCGTGTTTTTTCACAAACTCTAAATCATTTAAAATTTTCGGTAACCAATACATAGCTAACTCTATTGTTACACAAACACATTCAGATACTACTTCACTACTCATTTTTTCTATTACATTAACTATTTCCCCTCCGCTTGCAACTACAGAATCCAAAAATCGACAATAAAATCCATCATATTTTAAACCTTGCAAAAATACTAAACGTGTAGCTACTACTTTCTTCAGTCGCCACAATTCCGCTAAACTTTCGTAGGCTAAATATGCATAATCTCCCCCATCTTTACATATTTTCATTATTCTACTGACACCATCAAAGCTTTCATTTGATAACCAAATATTCATACCATTAATAACAGGAATCACACCATTACAATATTGATAATACTTCTTCAACTTTAAAGTCTCAGCTACAAACCATTCCCATTCTTCTAAATTAAAATGTACACATTGTTTTTTAATACCAACAATTTTCACCATCGGTTCAAAATCGTAATTTGGTGCTAAACCAACACATATCCACTTAGAATGACTTCTATTTAAAAAATAAATTCTTTCTCCCACTAATGGTACATCCCATGTTGTTTCCCTTTCAAATTCGCTCGCAGATACTTGTCGAACTAATTTTTCTGCAGTCGTACTCACTTTATTCCAAAAACTATTTGACTCATCCATTTCAGAAAAAAAATTAGCTACTCTCGGATCTATTGTATTATTCTCCTCTGCTTCAAATAGTTTATTTACATCAATACTGTTATCTACCAATTCATCCACTACCAATTCACCCTCTTCCACTATCGGCCAATAATCACAATTTTTTTCTTCTCCGGTAAAACAACGCTTCGACATGTTGAACTATACTAACATTTAATTCACGCCAGCATTTATATATACTCTCTACCACTTCCTAATGTCTCCAATATTAGCCTTGAAAACATCTGTGTCTTCTATAATTACATGACCTTGACCATAACCTATTAACTCTTAACCGATTATGAAACCTCCTCATTGACCTCAGCAACCGATTCTGAAACCTCCTCAATAACCGTAACTTAACCTTGACATTACCTTGATCTGGGTTCACCTTGACCGTGACATTTATTCACAAAACCAACTTAAATAATTCAATAATGTACTGCTTCTCCTTTTCCCATCATACTTATAATATTCGTACACATCACATAAATACATTCAATTATATTTATACGTCTCGTAAAACTGCTGCGCTATATTATCACTTATTATAGCCCACCCAAATTCATCTTGACTTACTTCCTCACTATTTAAAAATATCTCTCCAACATTTTTAAAACTATTAAATTTCTCTTACACTTCCAGCAACACACTTCACTTGTAATTTCTTCATTTTCATTCATATTTAAAATGAAACTACTCCAAATCATACACATATATACTCAACTTGACCTGACCTTGACCGTTCCATCTCAGCCGATTCTGGAACCTCCTCATTGACCTTGATCTATGCTGCGTGCATGATCAAGGTCAATGAGGAGGTTCCAGAATCGGCTGAGACCCTCTACTTGCGACCATTCACTGCGTTCAGGCAGCACGGCGTCGCTAGGTCTAGCCGTATCCTGAACGTATCATGGGCGAGAATAAAGGGGTAGCTTCTATACATGGGCGAGATAGGGGGATACGGTGCAGTTTCACTCAGACTAGACCGACTCGTGTTCTGTCGGCTCGCAGGGAAACCGGTAGGTAATACGGTGCCCGAGAGCCGACAAATCACGAGTCGGTCTAGTCTGAGTGAAACTGAATCGTATTCCCCTATCTCGCCCATGTATAATCTAGATATACAGCATGTGTCAATTTTCATTAGCCATCGGCGATCAATTCATGCAATACGTGACAACGTGGCACCCCTACTTTCCTCTCCAATGCCAGCGCGACCGATACATGCTCGAAAATACAAGTTAGCAGTAACTATTGGACCACTGACTTGGGTGTTTGTAATGCGTTCAGAAATAATATTTACGAGTTGCAAGGATTTGTTTTTCTTTTTCCTTTCAGTAAATACAGAGAATTATTATTTATTATAAATTAAAAAATAACCCAAATAAGGTAAATAAAAAAGGATTCTGAAAATAATAATAAACTACTAGATCAGGAGATCGCCGCGGCCATTTGATGTTTCCCGTTTCAGTAATAAGACGGCTTTTATTGCAGACTAGATCGCAACGTGTTCGCAGCTAAACACTGAATGTAAAATCTGGTGGGGAGAAGTGGGAAGATCGGAGAAAATCGTTGTGATGTCGATTGTTGCCGGGATTGGTGACGGACAGTAGGGGTGCCACGTGTTACTTGTATACGTATAAATCGCACGTAAACATTGAATCCCTATACCTAATGATATTTGACACATGCGGTATATAGGGGTCGTCATTTTGTCTAGCGAAATGTAATTTCGCTCGATAACTATTAAATCTGATAGTAACCGCACAAGTTGTTTTGATTTATATTTTTTATAAATAATTAAATTATCACATAAATAAAAAGAACGTCGATATTAACTCTCTATACTATGTGTTACATACATTATAATTATCAGTATTTCATACTTACCTTAAAAAAATAATGCATTGCTACTCTTAAGTACTTTAAAGACTTTAAATTAGAAATATCCAACTCCCAAACTAAAGGATTTACTACAGAAGTAAAGTATTGCTTAATGTGTCTGGCGAAGAACAAAAGAATTTTGGGTGTGCTTTAGACCACACGGCAGAAGTGAGAACTTCATCAAGGCGAGGTTAATAAGACGAAATACAACTTTTTTTTCGTTCTATATATATTGTCTTGAGGTAGACTGGGTACACATATAAAATAGATTGCTTGTTATATATAGCAGTGAATATCGAACAGTTATCCTTAGAATATCTTACAGGTATATAAAACTGTTTCTGTAAACAGTGACGAATCCTTTAGTAATTTTTATATTTAAGGTTTTATTGGCAACTATCATTAGTTAAATTTGAATGTAGTGTTCTTTCAACCTTTTCAAATCAAACATAATCTCTGAATAAAACTATAACTGATTTATTCTTTTGTGTCGTGATAGTTGTACTCCTAGCGAATATTAATATTTTTAAATGATGGAAAAAAGATGCAAGAATTTTACTTCATCTGAAACAGATTTATTATTAAATGTAATAGAACACTACAAACATATAATTGAAAATAAAAAACAGACGCTGTTACAGAACTAAATAAATGATAAAAAACATTTAATAAACAATAGAAGTAACTACAAGAATACAGAACTAAATCAATAAAAAAAATAAACTGACTAAATAATAAAAATACTGAATAAACATTAGAAATAACTACAGTTGCTACGAACATAACACGTGTGAGCTACTAAGCGTTAACAGTGAAGTACGTCCGAATTATCTATTTGGTCGTCAGTTCACGATCTGCCCGATAACTCGTCGAGTTTGAGCCGATAACCTTGAACAAAAGATATCTACTCTGACGTCACTAACACGCTTTTCAGAAACCCATACATTGCTAACAGTCAGATATCTGGCCGGTAAGTACTTATCTGGCGTTTCAGAAACCGGGCATTAGTGTACTCACTTACCTACTATGTTGGTTCGTGTACAACCTATATTACCAACACATATATACAGTATGGTATCAGTTGGCGGGAACTATAAAATGCTAATATGCTACACTATATTCATTTACATTTTCCATTTTCGTTCTATATTACATTTAAAAGATATATATTTATTATTATTGTGTATACATTATTCTAGTACATTTCGCTTGGTCTGATCAAGTTTTCACTTCAAAAATTCATATGTACGCATGTATATATACAAATATTATAATTCTCATACGAGTACCCGCGCCGGTCTAATGGTAACGTGCCGGTCTTATACCCGGGCGGCTCGGGATCGCATCTGCACGCGGACAAGAATTTTTTAGAAAATAAAAATACAATATTTCGCGTATTTATTCTAAATTTCAATTTAATTGAAATTAAATACTGCTAGTTAGTATTATAATACAAAGCCGAGCGTCGAGCCGACATTACCCGAACTAGCGTTTCATTCCGAGCGTGACGGCTCAGTCTCGTTCAGTGCCCAACAATCAATAAATCAACGCGTCCATAGAAGTTTTCACTTCAAAAATTACACATACGCTTAGCTGCTGTTATTATTTTTACAACTGACTTTCCAATTTACTTACTGCTGTGCTGCTAATATATTAATTTGCGAAATAGTATACTCGTTTACTTCGTTAAAAAGTGGAAGTGAAAATGCTTTTTGGCGTGTATTTCTTTCTCGCCAAATCCTTTTCACAGTCTTAAGTTACCTTAGCATATACAGTGTGCACGCGATCTATCTGCGGATGAATATAATAGACAAGCTGGTCGACTATAAGTGGGAGAATAAAGGGGTAGCCTCTATACATGGGCGAGATAGGGGATACGGTTCACTTTCACTCAGACTAGACAGACTCGTGTTTTGTCGGCTCTTGGGAAAACCGGTAGGTAATACGGTGCCCGAGAGCCGACAAAACACGTGTCGGTCTAGTCTGAGTGAAACTGTACCGTATTCCCCTATCTCGCCCATGTATAGTAGCCTCTGTCAAGAATAAAGTCATTTACTGTACTGCTTTACAGAAGATGAAAATAATATTAAACAATAAAAAGCACTACCTAGATAATTTATAAGTAGAGACTTGTTGAAGCATCAGAAAATCGCACAAAATAATTTTAGTAACGGATTTCATCACAACTTCCCAAATTTTATGAGTAAATAAAAGAAATGATCATCAATTCTAAAAACTTAAAAATAATATTTTTTACCTTAAAATATCAAAGATAAGAAATATAGCTGATATAAAAAAACGAAAACGTAACAATAGCAAAACTCTTATTAAGATAAAAAGTAAATAATTCCGTAGTATTATAAAATAGAATAGGAAGCAAACTAAAATTCTGAAAGTATACAATAAATTTGTAATAGTAATAGTAGTTTATTTGCCATCTTAACTTACATGACATGTCAAGCACAAGTACAAATGGTGTAAAAAACATATTCCTTTACAGAACTTCCAAATAATAATAACATCACAAATTCAATTAACACATAAATTGATAAAATTAGTTGTATATATAATGGTGATTAAACGTAGTGAGTATGATAAAATTTTACAAAACAAACATCTAAATACATTTTTTTTCCAAAGCTCTTTGAAGCAATATGATTAGATAGTAGTCGCAATATAAGTCGTCATACAGTATTAGTCTGTCTTAGTTAGTCTATAGTAGTACTAAATGTACCACATATACTGGAGGCGCGTTAAGTTCCGTTGCACGTCATCGATGACGTTTACATGTTGTCATAACTATATTAGAGAAACTAAAAAAGTTACTTTGTTAAATTATACTTGAGGGCATTTATTTCATTAGCTTAAATAGAAGATTTGTAAATTGATCGTAATATACGCATTCATGGCAAATAAACATATATAATTTCCTTTTCAATATTAAGTTTCTTTATTACATATTTTTAATAGACTAATAGTTGAATTCGGTGTTGACAGATATATCATATCTGTCAAAAAGACTTGCGTTGTGTATATTCTTCCTGTCAAATTTTTTATGTTTATTTTTACGTTGATATAAATTGTTTAAAAACAGTGCTTCTTAGAAGTGTATTTATTATATATTTGCGTCCATTGAATATAATGCCGAACGCTTTTTACAAACTTTTCTATAATCATCTGATTAACGAGAATATCGTAAGTAATGTTTATTTTAAATTTTATTATGGATACGTTATGAAACATTTAAGGGTTTTCGACAATATAAATCAATATAATAAATAAATTGAGAAAGACTGAAGTCTTAGAGCATTTCAATTACTAAATATATTACGTTATAGTTATTGTATTGTGAATAATTTTTTTCTTTGGTTATATCAAATGTCACTGACAGAAATAAAAATAGCGCGTTTCCACCATATATACATACGCATACACACAGATACATGTACACACACACACACACACACACACATACATATGTTGAAATGCACGAACCTAGAACTCATGCAAAATGTATTCCATGATGCTATAGAAGGGGTTGCCCAATAAGATGTCCCTTGCTGCCCCACGAAAGCGCTTCCCACTTAGGCTCTTAAAATATTCAGGTAGTTTGTTATAATAATATAGTCTCGGTCCCCAAAAATTCACCGATTGCTGTGTGATTGTTAGTCTATGCAACGTGGTTCTTAGTGCATTCCTGTTTCTGGTGTCATGTTGATGAACCTGTGAATTTGTTTTGAAGTGAGCCTTATGTGCGTACACATACTTTACACAAGCTAAAATGTACACATTAACGACGGTAAGTATTTTCTCACTCTTAAAAAATGGACGACAACTGTCTCTATAACCTAGTCCGCACTGCTCGCTTTTGCAGCAACAACACCCTCTCCACTTCCGGAGACATCCCCCGAACCATAATACCATACGATGCAACACTATGGAACCTCGCATAGTACGTCAGCTTTGCCGCATTGTGTGTTGAGACATTTTTTATCCTTCTTATGGTATGTATTGCTGAACATAGCTTTCCACTTATAGATGTTATATGGTCCTTCCATTTAAGGCAAGTATTTAGTCCATTTAAGGCTATTATTTGTATGAAACTAAACAAAATGTTTCAGTAAGTATAAACGCAAAAACAATGAATTTACTTGGAAGTTAAGAATGGAATTATTAAATAAAAATGAATTTCTACAAGCGCTTAATTATTTTGTTAATAAAAAATATCCTTCAATTATTAATGAGACTGAGCCTTATTAAATAGTCAATATATTAAACAGTAACAAGTTTTTGCATCACGCCACACCACTACCACCACGCCTTTATGCCGCTATTCCACTTACTATTATTCTTCACTTCGTGCACGCTGCCACGGAAAAGGTTAACTGCGTTGTCCCCCCGCATGCCGCACTCCATATATTCACCTTCTGTTGCGTGCAGGTTTGCCCGGCAAGTTTGTTCGGCTGCTACATTCGGCCATCCTGAAACATTAATGTCCTCATTAATATGCTCACCCTAACTCTAACCTTTCAACAAATCGATGAGGTCCTGATGATCCGTTACTTCATCAGGGTCATCGCAGTCACTGCCGTCAGCATCGCCTACGCCACCTGCAGACGTGCTGTTATAACGCCTAAGAGAATCTGCCGGTGTTATTGCCATGAAGTATCGGTACCCCCTTACACCTTTTACAGTGCTAATCTTGTATCGGTCTTTGCCTAGTTGTTTATATAGACCGTTATACTTCTTGGTAAGTTTCCTATTCAGACCCTTTTCTCCTGCAACCGTGCTAGCCTGACGCCACAACACTAAATCGCCTGGTTTGTAAGTGATTGCGACTTTACGCTTTTTATCAAAGCGATCTTTCGTCGCTCTGCTCGCCGTGGTCAGGTTCTCCTCCGCCTTTCGCCTGCGTTTTGATAGCGCCTCTCTTATAGCCTCATAAGATTCCACCTCCTCCCTATCAGCATCTCTTACACCAGATGCCAAGTTTGCCAGCTGGCCACCACCAACTCCGTTAGCCTTTCTTACGCTAGTCGCCAAGCCTGTCAGTTGGTCACCGCCAACTCCATTAGCCTTTCTTACGCCAGTAGCTAAGTCTGCCAGTTGGTCGCCACCAACTCCATTAGCCTTTCTTACGCCAGTCGCCAAATCTGTCAGTTGGTCACCACCAACTCCATTAGCCTTTCTTACGCCAGCAGCTAAGTCTGCCAGTTGGTCGCCACCAACTCCATTAGCCTTTCTTACGCCAGTCGCCAACCTCAGGTTTTTAAACACCTCTTCCAACTTTTCATCGCGGTAAAGAGTCGCCCGCCCCCCTCTTACCACAAGGGTTACGCCTTGTGATGTCCACATGGGCGAACCTAGAAATACATCTGCCCCCGCCAATTCTAAATCAGTAACCAAGGCCACCACAAGTAGGTCTGCTTCATCGATCGTGAGAATAAAACTGCGCCGGGCCATGCCGCTACTACCCGCACTCGCCAAACTGGTTGTTGGCGATGATGGAATCTCTCGCCGCCCCCAACCGCCTCCGCCACAATGTCCGCCCGCATCGCCGAAACCGCTCCTGCCACCGCCTTCGTACCTGTCGCCTCCGCCTTTGCACCTGCCGCCTCCACGCTTGGTGTCGCCCTGGCCACCGTAGTCGCCTCGCCTGACGCTGCCGAACGCTGTTCCGCCAATGCAGACACAATCATTTGCGTCTGCTTTTCCATCATGATTTGAAACACGCTTATTAGGTCTTGGTGACCCTCTGTGTGCCCACCGCCCACCTGACCAGCTCAGCGGTTCTCCGCCTCATCGATTTCATAATCTAGTTCGGATGACGAACGACTCATAACTATACGATTGCGCCTTGTATATCGTATAAAGTTACTTTATTATACGTACGCCCCCTGTATAAAAATAATTTAAAATTTATTCTACGCCCGTATAAAAAATAATTTAAAATTAACTCCTAATTATTTATGCGCCCTTTTTGTTGTAATTAATTTTAATAAACAAAATTGTACACCTGTTTATTTCCGCCTCGCCAATCTGTCGCCAACGCCGTCTGGGATGCCGCCTAACGCCAATTTCCAGGTACCGCCAATGCACGTGGAATATCCCACTTCTGATTTGTTAATAAAAAATATCCTTCAATTATTAATAAGACTGAGCCTTATTAAATAGCCAATATATTAAACAGTAACAAGTTTTTGCACCACGCCACACCAATACCACCACGCCTTAATGCCGGTATTCCCCTTACTATTATTCTTCGCTTCGTGCACGCTGCCAAGGAAAAGGTTGACTGCGTTGTCCCCCGCATGCCGCAAGTTTGTTCGGCTGCTACAATTTATTAAATGCTCAAATAAGCCTCCCTCTTGAGCTGAGCAGTAACCCCGCCGATTATAAAAATTTCGACGGACATTTGTTAGCATTTCCGGGGTAACGTGATTCGAAAATTCAATAATTTTGGCGCGTAATTGTTCTACATTAAGATGGACGAAACGCGATTTAAAAATGTGCTTTTCGACTAGACATCGACCGTTAACAAAATTCAAATGAAATGCGCAAGTACAGCTGCTATCCTTGTTGCACTAATTAATCGCGAGTCAGTCTAGCCTCAGTGAAAATGTACTAGAATTCCCCACTACACTCGACCAAAAGAACAGTTTGTATATTGCTTTCTCGTACTAACTCACAGAAACTCTCGATGTCGTCGTTTTATCACACAGTAAATGCATCCGCAACTTGCAGGCAAGCAATTGGTATACGTTATATATTACTCGAAAATCTTGAAATGGGCTATTTATATTTACACACAATGGATTTATTCATACATACATAATACAGATTGCAATGTACAGAAATAATATGTTAGGACAAATTGTTCTAACAAAATCAAAAAGAAGAAACTGGGTTTGCCTATATATTTCTGTCTATCATTAATAATGTTATCTCTTCTATAATAAAGCAAACTACTTTAGTATACAAAATACCTAATTTGACAAACTTATAATATCGAGATATTTTATATTTGAATTCGTATTATGGGAAGTACCTCTTGGTATTGTTTCCAAACAAATTTAGATTGGCATTTTTTACATAAACACAGTCTGTACTCTATAATATAGTCTGTGTTATTACTTTTTTATTCTCTGCCATATTTTTTAGTCTCAAATAATAATACAAAATTTATACGTAGATGTCAAACTGCAATTTTAAAGATGCTGTTTAAATATTCCTGGGAATATTTACGAGCTAAAGAAACAATAAATATAGTATTTCATTTATTAAAAAAAACTAATTTAAAGCAATCTACTAAACATTAAATCAATTAAATACCATTATTTCTTTTGTTTTTCTTGATTTGAAATCACAGTTTTTATGGCTTTCATTACAGTTGGTACGAGTTCTAAATGTTTATCTACACATTTTACAGCACAATTCTCAAACATTAATGTGTATTTATTTACCTAAAATAAAATCAATAAGAATTGTGTATACAAAATAAAATTAAAAAATACATCTGAGTCAGATGGATTTGGTCCCATTTTATCTTTTACAGTATCATTACAATCCATAATACAGCGTTGTAACCTTCCTTGAAAATTTTCTAGTTCTTTCTGAATATAAGCTTGTGCTTTGTTTAATGAATTTCCACAAGTTTCTACACATCTTTGAACACTATCTAAAGAGACTGAATAGTCATCACAGCAAGTAGCTGCACATCTGTGCATGTCAGCCTGGAATTGCAACATACTTATATAAATTTTACAATATATACCCATATTACCTGCATTTTTCTTAAATGTTCTTTATCTATTTCATTAACCATTCGTGTCATTTCTTGTTCGACACGCTGTCTTTGCTGTTCAACCATTTCTAGATTTCAATGTAATTTTTATTATACTAACCTATAAAAACAAATTATTTGAATAAAAACACGTGCAAAGATGACATAATAAATAGCATAGAATAAATAGGGAGACTAGAGATATCCGAGGTAGGGAAATACGGTGAGTTTAACTTAGACTAGACCGACTCGTGTTTTGTCGGCTCTCGGGGAAACGAATACGGTGCCCGAGAGCCAACAAAACACGAGTCGGCCTAGTCTGAGTAAAACTGTATCTCATATCTCGCCCATGTATAAGGGAGGCAACTCATAATCGGCGTTACCATTATTATTTTGTGGGGGTTTTAGTTTTAATAAAATAATTATAGATACTAGATATTTATAATTATCTGTTAATTTCCTTAGATAACGGTACTCTGTATGTGCAGTCGTTCATAACCGGGCGACCCGAATGAGTTCGGTAAGGAAGAGAATAGAAAGAGCTACGGACCTGTTTCCCAGCTTCTTTCTTATAGTCTGTCTTTGTTCGGGACATACCATTTACTATAAGATTATCTTTCTCATAAATTTAGATTATGTGTGCATTTGCTATTACCGCCAAGCACACCGCCAAGGCAAGCTGTGTATTGTCCAGCGAAGTAGTGAAGCCAGTAAGTTGTTATTTCAAAATAGCAGAAATGGATGAGTGAAAATGTTATGTAAATAAATGACCATTTTTATCGTAACATAATGCGGGACAAACTGCGTTCATTGCGTACGAAGCACACGTAAATACGTGCGCCTGGAAATTTGTTTGGAAAAAATTCTTTAAGTAGGTATCTCAAATTTATCAAAAAATATTCATTTTATATAATATTTATATAGATAGTAAACATTAAATATAAATAGAAATATAAAAAAATAAATATACATACAAAATGTAAGAAAAAGCTATAGGAAAGATGAAAACAAAACTAATATTTACTCACACACTGAATTTGTTTTACAAAATCTTCAGAAGTATTACATTTCATTAATATCATTGCTTTTACTGTGTCTGCATACAGTTGTGTTTTTCCGATGTGGGAAATGTGACTGTAAACATAGGCATACACGTAGAAAGCAAAAAGCAAAGACGCGCGAATAAAATATAATCGAATATTATATGTAATAAAATAATGT
Source organism: Amphimallon solstitiale (assembly GCA_963170755.1). Classification (NCBI taxonomy): domain Eukaryota; kingdom Metazoa; phylum Arthropoda; class Insecta; order Coleoptera; family Scarabaeidae; genus Amphimallon; species Amphimallon solstitiale. The sequence continues at coordinate 96,579,872 of OY720676.1, read as the reverse complement.
GATTTATGTGATGTACCAATCTAACCAAATGAAACTTACTAAAAGCTACACTAAAAGCCTATGTTTTTAGAATAGTACACAATAAAGAGAGTTTCTAGACCCGAATGATTCCGACTCTCGTAGAAAGACCGCTACGTAGTACGACGAGAACTTTTTCTTTCTTCCCTATCTCTTTTCTATCTCTATTTCTATCAAGTTACATAGTTCCCGTGCAGGCACGCTACATTTTCGGATATCGCGCCCTCTCTTAGGGAATCCTGCAAGGTTGTGTGTACTAATATGGCCGTTCTTAACCAACCATTTAAAAATATGCAAATAAACCAAATTAATATATCATTATCAAAATTTCTGTTATATTTCTCTTCTACAAAACACGCGTTATTGGGTTAAGGGGTTCTTTCGATAAAATTGAAATAAAAATGTTATAAAAAGAATTTGTGTAAATTAAACCCCTATATCATACGTAGGAGGATATTATGACTTATAACATACAATAAAATAAACAATTAATGATTTTATAACCGACATTTGCATAATTCATAAATTATATTGTTTTCTGATTCAAACGCCCCCAGGTGGGCTTTCCCTAAGAAAAATTATCGAACGGCGTATGTCGGGTTGCCTGAAATATATTGAATAATTTTACGGAGTTTAATATGCCTGTACCGTTTACACGATGCAGGTATATGACCAGCAACATGAAGCAATGCCTGGTCAACTGGAAAGCAAATAAATTTGGGATATTTATGTCCTGCATTTATTGCATGAAAATATTGGTGCATCTCCTTTGTTCGAAATTTGTTTTTGCTATTTCTGAATATTCTTTTGGCTTGTATTTATTTAGTTTTATTAAGACTCCCGTTTTATGTAATTTGTAATTATTTTAATGATATTTGCTGGAATTAATTAGATAAAATCTTATTCTGCAATAAGTATATAGTTTTATTACTATTATTTATGATTATTAATTATTTAAGTTGTATTTCATATTATTTCTCACTATGATTTGTATTTACTTTACATGTTGAGGCTTTGTAATATGAGTAATGTTTTAGAGAAAACTAAAATCTGATAAAAAAATCTATTGTAACAACAGTGCCGGTGTTTCATATAAAATGTAAAATATATTTATATTCTTCACAATCGACACTGATATTGTTAGTTAGCGAAATTAAATTATAAAAATTTCACGGGTACGTGGGTACCTACGATACGAACTGTGCGGACTCCGAACTAATCATTGATTAGAAGACTATGTTAATACCACAACTTGAAATCGAATGTTATTGATATTATCATTTTTTTTTATTTATATCTTGCCTGTTTAATTTTTTTTCAGTAAAGCTTCGGTAAAATTTTTAAATAACCGTTATGTGGCAGACAAAAGGTCAAACGCAATCCTTTCCGCACCACCTTAGAGGAAGAGTGCAAAAGGTGTTTTTTTCTCATGGTTTTCCTAGTAGGCCTAATTCATGTTTTCTACAACAAATTTTTTTTACAAAAGTATAGACAGTGTAGAAAATAAACAAGAATGGCCAAGTAGCGTTTTGTCTAAACGTATCACAATCAGTAGGTAAATACTAATACTCCAATTTGACGTTTCTAATTTCTCGATTTCTCAACATGCGAGGATCCATAATTTGGGATAATAAAGCGAGAAAATAAAATTACTCTAACTTAATTACCATTTCTGGTCACAGTTCTACATTTATGTGTATTGTCTCATACCAAGTATCCTTCTTTAGATCCTTGACAAAAGTAAGAAGCACAATCCGAGTGTTCACAAAAAATATATCTTGGTCCATTTATAATGTCACAGTGCAATTTCACTATCTATAATTTGTTATTGTTAAGTTCGAACTTTTGTAATGTTCAATTGCTTTTGTCACGGCCGAATTGAATTTAAGTTTTTTTCAAACAGTCCCTAATTTTATTTATATAATTACGTAATATATGATTTCGGCACTCTATTTTTTCAATAATTTTCAGTAGTTTTCTAAGAACGATGCTATCATCGTCCCCTATTAATCTACCATAAATACACCGTGCATTTCACGAGAAACCTTCCGCAATAATTGTCGACTCCATGACTGTTGACGACGAAGACTAATTTTTGTAGCATATGTGATCTTTAGAATTACCAAATTTTGCACAAATTAAACAAAATTTGTTTTTTACGCCTACATACAATTTTTTTTTCGTTCGCCATCCAATAATTGCTGCCACTCCTGATAAACCGCTGTAATTAAACTTATAAGCTCGTTTGGCCCATGCTCTTTTACTTACTCACATACACAAAAAAAATCTAAAAACTATCCTGGAGTCAAAATACAGAGTACATATAAATAAAATAAAAACTTGAAGGCACAACAAATTCAGATATTTAAATAAATGCTTTTACCATCTAGAAAACTGAAAATTGTGTAACTTCCTGCCACTTAGTTTGAAGAGTCCGACAAACTTCTAAGTTCGTATCTTACAAAGACATAAAGTTGTGGCTACCACACGACTTTCTTATACGTATGAAAGTGTTATTTCCGGTCCGAATTTTGAAATTTCATTTATAGAAAAAATATTCCAAATTCAACTCTAAATACTTTTGTACTCTTCATAAATATATATAGAATGCATAATTTACGACATATTTGCAAAAAATCGTTATTCGGTAAGAGTAAAAGTGATACTTCCGGTCCGAATTTTGAAATCTTTTTTATATAAAATATATTGGAAATTAAGTTCTAAATACTTATGAATTCTTTATAAATTAGTCTAAACTTAGTAATTGACGAAATATTTGCAAATTTCGATTTTTTCACTGAAGTAAACTACTACTTCCGGTATGCCGATTTTGCTCAAAATCTAATCAGTTCTCAAGAGGGAGATTAATATCGTAAATACAAAATTTGGAATTGATATCTCCAGCGGTTTGACCGCTATCGTAGTCACAGACAGACACACAGACACAGACAGACACAGAAATTTTTTTAAAAACTACTTTTTCGGTATCAGGGAATTCAAAACGTGGACATCTGCAAAAATCTCGAGGTCGAAAATTTTCATCATCACAATACTTCCTTATACTACGTATAAGAAAGTAAAATGGGGTGGCCACCACACGACTTTCTTATACGTATGAGCGTTTCAAACTATAGAATTTTAAGAACTTTTTATACAAAAATTATTCAAAATCCTATTCTAAGTACTTCTATTCTCTTAATAAATCTCTATAGAATGCATACTTTGCAAGATATTATCAAAAAAGTGCTCCTCGCTAAGAGTAAAAGTGCTACTTCCGGTCGGAATTTTGAAATTTCATATATACAAAAAATATTGCAAATCCAGTACTAAATACTTTTGTACTCTTGATAAATATGTATAGAATGCATAACTTACGACATATGTATTTGCAAAAAATCGCTATTCGATAAGAGTAAAAATGGTACTTCCGGTCTGAATTTTGAAATTTTTTTTATACAAAAGATATTGAAAATTATGTTTTAAATACTTTTATACCCGCAACGTACTTGTCGAAAAAGCATGACTTGCGAAATATTCGCAAAAAACTGATTTTCGATAAAAAATTAAAATTGAGAATAATTTTAAGTATATATGAATTCTTTATAAATTTGTTTAAACTTGGTAGTTGACGAAATATTGGCAAAATTCGATTTTTTCACTGAAGTAAACTGCTACTTCCGGTCTACCGATTTTACTGAAAAACTAATCAGACCTCAAGAGGGAGATTATACACGTAAATACAAAATTTGGAATTGATATCTACAGCGGTTTGACCGCTATCGTGGTCACACACACACAGACAGACACACACACACAGAGAGAGAGAGAGAGACATTTTTTAAAAACCACTTTTTCGGTATCAGGGGACTTCAAAACGTGGACATCTGCAAAAATCTCGAGGTCGAAAATTTTCATCATCACAATACTTCCTTATACTACGTATAAGAAAGTAATAAAGCCGATATATGAATGAAACATTCGTTTACCTAAGGTAATAAAAAAAGTTGCAGATCTCTCTGTTTATATGATGTTCGGCTTAATACAATCGACCAGGTATACCTTCCATATAGCTGGTCTTAGACATTACAAAACTGTGAGTAAGAGGTTGAATTGTATGTTGCCTATTTGACATTTATCAGTGCGGACTTTGTGATCATTCTCATTGGTTTCAAAGTAATTTTTTGGAGACCAGGGTTATGTTGAAAGTAAAGTAAATACATTGTCGTGTTTAGAATAAAAATATCTAGGTACTCACGATTCGAAAAAGTACTTTTTAAGCACAGTAAGCTTTATATCGCTATAAAACGAAAAAAATTCAAAGTGCTGTATTTTAACTACTTTTCAATATAATTGCAAATTTTAATCGTGAGTCACTAGAAATAATATTGGTTATTTCGTGCATGTAGCGGCAACTTTTTCAAGTGCGTTAATTGTTGCGATTTTTTACGTTGAAATTGACCATTTTGTGGCATACGCCGATCAAGTAAAACCCCCCCTTAAATATTAAATATTGAGTAAAACATGTCAAAATAAGTGCAATAAATACTATATTATTTGCTCATGCTTTCGATATATTTTATAATATTTGTCTTTGTAAAAAATTATGACGTAACTAGTTGTTAAAATAATTTAAATATCTGTATTTGTAGCGCCTTTTTCTTCAAAATTCACAACAGTGAACTATCTTTACATTAGGATTGTGGAGTGGTTTTTGATTGTAACAATGAGATCAGACTTTGTAATAAATTTCGGAATCACTGACAATTCATTTTCATATCGGAAAAAATAACATAAACAACGCTCTAGATCTAAATAAATGATAACTAAAAATGTACGCGTATGGTATTGAAACTAAATAACAGTAAGTATATTGTTGTATTCCTACGACACAATGTTTATTTGACGACTTTTTCTGACACCAGGGCAGCTGTTTGGTTGGGTAGCTCCGTAACCCCTTGTAGATTGCAAATACTTCGAAGAATTATATATATATTTTAATAATCGTTTTTAACACTTTACTGATGTGTTCAATTAAACACTGGGTGTAAATAATAAAATATATTTATTTAATACGTTTACAATAAATGAACTTAAACGACATCAACAATACCGTTACTCAATGCTGTCTGGTTTGCATCGGGCGTTGCCCCTATTTATATTAAAATATTCTGCAGACATAAGATTCTTGTATTATAAGATGAAATCATTGTACGTGCTGATTGCAACACCTGCCTCCCCCCTAATTAGATTTTTGTTATATTTTTAAATTCAATACAAAAATCTCTGTCTTACAATATTTATATTTATTATATCGTGAGATAGTATTTTGTAACACTCACTAATACAGAGTTATTGATATGGTTTACATAATTGGTTTTACAAGGTACATTTGCATAGCATGATTGAATAATAACTAAATTTCTTAATATTGTGTTACTACCTTTTTGGATAAACGTTTGGATCTTCTGAGTGCCCCTATGGAATTATTTTCAGCGGTACTACTATTACTAGGTTCATTTCTTAATTCTGGTAGTTCATATTCATAACTTACATTTATTGATGGAGTTGGTTGTTTTGTAACACATTGATTAAATATTTGAACACATGGTTTACAACCCTTATTTGATTCTTTTATAAAACCCAGCAAACATGGAAGTAACGGCCGTCAGTCGGGCTACTGTCGGCAATGCTGGTCAGATGACGGCAACGGCATGCTAATAAAGGGCCATTGTAAAAAGTTTGCCGGCAAAACTGTATAAGAAGATTTAGTTCTCCGTAACTGGCCCGCTGGCGGCCAAAATACTTTAGTGGAGCTCGTGACCTGCAGCTCCTAAGTTAATCTACATTTATATGATACAAATACGGACGCTAGTGAAATTTCGATAAGTAAATAAATAGAGTGAACATACAAAAACTATTCATTTTTACTTCTGCTTATAAATCTTTTTATTTCCAGTGATAGGTATAAATTCTTCGGAAAGTTAGCAAAACATATGTATCATATTCAGCTGCGATTGGTTGGATTTAGAGGAGCAGATTAGGGACTAGTGTCGTCATAAGCAGCTGTCAAATATATTGTGTGTTGTGTAGAGGTGGGTCGATACCGATATTTGGCGATATCACCTAATATGAATATATTCATCAAGCGGTATTATAATACCTAAAGCGATACGTGAATATTAGTAATATCAGGATTAGGTACCGGGTACTACATTCTAAACGATATACTCGTATGCAGTATACGTTACACGATAACATGCTAATATATGTATGTGGGAGAATACGAAATGTATAATACGCATATGTTTGAAGATATAAAGAATTTTATTGTCAGTTTACAAGGAATTTTATTGCTCAGTAATTAATATAAACACATATTTATACCAGAGAAATAGAGTAGGGGAGAACGCGCTTAAAGATGCGCCAACTAAGTTAAATTGAATTCCGCCATTTTGAAGGTTGCTCACAAGCCTTACAAAAATGTTTGGAACAAATAACTTTATTTTTGGACCAGGTCCACGTTTCAACATTTTTTCCTAGCACATCTAACCACATTTTCAATGAATCACCCCGTGGAAATCTACAAATAGTGCAGAATTAATCGCGCTCTTAAAGATGCAATTCTTTCATTCTATTACGGTAATATTTATACCTAGCTCAACAATTCGCATGTAAAGTTCATTGACTTAGAAAAATGTAAACAAACTTACGTGTGAAAAGAAATGCCTTCCGGCTTAAATCTTCGACTGTTACTGCAGCCCAACACAGAGCACGACATGTTAATAACACACACAAGTCCTTTTTAATACAATTAATTAAAAATAACCTCCAAGCTTGACAATTACAACAACACAAGTGCCAATTACCCTGCAAAATGGCGACCACAATAGCGTTTGCTTAAAACTGGATGCGCACTCGTCGAAGCGCGTTCTCCCCTACTCTATTTCTCTGATTTATACACGTATGTACTAAATTTCGTTAGTATTATTGCAGTTATAATTATTGAAATAAGACCCTAATACGAGCGCATATATTTCAACGCTACTCATTCATAAAATGTTTTTTATTGCTTTGATTTTAATTTGAACTATAAAACTTATTTTTTGAAGTGCTTCTCCACTATTAGGTCAAATACTTTAAAAATCAATTTATTCTATAACTCTAAAATTAATTAATACTTAGCGCACATCTTATAATAAAAATGCGTTAAATACTAAATTTCCTTTTGATACTAATCCACGAGCATGAGAATAAATCTTTTATTCAAATTTACTTTATGCCACCCGCCACCCCAGTATGGCCGCGTTTATTTAAACAGCGTCGGCAATTTCACCGAGCAGGACGTATGCGTGCAGTGACAAATAATATTCCCGCAGAATATGAACAGATACGAATATCTAACTTACTACGAGGTATTCGTTTATATCGCTTTATATTATACTACACTCCTTTTTTATCACATGGCCTTTGGAATATACTTATCTCTATTGCTCGAATGTGGATGTCAGATATGCTAGAGGGATCTGTGCTAGAGGGATATATTCGTGCATATATTCGTATTAGGTTCATGCTACTTGGTAGTGAATACGGAAATATTATAATACGTAATATCATACGGATTAGCGATATCTAATATTAGTCCATATTACCGATATCTTAACGAATACTAATATATTCGCCCCACCTCTAGTGTTGTGTTGTTTTTCGTCGCGTTTATGCTATTTCACGAATATTGTGCTAACTGATTGATTTAAAAATGGACCTGGAAGATTCTCAAACCATTAACGCGCCGAAAAGGTGAGTATGTTTTCGTTTAATTTAAAATGTTTAACGTTTCTCACGCGTCTTAACTCATACTCATAACCTCATTCACATTTGTTGGGGATGTGGATTTCCCGCTTGAAGTTTTCTTTTTTATTGCAACCGTTTTTCATTCATTTTAATTTACCTTAATTTATTAAATAGCTATATGGCAGCAAGGTTCAATCATTTTAAAAATTATCGTAGAAGTTATAGATACAAGTTAATTAAAAGGGATACTTCTGAAACTTTGAAATTGGGTGAAATTGACGCAAGAAGCAATGCACAGATTTCAAAACGAATACTGGTGAAACACTAATTTAGATAATAGTAATAATCTACAACTTGAACAAAGAACCGTCGATTTCCAGAAATTTCAAATCACTTACTTTTATAACTTTTCAGGTTTCTTTTTGCCAGCTCTCGAGCGGGAAAGATGTGTTGGATACGACAAGGCGATTTTTAGGTAAAATTGTGGGACAGAATTTAGTTGAAACTTATAACTGGTGTGGAAAAAATAACAAACCAGCTTTCCGCAGTTTAAAAAAGAGTGTATGTAACCTTCATTGTTGGTAGGTACGTAGAACTTTTTTATAAATGAAATTATTATTTATTTTTGCTTCCAGTAGTAGTAAGAAAAAATAAATTCAGTAAAAACACTACTCAACAGGAAGTAGAAACGATTAACAAAAGCTGGCCGAGGACTGCTACTGACAGAAATGGCGGAAGGAACAGAAGACATGGTGCTACTAAAGGTGCCGATAATAAATATTAAAACCCATTCAGTAGAAATTAAGTTTATAATCGCGTTATTTATTGCCTTGTGAAGTCTTCTTTATTTGTTCAAGAGATTTAATGTTTATTTTAAGATTTAAAATGTTACGTTTTGTGAACTGTTCAAGAGATTTAAAATTCATTTACGAAATAAAATTTTGATGTTTTAAATTGTGAATTGAAATATTAAAATAAATGTTTTTAAATAAAATTAATTTTTGGCTTGTTTTTGTGAGCGGCGATCGATCGGCATTGTAGCGGATATTAGTCGCATCAACTATGGGCCATTGCTGTAAAAAAGGCCTTATTCCTGCGTTGGCCCGGCTAGCGGCCGCAGTCTCCTATTGATAGCGGGCCAATATAGAATTCAGTTAGAGGTCCGCCGTCCGCATAATCGGCTAGCGGGCATTTGGCCGTTAAAGGCCCATCATTAAAATGTTTGCTGGGAAACAACAAACTCTTTTACATATTTGTATACAACCGCAACATTTTAATATATTATAAATAATAACGATTAAAATTATAGAAAGTATAATTGATAAAATTGTAGTGAACCAAGTTGATTGTTTAATTAAGAAAGGTTTACTTATTTGCTCCCTCAATGTTTCGTCTATCTTATTTAATTCTTTTTGAGCATGTTTTAATTCATTTAAATCTAAATTTGTAAGTTTGATTGGTTTCATAATTATGCCATTTAATGAAATATTATGTTTTAGTTCTTTACAACAATCGTCTTCTTCAATATTAGTACTAGGTATTTCGTTGGAAAAGTTTACAGAATTAATAATGATTTGAGATTCTAAAATATTATTTTTTGTATAAGCTTTACATTTATTATGCAGTTCTATAATACCTAATTTATTTATAATTATTTCTTCAGCTTCTTTTCCTTGACAAATTACTGTTACGTGTATATCTTTTGATAATGAATATATCCATTGGTTATTACTAGTGGGGTGCCATATTTCTAGTTCGGCTACAATGTTTTTTGTTTGACATGAGACAGGTATTACATTATTGAGTTTTAACAATAGTTGAATTTCACATTCATTCGAATCTGTTCTTTTCGACATTGAGATATCCTTACATACATATTGGTTAATATTATAATTGGTACATTTGTCTAGGTTACTAATCATTGAATAATATGTTCTCGTCGTTGAAACTAACATATATGGTTTACTTGGCTCTATATATGAGAATAATTTAAAATCATTTACGTGAGGCGTTGGCAAAGAATATAATTGATATAAATACAGTAAGCATTTGTTAATGGTACTGAAAATACTATTATTAGTAGATTTTTGTTTATGAATGCCTTGACTGACATTATTTTATAGTAATCGTATATATCGTTATTATGATAAGTGATATTGGTAATGTGTATCTTACACTGATTTGATTCAATTCCTGATATAGATGTTCTGGTGGTAATACATGATAGTTTATTATGCCATTTTGAATTAATGACATATCGTTGACATAATTTTGTAGTACTAATAAAGTTTCGTCTGACATTTCAATCAGTAGTATTAAATGATTTGATAATTCTCTTTCTAATTCTACTTGTTTAGTTAGGTTTACTAATTCATTTGAAAATATATTGAATTCTTTTAAATTTTTATTTAATGTGTAAATGTTATCGTTCATTCTAACAATTGAATTGAATTCCAGTTTCTCGAGCCACTCGACGTACTGATGTACTTGGCTTGTTCATAACATATTGTAAAATATTATTTTGAAGTATATCAGCATTGCTAACTTGATAGATCTTTTTTGTTCGAAGCTTCCATAGTTCCTTAATTTCTGATTATTCTGCTAAAAATTGGCCGGTGTGGTTGTGGTCTTTCCGGAAAACGCTGAGCGTAACTTGTGCAAGCATTTTCAGAGATTCTGTTCACTTTGAAATAAACTTCCAACATATCAACCTCTACTTCATTTGAAATTGTGTGTGCCAATATCAATTCTTATTTATCTCCATGCTTAACGGTAATTACTTACACAAAGTTCTAAATCTCCGACCAATTTCACTGCACTTTTACATGTCAATAAAGACAGAGCTTATTTATCGTCTGTTTTACACTACCATTTATTTCATAGCCAACTAATTACGTTTTAGAGTGAAATTTTATTCAAATGTTCATATCTCTCAATTAAGATTTATTAGGCATGTATGTTGTACATTATTGAAGAGCTATTTTTAAGGACTATGTAAATAATTGAAAATCCAATATGGCCGCCATAAGAAAAACAGCAGATAGCGCTAAGAACTTGAAAACAAATAAAAATCGGGGGTTCCTGTTAACACCAAAAAATTTGTCTTAAAAAAGTGTCTCAACGATGTTAGAGTTTAAAAGCGATCGTATTAGGCGTTATCGACTTATTGAGGAAGATTCAAATCGGCAAATATTGGTTTTTTCAAAATATCTCAAAATTGTAAAAAGTCCAAATGAATTTGAAATGAGATTAGTTGCGAGCATTAAATTCTACAAAACATTCCACATTTAACCCTTCCTCTATATCTTCTAATAACCGATATACCAATGGTGAGCATCGAAATCTGGACAGACTGTATATAACTCGTTTATAATACGTGGCACATCGGCAGCAACACTGTCATAAGGCGAAAATTGTGTTTTGTGATCAAATGACGTTTAAAATTATGATGTAGCATTTAACATTCGGTTTTTTTTTCATAATTTAAGATATAATTAATGTCTTTATCCCTCAATTTGTGAAAAAAATCCAATGCTAAATATTACAAAATAATTTTAAACGTCATTTGATTACAAAACACAATATTCTGACTGGCCTTCGTTTACATTTTGATGTCTATATTGCAATATATTATATCTAAAAGACAGGCAATTTAGTAAAATACTTATGTTATTTTATGACCATATATGTGTAAACACAAAATTTGATGTATTTTGTGTGTGCATTTTTGCTTGTCAGGAAGAGTCGGCCTTGATTTTACACATTCATTCATAAGTTTTTATATATGCGTATTTTAATAAGGTTACGTATTTTGTTGGTATTTATATAACAGATTGTATTTATTTTGTTTCTAAATCTAAATAATAAAATTTATTATTAATACTAGCTATTAGGACTATTTTGTTTATATAATAATAATAATAATATATATTAATACTAAAAAATATTTGAAAATTCTTCACGATATCTACCAGGCATAAGCTTAATCCCAGGAACAGGTGCTGCCGTTAGTTCTGGACGTAGCCGTTCTTTCCTCTACGTCCACAATGGCGTGCCCAAGAAATAACATTGCATGGGCTCTCTATATATATTCTCTCTACGGTTATAGGTTTTTAAATGGAACACCATATAGGTATGTATATATTTTTTTGTATTTAACATATAATTCTTAGTCAAAATGTTATAAGATAGTATAGGCTTAAAATGTAAGGTGTTCGACTTATTACCATTTTCCTGAAACATTCAGTGTTTTTATAAAATTATATTTGTCGAAAACGACGTATTACAACACAATTTTTGGTAGCGTTGTTCATAATAAAAGGTCCTAATACAAACATATTTTATTTTTTGCAATTACTTTGAACTTCCAGAAAACTGGAATAAATTTATATGACACATTTTTGTTTTACTTTCTTATACGTAGTATAAGGAAGTATTGTGATGATGAACATTTTCGACCTTGAGATTCTTGGAGATGTCCACGTTTTGTGTCCTCTGATTCCGAAAAAGTGGTTTTTAAAAAATGTCTCGCTCTCTCTCTGTGTGTGTGACCACGATAACGGTCAAACCGCTATATAGATATCAATTCCACATTTTGTATTTACAAATATAATCCCCCTTTTGAGATCTGACTAGATTTTCAGTAAAATTTTTTATTTTGCCAATTATTCGTCAACTACTAAGTTTAAACAAATTTATAAAGAATTCATATGTACTCAAAATTAAATTTGAGAAGAATTTTATTAAAAAAGTTTTTCGATATTCCTATCGGAAGTAGGTCTTTTACTCTTATGGAAAATCAGTTTTTTTTTTTGTAAATATTTCGCAAGCCATGCTTTTTAGACAGGTACGTTACGAGTATAAAAGTATTTAGAAATTAATTTCCAATACCTCTTGTACAAAAAAAAATTTCAAAATTCGGACCGGAAGTAACACTTTTACTCTTACCGCATAGCGATTTTTTGCAAATATGTCGTAAACCATGCATTCTATATACCGTGCATTTTTTTTAACGCGGAACATACGGATTTGCGTGCTAAAAATTCTACCCCATGTTAACTTTTGTTGCTGATCAAATTTGAAAGAAATTTGTGTAGCATTTAATAAATCAAACATTTTTCTACCAATTGTACATAATTTTAATGACATGAAGTTGTTCTTTTGAATTATTTTTTCGTTTTCAGTTGAAATTAATTCGCACAAAATTGAATGACAAAATCAACGTAGCGTAAACTATTAATAATTTTATGCCACATGACATCACCTCGCTAGTGACAAGTAAATTTTCAAAAAAAAATTCTATGTACAGAGTTGCAAAACGCGTGGAAATTATTGACAACTTTGCTGCAGCATATCCTGACTGGCCAGTTTTAAGTATTTCGACAGTGTCTCGAACTTACAATGAATTCCAGAGGCACAGGCTGCGTAAATTGTGACCACAGGAAACGTTTAGAAATCCATCTGCCGTTACAGAAGAAACCAAAATGAACATTTGTTTGATGGTTGAAAACGAGGGCTTCACAAGCTTAAATATGCTTGCCGATCAGTTCCAAATTTCAAGAAGCAGTTGCCATAAAGCGCTGAAGACCGAATAACATAGGAATTTGGGTGCTAAAAGCTTTACCCCATGTTAATTTTTGTTGCGGTATAAATAACAAAAATAAATGTAATTTTACACACTGTGAGATAATTTATTGGATTAGTGAACATAAAAATAATTTAAAGGAATTGTTCAAAATGTTTGCCTTCAGCAGTTGCACAATATCCTAACCGATTGTAGAAATTTCTACGAGTGTTTTGCAATTGTCGCACTGTAATTGAATTGCAAGCTTCTGTGATTCTTGCTCTTAGCTCTTCCAAGTTTTCAGGTTTCTCTCGAACATTGTCGTAGACTTTACTTGATACATGACCCCACAAAAAAAATTGAGTGGGGTAAGGTCTGGGCTTCTGGCAGGCCATCTAAATGGTCCATATCGTCCAATCCAACTGTTGGGAAACTTTGATTCAAGAATTCCTTGATTGTGGCAGCACTATGAGCTGGTGCTCCGTCTTGCTGGAATATTGTTTCCCCATTACCTCGCGACTCATCCAGACGAGGACCTACTTCCATCTTAAGTAGATCTAAATATTTCCGTTGATTTAAATTCCCGTCTATAAAAAAGGGCCGCAACATGTTATTCCCCACTATTCCTACCCAAACATTAAACATTAACTTTCTGAGGCCACTGCGTGTTAGTCTCTCGAATCTTATAAGGATTTTGTCGTGTCTTCAGAAAACAGTATTCTTGTGCACACGTCAGAAGATAGTATTCTTGTTAAAACATTTGGATCGTTATTTATTCTTTCCATCCAATATTGCCAAAATTCCATTCTTGGGGAGATTTCTTCCCAAGAATGAGTTGGTAACAATTTATGAACATTTTTAATCTTATAAGATTTGTACTTTTCGGTCTTCAGCGCTTTATGACAACTGCTTCTTGAAATTTGGAACTGGTCGGCAAGCATATTTAAGCTTGTGGAGCCCTCGTCTTCAACCATCAAACAAATGTTTATTTTGGTCTCTTCTGTAACTGCAGATGGATTTCTAATTCGTTGCTTGTGGTCACAATTTACGCAGCCTGTGCTCTGGAATTCATTGTAAATTCGAGACACTGTCGAAATACTTAAAACGGGCCGATCAGGATATGATGCAGCAAAGTTGTCAACAATATCGCTGAAGGACATTCCTTGGATACATGCCGTAACAATTTCCACTCGTTCTTTTCGTAAATTTACTTGTCAATAAAGAAGTGACAAGCGATGTCATCTAGCATTAAATGTTTAAATGTTTACGCTACGTTGATTTTGTCACTAAATTTTGTGCGAATTAATTACAACTGAAAACGAAAAAATAATTAAAATGAACAACTTCATGTCATTAAAACATTGTACAATTGGTAGAAAAATGTTTGATTTATTAAATGAAATGCAAATTTCTTTCAAATATGATCCGCAACAAAAGTTAACATGGGGTAGCACGCAAATCCCTATGTTCCGCGTTAAAAAAAATGCACGGTATATTTATCCAGAGTATAAAAGTATTTAGCGCTGGATTTGGAATATTTTTTGTATAAGTGAAATTTCAAAATTTGGACAGGGAGTAATACTTTTACTCTTAGCAAGTAGCATTTTTTTGCAAATATCCACAAAGTACCTATGCAATCTGTAGAGATTTATTAAGAGACTAGAAGTACTTAGAATAGGATTTTGAATAATTTTTGTATAAAAGAATTTTGAAAATTCGGACCTGAAGTAACACATTTATTGATAGGTGTATTTTTTTAAGAAGATAAAAGTACAGCTTAATTTAGAACAACTTTGCATAGATTGAAAGGCACATATGTTTAAAAAAGTCGTGTGGTGCCCACACCTCATTTTTCCAATAACAAATTTATAAAGAATTCATATGTACTCAAAATTAAATTTGAGAAGAAATTTATAATTTAATATTATGTCTTTTACTCTTACCGAAAATCAGTTTTGTGCCAATATTTCAAGTCATGCTTTTTAGACAGGTACGTTACGAGTATAAAATTATTTAGAATTTAATTTTCAATAACTGTTGTATAATTTTAATTTCAAAATTCGGACCACTTTTACTCTTACCGAATAGCGATTTTTTGCAAATATGTCTTATTTTATGCATTCTATACAAGGTGTTCACACTTAAACCCGCACCATTGGTAACTCCGTTATTATTGGAGCTACGAATTCGTCCAAATTAGCAAACTAGTAGGATTTTTCCTGGCGGTTACGACGATAAAAACAAAAAAACAATTGAACGTCGCGTTTTTCAGATATTTGACAAAATGTAATTTTTTAAATGGAACACCCTATATATTTTTTATGCAGTTGAATAAAGAATTTAGTTCTGAACAAAAATTTTTCAATACATTATCTCAAGAAAATTGAAAATAAAAAGTTATCACGTGATTTCTTTAAAGGGGCATATTCCCGAGATAATCAGAAAAGTACCCATTTTAAAATGGGACAGTATAATTTAAAATTCCACTCAGAAAAAAAGGAAAAGAGAAAATGAAATTAGCCTACATTACAATAGTTGTTACAATTTTGATCAAATAGGCACCAATAAAATAAAAATATTCAATAACAATCCGTCAAATTAATCTGTCAGTGTTTTAAAATTCGCATTGTTATTTTGCTGTTTTCTTCATGTTTTCACACATGAGGAAAAATGTGATATTATGGAAGCTTACATATTTCAGAGAAAAAACACTATTAGAGCTCGCGAACATTATAGTGCAATGTTTCCCGAGCGCGCGATTCCTCAAAGAAGATATTTCTTGGAATTATACAGACAATTTCGGCGAAACGAAGAGGTTTTCAAGAAGAATAGAACGAAGAAGCAATTTGTGGTTAGTGAGGAAGTAGAGATAAATGTACTGGGATATTTTGAGGCGTATCCTAACAATTCAATTAGAGAATTGGCAAGAGAGACCTTTCATTGGGAACGATTCATAAAATTTTGAAAAAATATAATTTTGAGCCATACAAATATCGGCCAGTACAAACTTTGCATCTTAATGATGATATAAGAAGAATGGAATTTTGTGAATGGTTCCTACATAAATGTGAAGAAGATCCAAATTTTCCTCGATATGTTTTATGGTCGGATTGAGAGTAACTTCTCTAATAAGGGAATGTTTAATCGAAAAAACTATCATTTTTGGAGTCGGGAAAATCCTTTTTTGACTCATCCCACTAATCCACAACATCGGTTCAGCCTTAATGTTTGGTGTGGTATGATTGGATCTAAAATTGTGGGTCCTTTTTTTCACCGCGGCTCATTAAAGGGAGAGAGATATGAGGACTTTATGTCTCATGTATTGGAAGATTTCGTGGACAACGTGAACTTGATGGATAGGCCGCGGATATACTTCCAACAAGACGGTGCACCGGCTCATAATCACCATATCGTTAACGCATTACTGGAGAGACTGTTTGGACCCCGTTGGATTGGAACTCATGGACCAGTTCTGTGGCCCCCACGCTCACCAGATCTAACTCCGCTTGATTTTTTTTATGGGGCCGAGTGAAAAATGAAGTTTACAAACATCGTTACCAAAATGTGGAAGAACCGAGGAAGAACTTCAAAATAACATTACGGCCATTATTCGGAATATTGATGGAAGGACCCTTCTCAAAGCCACGCGCTGCACTCAGAAAAGAGCCCGCAAGTGTCTGGACCAAGAAGGTGATACCTTCGAACAACTACTTTAGTTATGTATGTTGATTGATAGTGTTTATTATTCTTTTATTTGTTATTCTTAAGTTTCGTGGACGAAATCAAAATAAATTTCGTTAAAAACACAACGTTTCGTTTGAATTCATTTAGGAATATTATGAACAAACATTCTAGGACCTATACAAAAATTTTTTCATCCGTTCAACAAGAGAATAGTATACAATAATCGGTACATATTATTTAATTACAAATTTTGTTAGGCATCCCTAAAAACAAATCCTAAATCCCTAAAAATGCACGGTATCTCATTTGAAAACTTACGTTTTAGTGATAAAGTAAGCAAATTTTAAGGATGTTTATGATATTATTTTATTTAATATCTGAAGATGACTTCAATTGGATAAACATGTGAAACATGCTACGTCTTTCATAAATTTTTTTAAACAAAATGCAATGTTTAAGAAATCACTTGATAACTTTTTTATTTTCAATTTTTTTAAGATAATGTATTTAAACATTTTTATTCAGAAGTAAATTTTTTATTCAACCGCATAAAAATATATAGGGTGTTCCATTTAAAAAATTACATTTTGTCAAATATCTGAAAAACGCGACGTTCAATTGTTTTTTTGTTTTCATTGTCGTAACCGCCAGGAAAAATCCTACTAGTTTGCTAATTTGGACGAATTCGTAGCTCCAATAATAACGGAGTTACCAATGGTGCGGGTTTAAGTGTGAACACCTGTATATATTTATCAAGAGCATATTCTTTCGAATATCTCACAAAGTATGCATTCTATAGATATTTATTAAGAGAATAGAAGTACTTTAAATAGGACTTTGAACTATTTTTATATGACAATTTAATTCATCTGTCAAAAACATGACATTTTAATACACGCTGTGTTAGTTTGCCATCGGATAAACTGCATGTTTGCTAGCGGATAAACTGCATGTTGATTTTCCATGGCAACGAAAATTCAATTCTGACAGTATCGTTCAAATAAATTTCATACATAAACATATGTATTTTTCTCTTTCTTTTGTATATGTATTCAAAGGAATGTTAAATAAAAATATTTCGGTTTATTAATATTAATTAAATGATTCATTAAATTGTCTTACCAAATACCATTCGAGTTTGTGTTTATTTCCGGAACAAACTTTCATTTTGACAAAACTCAAACTTTGTTGCTTAAGGGTAACACGACTCGAACAAATAACAAAAGGTAAAACCGCTCCACCTTCGGTGTCGCGGTTTTACCATGTTATTTGTTCTCGTCAGTTACCAAGCAACAAAGCTTTCGTTCAAAATGAAAGTTTGTCCGGATAAACACAAACTCTTATGGTATTACCCCCGAAAAAAATTCTTAAATTATAGCTTATTTTTCTAAGAAGATAACACTATTTAAAACAATTGAGAACAATTTTGTATAATTTGAAACGATCATAAGTATAAGAAAGTCATTTTTTATATAATTTTGTAGTATTGCTAATTCAAAATCAAGGAAACCTAAATATGTGGTAAATGATGAAAATGAATTAAGAACTCAACATAAAATCCACACGTCCGTACCCATGAAATATGTTGTTTGCGGATATTAGCCAAATCATCGTTGCAAGGACTTAAAATGAAATAAATATCATCTCTAGTGAATACATTTAAATATTCAGTTATGCACTTATCATTTTAAAGCTAGAAGAATGTTCTGCCAATGGGCAATAACTAAAATGAATGGCCGGGTATTCTTTTTGATAGTGTGTTATTCGCGGATGAAGCTGGTTTCCACAGCAACGGAATAGTTAACAAAAGTAATTTTCATTACTATTCAAATGAGAACCCGAACTTCACTAATAAATGCATAGGTGGAGCATAAGTATATGGGAAGGCATTCTTGGTGATTGGCCCGCATTTCTTTTGAAGGTAGTATATATGGAAAAGCTTATGAGTATAATTTCTATCAAGCTATTTAGTGGAATTATTGGAAGATGTCCCGCTTAATTTACGAAGAGATGTAGATGAAACAATAGACGGCGAATTCTACGCTACAGACACGAAATATTTCCAGGGAAGTGGCTATCCCGTGGAGGCCCTATTGACTAGCCTGCTGGGTCTTCGGGCATCACAAAATTAGTTTCTTGTTATAGGGATCAGCAAATATACAGTATACCTGTAACCACAAAAGCATTTATGTGGGAACATATTCGACAAATATCTAGAAATATAAGGACTCAAGGTCTTATTAATGTCGATTTATCATTTCGGAAGCATGTCCAAAAAAAAAAACAAGTGAATTGATTTTGACCTATTTTAATGTTCATATTTATTGTTATTTTATAATTTCTGTTCCACTAATTACTCATCCATTCACGTACAGTTCCTTTTTCTACACCTACTAAAATCATTTTATTAATTTCTTTGGTTTTAAAGTTTGTTTATTGTGCCCATATTCTACATACTTTTTGAATTATATTGCTGGTATAGATTGTATTGTAAATAAAATATATTAATTTTTTTGTCATTACCCCCAATACATATAAAAATCATATCTCTAAGCTCATTTTTAGAAAAATCATGCTTGTCAACTAAGAAGCACGTTTTTAATTGTCATTCATTCAATTGACAACTTCGCGACAAATATGATGGCTCACTATACCATATTCAATTAAAAAGATAAAGTTGGACTCTGACGATTACAACTGCAAACTCCATCCTCGTGTAATAAAATATTCACTCAAATTCAATGAATAATATACTATTATCTATGTCGAAATAACACATTGAGTTTTAATCAACAATATTTATTTAAAAAGTTGCAATTGATTAAGATATAATGTAATTACAATTAAATATTAACGATTGAAGTATATTACTATCAGTGGCGGCTGCTGCAGGGAGGGCAACGGGGCACTGCCCCCCCCCCGCGACATATTTCTTTTAACAGATAAATTAATTATAAATACCTAATTTGTATGTAATTTTTCTGATTTGTTTGATGACAAATAATATGTTTTCGGAAGTAACAGTCCGTCTTTTCAGCGCGTTTAAAAATCGCAGTCTGACGTAGGTTCCGGGGCATCTCGCGCGACTGCCCCGTCTGTATTAGAAATCGAGCGATGAAACTGGCGCGGGTAGGGCGCGTATTAATGTAGGCGGCGGGGCACTACTCTATGGTGCCGGGTCCGGGTGGCGGTCCAGTATGTAATATACAGCGGTCAGTGTATGTTGTAATTTCTATCGGTGCCAAATGCAACTATGAATTGCGTTAGTAACATTAAGACAGAATTAAAAAATCTAGGTCTCCCTAGACCAGATTTATTGATTAAACTAGATCACAATTTGAAAACTAATAAAACCGTGACGAGAAAATTCAACAGAAGCTCTTACAGTTTATCAGACTGGTTGTGTGGGTGTAATGTGCAAAATGCTTTTTTCTATTTCGGTGCTATAAAGTTCACTTTACGACATCCGTTTTGGTTGCAAAAGTATTTCTTTATCGCACGCTAATTTTGTTGTTTTGACGTTGGTAACAAAAAAAAATGGAACCAAATTATATTTAAATGTCAAAATGTAAGCCTTTAATGCAGTGGTTCCCAAACTTATTTTGCCTACTGCCCACTTTGAGAATAAATTATTTTTTAGGGCCCCCATTTTTTCATCTACTCAAAAACCACTATAACTTCAAATTAAATTAATTATTGTGAGCTATATTAGCGGAGATTAAACATTCATTCTAAACGAGACTTTTACTATGGGTTATAGTAAAAGTCTCGTTTAGAATGAATGAGTTAACTAGAGACCTGAGCGTAGTAGGTAGTACACAACGGCGCTCAGGTCTCAAGTTAACTTTTACGGGCTACACCTGCCAATGAGAATGATTATTGAAACGCAACTTTATAGTATTCAGACAAAGTATCTTTTATTCAAAATTCAAAATAAAACAAACATAATCGATTCTAATATAAAAACTAATGTGAAGGATGAATCTGATGCTGTTTAATAAGTTTGTTGATATCAGGTTCCAATTTACTCAAGAACAGCCGCAAGTCACCACGTTCGGTAACATGCAAACGATTT
Source organism: Amphimallon solstitiale (assembly GCA_963170755.1). NCBI lineage: Eukaryota > Metazoa > Arthropoda > Insecta > Coleoptera > Scarabaeidae > Amphimallon > Amphimallon solstitiale. Next base: position 96,558,741 of record OY720676.1, on the reverse strand, counting down.
CTCTTTTTAGTAAGCAGCGTTGCTACAGCACTAAATCCACGTTCACACAAATATGACGATGGGAATGCTATCAAGAATCGTTGAATGATTGACCACAATCCAGGGTACAATTGCGGGATCGGTTTTTGTAGCCAAAATTCTTGGTAGCCATTTTTGAACTTGATTTTTATTTCCTCGTTCGTTGTCAATTCTATAAGTTCTTCTTCCAGATGTGGTGATATTGCTGTGTTGACATTTGAAAACGGATCCAACACCCAGTCTGGTATTTCCAAGTTCAAAATATCCTGGTATCGTTCGGTGAAGTCAATGTGGAGCTTTTCCAAATGTTGGCAGTAGGCAAACAAGTCGTCGTTACTGCAGGATACTGATAAATTCGGAAAATTATGAAACTCACGTCTGCCCATATTCTTTTTGTGTAGAAGCAGTTTGGCTGCGAAAGCAGCAACGACATTTTTTGTTTTAATTAAATTTAGTTCATCGCCTTGCAGTTGGAGATTCATGTTGTTGAACAATTTATACAGGTCTGTCATGTAAGCTATATCATTTTTTGATGTAATGAGCTTGTTGCGCAATTCTGTATCTTTAGTTTCCAAAAACTCTATCACAGAGTCAAACAGGTTGTAAAATCGAGTCAGACAATTGCCTCTTGATAGCCAACGAACTTCGGTATGAAACAACAAACGGTTGAAATCTTCGTCATTAGTAACACAAAGCTGATGAAATAATCTATCATTCAAAGAGCAGTTACGGATTTTATTGACTGCTTTGATGACATATTGCAGTGATTGAAATAGTCGTTCACTTAAATTTCTAGCAACCAAATGTTGTCTATGAATAACGCAATGTACAGCAAGGACATCTGGAATTTTATTTTTTACGTACGCTATGAAGCCTTTATGGCACCCTGTCATAGCCGGAGCGCCATCCGAGACAACTGATATAATATTTTTCAAGGGAATCTCTTTCTCATCACAAAACTTTTCCAATGTATTGAATATGGTTTCGCCTTTTGTATCGGTCTCTAAATTTCTAGCAAACAATAGTTCTTCACATATTTTCTCATCTTTAATAAACCTCACGTAAGACAGCAACAATGCTTCATTAGTTGGTAAAGTGGACTCATCGAGCTGAATTGAGAATTGACTAGTCCTCAGATGATTGCACAATGATTCTTCTATGTTTCCGGCCATTTCATCAATTCGTCTTTGCACAGAATTATTACTCAAAGGAATTTTTCCGATAATATCTGCGGCCGGTTTATGAAGCACAGTAGTTATTACTTCCTTTATTGCTGGCAAAATTAACACTTCTCCGATGTTGTGTGGTTTGCCTTTTTGAGCAATTAACAAAGAGATGTTGTACGAAGCTCGAAGTCCGTCGTCATCTTGCTTAGCAGCCGCCGAAAAGAGTTTTGCTACACTTGGCCGAGTATTATGCTTCTTCTCTAGGTCTTGAAAATATGCTACATTCTTGTCTTTCTTATCTGGATGCATTTTATTCAAATGATCTTGAAGTCTTGAAGGCTTCATTGCTTCATTCGAAAATGTTTTTAGGCATAGAAGGCACAAAGGCGACGATGGGTTTGTAGGATTTTCAATGAATCCGAATTTAATATATTCCGCACAGTATTGCCGTCTCTTCTTTTTTACTTCCGACATTGTTTTGTTTTGAGAAATACGTAAGTATAAGTGTTGAACTTAAGTACTGCTTATCTATTACGCGCGAAACCGCAAATGAAAATAAAATAAATATTACGTTGTTTATATAGGATTGCATAAGCAGCACGCACCGACAGGAATAAGACAAACATGCATAAACTCGTTTATCTCATTCGACGCTCAATCGTACTCAACAAGTAAGAACAAGTATTCTATGAACCAGCCGATTGATACAGTTGCCTTTTTATTTGTTTGTTTGTGTCTCTTTTCGTTTCGAAACGGAGCGACCGATTGATATGTTTTTTATTTTATTTATTCAATAAAACAGGACAGATATATGAACTACTCGGAGAGAAATATCGAACCGAGTTGGTTTGAGCAATCTCTTAATTAATATTAGTTGATGTTCACAAGCTGTAGTCGAGAGTAGGGATGGGACATCGGTGGGTAAACATCGATATCAAACATCGATGTTAACATCGTTGATCAACATCGATGGTTGCAAAATATCGACTACCAAACATCGATGTTTTTAAACATCGATAATTATATTTATAGATTTATTTTTTGGCAGTTTAACAAAAACTTTATTATAACTTAATTAATTTACGTCCTTAACAAAATGATATAAAAGATATCACTATTCAAAAAAAATAATAAAAGAAATATATACATTTATAATATGTAGTTAACTTTAGAAACTACTCAAAAAAAACTATATAAAAAAACAATATTATGCAATTACGCATGAAACAACCACATGACTTAAATCGTCTGATACTTAAAAAATATATACATTTACGTGTATCAAAGCTTTTTAAGAGAACGATTTTTATTTGGGATTTTATAGTCTTGCATTTTTTTTTGACTACGCTGGCAAATACCGAGATACATATGGATATGGTTTTATATTTCTGATGTGTCATCTTGCATTTAATACGTGTATCGTCGTGTATGATTGTACGCACTAGGGAATTTCCCGAAGAAGTATACATCGGTAATGTCTATCTCCCTTCTTTTTCTATGAAAATACGTTTACCTCCTTCACTTATTCTGCATGCATACATAATTTAACTTTTATTCTGCACATTAAAAGTACTATAAATTTATGTATTTAATTATATATTATTTAAATATTTATACTGAGTAATATTTAAAAGAGCCTAAAATGAAATATTCGAATTTATATGATATAGCACTGTGTAATTTAAATACTTCTTTTATTCGTAGACAATTTTACATCCTCGTAGCCTGTATGTGAGCTGTTAATTTGGAAACATTTTTGTATTTGTCAACAGAGGACGCTGTTTTATTTTGTGATTAGTGCAAATACATTTTGTCAAGCTTAAAAGTTCGATGTTCACTATATTTCTTCTAACATCGATAGTTTATCGATAAATCTAAATTGCAAACATCGATGCAAAAACATCGAACATCGATCCTAAAATATCGATGTTCAATGAACATCGATGTTTATCGCCCATCCCTAGTCGAGAGTCGAGAGCTCAGTCGGTGTCTAAGAGTCCTCCTAGATTCTAGATGAAATTACAAATCGCCCCCTAAGCCTTTACACAACGCCCCCATTTTTTTTCTGGGTCTCTTACCGCCCCCCTTTAGACCTGCAGCGCCCACAAGGGGGCGTTATCGCTCACTTTGGGAACCTATGCTTTAATGTAACAAACATGTGCAATAGAAGTTGTACAAAGAATAAAAAGCACACATGCTAACATTTTATTTACTAATTAACAATATAAATTGTTAAGCAGAGTTGGATGATAAGTTTTCTGATGCTACTATTGTAATTTACTTCCAAGGTTGAATAGTACAAGTGTTATAAAAGTTTGTTATTGATAATATGTCGAGACTATGTTGGCGAAAGATTTTGTAAATTGTCTTCAGCTATTTTGCGAATCTCTGGGGGCGTGCAAAATAGAAAACATCAAGTGAACGGTGTTTTTATACTTTGAAGAGAATAAAAACATTTTCTAGAAATACCATGCGGGAAAGCAGACTATGTGCCTTAGCACTGTGTTCCATTGAAAAACAATTACTGACATCAACACCAAACTTCAATGAATTAGTTATTAATCATTTTGCTGATCGTAAAGAACGGCGGATGGATTTTATTTTCAACCAAGTTAATTAAATAGCATATTGAGTTTATTTTTTGTCTGTACTTAATTTTTCATATTAAACACTCAGACCCCCGGTGCCCTCCCGTCCCAAAAAATCACGGGCCGCGACTGATTACTATGTATTAATTCTGACGGCGTACGTGAAATATCTATATAAGTTATAATTTGAATATAAACACATCGTTCGCTGTCATTCAGTGCCTACGAAAAAAAGATTAAATCCCTTCTCTTTCTAGTATCTATTTGAATGCATTGGTTAAATTTGCCCGGCTATTTTTTCATTGGTCCCTGGAAGTATTGAATTCAACTTTTTCTGTCCAATCAAAAACTCTACCAACACAAAGTTTAAAGGTACCTATTCACGTTCAGTTGGCCGGCAGTTCGTGAACTGTCCGTCCTGGCCGGCCGGCCGTTATCGATACTCAAACTACACGTGCAGTTTTGTACAACTATTGCGTCCGACAGTTTCCTGTCGGTTTCGATAGTGGCCTTTATTTGTTAAGTATTTCACTATACACGATCAGTTTTACATCGACAGTTGCAAGATGTCACAAGAGGAGTGCGCCGCTGCAATTGTTATTATATCACATGTGCAGAGAAAAAGAAAAAGGAAAACAATTTGGGTGAAAGAGTGGTTAAGAAGACGTAGCACTTTGTCTCACATGGAGCTTATACGAGAACTCCGACAATCGAGTGCAACTGATTTAAACAATTATCTGAGGATGGATGATAATTGTTTTGAGTACTTACTAAATTTAATGAAACCCTATATTACAAAAACGGACACCACAATGCGCCAAGCAATTAGTGCAGAAGAACGACTTTTAGTGACTCCAGATATTTGGCAACAGGACGCAGTATGGAAGACTTAAAATTTAGCGCAATTATTTCGCCACAAGCACTGAGCAAAATTATTCCAGAAACATGCAAATATATATATTTGGTCTTAAAAGAAGAATATTTAAAGGTAAAGAATAATAAATATAGAAATATATTTAAGTAGTTTTTATTAAAAATTAATGAACATTAAACATAAGTTGAATTCTGAAAGAAACAAAAGAAATGCTTGAGACTTATAATTCAGAATTTGTGCTTTACTGTACACGTAAATACATATCCATAGAGAAGTCAGTGTCATTTTCATTTAAATGTTGGGATTTTGAGTGAGTATATAAATAAGAATGGTGCTCTGTTTGTGGTGGAGTGTGTGGTTGAGAGTATGGTAGAGTATGAAGTTGTGGTTGTGATTGGTTGGGTGATTGTGGCTGAGTACAAGACTGTATTTGGGATTGAGTAAGTGGTGGTATAAAACTGATAGCTGGATATAATTGTTGCTGAATATTCTGTGTCTGCAAGTTATTAATAGGATCTTGGCTGTACATATTGTTTGCTGTATTAATACTGTATCTGTTTGGAGGGTTGAAATTTATAGTTACATTGTCGGTTAATTTTTTAGTGATCCCATAATGCAAAATACTATTTATCTAGTGTTCGGCAATATTACGCGGATTCTCTTCCATTCGTTGAAGTTTCCATGCAACGTTTGCTCCAACAGTTTTGAATTCGTTGTCACCTCTACTCAATACCTCATATGCTTTTTGGAGTATTACATCATTCTTTGTTTGTTTCCCTCTTTTCCGGATAGTCGGTGTGGGTGTTCTGGATGACAATGTCGTCTCGGATGTTACTGTTGATGGATTTGATGCTTCTATATTGTCCAAATCAGATTCCAGCTAAAAATAAAGAAAATCATATCAAACAAAATTTTGGTTTGTAATTTTTAAGCTACATGTTCTTTTTAGTTTCCACAAAACTCCGACGAATGGCAAGAAATAGCAAGAGATTTTCAGAACAGATGGAACTTTCCCAACTGTGGAGGTGCATTTGATGGGACGCATATTCGTATAGTTAAACCCAAAAACAGTGGCTCCTATTTTTTTAACCATAAGGAAACTTTAGTATCGTTCTAATGGCACTTGTGAATGCTAACTACGAATTTATTTACGTGAATGTAGGCTGCAATGGTAGAGTATCAGACGGTGGTGTATTCGAATGCACCGATTTTCGTGACAAATTAATAATCAAAACACTGAATTTGCCATTTACACATGATACCTCTGAGAATTTAAATTTTGTGTTTGTAGCCGATGATGCATTCGCGTTGCACGAAAACATCTTAAAACCGTATCCTCAGAAGAACTTGTCTCCGGAACAACGTATTTTTAATTATCGCCTTAGCAGAGCCAGGCGTGTGGTTGAAAATGCATTTGGAGTTCTTGCCAATCGTTTTAGAGTTTTTCACACCGCAATAAGTATGGACCCAAATAAAATAAATTTTGTTGTATTAGCAGCTTGCGTATTGCATAATTTTCTTCGCAGGCACGCAAAGTCATCGTACACGTCTTCTAATTCTTTCGACCAGGAAGTGTTGGATACCGGTGAAATAGTACCAGGTGAATGGAGGCAAAGTCAAAATCATCTACATGGGCTACAGCAAGGTTACAATAGAAATGTTGCAGAAAATGCTAAACAAAATCGCGAAAGAGATAAAACATATTTTATGACTACCGGAAAAGTAGCTTGGCAAGACAATTGTCTTTAAATTTTTTGTTTCTTATCACTTTTCCCGATGTACTTAAATTGACATGTAAACTATTTTTGCAAAAAGTTTAATCAGCTACATATACTTATTTCCATGTGAAAGAATTAAAATAAACATTTGAAAAGTATACTTACTTCGCTTTCTTCGTTGTCTACCTTTTCGGTTTCATCTTGTATATCCATGCTACTTGAGAGTGTTTCCCTACATTCTTCTTGATCTGCTGTAAACAGAAGGCTGCCGTAGTACCAGAGCGAAGGCGTGTATATCTCATCAGGAGAAGTACCGCTCTTTTTTGACATTTTCACCTTTTTAAGTCCTTTTCTAAACGCACTTCTAATATTGTTTATTTTATTTTTCACAGATTCTACAGTAGCTTCAACATCTACTGTTTTATACAGGTCTAGTAATTCTTCGTAAGCTTTCCTTCGCAAGGCTCTGTTGGCATATGCGCAGTCTTTTATTTTCCATAAACATTTATGTTTAATGTACTCTTGTATAAAACTCGGCCGGTTTGCCATTTTCTTCGGCGTCGTCGAATCAAAACCGATAACAAAACTTTTGTTCGGAGTAAAATTAGGCCTGTAGCCTGCAGTCCGATGTCGACCGGCGAACTACTACACACGTTCAGTTTCAGCAGTTAACATGCCGCCGGCAGGTAGCGACTTGTCATTTAACTGTGTATGTGTAGCGATAAGCGACCGGCCGGCCATATCCTCACAGGCAAATATCGGCCGGCTAACTGAACGTGAATAGGTACCTTAATTATGAAGTGTTGTAAAGTCTAATATCGGTATAATTTTTTCATATATTAAATATATTGTCTACACTAACATTTAGATCTGATTTTCTGCATCAGTCACAAAATAAATAAGTAAGCAAATCCAATCGATTAAACGGAGATAAATCCACCAATCAAAAATCATGCAATTTAAATGTCAATTGACAATATGCCAAACTACGCCACATAACTCATTTTAAAAATTAGTCGGTGTTCTCATTTTATATTGCTAATTATAAGATCAAATTCTTAAGAATGAACGATACCAGAGTCGAAGCAGTCAGCGGTATTCCAACAAATATTCTTTTTCTATCTAATGATATTGGTCGCATTCAACAGGCATAACAGGTGCGCAACTGTTCAGTGGTCTTTAACATTAACGCATTAAAACACCAACGTAACACAAAATTTTGAGAAAGTTACTAGAAAAGTAATATAAACAAACTAAAGGTATTGTGCACAAATAAATTATTATATTTGACACTAAAAACTACGTCAAAACATAATGCAGAAAAACAATTTATTATTATTATTTATTCGGCTTAATCTGTATAATTCTAACACATGGCAGCAGTGAACAGTACCAGATGGCATATAATCACATAAGCCAACATCTCAACTGTTGTCAAGTGAATAGTTGGAGTGGGAATGGTTCCCGATTCGTCTGCTCAATGCGACCATTGTCTTCAATTTTGAATAATGTAGGGTAATAACATTTATGTATTGATTCCATTTAATATTTCGGAAGTACATTTTCTATCAATTCATGGCAGAGAGTCACTCGATATTTATGAATTTCAGTGTTACCTGTTTAGATTTAGAATGCGAATGGGTATTATTTGTATATGTAATTAATATTGCAAACTCGACTGTAATATTCTCAAAAAGTAATAATGTGTAGTCAAGGTATGATGACAATGCGTGGCGAAAGCAATAACAAAATAACGGTAAATCCGAATCGCAATTAAAATTGAAATACGTAGGGGAAGAGTACCATCACTGGTCGCATTCAGTTGTGCAACTGTTCAGTGATCATGTCCAGAAGATGTTCGCTCACTTTGAACATGTTGTGGAGCGGTCGTCACTTTAGTGAACGGAAAAATTCTACTCTCACTAAGTGAACGTATTCTGATACACATGCGCGTTAACGCGTTCAGCAACAAAGTAACATGAAATTTTGAGAAAGTTACTAGAAAACTAAATTGTACCGGTCGCGGGTCTCCCACACATGGAATCCATTTTCTCAAACCTTGTTCCATTTTAATATTAAAATTAAACTCATTTTTGGACACAATAAGTTTGCTTACATATTTAACATACATTTATTGATGATTAAAAATATCTATGAATAATCATGGCTTGGGAAAAGATGATATCCATAGAACAAAAAAATAATGAAAGGTCGAAAGTTTAAGATTTTGATTGACGAATATCCAATAAATTGGTTAGAGGTGAAAATAAACTACACGTAAGTACCTTGATGAGGATAATTAAAACATTAGACATTTACAGATAAAATACGTTTATTGATAATTTATAAACAAACTTCTTTACTTCCTTTTTTTCTTCATCATAGGTTTTCCGAAAGCTTTGCCTTTATCTCTGCCTTGGGTTTTGATTTTTAGGTTGGATTCGTGTCTGAATTTTTTCGCATTCTTTTTAGAGGTGTTGCAAATTTCATCAGTAAAATTCGATCTCTTACGTTTAGCTTTAGTTTTATTGCTTTGAATTGAGTCTACACATACATTTAATCGCGTTGGCTTTGAATTTTTTTTCGCTAATCTAGACTGTAATAAAGCCAGTCTCTTTAACTCTGTTTGAATTCGATCATCGGCTGTTTCTTTATTTTTACCCTGTTTTTTCTGCTTACTTTTAGTTTTAGTGTTTGCTTTTAGTTCTTTAGGCAACGATAGTTTGACTTTTTCATGTTTGCGTTCTTTTGCCGTTTGAAACCATGGTCGGTTTTCCCCCACCTCTCCCTTCAATAATTTCTCAGCCTTGTTTGCTTGATTTTCGGTTTTACTTAATAATCTTTCCTCATATTCTTCGCTTAAAATTTCTTCAATTTTTGGTTCTAGTTTTTCCAACTTAGTTTTATACTTTTCCAATATCTCAGTAGGTATTATTCTATTCTTGACTGGGTTTGTAGCTCTTTTTATAACTTCCTTTACAATCTTTCGTTCTTGTTCACCAGCCAAACTAACAGATACTCCACCGCGACCAGCTCTAGCAGTACGACCAACTCTGTGGATATAATGTTCAAGTGTTGGTGGCATAATAAAATTAATGACAGTTCGTATTCCAGGTATATCTAATCCACGAGCAGCTACATCTGTAGCTACTAATACATCTACTTCGTCATTTTTGAATTTCTGTAATGCATCAAGACGTTGGGGTTGTGATAAATTACCATGCAATTCTGCAATCTTAATTCCTAATAGTCCTAAAAGTATATGAATTCTATGAGCCTGTTTTTTCGTTTGTACAAAAATAATACATCGATTTCTGAACGTTCTGCATATTAGAGCGCAAAGTATGGACTCTCTATCAACCTCTCTATCTGGTCTAATTCTAATAAATTCTTGTCGTAAGTTAAAGGCTACATCTTTGTTGCTATCAACAAAAATTCGAACAGGCTTCGTAAGCGATACTGCAGCTAAATCTTCAACCTCATCAGTCATAGTTGCCGAAAACAATAAAGTTTGACGGGTTCTAGAACACTGTTTTATTATTTCTTTCATTTGCTCAGCAAAAAATTCATCTAGCATCCTATCTGCCTCATCCAAAATTAATACTTCAATAGAATCTAAACTAAAACTTGGAGTGTTTTTTAAGTGATCTATTAGCCGTCCGGGTGTAGCTATTACAATATCTGGATTTTTGCGAAGCATATTTTCCTGTATTTTCAAATCTAAACCGCCTACAGATAAAGCGATCTCGATATTTGTAAATTGGGCCAGTTGTTTGGAAACTTGGTAAACCTGTACACCTAATTCTCTTGTTGGTACAAGAACTAATACTCTGGTAATAACATTTTCAACAGGTCTATAAAGTAACCGTTCCATCGTCGGCAACATGTATGCGGCTGTTTTACCTGTTCCAGTTGCGGCGCACCCACAAACATCTCTACCTGAAATTGAAAAGTTTTCTAAACATACTTAATTTCAAGCGTTAACCAATTTAGGTTAAGTGTGTACATTGCTTTCATTCAGCAGACACAACAGTTGCGCAACTGTTCAGTGATCATGTCTAGTAGACGAGCGCTCACTCTGAACATGTTCAGGAGCGGGTGCCATTTTTGTGAGCGGAAAAATTCTATGCTCACTTGGTGAGCGTATTCTGTACGCATGCGCCATTGATTCATTCCAAGACCAACCCAATACATACTTCTGAAGAAAGTTACTAGAAAAGTAAGATACAACAAATTAAAGGTATTGTGCAGAAATAAATGTATTATAATATTGGAGTTCACTCAGTATTTTATTCGGGGTTGGAAAAACCAGCCCTTCGACTAAAAACTGCGTCAAACGTTAATGCAGAAAAACAATTTATTATTATTGTTTATTCGATTTAATATCTATAATTTAAACATATGGCAGCAATGAAAAGTACCAGATGACAGACGATAACATAAAGGTGAGCGGTCCTGTCCAGCGAACACTCAACTGTTGTGAAGTGAACGGTTGGAGCGGGATCGGTTCCCGATCCGCCTGCTGAATGAAAGCATTTACACACTTAACCTAGATAACGAAAGAAATTTGCAAATTTTGTAAGTAGCTGGTAATGGCAAGGACCTATACTGTTTTTTAATTCCGCGGTACACTTTTAAATTTTAGCGCTAAAAGTGGGCAATTCGATTGGTTCTTTTGGTACCCAAATGACACTCACTTAATTTAACTGACAGTCATTTCTAGTCTTTTGACAGTTGGATTCTGTATGTCTTCTACGCTTTTTTCTACTTCGTTTTCTCTGTTCTTGTATTTATACAACAAAAATAGTTCTTTTTAGAACTCTTAGACCGTTTACTTAGTGTCTATCATAATATATCATGAACTCAATGCCGAATACAAGTAAGAAACCTACATATTTCTCCACCGAGGAAACTCAGTCGTTTTGGTCACTTGTCCCTTATTGAAAAGCAAATAATTCTGAATACTTATAAGCTGAGAATTGAAATTACAAAAAAAAATTACAAGGAAAATAGGATCGCATATAGTGCCCACAAGATGTAATATTGTATTTTCTTAGGTTATGTGTTATGTTTCTGAAGTTACCCATATTATATTATTGCAGGTGTTGTAAGAAGTAGTTTTTAAAGTTATAAAGAAATATAAGTCCAAGGGAGCGCGTACTCAGCCCAAGTAAAGTTCTGGTAAATGCTCATTAGTCAACAACTTTGAGAAAAATGTAAAAAATGCTGTAAGACAAGTAATACACATATTTTTTTTATAACAATAAAGCCCCGACACTTAATAAAATTTTTAACGGAATTCAAAACTATTCCGATATACCTTAAATGAGCCGTTCATACTAATGCAAAAAGGTTATTTTAAAGTAAAATATATTTATTTCTAAGATGAATAGGGATATAAAATATATTATTACTATTATAAGTACATGAAAGCAGGAAGAGCTTACTGATAGAGCGTAGTGAGATAAGTACTTGCAGATATAGATATTGTAGCGTTTTCGGGTTCGCAATAAACAACTTGTGCAAATATTTTGAAACAGTCTGTATATTTACACACTTAAACTACTACGATTTAAATTAGGTTGTATAACTAATAAATTAAGAGTATTGAAGAGATTTAAAATGCAAAGTGTATACAGATTTTTTAACAATTACTATGTGCCCGTGCTTAATGTTACCATTTTAAAATTAAATAACCATACCAAAAAATTAATTTACAACCTACTTCAATTCCGGATTTATCTCAAGAAAATGTAATAAAAAACAAACCTCTTTAAAGGTCTTTTTCCATATGTTAAATAAGTAAATTTGGCAAGGATTTTGTTAGTCATTAATAAAATTAAATTTATTTACCTAACAATGCAACAGGAATTGTTGAAACTTGAATTGGTGTTGGATGAACAAATTTCATTTCACTAATAGCTTTCATTAGTGGTCTTGAAAGATTCATTTCATAGAATGTGATATTATTTTCAGAATATTCAATATTTTCAAAGAAATCTTCGTGAGAAATATCATTATCCTTCTTTAATTTCCTTTGTTTAACTTTAATATTATCATGTGTCAATTCATCATCAGATAAAATATTATCTGCTTGACTACTACTATCATTCTCAATAAAACAATTTGTATTAGAATCTAATGTTACTATCATTCGAGCTTTTTTAATTTTGTCATCTGTTTTGGATTTTGCTTTTCTTTTAACATATTTTGTAAGATCATTCCATGAATCTTTATGATATTCATCGATGGAACTGACGAATTTAAAATTTGTATCAAAATCCTTTTTGTTTTGATGTTTCTGTTTGGTAGGCTGAAACTGTTCGAAATTGTTAATTGTTGAAATACAAAGGTATGTATATACGTACGGTAATTTCTTCGTCTGAACCTTCTGAATAATTTTCAATTTCTTGATCATCATCTATTGTTCTTATAAGATCGTGTGATTTCATTATTATAAAAAGTTTTTATCTATATAACCTTATGCTATACAATAAAAACATTTAACTTGCTTACACATGACACATGTTCACCATAACCTAAATCAAATCCATATTCATCCAGAGCAGAGATTAGAATCGAATGCAGTAGTCAAGCCAAAATTTTTATCCGCGTTTTGTATTGCTTGCAGCCAAATATAGATGGCGTTGACATCAAAAAATTACAATTTTGAATCCGTCCGTTCAGGGAGTTACGGCGCCGCTACCGCTGAGCTGTGCTTGGTCGAGCGGTGTCCTCAACACGACTGCTGAGTTGCTAAGTGCCGGCGCTGGAGCTACAGTCGAAAGCAAAAAAAAGTAGACAAAAATACAGATTTCTGTCATAGACTTTCTCAAAATGATTAGTGTAATAGCGTCTTCAAAGTTACTTGTCAATATTTGGTTATCTTTCAAAATTGACAACCTTAAACTTGATATTAAGCTTATTATAAAGATGCCTTCCATAAATGAAGATATTAAATGTTATAACATATTAGAGTTACGGTTTCAAAAAGAAATAATATAAATAAAAGCACAGCTAATTATTAAAATATGGTGAGATCAGAATAGAATTTGTAGAATTTCTGGTTCTGACCACAAAAGAATATCAACAGCCGAGCAAGACCGCCATATCACAAATGTGCTTATTGAAAATCCATTTACTACAGTAGTGAATCCAGCTGATGTAAATAACTTACTGGGTTTTGTTTTTACTATCCAACGAAGAATTAGAGAAGCTAATTTGCGGTCTATAAAACTACCGAAAAACAATTTGAATGTGACCCACAAAGAAACTCGTGTAAGATATGCACTTGAACATCTGTCCCATCCATACATCGAATAGAGTGAAAACATGGTTCAGAGAAAATAATATCAATGTGTTGGATTTTCTGCCAAGAAGTCCTGATTTAAATATTATCGAAAATACGTGGCAGTTAATGATCAAAAAAATTAAATCAAAGATCTCAAAATAGACAAGAACTGGTAGAAATAGTTCACACAGCATGAGAAAATCAAAATCAAAATAATTGTACCAACCTTTATAACTCTATTCCGAATAGATTGTAAGAAGTTTTAAACAAAAACGGCTCTATAACCAGATATTAATAGATGTTTTCTTTATGATGTCTTTTAATTAGTATTTTGATTCATATTAATCAGGTAGAAGATATGTTTTGATAATTATTTGATATTCCATAGAATAATGACTTGACACTAATGACAAGTAAATAAAGCCAGGTTTACAACGTACAATATCTCTTGTCTACTTTTTTTGCTTTCGACTGTAGCGGTCGCCATCTTGTCTAGCGAAAATAAATTTCGCTCGATGACCTAGCGGCGCTAGAAAGAAGTGGGGATAAGCGGTGAATATTCAAATATGAATTTAAAAATTCAAACCCCCGGACTAATAAAAACATTAATTTAATAATTGTAGTAGTAAATATCATTTTTACGGTTGCTGTTGTACTTGTTATATTTAAAGTTATGAGAGTTATAGCTAAATTTATCATATAAAATAGATATTATAAGTACTATTATATTCGGTTTACATATAAAGTGAATATTTTTTTTCTACTTGAAATAGATTATTTATTTCTAATAAATAAACAACTGTTAGTGAATCCTAAGCAGTACACGAAATAAATTTGGCTCGATGACTTAGAATCTTCTGAATAATACGATTAATAGAAACATATTCAATTATGTTGCACAATAGATCTTCAATAGTGCCTAATAGTTCTTTTTGATCTGTTTATATATTGAAATGTATTTTGAAATAGATAATAAGTAATGTCAAACAGCACAATTCCTTCTAATAAGCAGCATAATTCCTTCTAATTTGGCACTAAATTTAATCAAAAATATTAACAGCTGCTACAGAAACTAATGAGCTATATATATAATGATGCTTGTTTTTGGGCCTTATCATCTTATTATATTTTCGTGGTCTAAAAAACATTAGTACTGCCTTTTGTAAACTTTTTTCCTATGTATAAGTACAGATAGCGTTACAGAGTCTATTAGGTAATGTAACTTGAGACTTTTACACAAGATCTGCTATCAGATTCCAATACGTTAAATGTTGGAATAATATTGCTTTCTCAACTACAACAATAAAACAAACACACAGTGGTATCAGTTTATGTCATATTTATTTATCAATTGTATACTCTGCAATTATGCACTTGTTACAAAGTAGCAATCATAAAATACATCAATTAATTAAAATTGAAATGAACAACTATTCATAGTGCCGATAAATATTTCTGCCAAAACTGCTAATATAATAGTGTTAATCATTTTCAACAAAAACCTCAAAATAATCCAAAAAATTTGATCAGATTTACTGCAACATAGAAAATTCATCAACTAATTAAAATTGAAATGAATACTGTTCACAGTGCCGATAAATATTCCAACCAAAACTGCTAATATTGATAATAGATACATCATCTTCATCGAAAACTTCCTCATAATTCATATAATAATTCACTGTAAAATGTAGTATTATAGTAGTTTATCGACGACTAAACAATAAAGTATGTATTATATTAATCAATATTGGCTAATAATAACACTCATAATACCCGTAGGGAATAATGAAATGCGACCAGTGAATAATGGGCCATAACGTTACCATTATTCACTGCATTCCGCCAATAAGAACATATAATGGGCCATAACGTTACCATTATTCACTGCATTCCGCCAATAAGAACATAACGTTCCTAACGTTGTCATAGTAACGATAGACAAGTCCGGCCATTTTACTGACTGCCTAACCATCAAACGTCATATTGATATAGTAATCTGACATTTTCGTTTACTTATTTTGATTTTTTTTAGTAATTTTCAGTTAGTCGTCGATAAAGTAGTGTATACTAACTCGCAATAATGACTATTATTCCCTCGAGCTGAGTTACTCCCTCGCCGCTTACGCGGCTCGGGAGTAAATTCAGCTCTCGGGAATAATAACTGTCATTATTGACTCGTTGTATAAACTACTATAGACACACTATATATTATAGTAAATAATTTACCATCACCTTGGTCTCACTTATAAAATAAGGATTTTATATTTGCTATCGTACACGGTACAACCTCTTTACACACCAAATACGTTGACTGTATTTCTAGTTTAGATTTTAAAAGTGCGTCTGTCACGTCTTCATACTTCAAACAATAATAATAATAATGGAATTAAATAAAAATAAACTTCAGAACGCCATATTGCTGCTGTCAGAAATTGTGATTCTTGGGAAGTAGTAAATGTACGCATGCGCAAGCTATAATTTTAAAATTTACTACTGTGACCCGTTCAATGACTTCTGGCGCTGGCCACAAGCTCTAGCGGTATTCGCTTCCAGCGCCGTAACTCCCTGAACGCACGGAATAACACTAAGCAAATAGCGGGCGATTCAAAATGTATTTGGTAGCGGGAAATTCAAAATAAAGTTTATTACAAATTAGGATTTAATACCGTGAGATCAAAAATGATATTGATAAAGATTTGTCATGGAATGTAAAACGTCTGTCTTAAGTTATATCAGTGTAACACTTAATGATATAAATTAAGACAGACGTTTTACATTCCATGACAAATCTTTATCAACATAATTTTTGATCTCGCGGTACATGATCACAACACTGTAATCAAATTGCATACATATACTATTTACTAGTTCCCGTAGTAATGAGGAATCATTGCTAAGAGTATACAATAAATATTCAATTACAATGCTGTACCCACATAATGACGTTTTAAAGAAAAGAATTACTTAAATAATTGCACTATAATATTGTTATGTAGAAAAGGTACAAAGTACATTTATGATTATTAATAAGTAACATCTAACACGTATGTTTTAGTTAAATTACCAGTACAAAAGTAAAGTAACGAACAATAGCATAATCTACCAAAAGTAGAATATTCAACTAACAAACATATTTTTAACAATAAGATAGAATTTCTGTCGAAAAAGCACAAGTACCTACTCAAAATACTACAAAGTAGGTAAATAAACCCGACAAACACACAATGACTTAAGCCCATGTTTACTACCACCATTTGCAAAATCTTGTATTACATAAATGATGAACATAAAATAAGGCAACATAAATAAAAATATGGATACATAAGATACCTAAAAAATTTAGTAGACATCATCAATTCATAACTAAAACAACGACAATTTGGGCTTTAAAAACTAACACCATATTGATTAATTTATTGTTGTTATGAAATAAATGAGACATCCAATGATATGGGTGCCTTTGGTTCTGTGGGTTGCCTCATGGGGTGGAGTGTCGGCACTGCATTTCTGTTAAGGCGTACTGATTGAGGGTGTGCATAGCAGGTTGTGTCAAAATGTAGGCTGCAAAGTTTCTTTCTTTCTTTCATTATACTGGCATCCATTTGCTGTTGCCAAGTTTCGCTTCTAAATAATAAAATATAATAATTAAAACTCTATACTAACAAATATCAACGATAGTATAAAGGCGCGTCTTCATTATAGGAAACTGCCTAGCAAAACCATTAGAAAAAAAATAAATGCTTCTGTACCAAGAAATTTGAAGTTTGTATTAACATCGATTGATTACTTGTGAAAAAACATAATATAGAAACTTTAAAACAAGTAGTAAGTTTTTCGTGTACTTTAAAGGCTTTCTTATACACTTCTATTATACTCCTAATAATTATACTATTAATTGCCAATTACTTACTTAATTGTGATTTAAACTTTAATTGGTGTAATCGGGAACCAACAAAATCCTTGCTACAACCAGGTGGTCCTTATTGCACTTGGAATCAGAACTACAAACAATAAATCTCCAGCTCACCTTCGGGTTATATATCAACTATTAGTGCCGTTAGTTACTTGTTCGCATTCTCGGAAAATATGCATCGCTCTTGCTTCCTGCTTGTACGCCCCAGCTTCTATCCATCCTTCAAGTCTAAAAATGCCTTATGTCAACTTAATAAAATTATCATATTAATCTTTACAGAACTTACGTTACGGTACGATTATAACACCACTAAATAAGAAAAATAGCGCAAGGTTATACACAAAATTTGTTGGTTGACGTTTCTACTGTTTCTATAAAGTGATAGCGCAGGGATATCTCAAGTTATAATTCAAATTTACTTATAGGTACTCTGTCTCTAAAACCGTGGCGCCATCTAACAAGACCTTCATCAAGATTAGTCGGATAAAACCGCCCAATTAACTGAACAACGATTACCTGTAAATATACGACATTGCTTTCATTCAGCAGACGGGTCGGGAACCGATCCCACTCCAATCATTCACTTCACAACAGTTGAGTGTGGCTGGTGTTCGCTGGACAGGACCGCTCACCTTTATGACATCGTCTGTCATCTGGTACTTTTCATTGCTGCCATATGTTAAAATTATAGAGATTAAACCGAATAAACAATAATAATAAATTGTTTTTCTGCATTAAGTTTTGGCGTAGTTTTTAGTGGAAGGGCTGGTTTTTCCAACCCCGAATAAAATACTGGGTGAACTCCAATATTTTAATACATTTATTTCTTCAAAATTATGTACTAGGTTGGTCTTGGAAAGCATTAATGGCGCATGCGTAGAGAATACGCTCACTAAGTGAGCGTATAATTTTTCCGCTCACAAAAATGGCGGTCGCTGCTGAACATGTTCAGAATGAGCGCTCGTCTACTGGACATGATCACTGAACAGTTGCGCAACTGTTGCGTCTGCTGAATGAAAGCATTGTTTATTTTCTAGACAAATTTATTTACTTTCATGTGTTGTGGCTACTACATTTACCATTCTCAAAACTGTAAATTTATCTCTAAAGAATCTATATATAATTTAATTTGGTACAGATTTTATATTTCATATATGTAATTTTAATTTTGTAATTTGGGCTGGGGGTCTGTTCAGAATTTTGTCTTTCTCTTTTTGGAATAAGGTATAGGCACAGGGGATCAATGTATACATAGGATGTATAGGTACCGCGTTGCCACGTATTACATACGTACGTATACACTGATTCCCTATGCCTAATGATATTTGATACATGCAGTATACAATAAAATTAAACTAATTAATTAATATTTCAGAATGTATAGCTCCCGCTAGTAAAATATTAAATGTTAGCCAATTACAAATTGAATATTATAAATAAGGTTATTAAATTTTGCTTTTATAAGCCTATATTTTATTTAATAGTTGGCTATTCTGTTTTGCATTGTTGGACCAGAGAAATAGAGTAGGGGAGAACGCGCTTCGACGAGTGCGCATCCAGTTTTAAGCAAACGCTATTGTGGTCGCCATTTTGCAGGAAGGCATTTCTTTTCACACGTAAGTTTGTTTACATTTTTCTAAGTCAATGAACTTTACATGCGAATTGTTGAGCTAGGTATATGTGAGCAACCTTCAAAATGGGGGAATTCAATTTAACTTAGTTGGCGCATCTTTAAGCGCGTTCTCCCCTACTCTATTTCTCTGTGTTGGACGAGCGTCTGCAGACAGCCCCGAGCAACCCAAGATTTAGCGCGCGAATTTTAAAAATTTTCTATATAATGCCGTATATTTCCTTACAAATATGCATCAAATTATGGTATAGTTATATTTCATCGAGATTTAATACATCTTTTTAAAAGTCTAGAGGCAATAAACAGAGAAAATTTTCAAACTATATTATTTATTAAAATAATAAAGTATTTCTTAAATATATAAAATTTATATAATTGTACTAATGCTATTTTCTACCATGTGTAGCGACAACTTTTGAATTTCTTCGTCCGTCGGATTTTTAATACTGGTCTTCTTACGGTTTACCTTCTTCTTAGTTGGGTAATTTTTTTATTAGATAGTTCAACCATAGGTTCAACAGCAAAATTGACGGGCACTAGTAATGTATTTTTGGGTTTAGAAAGACTCTTAACAATACTTTCCAGGGATGCTACTTGTATGGCAATAGCTTGTACTTGCTCTTCAGTATGTATCATACTATGAACTTTTAAAAAAATTTCTAAAATAGACTGCTTTTTCTTTTCTAGGGATCCATTATATGTTACTTCGCTTAAAATGACTTCCTGTTCCATATCAGTCTTTGTATGTGATAGTTCTAAACCGATTGCTTTATTTTTACCTACACAATTTATATCTTTATCTGTGCTCTTATCCTGAAGAAGTGTACACACTAGATGTATGTGTTTACACATATTCCACTTTATAGAAAAGTCAATGCAAGTGCAAGTGTAACCATGGATGCAAGTTTTACATTCATTACAACGTAGATCACATTCAACTATTATCATTTTTTCTAATTTGATATATGTCATTTTGTTTAGAACTTGATACATTCCAAAGACCATCAGCTTCTATTATTGCAGTATCCATTAGACTTTTTGAGTTTTTGTGTTTTGTCCATATGTCCTGTAATTTATGTGTAACTTTGCCTTTATGTAAAATTATTAAACGATCAAACAGCTTATCCCTTACAAATTTCATCAAGATATAGATAGCTTCATCCATTCGCTTAACTTTTTTGCCATCAAAGTATAAATATTTAATTATTTTATGCATACTTTCTACATTCATATTTGTATTAATGCCACATTCTTTGCGATAACAATATGCCCAAGTCTAACAATTACTCTTGTAGGTCCTAAAATAATCTGCAAATTCTTTTGTTTCTGGGTCCAAATATAATTCAGCTAAAAAATTATTTAGCATTTTTTCAAATGATTGAATGTCTGTCTCAAACTTCAATATTTTTAATTTTTTGTATGTTAAGACTTGTTTATCTTTGCTTTTAATTTTATGTAGATTATTTCTCCAAGCACGGTCAATGTGCCAACTACAATAAAGTTGATGTTTAGCAGGTCCCATTGTTGCGCACCAAGCATTATAAAAGGTACAATCCATGTCGGACATAAAAGTGTTGGTAATTATTGTTTATTCATTTAAACAGGTCTTTATTGTTTTAAAGAATAATTCCATTGCAAGTGTATCTCCTCTATTTGAAAATAAAAAGGAACATGGAAATCCCTGTCTAAGATCATCAAGCACCATTACAGTATATAATTGAAAATCATAAGCATTTAGACCATGGGTGTCATCTATACAAATACAATCGCTGCCAAATTTTTGTAGAACTTCTAACTGAGCGTCATTCATTATGACTAGAAAAAAGTCTTCATTTTTTAGTTGAGGATAGTCTTTCAAAGTTGCACCTTGAGGCTTATAGAATCAAATTAAGTTTGTTGTAGATTGCATATGAGAGACCCAGGCATCTACACTTACATAATCATTTTTATGTAAAATTCCTTCAAGATTTAAATTATACATGTCTGCAATGTTCCACAAATCTTTTCTAGTCAATAAGTGAGTGCGTTTAAGTTGATTGTTTGTTACAGAATCTCGTGTTTCATTGAGTATTTGTTGAAATGGAATTTTTGAGCTATGTTATCTTTTTCAGACTTACTAATATATAAACGTCCAATTTCAATTTTGTGACCAAGATGTACATCCATATACTTAACTGTAACTCCTTCCCACGACGCATATACATAAACCCTAGCAGGACAATAAGAATCAATTTTATTAGATCCATCATGATCCATGTATTTTAATATGTCTAATATTTGTGCCTTAGAGATATAATTTCCATCTCTATGACAAATATATTTAAGAATTTGTTTGCCATTTTTATTTTCATATGTACCAGATGTTTTCACAAAAAAAGATTTGGAATCACATTCAAACTTATTTTTCCAGGTATAAAATTCTTCTAATGTAGTAAACTGTAATTTCTTCTCTGTTAAATTGATTTTATGATCTGCTTGATAATGGTTAAATAATATTATTCTATTACTTGCACAAATTTTACAAAGAGGGCATTTATATTGAACTGCCTCTTTTTTACAAGCACAATTTTTGGCATGCCGTAATAAATTAAACCGTTTCTGAAATATTTTATAACATGAAGAGCACTGATGTGTGGTTTCATGTTTCCATTTGTTATGGGACATAAGAGCTGTTTTTCTTTTAAACTTCTTTTTGCATTCATCTCAAGAATAAATGATTTCATTACTTACTTCACTGAATTTTTTCTTCATATCCATCCTAAAAAGTAAAGTGATTAGCATAGAAGTGAAAATATATATAAAGACGTTTACCCTCCCTATAACTATTTCTGACTATTTTCTTAAAATTATTACTATTTTGCTACTCGCTACTGAACTCTGATGTTACTAAATTTATGTTGTATGGAATGATGGTAGGTTTATGTAATGATGGTTATGATATGGAAGCACAGGTATAAATTATATTTAAAGAAATATGTATTATTCTGTAATTATTTTAATATATAATATAATTTGAAAATTTTCTCTATTTATTGCCACTAGACTTTTAAAATGATATATTAAATCTGGATGAAATATAATTATACCATAATTTGATGCATATTTGTAAGAAAATATATGGCATTATATAGAACATATTTAAAATTCGCGCCTTAAATCTTGGGTTGCTCGGGGCTGTCTGCAGACGCTCGTCATTGTTGGCATATATATTGTTTGAATAACAAACGTCAAGAGATAATTATGACAAATGTCAAAAGATGTTTGAATGTATAGCTCGATTAATATCTGATGGCACTCAGGATGCGCGAGGTGTGGCTAAAATATGTATCATGTGCGTTAAAAACATCGGTATCGAAAGCAATACACTACGATAGACAAAGTACAACTAAATTAAATACCGACTAATGTTTTCAAGTCGGTCTTTAGCGAAATCTATGTCTTTCTCTCACGTTTTATGCTGCGTTCTCATTTTTGTCTTAATATTGTCTTCCACGCAAGTGCCATTAGGTCTTAACCGAGCTATATAATTATGATAGTCCTGAAACGGCTTTTGTAGACTATATTACTTGACAGGTAAAATTTGTACATACTTGACAAAATCATAGTACCTATAATATCATTTGTCATATGGGGTCGGTGTGAGCAATTATGAAGCATCATTTTTGGTCTCATCATCCGCTGGTGTCATGCAGATTTGAGATAATTCAAATTGTTCAATAACATTAAGTGTAGTATCTAATTATAAACAGTTGAGATTTACTATAGTAATTACGTCTTTACGGCCGTTAAGAGGTTGTTTATTTATATAATAATAATCAAATTCATGCATTTTTGTGGTTATTTCTAAGACACATAACTTTTTTAAGAAAATAAATTAGTATAAAAACGGACCTTGACATTATAAATTGATGCCTTTTGCATCACTAACCCAAATTTGACATTCTAAAATTACAAAATGAGTTTAAAAAACGCGAAACGGCGATGCCCTAATTTTCGATAGGTAAACGCCTCTTAAGGCAACTTTTAAGTAGGTATTTAATCCTTTTGAATGTACAGTTGCGGGATCATAAAGCGGGACATGTCTTATACTCAAATGATCTGTTGTTTTGGATTGTAAGTTGGACGTACTTTTTGGCAGTTATTAATTGTTATGTCAATTCACATTTTTACACGGACTTTTGACGTTTATTAGTAATGGATAACCTTGGATACAAAGATCCCTTTGCTTAACTGTCCCGCTTTATGATCTCGCAACTGTACCTGTATATCATGTACCGCGCGATCATTTAAATTCTAAATTAGAGCAGGCTGTGAAATTTAAATTAAGTTGGTATATAAGTACTAATTTACAATTTGAATTGTCAAAGTGACGTTTCAAAATGTTAATTAATCAATAATTGACATTCTGGACAACCTAATAAAAAAAATCCCGCCTGCTATAATTTAGAATTTAAATGATCGCGTAGTATTTTCGAAAACCTGTTTTAAATCTTTGTATAAACATTATTTTTGCAAATTGTATGCTTCCATGCACAAAATGCATTTTAAAGCATTTTTAGATAATTTGCATCCATTTATTAAACTTTTGTTTACAGTGATTTTACAAAATTATATGTTAAGGTAAATTATATTTGACGTGTACATTGATTGATTAGGTTCAATATAATATTTTATACATAATTTAAGCTAGTGATTCGCCAGATTGGGGAGTAAGTGTAAATTTCAGTGCGACTAGACAGACTCGTGTTTTGTCGGCTCTCGTGCAATTCCGTGTTGCCTACCGGTTTCAGTGAGCAGATAAAACGCGAGACTGTGTAGTCTCATCGAAAAATATACTCGTATTTCCCTATCTTGCGCACCACTAATTTAAGCTTGTTTTACATGTGTCAATTTATAGAACGTAAAATTGAAGCTCAGTAAAATTTCCTATTAGAAATTGGCAGGTGTAATACTTGACTTGCTGTCAATTATGACCAGGTTCTAGAAATTGAACTTAAAATTGATAGATGTAAAATGAGCTTTACACCTATCAATTCTAAGTTCAATTTCTTGCTCAAAATTGATGGCAAGTTAGGCATTACTGCCGTCAATTTCTAATTAAGTTCAATTCGAAGTTCTTATAATTGAAATGTGTAAAACACTATAGGTATGTCATTTTGGTGACCTTCAATTTTAAGTTCAATATATTAACAGATGTAAAACAAGCTTTACAATAAATATTAGATAAAATTTTATGTAGACATGATCAAGCTGTAAATAATTTTATTAAAATTATGATATACTTAATGCAGAAATATATCACTTTTTCATAAAAACTAGTAATTTGTGATTCAACATCTCTATTTCATCACACTGTTTGGTTATTTTTTCATTTTGCGCAGCCATGTGTTCTGTCATAGCATCCAGTTGCAATTTGTAGTTTTGATGTGTTGTGTGTAACTCTTCATTGCTCTTGTCAAGAATCCTGTCCAAGGCATTTTTTTCTAATGTTAAATGTTCTAACCTACTATTTAAGGCATCATTTTCAGCCCACAAAATATCACATTTTGATACTGCTGCTTGCTGTGTTTCTAAAATGTTCCGGATTTGTGATTCATAAAATTTAGATAATTCTTCATTAGATATGGGCTTTTGACGCAATACTTCACATTCTATAGACCACCTTTCAGTCTCTTGTTTCCAAAATGTAATCTACAAACAAACTTTAAGAATTTAATTATATTTTCATAACATTCATACCTCCTTTTCTAATTCTTCTTTCCTTTTGCATTTATCACAGTCTTTTTTACTGTCTCTTGTTTCACCATCAGAATACCTCTGCAAACAAGACTTAAGTTGTTCTGTTTCTTGTATATGTAATTCTTTTGCTTCATTCATCTGTAATTGTAAACCATTTATTTTATCCTCCAACCATTTTATTTTTTCTAAATGATTGGTAATTTCCAAATCTTTATCAGCTAACTACAAAAGTCATCAATTTAGCATAATTTTTTTAGTAATAAATAATGTAGTTACAGTGCTAACTAGTTGTGCATTTTCCACAATTTTTTTATGCAGTTCTTCATCAATTACACTAAAATTTGAAGGAATAGGATTTTCATTTGTTTTAATTTTCCCTTTCTTCCCTCGACTATTAATTTGTAGTTCTTGTTGAAGAACTGCAATGCGCTTTGTAAGCTGACCATTTCGAAATGTAAGGCTATCCATTTCTTGATCATGTTTCCTTATTCTTTGCTCTTGTGCTTTTATTATTTCTTTTAATTCTAGGATTTTTGATTGCTCATCAAGTACGGCTTTTTTTAAAACAGTTGCGTGAGACCTTATCTAAAACAATATACCAATGAAAATTAACCTTATTTTGGACGTGGTATACTTGTGTACTTTTGAATATTCGGTTGCTAGTTTTTGGTATTTTATTTCTAGATCCGAGGGATTTTCCATATTATTTGATAATTTCTATGAATCTTCTACATGTTATCGAGTAAACATCTTTAATAAATATATAACCATATATAATTAACTTGACTGTTAATACTATTATCACTATTATGTTATCTATTCCATATTCTCAAACACCTTCCACAGCACCTTATAAAATTCAATTATTATGAGACGAGTAGCTCAACTCGCTTAATTGTAGAGGCAACCTATAAATAAAACTCTTGTATTTTCTTGCAGCTGTACTTACATTTCATAGATGGCGCAGTACATTCTAATTTTCGATAAATTTCTTGCAAATAACGGGTGTTCAGAAACATACGGAGTCAAAGTATTCCCCGGAAATTTTGAACTAACGTCTTTAAATGATTTACTAATCGGCCATTGGCATTTTAGTGAATTTTACCCCTACTTGAATTGAATCGAATTGTTAAATTTGACATTATACTCCCATAAGCACAGTTCAACAGTTTTTTTTTGAAGTGTACCTAAACTTCTTTAGGCGCGTTGCGCTGATTGTAGGCAGTGAACAAGACTGACCTGCAACGCTCGGATATGTAACGCTCTTCGGGTAAAGTCGACTAAGGAAACAAGATAAATAAATATATCATATAGAGGTATTTAATTTCAATTAAATTGAAATTTAAATGAATAAATAAATTCATATCCCAGAGTAGATGTGAACCGGAGCCGCCTGGGTGAGAGGCCAGCACTTAACCATTAGACCAAGGGCGGGAGTCGAAAGCCAGTATTCATATCGTCTATTTATATATATATAAATGCGTCCGAAAATCTCCTTAATAATGCTTGCGGCCGAGGCAAGACAATCTCGAGTACGTTAAAGTTTTTCGCGGACAAGATATACATACAATTTTTTGGGCAACAGTTAAATTTTTCAATCGATTTAATTTAAATTGAGACACAATTTAATTTAATTTAGTTCTAAAGGTGCTAAATTAAAGTGGTTTACTTGCTTTACATGCGTTACCATGGAAATGAGACGAATATAATAAACTACAAATACTTGATAGTTGTCAAAATAAGTCGTAGGATGTGTGATTTAACATGTGTCAAAATGAGTATTTACTTTAACGGCTGCTGCCATAGCAACTGCCGCGAAATTGTATTTCGCGAACTGTGTTGCGTTCGCGAATTGGTAACTTCGCGGACGATTAACCAAAAAGTTTGTTGTGTGTGTATGAGACATAAAATATAGTTTGATATTTTTTAAATGTATTATAGAACGAAAAAAAAAGTTGTATTTCGTATATTAACCTCGCCTTTATGAAGTTTACACTTCTGCTGTGTGGTTTTAAGCACACCCATTTTCTTGTTTTAGAATCAATTTTAACAGAATATGAATTTAAAATTGCTGGCTATTAATGTCATAGTTGCATGTATTATCATGATATAGTTCATTCACGTTAACAGACGAGGTGGGGATGTTCTAATAATTTCGGACCTAGGAATACTGAATCACTAAAATACCTAAGCATTATTACTATTTATTATTGTTGGATTCACTGTATCGAATATGCGCCGAGATGCCTAATGTATTCTGGTATCTTTAGTTATTAGCACGGACTAAATAAACCAGACTGGTAACTAAATCCCAAATTTTATCCAGATTACGCCTCCTTGTTTAGTAAACGAAAATATCAATCCTCTACCATCTTTGTCATATTAACTGAACGGGAGATGAGATGGCGCTAGCGTCATTTGAAATTTTTTGTTTTGTTGTTATACTGTTGATTGATTGAAGGAATACATATTATTCCTTCAATCACCGGTTATTGTTTTTTCGGTATCTTTGCGTTTGTATCTGCTGTTAATAACCTTTAAATATATATTTATTACTGTAGTACTTCATGATGTACATATTGCTGTGGTATTTTCTTGAAAATAAATGAATAAATAAAATAAAGAAACAAACAGATAAAAATCAAGGAAAATAAATATTATTATGTTTATTTTAAGTAAAAGTAATTTTACATATTCAATATAAATTACAATTTTATATAATAAATATTTTAGCAAATAAAATACAGAATAAACCCACTAATTAAAGTAAATGTATGTAGTTTTAATTATATTTTTGTGTTCACTTAAAAATGCATAACTAGGCAGTAGTATGCACATAAATGCAATATGGGTTGCATACCCGTAAAAAGAATAGCATTCACAATTAAAAATAAGAATGGAAAAATATAAAACAATGTTTAAATAAATTAGAGCACAAAATTATGTTAAATATTCTATAAAACAATATTCAAATACTGACCTCCGTAAAATAAAAAAGATACAATAATTTATAGCAGTATTACTAGCAGTCAATAGAAAAGTAGGTCAACTCGGTAATACATTCTTTTAGCAGCGATAACAGTTCAAAAATAGGAATTATCACAAAGAATATCAATATGATAACCACAAACACTGTCAAGAATAAATGTTATGTATCACTATACACGTTTCACTTATATTTTCTGTATTAAATATTATTGAGTGTACGTAAAGAGGCACGATTTGTTTACCTTCCTCTATACACAAATATATTCTAAGAAAGACCAAGCTAAAACCAAAGATACAATATTAAACAAAGGTCTATATACATGAATAAATAAATATATACCATTTATTTCACGGTCACAAGATCAATTGTATATTCTTCTGCATGGGACATGGAATGCACACAAAGGTATATGATTTATCTGTTTTCGATATACATCAATGCATCCAGAATATAAATATTGTGGTCTGGTTTACCATTAAAAATAAAACATTATGCTGGCTATGCAAATTCACTGATGTTCACAAAATAAAAGGACATTGTAGAATGTACATCTAAATATGCGATGGTACATAATTTTATCCACGTATAAATGACATTCCAGGCTAAAATAAATAAATAAAGCATTAGTCAGTACATAATATAAGACAATAAAAGAATACTTACCAACGAATAAAATCATTCAAAATGTCCATGGAATAAAAAATAAAAAGATATGTAAAATAATAACAACAACAAACATGGTGGAAACAAGGTCACGTGATTACATAATTTCGATAGTTACCGAAATTAACACGGAGGGCGTGACAGACGAAAATTCAAACGAAACGCACGACTTAAAAACAAAATAAGCCGTTTGGCAAATGTTTTCCATTATAAAAGACGACGCACAAGCGAAAATTAGGCAGTCGATAAGTGGTCCGGATTCTCTTAAAAACTTAAAGAAGAAAATAGTGAAACTAGTGCGTCGAAGAAATAAAGGGTCTAAAGGCATAAACGCCTTAAGATTCAAACACCGTAGTCGCAAGAGGCGACAACGATAAGTGCGCTCGAGATTAAGAAGAGACGCCAAGGAACGCGATTGGATCGCATAAAAAACCCACAATAATAAATTCAATAAAAAAATGGAGGGATTGGAATACCAGAAGGAATTTGAGATGCTATATAACGAAGAAAAGTGAGTACAAGCACTATAAAATAAACTCCATCTTGCAATTCTAAAGTAAATAAATGAAAGAGCCTTCATGACTGCTCCATATATCAGTAGATTCTCCGGATAGCAATAAAAATTTATGAATATTATTTAAACAAATTAAAATAAATTCTTCTTTGAATATGTCTTGGGTCGACGTGTGAATCTTGGCTCGAGACGGTTCAACGAGGTATTAGTAAACTCTCCGGATAGCAATAAAAATTTAGAATATTATTTAAACAATTAAAAATAAATTCTTCTTTGAATATGTCTTGGGTCGACGTGTGAATCTTGGCTCAAGGCGGTTCAACGAGGTATTAGTAAACTCTCCGGATAGCAATAAAAATTTAGAATATTATTTAAACAATTAAAAATAAATTCTTCTTTGAATACGTCTTGGGTCGACGTGTGAATCTTGGCTCGAGACGGTTCAACGAGGTATTAGTAAACTCCCCGGATGGCAATGGAAAATTCGAACGTTATATAAATAATTTAAAACAAACTCTTCTTTGAGTAAGCTCTGGATTGACGTGTGAATCTTGGTTCAGAGCGACTTAACGAGGTGCTAACGCTTTTATAGAATAACGGCAATTTCGAGATATGAGCATACGCGAAAGGTATGGAGCAGTGAATTTTATTATATTCATGATTAATAATTTTATAAAAATTAAGGATTGCAAGGTGCTTGTACCGCGGATGAAAGAGACTGGATATGACTATGAAATAAATAACGTATTGTATTGCATAGTAATGATATTTAATAATGTTTTGTAAATATATATATATATAAAATAAAATAAGTTGTGCTGACATTCTATATCTACTTATTTATACCCATCCCAGGAGAATCTAAGGAAAGTAAAGATCACAATCACAGTTAGAACTCACCATAAGTGTAAGACTGTGACACATCATTCGATATAAAATTATAATAAATTCACACTTAGACCCTGAGATCACTAAAGTACATTAATTTATACCCATCAAATTTTGGTCATTAACCAATATAGAAGAAGTCACAGCAATATGTAATGTTAGAAAATGTAAATTAATATTCTTATCAGTAAGATGGACATTTGACACCTAACCTAAAAAGAAAGTTGTTTGACAATTACAAAAATAAGTGAAATTTGGCAAATTGGTCGTCGTCTTAATTATGCCCCACCTCGTTTGTTAACGGAATGAACTATGTGTATCATGATAAGAGCAATACACTGATGTTTAGTTTGTAAATTAAATATGGGGCAAAACAAATGAACGAAACGTTTCCAAGTTGCCAATTTAATAATATGATGATTTATAAATTGCAAGGCGTAAAACCAGTGGCGGCTCGGGGTGGTTCACATAGGGAGTGCATAATTTCAAAATTAAAAAGTATAATACAGTAATCCCTCTATTTACGCGGGTAATTTTCCATGAAAATAGCGCGTAAATGGAACTTGTGTGAATGCGAATGAACCTGAATGTTTAAATACACACATACCTAACTTTTAGGAAGATAGGGTGTTATTGGTAATAAAAACTTAACTTTGCATAAAACTATTATTTATTCTGATGAAAATATACATATTAAGAACTGCAACCCTTCTCTTGGTTTATTTTCAGTCTTCCTCGCTAGATAAATATTCTACTGTGTCCGTCGTACCTATTTGTGCGCCAGTGGCACAAGATGATGTTGATGGCATTAAAAATTTGTCGATAGTCTGCTGTTTGCTAGCCTGCTGTCTTTCTTTTATAATAAGGTCGTACGGTGCAATCTGTGCTTGTAAACCCCTACGTATGAAACCACTTCTTTCAATATCAGGATCTATTTTAGTAATAAAATCAATAGCCGTTTGTATCATCGCTATATGTATTCCTTGATGTTTGGGGTGGTGAATAAGTAAATTGATTCTTTTACATCATCTCTTAAATCATCCTCTACATCTTGCTCTCTGTCTTTATATTCTTCATTTAGTTCAATAAGATCATTAGTTTCTAACTCAACATCGTGTGATTCTATGTATTCTTCTATATCAGATAAATTTAAATCACTAAAACCTTCCTCTTCCAGCTGTCGGCCTACTGCTATTGTTTCAGCATCATCCTCGTTAGCAGCTTCGACTAAACTGACACTGTCTGTGCGAATACAATCTGGCCAAAGATTCTTCCAAACAGCATTCATGGTTGTGTCTTTTACATCTTTCCAACCTGTGTTAATATTTTCCAATACGTCGGCGATGTTATAATTACGCCAAAAGTCGCGTAATGTGAGTTGTTTATTTTCTTCCAACATATCAAACATTTGTTTGAAGGTGTGCTTTAAATAATGCTTCTTAAAACAAGCTATTACGCCCTGATCCATAGGTTGGATCAGGGATGTAGTGTTGGGCGGCATGAACATTACCTTCACATTTGGGTTAAGTCTCTTAAGGGTTTCGGAATGACTAGGTGCATTATCTACTAGTAAGAGGATTTTGAAGGGAATTTTATTAACACGACAATATTCCTCAACCTCAGGACAAAAGATATTGGAAAACCAATCTTCAAACAATGCTGCAGTCATCCATGATTTTTTATTCGATTTCCAATGAACTGGAAGACGAGATTTATCAATGTTTTTCAAAACACGTGGGTTAGCAGAGTGATAAATTAAAAGTGGTTTGCACTTGCAGCAACCACTAGCATTTCCACAAAAAAGCAATGTTAATCTATCTTTGAAACATTTAAATACGGCGGTTGTTTTTTCTTCTTTAGAAATAAACGTGCGACTTGGTAGCCGCTTCCAAAATAGGCCGGTTTCGTCAGCGTTAAATACTTGCTGAGCACTATAACCGTTATCTTCCAGATGAATCCTCAAGCTCCTTACAAACTCTGTTGCGGCACCTACATCAGCACTAGCAGCTTCTCCCATAAATTTAATGTTGTGGAAATTGTAACGTTTCTTAAATTTATCAAACCAACCTTTGCTAGCAACGAACGATGACGACTTTCCTTCGATTCCCTCTTTATCCTTTCCTATCTCGCTTTTTTCTTTTAGTTGATTAAAAATTGATAAAGCTTTACTTTGAATAATTCGTGTATCCATACCAATATGTTTTTTATTATTATCTTCTATCCACTGAACTAATAGCTTCTCCATTTTCACCATAACAGAATCTCTAGTATATTTTACTACCTTGGAACTTGTTGGTATGGCTTCTCTTACTGCTAGTTTAATTGAATTAGTATTGCTCTTAATTGTTCGAATCGTAAACTCATTTAAATTATGCAAGCGAGCAACTTCATTAATTTTCGAACCTTTCTCCAACATTTCAATAATTTTTAACTTAGTTTCTAAGTTCAGTTTACGCCTTGATTTCTTTTTTGTAATTTTACTTAATGTAGCACTTGTTGACGCCATTATTCACTATCGATGTTTAACACCAAAGCACACAACTGTAACTAACAATAGCAGGTTGTATTGTAGTGTTTATAAGTAACAACGTAAAATTACAGGGAAAGTCCCGAAATATTCGTGCACAAACTACGCGTGGAATCATCACAAACCGCCATCTGGCGTGCAATAGAACATTTAAATTAAATTAAAATTAAGAAATTTTCAACCGCGTTAAAGTGAATTCGCGTAAATGGAGATCGCGTAAATGGAGGGATTACTGTACAAGAACGCTTACCCAATCTTTATAAGTTTCACCGACATACTGTTCCAGACAGGTACTGTTCATTGTACAGTTTGTTTTGAGGGAATAGTAAATATAACACTACAGTTTGATTACATCTGACGATAAACGAAGTCCATTTTGTGTGTCTTTGACTTGCAGAACAGTTCTATCACTTTTTCATTAAAATTTGGGAATTCATTTATAAATTCTTTTTCACAAGATAACATAGTAACGGCATTTAATCTGTCTTCTTTCATTGTATTTCTCAGGAAAGTTTTTATTCTCTTCAGCCGTGAAAACTGGCGTTCCGCTTCAGACGTTGTCATTGGGATTGTAATGACAATTTTTAAAAGCTTAACAACTTCATTAAAGGTGTCGCTTAATCCATCCAGCAGAAGGCCTAGCAGACCTACATCACTGACTTCTATATTTTGCCTAAATTCTTCTCTAGAATATAGAACACTTAATTCAGTTCGTAGTCTGCTTTCATTGAGGCATGGATAAAATTTTACTGCTTCTTTAAGGCAATCTTCCGGAAATTTTTTTGAAAAGAGGAGAACTGTTCAAAAGAAATTAAGTTTGCTAATACTAAGTGCCCTGTATACCGAAATCTAGTTTTTATTTCAAGCAAAATAATATCGCACACTTCAATAGTTTCCCTCCGTCTTTGCCTACCATCAGTTACTCTTCGTCGCGTTGATGGTCGAGGAGTCAGTTCTAAGTCATTTTGTTTAACCAACTGATTATCTGTGTCAGCGATTTCGGTTCGAATTTTTCCAATAGCGCGTTCAAAATTATCTAAATTATTCTTGATTTTTAATACATCTGTATTGACATTTTGTAATTGATTAAACAATATGTCCACATGTGGCATAATTTTACGAAAGAAAGTTAACCAATAGATAAAATTTCCTCCTCTAAAATTCGCAAATTGGCACCAGCTTGATGAATGGTAGTTTGTAAACTAGCTTCACCCTCGATTTGTTCTAGAGCTTCAATTATTTCTTCTCGGTGCTCATATATTGTATTCACTGTCCTAGAATTGAAGTTCCATCTTATTTTTGAAGAACGAGGTAAGCTTTTTCTCTGAAGGAATTCTTCCAATCTTGCAGCTCGTTGTGGTGAAGTGGAGAAAAAAGTACATAATCCCGTCAGATTGGCAAAAAAAAATCTGCAATTACTACTGCTCGATGTAGCATGTGACATAATAAGATTTGTCTGATGTGCGTAACAATGTACAAAATTGGCCCTTTGATACTGGTCTCGGACATGTCTTTGCACGCCGTTAATAGCACCACTCATGACTGCTGCCCCATCATAGCTCTGTGCAATCAGTTTTTCTGGGTCATCAACAAGCAAACTAATTTCGTTAAGGATGGAGGCAGATAAAGAATTAGCATCATGTCCACTAGGCAGAAGAAATTTCCAAAATCTTTCGACCGGTCTCGCGTTCACAATATATCTTAAAACAACCACCAACTGAAACTGATTGGACACATCTGTGGTTTCATCAGCTATCACAGATATGAAGTCGGTTGCTTTAATTTCACTGGAAACTTGTTCATGATACACGTTCAATATTGCATCAAGCAGCTCATTCTGAATCGTTTTTGATAATCCCTTAAAAACCGGTGCTGCTTCGATGTGATCTCTGAGCGATTTATCCAATTCTGCCGTAAAATTTATCAATTCCCGAAAAATGCCCTTGGTATTCGACGTTTGCCGTTCATCATGACCCCGAAGTGCCAGTTCAAACGCGCCACAAAATCTAATGCAATTTATTATTAAATTTAACACATGCCTATTTTTTGTTACCTGTTCATTGTGTTGTTGAACTGCTTTTCTATATGATGAATCTAAAACATTCTGAATGTTATTTTTTCCTAACATTCTTAGACTAAATATATTTTTCAAATGCCCTTCGGAATTTTCATGTTTCGTAATTTGAGCACTAAGATGAATTAAGTCTTTTATTCCGTCCTTTGACCAAGACGGTTCACCACCAAACAAAAGACACGGAAAACAAAACAAAGTATTTTTAATTTCACACCCACAAATCCAGTCATTTTTCTGATAAATATTCATTTTGAATTTTCTTATAACGTCTTTACCTTTAACAGAGTGTTTATTTTCTAAACATAATTGAGGCATCGGCCGTTTAAGAGTTTTTATTGCGATTTTTTCATCATACGTTAACCGCGAAAACGTGTTATTCTGTAACGCAGAGACGATATTCATCTTACAACAGCGGTGAGCAGACTGGGGATCTTGCTCACAGGCTATGTATTATACGATATGGAAGTAGAACAAAATACAGTTCTCCCCACCTTCAATGTAATGTTAATGGCTTAACGGAGCAACGGGAGGGCTTTGCTCATGGGTATGTTTCTCTCGGTGGAAGGGGTAAACATTCGAATAGTTTCTCGTCTTTACATCTGCTGTTAGTCGTCATTATATCTGTGACGACGATCGGTGCATGTAGGTTGTTACGCGTGCCGCACACGCCACGTTCCTGTTCAAAAACTATGAATACGTAATAAATAAATACTTTCACAGTTAGTCGCCGGTTGGTTTGTTTTGTTTCAAAATTCCAGGGGGTGCAATTGCTCACTTGCTCTCATTAAAGAGCCGCCACTGCGTAAAACAATTCAATACACCCGCTACTAAACACAATCTTTTATAATGTGGCTGTAAATGATTTACGCATCCGCCATTTGTATTTTAGCAAGTTTTGCGTACTTATTACAAGTTTATACTACTACTAGTTAATGTTTACAGAACATGTATTCAAAATTATAGGTTTTCAAAACTATATCGTATTGTTAATTTTATAGTTGCATGTAAGTACGGTCATATGATGAGAAAATAATGTTCTCTTCAGGCGCGAGATTTAATTAGCCCATATGGCAGACAGGAACGACGGGTAAAAACAGATTATTCAAAGGCTTGTCGAGCCGAAACCCCGGCATCGTCCCAGCGATGAGAGGAAAACTAGAGAAACAATAAATTATAACAGGTTATAAAGCAATTGTTGGTAATACAATCCCGTTGCTTTTATCTAAATACGAAAAAAGACATTTGTTCTTAAGTGAAGTGTGGTAGTATCATAAAAATCCATAGATTATGGTATTTTTGATAGACAAATACCTATTCTGAATACGCACATCGTTGTCATTTTGTTTCAAATTGTTGTCATTTTATTATCACACTTGATTTTTATTCTGTGTCCCTATTTACTGATATAAATACAACATAACATATCTGTTAGAAACATATGTGCACATTGTTACGGCTATAGGTATTATACATATACAAATACTTATTTGGCTATAGAATCCATACTAAACTTATAGATTTATTTCACTTTATAGAAATGGAATATAAGCTCTCTGTGCTTGTGTGATATTTTTATAAAACTTGCAAGATAAATAAATATATATTCAGTCTAAAATGTCTTGGGGAAAGAGTTTGTTCTGCATGAATCAAGAAAAGTACATCTTATTAAGTGGTTCAAGTCTGAGATGAAACTAAAAAAGGTTTTTGTACGTTTTGAGTTTAATACACGATACTCCATTCAGTCTAAGAATGGAGTAGATGGCGCTACAATATGAGCACAGTTTACACATGATGAATTTTGTATTTTGAAAACAAATAAATCATATGTTTACTGTCAGATGGATAGCAGGGATATACATTGTATACAGAGCTGAAAGTATCTTTAGTAAAAAGATAAAAAAAGTATCTAAGATACTAAAAGTATCTTAGATACTTTTATTTAAGATACTTTTTGGTTCATTTAAAAGATACTTTTGTTATAGATACTTCTTAAAAGTATCTAGTATCTTTTATCTTTAAAAGTATCTATAGATACTAAAAGTATCTTTAGATACTAAAAGTATCTATAGATACTAAAAGTATCTTTAGATACTAAAAGTATCTTAGATACTCAAAACGTGAGAAATCAATACTTATTCATGATCCGACACGACACGACAAGCTTCGACAGGTCGCGCCGGCCGTAACGTGAGAGACGATGTATATTGCATGTATATTGTTTTTTGCATCTCGCCCGCATTATTCGTTTATCTTTTACAGCGCTAAGTTAGTTAGTTTGCCATTCGTACTCGCTAGAAGAACAAATATTAGTTCACCAGAAAAGGTAAGTCCCTTTCTTTGCTATAACCTATTTTAAATAAAATGTTTAATTTGTTTAAATTTTAAAAATTACTGATTCAATAAATTATGATCCTGTCAATGTAGAGTAGAGATTAGAGTAGAACTGTAGAATACATAAAATCTTATGGTAAAAGAACTAAAGAACACAAAATAAAATAAAATTAACATTACAGTTGTACCTACAGTTAATGGTAGAGTTTACATTCCTAAATGTATGAGTTTAACGAAAATCATACGGAGCACTAATATCAGAACTGTGAGCGTGCAGCGTGGTCTCTGTAAAATCATTCAATCACTAATTACATTAGTGCTAACAAAATTAGAGTTGGGGCCACATAAAACTTGAAATTTTTATTTCAGATGGATATATATCAGAATTGTCATGATAAAGAACTAAATGTCGATATTGACATGGCATTGACTGAACCTCAATCACCTGAACCTGACCCTTTTACACCAAGTGAAGATGAAAAAGACCCTTCATATGTTCCTGACCTTGAAACAACATCAAAAAAGAAGTTCAGAAGACTTTTTGGCGGTGCCTCATCTTCAAAATCTTCAGAAATACCCTATGAAGATCAGGATTCAGACAACTCGGCTGCTAGTAGTTTTACTAGTTCTGTAACTAATAGTCAATCCTCGCATAACGCAACAACCTCACATCTCTTTGATGGGAAATATTTTGAAATTACGCAGCAAATGTTGGAAAAACTTGACGGGACAAGAGACATTATAGCTAAGTGTAAAATGTGTTTACCTAATAATAAATATTTAAAGGGAAATTCAAGTTCTACTAGTAACTTCTTAAAACATTTTAAAACAAAACATTCAACATTTTATAAGGATTATTTTAATTCTAAACATACTAAAACAATGCAAATTAAAAATACCAATAATAGGCAAATGACCATTAAACAGATTATTACAAAGACCGAACATGTTACACAGGATACATTTACCAGAAGGCTTCTTCAATTTATTGTAGATACTATGTCACCTTTGTCGTTGTTACAAAATCGTAGCTTTTTAAATCTATTTAAGGGAATTACTCCTTTAAAAATCATATCGAGGCCTACAGCTGTAAAAAAAATTTCCTCTATGGTGTCTGAGAACAAACACAACTTAAAATTAATATTACATGATATCCGTTACGTTTGTACGACGGCTGATATTTGGTCATGCAAAACCCGAAGTTTTCTTGGTGTTACATGTCATTGGATTGACGACCAACTTCTACGAAAGTCAGCGCCACTAGCATGTAGAAGATTTTCTGGAGCGCATACGCACGACCGCATTGCTGAACTATTAGAAGACATACATACTGCTTATAATCTTTATCCAAATAAAGTGTTAGTAACAATTACTGACAACGGCTCAAATTTTGTCAAAGCATTTGGTGTTTTCGGAATCAATAATGCTTTACAGTATACTGGTGACGGTGAACTTCAACATCAACTTCCAAATGATGATATCGACATCACTGAGAAAGATCAGGAAGATATTTTGGAGGATGAAGAGGAAATTCCTGACATATTTGGAAACGAAGATTATCTCCTTCCAAACAATTTTAGTGACAATAATTTGCTCATACCTACTTTATCTGAACACATACGTTGTGCAAGTCATACACTTGCCATAATAACAACTACTGATATTATGAAAATAATTAATTCAACTAGTTCTCTTAAATCAAAACATGAACAAGCAATGGCTAGGTGTAATCATATTTGGAAAAAAACAGGTCGTCCTAAATCAGCTGAATTAATAAAAAAAAGTATTAGGACATACTTTAAGTTACCCAGGTGTAACGCGTTGGAATTCAATGTTCGATGCTCTGAACCAAATTCTTAACTCTAAAGAAAAACTGGACTGTTTATACGAAAAATTAAATTTTGCAAAACAAGATCGACTCAGAGATACTGATCTAAATTATTTAGCAGAGTTATGCCAAATACTAAAACCTTTTGCTTTGGCACTTGACATTCCTCAAGGTGAACAAAATATGTACTACGGTTACCTTCTACCATCAATCGTAAGCTTGTTTGTTAAAATTGAAAAGTTAAAAACGAATAAATTTAAATATGTTGAACCTATTTTGAATGCCTTGACCGAATCTCTAAACTCCAGATTTGAAAAACTTCTTAAGTTGACTAACCAATCTGCATTAATTGCAGCAGTAACGAATCCTTTATTTAAAACACGTTGGCTTACTGCATTTCGGGAAATGAGGAATATTGAGAATGACCTTAGTCAAATTAAAGATTTGATAATTACAGAAGCTATAAAAATTATCAAGGAAAATGAGGAACAATTTAATGTAAGCAAGAATAACATTACTCAAATGAAAAGTAACACACTGCAAAACGACTTCTTTGAATTTGATGTTAACCCCGATCTTCAAACGCAAAAGGAATACACTGGCACTGGCCATACCGATTTAGATTATAAACGACAAGCCGAGCTGCAATTATTACAATATTTGGCCGATTCTGAGACTAACGTACAAATGCTAAAAAAGTATAATATTATAGAACAATTATTTAAAAAATTCAATACGCCATTACCTTCTTCTGCAGCTGTCGAAAGATTGTTTTCTTTCGCAACCTTTATTAATTCACCCCGACGTCATGCCTTATCTGATAACACGTTTGAAAATTTAGTTTTATTAAAAGCTAGTGGTTATACTAGTTAGCTATCCTACCAAAATATTACTGTTTTTATATACTGTTAAAAATGTTAAATGTTGAATGTTTTGTTTTTAATGGATAATGGGTTTTGTGCTGTTTTTTTAACAGACTATTTTATGTTTATTTTATATTGTTTTGAGAATTTTATGTTTAATTTTTGTTTTCAATACATAGTTTGTAATAACTCAACGTCTTTTGTTTCTTTTATATCCCAAAGCCCAAGATGTACGATTGCAAAGTGCTTCCTGGCTTAAACTTA
This sequence comes from Amphimallon solstitiale, assembly GCA_963170755.1. Taxonomy (NCBI): domain Eukaryota; kingdom Metazoa; phylum Arthropoda; class Insecta; order Coleoptera; family Scarabaeidae; genus Amphimallon; species Amphimallon solstitiale. The sequence goes on along the minus strand of OY720676.1, from coordinate 96,518,860 downwards.
AATTGTATGATCATTTAGAGGGTTAAAATGATGTTTTTAAAACTAAAGTATCTTAGACATTGTACACTGTGCCTAAGTATCTTAGTTCCTACAAAGGTATCTAAGTATCTTAAATACTTGAAAAGTATCTATGATAAGTATCTTACATACATAAAAGTATCTTAGTTACTTAAAAGGATCTTTAGATACTAAAAGTTTCTTTAGATACTTAAAAGTATCTAAGATATTTTTACTCAAATACTTTTCTGGTATTTTGTATCTTAAGATACTTTCACCAAAAACTATCTTAGATACTTAGTATCTTAAGATACTTTTTGCCTAAAGTATCTTAAAAGTATCTAGATACTTTTAAAAAGTATTTTTTACAGCTCTGATTGTATATGATATTATATTTTGACTTTTACGTGTTTATTGACATTTATTTAAGTAAGGCTTATATTGCTTTTAAAATGATAACCATACTAACAAACATGAAAAGGCAAACAGCTAATCAGTATTTGATAAGTTTTCCAAAACAGAATATCGCTCACACATAAAATATTAAAATATAAGGAAAATATTGAATAACACGTTGTGCCTACATGTAAATAGAACGCTTACATTTTACAACATTCAAGAATGTAGGTATCATTATCAATATGTGAGTAAAAGGTGTAAAAGGCAATATTTCATGTTAAAATCTAATACATTTTAGATACTATTTCCATTAGCAGATATTTCAATTATTATCTTATTTACAATATCTAATATTATTGTTGTCGCAGCTATAATGAATTTGTATACAAACACAGCAAATAATGAATTGCAATGTGAAGATCATGTATTAAAAATACCGCAGAAGAAGTATTTATATTAAAATGAATGGAAATTCATTAAATCCACAAAAGTAAATGTATCTGATAAAATTGTATTTTTAATATGACAGACCATAAAGCAATAAGGAGGGTATTATTTCATATCTTTTTTAAAAAAATCTCTTATAAACATGTACAAGTACTTTTATTTCACAAAACATGAAACACTGAATAGGGGAGACCGGGGGAATGGTGGCCCCTTAACCGTTTTCCATAATTGTAGCCTTATTAATAATCAGATTTTGTTCAAGTTTCAATAAAAGGCCACCGGTATTATTGTGCAACATACTCTCTTAAAATATTCATTAAAAGTCGATAATTAAAAATCGGAGGACAGTTTTTTTGGACCTTTAACAGGGCCACTGTTACCCCAGGCCTTTGGGGTAATGATAACCGATGGCTGTTATTACCCCAATAAATAACTTGTGATCCATCAGTATCCTTTATTTTTATCCAGATATATGTATAAACAACAAAATAAATGTATTTTTGCTAAACAGAACCTAAACTATATTGTAAGAGAAGCTTAAAAAAAACGAATAATATATTTAAGTAATTATGAAAAAAATTATTGGCAAAAATCACAAATGAAATTATTTTTTTCTGCACCGGTACAAGCTTTATGAGCCCAACCACTACACATTACACATCTCAACCATATTTCTCTATTTTTACCGAATTCGCCGCATATTATACAAATATCTTCGTTGACTTCTTTATCCTGTTCATCATTATCATTATCTTCTTCTTCGCTTAAACTAATCAAGCTCTTCTTGGTTACTGCAACATTACATTTTCTTGGCATTTTGCACCGTTTTGAATTACCAGTATCAGCGCTATTTTCTTTGAAGATATTTCTTTTTTCAGGTCGCTTTTTAGTGTCTATTTTCTTTTGTTTCTTCGCTTCCTTATCTTCCAGAACTGATTTGTTGGGAGTTGACGTAGCGATTTCAGAATGTTGCTTTTTATATCTCTTTGATGAAGTGGTGGATTTTGATGGATCGGGCAGAGGTAAAATGGAATGAAAAGATACATCTGGGCTGTTTATTTGATCTGTCAGATTGTTAATTAATTGTACACTTTCCGGACTTCTATGCCTAATATCGTTAATGCCTGTTGCTGGATGATTTTCACTTACAGGCTGTATTTCCTCCCTTTCGCTTTCATTATGGATTTCTGCTGGTGCAAAGTCTTCATCATGAAACACTTCAGGATTTATTGGGTAAATGCCTGTTACTCTGAATCCGTTAATGGCCTTTTCTGGAGTCGCGATTCTGCTATAAGCATTTTGAAAAAGCTCAGGCACTTCAAAGGGGGTAATCTTTTCGTGATGATGTGCTTTTAAATATTTATCACATTCACTACTGTAAGCTTTCTTAAGTGGTGAGTAAAAAGAAACGTCCAATGGTTGCAGTTTGTGAGATGTATGTGGAGGGATAGGTAGCAAAACAATGCCATTTGCTTTGCAAAAGTTATACGCCGCTAGGGTAGAATGTGTCGAGTGATTGTCCATGACTAATAAGACAGGGTCTTCGTTAGAGGATTTCACAAATTGATGAAAATGGTGAGGCCATTCCAAGAATAACTCTTCGGTAATCCACCCTTTGTCAGAACAACAGTAGACACTTCCTGGAGGACCATTTCTTTTGAGCTGTGGATTCATGCGCTTTCGCGCAAATATAAACATTGGTGGTATATATATTCCGGAGGCGCTAAAAGCGCACATCACGGTAATGTTTTTTCCTCTCTCCCAGCTAGTAACAAAACCCACCTGTTTTTGCCCTTTAGGAGCTAATATTCTATTAGGTGTTTGGACTGTTGTAATTCCTGTCTCATCTGCATTAAAAATTCTCGCAGCCGAAAATTTAAATTTGGTCTGAACTTTATCTAAGTTTGAATAAAACAGAGACACTTCTTTTCTATTAAACGACGTGACCCGATTAATACTGGTTGCTTCCGGTTTTCTTATTGAAATATTCGGGTTTCTCGGTAGGAAACCATGAAGCCAATCGTCTCCTGCAGTCCCCTTTTCATTATTGAACGGATGCTTCAAGTTTTTTTTTTTAGCATAATCGAACGCACATTTTTTTATTTCTTGGCGCGAAACCCCATAGAAAACTTTGGACAATTTAATCACATGCTCTGCTAGTGTCGTTTCTTCTTCTATTGAAAATACGGCCTTCCGACCTAAAGAAGGACTTGATACGTCATTTGCTTTTGACCTACTCTGAATAGTGCTTCTAGGTATTCCGAAAGATCGGCTGACTTCTCTAATAGGCCTGCCGCTTCTTATTGCTTCCAAGGCAGCAGCCATGTTGTTTGCAGTCCAAGAAGCATTTTCTGTTTTTTGGTGATAAATTCGAGGCATCTGAAACAATCGTGTATCTATATATGGGGTAATGATGGCCGGGCGCAGTTACCCCTCAACAAATGGTCGTGATTACCCCAAAAAACAATACAATTATTCAAAATCACGCCACACAAACTATATAGGTTATAACAGTATTTTCGGCTTGGAATTACATTTTGTACGTGTTAAACATACAGCAACATAAAATTGAATCAATTATTATACAACAAACGATGTCCTTACCTTTATAGAATACCACAAACTTTGTAGAAGAACGACGAAAATGTTCTAAACAAGGTTTACACCAAGACTGTTAGCGGAGCACTACCAAACTACGTCTAACACTTCATCTACATCATAAGAGATGTAGATGAAGTGTTAGAAAGAGATTCTTAGACTGAATGGAGTATAGATAAATTCATTTCAATTTAATGCTGATGAATCATAAATATATATACAGTGTGGAAACCACTTATGGAATAAATTCAGTAACTTCCAAACTAATGACATTTGTCGAAAACGCTGAAACAGGTCAATTTTTATTTTAAATTGCGCTAGTTTCAAATCACTGCACCTATTAGTGACGTCATCTTCTTGAGAGCTGTGACGTCATACGCATTTTTTTTAATGGATTGCTATATTTTTTTATAAATTCGTAGATAGTACTATTAAATACCTTTTCAATGAACTAACACTAGTTAACTTTATTTTCAACAGTTTTTGAGATTTTTACATTTTTACGTTCCAACCACAACAACAACAATTATAAAAACGTCAAAGTTTACTAATTTATTCTTTTTTGATCAAAGCAAAATTACTATTTTTCATGTATTCTACTACCGTCAGGTGCTATCAATTTTATCACACAGTTTTTTCGTGTTGTTTTTTTTAAATTTTTTTTTAAATGTAAAAATCTCAAAAACTGTTGAAAATAAAGTGAACTAGTGTTAGTTCATTGAAAAGGTATTTAATAGTACTATCTACGAATTTATAAAAAAATATAGCAATCCATTAAAAAAAATGCGTATGACGTTACAGCTCTCAAGAAGATGACGTCACTAATAGGTGCAGTGATTTAAAACTAGCGCAATTTAAAATAAAAATTGACCTGTTTCAGCGTTTTCGACAAATGTCATTAGTTTGGAAGTTACTGAATTTATTCCATAAGTAGTTTCCACACTGTATATGTAGTAATAAAATATTCATTCTGACAAGCAATTGTGACAGATATAATAATCTTCCTGACGAGTGCATTTATCGTGGAGCCAATGACGACATTCAACGCATTGCCCCCACTTTTCTCCAGGACGGCTACTACCATATTCCAGGCAAACTAGACAGCACACTAGACAGAAATAATCATCTTGTCCGCTGTTATTCTGTTCCTGATAGTTTTGACCTTGTTTGGCTTCTGTTGACTGAAAAACTGCTTTCGGCTTCAAACTTTATAAGTTTTTCCTAACTTGCCTTTTCTTATCCGTATCATAGTCTTCTTAAATAGCATTTTTCTCATGAGTGTCGCTATAAATTGTAGATTTATCACTTTTTCGTCTATTTCCTGTTTTTCTAAAAGCGCGGTACTTGCTTCTGGTACAACTTCAGTCGTATTCGGCGTTGTGTCATTAGGAGCTGGTCTATCCACTATCCGTCACGTAGGGAGGAGCAAATCTAGCTCTATTAAACGGACATATTCAGGTGCAAATAAACCCAGCTACAATACTTGACTGCGTGAAGGCCAATGACAGAGATTGTTTGACGATACTTGGGATGTCATAAATTGTCATCGTCTTCCTAGGGTTATTTCTCACGCAGGCGTCGCAATTTGATTTTACAGACTTTTTCAAGGGACCGTAAACAGACCGATTCAGCGGCTGCAGCTTGTGCAATCATTTTTTTCACTATGAAGTCTAGGCATCGTATACTTATGCGCGACTTGTGGTTGTCGAGTAAAAGCAATACTTTATTTTTGATTAAAGGGTTAATGTGCTTTTTAAAATGGTTAAGGTGTATCAAGAACTCTTATTTTTGTATCCTGCCGCTAGCGGTTTCTGCCCCAATACATCCCACTGGACCGTCACAGAAAAATGATTTTTTTATCTTAACCTTGGAAAAATAAAAATGGGAGATACACTGCTACTGGAAGCATTTACAGCTAAAGCGACGTTTCCCAGCGTTCGTCTTTTCCCTGATGTTAGTGCGCCTACTGTTTGGCTCCTTTTCTACTACAACTTCAATAGGTTTTTGAATTTTTAGATAATGTAAAAATATTTATTTGCTTATAACATAACAAAACAATAATAATATTACACTAAGAATGTCAGTAGTCTTTGAACTATCGTCGCAAGCATCAATCGGAAAGCAAGTGTGAAATATGAAGAAAATCGAGTATCGCATCGTTATCAATTTACTAAACAAGTAAAATCTGTTCATACCATAATGGAAGAGATGTCATTGGTTTACGGGGATTTTTTTCCGGGAAAAGCTATGGTTTTTAGATGGCATAGTCGCGTTAAGCAAGGTAGGGAATTATTTGAAGACAGCCCACGAAGTAACTATTTCAGAACTTGTTAATAATGAAAGATGCACTCCTCGATGCACTCTAAAGAAGACACAACTCGCAGGAATGACTGGAGTATCTGACACAACCATTTTTAAAATTCTTCAAGATCATCTTAGAATGACTAATGTCAGCGCAAGATGGGTGGCGAGAATGCCGCAAGAACATCAGCGCGTGGAATGGTCCCGTGCGTTTTTGGACCTCTGTAATGAAGGCAGGGATGGAGTATTGAATCGAATTGTTACTGGGGATGAGACCTGAGTCCATCATTGTATACCAGAGTCCAAGCGCATGAGCGCAGTTGGATAAAAAGGTACACTGACAACCACCCAAGATGTTTAAAGTGATGCTTACGTGTTTCCTAAAATGAAAGAAGACGTAAAGGACACAGTTTCGGCGTATTTTTCAGACAAAGATTTTTTTATGAAGGTATACACAAGCTAACTAAAAGATCTGAAATAATTTAGTATTTTTATTTTTTCTTCTTTCCCCCTTTCCGTCAACTTAAAGACGCGCCCTCGTAAGTTCTAGCACTATCTGTAATATCCCTTTACAGATAGCCGGTGTATGTGGAGAGATTGACAACACAAAAAATACCCTTAATTAAAATATCGATCCTTGAGCAGACGCGTTATATTCAGTTGTACGTCACTGATGACGTTTACATGTTTTCATAACTAGGGCGCGGAATCGAGCGAGTCATGACTCATCACCCATGGGCGCGCTATTGAAATGTTATATTTTTAAAGAGGTTTTAATTTTATTTATATAATTGAATAACAAGTGGTTGGTGATTATAAAATACAAAATACCCTACTATTTGTTCATTTTCTCTTCTATAAGACTTGTTCTCTTTGAATTAAGTACATCCTTGTAGATAGAAAACGCCCTTTCTACATCGCAACTGGTTATAGGTGCGTACTGGAAATAGTCTTTTATTTCAGCGTATTTAGCATACACAATTGCCGCAATGTTATTAAACGTGGATTTCTATTAAAAACTTTTGCCGAAAGCGACATCCGAAGTCACTTGGAATTATTAATAGCCACATCTAATGTGGTTAATCCATTTTTACTTTCTTATACGTAGTATAAGGAAGTATTGTGAAATTTTCGACCCCGAGTTTTTTGCATATGTCAACGTTTTGAAGTCCCCTGATATCGAAAAAGTGGTTTTGAAAAAATATCTGTGTGTCTCTGTGTGACCACGATAACTGCTGTAGATATCATTTCCAAATTTTGTATTTACGTGTCTAATCTCCCTCTTGAGATCTGATTAGTTTTTCAGTAAAATTGCTAGACCGGAAGTAGCAGTTTACTTCAGTGAAAAAATTAAATTTTGCCAATATTTCGTCAACTACTAAGTTTAAACAAATTTATAAAGAATTCATATGTACTTGAAATTAAAATTGAGAACAATTTTATTTAAAAAGTTTTTCAAGCTGCTACCGGAAGTAGGTCTTTTACTCCTATCGAAAATCAGTTTTTTGCGAATATTTCGCGAGTCATGCTTTTTAGACAGGTACGTTACGGGTATAAAAGTATTTAAAACGTGTTTTTCAATATCTTTTGTATAAAAAAAATTTCAAAATTCAGACCGGAAGTACCACTTTTACTCTTATTGAATAGCGATTCTTTGCGAATATGTCGTAAATTATGCATTCTATATATATTTATCAAGAGTACAAAAGTATTTAGTGCTAGATTTGCAATATTTTTTGAATATATAAAATTTCAAAATTCGGACCGGAAGTAACACTTTTACTCTTAGAAAGTAGCCCTTTTTTTCGAATATCTTGCTAAGTATGCATTCTATAGCGATTTATTAAGAGAATAGAAGTACTTAGAATAAGATTTTGAATAATTTTTGTGTAAAGAAAATCTTAAAATTGTATAGTTTGAAACGCTCATACGTATAAGAAAGTTGTGTGGTGGCCACACCTCATTTTTTAATTTGAGATTCGATTTTCAAAATATGTGATTAGTTTAGGCAAATTTCCAAACTGTTCCTGAAGGAATAACAACTCATTTTTTAAATTTGGGATTTGTGTTAGTTCCTTGCACTCAGAAATACTTCGAGCATCGTCATTTAAACATGTAACGAAATTTTGTAAACTATCGAAATTCTCTGCATAAAAACTATTTCTGTGTATGTTTTAGCAATACAAACCTTGCAATAAATTTCGGAATTACTCACAATTACACGCACGAAAAAGTAACATAAACAACGTTCTAGATCTAAATAAATGATAACTAAAAATATACGAGTATGGTTTATTGAAACATTCGCCTACATATAGGTATATGTACCTATAATACTTGTGAAACACACACACGTACAAATGTACCGGGTGGCCAACTAAGAATGGCCGCCGGCTATATCTCAGAAACCAGTAGTCATATTGCTTCCGGGTAAAAAAATTTCAAGTAAAAGTGCCCAAGAGAAAATGCTGGAAATTATTTTGGAGTTTGTAAAATGTCCGCAAGGGGGAGTAACAGTCAGGATCAATGTTAAAATTTAGAATTTCTTCATATTTTTACTAATTAAGGGGTATTGAAAATTTTTAAATTTTATTCCTTACACATTCTTTAATACTTTTAGTCTTGCACATTTTTCACTATCTAGTGAAATAAAGTGGTGGGGGCAGTTCAGATGTTTTTTTAAATAAACTAGGATTACTCCCGTTTGGCTTAACCGATTTGAATAAGTTTGATCTCATTTAAAAGAGCCTTGTTTGCTCTACAAACTGAATTTGTGTTTTTGTATCTTGGACTTTTGCTGTCACCGGTAGATGGCGTTAACTGAAATGTAAGCAAATATTAGGTTTTTTTTCAAAAAAGTTAAATACAATGATATATTCCTTTTTACATAAGCTAATAAAGAATTAAATCCTCTACATTTTGGTAAAAAAACTAAATTTGTATGTTTTTTAGAACAGGAGATATTGACAAAAATAGATCAAAATTCATAAATTCTCCTCTTTTACTGGCCTTTTTTTCATGAAGCTCACAATTTTGAGCTACATATATTATTATTATCTAATATATTATTATCAAGAAAAAAAATTTGAAAGACCCTGTTTAATAAAGCAAGATTATTTTTAATACTTATTTTAATCCAAAAGATATACCATTGAAAATAAAAAAGTAAGCTATGAAAAAATAAAACGAAAACACTGCGTTAAAACGACGAATTGTGAAAATAATAAATATTATTGTCAGTTTTTGATTGATTCCGTTTACTTTTTTGTGTTTTGGAGAACTTCTTTTTTACTGAGATGCGGTTAGCGAATGAAGAGGCATTCGATATGATTGGTGTCTATTTCGAATGCATTCGAAATTCTACAATTGCTCCCAGAGTGTATGCTACGCAGTTCCCTAGAAGACATTATGCGAGCAGTGTTTTTCGTAGGTAAGCGGAGAGGCTTAGGACTACCGGAAATATTAATCTTCCGGTGTATAGAAGGCAACCTACTGGCGGAACCGAAGAAAATGCTATAAAAGTATTAGAATATATTGTATTTAATCCACATGTAGTGAACGAAACCACAAGTAGAGAGTTGGGCATTTGTAGAACTACGGTCCAAAATATATTGAAAGATTTAAGTTAAAAATAAAATAAACTTTATTTCGAGATCTTTTTGTAAGGCCTTTGTTAGATTTGCTATATCTCCTACAGTTTGTTTTAATACTTTTAAGCATTAAGCATAACAGTTGTACTCATACATCCATCTGCCTATTTATTGTCTGTTTACCGGTCACAGCCATTTTTATCCGATACCGTTTATATAGACCACAGTATACTATATAATAGTAAGTTACCTAAACAGTGTCAACAAGTTTGGATAAATTTGATCTCGCAGTTTCATTCACGTTTGCCATATTATTTTCAGGATGATCCTTATTACATCGTTCTTCATCAAGCTTTAACGGCTGAAGATTTCGATCGCCGGATTGACTACTGTCAATGGCTATTAAATATGGTAGCGGAAACCCCCGAAATTCTTTCTCGCGTACTATGGACGGATGAGGCAACATTTAGTAGCAATGGTGGTGTGAACTTGCACAATATGAACTATTGGTCTAGGACAAATCCGCGTTGGATGCAGGAAGTTTAGCATCAAGGCCGCTGGTCGCTAAACGTGTGGTGCGGTATTCTAGGAGGTAAAATTATTGGACCCGTTTTCTTTAACCGACATTTCACTGGAGACATTTATTTAATTTTTTTTATGAATGAGCTGCTCCTTCTAACAGAAGATGTCCCTCTGGACATTCGTCGTGATAAGTTTTTTCAGTACGATGGGTGCCCGGTGCATTTTGTGGCAAGCGTCCGGGATTTCTCAGATCAGACATATCCTGGCAAGTGGATTGGACGGGGTAGTATATTTCCCTGGCCCGCCAGGTCACCAGACCTCAACAACCTAGATTTTTATATTTGGGGGAGAATTAAGGACATTGTTTTTGAAAACCGGCCTACAACAAGACAAAATATGCTGGAGAAAATTATAGCAGCAGTACGAAACATATCGGAGGCGGAAATTGAAACTTCTGTTTTATCCACGCGGCAAAAGTTGCAGGCTTGCATTAACAATGACGGGCGGAATTTTGAATAATTAGGCCGTCATTAAAAATTTTGCAAACCAATCTTTACAGTAATGTAATTGTAGTTATTTTAGTGTTTAATATTAGCTTTATTCTGATAGAGTTAGTATTAATTGTTAGTATAGTAAATCATAGTATATGAAAATTTTAAATACATGTTTTTCGAACGTTTCCATAAAATTAAATTTATGTAATTTTGGTTTCTTAAACAGGAACTAACGAAATGTTATAAATTTTTTTTATTTAATATATTTTTATATATTTTGCATCGGTGTTACAGGAATGCCTTTCAAATTTCTTCCGCTTTTGTGACATTTTATTATTTGGTCTGCGTGTTAGAATTTTACTGAATTTATGATATATACGAGGGCGTATTTTTATGTTACGTATATAATAAAAAGAAGACAATTAAAACAAGAAGACAATTAAAACAAAATAATTCATGCATTATCATCTATTTCTGCCAATATCTCCTGTTCTAAAAAACATACAAATTTGGTTTTTTTACCAAAATGTAGAGGTTTTAATTCTTTATTAACTTATGTAAAAAGAAATATATCATTGTATTTAATTTTTTTGAAAAAAGGCCTAATATTTGCTTACATTTCAGTTAACGCCATCTACCGGTGACGGCAAAAGTTCGAGATACAAAAACACAAGTTCAGTTTATAGAGCGAATAAGGCTCTTTTAAGGCTGCGTTTGATAACGTTTTGGCGGGAGAGAAATGTACCGGAAAAATACCATTTTTATTTCCATTTTTTCAGGCGTATGATATCAAAACATGTAAATTTTATGCATTAAGCATGAAGATAAAGGTTATACGAAGTGAACGGTCGTATTTTTTTTTAAATTAAGTTAATATATAAGCCGTAAATAAAATGGGAAGTTAGTGGTTTTGCAAGTACTAGAAAAAATGGCTACATTTAAAAATTACACAGTAAATTTATATGTAATATAGGAAGTACACTCGGTATTTATATTTGGAAGGTAAAAATAGTAACAGTAGCTAAATATATGTGTAATTTTTTAAGTGATCCATGAAATAAAATTTGTTTACATTTTTGGTGGGTCTTTACATACATTACAGATATCTGTTACATTTACGTCGCCTAACAGTGTAGCACATATAATATAGATGGCGATATTATCTTGCAATTATTTAGAGGTTAGTTGTGTGTTATGCGATACTTTAAATATTCATTATAATTTAAAATTATAATTAACAACAATTTTTGCGGTTACTAATTATAAAATTTAGTATGTTACGAGTTATTTGAAAGTACGTAATAGACAATCAACAGTTGGCATCACTGGTTGGCACCACAAAACCAAAAAGTAACTACATAGTTTATTTTGCGAGTTTAATGAAATTGCAATATTTTAAAATATGGAGTTTTCTGTTATCCTTAATTGAAAGATGCCTATGCTTTTACTAATGAGATGAATTATGTAAATCAATTAAACTGGGACTGTTTACGCCGACAAAAGCCTAATAGCTGTTTTATATTTACGAAGTTCGCAAAGAAATTGTCGGCTAAGAACGTTTTACATTTTTCTTCAAAATTTGTTAAGGTTGTTGCTAATTACTTAAAATGTAAATATAGGTACATTTTATTTGTTAGCAGTTTTCAGAACTTTGAAATCGTTTATTTTTTAAATAGAAACTGCACACCATGTCTATAGTATTTTTGACATATTCATCAAATTTTATAGTTCAAACTATATAGCAAATTAGTAAATAAAAAAATTCCAATGCGCAACGTTTCAAAAATATCGATATTAGAATCGAATAATGTATCAAAAATTCAAAATCGATTTTAAACAAATATTGAATGAAGAATATCGATATACCTTGATATCGACATTTTTATCATGTTTATATTAAAAGTTCTTTGCTGTGGCTTTTCAAGCCATTTAGTAACAAATAATAAAATCTTTAACTCAAAATATATATTTACTCAAAAAATAAAAAAAATCCAATAAAAAGACAAACAAAATATAAATTTGTATCTATAACGTATAAGATAATCCAAAACTCAAATATATAATTCTAGTGGTATAAAACACATACATAAATACAAATAAAAAATAAACATCTTAAAACATATCTTCTTTACAATTTTGAGGAAATAGTAATTGTGATAAAGATAACACCCCATGAAGGCGATTCGGCGAACTATACGAGATGTCAAGTCTATGAAATGCAATATTCCGCTGCCGCTTCCCGATTATAATTTCTACGAAACAGCAAACATCCCAGTAGGCATTTTTCAAATTTCCAACTTCTTTCTTAAAAATATATTCTATTGTATTCTGTATAATATGAACAGTTTCTTTTGTATATTAATGTGAAATAAATGTGTGAAATTTCAAAGATTAAAATGGCATTTTTGATTAAACGATATTATCGAATAAAAAAATCGATAACAGTCAATATTATTAAATAAAAAAATATCGATTTCAATCACGATTATCGAAAAGAAAACATCGATACTTTTTTACAAAACAATATATCGTGCGCATCCCTAGTTCAAATCACATATGCCTGCCCACTCTTTCTTCCGGAGGTCAGTTCCCCGGTTTTCTAGTGTCGATTAATAACAATAATCTTTATAATAGCCTCATTATTTATAATATATTAACATTAAAATAATACCTTTACCTTACTTAGTTTTGAAGATTTTTATTACAATTACTGTTCTTTTCATTTTTGGTGTTTGTAGAGTTAAATCTTTGTACATATTTAAAACTGTTTTTATCATCTTTATTGTAAAAATACTTGAAGCTGTTTGGGTGGCGATTTTTGACGGTTTGGTTAGAAAGTGCCTTATCTAATATATTCGTGACGTACTTAAACGTACAGATAGTGTATAATAACACAGTAAAATATAATAAGAGAATGTTCACAGCTTCACAAATTATGGCTAGGTTATGTTATAAAATATAAAGATATCGCATACTTATAATTCCTTGTTAAATTAACTTACATAGGAACCAATACATTCTGTTAAAAATGGTACCGTTTTGGCGCGATATTTGAATTGAAAAGTTATAATATAAAGTAACAACGTACCTATGACCAAATTTGCCTTAAAATATGTATATAGAATTTCTCTTATTCGAACTTAGTAATCTCACAAAAAAAATCCATTCTGAAAACTGTCCAGGAGCCAAATTACAAAATAGAAATAAAATAAAAACATGATAAAAACTGATCAACTGTCAAACTGGCAGGCACTTGGGATTTGCAAATACTAACTTTACATGTATTTTTAGCAGGTGAAACATATTTATTAGAAATGTTGAACTAATAGGTACGTTATGAAGACAATAATATTACTATATTTCAGTTTTGCATATTATTATTATTAGACATGATCAACAAAGATGCAGGCTACGTACTAAATGTATCAAGTTACAGAAAATATTTTATTTTCATAACACAAATTATTTATTGTGTAGTTTTATATAATAATAATATTAGTTTATTTCCAAAATAAGAGAACAACATTGTATTAATATAAATTACAAAATATAAATATACATGAAATAAGAAAATAAGAAAGTCGAATGGATGAGTATCACCTACCTTTAGCGAATATGTTTAAGAATAACTTAATTTATAAATAAAAGAAACGTAATTTAAAATTTTTACAAATAAATTCAAATGAATGCTTAAAGTTCGCGCGTCTTTCTCCCTTCAGCATGAAAGTTGACAAGTATCGATTAGATTCATACGTATATTGCAAAGAAAGTCTGCCAGACCAAAACTACGTTTGTAGGTAGAAAATCAATAAGCAGGTAAAATGACCTTGAAATGCTTTAGATCTTTTCTTCAGAATTAGTTTTGTTTGTGGTTTAGAATTAACATCGTGGCGCCCTCCAATTATTACTAGTAGTACTTAAGAAACGCTAAAATCTTAGATACGAACCGAAATGGATTTGCTAAGATTGAAACGCACCCTTAAATGAGACCAAACTTATTCAAATCGGTTAGGCCAAACGGGAGTAATCCTAGTTTATACAAAAACACATTTGAACTGCCCCCACCACTTTATTTCACTAGATAGTGAAAAATGTGCAAGACTAAAAGTATTAAAGAATGTGTTAGGAATAAAATTTAAAAATTTTCAATACCCCTTAATTAGTAAAAATATGAAGCAATTCTAAATTTTAACATTGATCCTGACTGTTACTCCCCCTTGCGGATATTTTACAAACTCCAAAACAATTTCCAGCATTTTCTCTTGGGCACTTTTACTTGAAATTTTTTTACCCGGAAGCAATATGACTACTGGTTTCTGAGATATAGCCGGCGTCCATTCTTAGTTAGCCACCCGGTACATATAATGTGTAATTTTCTTGAATGTATATATACTTACCGACACGGTCTTAGTTGCTATGAGATATAATTTCTTATTATCTCACTGTACAGAAGGACATATTAAGTAAATATGTATTTACCTTCTACCGATTTAATTCACATATCGTGAATCAATTATCGGAAATGTAGAAAATCCCATTTTCATTCGGGATGATTAATATTAATTAGATATGTGGTTAATAGTTGCATATTAAACACGTCTCTTTTCTTTGCCGCATTTATATTAATACTTGTGAAACACAAACACGTAGAAATGTACATACATACCTATAATGTGTAATTTTCTTGAATTTAGCGGCATATTACTGAACTGACGAGATGAACGAAACTAATCGTTATAATAGCAATTAGTCTTCAGTAATGCTTTCTTTTCCATGATATCAGTAATTAAAAATTTCAAATATGTCGCTAAATTCAAGAAAATTACACATTATATGTACATTTGTACGTGTGTGTGTTTCACAAGTATTAATATAAATACGGCAAAGAAAAGAGACGTGTTTAATATGCAAATATTAACCACATATCTAATTAATATACCGAGCTCTTTTTTTATCATTACACATAGCATTTTCCCTATGTGTAATGATAAAAAAAAATTGTCAATGCATTAGCGATATAGTCACTGTATAGTAGACAACCAGTTATACACTCGTATTTTGACAAGCAGGAACAGTGAGCTGTCATAAGATTTTTATCAGTCAATTTTCGTTAACTTTTTAATAAAATTTTAAAATAAAAATTGAGTTTGTAGCAGAAACACTGTACGATACACGTGTTAAAATGTTATTTTATTTTGCTTATTTTAAATTGCTCCAGTTCCTAATCACCCTCGTGTCGCAAATCTTACTCGCAAAATAAAATACCACCTTTAACAATTATATCGTAAATAACTAATTTTGTACAATTTTTCTTACAATTTCAAAATTCGAAATATATCACGTCGTCAACATCATAATTGCTACATTAAGGATTTCCCGCCATTTCCCACTGGCCGCGTAACGTTGATACAAATAAAATAATATTCTGGAGATCCGTTTCTCTTACTTCTACCATAAATTATTTGTACGGAAAAATTAAACTTTGCAGCGTACATAAAACCTTTTACATTTATTACGAAACTGTTAAAATTTAGCGCGAAAGTATTTGATTCGGCAATAATACTTGTACTGGTAACACTGGGCGATACAGAGCAAAATAAAGCTTAGAAGAATTAGGTTATGTTTTTAATAAAGAAAATGCAGAATATCACTTGGAACAAAATAATTAGTTTATTATAACAATTAAACGAACTTAAATGTGAAGTCTAATATCATAACAAGTTCTCGAAATGTCCACCTTGTCTTTCAAGGCAATAAGCAAGGCGATCTTGAAAGCAACGAAGTGTATTTATAATAAATTCTGGCCTTATTCCATTACATGCAGTACGTATACGCTCTTTTAGTTCATTCAAGTTGCGTATTCGTACATTGCTGTAAATTTTACTTTTTAGGTAACCCCAAAGAAAATAGTCATTTGGAGATAAATCAGCTGATCTTGGAGGCCATAGTATGGGACCAAATCTACCAATCCACCGTCTTTGAAATAAGTTATTTAAAAAATTCCTGATAGCGTTAGTAGAATGTGGCGGGGCCCCATCCATTTGGAACCAGGGTTCATCAACATTCATCATCTCAATTGATGGAATGATATGGTCTCTCAACAAATTCAAATATTTCACTGCAGTGAGGTTACCGTCAATAAAAAATGGGCCAATAAGTCTATCGCTTATTATTCCAATCCAGACATTAACTTTTTGAGGGTACTGTGTTCGGGTCAGGTTTTGAGCGTGAGGATTTGTACGGGACCAGTACCTAATGGATTAATGGACAGGAAATTTAATAATTTTTCATGGATAAATGTAGGGTACAAACCGAAATTTCTGAGAGTTGACTTCATCGTTTACGGTAAATGTAGCCTCATCAGTAAAAATTATTTTATTTAAAATTTCTTGGTTTTCATTTAACATGTTAAACATTATTTCACAAAACTCAGTTCGTTTTATCTTATCCTCTTCGAAAAGCTCTTGATGATTTGATATTTTGTATGGCCTATATTTAAATTCTTTCAGAGTTTTGTATACCGAACTGTACGATACTCCAAAATGTTTACCTACATCTAAAAGCGATCCTCTACGTAACACAGGATATTTAATTTCATATCTTCTGTTCGAACATGATTGGTTCTTTTTCTTTTTTTGTGAGAATTTAGAACACAACCATCTTCTTGAAATTTTTTAAAAAAGTTCAGAATTGTTTTTGCACAAGGTATAGGCCTGTCTGGATAATTGACGGAAAACATGTCTCTAACTTACCTTAAACTATTATTTTTCTGGTACCACATTACTATTGTCACCTTTTCATTTCTGTTGTATTTATCCATGATTTATAAATAAATTATCTATTTTTTAATAAAATGTATTTAATTTATGACTTATGTTTGAATAAAAATTCAGAAATATTAGACATAAAAAATGTAGGGTACAAACCGAAAGTTCTGAGAGTTGACTTCACCGTTTACGGTAAATGTAGCCTCATCAGTAAAAATTATTTTATTTAAAATTTCTTGGTTTTCATTTAACATGTTAAACATTATTTCACAAAACTCAGTTCGTTTTATCTTATCCTCTTCGAAAAGCTCTTGATGATTTGATATTTTGTTTGGCCTATATTTAAATTCTTTCAGAGTTTTGTATACCGAACTGTACGATACTCCAAAATGTTTAGCTACATCTAAAAGCGATCCTACAGACCGTTCCTCTACGTAACACAGGATGTTATTATATTTCATGTCTTCTGTTCGAACATGATTGGTTCTATTTCCTTTTTTGTGAGAATTTAGAACACCATCTTCTTGAAATTTTTTTAAAAAAGTTCAGAATTATTTTTGCACAAGGTATAGGCCTGTCTGGATGATTGACGGAAAACATGTCTCTAACTTGCCTTAAACTATTATTTTTCTGGTACCACATTACTATTGCCACCTTTTCATTTCTGTTGTATTTATCCATGATTTATAAATAAATTATCTATTTTTTAATAAAATGCTATGTGTAATGATAAAAAAAAATGTCAATGAATTAGTGATATAGTCACTGTATAGTAGACAACCAGTTATACACCAATGAAGAATTTACGTATAGCATACCTTAATTTTTAAATCAGGTTGCCATGACGGGAAAAACATTTTTTATGTCTAATATTTCTGAATTTTTATTCAAACATAAGTCCTAAATTAAATACATTTTATTAAAAAATAGATAATTTATTTATAAATCATGGATAAATACAACAGAAATGAAAAGGTGGCAATAGTAATGTGGTACCAGAAAAATAATAGTTTAAGGTAAGTTAGAGACATGTTTTCCGTCAATTATCCAGACAGGCCTATACCTTGTGCAAAAACAATTCTGAACTTTTTTAAAAAATTTCAAGAAGATGGTTGTGTTCTAAATTCTCACAAAAAAAAGAAATAGAACCAATCATGTTCGAACAGAAGACATGAAATTAAATATCCTGTGTTACGTAGAGGAACGGTCTGTAGGATCGCTTTTAGATGTAGGTAAACATTTTGGAGTATCGTACAGTTCGGTATACAAAACTCTGAAAGAATTTAAATATAGGCCATACAAAATATCAAATCATCAAGAGCTTTTCGAAGAGGATAAGATAAAACGAACTGAGTTTTGTGAAATAATGTTTAACATGTTAAATGAAAACCAAGAAATTTTAAATAAAATAATTTTTACTGATGAGGCTACATTTACCGTAAACGATGAAGTCAACTCTCAGAAATTTCGGTTTGTACCCTACATTTATCCATGAAAAATTATTAAATTTCCTGTCCATTAATCCATTAGGTACTGGTCCCGTACAAATCCTCACGCTCAAAACCTGACCCGAACACAGTACCCTCAAAAAGTTAATGTCTGGATTGGAATA
This sequence comes from Amphimallon solstitiale, assembly GCA_963170755.1. NCBI lineage: Eukaryota > Metazoa > Arthropoda > Insecta > Coleoptera > Scarabaeidae > Amphimallon > Amphimallon solstitiale. Next base: position 96,500,133 of record OY720676.1, on the reverse strand, counting down.
ATAAGCGATAGACTTATTGGCCCATTTTTTATTGACGGTAACCTCACTGCAGTGAAATATTTGAATTTGTTGAGAGACCATATCATTCCATCAATTGAGATGATGAATGTTGATGAACCCTGGTTCCAAATGGATGGGGCCCCGCCACATTCTACTAACGCTATCAGGAATTTTTTAAATAACTTATTTCAAAGACGGTGGATTGGTAGATTTGGTCCCATACTATGGCCTCCAAGATCAGCTGATTTATCTCCAAATGACTATTTTCTTTGGGGTTACCTAAAAAGTAAAATTTACAGCAATGTACGAATACGCAACTTGAATGAACTAAAAGAGCGTATACGTACTGCATGTAATGGAATAAGGCCAGAATTTATTAGAAATACACTTCGTTGCTTTCAAGATCGCCTTGCTTATTGCCTTGAAAGACAAGGTGGACATTTCGAGAACTTGTTATGATATTAGACTTCACATTTAAGTTCGTTTAATTGTTATAATAAACTAATTATTTTGTTCCAAGTGATATTCTGCATTTTCTTTATTAAAAACATAACCTAATTCTTCTAAGCTTTATTTTGCTCTGTATCGCCCAGTGTTACCAGTACAAGTATTATTGCCGAATCAAATACTTTCGCGCTAAATTTTAACAGTTTCGTAATAAATGTAAAAGGTTTTATGTACGCTGCAAAGTTTAATTTTTCCGTACAAATAATTTATGGTAGAAGTAAGAGAAACGGATCTCCAGAATATTATTTTATTTGTATCAACGTTACGCGGCCAGTGGGAAATGGCGGGAAATCCTTAATGTAGCAATTATGATGTTGACGACGTGATATATTTCGAATTTTGAAATTGTAAGAAAAATTGTACAAAATTAGTTATTTACGATATAATTGTTAAAGGTGGTATTTTATTTTGCGAGTAAGATTTGCGACACGAGGGTGATTAGGAACTGGAGCAATTTAAAATAAGCAAAATAAAATAACATTTTAACACGTGTATCGTACAGTGTTTCTGCTACAAACTCAATTTTTATTTTAAAATTTTATTAAAAAGTTAACGAAAATTGACTGATAAAAATCTTATGACAGCTCACTGTTCCTGCTTGTCAAAATACGAGTGTATAACTGGTTGTCTACTATTGATTGATTGATTGATTGATTGATTGATTTATTTACTCAAAAAAGATGTACAGGGTATGTACAAGTTTGCAAATAGTCATGATTATATATATACAATATTAAACGAAACATAATATATACAAGTAAAACTACATAAAAAATATAAAAAATATATATATATAAATATATATATATATATATATATATTATATATATATATTATATTATATTTATTTTTATATTTTTTATATTTTCTTTTTTTTATATTTTATATTTTTTATATTATATTTATTATATATTATATTATATATATATATATATATATATATAAATATACTATACAGTGACTATATCGCTAATGCATTGACAATTTCTTTTTTATCGTTACACATAGGGAAAATGCTATGTGTAATGATAAAAAAAGAGCCCGGTATATATATATATATATGTTCTCTTTCAGGTTTCCGCGGGTAGTAGTATGTGTTGTCACTGTATTCCCGGTTTTCTTCCGCGTTTCCACTGCTTGGTCTTTGGAAAGACCGATGCTGGTTTCTTGACGACGTTTCGGCAAAATCACACTTGCCATCTTCACGTCTACAATAACTGTCTGCTTCTGCTTCTTGTTATTCGTAAACTGACGTTTTCGGGATTCGGATGGTGGTTATATACTCCGTTAGCGTTTCGGTTGGTTGCCCTTAGACGAGTGTGTGCATGGTTCCGTGTCGTTGGGCTCGTGTTTGGAGTGTGTCGGCTGGTTTGCGATGTTGAATTATTAGTTTGGTGTTTTTTGTTGGTATCTGTTCTTGTTAGAGCTGGTTTCCATGCTGTTGGTAACCTCTGGGTATCATCTCGTGAATTCAGGTTGTTCGGATGTTTTTCAATTTCGATGGCTTCCCTGATGATTCTGGTTTTAGTATGTTCGATGTTCGCTAATAGCTTGGTGTTACTGAAGTCTATCGTGTGGGATGTTTCTTTTACATGTTGAGCCAGGGATGAAGTTTTCTCGTCTTTTCTCACGGAATTTTTGTGTTCGTCTCTTCTTGCGTTTACCCTTCTGTTCGTTTGTCCAATGTAAGTTTAATTCGATATTGGCAGATCAGTTCATATCTGTCGAAAAGGCGTGTGTTGTGTATATTTTCTTATAAAATTTTCGTGTTTATATTTACTTTGTATACGTTATGAAAGACGGAAGTTGAGAAAGACTGAAGTCTTAGAGCATTTGAATTACCAAATATATTACGTTATAGTTAGTGTATTTTGAATAATTTGACAGAAATTAAAACAGACCCGGCAACATAAACAAGATGACTCGTCATGGGTCTAGTATGACCTACAATTGAATGTAACGCGTTTCGTTTATAAGTTCTACTAATATTACACACATTCAGCCGTTTAATTTAATGCGTGCTACATATTTACTATAATATATTTTGGAAGTTACGGCGAGTATTAATAAGAATCTATAGGTATCTAGTTTCTCCACGGAAAAAACGGGGCTGTTGTGGGTCATTTAGTTCTTCACAAAATTGCTAGTCTATGCTAAAAGACAAGTAATTCTTAAGGTACTTTAGGAAAATCAGAGTTTATTATCAGAAATGCAGTATAAAGAAATTCTATAATTTTTTGCATGTTTAGGTTAAATTTATATGTTAATATTTGTAGATGTGTAAAGGAATTCTTTTTTAAAACTCCAATGGAAAAATTGCCGGACTGAAGTGAAGCAGCTTTGGTAGAAGTTATTTGGTCTCTAATATTAACAATAAGTCTAAATATGTGAACTCTAAGGTATTTGAGGCCTAATTTAGTACAATTTTAAAAAGATAGAAGTGGGTTTATTAAAAATATTTCAAGATTGTCAATTTTTGTTCTGTAATTAAAATTATTTCTGTTAAGCGCCCTACACACACGCAGTTTTGCTCGAAGGTCGACCTGCGCAGGTTAGCCTTCGAGCAAATGCGAAATGACTACACATTATTCAGGTAAATCTACAAATTTGCTCAGTTCATCAGTTCAGAGTATTGTGGAATGTCGACGGGAATTAATAACGATTTGTTTCTGATGGCTGTTGTGAGCGCTATTTGTGCGAAGAAAAAAAAAGGAGAGATGAAGCTCAAAAACAAAAAACTATTCGTTCCAAGTGGGTAAAATCCTGGCTAAATAAACGATCAAATTATTCACACATCAATTTAATGGAAGAATTAAGACTGGAACCCGACGATTTCCGAAATTATTTACGTATGGATGAAACCACTTACGTGGAATTACTAAGTATGGTAACGCCGTTGATTGAGAAGAAAGATACTCGCATGAGAAAAGCCATCAGCAGTCACGAAAGATTGTCTGCGACTTTACGATTTTTGGCCACTGGACGCAGTTTTGAAGATCTCAAGTATACAGCCCTTGTATCGCCTCAAGCGTTAGGAAAAATAATTCCGGAAACTTGTAAAGCTATTTGTAAAGTTCTGCATCAACAATATGTAACAGTAAGTATTTGTTTAAAACATACGTCAAAATATTCAATACCAATGACTATAATTTACAGTTTCCCACGTCTGAAAGGCAGTGGTGGACAATTGCCAATGAGTTTTTTACCAAATGGAATTTTCCCTGTTGCCTGGGAGCAGTTGATGGCAAGCATGTTAGAATAGCTTGCCCACCAAAAAGCGGCTCTTTTTATTACAATTATAAAGGCTACTTTAGTATGGTGTTAATGGCAATTGTTAATGCCAACTATGAATTTATACTTGTTGACATTGGGACAAATGGACGCGTGTCAGATGGTGGAGTCATTGAAAATACTGCGTTTTATGCAAAATTGAAAGCTAATACCCTGAAAATACCTTTACCGACAAAGGCCTACAATACCGCTGAAGAACTACCATTTGTATTCATTGCTGATGAAGCCTTTGCTCTTTTACCTAATTTTATGAAGCCGTTCAATGTCAGTATTTTAAATAATCAAAGGAAAGTATTTAACTACCGGTTATCTAGGGCACGAAATGTTGTCGAGAACGCTTTTGGCATTTTGGCAAGCCGTTTTCGCATTTTTCACACTGGAATCAACCTACAATTACAAAACATTGAACTAGCTGTTCTTGCATGCTGTTCTGTTCATAATTTTTTGCGAAAAAAGCTAAACGATCAATATGTATGCCGAGACGTTAATAGTCTTGATGATGCGATACAAAATAAAACAGAGAGAATGAATGCATTTGGCAATCTACAGCGTGGTCCTAACAGAAATCCAGCTGAAGAAGCAAAAAGAATCCGAGGAAGGTTTTCTTCTTATTTTAACAATGAAGGACAATTAACATGGCAACAAAATCGTATAGATGCAAATAATGTTACTCCCTAATAAATATATACTCATATTAGTTAAGTTTTTTTATTATAAACCAAAAGTGTTGTTACATTCTATCAAAAGAAATTTGTGCATAATAATCACGAACATTTTTATTATGCTGCTGCATAGTGTCCAGATTACATACTTCATACTGAGAATTGGGGGGTTGCTGTCTACACGAGGTATTTACAAATGATTCTCTTGTTGGTGTACCCAATTGAGCTTCGAAAAGGACTTCATTAATAAGTCTTTCAGCATAAATTTTCATGGAGGGCTCAATCTTTCGTAGTTTTTCTGCAACATTTTTTCCAATTATGTCATATTCATCCTCGCCCCGTGAAGACTGTAGTTTTTGTCCTACTAGAGAAAGAATTTGGTCACTTTTATCCTCTTCCCTGTAGATTTTGCTTTTTAATCTTCGCCTTTTTTGTGTAGAAACACTGGAACTACCTTCAGAGCACGCCGGCGTCAAAGGCGAACTTGGCACATTTATTTCATCGTGACTATTACTTTCAGTTTTGTCAAGATCACTATTATTATCGTCTTCATTCTAAAAAATAAAACGCCAACATTTAAATAAAATATTTCATAATAATATTATTTGTCATTTCCCACACTGGGTCTCGGTGTTTCTGAATCCTTCAAAAATAGGAGCAATGGATAATACCAGAGATTAGGCCTATAAATCTCATGGAGTCCTGTTCCAGAATGTGTCGAAGACACGACTTTCTTATATTCCTTCCGAAAACAGCTTCTTAGGGAATTAATTTTTTTTACAACATCGTCCTTACTAGTATGTGGATTTAACTGTTTCATATGATCTACTAAAACCTTGTAAGCCTCATCCTTTTTAAATTTATCTGCATACTCTTTTGATTTCACCTTCCACAAACAAGGATTGCTTCGGTATAACTCAATAAACTCTGTCAAAATGTCCTTTTCCGTTTTTCTGGTAGGAGGTTGTTCTTTTTCATTGTTCCATTTAGTGAGTTTTCATAAAACATAAGCATATGTTTTATGAAAACTCACTAAACAATAACACATTAAACAAAAACCACGAATATAACCTCAAAACTACCATGTAATGTTCTCTATAAGCATGGAGTAGTGCTTTAAAATTTAAAATGATGTCTGAGATAGAGTAATTATTATGTCAATTATAGACATTTAAGACGGGCGTTTACCAACAAATAGAAACTTATGCAACTTAAATTACTCGCAGGACGGGTAGACGCAAGGGGGGTGTGAGTAAGTAAAGCTACACGATATTCGGTTGCCTTCACAGCGCTTATTCATAGATTAAGGAATACTATAGATGGGAAACATATGTATAAAGAATGAGTACTTACGGAACTGTTGATGTTGTTGATGTTTTATAATAAGCCAATTTTCGCTTGCCCATAACTGTTATATTATTATACACTCGAATATTATAGGTATATATGACATTTAAATGCCAGTGACAGTTTGTAATTACACAGTCACTCGCATTTAAGTCTGCAAGAGCCGACCGATTCCGATAAATTTTCGTCTGCGCTGGGACCGGTAGAGATACCGTAAAGTAGGGATAGACGACGCGTAAAACCTTGTGTGAAACGTGTGTGACAAGGTTTACTGTTTAATGTTTTTTATCTTTAAAAATAAGTACATAAATTTGATTTTTTCTTTATATCGTGGATCAAATGTGCAGCTGGCGGGTAGAGGTCGTTTTTTTTCTTTTGTGTACCAACCTTAGTTAGTAGACACTAATTAAATTCATGCATTTTTGTGGTTATTTCTAAAACACATAACTTTCTTAAGAAAATAAATTAGTACTAAAACGGACCTTGACATTATAAATTGATGCCTTTTGCACCACTAACCCAAATTTGAGATACTAAAATTACAAAATAAATTCAAAAAACGCGAAACGGCGATGCCTTAGTTTTCGATAGGTAAACGCCCCTCTTAATATTTAATACCATTATAGACTTAAGTTTAGACATACGATTTTTTGTTCAACACCTACTTGATACTACTTAATATTTGAGTATACTGTACAACAAAGTTATGTTATCTTAACGAGATCATTAGTTCCGATTCTGTAGAAGAAATGTTTCCTCATATTAGGCTTAAAGGAGGTGCAAATGATGAGTTGTGTGGCAGAGTGGCTGATGAGGCAAATATTGCGATGAGCAATAATAAAATCTTCCAATACAGTTGAAAGCGTCGATTACGTTAACCGCAACATTTTTTAAAATCCAGAAGGTCATATACAAAATTCAAACATTCATTATGTTGTAAACAACATAATTGATATTAGTTTTCCCTTTTGAATTGTTAGAAAAATTAGAAATGTAACTAAATTTGTTATTCTTGGCATACTACTCAACAACGTAATTGTCAACATCACTTAATTTTATTTCATTCTTTTTCATTATTTTAAATTATTAATATTAATTGTTGTAAAGCTAACGTTTAAAGTATTATTTTATTAAAAATTGAGAAATCATTTTTTTGGGTTTATTACTAGATTGCATTTTGAGGTCAGCAGAATCGATTTCAACACTGTAAATCGAAGTTATGTAATGGCCTTATTATCTGCAGCGATAGCCAGATCCAGTTGGCCATGGAATTATGATATTTTGGTGTTATTTTATTTAGGTATTTATCTTTAGTGACACTTGCCAAGTATTTGACAGAACAAATTTATTGAACCAATAAAAGAAAAGGAAAACAATGATCAATTACCATTTTTAGATGTTTTGGTTATAAAAAATATCAATAACATAGAAATAGATATCTTCCGAAAAGAAACCAACGTCAACAAGTTTATAACAGCGGATTCAAATCATAGTTTTCAGCAAAAGATGGCTTCATTTAATTTTCTTATCCATCGGTTGTTAAGTTTCCCGCTTACAAAAGATAGGTATTAAAAAGAACTTAGTTTAATTAAAAAGATCGCGAAGTACAATGGTTTCGATTCAGAAATAGTAACTAAGCTTATTAGGAAACATAAATTTAAGAAACAAATTCAGGATACTACATGTTTGCTACCTCAAAAAATTCTTATTAATAAGTTTGTTTCTTTGCCGTATCATTCAGTCACACGAAATTTGAACAGCATTTTTAAAGAACAGGAACTTCAAATCGCGTTTAAATCGGGCAATTCATTAAAATCACTCTTAGGGAACGCTAAAGATAAAATTGAGGTAGATCAAAAATCTGGTATTTATGAAATAACCTGTAAAGATTGTAATACAATATATGTAGAGCAAACTAGGCGTTCAATTTCAACTCGTTACAAAGAACACATTGCACATTTCAGATACAACAGACCGGAAAAATCAAGTGTTGCTCGACATATTTTCGACACAGGTCACGGGATGCCTATAGATAGTCTTAAATTAATTAAAACTGTAAATAGTTTTAGAGAATTGGACAGTTACGAAAGTATTTATATGTGTACATAGAAATAGATGTAAGTTAATGAATTCTGACAATGGACCGATACCCGAGTCCAGCTTGTACGGATTATTGTAATTTTAGGGAATTATTCTGTCACGCTTAAGGTACCGTACCGTTATGGTCCCGTTAGATTTAGGTAGTATATATAGAGATGTCGTTTGTTAAGAAATCAGTGTTATCCCACTGGTGATTTGGTGAAGAGCATATCTTCTAAGGTTACACCTTAGCCAAAAATACTACGTTCAACACTCTTTTTTGTTTTATACAGAATTCTACTGAAGATGGCAACTTAGTTGCCGAAATACGTATATAGATTTTTTATATATTTGTTGTGGTAAGGGATTTTTCCTTTTGTATTTTATTCCAAATTTATTGGATAAAAAACGATACTAACGAACGATCAAATAAATCCGGAGTCAAAGTAGGTTGTGCACGAAAAAACGTATTTCCTAACTTACGCATTTGTAAATTGTAAAATGTCAACGTTGACAACCAAACATCAAATGTTAGCCTTGATATACAAATGCGTAAGTTAGAAATACGATTTTTCATGCTCAACATACTTCGACTGACGTTCTACTTTGTGGCGGGATCAAACAACAGCATTTTGTTGCAGTTCTCCAATATTACATGTTACTTTTTTTTAAAAGTAATATAAAAGGAAAAAAGAAAAAATCAATTTATATCTGTTGAAGGAACGATTTTATGCTGGCAATAGTTATAGGTATTGTATTGATGTTGTATAGTTATGTAGATGAGTATTCTTTACAACATATTATTTCCTAATAATGCCCTATTTTAGCTATCAATGACCTCTTACTATAAAAAAAAAATTACAGAAAATTAACATTCACTAGAATGCCCTGTGAATCGATTATAACATATTCATCTTTTTAGATAATTAATATAAACTCCAAACTCAGCTAAAATAATTTAAATTATAATACTTTTCCTTTTCCTAATGTTTTATTGTACTGGTGATACTATACTTTAAATGAACTATACCTATACAATAAAAATGTGGGGGGGGGGGGTTCTTGATGTATTATGGCATTAATTCTTAACCTTATTTTGTATCTCGTGTACTATTAATATGTTTACAAAATTCTTTGACTAGCATGACTCTTAATCTCAGGATTAATCGTTTAATTTGGATCCGTTGTGACTGGTTAAATGTACTCGATTACTTTTATGACTATGTGAACATGTAAGTATTTCTTATTCTATATAATTTTCTTCAAATAATATTAATTTGATATTTGTTTTCTTTATAGGTTAATGTGCTTGTCATGACCAGATGATATATTGAAGCATAAAAACAAATAGTACTTCTAATGTAGGAAAAACAACATTCTCAAAATAAACAGAGTATATTAAATATGTCAGACATTGCAACAACAATAAAATTATGTTTCCGAAAATTGTTTATTTATGGTGAAGATATGTAAAAATTTATTATGGAAATAAACCGTTATAAAAATTGACACATTTATGTCTAGTATGTTTCTTACGACATTTTAAGTATAATTGACGACCGATAAATAATGGTTGGAAATTTTATAATATCTTTTCTAATGATGTAGAGATTTCTCTGGGTTTGATGTGGAATAATACCACCAATAAGGTATTTCCTTTCTTATATTATTCTCAAACTTATTCAAAATCAAATAGCTCTAATTTAATTAAATATTAATGTGAAATATATTAATTTTGAAACAAATTGTATCAATATGATTTATATTACCTCAAATATTAATTTATATTTACTTGTAGGTTCTACCTCCATGAAGTGTATTGGTATCTTGAATTATATAATCTTCGCACCTACGATGACCTGGGACTTTCTTTAGAACTCTCGACGTGCTGCTTCTGTACTCGCTGGATTCCTATGAAGTGTTTACGCCTGCACAAATGAACTGGATCTCCTGGCCTATGGTTTTCCCTCTTAGGTATACACGTTCGGACTCAGTAAATTCGTTTCTTAACCTTTGCTGGATTCCTATGAAGTAATTACGCCTACACAAATTAACTGGATCTCCTGGCCTATGGTTTTTCCTCTTAGATATACACGTACGGACTCAGTAAATTCGCTTCTTAACAATATGGTCCTCGTCTCTGGTTAATCTTGATAATAAACTAGGAACTTCGTCTACAGTTAATCTTGAAAATTTATTATGAACTTCGTCGATGGATAATCTTCGATATATGTAAGTACTTTTGTTAATTTATTATTAAACCTGTTTAAATAATACTTTCTTTATCTATAAATTGTTTTGCTATGATTTATAGACATATAATAATTATGTAAGCACTTTTCACTTTAATCTGTAATGATCTCTATGACTTCGTTTAAATTAATCACTATTAATGCTTTTTAGCACAAAATTCAATAAATTTGAGACGTTATCGATGAATTTATTTAAATTCAGCGACAAATACGACCGCGTCGTGTGAAAATTATTTTCATCTCCTTGTTTTTTTTCAAACAAATTGCCTTGGCAACATTATTACTTATTTTTTTAAATTCTCCAATGAGATCTCTACACATACCTTTTATAAATCAGTATGTCTATCTTTTATTAATCTTTTTAATCTTTATCCATACAATTTGATATTCCACACATTATTTATTCTTTTTCTAATTTTAAACCCTACTTATCATGCATTTTTTCCATTTACATACTATTTAAAAATACCTATACAGGAACTGTCAAAATTAACTGTCACTTCCTCTTATTCAAAATACTTGCGGGAATCTTTATTTAAATTTGTTTCTACTCAAAATCAATTAGTTTTATCCATTATACTTGACATATCTTCGTAAATTAAACAATTTTGTACAAATAACATATTACATAATATTTTAGAACAATACTTATATTATTTCATTTCTTTTGTTAACAGATTTTATAAATACAAGATAGAAGAAAGAAAATCGTTCGTTCTACGACTAAACCAAATCAACCATGAAATCTCGACCTCTCTATTAACCTATTAAATTATAATTCAGACAATAAATTCGACACCTATACTAAGATCAATATTTTAAAATTCCAAGCCTTTAAAACTATAATTATAATAAATATGGCATGGTTATTTTAAACCATGTCATTTGCCCCTTTAACAAATGAAAATTTTTACTGCTAAAAATTTATATTTGTTGGACAAATAATTTAACTAATGCAACAAATCTTTTTAAGCATAACTTCACCATAAACTTTATCATAATTCTGTATATACAATATCCTATTCATTTTAAATCAAACAAATTTTTTTTTAAATAACACATTTTCCTTCATTACCCACTATTCCCTTTTTATACTCCAAAGAACATATAAATGTATATTTCTAAGCTTTTTGCACTATATTTTGTACAATACTATACCTATGATATATTAGAAAAATTTTTTTTTTATAAACTGAAAATTGTAATGTACCATACATGTTTAGGATGTATTTTTTTTAATATATAAAACTTTCTCAATAATTCTGTTTTAAATTTCTTTGCTGTAATTATTTTTTTATTTGTCAACTTTTGTTCTTGAAATTTTTAAATTGGATATCTCATACTTTAGTAATTCTTAAATGTCTTCACCTGTATGCATATTTGAATATTTATAAACAGTACATTAAATTTACTAACTTGTATTCACTTTAATACTTGTTCTTTTATATTTTGGTGTTTATTAATTATTTTATAATCTTTATCCCAATTCAATAGTTTAAACAAACTCTTTCATATACATTCCACAATTATCTTTATTAATTATACTATTATTCATACAATAAACACTACATTTAGTGCTATATACCATATACTGGTTCATAAATTCTTTAATTAATCTTGTAGGTACTCTTATACCTCTACAAGATATTTTATACTTCATAATACATATTTTATAATCTTTATTGTCTATTTCGACATTTATATATTTTTTTATATTACTATTAAATTCCAACTAAAATCACTCCATTCTCTATAAAGCTTTATATTTTTATTTATAATCCATATTCTATTATTACTAAACACCTGTACTTATTTTTGAACAAAACCATATACTTTATATTTGTACTGTATTCTTAAGATTTCAATTTCTTTTATTTTATACTCTATTCGTATACATGATATTGGTAATTCCCTATTCATTTTACATTTAAGAACATGTCTACTAACTTAATATTTCTTAACTTTCAATGCTTGTTACAGCTGTTCAAAACTTAAAACATCTAAATTTTCCTATTCATATTCATCTTTTTCTGTTTCCATTTTGTGCTTTTGCATATTACATATGATACATCCCCACATTGTACTCGATACATAACAATTAAATTAAGTATTTAAAATATAAGGACATCTACTAATTCTATATTTTATCAAACAAATTATACTTTCTAAATGAGTACTATAAACTAATATAACTTCCACTAAGATTGTTCCACTCTACCTAACTATGTTATTAACAATTATAAAAAAAATGAAATCATTAAATTTAATGGGATTTATTATTATACAATGGGAAAGGTCTATTTTAAAAATAGATTTTTGGGAATTGAAAAGATCTAAGATTGCTGAAATAAATCGGTATTGCAAAAACCGTCAGAAGTTGATCTCTTCTGTATGAACCTCTTGTTCTGATAAATATGTTGTGAATGATTTAATGTGACTAGGATAAGGAAGTGTGGTCAATCACCTTCATAGTACAATCTATTCTAATACTATGTCCTGCCTGACATATTTGTTTTTATAGCATTTTATGGATGATTTAATGTTTTTGTGGATGGTTTAGCCGAACTCAGAAAGGAAATGTCGTCACTCATTTCACAGTACAACCTCCCAATATTGTGTCTTACCTATAACTTCGGATGATTTAACATAACTCAGATAAGGAAGTGGCGTTAATCACTTACACAATACAATCTCCCAATATTGTGTCCTACCTATTATAACAACGTGGATTATTTGTCATGTTATATCGTCGTTGATTATTTGTCGTTTTATATCGTTGTAGATGATTTGTCGTATTATATCATTATGGATGACTTGATGTGGATGATTTGATGTGGATGATTTAATTTGCTGATTCTACATAATCATGTAACATGGAAATATGGTATCTACCTTTAATTAAATTTGTCTCCTCTTCAATTAATTCATATGTATTCATGCCTAATCTTCTATATATGACGTATGGTCCTACGTATGGCCTAATTAATTTACTTATAATCTTATTTTTACGATCTGTTACTCTCAATGCCTTTACAATGACTTTATCACCTATTTCATATATTTTGAATTTCTTTTGATTTCTCATTTTCTTCTCTTCCCATTTAATTTTTCTTTCATTTAATCTTTCTCTGACTAATAAATATTTTTCGTATAAATCTACTTGTTCATCTGATAACCAAGGTCTTTGTGGTAGTTGACTAGTAAAAACAGTTATAGGACAAAGATTATGAACACTACTAGGGGAGTTATTCATAACAAATTCTATTTGAGATAATTGTTTGGCCCATCTGTTATGTTTATTAACTAATAAAATTCTCAAATATTTTAACACTTCCTTTATGTATCTCTCTGTTGGATTAGATTGTGGATGTCTAGTAGAAATATAATAGCTCTTGATATTCCTATCCTGTAAGAATTCCCTATACCTGTCATTATCAAAATATGTAGCATGATCTGCTAATACCGCTAATGGATTCCCATATGTTATAAAATATTCATACAATGCCTGTAAAACTGTCTCGGTATTGCACTTTTGTGTAGGAATAAGCTTGACATATTTTGAAAAAATGTCACAAATCACCAATATGTTCCTATATCCATTTGTACTCGGAATTAGATTAGAAATAAAATCAATCGTTATCAATTCTAATTTATCATTTGCTACGATACTTTGACTAATGTTTTCGTTGGTAAAATTTTTATCTTTAGCCAATATGCATACCTGGCAATGTCTTAATGTATTTTTGATAATTTTTTCATCATTCTTGCAGTAATATGTCTCTCTAAACATCAACCAACATTTTCTTGATCCAATATGTGTATACCTGTTATGTAAATATTCAATAATTTCCTTCGTATGAATTTCATTTGTCACATAAACTTCTAAATCACCGATTTTCTTCACAATTATTCCGTCTTTTAAATTCATACCCTTGTAATTTTGTTCGTTACTTAATTTTTCCCTCAATTCCACAAACTCCTCTGTTCCCTGAATTTCCTTTAATCTTCGTAAGGAAAATATTCCTTGTCTCCTTAATTGGACTAGATTTATACTCACCTCGTTCTTTTTAATTCCTCCATCTTTACGACTCAAAATATCAGCCACCACCATTTCTTTTCCTGGTCTATAATGAATATCCATATCGTATTGCTGAATTAACAATGCCCACCTGTATATCCTATTATTATTTAGTTTAGAATTCATAATATTGATCAGAGCCTTGTGATCTGTCTCTAAACGGAACCTCTTCCCTATCAAAAAGTATCTTAATTTAGATAATGCGAAAATGATCCCAATCATTTCTTTTTCTGATACCCCATATCGAACCTCGCATGGTTTCAGCGTCCTTGAAGCAAAATAAATAGGTATCTCCTCACCATCTCTTATTTGTACCAATTCTGCTGCTACTGCACTATGTGATGCATCGGTTCTAACAATGAACTCTAAATTGAAATCCGGATGAAACAATTTTAAATTTTCTACAAAATTTTCCTTAAGTTTAATGAAGCATTCTTCATGTTCTTCCGTCCAACTCCATTTCTTGTCTTTTTTTAATAAAGTTAGCAATACATTTGTTTTCTGACTAAATTTTGGTATAAACTTTCTATAATAATTCAACAACCCCAAGAATCCTCTTAATTGTTTTAATTTGGTAGGTCTTGGAAAATTTTTAATATCATCCAAACGTTTAGGATCCAATAAAATGTTTTTCTCGTTAATTATGTATCCCAAATAACTGACTTCATGTTTACAAAATTCGCATTTTTCTAAATTCAACTTCATCCCGTTTATTCTTAAAGTAGTAATAATTATTTCAATATGTTCCAAATGTGAAACGATATCATCCGAAAAAATAATAATGTCATCCAAATAATGTATAGCAAAATCTTCATATCTATCTAAAATTTTATGTAGAAATCGGATTAATCCGGCAGGGCTAGTCTTTATTCCGAAGGGGCAAACTGTAAAATTAAATACAGTCCCGTTGATATTAAAACCACAATACTTACGAGAATCTTCATCTAGTCGAATTAACCAAAATGCATTCTTTAGATCTAACTTACTGTAAATTTTTTTATTTCCGCACTTGGTTATTAACACGTCAATGTTTTGTGGAGCTTCGAACTCAGGTAAAATGCGTTTGTTTAGGGCCCTCGCGTCAATGCAGATCCGTATTGAGTCATCTTTCTTCTTAACTAACACTACTGGATTAATAAAATACGTATTTGAACGCTCAATGATTCCTGCTTCTTCCAAAAGTTGAATTTCTTTATTTACACGTTCCTGGAAATAATATGGTATGGGATAATTTTTACATGTTAACGGTGAATCATCTTCTACAATTATTTTATGTTCATAATCCTTCGCAAATACTATCTTCTCATTGATCAATTCTATGTTCTCCTCTAAAATATTCTCTAAACTTTCCCTAATCTGTTTGTTCTCAATCTTCTGTTTGTCCAAAATTTTAATTATATCTTTTCTTTCTCTAACAATAATTTTCTCTGTATCATCTTCTTTAATATTTACATCTTCATCTACATACGATTCATTATATAATTTCGGTAGCTCAAACATATCTCTTTCTAATAATTCTTCAGGACTGTTAAAATATTCATTTCTATCTTCTATAATCACATTATCAATTTCTTTTCCAATTAACTCTCTATAAGCCATGTATGAATTAACTTCCAACCTGTCTTCCATTTTTTTCATGTCAAATTTATTTCCATTAATATTTATTTCATCCTTATCAAAATTAATACTCATTCCTAACATTCTCATGTTATCAATACCTAGTATACAGTCGTAAAATAAACCATCTAGTATGTAGAATTGCATCATATATTTCTTAAAATTAATCTCCACTTCTATAGTAATACGTTCGGTAATAATGCCCATTTTCCTCCTATTTGCAGTGACAACATTTGTACCTTTTATCTTTACAATATTCTCAATGACATTTACAACTTCTAACACTTTATCTTTATTAATTAATGAAATTTCCGCTCCTGAATCAATTAGTGTTTTAAATTCAATTTTTCCTATTTGAATTTTAATAAAAGGAAGTACTTCGCAATCTTCTACTATCTTCCCTAATTTTTCTAAAGAATCTATTTCAACAAAATCTCTATCTAAACTAATACTATTAATATTGATGTCCTTATAAACTATTTTAAAATTATTATCAACAGATTGTTCAGAATTTAATTCCAAGAAACACTTGGAATGGGATTCCCATATATCTCTGCTTCTGATTCTAAAATCGGCGTTTTTTTTTCTCATCATTACCCTTTTGTAATACATCTTCTTTTCCAATACTATTCTTGCCTTCATCTGCCTTTCCACCTTTAATTAATCTAATGTTATTTATATTACGAGATGTATCTGTATTTCTATTTCTATCATTTCCATTACCTCTTGTATTCCCATCATTATTCCTATTCCAGCTATTATTCGGATTCGCGTTTTGATTATAATAACGATTGTTTTGATCTTGATAATTACCATAATTCCTTCCTTGATAACCTCTTCTATCGTTTTCAAAAGGTTTATTATTAGAGAAAGGTTTTTGTCCATTATTAAAATTATTCAATGGCCTATATGGTACTCGATTTCCTTGTGAATCATTTCTTTGAAAATTATTACCATTCTGATAATTTGCTTCCCTTGATCTATTACTATAATCGTTCCGGTAGTTAAACATATTTGTGTTATTAACATTACTTCTTAATACAGGAGAGATATTATTATTCCTATTAGAAATTGGTTCTTGATTTCTTCTTATATTATATTGCATGTTTTCACTATGGTCATCTAAACGTCTTAAAATGTCAATCAATGAATCCATAGTCGTAACATTTTGACAAATAATAGCATGAGTGTCATTCACAATAAAATGCTTCAATAATTGTTGAGCAATGGTAGATTCATCTATATTATGAATATATTTGCTATTGTTATATAATCTAGACGCGTACGTTTCTCTAGACATTTTCCCTGGATGAAATTTACCAATCAATAACTTAATCCTAGCCCTGTTTTGCTGATTACTATTCCAGTAATATGAAGTGAACATATTTACAAAAACATCAATATTTGTGCACTCATCTTCAATTCGTTGGAACCAATCTAAAGCACTGTTCGTAAGAGTAGACCTAATAATATTCATTTTAGTTTTAAACTCTGTAATATCTTCCATATATCTTAACATATTATTTAAATACAGCATGGGATGTATTGAGGTTGATGAATCTCCATTAAAATGAGGTAAATTTTCTATTTTAATCCCTGTATTAAGAACATAATTCGGAGAAGTATTCACTAGTTGCGTAATCCTTTTACCTTCAATTTTCTTCACTAATCCCTCTATTTCTTCTTTCCTGTTCTCACATTCTGTTAATAAACCCTCTATTGCCTCCTTCTGTACTAAATTATCCTCTTTATATTTCTCTTCATTATCAGCTAATTTTTTATTTACTATAACCAATTCTATATCATTCTTTGACGATACCTTTACCAAATCCTTTTGTATTTTCTTAGATAGTTCTTTTTGTTTATTCTCACATATACCTACTTTCTCCAGCACTATTTTTTCTACTTCTCCAATTTTATTAACTATATTTTTGTCTATTGTTCCTAGAATCTCTACCTTACTACTTTCATTCTTCTTCTCTATTTCCTTTATAAATTTATCTTCTAAATTGTTTAACTCTTCCTCTAATTTAGTTTTCATATTTTCATTAGTTTGATTAATTTTTTCATTTAGTCTCACAAGATTTTCATTTATTTTCTTATTATCATCCCCAAACTTCTCTAACTTCTTCTCCAAAACCTCGAAAATATCCTCTTTTATTTTCTTGTTTCCCTCACTAATTTTCTGGTTTATCTCTTCCCTATTTTTCTCAAATAAATTTTCAAATATCTTCTTATTCTCTTCTTTATCTTCATCTCTGTTTTTCTTATTCTCTTCTTTAATAGACTTTTCCATATTTTCCAATAACTTCTTATTTTCTTCTTGATTTTTCTTAATCTCTTCTTTATTAGACTTTTCCATTTTCTCCAATAACTTCTCATTTTTCTCTTGATTAGACTTTTCCATATTCTCCAATAACTTCTTATTTTCTTCTTGATTCTTCTTATTATCTTCTCTAAACGTTTGATTATCCTCTAAAATAACTTTTAACATATCTTCTATGTTCCTACTTGGAATAATTTGTTGTGTATCACCTCTTTCCTGTTCACTATCTTCTCCGCTCTCACTTGTACCTGGAGTCTGTTTCATACTAGATTTAGATCTTGTGTCCATTTCTTTTAAATATTTTTAAAACTGTACTAATATGTATTCTATGTAAAATATTTTATATGTATCTTTAATACGCACAACTAGGTACCAATGTATCACATGTACTCCCAAATTGCGATCAAACAAATAAATATACCTAATAAATCTGTGTTTTTACTATTCTACTAAATTCAAAATACACAAATAACCAGAAACCTTTCTTTTATCGTGCCCCTACGTTCGGGCAGCCAAAAATGTATTGATGTTGTATAGTTATGTAGATGAGTATTCTTTACAACATATTATTTCCTAATAATGCCCTATTTTAGCTATCAATGACCTCTTACTATAAAAAAAATGAAAATTAACATTCACTAGAATGCCCTGTGAATCGATTATAACATATTCATCTTTTTAGATAATTAATATAAACTCCAAACTCAGCTAAAATAATTTAAATTATAATACTTTTCCTTTTCCTAATGTTTTATTGTACTGGTGATACTATACTTTAAATGAACTATACCTATACAATAAAAATGTGGGGGGGGGGGTTCTTGATGTATTATGGCATTAATTCTTAACCTTATTTTGTATCTCGTGTACTATTAATATGTTTACAAAATTCTTTGGCTAGCATGACTCTTAATCTCAGGATTAATCGTTTAATTTGGATCCGTTGTGACTGGTTAAATGTACTCGATTACTTTTATGACTATGTGAACATGTAAGTATTTCTTATTCTATATAATTTTCTTCAAATAATATTAATTTGATATTTGTTTTCTTTATAGGTTAATGTGCTTGTCATGACCAGATGATATATTGAAGCATAAAAACAAATAGTACTTCTAATGTAGGAAAAACAACATTCTCAAAATAAACACAGTATATTAAATATGTCAGACATTGCAACAACAATAAAATTATGTTTCCGAAAATTGTTTATTTATGGTGAAGATATGTAAAAATTTATTATGGAAATAAACCGTTATAAAAATTGACACATTTATGTCTAGTATGTTTCTTACGACATTTTAAGTATAATTGACGACCGATAAATAATGGTTGGAAATTTTATAATATCTTTTCTAATGATGTAGAGATTTCTCTGGGTTTGATGTGGAATAATACCACCAATAAGGTATTTCCTTTCTTATATTATTCTCAAACTTATTCAAAATCAAATAGCTCTAATTTAATTAAATATTAATGTGAAATATATTAATTTTGAAACAAATTGTATCAATATGATTTATATTACCTCAAATATTAATTTATATTTACTTGTAGGTTCTACCTCCATGAAGTGTATTGGTATCTTGAATTATATAATCTTCGCACCTACGATGACCTGGGACTTTCTTTAGAACTCTCGACGTGCTGCTTCTGTACTCGCTGGATTCCTATGAAGTGTTTACGCCTGCACAAATGAACTGGATCTCCTGGCCTATGGTTTTTCCTCTTAGGTATACACGTTCGGACTCAGTAAATTCGTTTCTTAACCTTTGCTGGATTCCTATGAAGTAATTACGCCTACACAAATTAACTGGATCTCCTGGCCTATGGTTTTTCCTCTTAGATATACACGTACGGACTCAGTAAATTCGCTTCTTAACAATATGGTCCTCGTCTCTGGTTAATCTTGATAATAAACTAGGAACTTCGTCTACAGTTAATCTTGAAAATTTATTATGAACTTCGTCGATGGATAATCTTCGATATATGTAAGTACTTTTGTTAATTTATTATTAAACCTGTTTAAATAATACTTTCTTTATCTATAAATTGTTTTGCTATGATTTATAGACATATAATAATTATGTAAGCACTTTTCACTTTAATCTGTAATGATCTCTATGACTTCGTTTAAATTAATCACTATTAATGCTTTTTAGCACAAAATTCAATAAATTTGAGACGTTATCGATGAATTTATTTAAATTCAGCGACAAATACGACCGCGTCGTGTGAAAATTATTTTCATCTCCTTGTTTTTTTTCAAACAAATTGCCTTGGCAACATTATTACTTATTTTTTTAAATTCTCCAATGAGATCTCTACACATACCTTTTATAAATCAGTATGTCTATCTTTTATTAATCTTTTTAATCTTTATCCATACAATTTGATATTCCACACATTATTTATTCTTTTTCTAATTTTAAACCCTACTTATCATGCATTTTTTCCATTTACATACTATTTAAAAATACCTATACAGGAACTGTCAAAATTAACTGTCACTTCCTCTTATTCAAAATACTTGCGGGAATCTTTATTTAAATTTGTTTCTACTCAAAATCAATTAGTTTTATCCATTATACTTGACATATCTTCGTAAATTAAACAATTTTGTACAAATAACATATTACATAATATTTTAGAACAATACTTATATTATTTCATTTCTTTTGTTAACAGATTTTACAAATACAAGATAGAAGAAAGAAAATCGTTCGTTCTACGACTAAACCAAATCAACCATGAAATCTCGACCTCTCTATTAACCTATTAAATTATAATTCAGACAATAAATTCGACACCTATACTAAGATCAATATTTTAAAATTCCAAGCCTTTAAAACTATAATTATAATAAATATGGCATGGTTATTTTAAACCATGTCAGTATATATAGTTTATGTAACCAAATAAACGTTAAAAAGGCTGTATGGGTTTTCTTTAGTTTGATTTTCAAGAATAGATTATTCATATTAAAGTAATTAAACTGGAATTAACATTAACAGGTTATTGCCCAGTAAACTGAATCTGCTGGAAAGTTTTTTCGGAATTTTAGAAAAATTAGATATTCTCCAAAAAATAAACTTACCGCTACAATAAAATGGCAGATAGCGAAAGGTACGAGATACCAATATTTGACGGAATGAGCTACAGTTATTGGAAGTCTCCTGTGGCAACACTACTGGAAGAACTAGAATTAGTAAGCTTTAGTAGATGACATGATGAAATGATAAAAATAGACGAAAGAGAAAATCGATTAATTTGAAGTAGAGTTTTTTTGTTGAAGATAAAATTTGCAATAGGTACCAGGTTGTTTTTGATGGCTTTTAAAAAAATGTTCAAGGTGTTCTTGTTCAATTTAAACATTTTATTTCATTACCTATGTGTATTTTAATTTATCACAAAACTCATGATTCCGAAAACCGCCGATTTTGGGGATATGGTATGTTACACAAAAATGTGTTTAATGTGTTTAGAATTTACCCAATTCAAAAATGGCACAATATACAGGGTGTTCCATTTAAAAAAACAATTATTG
Source organism: Amphimallon solstitiale (assembly GCA_963170755.1). Taxonomy (NCBI): domain Eukaryota; kingdom Metazoa; phylum Arthropoda; class Insecta; order Coleoptera; family Scarabaeidae; genus Amphimallon; species Amphimallon solstitiale. Next base: position 96,478,427 of record OY720676.1, on the reverse strand, counting down.
CTGCATATGTTCTTCCTGTATATAATTTTCTTATGTCAAAAAATTCTAAACTAAAAATACTAATCGACATGTCCGGGCGTTTTTATGCAAAATAATTACCTGAATTTTAAACGAAATTGTTCCTTTCATCATGAACGCACTGTATATATTCGTATGAAACTACATGACAGCTACAGAAAAAAAGAAACATATAAATTATACAACAAACGTAGAAATATATTTAAAAGGGCCATAACTGCAGGGACCCTTTAAAACACTGCACCATTTGGTCTAGGATTATAATGAGAATATCTGATACCTATTTGGAGTAAGTAAAACATGAAAATACATGCTACAAAATATGGAAAAGTTTATCAGATATTTTTGAAAGGAAAAGTATTGTAAATCAGCTGTTGCTGAGAAAAAAGTAAATAACAATGAAATTTAATCTGCATATAGAAAATATAGAAGTACATTACCTGAAATTTAATAAAACGATAAGAGAATTGAAAGCGTCTGGTGACACCTTGCTGCTAACTATGCCTATCAAGTATGACACTGTGGTTACAGCAATAGAAACCTTGTCCACAGACAAACTGACGTTAGGTTTTGTTAACAGTATACTACTAGATGAATAATCAAAAAGAAGTAGAAAAAAGAGTGATTATGTAAAGCATAACTCTCAGACAGCATTTGTTACACCATCTACATCGTCTGTAAAGGAACAAAAGAGTAAAGTATCACAGGAGTCATTCAGATGTTGCTACTGTGGAATGATAGGACACAAGAAGTCAGATTGTGAAAAATTAAAGAATGTCAAACAAAACTCTGGTTTCGTGGCAACGAACGGAGATTCTGATGGTGTGGGAGAGAACTTTCTTGCTGTAGTAGGTAACACAGACTGTACATTTAATTTTGTTCTAGATTCAGGGCAACTGAACATTTGGCAGATGACGAGAATAATTTAGTCAATATTATAATGTTGGACGAGTCAAATAAATTGGACAAGAACAAGTTTGATTCTCAGTCACAAAAATGCTTCATGGTGGGATATTGTGCCTATGGAATCCTAAGAAAATAATATGTGGAAGAGATGTTATGTTCGATGAAAAATGTTTGTCATATGATAACGATTTTTATGAAGGAGATGTGACAAGAATAAATTTGATGAAAACGATTGAAATTGAGTGAAACACGACAGAAGAACAATACCCGATGGAAAAACATGGCAGAAGAAACAGTACTTGACGATAATTTATAATGTCTGAAATGCTGTAACTGATCTGTGAAAAGATTAGAAAAGGATGATTTTTTAAAACAGGGTCATCTGTAGTGGATTTGCCAGTACTCGACACGGCACCAAATTTGCAGCTTTTTAAGGATTCAGAGACGTAATGTTGATATTTGGAACATATGATTATTCTTTCACGAATAGTTCGAATGAATAGTACTTTTTTGAAAATTGCTAAAATGTTGTATATTTCGTGTCGTCTCGACTTCATAAGTGTCGTGTCGAGTATTGGGTATCCCACGGCTAATCAGACAAATAAGAATCACGTAATTCTGGCATATTTGTCAGAAATAAGGAGCAATATGGAGCAGTATAAGATTCCAGATAAAATAGGATAACATTGTTTGGAACTAAACGTTTATACCTATAACGTGTGTATAAATTGTCGCAAAAGCTACAAGTAGCGACATTCTTCGTTCGGTTCTAAATAAAAAATCTTAAGGTGGCCATCTCGCCCATCTCAATTACATTGCAAACATGTTGCGAACATATCGCACCAGAAATCGTTAGCAACCAACAAAATGACAAAAAAAAAATACGAGCATGATCTACAAACTTATCTGCAGGGGACTGGGTAGTTTTAGTAACGGAAGTTTGTTCGATTAATGGGGAAAAAAATGTTAAAAAACAGGAAGTTTTTATACCAAAAATCTGCTTCTTTATTTCGTAATTACTTGGAATATATAGATAATTGCCAGATATTAGATAGCTTACCCCCTGGAGAAATAAATTCTCTTTCTTTTGATGCTTGATACAAAGCAATTAAGCGTATTTTATAGCTGTCTTGTGCTTTTAAATGTTTTCACCCGTAAATTCCGATTGATTTGGATCTAAGATACATATTCTTATGGGAAAAGTAGATTTCGTTTATTATAATCAGGGTGGTAGGTGCAGCAATTCTTAAACAGAGGGCGCTGCCAACGATCGGTTATTGTTAGGCAAGTTGAGTGTGGCAAAATTTTAATGTCTACGGCAAATATAGGCTCGACATACTTGTATATTGCTTACTCTGTCATACTCAGTTACGTTATATCTGTGTTTCAGTCAGGCATCAAAAGAGTAATCTTTAAAGAAAAGAAGGTTACAAACACATGCTCTTCAATTACAAAAAACCGAAAATAGAACTTAGGCTTCTCGGATTCTCATTTAATAATAAATCTACTGAAAATATCAGGTCAACAGAGTATTTCAAGTACCTATTGTTCAACCATATTTTACGAAAAATATTTATGTTTTGATGATTATGTACAGTGTATCTCAAATTACATGCTAATCTGAAAATACTTTCTGATTTAATTTCCATTTAATTTGCAGTCGATTTCCATAAATTTGCTTTTAAGTTGCAACTATGTACAGTATGTTGCAACATACAGGGTGAGTCATTAGTAGCCGTTTCTTTGATTGCTCCTTTATGTTTTAAATAAAAGAAAAAACAATTAGAGGAAGTTTCATGGTTGCTTAAGGCGCATATTCTAAAAATACTTTAAGCCCTGACGGACTTCCGGTTTCACCGGAAATGCATGGAACTTAATTTTTTTAAATGACCCACTCTATATATTTTTGGATTTTTTAGTACTGTTTAAAATTGTCTATTCAGCTGTTTTTCCTTTTCAAAATTGAGGCAATAGTTTTTGAGTTATTAATTTTTTTTTTAAATTTTTTGACCAATACATGTCCAAAAAAAAACATTGTGTCATTGTCTTTAATTACATTTTTGTCAATGGGCAGCAGATAAATTAGCCCAACTTTCCCAATTTTTTGTTGTTTACCGACGAAGCTACCTTCTATTAAAATGGATACGTTAAACGTCACAATTTTCGTTATTATAACACATAAAAACCTTCACTTTATCACACCTGCAAACTTTCAAAATTGTTGGTCATTCAGTGGTAGTTATTGGTAGTTACATAATAGGACCTTATTTCTTTGATGAAAATGTTAATGAAGGAGAGTATCTTCGTTTTCTACGGACGGATTTTCAAATCTTTTTGAAGACATGAACATTATAATCAGAGTAGCGTTTATAAGAATATGTAAAAGTTTTATACAACATTAGTACTTCTTTGGAAAACAGAATACTCACGTGCATTGCACAAACTTGTGGTCAGTTGTGGTTATGTTGAACATATTCGTTAATGAAATTTGTTTTTCTTACTTTTGATTGTTGTTACGTTGCACAATAGTTGTAGGTTATTTAAATTGCGTTATTTTGTTGCAAAATTTATTTCTATTAAAGTTGTAGGACATCAATTTATAATTTTGAAAAACTACAGGCATCTGTTGTGAACAGCTTCAACAATAAAAGAATACGAGCAATTAAGCAAATTAAATTGAAGATAGCAGCGTTGTTTCGTACACCTTTTAGAGAGGCGGCATCTTCAAATATGTCAGTAAACTTACGCTTTATTATATTTGGCTGTTAACCAATAGTTTAAGAAATGAAATACTGCAACAACTGGATATTGCCGAAATTCAAAATTTTCTTGGCTACAAGCACCACCAAAGTTTATGTTTTTACTTTTAAAAACAATGTGAAAATGATTTTTTTCTGAACACGTGTTTTGGTCAAATATTTTCAAAAAAAATTAAAATTGAGAATGACATATTATTTAAAGAAAGTATTCTAAAATTATACGATGAAATGATGTAAGCTAAATTATATTTGAGGATTAGAGAAAGTGTAGAAAAGGTGTATTATGATTAAACAATTTTTTTTTAAATATATATATATATTTTCAAAATATATTACAATTCTTTGCCAAATATACAAATGTATTGAAAAATTGAAAATCTTCTTGGTAGTAGTGGCATACAATGAAATAAAAGTAATAACAATATGACAACTGGTTGTCAATTAGAAAGCAATGACAAATATAAAATGTAAATCAAAATGTATAAATGAAAATGTAATCAAATAAGCATAGGACAGTCGGAATTACTTATTAGCACATTAAAAGGCTTGAGGTCTACCACAAACTGTTCAGCCAATGCAATTATACAAATAACAACGACGCAACTATGTAATGAAAAATTAAGAGTAGAACTGTTGATATTATAACAATATAGAATGTAAGATCAGTCATGTATAAATGTAAATGAAAGCAAATAAGCATAGGACAATCGCTATTACCTATGTAATCCTATCAAAATGGCCTAGGTTCACCTAAACATGTACAATTTGATTGAAATACATAAACAATCAATGATGCAACTATGTATGTGTTAAGATGTATTTGCAGCTACAGTCATATATGTTTCTACCTAGTTTGGTTTCGTCAGTGCAGCACAACAAAGAAAGTGTATGTTAAAGTATTAAAATGTGTTGAACAAAAAATATATAGTATTACCTTAAAATTGGATTGACATTTTAAGGTAATACTATATATTTTTTGTTCAACACATTTTAATACTTTAACATACACTTTCTTTGTTGTGCTGCACTGACGAAACCAAACTAGGTAGATGTCCAAGTGTAAAACAACTGTGCACATACTTAATACTGTGTAATACCTTATTTCAACCAGGCAGTTAATAAAATATATTACAATTCTTTGCCAAATATACAAATGTATTGAAAAATTGAAAATCTTCTTGGTAGTAGTGGCATACAATGAAATAAAAGTAATAACAATATGACAACTGGTTGTCAATTAGAAAGCAATGACAAATATAAAATGTAAATCAAAATGTCCTATGCTTATTTGATTACATTTTCATTTATACATTTTGATTTACTTCCGGTAGGAATTTTATTATAAAATTGTTTTCTAATTTACTCTTGATCACTTTGTTATACTTTAGATATTTGCCTAAAATTAGTAATTGACGAGATATTGCTATTATTTGTTTTCTTCACTGAAATGAAGTACTACTCCCGATTTATCGATTTTACTGAAAATATAATCAGATTTCCGAGGGAGATTATATTCCTAAATATACACTTCGGTATTGATGGCTTTTACCGTTTGGCCGCTATCATGGACAAACAGTGAGAGCATTTTTTTTGCAAACAAATACATTAATTAATTAACTCGAAAATTAATGCATAAAGACGTATTTCTACACGCTCGCAGCTGACGTAATAGAAAATTGGAAAAAATTGTATTCAATGGTTATAGAAGTATACTTTTTGACAAAAGAACCTCAATAACTCAACCTTAAAAAATTAATGAATTAAGATCAAATTTCGGCCACTGGTCGACCACTAGTATTAATTATAAGGAAAGTTATTTAGGTACCTATACAAAATTTTTAATCTATTTTCTTCAATCCTGTAATAAAAATTACTTACATATGTAAGAAATTTAATTCAATATTCTGCAGATCTCGTTTTTAATTATATTTTAGTAAATTATTATGAACGTGGGAAATCCACACTGTCGGATAAATTTGAGGGTGGTTTTTCAAATTTTTTTCCAACTGAATCAGGCATTCTAATAGCTGATACGATATTAAAACTAATACAAAGAAGGCATTTTATAATATCCAAAACTACTTTCTGAGCACACATGTAGATTTAACCTATTTAATTAGTGTTATAGGTATGTGAAACATATTGATTGTTTCTCTTTTTCTTACTTTTACACACACAATAGGCCTTGTGTTTCTTACATTGACAGGTTCACTACTTACGGGTTTTCTTAAATAAACAGTTCATCAATTTGAATAAATACTTGGCGAGATACTTCTATAAAAAAAACTATTTATCTATAAGAATAAAAATTTACTGCCTCTGTGAAAGTAGATTTTTTTATGCAAAAGTTGTTCCAAACTTACTTCTGAATACTTTTGTATCCATTACACATTTTGAAAAAACTAACCATTGACAACATACTCGGTAACTATGTATTTCGCGCTCAAGTGTTACTTCTCATCTACTAATCTAATTCTTCCCACTAAGACATGGTACATGCTCAAGTTACATAACAAAACACAAAATTTACCAACTTTGCCAAACTCAAACCTACTCTCTATTCCAAATAATAAGAGAAATACCCATTGTGACCATCAAAATTGAATCAGCTAAAAATACCTGTTTATTATCTAACTCAAATAGATAAAGGACATAGTCTACATAGGTATTTACAAAACAAACATTATATGTAACAGTATGTTCCTATTATTCTTGTAAGGACGCAATTTGCATTTTTACAATTTAGGGTAAATATCAATGATTTCAAAATAGACACATATTCTATTAAATCGTGTATACACAAAAAAACAACGGTCTGGTCTGCCAGTCTCTGTATAATTTGGTTCAATCTAAGAGATACGTTCCATTAGTAGTGCCATCTTTTATCCAATAAATTTGTTTTACAAATAATATCGCTGCTACTGGCAACCAGATGGCTAATTAAAATACAGTCACGTATGCAACACATAATACACGCCTAATGGTTAGAAAAGGATAGAGCAATGTGACGATTCTCTTTCTATTAGACGGCCACCTTAATGTGAAAATGTCGTTTGTTTTCACAGGGTTCTTGAAGTTCAGACTTTTATAAGTGCGTAATTAAGCCTTACTCTTCGATATCTGTCAATAGAGATAGTTGTAATTTCTTAAAATAATTTTTACTAGTATTATTTCGTAAACGTTTTCGTTTTGATTAAGAAATTTGTTTTTAACATTTCTTCATTAACGTAGTTTCACGAAAAACACATTTGACAACGTTGTAGGACAATAAGTTTGTATTGTATGAAAGTGATTTTTTCGTGATCTTGTGTATTGTTTTGATTAGGTGTTTTGCTACTTTGTTTTATGGTTTCTTTGTTGTTATTTTATGTCAATCCTTCAGACTTTTTTGACTGGGGTTTTATTAAGGAGAAAGTTTGTGTAACGCCTTTTTCAGATGCTGACGAAGTCAGAAATAGAATTAACTCGGCAGTATTGGAAATTACACCAGAGAGACTCGAACAAGTAGTACAAACGATACCTCGTAGATTGCAACTATGCTTAGAAGACAGATGGTTTTCAATTTCAACAATTACGTAGATAATAGTGTTAGCGTTTGCTGTCAGATAAATACCCAAACAAAAAACTAATCATGTTGTAATTAAACATTTTTTTATATGTATTATTTTGACAATAAATAATTTGAAGAGCAAATCATACCTTGCTTAATGTCTAGACTTTAAAACGTCAGATTTATCCATCTGATAATGCTAATAACGAGTAAAATGTTTTCGAAGATCGAACTACGGAAATTATTACGGTATCTAAAATTACAATAGTATGCGGCTACAGTGTTGCCAAATGCATGTTTCTTTCAAATGATTCCTGAACACATACGAAGCATGATACGGTTTTTTAACGTTAAGATTTTTTATTTAGAACCGAACGAAGAATGTCGCTGCGTTTAGCTTTTGCGACATTTTTTACACACGATAGGTATTTTGGAAAATCGTGTCATAGGACAGTTACATGCTATGAACCATTAGATGAAGAAAGATAGGTACCTCAACCTTATTCGTACAAACGTGTCTAATTTCCTGAATAACAATATTCTACTCAACCAACATAGACATTTATAAGAGCAACAAAACGGCGCAAGAGCACAGAATGCGAATTAAGAAATTACTTAAGTCAGAAGTTTCCAAATCATTAGATTTCATATGATGGAGTTTTTGTATGACCAGCCAGATTTCCTGCCATCGATTGTTTCTTATTATCAGTTATTAAAATAGTATATGTAAAGACGAAGTCCCATAAAATATTGAAAATCTTTGAGATAGACAATGCTATTAATGTAATCCATAGAAGAGCCGTATGAAGAGCTGTTACTATTACTGTTATTCTTATTTTCATTTATTGTTGTAAAGTTTTAAAGAAAATTGACAATGAACGCCTAATATCAAAAACTAGAATAATGTTTTCCTTTTTATATATATTGAAGGAATAAAAAACACTTAACATATATTGTTCTTTTTATTTGTGTACGTCATTTTTCTATGGCTAACGACTTATTTGTCATACTAGTTCAAAATTCCATGACCACTTGATGATGCCAAGAGAGAAAAAAAAAACGTCGTACGAACATTTGGAGTACACTATTGGATATAATACCTAAGAATGTGTTTTTAGTTATCCTTAGCGAGTTCACATAAAGGTGCTGGAGTTAAAAGAATAAACCCAGAATCTTGAACGTCATTTGTTACAGATCCATGTTCTCTCTGAGTCCATAACAAGCACAAAATATATCAACTTTGTAAAATTTAAACCTACCTTTTATTCAAAAATGATAGTGCATATAGGCGCACAATCATATTTGCATACAGATGTGACAATAAATAATATATTAAAAATTTTCTTAAATTTTAAGTCATTTTAAAATTAGGTTTCCTCAAGTTGAAAATTTCTATTATAATTTGCTGCTTTAGCACATAATCATGATCCACAATATTTAAAATAGATAGGTACTGTTTATTTCTGTTGGCTATAATGGATATTTTAAAACAAAGAAAGACAATGAAATAATCTCGAGACACAAATAATCTAGAAATATCTCCTAAAATTTGTTGGGGTTGTTTGTACATAAGAGCATCTATTCAATATCTTCTTTTTTTTATAAACATGTATATTTTTTTACTTTAAAGACTTCTCTTCTGTATGTCCGAAAAAGTAAAATATAATAAGAAATATGTCGAAGCTCTATTTGCAGTGGAAATTAAAATAGAAACCTAAATTTTGTTACATTTAACTACAATCCGTGCCCCAAAAATTTTTAAAAACTTATATTAGCGCCCTCCATTTTCGTGCCTTGTCTCCAAAATAACGTCTGGTCGTCTCTAAAATGTATTGTTAATAATAGCCATTAATTACATCGGCCAGTGGTTCTAGTAAGATCGATTTAAAAAGTACTCTCACAAGAGAACGTAATTTCTAAACCTTACATATTTTAAAAACTTTTCATTTTGGTGTTTATAATGATGATTTTATAATCATATGATCATGGTTTTATGTAACTACAACATTGCCAATATATTGAAATAGCATTAATAACTTTGCTTTCATATTATTATACATTGCCCATTTTCTATCTCCCTATATGGGTAACTTTCTTAGTATTAAAGATACAGGATAGGTTAAATTAGCAAAGTTGCTCAAAAATTTGAGGAGAAGATATCATTTTCAGATTTGTCAATTGTTATGAACTTTTAAATGTATTTATTTTTGTCAGTTATATTTATGCCAATGAAGACAGATCAAAACTAAAACTGGCATCTAGTAGTAATTTTTATAATAATATAATAAATATATAATCTTGTAACACTCCTCCGCGGAAGTAGTACGAGAACTCGCCACACTACCCTCTTCGATAGCGCCACTGGACCAGACGCAGACCCTACACCCACCCTATTCGGACTCCCACTCTGTGACCATACCTGAGCAACCCCGGACTGGGAATAAAAAGGGACTTCAGCGACCAGGAAAGGTTTCTCCTACGACTCCACTTGCACTACAACAAGAGCACTGGTACCCGGTCCTTGTTACCTATGGTCTTGTGGACGCCAAGGAAACCTACCATCCGCGCTAGAAGCCGCTTATTGTGTTAAATATCTGTATATATATATATATGTTTTTGTAAAGTATAAATGTTCTTCACCTGTGCCCGATTAAAATATCTTAAAATAGTACAAGTCTTTTACTAAGTGCCTTACAAATTGGCGCCCAACTAGACGGCCGAAACACAACCTCCAACAACAAGTGAAAGTGACACACACGAACTTAGTGGACTCCAATAAGTTTTTCTAATAAGATTCCAATAAGACTTTGTGAAAGTGACCCACGAAACTTGGTGAATTCCAATAAGAATTTTTTCCAATAAGATTTTTTTTCTAATAAGATTCCAATAAGACTTTGTGGAAGTGACACACACGAAACTTGGTGAATTCCAATAAGATTTTTTTTTATTCCAATAAGAATTTGTGAAAAGTGACACGCGGAAACATAGTTCGATAAGTACATGGTAAACACGCGACGACAAACCAGAACAATGCCTATACAAATGTCAGAAGACCAGTTCCAAGAGTTAATACAGAGAATTAACAATCCTCAATCTCAACACAGGCATTTTACACAGTGCACCGCCCGCTTTGAGGGAACCCGTTCCAAAGCCGCAGTGGAAGAATTTATCACCTCCATAACCATCTTCAAAACGAAAGAACAGATCTCAGACAAAGATGCAATCATGGGGATGCCGCTTTTTCTCACCGGAGAAGCAGATCAGTGGTGGAATGGAATCCAGGGAACAATAAACACGTTCGCCGAAGCCACCAAAGCTATCCGCAGTGCTTTCGCACCCCAGCTACCGAACTTTCGAATATTCAGCGAAATATTCGCCCAAGTCCAAACAGATGACTTGCAAACGGACCAGTACATCACCTTCCAAAGGGATCGCTTCGCCCAGTTAACGAGAACCCTAGAGGAAGAATGGCAGATCGACATCCTCTACGGACTCCTACGTCAACAGATCCGGGACCGCGTGGCAAGGGCAGACATCTCAAACTTCCAGGACCTCTTGCAAAAAGCCAGAGTTATTGAGGCAAATGAAAGAGACTGCAAACCCGTAAAACCACCCAAACCCAGCACTGATTCAGCAAAGCCGCGGATTCGTTGTGAGTTTTGCAAAAATTACGGACACCTCGCCTCGGAATGTAGGAAGAAAGCCAGGATAAACCAATCCCATTCAAAATCAGTTCCGACACACAGTTCCACAACTCTACCAGCAAGCTCTCCACCAATGACCACTCTCCAGTGCTATGGATGTGGTAAACCAGGGGTGATCCGCCGAAATTGTCCAACCTGCTCGACACCAGCAATCCCGCTCAGTTTCTGTAGCTTCAGCGCACATACCGCCAAACGACCGGCAGTGGAAATCTCTGTTTACGGTATCCAAGGAACAGCATATCTAGACAGCGGATCCAAAGCCACCCTCGCCAGTCCAGACCTTGCCAGAATACTCCAATGTCATGGGTGCAAATTTAACCAATATCCCATCGTCATGATACAAGCTGATGGAAATAGTCGCGAAGTAATGGCACGATCTACAACAACCACTGTGATTCTAAAGGGCCGGCCAATTACAACCACATTCCTCGCTATACCAGACGCACCCGAAATGAAAACTCTCTTAGGAATAGACTTCCTCCAACAAGCCGGATTAGTTATCGATTACAAACACGCCAGATGGCACTTCTTTGGAGATCGACATCAATCTTATGGGTTCGTCCCAAAGGACCAATCAGACCCCGAAGATTGCACACCTTCAGATATCGAAGTTGCCTCAATGCTCGCCGAAATGACCTCCTGTCCGCCAGTAATCTCACCGATAGGATCACCCGACATTACCATGGCATGCGACCACGATTCAGCGTTAACTAACAACTACGGGCCAGACTATGACGCTCGCTCTCACATGGAATGGATTCTTGCCGCTCAAAAGGTTCAGTGCCATGACACCACCTCAAGGACGGAATACATGTGGAATGACACCACCCAGGTCATAGACGCTCTCTGGAGGGAAGAACGCGCCCCGTACCCCTCCATACATATAGCCAGTCTAGATTATCAAATCCTAACACTACGCGAAGTCGAAGGAGTTAATCTGAATGACTCGGAGAGAAAGCAACTCCAGGAGATCTTCAACCGGAACCAGAAGCTCTTCGCCCCGCATGGACCACAAACACCCGCGGTGACCCATCGCATTGATACAGGAGAAAAAGTGCCAATATCTAGTCCTCCGTACCGGATTACACCCACCCGACTAAAGATTCTAGATCGGGAAATCCAAATGCTACTACACAACAATATCATTGAAGAATGCGAAAGTGCTTGGTCTTCGCCAGTGGTTCTCGTTCCGAAACCTGACGGTAGCACCCGGTTATGCATCGACTACCGGAAGATCAACACCATTACCAAACCCGACGTATACCCACTTCCGAGATTAGACGATTTGCTACATCTAACGGGCCGCTCTAAATACATCTCAACCATGGATCTAAGAAGTGGATACTATCAGGTTCAGGTGCATGAGCTAGATCGCGACAAGACCGCCTTCATCACTAGCTCAGGAATTTACCGCTTCCTACGCCTACCCTTTGGACTCCGGAACGCTCCCGCCACCTTTCAGCGTCTGATGGACAAGTTTAAAATAGGACTCCCAGAAGTGAGAGTGTTAGTTTATCTAGACGATTTAATAGTGTTATCCCCGGACTTTACCTCCCACCTAAGCGATCTGGAAAAGTGCTTCAATCAACTACGTCGCCTAAACCTCCGAATGCACCGTGGAAAATGCCGCTTCGCTTGCACCCAAGTCCCATACCTAGGGCACCTCATCTCCAGCGAAGGAATCCAGACCAGATAAAGTCACAGCAATCACCCAGATGCCGCCCCCCAGAAATGTGAAGCAATTACTGACGTTCTTACAAACTTGCAACTGGTACCGACGATTCATACCACATTTCGCTGACGTTGCTCGACCCTTAACCAATTTAACCAAACGAGACGCAGCATGGACATGGGACAAAACCGAGCAAGACGCCTACAACCAACTCAAGCAGGCTCTGACCACCGCTCCAGTACTTCGCCAAGCAGAACCAGGTATACCCTATATCCTTCGCACCGACGCCAGCGCCAATGCTCTCGGGGCAGTATTACTGCAGGGGGAGGGACCCGACGAAAGACCCATTGAGTATGCTAGCCGATTGCTATCCCCAGCGGAGAAGAATTACACTACTACTGAACGAGAAGCCCTCGCCATAGTATGGGCCGTTCAAAAATTCCGAGGATACATCGAGGAGGCCTCCACACTCGTCATCACCGACCACCAGCCCCTGAAGTGACTGATGTCCCTTAAATCACCTAGTGGACGCCTAGCCCGTTGGTCGCTCCAATTACAACCATACAATCTGTCAATAAACCATACCCCAGGGAAAGCGAACGTAATTGCCGACACCCTTTCACGCCCGCCGTCCAATGAAGACACCACGAATCTTCCCGTGGGCCTGGTCTCCATCGATCTCCCACAAAAGGGGGCAGCTCAGACGCGAGGTGAACAACTCAGTGACCCCGAGTTACGAAAAATCATCGACGCCCTCGAGATCAACAACCCAGAGGAAAGCTACCGCTGGACAGCCCGAGGATATATCCTGTCCCAAGGCGTATTATATCACTACTCCTCCGATGACGATTCAGAAGAATCACAACTCGTAGTTCCAGAAATTAACCGAGACCAACTCTTGCGAGAATTACACGATTCCCCAGAAGCGGGACATCTTGGGGCCGACCGCACCTATTTCAAGGTTGCCCAAAGTTTCTTCTGGCCTGGAATGAGACGAGCTATAAAAAACTACGTAGCAAATTGCTCTTCGTGCCAACGTTATAAGAGCACTAATCGCAAGCCAGCCGGACTCCTCCAAACTCCCGTCATGTACCAGAGATTCGAAACAATCGCCATCGATCTATTTGGTCCTCTTCCCAAAGGACCCCAAGAAGAAACTTGGATCTCAATAGCAGAAGACTGCAGCTCTCGGTGGATAGAGTTATTTCCAATTCTCCGAGCTACAGCAGAAGCCTGTGCAAAAATCCTCCTCTCCGAAATCTTTCTACGATATGGGATTCCCCGCAGAATAATTTCCGATAACGGTACCCAATTTATTAGTGGAATCATGCAGCAGGTCTGCCATTGCCTAAATATCAATCAAAAGTTTACTCCAGTCTACCACCCATCCTCCAACATGGTAGAACGCAAAAATAGGGATATGAAGACTCTTCTCTCCATAATGGTCTCATCGAATCACTCGAATTGGCCGACCCAGCTCCCAGCTATCAGCCCTAAATACGGCCCAATGTCAAAGTACTGGATTCTCCGCAGCTTACCTAACATTTGGAAGAAACCCGAGAACCCCCACTGAGGTACATCATGACCTCCGAGCCATCATCAACAATGAAAACTTCAGTCCCGAAATAACTCCCCAGTTATTACAAATGGTCCATACCCTCCAGCAGGCAAGAGAACAACATGAAAAGGAACAAGAGCGACGAAAGAGATATAGTGACCGATCCCGGACTGCTACCCCGACGTATCTCCCCGGTGATCTAGTTCTGGTAGATACCCATTCCCTTAGCCAAGCATCTAAAGGCCTCACGGCGAAGTTTTCCCCAAAAAGAGATGGACCGTACGTCATTTTAGCCGCCCATGGACCGTGCAGCTTCGAAGTCGCCGCTCAAGATTCTCCTAGCACCCCATTAGCTACCTATCACTCCTCCGCCCTTAGGAAATTCATTCCTGGATCCACCCCAGAAACTCCTGTGACCCCTCTTAGACGTCGCGGAAGACCACGTAAACAACCAGTCACAGATTTCAGAACTCTCGTCGAGACGCCTACCAGTTCTGAAGGGGGAGATTGTAACACTCCTCCGCGGAAGTAGTACGAGAACTCGCCACACTACCCTCTACGATAGCGCCGCTGGACCAGACGCAGACCCTACACCCACCCTATTCGGACTCCCACTCTGTGACCATACCTGAGCAACCCCGGACTGGGAATAAAAAGGGACCGCAGCGACCAGGAAAGGCAGTCAGGTTCCTCCTACGACTCCACTTGCACTACAACAAGAGCACTGGTACCCGGTCCTTCTTGTATACGCCAAGGAAACCTACCATCCGCGCTAGAAGCCGCTTATTGTGTTAAATATCTGTATATATATATATGTTTTTGTAAAGTATAAATGTTCTTCACCTGTGCCCGATTAAAATATCTTAAAATAGTACAAGTGTTTTACTAAGTGCCTTACAATCTTTATTAAAAATTTACGACACAGTTTATTATCAAGATATGACAAAGATATGTTTTCTTAAATACCAATCACAGTTGGCCATGACTTCATTAGTACGCTTATTTTTTGCTGATTTTATAGGTAATAAGGTTTCCTATGTTTATCTTTTTATTTTATTTTTATAATAGCGAAAATAATTCAATTAGGTACTATTACTTTATGAGAAAATAATGGGCAGGTAGGTTTTTAAAAACTATTTTAATATAAAAAGATATAAGACAAAACACATTAATTCAATACAAATAATAAGCGAACTACCTATACGACATATTTATTAAGGGAGGATTTTTAAAAACTTAAAATTAGAAGATTTCAAGTTCTATATAATTCTGGACTCATTTTAAAAAGAGACTGTATAATTAAATTCATTAAATGACAGTAAGTGGGAGACAAATTAAAAACTTTCTTAATTGAACATTCTTTCTGTCTAAGGGTCGTTAAGGGTGACTCTGCAGCAACTTAAGAAAACTGTTAGGGTAACTAAACTTAATTAATCACTTGAAAAATCTACATTTCCCTCACGTAGCCCACGCGTACAATTTTTCATTTGCAATTCTTTTTAAAGCAATTGTTAAGAAGTAAATGATATCTCACCATGAAAGCAAATGTGTATATAGGTAGATAGCATAGAATCTGTTAAATGCAATCAATTTTATTATGAGAATATATAGCACAGTAGTCAGCGGTGTGCTTTGGAAAGAAATAATCCCTCTGCTACTTACTAAGTTTAGAGCGCATACTTCTATGATGAAAGGGGGAAAAAGAAATTAGATAAAAGCAAAAAGAATTTAATTAAAATTTACTGTAGTTTAACGGAAACGGCAAAATATTTAGCATGGAAATAAACTAGGAAATTTGGTTTAATTGATAGATAAATGCGAGGGTATATCTTGCAATGTGTTTTGTTACATTAATAAATTTATTTTTCTACTATAACACTCTTCAATTAAAAAAAAACTTTTATGTAAGCAATCCTTTGTTTACTTAACCTAAAACCCTCACTTAACTATTGCAGAAGTGTTGGCTGACCCAGTATGGCCTATGAGGAAGTTTTATGTTATTTGTATGTTATTTTGTATATTTTTCTGAAAACGTCCATATTTCGTTATTTTACTGAACGTTTTTGCTTCAGAAAAGTAGAATTTCGCTGACCCATGACAGTAAAATCCAGACTAGTATGATTGTCATTTTATGTCATTTTTGAAAGAAATATCAAAATGTACCTGTAGCTTACAAATAAACGACGTGTGTGGTTTGATCTGATCGTAGCTCTTAGAACTTTCTATATAGAGCAATATTAAGCTCCCATCTTCCATCAACAACAATAAAACGTCGAGGCTTTGTGTTTTTGAATCAGGAATTTTGTAACTAAAATATCCCCTTTGCCGTCAGTGTCATTAATAGACACCATAGAGAAATAATTGCTAGGGAGACGACTTCACGTGATCAAACCGGGTACAGGTCCGCCATATTGATACTACACTTAAGTCAAACAGGTAGTGTTGGTAAAAAGTGGAGTGTTTGTTAAGTGCATCGTGTATTAGAGTAATATAATAAGTTAAATATTAAAAAACATTATGGCTTCTTATGCTCTACGTAGCTGCAACAGCAGAGACGGCGTTGATAAGAAGAATTCGTCTGGAATAACATTTTATAGGTTAGTGAAGGCCTGACAGGTGTGGAATGACAGATTATAATTTTGAGTAGTCTGGACTAGGTGAGGCAGCCATATTGGTCCCACACTTAGCCCCGCCCAATGCTCCCGTTTCGAGAGTACAGCAAGGATGCTTTATAACGTCTCCATAGTACTTTCCCTCAATGATAGACACCTACAAGCCCCTGCTAGCCCGAAAACTATGACAACCTTCAACAAAAATCAGATAATTAAATTAAATTAACTCGTAGATATTTTATTTACCATCATCATCGGGTAGCCTTTGTCGGGAGCATCTCTAAGAAATTGCCTAATTTATGATCGCGAAGTTGTCTTTGATTGTTTGCTTGATATCCAACGGATTTTTAACACAGTGAATTTTAACATGGAGAAAATGCTCCATAAAGTTATTACAAAGATTTATAATTTTTTGTCTTCTCTGCGAAATAAACGAGGAGACCTTCTTCTGTAACTAGTGTGACTTATTTGGAAATGCACCAATCTTTAAAAATCGAGTACGCTTTGTAATATTGTCTTTAGATTTGCTTGGCAGTAAATCTTCCATTACAGCATTGGCAGCTGCACTTAGGTACGTTCGATGGAATCTACACTTCTAGATCACTATTTTTTCAAAGGCATTCATATTTATCACACCGTTATTAATTCGAAGAAAGAACCAGGGAAAATTGCAAACAGTGATGAAGTTTTATTGTTGTAAACGTTTGCTGACTAGTCACTAAGGAAATAACTGAAACAGAACCGATTTGATTTTTTTGTTCATTTTTATTGTAAATATTAATTTATTTTCTAAAATTTAATTATCCAATTTCAGAAGTATCCAATACGTCTGTTTTAAGTTATATCATTAAGTGTCATACTGTCATTAATATTTGTCATTATATTAATAACAGTATGACATTTAATGATATAACTTAAGACAGACGTTTTACATTCCATGGCAAACCTTTATCAATATATTTTTGATCTCGCGGTATTATTAATGAACAAATAGGTTCAACGGATTTTTACTTTCTCATACGTAGTATAAGGAAGTATTGTGATGACGAACATTTTCGATCTCGAGATTTTTGCAGATGTTCACGTTTTGAAGTCCCCTGATACCGAAAAAGTCTATCTCTCTCTCACCAAGATAGTGGTCAAACGGCTATAGACATCAATTCCAAATTTTGTATTTACGAGTATAATCTCCCTCTTGAGATCTGATTAGTTTTTCAGTAAAATAGGTAGACCGATACTTCAGCGAAAAAATCGAATTTTGTCAATATTGTCTTTTACTTTTATCGAAAATTAGTTTTTTGTGAATATCTCGTAAGTCATGCTTTCTAGGCAGGTACGTGTATAAAAGTATTTAAAACATAGTTTTCAATACCTTTTGTATAAAAAAAATTTTAAAATTCAGACCGGAAGTAAAACTTTTACTTTTATCGAATAGCGATTTTTTGCAAATATGTCGTCAATTATGAATTCTATATATATCTATCAAGAGTACAAACGCATTTAGAGCTGGATTTGCAATGTTTTTTGTATACATGAAATTTCAAAATTCGAACCGGAAGTAACACTTTTACTCTTAGCGTGTAGCACTTTTTTTCAAATATCTTGTAAAGTATGAATTCTGTAGAGATTTATTAAGATAATTGAAATACTTAGAATAGGATTTTGAATAATTTATGTATAAAAACATTCTTAAAATTCTATAATTTGAAATGCTCAAAGTATAAGAAAGTCGTGTGGTGGCCACACCTCATTATTTAGCTGAGTACATAATCTATATTTGATTAAAGGCAGAAATTGCTGGGAATACTTATTATTCCGTAGCTTATTTGATTCTTAAAAAAATATATAATGTGTGTTTTTATAAGATTACTACAAATTTCGTGAATTATAGTTACCCGGATTTCATGTTTATTTGGAATTTGGATAGAAATATGCTTTTCTAACAAAATAATAAATATTTAGCTATTTCTGGATTTTTTTCTTAATTTCAAATTGAATTTAACATCAAGTTGACGTTCAAAATTTGAATTTAAAATTCATGTAGGTGGGGGAGAGTAGGGTATAATGATCCCTGGAGGTAAAATTATCCCACCTAATTTTGCAAAAACTAATGGTGCCATCTAGTTTACAGTGACAGAATATTGAAATTTGGGTGTTCTATAGCTTAAACCTGTTTAAAAACTCGTGCGGCTTGCATTTCGGTGTTGTGTGGCTTTCCGTTATAAGGTAACTGCTTTGTAGAATAATTATTAAATCTATGTATTGTTTTTTATCGAATCGAGTTTGTGTACAACTTGTAATGGTATAGTTCGACTTTGAAATCCTCAATTAGTTACGGCCTATTTTCCCATTGAAAATTGTTAGGTTACACATCCATTTTCACTGATAAAAATGGCCGTCGGAAAAGACTGGCTATATGGTTTTCAAACAAGACATCCAGATATTAGTCTGCGAAGTCCAGAGTCTACTTCTGCTGCTCGCAAGAGCTTTAAATAAACCAGAGGTGACAAAGTTTGTTGGTCTTCTGAAGGACATAAGTCGGTCTCTTATGTCCTTCAGAAGACCAAAAAACTTGATTATCCTTCCCACAGATGATGAGACATCCATTTTCACAGACAAGCACAGCAAGACATTTTGGGAAGAAAGGAAGAAAGCAAGTAGCACGCATTACTTCAGCTGAACGTGGAATATCGACAACTGCGGTCATTTGTATTTCAGCAGCTGGAAATTTCATACCACCCATGCTGATTTTCAGCAGAAAACGTATGAAAGCTAAATTAATGGACGGGTCCCCACCAGGAACAATTTTCGCATGTAACGAAAGTTAGTGGATGAAGCTGACTTATTATTCGATCATTTGTGAGTTTTGTTAAGCCCTCTAAAGATGACCCTGTATTACTTGTTTTGGATAGACACTTAACACATACCAAAAATTTGGATGTGATTCTAAAAGCAACGGACAACTTTGTTTCTTTGTTGTGTCTGCCACCTCACACAGCACATAAACTCCAGCCGTTAGACGTTGGAGTTATGTTCCCCTTAAACACCTACTTGGACCAAGCACCAGAAAAATGGATGAAAAATCGCGCTGGAAGGACTATCACCACGTTTCAAATAAGCAGCGTCTTTTGCGAAGCATACTTGAAAGCTTCTACACCAATTAACGCTATTAATGGGTTTCGAAAAACTGGTATTGTTCCATTTAATCCAGAAACGTTTACGAATGTCGATTTCATAGCTGAAGACGTTACAGAAGAACGAAATGCTCCGATTTTAGATAACTTAGATGTTTTACATGAAAGACGTCTAGAAAGTCTTATTGCAGGTCCAAGTTCGCGCCCAAATACCGTCATGTTGGACCCCGAATCACAACAGCAAAATAATAATTCGTCATTTACTATTACTACTCCCTCCGTTTGTCATTCTCTTTCAAAAATTGACAAGAAAAGAAGTAGGATTAAACGCAAGTCAACTTGTACTGTAATTCTCACGAGCCTCCATAGAAGGATAACCTCGAAAAAGAAAAGAGGGGAAAAGATGAAGCCGAAAAAAAGGTGAAGGAGAAAAAACAAGCTAGACTGGGTAAAGCTAAAGCAGTTAAGAGTTCAAAAAGAACAAAGAAAAGTAAAGAAAAAGAAAAGCTCTGGGAGAGTAGTGACCACTCAGATGAAATTGAATGGGTCTGTTAGTGGGGAAGGTTGGATCCAATGCACTACGTGTCGCGGATGGGTATTATACATGATGAATGTGCAGGAGTTGGCGACAATGATGAGGATTATACATGTACCAGATGTGTATTCTGTACTCAAGTAGTACCTGCTAAACTAAAAATTATATTTTAGTTTAATCATTATTTTATGCCAAAGTTCTTGAGTTCCTAAAAAATACTTTGTTGTTTTTTTTTGAGAAAATATATTATTTTTGTATTTGCAGTAAACACAACTCTATTCAAAATCTTTATCTAATGTGTTGCTATATTTATAGTAAGTGTATCAATCAAGAATGCTGTTACTGGGGGTGGGATCGTTTTACCCGCCTGATGGGATCATTTAACCTCTTACCCTTGGGGAAAAATCATCCATTTGCGAAGTATACATTGTATCCGTTTCATTTAATGTTTTTTTTAATGATCCAACCTTGACGACCATACCAAAGTGCTAAGAAAAGTATGCTCTCTTTCTTAGAATAATTTTTTTTTCTCGTACCGTACTTCCCCTACGACGTGTTTTATTTTAGAGGGATCATTACCACACACTACTTATGAAGATTTTAAATAGTTTATTTACAACCATACGCGTAATGTTGGCATTTCTGACTTTTTAAAAGTTTGTTCACGTTAATTCTCGCCCTCTGTTACTGCCCTCATTTACTTCCCGCACACTGAAAGAAATACTCCGACCTGTGTAACAAAAAATCATTTGCTAGTTATTTTTTGTTTCAAATAATAAGATATTTGCCACTGTTGTACATTATTGTTTTGTTAGATTACTTATAGCAAAATTTCGTGTGCTGGACGAGCAAATAATATTGTCTGCTTTATTTACGCTACTGTAACAAATTTCTTTGCTAAACGTGCAATGATTCAATCACATGACATTTAACCTTCAACGCTATTGGTTATATATTTTCAAGAAAGGGAAAATAAAAGTATGTTGCAGTTGCAACTGACGCTTCCTCCTCGATATTAGTTGTGAAATAGGTTATTTTTAGATTAGCTTTTCTTAAAATTTAAATTAATAAAATATGTCGGCTTCACTTGAAGACTTATTAGAATTATGGGGTTTTTCTGAGTATATCTCAGTATTTAAAGGTAAGTAGGATTACTGTAGATATTTCGAACTGCTTTTATTATTATTTAATGCTTTATTCTCTTTTTAAAAACATGGAATCCTAATGTGATACATGTAAGTTGTACACAAACTTTATACTGCATGCTCCAAAAATTTATGAATCATTTCGCTATCATCTCTATTGGTGCCTTTGGTGTGTTGATTTCGAGTCGATTCTTTGTAAACATATAACATACCAGAGTATTATTTATATCTGCAGTTAATATACCATAATATAATAACATAGGTATTTCAATTATAATTAAAGCTAAACAAACGGTTCCTTTCTCAGACTTTCGAACGGTAAGAGTCATCCTACATGTAAAAACATATGGGAACGAATGTATTTACAAAAACATAGAATAACAAGTTCTATGTTTGAATAAATACTTGTATTTAACACTTCAAAAATCATTTATGTATCTACATAATTTACTATTAATTAATATATGTTTTAAAAATATATAATTAAGGCTGGCAGTGCAATATAATAACTCTAAGAAGTTAAACAAGTACTTAGTTTTAGTACCTATTATGTTACCACTTATTTTACAATACATAAGTAATGATATGTGTAATGTAATATCATTCGGACCCTATCGGGTTATTATTATTTATTTCAATGAATTGATTAAATTTGGTTACACAATAATCAAACATTTGCTGTGTTTTATATTTTCATAGTGTAATACAAGAAAAGATGACAATGTACATCAATAGAAACCTAAAATCTTTAATTTAGGCCCTTAACATTATTTATGTATTGTCAAATAAGTGGTACTAAAACTAGTTTCTAACTTTTTACGGTTATTACATTCGGCTCTGTGCGAGCCCTGATTATATATTTTCGAAACATATATCGATTAATAGTAAATGTAGGTAGATATATAAATGATTTTTGAAGTGTTGTATTCAAAAAAGAATACACGTATTTCTTCAAACAAAGAACTTGCTGCTCCATGTTTTTGCAAATACATTCATGCCCATATGTATTTATATGTACGATGACTCGTACTGTTCGAGGCTTTTTTTTGCTTTCACAGAGAAAGCAACCGTTTGTCCAGCTTTAATTATAATACCGTATTCCAAATAAATCAACTTGAGTACGTTAAAGGGCTCCAATTTAATGTCCAACCGGCTGACTAATTAGTGATATAATATTTTTGAACTAGTTTTTTGTTTTTTTTGAATATTACATTTGATGTTTTCTAATAAATGTACACTAAAAAAAAAGTAATCGCGTCAGTATCTCGGT
This sequence comes from Amphimallon solstitiale, assembly GCA_963170755.1. Lineage (NCBI taxonomy): Eukaryota > Metazoa > Arthropoda > Insecta > Coleoptera > Scarabaeidae > Amphimallon > Amphimallon solstitiale. The sequence goes on along the minus strand of OY720676.1, from coordinate 96,455,564 downwards.
TTCTGAATATTTCTCAACAAAAGTTTAAATACAAGTTTTAGGTTTTGACATAAGCTAACTATTTGAAATACTTCTGAATATGTAGTGTTCCAATTTTACAGACTAAACTGACGTTCCTTTTTTTAAGGGTACACCTTATGTACTCTTGAGTTTACTCCATGAAAATAGAATACACTGTATATTTACTTTAAATTGGTAGCTTAAGTCGAAGCCTAAAAGCTTTTGTTGAAATATCACCAAAAAACGAATATTGACGCGTTACGTCACTTTTTCAACACAGTGTATATAATGTAATGGGAAAAAATAAAATAGCTATCATGTCGTCATATATATGTAACAAATGTTCCTTCAAGGGAAGGGGCGAAGTAATATATGAATCACCTTGCGATACCCCTAGTACCGTATGTTAAACTACTCTGTTAATTTATGAATAATTTATAAAAGCAGTTTGGAATATTGTTACTTTCTACATTTTTATAAAGTCATATCTTACAATATATGACGATGAATAACATTATTGTTTACTATTATATCACTCATTTACCCAAGTTTCATGAATTTTACTTTATTTTGAAATTAAACATTGCCCATGTTTTCAGGTTCCTGATGAATTGAAAGAAACCATAAATTTGAAAAAAGAAAAGCTGAGAAGATTTGGCTTTATTGAAATATCAGATTTGGTATCCGATGTTCCAGTACATTATACCAAATGCGCTGACGGAAATACATATATTACACTGAACCACCCATAATTTTTAAGGATTTGTTGAATGTTCCCTTTGCTGTATATTATAATAATGTAACCGTCTTAAAAATATATGTGTCTCTTGTTAAATACTGTTTTTATTTTTCCCAACAAACAACATGCAGTAGAAGTTACTAAGATATTGAAATTCTCCTTAGTTGTAATTTTAATAAATATTGCTGGTATTTGAATACTGCTATTAATAATAAAAGAATATCTATATATATTTTTGGCAATTTGTAGTTACTATTATTATTAATGATGTTTTTTGTATATATAAAGTATGTATTTGTTATTACAGCAAATTGGATATGGACAATAAATAATAATTATTAAGATATATTCTTGTCATTTTGTATTATATGGTACTAAGTAAAATAACTCTAAAATTAACATAAAGTTTAAATACTTGTCTTTGTAAAAGAATTGATTTTTAATTATGCATACACTGGGTTCCCATAATGTCACAATATTGTGTCTAAACTTTATGTTAATTTTGAAGTTATTTACTTTTCATATAATACAGAATGCCAAGAATGTTTCTTAATTACTATTATTTATAGTCGCATGGCCAATTTGCTGTAATAACAAATACGTACTTTGTATATACAAAAAATATCAATAATAAAAATAGCAACTACAAATTGCTCGGAAAGCCAAATATATATATATTCTTTTATTTCCAATAGCAGTGTTTTTTGTTCATCCAGCAAATAAAAATTGTTCATGTAGCTGTTACCATTTGCATTTGATGCTAAAGATTTTTGCTAATAATGTATATTATCACTTCTTCTAGCATAATCAATTTTGCTGTTATATCACAAATTGTTGCTGCTTACCAAAAAAAAAACGCTTTCCGAGCAAATGTTATTTGCTCTTACACCACACTTTTTTGCTATTTAAGAAAGTAAAAAAGTTTTGTGAACAAACGTTATTTGCTAGTGCAGTACAACTTGTTGCTACTTAACAAAAGAAAAAATGCTTTGTGAGCAAACGTTATTTGCTAACTTAAGAAAAAGTAGGTAGAGAAAAATAATTGCTAATGTAAATAAGTTTTTTGCTGTCGCCATTTTAAGTCATAATTTTTGCTGCAGTTGATAAATTTTTGCACTCACAGGCAATGTATTTCTTTCAGTGCACGCTATTACTGCCCTCATTTCCTAACCTCAATGTGAATCACAAAACTGTCAATTCGTGTCAAAACCTTATCGGAATTTTTATCACAAATAATTATTAATTCTATGGTTGTAAATAAAATTAATTGTTACATTAGAATTATTGGAAGCTTGAATCCTTGTAGATAGGCCGCCCTGCTATTGCTGATATTATGAAATTGTGATTTCTTGTCCTTCTCCATTCGAGCCAAGATATCTCGATTGCTACGGGAGGACAATTTCCCTCAGTCCAAGTGGTGTGCAGTCCTTGAAGGTTTTACTACTCAACATTTCTTTTATAATCTATTCACCGGAAAAAACTGACGTATATTTATTTGACGTTTACGCTAGAACATCACAAATCTAACAACTCAATATCCGTCAAAAGTTTTACCGGAATTTTTATCACAAATAAATATAATAATTATGGTTGTAATAAAATAGTAAAAAGTTTCATTACTTAATCTCTCGACAGTAATGAAACATTTTCCACCTCGCGGTATGTAATATACTATTACCGAATAGTTTAGGGACAGATAACGCCAAGTAAAGGTCGGAATTTTTAGGTTAGTAGAATAACAAAAAAAATAATAGATATCATTATTTTTTTTGTTATTCTACTAACCTAAAAATTCCATGCGTTCGCCCTTTTATCAAGAGGTTCTTATTTTATTTATAATAGTAATTACTCTTATAGATATTTCACAGAAAAATAAGATATCATCCGTCATGCTGATGGTATCTTATTTTTCTGGTGTCTCCAATTAAACAGAAAACGTATTTTCACGTAATCTACTCAATAAATTCGAAAAAAGTTCTGTATTTAGACTAGAATCAACCTACGCTCCTTCATACTGTCACAAACTAGCATGAGATGATGTGTGTAACTTTCCATTTTTATATGGCTGTGTGATTAGTGTCGGTGTATGAAGGTTATCTGTATATGTTTCACTGATCAACTTTTCAGACATATCTGCAAAGGGTGATCAGTTTTGCTGTGGAAAGAGACTTTGGTTCAAAATGAAATGTGTATAAGAAATGCCCGATATATGATATGAAATGATATTTGGTGATATTTATTATAAGCTATGATCAAATTGATCTCAAAAGGACAGCTTTTGTAACTGTGCATCCGAAAGAGATAGCAGGCATTAAAGAAAAAAATGTTGCATAGATATATTTATGTGATATACCTAGATACCTACTTAAAATTTATGCGATATAAGAAAATTAGCTTTTTAGATATCACGGTCAGAGAAGAGAGAAATTAATTTACAACACATACAGAAAACCTAATACATACACCGATACTAATCACACAGTCATATAAAAATGGAAGGTTGCACCCTTAATATTATTACAGATATCTGAATAGGCTAGTGAAACAAAACAAGTTTTCTGTTTTTTTACACCTAGGTACGTTTAAGAAGTAGGTACCTATACAACGTTTCACCAAGAACCGTCAGCTACATCCATTAACAGGTTAAAATATAAGTTGTTAAATCCTTGCACATTACCTGACATACGTACTTGAGTGAAACGGCGTTGCAAAACCAGGTCAGATGGTTTATAGGACAAAAATTACTTTTAGATAAAGGAATATATTATTCCTTCTTCTTCTTGATAAGATGTTTTTCACATCTTTTGCAAATTACATCATGTCCAAATGCAAAAAAAATGATTTTTTTTGCACTACTCTTAGCCTCATCTTAGACTGAAGAGGAATACTGTTTTTTGTTGTGACATTCATTCGGCAAAGTCTTCATTTTAAACTTTTCATTTTTTAATTCCTCTTTTTCCGTTTTTATGTGTTTCTGTGATCTTAATTCAAGTGGCACGTCTTTGAGCGGAGGTAAAACCGCGACTATTTGAAAATGGAGGAATTTGATTTGAGTTAACTGGCTTCTTATTACTGTGCGCTTAAATGGTACAACTCTGGTATGACGATAAAGCAATAAGCCAATAAGCCAATAAGGAGAAGTTCAAAGTTCAGCCTTGAATTATTTTAGAATAAATGTGTCTTCTTAAAGAAAATAAAAAGTTTATTATATCCAGCTCTCAAGCGATGAAACAGCGTTCTCTTCAAGATATTGTTTATTTTATTTCTTCTTCTAATGTTCTGCATGGATTTCCAAGGTTCTTAAATGTTCAATAACGCCCATCTCTTCATTAATTTTTTTAATTTATGTAATTGCACGTTGTATAGCTTTTATTCTGTCTATTCGGCTCTGGGAAATTTACGTTTATAAAAGCTTGGTATCGAGCCAATTATTCCAGTAAGGTATGCAGCATATATTTTGGATATTTGCTATACCAAGTATCCAAATTTTCAGGTTAGACGGCTCATCTCGCCATCGCCTGCACAAATTATTATTTAAAAATCTCGTCTTGTAGTACGTGCGGAAGTAAATGAACATGCTAAACATTTTCAAGCAACTTCAAAACTCTAGGTATATATATATCGCATGCAACGCCATAAATACAACTAACCTACTATTTATTCAAAACTCATTTATAACTATATATATAGAAAAAGAGGTTAGGTATTAAAAAACTTGCGTTGGTTCTATATAGATACGTAGGTACGTATGCGATATATATATATATATATATATATATATATATATATTTATATATATATATTTATATATCCAGTAATTAAATATAAATTCAAAAGCATATCTACTGTATTGTTAATTATATAAAGAAAGATATCTTGATTTACATAGTAATTATGCCAGTCTTCAACAAGACATCTTCAATAGGTCGGTGAGATGAAAGTTCTGTTTTAATAAATAATTAATTATATATGATAGATTATAAGAAAACCACATATGGTTCAGCTAGTTCGAAACCTAATAAGATTTGATTTTATCCATACAATCACCTTAATTATATTGAAACATAAGTGTTCGGTTTCGTCTCTCTTCATGGCAAGAGATTCCTGTTAAATTCATCTCTATCTATCTATTCCGAATTGTTAAATTGGCAACTCTAGTTATAATGAAGACCTGAGGACCACACACGTCGACGCAGTGATTGGTTCCCACGCCACGCCTAAAGGAAGGTGTGTCTCTTAACAGCGGGGAAAATTTTAAGTGGGAGTAGTAGATTTGACGACGTAGAGGGGAGCATTGAACGAACATATGATTAAGATTGCTAACAGCAAGTGGGGATGTTTAAGGGGGACTTATGATAGCCCCTATTTTTGTTGAATTTTTCTCTTCCTTTATTAGATTATATCTGATTTTGTCATGATTGCAGATTAGTGTAAATGAATAAATAATATAGGTATGTACCTTCTCAAATACTGACAATATTATAAAAAAAATTACATACATAGGTACATTGATTTCTATATGTAGCACATGTATTTCAGATAGAGGAAAATACGCAGCCAACAAACAAATACTTTCTTATTTCTTCAAAACTTGTAACCGTGTTCCTAAATACATATTTTATAATGTTAATTTGAATTTTTCGAAAATTGACGGCAACATTTCTTTGAGCTGATATTATAAGAATAATTTAACATATAATAATAATAATAAAGAATATTTATTTACATTAATTTTCATTGAACTTATTTTACGATAATAATTCCAAAGATATTACCATCATTTAAAATGTAATCAGGTAATTAAATCAGTGGAATCATATACTAACGTGGATACATGGTACATAGGGAGAGAGGGAAAGAGAAGAGAGAGAGAGAGAGAGAGATAGAGAAAGACATAGAGAAAGAGAATTTTTTAAAAACTACTTTTTCGGTATCAGGAGACAAAACATGGACATTTGCAAAAATTAACATTTAAACATTATTGTATAAATGAGAATTAATGTTTATGTAGTTCTCTTTTAATATGTGTTTTATTTACAAATGCTTGTAGAATTGTTTTTGGTTGCTGATGTACTCTTTCTCCGTATTTTCCTTTGCACTTGTGCTCTTGACTGCTACACGCAGCTTTGGTTGCCTACCCAAGCTCATAGGAACACCAAACAACTATTTTGGAAATAATTTAGGTTTTCTAAAAATGTGCAGTTTTTCAAGCTGTTGTATTATATTATTATGTTTTTGAATAAGTAAACCAAATTTTAAACTTTTTAATGTAAATAAATAGGTAGGTACATAGGTGTTTTTCAATTCCGTGAACCAATACAATAACCAATATCTTAAAAAACATTTATAATACCAAAACAAGAGTTGGAAGAAAAAGTTTCAAATGAAAATTGTGAAATTGTTGGAGGTAAAAATCTTAAACTTAAATTTAATTGAAAATTATAGAATTTTTAATTCTCCTTGATAATTGCGCCTCTAGCGATAATTTTGAGAACTTAAAACTATTTTAGTTAAAATTCCTCGGGTCCATTTTACTATCAAGGTTTTTTCTGCCGTGTTGTACGATTAATGGTTGCCGAGATATGACCGGTGGCCAAGCTTAAACGGACAGCCGGTAGAGAATAAAATTAAAACATCAGTGGTGAATTCTGGTCAAATAGGTATGTAGGTATATTTAGTGATGTAAAAAAGATTCTTCTCGAGAACGAGAAATGTACCACAGAATAATTTTCTAGATCAAGCAAAAGATTAAAAATATTGTAATGAAATAAGCCCACAGACAAGCAGACATCTGGGCGACGACAAAAGAAAGGCAAATATTCGGCGCGACTGGTAAACAGTCGTAAGTAATAAATCTGCCATTTATGTATATATGTACTGCGAAGAGACAGAATGTCTCTTGTATGGTCCACAAACATCGAGAAGAACACTAGCGTTTATCTGGTGTGTTCCAGATGTTTCGTACGTGTATATAAAGGCAGTTGAACCGATGGATGAGTAATTCCGGAATAAGAAAGTCCTTAAGTACTCGTCGCGCGGAACAGACTAATGTAAAAATAAATATAAGAAATAAATAAATAGTTCCTTGCGTGGTGCGGTGTTATGTAAATAGAAGTGATATAAATACGGTAGTGTTACATAAATATTAGTAATAGAAATAAATACCTGTGTTAATCTATTTGTAATAAGTTTTAAGTGTGATACATTAGTTTTATATTTTTATATTGTAATTAATTTTACGTTTGTGAATATACAGACTGTTTTAAATAAATAAATTGCACGAGTTGTTTATTGCGAACACGAAAACGTTACAATATTCTCTCCGTAATATTTTTTAGTATGATTTCTATATTCTATTTTCCATGCGCGGGACCCTAAGTAATGCCGATTGGCTGCTAGCGTGTCAGGAAAATCTTGTTGCTTGTTGAGATATCGCGTAAATGGTAAATTGTTTATTCTTCTTTTCTATTTGTAGAGCGGTGCATAATGAAAATAATAAAGGTTAATAAACCAACATGAAAAGTGAAGGACATCTTAATACTAATAATATAATAATAACTTGAGTTAAAAAAATTGGTTGGGCTATTTCCATCGTTTGTGGAACTTTGATATTCCAACGTTTCGGCAGTCCTTCTACTGCCGTCATCAGGGTCCAAACTTGTCATTTTTATTTAACTACTTAACCACTCCACTAATTAAGAAAAAACTATTAGCAAAAAAGGAAGATTATTTTGACGTTAAAAATATTTGACATAATTCGACAAATGTCAAATCCACACCTTTTTTATAGGTTCAGTGTGTATGCGCAATATGCTATTTTTTTCTCGTGTTAGTTAGTAGTAGTAGTTATTATTTTTAGTTGTCAGTCTGTCTCCGGTCTCGTGGCTGCCGGTCTTCGGTTAACACATTCTCTCATCATAGGGAGCCAGATATTATTGATCTCCAGGCTGGGCGTACTGATAGTGTCAGGTGTTATCTTCATATACGCTGTTTCTGTAATTTTTCTTTCTTGGCCGTGTTCTTGTTTGGCCAGGATTGTCGCCTCGTTCCATGCAATGTTGTGATCTTCTTCCCAAGCATGTTCCGCCAGCTGTGATTTTTCTGTCTCCCCTAATCTGACCATTCTTTGGTGTTCTTTTATTCTGACTCTTAGGGGTCTGCTAGTTTCTCCAATGTATGATCGTCCACAATCGCATGGTATTTTGTATATGCAATTCTTTGTTTGCTGGTGTTCGTTGTCGGGTTTTATTCTGGTTAGAGCGGACCTATTATTGTTTATTGTTTTTATGGCCGTTCTAATCTTGTAGTTGTTGCCAATTCTTCTGATTTTTTCCGAGAGCCCTTTAACGTACGGAATGACCGTGGTATCAGAAGAATTGGCAACAACTACAAGATTAGAGCGGCTATAAAAACACTAAACAATAATAGGTCCGCTCTAACCAGAACAAAACCCGACAACGAAGACCAGCAAACAAAGAATTGCATATACAAAATACCATGCGATTGTGGACGATCATACATTGGAGAAACTAGCAGACCCCTAAGAGTCAGAATAAAAGAACACCAAAGAATGGTCAGATAGGGGAGACAGAAAAATCACAGCTGGCGGAACATGCTTGGGAAGAAGATCACAACATTGCATGGATCGAGGCGACAATCCTGGCCAAACAAGAACACGGCCAAAAAAGAAAAATTAAAGAAACAGCGTATACGAAAATAACACCTGACACTATCAGTACGCCCAGCCTGGAGATCAATAATATCTGGCTCCCTATGATGAGAGAATGTGTTAACCGAAGACCGGCAGCCACGAGACCGGAGACAGACTGACAACTAAAAATAATAACTACTACTACTAACTAACACGAGAAAAAAATAGCATATTGCGCATACACACTGAACCTATAAAAAAGGTCTGGATTTGACATTTGTCAAATTATGTCAAATATTTTTAACGTCTAAATAATCTTCCTTTTTTGCTAATAGTTTCTTCTTAATTAGTGGAGTGGTAAAGTAGTTAAATAAAAATGACAAGTTTGGACCCTGATGACGGCAGTAGAAGGACTGCCGAAACGTTGGAATATCAAAGTTCCACAAACGATGGAAATAGCCCAACCAATTTTTTTAACTCAAGTTATACTTATCCATCGTCAATAATTACACGTCATGAGTAATATAATAATGTTATATAATGATAAGGGTAAAGTGTTATATGTTTATGACTTTTGTATAAGTAGATGTATTAAAAATGCTATTAGAATGATAAATCATTTAGTAAAGTACATCAGGTGTTCTCTTGGATTCAGAACATGTCCATTGTTGAATGTAAGCTAAATTAAATTATTTTGTGATTGAAGTACATACCTATAAATGGCATTGCAACAAATATATGAACAGTTATGTGACCTTTCGTCTACAGACATGGTTCTCGTCAGTAAATATTTTGAAACTATCTTTATATAAAATTAATGTTTGCTATTTACTCAATTTAAGATGTTTTAGATTTTGGTCTGTATTATGAACAGTAAAGACTATTCACCTGACAGATGATCTTCGGTTTAACGAGGTTTACGGAACCAAACAAAAACAAATGACAACTAAATATCTTACTGGTTCATCCAATCTACTTGCGAATTAACTCCGTTTAAAATTGTTTTTTTTTATTGTAGGGAGTGTTCCATAAGTTTGTGGCTGGCCATAGTTGTAGTTTTTTAAATAGAACACCCAATATATTATTTCACCATTGTATTCCCCGTATAATTTTTAATTAAAAGGTACTAAGATATTACAGGACGAAAATTTAAGGTTTTCGACTTCTTATTATTTTTCTAAAAAAATCAATGTTTTATAAAACTATATTTCTCGAAAACGACGTATTAGATGGAAAAAATTTTTGGTAGCCTTGTTCACAATAAAAGGTCCTAATACTACTAATAGATGTTTTTGGTGCAAAATTTTGTGTAAGCCATTCAAAAATTAACCGATATACAGGCTATCCCTTTGAGAAACTTCACTTTTAGACAAAAACGTGTCCTGTAACTTTAATCCAGTTTTCTGCAAATTCAATTAGTTATTGCAGAAAAATAAAATATGTTTCTAGTAGGACCTCTTATTATTAACAATGCTACCAAAAATTGTATCCATCTAATACGTAGTTTTCGAGAAATATAATTTTTTAAAAACATTGAATTTTTCAGAAAAATAATAATAAAAGGTGCTGTTTATAAGTATTATAGCAAAAAACCTCCTCGAAATATCTTTTCTAATGAAGTCCCAATCTGCCTTCCCTGCGGATATGACTTAGCCTGTATAGAGGTACATGGTTTGGATTCCTATTATACCACCAAATTCCCAAAAATAGAAATATACTTAAGAATTTTCTCCAATAATAACATTTCGCGAATCTTTCATCACTGTGGTAAGTCCGGGAGATGGCCATATATAATAGGATAGTTAGCCATAGATTGCCATTATAATCAGAGTGGTGACAGAATGAGAATATTTCTGATAGATTGACGCAAATTGTACCTAACCATAATGGGGTCTTGTGTCAAACATGTATTTTAGAGTTAGAATCTCATCTTTATTTATCACGTTTTTTTAAAATACATATCCATTTAGCAAGCCAGTTATCAATTCATATTTAATAATACTGACCCATAGGTTATTATACCACTTGACAGATACCCACAGGATACCCACATAACGGTCGATCTGGTGTTCATTGATTTCCTATCTCTTGTCACCACTCTCATTATAAAGACACTCTAGTGAGTCATGGCCCTCTAACTTCAGAACAGGTACAGGGTTATTGACTATATTTGGACCAATAGATAAACTTGTTATTTGAAGGATTAGAAAAACGTTTAAATTAGGAAAGTTGTAGGATTTCACTCAAGGCGCTAGAATTTGATATCAGAAAAAACACACGAACGTCGTAAAGCCGTCAAAAACGGCTAACTTAGTTTTTTTTAAATAGAATACCCTATATAATGTTACATAATCTGATTCTAAATAAAATTTCGAGTATATTCCATTTATATAACATATACCTACATTCAACTGTTTTCGCGCTATCGCTGATTGAAAATTTGCAAACCCAGATAATGCTACATATCGATTTAGAAGAGATACTGTCCAACCATAATCCGCTCCCGATTATGCACTTGCAAATACAGAAAACTTGATGGAGTTGATATGTACAGCTGTGCATAATTATGCAAATACAACCAACCTGACCCATCAAATGTAGGTGCCATGGCTGATTATCGACAACCTACACAGACTATTTCATCGCCATCAAAGTTATTAGCAGATATTTCGCCTGATTTAAAATTGCACCTGTAAAAGAAAAGCTATTTGCAACAGTTTTGATGTCCTCATCCTTTTTAACTCATCAAAACTCAAGAAAACAACTGATAACATGACGAAACTTAACAAGAAAAATAGGATTAAGAAAAGGGAACAAATGGAAGCATCTCCCAATAGTGAAGAATTTCAGATAAGCGGCAGTGAGATGGATTAGGTATAACAAAATAGAATTTAATGAAAACGAGAAGATTATTCTTACGCTAAGAAAAAGTAGAGTTGAATTTATAGCCAATTTTCGCTGCATGAAACGTGTACTTCTTATGAGAACATGTCTCAAAATCGTGGAAACAAAGAAAGGAGATGTAAAGGGCATAAAACCCAACGTCATTCAAGGACACATCTGTATTTTCTGTTATGATATGGCTGTCACTCCCTGGAACATAGAGATAGATAGCCTAGTGTAACCTTTCTTTTTATTTTTGTTATGCTATAGAGAATTAAATCTTTCAAGGTGTTTTTATTGACAATATTTTTACTTAAAGAAACTATGGTCATCTCCCGGACCTATTCTACTAATTCCCTAAATGCGATTTGCTGATAGGTGTATTTATGGAAAAGAAAAGAATAGAACAATATGAATTTTTCGTTAGACAGAAAGCGATATTTGTACCTAGTGCATTTTTTATGAACTCATATCGATATTTCAAATATAAATTGTACGCAGTGTCAGCGAGAAATGTCGAAACATATATGCTAATAAAATATACGTAGTGTTGCTATTGTTGTGTATGGGCAAACCTCGAGGATACAAAAACAAAAATGTAGTTTGTAGGGCAAATAAAGCTCTTTTAAATGAGACTAAGCTTGTTAAAATCGGTTATGCCAAACCAGAGTGATTGTTGTTTATTCAAAAAAACATTTGAAGTGACCCTACCACTTAGTTTATTAGATAGTAAAAAATATGTAGAAAAAAATTATTAAAAAACATGTACGGAATAATATGCAGGTATTTTCAAAAGGTACCTCTCAATTAGTCAGAACACGAAGATATTCTTAATTTTAACATGGATCATGACTTTACGCCCCGTAGCGGACATTTTATAAACAAACACAGACAACAATAATGATGCCCAGCATTTTCCCTTGGGCACTTTTACTTGAAAAATTTTACACGAAAGCAATCTCACACTGTAAAAAATATTTGTGTAAAATTACACATACTATAATAAGAAACTATTTCACATGGATTATCACGTAAAATTACATCACTATGTAAAATTGCACACTAGTCTGTAATTTAATAAAATTAATATGTGATATTCCATTTGAAGTTTGTATTTTAACATAATGATTTATATATATTTTACGTAGGGATTCGTAATATTACATAGTTTTAATGTTTTTTTTACAAAAAAAGAGTAAAATTTAGTATAAACGTAATTTTACTTTCGAATGTGCATATTTGCATTTGATTTTCATGAAAATTACACATTTCAGCACTTATACGTGTCTTTGTGTAACCTTTATGTAAATATGTGTGTAATTTTCCTAAAATTTTTTATAGTGCACTACTAGTTTCTCAGATATAGCAAGCAAGCCTTTCTTAGTTGGCCACTTGGTACAATCAAATAATTCGTGCGTCGTATGCCATGATTCGGGTTATACCTTTATCAATGTGTTATCACATGTTACCTGAATTATATTTGCAGAAAATAAAGAATATAAAATTTACAGCCTAGCTGAAATTACAAATGTAATAAAGTATACAGGGTCGTATTTAAAATAATTCAAAAACAAAATTACAAATATAAAATGTTACATTTAAAGCAAACATATTTTGTACTATTGATGTGTATGTAATATATGTATATAATTTACTTCTTCTGCAGACCCCTTCTATAAAATTATACAATAAAGTATATATATATATATATATGTATATACAGTTGAATCCGTTTATTATGACTCCGCCTATATTGACCAACCGGTTATTATGACGTAATTACACTAAGAAGTTTGGTTTTCATATAAAATGCTTTATAAAAAAGTCGGATATAATGACTTCCCTTACAGTGACATGTCGCTTATTATGACCCATTTTTAATAAATTATGTCCGGTTATAATGACAGACATGATTCTTTACACCTCCGGTAATGTTCGTTGATTCCCGACGACGTTCGGCACGTGGCTCGTTTTTGTTTTGAGTCTCAGTGAGTAATTGACGCTTCAAGGTCACGCATTGTTTTTCGTTTGTCGTTTGTGTTTTTCATTGTATGTTGTACATACATACTGTGAAAAAAATGTCATCTCATCGCCGTAAAGCATTTACGATTGAGGAGAAAGGTGCAATAATATGCAGATTAGAACATGGAGAATCTAACTCATCTCTCGCAAAGGAATTTGGCGTGGGTCATTCGACAATCTCAATGATTTTTAAAAACAAGAACCGCATTAAGCAATCGTTCAATTCAAATGTTTTGAAACCGAAGAGGCTTCGAAAATCGCGACAAGAAAATGTTGATGAAGCATTAATTCAGTGGTTTAAAATCATGAGAAACAAAGGAATACCTGTCAGCGGCCCTATGCTACAGGAGAAGGCAAATGTTTTTGCCCCGCGTTTTGGTAATCTCGACTTCAATTGTTCTGCAAGCTGGATCAGTCGTTTTAAAGTTCGACATAACATTGTGGCGGGAAAAATTGTCGGTGAATCTTCGTCTGTTGATCAAAATTCAACAACAAACTGGTTGACATCTGTGTGGCCGAATCTACGAAGACAATTTTCTGATGATGAGATATTTAATGCCGATGAAGCTGAACTGTTTTATAAATTAATGCCGGACAAAACTTTAAAATTTAAAGGTGAGAATTGTAGTGGAGGCAAGTTGTCGAAAGATAGAATAACTGTCATGGTAGCAGCTAATATGAGTGGCACAGAGAAAAAGAAATTGCTCATTATTGGAAAGTCACAAAAACCCAGATGTTTTAGAAGTGTCAAATCATTACCTGTCGATTATGCTAACAATCGTAGAGCTTGGATGACATCAGAACTTTTTGAAAAATGGCTTCGAGATTGGGATCGTGATTTGGTGAAGAAGAAGAAAAAGATTTTATTGCTGGTTGATAATTGCCCGGCGCATCCAAATGTTACTGATTTAAAGTCTATAACACTTGCTTTCCTTCCACCGAATACAACATCAGTACTACAGCCAATGGATCAGGGAATAATAAGATCACTCAAAACGAATTTTAGAAAGAACCTTGTGCTCAAAATGATTAGTTGTCTTGATGCTAATGAAAACAACTCTTCTACAAAAATAACGCTGCTAGATGCAATTCTAATGGTTAATGATGCCTGGAATAAAATGTCACAAAGTACGATTCACAACTGTTTCAAACATGCAGGATTCATTGAAAGCCACGACGGTTTACCTATTCAAATATCAGAACATGAATTTGATGAAGAAGATGACGTCCCTTTATCTTTGTGGTCACGAAACCTAAATTCAGATTCTTTAGCAGCACCGGAAATGTGGGAAGATTATGTTGACATCGATAGCGCTCTCCTCACATCCGAAGAACCCACCGATGAAAATATCGTACAGAACTTTAATGCTAAGGAACAACTCGAAAGTGATGGGGAAGAGGTAGTCGAGGAAGAACCACCTACCGCACAAGAGGCATTAAAAGCTGCAGAATTATTATCACGATTTGTTCATAGCAATATTGAAAATGATAATTTGACCATAGCGATGTCTTCTATATACAATAGTATTAGAGACTGTTTTTACAATAAAATAAAAAAACAAAAGCAGACAAAAATTACAGATTACTTACATCAAAAAATACACTTGTATGTGTATAATGTACTGATTACGTGCAATTTTTATTTTGATTTAATTTGTATGTATACACATGTAGTTACTATGTTTCTCTATTAATAGTTATTTATGTAACAAGTCAGTAAAGTGATACTTTACCGAACGAGTCTGGTTTACGAGCCAAGCGAGTGAAGCGAGCGCGGCGAGTAACAGACGAGTTCGGTAAAGGTACTTTACTGACGTGGTGCATACAAAATTTTATCGCCAACCGTTAAAATTGTTAATTTAAGAAATAAAGATATAATAACTTTTGACAGTTTATGACAGTGACAAACGATTTATTTTTAAAAGTCATCAGTCATGCTACACTGACAGATATTAGCGGCAGGTAAAGTACTTTATTGTACAGTACGATAAAGTGTTTCTTTACCTCCGCAAAACGCTATGGTAACGCATCACTTTACTGACGGTTGGCGATAAAATACTTTACATACATATTTACATAAAAAAGGTTTTTTTTTTCACGAAACGCTTTGTATGACGTCCGCTTATTATGACGTGTTTGTCAATTCCTTTCGATGTCATTATAAACGGATTCAACTGTATGTATATATATATAACTATACTAAGTATAGTTGCGGTAAGAATTTTAGTATTACGAGCCTCTAACACTGAAATTCATACCTCATGTGCATATTACAAAATTATGTGGTGACCACACCTTATTTCAACATTTGTGTGCACTTTTATAATAATGAAAATATTTTAAAAACAGTAACATTAAGTATAGTAAATAGATATATTATTTTAGTTTAAGTAGTTATGAAATAAAAGTCTATAGAATGTCAAAATTTGTTAACGATTTAAGTTTTCATCATGGCCTTTTTAATAACCGTTGTCGGCTATGTTTTATTAAAACATCTTTTCTTGAGATAATAACATTCTTACATTTTGGAACGTATATAGGAAAAATCCTGTTTATGAGGTGAGTGAGTAAATGATTTGACAAATTCAAATTTCCTACACAGCTAGAATCCAGAACCAGACCAAGGTAGGTACTTTCAATTGTGACATTCCTTGTTAAATGTTTGTTACATTTATCCTCAAATAGTGAACACACACTACACATTGTGTCTCAATTATAAGTTGACTTGAAAATTATCGTGTGTTAAATTGTGTGCCGGCTTGCATATGCAAGATGTATTCTAAGAATATCTTTCAAATTTTAAGAACCAGTTAGCTTGATTTTTTTTCTTATTTTCTCTATTTGTTGTATGAAAATAAGCATTGCTATATATCTCTAATAAGGATTAGTAAAGATTGGAGAAATATAATATAGATAAGATAAGAGATCATGGATGTTACCGTCTTTCCATTACCCGCTTTCAAATGTTTGAAGAGGTGGTTATAGAAGGAGAGAGAAGCGTGAATTCTATTAAAACATCAATTGGTAAATATTTCTAATACGGGGCTAAGATTCAAAACAAAAATGAGGTGTGGCCACCACACGACTTTCTTATACGTATGAGCGTTTCAAATCATACAATTTTAAAAATTATTTTATACAAAAATTATTCAAAATCCTATTCTAAGTACTTCCAGTCTCTTAATAAATCTCTACAGGATACATACTTTATGAGATATTTGCAAAAAATGCAACTCGCTAATAGTAAAAGTATTATTTCCGGTCCGAATTTTGAATTCTCATTTATACAAAAAATATTCCAAATCCAACTCTAAATACTTTTATACTCTTGACAAATATATATAGAAAGCACAATTTACGAAATATCTGCAAAAATCGCTATTCGATAAGAGTAAAAGTGCTACTTCCGGTGCGAATTTTGAAATGTCATTTATACAAAAAATATTTCAAATCCAACTCTAAATACTTTTGTACTCTTGACAAATATATATAGAATGCATAATTTGCGAAATATTTGCAAAAATCGCTATTCGATAAGAGTAAAAGTGTTACTTCCGGTCCGAATTTTGAAATTTTTTTTATACAAAAGGTATTGAAAATTAAGCTCTAAATACTTTTGTACTCGTAACGTACCTGTCTAAAAAGCATGACTTGCGAAATATTCGCAAAAAACTGATTTTCGATAAGAGTAAAAGACCTACTTCCGGCAGGAATTTCGAAAAACTTTTTTAATAAAATTCATCTCAAATTTAATTTTGAGTATATATGAATTCTTTACAAATTTGTTTTAACTTAGTAGTTGACCAATAATTGGCAAAATTCGTTTTTTTCACAGAAGTAAACTACTACTTCCGGTCTGCCGATTTTACTGAAAATCTAATCAGATCTCAAGAGGGAGATTATATTCGTAAATATGAAATTTAGAATTGATACCTATAGCGGTTTGACCGCTATCGTGGTCACACACACACACAGACAGACAGACAGACACACACACACAAACACACACACACAAAAAGAGAGAGAAATTTTTTAAAAACTACTTTTTCGGTATCAGGGGACATCAAAACGTGGACATCTGCAAAAATCTCGAGGTCGAAAATTTTCATCATCACAATACTTCCTTATACTACGTATAAGAAAGTAAAAGAGGCACAGATAAACGTTTTACTTTCTTATACGTAGTATAAGGAAGTATTGTGATGATGAAAATTTTCGACCTCGAGATTTTTGCAGGTGTCCACGGTTTGAGCTCCCCTGATACCGAAAAAGTGGACATCTGCAAAAGGTTGAAATTCGATCATCGATACAATACTTCCTTACGTTATAAGAAATTAACAATAAACAATACAAAATGTGCTATTGATTATCGGCAAACTGCGTAGATGTCTGTGAAGGTCATTGAAAATGGCATCACTTCATAAATTTTTAGTTGTTATTCATGTTTGATCCAGAACAACTTAGAGCATGTTAGCTTTCTTATCTCTGCAATTTTCTTCATATCTTGCAGTAAAACATTCATTACTAAATATCGCAAAAATGGGTCATTTAAGATTAGAAAAAATAAAAGCTGCAATCTTAGATAAAAAATCTTTATATCATTTGCACCTCATGATCTCACTTTATATCTTATATATTGAAAAATTTCCATTTAACAAAAAATAAAGCTTTTTCAATACTCTTCCATGTGACTATCACATTGTATCCATGTCAGATAAAATTTTGATTTTCGGTACATTGTTGCTTATAATTTTCAGGTATAACACATGCGGTCATTCAAACTATGTAAAATATATATATTGATGAAGCCTTTGAATTTTATTTTATTCATGTAATTAAAAACATATATTGTAAGTATTTACGCTATATGCATTAGAAAATCATAATATGCAAGCGTGCTCCTGTTCCCAATTTTTTAATTTTCACATAGAAATGCAGCGAAATGCAGTATGAGCTTTAGTACATTTTATAGACAAATATATGAGCTTCCAAATGCAGTAAATAGCTTGACCCGGGCAAACCCGGCGAGTAGTTAAAAGTTTAGTTAAAGTAGTTATTATCTAATTTTCAGCACAGGTATGAAAAAATGATTCTACAAAGGAAACTAATGTATTTTTTAATTAGGAAGTTATAGGTCTGGAAAGTAGATGAAACACTCGTTCTACTGATATATAACACATTAGTAAATATTGATAAAGTATTAGCTTATTTCACTACACATTCAATGCACGCGCGTATGCCTTTCTCGGGAATAATCGGAACGCTCAACTTTAAGGCACTGTAAAACAATAGCGGAAGCTTCAAACAAAAAGCAAACTTGGTAAATAATACTTTAGTATGCACACTTTACTATAGTAACAATTTCGAACATCAAAGATGACATCGCCAAAATGCATTTTTGGCAAATCTCTATATGGACTGAAACCACTGTGCGCCGCCTACATATATACGCGCGCTACCCGCGCCAGTTTCATCGCTCGATTTCTTAATGCAGACGGGGTAGTCGCGCGAGATGCCCCGGAGCCTACGTCAGACTGCGATTTTTAAACGCGCTGAAAAGACGGACTGTTACTTCCGAAAACATATTATTTGTTATCAAACAAATCAGAAAAATTACATACAAATGAGGTATTTATAATTAATGTATCTGTTAAAAGAAATTTGTTACGGGTCAATTTGTCACGGGGGGGGGGGGGCAGTGCCCTGTTGCCCTCCCTGCAGTAGCCGCCACTGGTACTAACTCATATAAACTCTCGGTGTCGTCGTTTTATCTTACAGTAAATGTATCCGCAGGTCGCCGGCAAGCACATGGTATATCTACATATAATGAAATAAACTTTAATTTCGTGGATTATTAAAGTAATAATAATAATTTTACAAACATTAGAACACCAGTAAAAAAAGCAAACGGAAGTTTACTTTTACTTCTACTTGTGCACTAATTTGCATTGCTTTCAATAATCAATACTTATTAATAGTTAATGGCTTTGTTCTAAATATATACTATTTCTTGTCGATGTTGTTTGGCATATTATATGTAACTATCAATGTCAACGCAAGAGAGTCCTAATTTCTCATGCTAGTTATTCATGAGTTTACAGTATGTCTGTTGGAAGGGATCAAATCCAATTTGCATTTTTAAACGAGCAATTCAACAATAATTTCTTATTGGTATAGAAAGCACATCCATCCTTAAAGTAACTTTTCATACCGTAGGTATAACAAGAATGAAGAGAAGAAACACGTATAAAAGAGATCAACGTAATACTATCATTTACAACTAAATAAATGTGTCGCTGGATCATATATAAGACTGTAATTGATTATTCACAGAAACTATAAAATTATAAAAATACCATTGAAGAATTTCAAAGAAGCAAGTAGCATAGCAGTCAGCGAGCGATCTTGCAATACACGTGAATAAAAAGAGATCTCGTCACTGTACCGTATACTTTACATTTACCATTTTAATTAGTGAAATGGTAATTGCACCATGATGTCGTAAAATTAATCGTATGAAATCCGAGAAATAATTTTCAGCATTCTTGGAAATTGTCGCCTTAATATAAAGCACATACATTTGTTAGAAAAATAACAACCATATAAGAAATCAAATCAAAAAAATAAATTATCTGCATTTGTGAAACCATATAATTTAATCCTCTTAGTTATTATACAGTTTTGTAAATGTAAAATGTAAGTATCTATATTTTTATTTTTTCTGTATATACATTTCAGTTGACATACGAAAGCAGAACGTTGGTTGAATAAGATAAAATATGTAATAACTATTAATAACACTAAATGCATAATGGTTTAAATAATAATGGTATACGCTGACAAGGATATGATTATGGAGCAAATATATGAGGATAGTATAATGGTTTGCAAAAGAGAATTCTTGATATAAATTCATAAATTTTGTTTGAACGACGTCATCAACAAATATAGTGGGTTCTAAAAAATATATATCGAATTTAACTTCAGATAATAAATTTTCTACCACAATGGACACTATAGTAGGTACCTTAGGTATTAGTTTGGAGAAATAGGTATATGATTTTTAGTGAGTGTAATAATTTGTTCGATTGTAATGGAAAAACATGTTTTGTGAAACAAATTAAAAAAATGACTATAAGTACTTGAATATTAATTTTGTGGTACAATTTTGAGTAAAATAAATCTAAACAAAATGTTACAATGTAAATATTTTTTAAATATGCTGAATGATTATTTAAAAAACTATATAGATTAGATAGAGGTTCTCAAAATTAAAAATAGTTAAGAACCGTCTGGAATTATCAATATCACAAGAACAACTTCAAAATTTGGCGCTTGAATTAGATTAATTAAATACAATAAATATAAGCAACAGTTAATCAAGGAATTTTCTGGAAACAGAAGGCGCTCAATGTTACATTTATTATTATGTAGTAATTACTAATCATTTTTATCTCGATAGCTGTTAATATCATATATGTATATTTGATATCTCCGTAACATACATTTTTATTATACAAAACATATTCTAATTGTTTGTGCTTTCTATAGGTACTATAACAATTCTAAATAATAAAATAGGTGTGAATTTCTATCACAAAGCCAGTGGAATAAAACCTTAAAATCCGCATATATAATTCATTCAAAATTTAATGATTGCTGGGTGTGGGAAAGGCGGGAGAGGGGCGATAACTCATAAGAGCCCTTGTCCAAGGGTAACAGAAAGGCTTAGTGTGACCCTTAATCTAGGTGCCTACACTGAGAGAAATGAAATGTTCAGTCAACCAATTTCTAGTTGACGCAATAGTTTTCGCTAGTTCCCGGTGAACAATCACTTCAGAATTTTAAATCAAAACGTATGGTTTATCAAGTTTAGGTTATTGAATCAATTATTTTGCGTGTTTAATATAATATTGTGTAGAATATTATTTGAACTTGAACTTTGAAAGAATGTCTCGCGTTGCTAATGCGACACTGTCAATTTATTTGAACATCAATTTACAGTGTTCGATCAAAAGTTGCGAATGATTGAATCTCAGTCATTGAGCAAAAATGTTGAATGAACATTGCTGGCAATAAAAAATTTAAAATAATTGGTTCATTAGTTTGCTTCTGGTTGTCTATTCTGTCTATGTGTAAAAGGTGAAAAGTCTAAAAACTATTGACTGAACAATACCATTTTTCTCAGTGGTAATAAATACTGAATACTGCTGAAGACTACTTCCTTATTTTTTATAAATTTAAATAAGTCCTGATAATATGTTTATAATAAAGTCCTGCATTCATTAAATAGGAAAAAATAATGAAAAAGTCAACAGATAAAACTACAATTATAAGAAGAATAAATTGAGTAATAATTAAAGGCTACAAAACACGGTGAATGCAAAATATTTTTGCAAATAATGAAAGCTGACAAGATTATTTATTATTTTGCGAATCTACGACTATATTTAATAAATAGAAACAATAAAATATAGATACATGATTTAAATCAGAAAATTACTTTATTTTGCGATAAGGTCAATAACGACAAAAATAACAAAGTAGATACAATTTTATGTAAGAAAGTTAGTAGTCTATGATTTATATATGAAGTTGAATAGTGTGATAAGACTAATACATCTGGCAAAATTTTACTTAGAAAATATCAATATCTTTCAATGTCGCCAGCTTTAATATTAAAATAATAAACTATACTCTAAATGATAATTTAATTGAAGGCAATGCCATGCCTTCAATTAAATAATGTAAACTACTACAGTCTACGAATAGTTAAAAAAATTAAGTTTTAACGCTTAGTTAAGTAGGCTATAGGTATGACGATATCTTGCTTACTAAACTAATAGGCATTCTATTTTAATATATTTTGTATGTATTTAATGTCAAAACTATTGGAGCATTTTCTATACATACTGTTACGGGTAGAATATTTACTCTTTTGCCATAAGCTTTATTCTGATGCATTATCCACGCTTGCTGAGGTTTGAAGTACTCACTATCATTACAACTTGTCGGCCAAATATGGTTACCCTATCCGTCGGTCAATCGTAAAGGACATATGAGGAGTTAAGTAAAGTAAAAAGTAGAAATGTGTAAAGTATTATTTTTTAGCTTTCCTCAAGACTGGCGTGTATGAATATATAGTTATAGGTTATTGGTTATTGGTATTGGTCATTCATACTATTTATTACAAGTGCTGCCTACGTTTCGACTACCATCCTAGGCGCCATTTTCAAAATTCTTATTTGTTTCCCGCGTTTGCCTAAAATTTCAATCCGGAAAATAAGAAGTCAAATAATAGTTATTTATGTACCAAGTCAGTAAAGTGATACTTTATCGAACGAGTCTGATTTACGAGCCAAGCGAGTGAAGCGAGCGCGGCGAGTTCGATAAAGGTACTTTACTGACGTGGTGCATACAAAATTTTATCGCCAACCGTGAAAATTGTTAATTTTAAAAAGAAAGATATAATAACTTATGACAGTTTATGAGAGTGACAAACGATTTATGTTTAAAGTCATCAGTCATGGCTACGTTGACAGATATTAGCGGCAGGTAAAGTACTTTATTGTACAGTACGATAAAGTGTTTGTATACCTCCGTGAAACGCTATGGTAACGCATCACTTTACTGACGGTTGGCGATAAAGAATATTTATTGAAGACAATTTAATTCATCTGTCAAAAACATGACATTTTAATACACGCTGTGTTAGTTTGCCATCGGATAAACTGCATGTTTGCTAGCGGATAAACTGCATGTTGATTTTCCATGGCAACGAAAATTCAATTCTGACAGTATCGTTCAAATAAATTTCATACATAAACATATGTATTTTTCTCTTTCTTTTGTATATGTATTCAAAGGAATGTTAAAAAAAATATTTCGGTTTATTAATATTAATTAAATGATTCATTAAATTGTCTTACCAAATACCATTCGAGTTTGTGTTTATTTCCGGAACAAACTTTCATTTTGACAAAACTCAAACTTTGTTGCTTAAGGGTAACACGACTCGAACAAATAACAAAATGTAAAACCGCTCCACCTTCGGTGTCGCGGTTTTACCATGTTATTTGTTCTCGTCAGTTACCAAGCAACAAAGCTTTCGTTCAAAATGAAAGTTTGTCCGGATAAACACAAACTCTTATGGTATTACCCCCGACAATTTAATTCATCTGTCAAAAACATGACATTTTAATACACGCTGTGTTAGTTTGCTATCGGATAAACTGCATGTTGATTTTCCATGGCAACGAAAATTCAATTCTGACAGTATCGTTCAAATAAATTTCATACATAAACATTTATATTTTTCCCTTCCAAAATGAATCGTTTCGGCAGTGCTACTATAGAAAAAATAAAAGATGCCGTTTCGAATACCATGCCTAACAATACAAAAAAAACGAAAGCCTCAATATGGAAGCAATTCGTGCAATTTTGCTCTGAGAGAAACTATAAATTGGACGGCAATACACCAGTTAATGTAATTGCTAGTATACTAGAAGACTGGGCCTATAATATGAAGAAAAGAGATGGGACAGACTACAAAGAATACGTTATCAAAACTATCTGGAACACTACTGCAAAATGTATTCAAGAACAATATTTCAATGAATTTGGCATAATTTTTGACCCATTTAAGGATATTATTTTTCAGTCAGCTCGCAATGCTAAAAACGCAAAAAGAAAAGAACTGCAAAGCAATCCCAATAAAAGAAAAAGGAGTGCTACTGCTTTAACTAAGGAAGAAATTATAAAAATGATGAACTTATGGGACGAGAACACACCAAATGGATTGCAAAAGAAATTTTTCCATATTGCTGCATTTGAGTTGGCTTGGAGAGGGGGAGAAGCTGTACAGTGTAAAATTCATTATTTTAGAACAGAAAAAAATAATGCCGGAACATCTACAGGTAGGCTCGAATACAATCCGATATTTTCGAAAACAGCCCAGGGTGGAGATAAGAAACTTAACGATAGTAAGTGGCTCACGGAAAAAAAAAAATCCTGATTTATGTCCTGTTAGATTGTTTTATAAAATTCTAAGCAAAAGAGGATCAAATATTCTTACTGATCGATTGTTTTTGATAGTGAATCAGTATTATGAAACAAAAGGCAGCAAGGGATGGTACAAAAATATGCCTATTGGTCGAAATGAACTCTCTAAATGGACCAGAGATTCAGCTATCAAAATTCACCTTAATGCCGACAATAAATATACCAATCATTCAAATCGAGCAAGTGCTGTTTCAACATTGGCCAAAGCGGGAGTAAGTGATCTGCAAATCACTAAAATAACAGGCCATTCAAACACAAAATCCTTAAAATCTTACCTCCAGTTTGATCCAAATCATCACTCAGAAATTGTAACAAATCTAAGGAACAAAAATAATGTAAATAGTGTTCAGTCGGCTACGAATAAAATAACTTACAATAACTGTACGTTTTCTAACTGTACTTTTAGTAACGATTAAGCTACTATTTACCTATGTATTGAATGAAATGTTGTTTTTTGCGTTGATTAAATAAAAGTATTTTTGTTTATTAATGTTAATTAAATGATTCATTAAATTGTCTTACCAAATACCATTCGAGTTTGTGTTTATTTCCGGAACAAACTTTCATTTTGACAAAACTCAAACTTTGTTGCTTAAGGGTAACACGACTCGAACAAATAACAAAAGGTAAAACCGCTCCACCTTCGGTGTCGCGGTTTTACCATGTTATTTGTTCTCGTCAGTTACCAAGCAGCAAAGCTTTCGTTCAAAATGAAAGTTTGTCCGGATAAACACAAACTCTTATGGTATTACCCCCGAAAAAAAATTACTTGCAGGTATTTGAAGTTGGTTGGGTTAGAAAGTGTGTCCTTGACAAAATATTTTTTAAATGAAAAATTTATGTTCTTGCTTTTTAAGAAAATTAATTAAGAAAAACCTTATTTCCTTATTTGGTTATATATGAGAATAAAAAGTAGTGGAGTCAAGTATTATTTGACAAATATTTTTTGGCAAAATAATGTCTATACTATTCGTTAATAGCCTCTAAATCATGAAAAAGAATTTCTTTTAATATTTTAATAAAAAATGAGGTGTGGCCACCACACGACTTTCTTATACGTATGAGCGTTTCAAATTATAGAATTTTAAGAATTCTTTTATACAAAAATTATTCAAAATCCTATTCTAAGTACTTCTATTCTCTTAATAAATCTCTATATAATGCATACTTTGCAAGATATTATCAAAAAAGTGCTATTCGCTAAGAGTAAAAGTGCTACTTCCGGTCCGAATATTGAAATTTCATATATACAAAAAATATTGAAAATCCAGTTCTAAATACTTTTGTACTCTTGATAAATGTATATAGAATGCATAACTTACGACATATTTGCAAAAAATCGTTATTCGATAAGAGTAAAAGTGGTACTTCCGGTCTGAATTTTGAAATTTCTTTTATTCAAAAGATCTTGAAAATTATGTTTTAAATACTTTTATACCCGTAACGTACTTGTCTAAAAAGCATGACTTGCGAAATATTCGCAAAACACTGATTTTCGATAAGAGTAAAAGACCTACTTCCGGTAGGAATTTCGAAAAACTTTTTAAATAAAATTATTTTCAATTTTAATTCTAAATATATATGAATTCTTTATAAGTTTGTTTAAACTTAGTGGTTGACGAAATATTGTCAAAATTCGATTTTTTCGCTGAAGTAAACTGCTACTTCCGGTCTACCGATTTTACTGAAACACTAATCAGATCTCAAGATGGAGATTATACACGTAAATAAAAAATTTGGAATTGATATCTACAGCGGTTTGACCGCTATTGTACACACACACAGACAGACACACACACACACAGACACACAGACATTTTTTAAAAACCACTTTTTTGGTATCAGGGGACTTGAAAACGTGGACATCTGCAAAAATCTCGAGGTCGAAAATTTTCATCATCACAATAAAGTACTTCCTTATACTAAGTATAACAAAGTAAAAATCAGTTATGAACTATAGAAACGCTGTTTGTAATTTTATACTTTAAATGAGAACCTACCTTATCTATGTACAAGATTTTTTGAATGTATATAAGCTTCCTAACGCTAAGAATGCTATACCTATGGGTACCGACTGGAGCTGCAGATATCAATGTAAATAAATATTTGGATACTTACAGGTTAAAAAGTATTCAGAATTAAGTATCTGCACCAAACTGTAATATTCTCGGATCCGCGTCCAGTCTGACAGGACACCGGCTCCACTTTTGATATCTATGAGGGCAACAACACTGGAGTTTAAGATAGGAGATTAGGAGCCGAGTCTCTGATAGAAGATATGAATCCACAATTTCGCATATCAGATACCTTCATATTCATATTATTGGAGAGAATTTAAGATACGTAAAATACTGGGAGAGTTTAATAATGATTTGGATGCATAGTCTTAAAAAAGGATAAATGCAACGCCCGTAGGTACCTATAATAAAAGCAGAGTACTGGGCAGGATATTATATTATTTATTCTTTCATCAGATCTATAAAAAAAATTAATTACGGGTAATTGGTAATTACAAATTACTAATTATCTTACAATAGCCACACGAAGACATACACCGCTGGTCTGAGCAGATCTGGAATGCGGCTATCAGTAGAAAACGCGCACAGTGTTGCCTTATGTATTTCAAACATTTTTCCCGGTATCGACTTATAGACTATGCACTAACGTAATGTAAACATTAAACATTTTGTTGTTGTGCATTGGTTAGGTCAGGCTAGATAAACGTCAGTGAACGTCATGTAAACGTTACGAGTGCATTTAATGCTTCCGTACAGACAGAACACAATAATCAGTTTAGAGGTAGCAACGTTTTAATAAAATTGGAATAATTCTGCGTAAGCAATGCTATTAATGTAAAAAGATCGCTAGAAAATTAAACTAAAATATTCTTGAAAAATTAAATTACAAAATTAAACTACCGTATATTAGAATTAAACTAAAATGTTTTTTAAACTAATTAGTAAAAGGAAATATTTTATTTTATAAAATTTAGTACAAAAATTCTATAAATATTAATGGAGTAAATGTTCAAATAAACCGCCTGCTTGCTCTTGACAATAACCAAGCCTGTAGTAAAATTCATTCCGTACGTTGGCAAGTGTTTCAAGCAATATACTATTGGCAGTGTTGACAATCTTTTGCCGTAATTCTTCCAAATTTCTAGCTCGCTCATGCGCATATGTATAAACTTTTTCCTTGATACAGCCCCAAAAGAAAAAATCTAACGGCGTCAAATCGGGCGAGCGAGGTGGCCATTCTATCGTGCCGCCTGAACCTATTATACGGTTAAGAAAAGTTTGTTGAAGAAATTGCCGTACAATCCGTGCAGTGTGAGCTGGACAGTTATACTGTTGAAACCAAATCTCTTCAACATTAACATTGAGAGCACAAACGGTCGGCATGATATTAGTTTCGAGCAATTGCAAATATCTGGCTGCTGTAAGTGTACCATCAATAAAAAATGGACCAATAATATGATCACCCAATATACCGGCCCACACATTCAATTTTTGAGGATACTGGGTATGAAGGGGCAAAAACAGATGTTTATTTTGCTTTGACCAATATTTAGTAATCATTGGATTAGAACGACCATGTAAATAGAACGCAGATTCGTCCGTAAATAAAATGTTTTGTATAAAATTATCATTTTCGACGACTCGTGCCATTACACTTTCACAAAAGTTAATGCGCCTTACTTGATCTCCAAGAAAAATTTCCTGGCGTTTTTGTATGCTGTAGCTACGATACCTTTGCCTATTCAAAATCTTTCTAACAGTACGCGCTGGGATATCAACCTGTTCAAATATTTGCCGTGATGAACATGGTTCATTTTGCTCAACAGCACTACATACATTAACTTCCCGTTGTTCCCTTTCCTCGCTCAGTATCCGTATACGACATCCTTTGCTCTTCTCAATGCATTTATGGCAGTCCGTAATACATCCAACAGATTCGAATTTATGAACAATGTTCAAAACTGTTTGAACGGCAGGGACGGGTCTATTTTCAAATGAAAATATGAAACGACCAACTACTTCCTGTGCTGTACTACCTGAATAGTACCATTTAATTATTTGAATTCTTTCTTCCGTAGTGTACATCTTAGACAGTGTCAGTAACTCAAAATCAAAGAAAACTGTCCGCGTGAATATACGATTTTCTATTAAATGCCATTTGTGTCATTATTAAGTACTGTCATAGTTATGATGCCGGACTAAATTATATTGGCAACCTCGCTTGCTACCATATGTACGAAATACATGTATTTTATCCCGCATTCTAATAGTAAACAGACCAGCGGTGTATAAGGTACAACATTTTTGGTATAACAAATAAAATTGTTGTACCTACCCTATGTCCTCGTGTAAGATAATTACTAATTTGTAATTACCAGTTGCCCCAAATTGATTTATTTTATAGAACTGATAAAGAAATGAACAATATTTCGAAAGGTTAATAGCCGAAAAGTCATTTTCTTTTATCATATCCTACCCAGAATTCTGTTTTTATTAAAGCAGACAATATTTACTACCAAAATTAAAAAACTGTTTTACAGTAAATATCACTAATTTTACAATTAGGTACACACAAACACACACACACACACACACACACACACACACGAACGCACGCACGCACACACACACACACACACACGCGTACACGCGCATACCTATATATTAAGTAAGTATTTACATTGCTTTTAATTACCGATCCATAGTCATTAAAATAAGAGATGTACCTAAATACATTTGTACCTAAATTGCCGTCGGAATATTTTATCATTCCTATATCTAATTTTACAAAAATACAAGTTAATAAAACTGTTTTGCAAATCTTGCTTTTACCTATTACCTACATAATAAATAAATCAATATCAAACAAAGAGATTGATTATGTATGTGTAAAGAAAGTTAAGCATGGACTTACCTAAACATACAACATACTAGTGTACTCAGTCGCACATTAATTTTCTACAAACATACATGCACATTGGACTGATTAACAAAGAAAGTAATGTTTCTTTTTCTCGAAATCTACAGTAAAGTTAAATCTAGTATGTGTTGGAGATTATTAAGAACTGTCAAGATGAGAATTCAATATCAATTATCTGATTATATCAGTTTTGAAACTGAAAACAAGATGTCAAAAAATATCTTCAAATAACGAGCACTTGATTGGTGTATGAGTTTACTAGTGTCTAAGCGGTAGCAATAATCAGTGTAATAAATAATAACATTGTGAATCTAATAGTGTTTGTGTATATAAAACACGCCAGTACCGAAATCAGCAGTATTCTCCCACCTATATTCACTGGCAGTTATAAATATACCATGAAGCTTGTCAAATTTGAGGCGGGATAGAGGTAATGGGCTATTTGATTCGTCGATGCAAGATGTAAACGCCAGAGAAACCGCCTGTTATACCATTGCTCCGCCCAAATGACGCTTTTCAAACTCAGAACGTCCTAGTATTTCGTGGTGTGTGGATCGAAGCTAATTCGGCTCACATGGTGTGATTGTCAATGGGATTCGATCTTCATCAATTTGTAACGTGATTATGTTTCGGTGTTTTAAATATAATTAACAACATGTGAACTACGGATACCTACTGTGAATTTGTATTTTTGTGGGTGATTGCGCGTAGATAGGTACGATGTGAAAACGGGAAAAGTTTATTCTATGGCAGAATGGCGACATTAACATCCAACCTGGTGCACCAAACACATCAGTTTAGTAGAAATGCCGAGAGCACAGATGGTTCCATTTCTATGGATTCAAATTATGACAGAGATTCTCCCAGTAATGATGTAGACAATGAGAGTTGTTGTAGTGAAGACACTGTGTTGTCAGTGGGTAACGAAAATCCGGTCGTCGAAGCGGATACTTTATCTTTTAAGAACATAGAGAATCATCTCAACGCGATATCGAAAATAACGAATACAACATTAGATCCAGAAGGTTCACATAAAAGCAATTCGCCTAGTCCTTTAAGTAATCGTTTCAGCCCGTCATCTAGTATTAAGTCAGCGTCTGATTCGCCCAGTTTTTCGTTTCGCAACACAGACTATGAAAAATCAAGTCCCAATTCACCCGTTGAGTATATTAATACGATCTTTAGACCTAGTCTCTGTTCACCGGCGAGTCCTAATAATCAAAAGTTACAGTTTACATCAGGACCGAGTTCTCCGGAAAATTCAAGTCCAAAACCACCTGATCTGCAGCACTTTTACCTGCGGCAAAATCTTGGAAAAAATATTTCGAATAATAATGAACCTAATAATAGTAGTTTAAAGTTTTCGATAGACAATATATTGAAAGCGGACTTCGGTAGACGCATTACAGATCCTATAAATATAAGGAAAAGTAAACCGAAAAAAGTCATTTCGGTGGAAACGGAAAAATCGTTGGACGAAATCGGCAAGAGCGGTCCCGTTGACTTAAGTAAACCTGACGATGGAAAAACGGATAAAAGCTCAACCGAACAGACGTCTTCTACAAATCAACCAATATTATGGCCAGCATGGGTGTATTGCACCAGATATAGTGATAGACCTAGTTCAGGTATTTATACTTCTGTATTATCTATTAAAGTGTTTATGATTTTGTTAGAAATCAACTATTTATTGATATGAACTAACTAAAAATATCTTTTAATAAAATATAGATATAATAATTCCATTATTTTAGTATCTAACTATCAACTTGCCATAAAAGTGAACTGGAAACATTGAAAATTGAATACGATAAGACTTTTTGTTTTCTTTATTTTTCAAGAAATAACTAATATATAAATATTTGGAATCCAGTTACAAGTATTAGCTGCACAGTTCACTTTTAATAGTAATAATTTCTTAAAGGGTAGAAGCTAATTCTCGGTTCCTATTTGTTGCATAAAATATTATACACTGCGTTAAATGATCCATTGTAAGTCGCAGGGGAAAATTAGGAGAAGCAGATTTCAGTTGTACCTACTCGTCATTTTTCATAATTATTTATTAAAGAGGTAACTTTGTACATATAGGTATAAGTTTTTTTTATTTGTTGTATGCCTTTCTCTTTTGCCGGTTTGCTATTAAGTATAAAGCCAAAATGCATGCACCTATATACATAATCTTTATCTATCAATATCTTACATTTAGAAACAGTTTGGGCCGTTCCAATATATTTCGATTTATTATACCTATAAGTTGTGATAAAAGTAAATACAAGTATTCACATGCTCCATCATCCTATATAATACTGGAGTGGTGCTAGTGGTAATTTAACTTTCCGTGTAATATGCCGTACGTAATTTCAAAATGCAAATATGCAATTAATTAACCTACCTAAAACGTCCGATATTTCTTACACAAATGAGGTAAAAAATTATACCTAATATAAAAAAGTACAAATCTTTAATACGATTACTAAAATCCACCGTTCGCTAAAAACAAAAATCCGAAAAATCCCAAACGGAAACATACGAATACGTACAACTAAGACATTAACTACTCTGTAAAGTAAATGTATGTTAAGAGATGAAATTTCATCTCTCAACTATCCACCCACACATGGCCCATCATACCAATTTTACATAGTATGTATTTACATATATCTACTAGAGGACCAGAATATCTTTCTTGGGCCACAATTCTATAACATACAATTGAATCATGCTATGAATTAGTGTATATACTAACTCATAGGAAGTAAATATGGGCATTATATTTTAGCCAGTGTGTTGTAGAACATACATGCAGGTTGGTAGGTAGTTCATAGTACCTATCTATATATAAATATATATATATATATAAATATGTACTTATATATATATATATATATATATATATATATATATAATACAATTTATTCTTGGACGGTTTGTAGGTCTGGTATAAAACTCAACATAAGAATTTGAGTATCTTTAATTGTAGCATTCTTTTAAATACATAAAACATACATGTTTCGGACAGTCTGTGTGTCCTTTTTCAATGTTAATATAAGAGGATATTAAAAATCATACACCCGCGACGACAACATCCCGTTTATCGCTTATTAAAACATCTAAAGCAAGTCAAATGGGATATCTTTAGCGTTCAATATTAAATACATATATGTATTGGATATCTTTAGCGTTCAATATTAAATACATATATGTATTTAATATTGAACGCTAAAGATATCCCATTTGACTTGCTTTAGATGTTTTAATAAGCGATAAACGGGATGTTGTCGTCGCGCGTGTATGATTTTTAATATCCTGTTATATTAACATTGAAAAAGGACACACAGACTGTCCGAAACATGTATGTTTTATGTATTTAAAAGAATGCTACAATTAAAGATATTCAAATTATTATGTTGAGTTTTATACCAGACCTACAAACCGTCCAAGAATAAATTGTATTATTATCAAAAACCTTAGGTCAATAAGAAAATTTAACCGTATAATATATATATATATATATATATATATATATATATAGGTATATTATTATGTTACTTTCTCGGAATCTCTTAAATATAACAAAAAATCTCTTGATAGTGCAACTTTGTTAAAATTGCTCATAATTAATAGTTTTAGATTGTTGTAATATTAAAAAGCACAAGCAAATAAATGAAAATGAATAGAAATTTTTCCCGTCGGAATTAGTTATTATAGGTATGTACCTACGGTAATTACAGTCATATGCATTTTGCTTGTCCCACATTGTTTTTAAGAAATTGTCAAATTAGTCAGAAATAGGTACTCAAAAACTTTTCAATTTTGGAAAATTGCAAAGACATTTTCGAATCGTCTCGATCAGATATTTAGGTATATATAATTTAATAAATATGTACTTTTCATCAGTATCAGCGAAGTCCAAACGTGACTATTTTTCTTCATAGAGAAATCACTATTAATAATTTATTAATTACGTTGTAATTCGGAATGGTCTTGGACAACAATGTGGTGTGTAGTACACTTGAATTTAAGGAAACATGCTTTTACAGTTTTAATCTATTCGTAATTAATCATCTAAAATGGGTTTTAAGATTAAGTTACCTGCGCGCTCTATTTCTAGTTAATTTTGGTAATCATGGTATTTTTAGAAATATTTTCATATTTTCCTGATATTATCTTTAATATTTTATAATTGTAGTCTACGTCTTGGAAACAAATGCGAAATGAAATAATGTTTTTGGTACTTACTTCGGGTATTAGTTTACAATATGACATAATTTCAGCAAATGCATAAAGGACCAGATTATTACGTATGACATTTATAGTTATTTGTATCTAAAGAGTATCTATAAAGATCAATAATAGAATCTTGGTGTATGGCGCTAGTTCTTTAACTATATTAGTGTTTTGAAATTAAAAAACTTAATACGTAACTTTCTTGTAGTTATCCACACGGGTCTTGAAGGTCTGTTATCACTGTTGAAAATTTGAAGCGTGATAGTGTTAATTTTCACCTAGTCAATTATTTTCGTGTTGATTTTGACGAGATTTTTAGTCAATTTTACGAATACTCTGTTCAAGGCCAAGTGATAATATTTTCGGGTGTTATTTCTACGTTGGAATATAAAAATTGACATTTTTTCCTAGACATCCACATTTTAATGACGTTTGAACCAATCAGAATCAGCGCATCCACGTGTTCAGTTATGAGCAGTCATGCGCTAACCGTTATAAATATTACGCATATCAAAATTTAGGTAAATGCAGACGACTTATTACTTTTAGTGCGTGTTGTGCGTATGTGAAGAATAATACTTATATACTGGTAAGTTTAATATTTATAATACATAAAGTACATAGAATATTATGTTATATTTTTATTAGCCATGGATATTTCTTTTTATATTCGGCTCAAATACAAAAACGACATGAAGTGGTGTAAAATAAGTCTGTTAACGTACGAGAACTTATTACAAAAAGGTAGCCACATTATTTTATTATTTACTTAATAGAAAAAAATTGTTGGGTCTCAAAATTAAGCGTAGGTATTTTACATTGTACATATTGAATACATCTCCATATAAAGGTAAACAATCGTTTAATGTGTTCTCAATATCTTTACAATTACAATACTATCGTCGTATTTTTCAAGATCAAGGTGTTCTATTTTCCCTCAAATAAGAAGTTTAATATTATAGCCGAATCGGTATGATTATAAAAATAAAAACACCGAACACATAAACATTGTAGCTTAACTCGAATTAATTTTTATCCTTCATGTCTAGCTATGTGATAAATGATAAAATGATGCAAATCGTTATTAGATAATACTAAATAGCTTGTGGGCAATAATATATTTTTATTACATGTTATATTAAATGAACAGAGTTGTTGGGTAATGTGAACACAATACCTATTATATAGAAAGAAAAAATATAGGGTCGGTCGAGCCCATTATCAAAAATTAGAGCATGCTGTATTTGTATACAGTCGCGCAATTTCTAGGTCTCTAGATATTTGCCGTCTATTGTAAAATTTACTTCTGCTTCTTTAACAGTTTTTACTGTCTCTTTTGTTTTTATGAATTATAAAAGTAATTATTAATTTTTTTTTAATAAAGTCACGTTAGCCAACATTAATTAAGCGAAAGAGAAACCTGTTTCTTGAATCGTTGCAGGTCATCCCAAAAGGTTATTCCAAAAATTTTATATACCTCTTGTCTCAGAATAAGAAGTGATTCAAATATCATACGAAAATGGTACATATTTTTATGAATTTTTTTTTTAGTTCTTCCACAGACAATTTTAAATTTAAATTTCTTTTTTTTGAAAAATATTTATCCAGTATCCGCCATATTTTATTACATAACAAAGCCATAACATGTGAACATTATCTTATATTTTTGATTTGGTTTATTATACGTTGCTATGCTATTAAATACAGTCTGCACGTTTAAGTAGAGATTTTTTATAAATTATTAACTGGATTTTTCAGCTATGTGTTCCAGGTTTTGGCGAGAGATTTGAATCACTCCTTTGTCTGAAACAGGATATAATAGATTTATTTATTATATATTATTACAGAATTAATCATTATTGCACGTTTTGTAGTCAAAGAAGAGTTTAATATCCTTGAAAAAGAGATTTACTCCGTAGACTCTGTAGGTGCTAAAATTGATGCTGATTTTATACTTGAATATATCGAAATTAATGAAAGAGGCGTTATAATTGAAGTCAAAGAGGAAACGCTTGATTACATTGAATTAGATACACTACCATCCACGGTAACAGTTAAAAATGATCTAGATGTGTCTTTTTCGGACGTAGGAAGTATCATATCGTCTGAAGAAACATCGGATACTAAGGCATGCATTCCTTTCTAAATGAAGATGAAAAAATATTTATAATACGTAATAATTTGATTATGTTTTAGCTTGTGAAGAATTATCTACTAAGCATCTTGCCAGGAAAGCAACTGATAGAAGAATATCAAAACACTGAGCAGTTATGCGATCGTTCTCGAAAACTGTTGGTTAATTTAGTAGTAAGCTATTTAGTAGAAAATTGCCCAAATTCGAAGCCTAGCAAGTTAGAAAAAGAAATATGTGCAAAATCTATTATCGATCTATTTCCCAAATTAAAAGATAGAAAGAGTAATCTTGGTTATGTGAGTATTATATTTCATACAATAATATATTAAGCAATGCAATGTCCAAAACCTTATATTTATATGTCACTTTGAAAGCCTATCATAATTAGCTATTTTTTTTGTAGGCATATTGCTCTTGTTAAAAGTGGTAGGCTTTTCTAAAGCGATATGTTGACTATATCTAATGTATCTATCATATGTCAAGAAGTTAATATTAGTTGCTCTTGTCAGTATTGTCAATAAATTTATATTTTTTTATTAATTCAGAATTATGACATTATTTGTAGGAAGCTTTCTATAATCCCAGTACAGGGAGTGGATTTATTACCAATCGACTAAAAACAATAAAGAGAAATAGCACTACCAATTTAAAATCGCTAGATAAAAGAAGGTGCATGGATAACAAGGAAAATATCGATTTGGTTGAAGTTCAAGAGGACATTAAGTTTTTAAAATTCAGTACCAAAGACACGCCTACCGAAGAAATATTTCAGCGAATGAAAAATACATTCGCATATCGTAGAACTATAAGTAATAAGTTGGAAGAATTTCCCAGATTTTTAGATACCTATGGCTTGGTAAGTTTTCTCTCTTCAATTGTCTACTTTTACAACTTCTTTTATAAATTTATATATTGTAGATTAATCAAGATTTTGAACTAATCTATCCGAACAAAGATTACCCAACTAAAGAAAGATTTGTGGAATTTAGAGAAAAAATATTTAATATTTATAACAATACAATTACAAAAAAGACGTTTAATCCCATTTTGGATGGTGTGGATGGTAGGTAATGAATCTATACTATATAATCATACTAAAATAGGTATAATATGTGTTATTCTCTATTTCGTAATAAAATATAATTTTAAATTTCCTTTTGTGTTTTAGTATGGGATAAAAATATAAATGCCATTATAGCTCTCATACATCTGTTACCTCCTACAGCACAAGGAAGGTATAAAGCACAAAGAGAGGCTAGAACGAGTGCAGAAAGTCGATTTATTTATTTTCAGAAGGTATCACTGAGACCACATTATACGCGTATGGACTATATTTCTTATAAATTCTTTTGTTTTAGACTGGAACTCCATTAACGGATATATTTGCTAAAAAAGTCACGAAACAACCTTTTCTTGTGGGTATAGGAACCTCAAAAGCTTCAATATACCAATATTATGTTTGTATGGATAACAACCTATTTGAAGCAGGAAAGGAAAGTTTCGACGGTATTGATCTCTTGTTCAAGATCCATTTTGTTTTTGATGTACAATATGATATAAATTTAAAAGGCGTTTATTCATTCCTAGAGTCAGAGTTTTATAAAATTCAAGATCATGTAAATATAACACCTAGAATGCGGGAATTACGGGCAAAACTGTACAAGAATTAGAAAAAAATTGTACTTCCTTTTAATTTTTTTTTAGTTTGCAGTTTTTTTGAATAATAGGTTTTCTTCAAGTATTACAAAATTGAAAGTTATCCAAAAATGTCAAACCCCTGACAATAATGTCTATGAAATGTTTGATTTAGATAATTTGATGATGCATACAATATGTTATGAAATACATTATCCTTATGACGAAGATATTAATATTATCATTGCTAAATATGCTGTGATATAATCAATATTGAATAATTTTATTCAACTGCACAAGATTTGAAGTAACTGTAAAGTGTTTAAACATTACAAAATCTGGACTTTTCTGGATTACTTTGTATTATATTCTACCTCTTATATTATGAAGCTGTTATTTGTTTAGTTTTGGAAATATTTTTATGTTCATTAACAATACAGTTTATGTACTTTTCATATTTTTCAAATAAAAATGGAATAAGTGTATGTATTTATATACCGACTTTTATTTTGTAATATCATTTATATTTCCCAATTGTTACTTTTATCAATTAATTCTATTTAAGATACATTTTATCATTATACTTTGACAGACGCAGTTAGTTTCATAAGTAATTAATAAATAATATTCAGTAAATAAGTAATTGAAAATTCTGTGTCATTATGTTGGAGAAACTATATAATTGTTGTTAAGCGTTTTGTGAGTTGGAACTAAACATAATCATACACCTGGTATTTGACAATTATATATTTAAAGTACATGTACATTTCATGTGTCATGTACACGGCATATGAATTTTATGTACTTTTTAACTATATTAGCCTTGTATATAACATTTTTCTAATTGTTAACTCAAACATCAATTAATAAGGAATCTTGGATAATTACCGCAATATCTAATTTAGAAAAAGAATGATGTAAACAATATAGATAAAATTTATATGAAGCTATTCGTATATCACAATAGTATATATTGTTTCAATATGAAATATAATTGAAGACCATTCTTGAATTATATTTTATATTAAAAAAATATATACTTACTGTGTGCTGCAAGAAGCGGTTAACGGCCAAAGGTAAGTAAAGTAACTTTATCTTCTTAAAGTAGTAAATATGACTAGGAACAAGTAGCATATGTCTAGAGGAAAAAGACACGATGTCTAGCAAAATCTTAAAAATCGTCTCATTTATAGTGATATTTTGACTATGGAAGTAGTGATTTTGATTAGATAAAATTGTAAAAATCAACTCCCAGTAGTGTAATTTCAATGAATGAATTTTGACAAATCGACACTCCGATTATAGACACTTTTTTACTAGATATTCTTGTCAAAGCTTAACTCAAGTAATCCTAGTCAAATTAACTCGAAATAGGAGTGGACCTCTCCTGACTATTAAAAAGTGTTAAAATTTTCAACAGTGTAGGGGTACTTATTAAATATTAATAATCAATGGCAAAATTCGCGTTTTCTGCTTCTTACCTTCACGTGAAGGGTGAAGGATATCGTTGCGGGCGCTCTTTCTCACTAGCATAACTTATGTAATTCATGTCATTATTACTTCTTATATATTATACTTACCCTTCTGTGACAGGTAATAAAACTTATTTTGTATATGAAATTAATGAAAAACATTCTGAAACAGATATTTTATTTTACAGAAGTAGAATTGTTGTATTTCAGAATGTTTTTCTTATAATGCTGACTGGTGAAAGTTTGTTATTATAGTAAATATTTAAACTGTTTCTTAGCGCCAGCTTAAACCTTGGATACACATAAAAAATTCTTAATTTGAAGGTTTGTACTAAGCTGATGAAATTCCCCATAACTGTTGCGGATATATGTATAACATATATATCAGTTCTTCCTTTTAATGGCGAAAAGGTAAAGTAACAAAGTTATATATAGGTATAGGCAGCAAATGTTTCTATCGTATATTATAATCACGAGTTAATTGTTTCTTTTAAACTTTGATTCATTACATTTAATATCCAATTTGGAATATAAATTTCATGTACAAACTTCCCGACTTATTTTGAAGATATACCTATGTTTTAAAGAATTTAGCGTTTTTCTTCGTAGAGAACATTCCTCCTTTTGAGCGAATTAAGTAACTTTCAGTCGGTTTGTTGAGATTATGTTCCTTTCAAATTCTAATCAGCAAGCAAATTACTCAACAGTTCCCGCGACCACTTCTTTATACGTCTCCTTAGAATAAACGCCTGCCAAATTATTGAGAAATAAAATAAACATGATTGGCCCAACCACCGATTTCTGCGAAACTCTATGCCGAAGATGCAATTGCTCTGATTTGAAATCACGTATCTCAACGAGTTGTGTTAATCAGGCACGAATTTATCCATGAATTGGCATCACTATGTATACTGAATTTAAACATTTAATAATAAAGTATGATGGATCATATTGAAAACCTTACTAAGTTCCAGAAAGACATCGGCATATTTACGGGGCCCCACTCAACAATGAAACTACGACTTTAAAAGGTTTCGTTCCAGCAGTAGTACAGCTTTCAGTTATGAAATATTAAAATGAAATTCAGAACATAAATAAGCAAAGGTTCAATGCATGCTGGACTGGAATTAGTTTTTAACATAAAATTTCTGAAACTGTGTTATGATGTTTCTAGTTTGTTCAACTTTGAGGTTGAAATGTAGGAATAAATAATTTTAATTATAAGTAAATATTTCCAGCAAATCCTTAATTAATTCCTTGTATGCAATTTAATGCAAAAAAAATAATAAAGAAAACAAGAATTTCTGTTAGTTGTTTCACTTAAACGAATACCTTACAAGTCCGGAATTTGCACTTGCGCATATGTCGCCTCCTCCTTACGTCCTACCTCATAGCAGTTAGTCAGCACCTCTGGGTAAGCCCTCTTAAGACCATCGTCGATCGCGCTCGAATAAAACACCATCATGTGACATATCTAGTAAAAATGTTATAAGAAGAAGAAAACAAAACTAATTTATTAACCTTGATAATTTCCATAACTAAGGATATCGTTTGGTTATTACAAATTTGAAGAATAATTGTCTTTTTAGGTACTCTGACCGTTTAGAGTATATTTCGAAAAATGCCATCAGGAAAGAGCGAATTATCAGACAAGTGGTTAAAGAATGGAATTCATCGGGTTCTCAAAATATTGCTGCATACTTACACAAATTGAAATCATTGGACTAATTTAAGTATCGACTGTAATCATTTTCTTGCACAGTAGTTAAAAGCAGTATTTTTAGTATAGTAAATGGAATATACATTTTTAGAGAAAAGCAAATACCTACACCTAGGTATAATAAAGTAAACAAAGAAGAAGGTATTTGTATTTCAGAAAATGTGTCATTAATGGGTTTGGAAGTATACCTAATACAAAATATACCGCGACATTATTGGGTTTTGAAGCAAACGATTGTTGGCGAAAAATATCAATAAGGAACACAAATACTAAATTTAAGATTTCTGAGTTTTATTATTTATTTGATGCAGGAATGGATGGAAGATAAAACCGTACAATTCTAGAGATAGGCATCGACGTGGTTCAAAATGTTATGTAAGGATTAACAATAATTTAAGAGTATAATAACTTTATGAAAATTAACAGAAATTAAAAAAGTAGTCTTGCGAAAACGCATATTTGTTGCTTCACACGTCGATATTATATAAACAAACTTTTTGTGCAAGTGTTAACGTTTGATTCATGTTCGATAAATGTAGTATCGTTGGTATCCAGTACAACAATATACAAAAACGGGTAGGTATTAATGCACTTATAAAATTAATAACAAAATTTCGGTAAATTTATGGCATATAGGTAACTTACAATTTCATAACAAATTTACAAAATATAGTTAAGCTTGCCATCAGAACAAATGAGAAGTCGTTAATAAGATCTAGAGTTAGAATTAAATTATTATATCCTTAATTAATTATTTAAGAACATAATATGTAAAAATTATAAATATTTATATTTTACATAATATGTTAGTGAAAGTGTTAAAAGAGAATTATATACTTACATACATTATACCACACATTTATTGTAACTCATGACGTGTAATTGTGTAATATTTATTAAACATATAGCGTTTCCATAATTTTAATTAAATTGTATGTTCAGTCTATTAGCAGATGACTATAGGTACATGATAACAATATTGTGAGTTTTTGTATATAATGTTGTTTTAATAGTTCACGCAGTCTAATATGAATGTCAAATGTTCGTGCGTACTATTTGCAAGTACTAATTTGATTTGTACGTACAACATTTAATCTGTTAATGATATCGTTTGGATAAAGGCCAGATACTGTTTCTATCAATTGTAATAGACATTTATTTTTTTCCTTAGCGTTTCCATACGAACTTACCCTTTCTCCCTATTTTTTCCAATTTCGTCTATCCTGGGCTGTTCTTTGTTTGCTACTATATCGTGCCATCAAAGGCCAACACCAAGCTTTGTTTTTGTCCTCATGGTTACCAGTCTGTTGTTATTCGTGCCTACGTGTCAGTATTCTTTCGGGCTACATGTGTGTCCCTTAGCATTTTTCTTTCAATATATTTTGGCTGACATTTTTAATTTTTGTTTATTTTTGAATCTACTGGTTCGCTTTTTATGCTTTAACGTATATGATGTTTGAAATTTTCTTTCCATTATTTTTTGTGTGACTTGGTAGCTGATGTAAAGTTTTTGTTGTGAGTACCCATGTTTCAGTGCCGTAGATCAGTACAGGCATGAATTGTTCTGCAACTTGAGCTTTCATCCGTGTTGTAAATTTTCCTCCTTATTTCCCTGGATATAGTTCAATCTTCCAAATGAGATTCATGACAATTTTATTCTACGCTGTATTTCTGCTTGTTGTATGTTTTTCCAAAGTTATTGTTTCTCCAAATTAATAAACTTGTCAACAAATTCGATCTTTTCATATCCAATATTAGTTCTTCATTTTGTTGTTTTATCATTAATTTTGC
The DNA here is from genome assembly GCA_963170755.1 of Amphimallon solstitiale. Classification (NCBI taxonomy): domain Eukaryota; kingdom Metazoa; phylum Arthropoda; class Insecta; order Coleoptera; family Scarabaeidae; genus Amphimallon; species Amphimallon solstitiale. The sequence continues at coordinate 96,413,291 of OY720676.1, read as the reverse complement.
TTTTCCCATGCTTATTTCTTTTTATTTTGTTTCAAGTAGTTCTTATTTCCTTTGTTTATTTTGCGTTATTTCATCATTTTCTTTCTGTAGTTTATTGATCATGCTAATGTTTCCATTTCGGCTTTAGAACTGCTTCTATTATATGTCTTATGAGGTTATTGCTGATTTTTTTTATATCTTGTTTTGTATTTTTCGCACCGATTAATTTATTTCTGTATATTCCACAGTACTTCTCTTTCCTGTACTTGCAAATTTACTTCCTATCTTCATTATTTCTCTTGTTTCTTCACCTTTTTATGTGTCTTTTATTTACTGTTAGAAAGTCTGGTTATTTGTTATATATTTTTTTCGAACACCATTATATTGTTTTGTTCTAAATTTTGTACTATATATCTTTTCTTAATTTTTTTTCTTTGTTTTCTATGAGCGTTTTCGTTTCTAGTATATGTTAGTGGATTTTTATTAGTTTTTGAAGTGAAAACTTCTATGGGCGCGTTGATACATTGATTGTTAGGCACTGAAAGAGACTGAGCCCCGTCACGCTCGTTCCGGTAAAGTCGGAGTCGCGCTCGGCTTTGTATTATAACACTAACTAGTGCAATTTAATTTCAATTAAATTGAAATTTAGAATAAATATGCGAAATATTGTATTTTTATTTTCTGAAAAATTTTTGTCCGCGTGCGGATGTGAACCCGAGCCACCCGGGTATAAGGCCGGTACGTTACCATTAGACCACTCTCGGCTACTCGTATTAGAATTATAATATTTGTATACACATGCGTACGTATGAATTTTTGAAGTGAAAACTTGATCAGACCGAGCGAAATGTACTAGAATAATGTATAGGTACACAATAATAATAAATACCTATATATTTTTTAAATGTAATATAGAACGAAAATGGAAAATGGGAAATGTAAATGTAAATGAATATAGAACGAAAAAAAAAGTTGTATTTCGTATTATTAACCGCGCCTTGATGAAGTTTTCACTTCTGCCGTGTGGTCTTAAGCACACCCAAATTTTTTTTTTTAGATACATATCTTCGATGAAATACCTAATAAAACCAAGTTTATTTAGAGCTAGTATAGTAAAATTTAATATTTGTGTTAGACAATTTAATAAATATTTCATTATGTTGCAGCCCAGTTGAGTTCATAGGCATTCACGTTTGCAATTGGAGCCCCGTACTCTAATTTGTATGTGTTTAATAGCTTTGTAGCTTCATTTTTAGCCATTCAGGGCAATAGTTGTTGAATTTTATCTACAACAGCTAGGCTTAGATGGAGAGGTACTGATCTTCTTGTAAACAGATTTTTATTTTTGGTCGGAGATTTGAACCTACTGACATGATCGACGCTTAAAAGTCGACTGCATTGTTCAGCTCTCTTATCCACTACCCCACACTGACCTGTTATAGTAATAATTCAAGCCTTATCAGATTGAGCTTACAACATGTTTGTGTTATCATAACTGTACTTAAAATAGGGATGTTTCATTTAAAAAATAATTATACACAGAACTTTAGAATTAGATTTAAAGTTCAGTGTTGTACGATTTTAATAATAGATATAGCAATTTCCATTAACATACCTGAGACGATTTTACTTGCACCAAATTTTTGTAGGACGAATAAAGCCAGAATGATTTGATTGAGAAAACCTTGTTTCCAAATTAGTCTAGATGATTGCAACTTAAATAATGTTGTAGTCTGTGAGAATCAAAATGAACTGTACAGTGCTAGTGATAATTCCCGGTGTAGAATTGCATGTCAAATTGCAAGCATGTACATTATTCATCCAAATCTAGCTCAGCCAGAAGTACGTAAATTATCTGCATAAGCTGCAATAGTGATTCTTCCAGTGAAATTTCTTCCATGTTTTTATTCTAATTCTTCAATATATATTAATATGCTAATGACTTAGTGAGATGTGGAGTGAGACTAGATATGTTCGAGTAAAATGACATTTTAATAAAGTGCCGTAAAATGCAATTACCAAAAGAAAAAGACCAAACGCGGGCATAAATTGCCATGGAATATTTAGGATCTTCACGAATTGAGATAAATCCCAGAATTTTAGTGGGATTAAAAAATTTCCAAATTTTATTTTCTTATTCAGTAAAGATAATGTATTCGTAGCTGTCAATTAATTAGACTTCTGTAGTAAGTTAAAAGTTATATGCATTCTTTATGACAGATAAATATCAAGTTATTAATATTTTTAATTACACTGTATATATCATTTATAAAAGAAGCAATAGAATTACTAAATCACTGATGGAAACAATTATAAATTAATTTCAAAATATACTTTCAGATGTTATGCGCTTGTGTGGGAAATTGTGATCACTGTTTAATATTTTATCATAAGCACCCCAAAGATCTGTTAAAATTAATCCAGTTAGCGACATTCTTTATCAGTGTATAGCGCTAACCAGTGGGGGAGAGATGCAGATTTGTACTAACCGGCATTTTAGTTAACGATGACGCTGATTTTAAATTATGTATTAACTATCTATATTCCATCCAAGTACTTTTGTTGCAATGCTCCTATACATATTTTTTTACTTGAACATTGATTACATGTTATTTACATGGTATTTAAAATGTACCTATTACTATAGGCAACAAAGAATAATTGCATATATTACTATAGGTATACACAGTAGGCCATGGATAACTTTGTAAAACAGGGTCCTCTAAAAGCTGTATATGTTTCATAAATTCAATCTTATATTTCATCTAATAACGCAGCTGTATATTTCTTTGCATTTGCAGTATTTTCGTTAAATAAGCAAATATAAGTATAAATAAACTATCAAGCACATATAAATTACGTACTCAATAAGCTTATTATGTTCTGCAATATCACAAGTGAGTAAACGATTTCTCGCACTACATTCTTTTCAAAATACGTAAGTTTGATTTTATAACACACCAAATTTGGTAATAATCTGACAACACAGGTACAGCAGAAATACAACGTCTTACTACTGCGAAAATTGAAGTTTGTCATTCCTATTGAAGAATGTGGATTGTATGTACTATGCAAGAGTTAAAACGAGAATGGTAATTTATAAAATACTTCCTGACCATTTCTTATTTGTATTATATTCGTAGTATAGGTATAATTGTATTACATTTTCATATCTAATTCCAATAATTCCCTTTTGAAATTGATTTTATTAATAATAGTCCAGCTTCAAATTAAGTTACATAATTTAAATTCAGAGGCTGTTGGGTCAATTTTAAGACTAAGATATTTACTTTACTCTGTTTCTACATACCTACATTATTAAATTTATTATACTTGAGCCGGAAGCGTAGATACAACGGAGTGATTGTTAAAATACTTAATTATCTCATTAATGGCTAATTGAATAGATGAATAATTTACATACTTTTTGTATTCTAAAATAGGGCCTACGAAATTTCGAAATTGGGAATTATGTTATTCTATACAAAATTAATAATTTCTTGCACTGCGAGAGGGTGATCAGAGAGATGAGTATAAGTCTTCTATAATAAAGTAATGCTCGAGTTAAAATTAAAATGCCTTTGGTTAGACTAAATATTCTATTACTCAACACTAGGTTGTGGTATAAATACCTTACATCGTATTACTTTAAAATCTGTCGTTCTTTTGAAAATAAAGTGAAATTTGGCATCCAAAGCTTTCTTTGTGGAGCAGTTTAGATTTTCATGTAATTAAATAAGAAGTAACTAACTAATATAATTTACACAACATTTTATTGTTGTGAGACCAAATTTTGAGACTTTTAAATATAAGAAGAATTTAAGTTCAACTTCTCTTTGGGAAATTGAAACCAAGGGACGTTTTAAAATATAAATATTTTCTAGTAATACAATAAGTACCTAAAACAATCAATATGAAGTTGGATTTTTAGTTGTTCATTTGGTATTGTATTAACAGTTTTGGTGCATAATCCGCACTAATATGGGGCATGTTATAAGCGATATCTTAATAGGGTACACGTAACCTTCGATAAATTGGAAACTGTTACCATAGTAATATGATGTATCTTGAATATTCGATCCATTCTTAACAGGTTGAAGAATCTTGTGGAGAATATCGATTATGTAAATGGCTCGTGAGCTATGGGCTTGTAGTAGTCAAAAGGTATTTTGGAAAAAGAAAAAACTCTCCTAGTATCGATTCTATGAAAATTAAATGCAAAGTATTCCCATATCGGACTAGAGCTCAACACCCAAACAACCCAAAGTTTTAACTCACACTAGATTCAATAATCCTACCCGTGATGTTATACTAGAAGACCTTATCAAAACTGGGATAAAATATATTTGAGAGCTGACCTGGTTTCAGATGGACCTAAAGAACAGGAATTAAAAACAAGGATATCGGTAGCCAATAAAGCATAATTGGAATTGTTTAATCTTGTCCGGTCACAAAATGTACATCGCATTAGAAAATTTAGGGTATGTAAAACCATTATGATACATATTGCAGTGATGAAAAGAAAATTTTGCAAATAAACTAAATATTCTAAAAACTTTACTGCGTAATTAAAAAATGCAGTAACCGAAAACGATCGCAAACTACTCGGTGTTAGGGGCTAGAAGAAGACATCAACTGAAAGGCAGAAATTGTATAAACATTTTAAGAAGGCGAAAACTCAATTTTAGCGTTAGAGTTAATAAAGAATATGAACAACAAATTTGCTGCAAGTTGTGTTAATATCTTTGACAACTTGTAAATCTCAGTTTCTAACAAGATAATGCGCTGTCATATACAGCAAGGCTTAGAGATTAGCATAGATTTTTCGAGGTATCCGATCCTGACTGTTCCACTGCGACCTCGTCATATCACTTATGGCATTCATGACTCCTTAGAGTACGTTTTGTTTCATTGTTCTTCTGAGTAGATATAGTAGATTTGAAAGAAATTTTCTGTATGTATTCCTACTTTAGGATATTCATCTCCCATTTCTAGAAACTGAAATCTTCGCAGTTTCATCTTTTACTTGACATACTCATAATGTACATAAGATTATTTTCATCAAACCGATATTGTTCATTTGTTTCTTGAACTTGCAGACTGTTTTACTCAGTTTATTCAGTTTAGAACTGACAGACCTTCTGTTCTTTCTAGGTAGTTCGCTAGTAAACTTGAGCAATTGCTGCGTAAGAAATTGTTTATGGTTGTGTTAATATAGGTCTTTGACGAAGGCTCCAGTTCCATGATAGCGGTTGACAAAGCCACTCGAGGCAATTTGTTAACTATTTATGCACTCTGTAGACCTCATGCCAAATGTTTATTGAAGACACATAGATAATTCCATACAAGTTTTGAAATTACTTGGACTGAGTCTAGTGTCCTCAGTATTATTTGACAATAGGAGAAGATGGCCATTGTCGGGTATATGCTTCTTTGCCTGTTTATTTTTTCTGAGAAAATAGTGTGCTGTGCCACTGTTTCCGCTTAATTTACCATACAATTTTTGGTTTGACTCGCCTGGATCAATTTCCTTTCTTCGAATCCATATGTTCCTGCTCCTCCACCCACATTCGTCGAGCGGTGTGCACTAGATATAATTTGCCTGCATAAGTAGGCGTTTTTTCCATTACTTTCTATCTGGTATACTAACTTCTTATAAAAGTTGAATTTGTGAAACATGGCATTGTGTAGCTTCCCTGTACGAGAGTCTGCTTGATTTCATCTATTAAGTTGTGATGGTTACTGTCAGAGTTATTATGTAGTGTCTGGGGAATGCCAATGTTGATGGTTTTCTTCTTTGTCGGACTTATTAACATGTGTGGGATATGGTTAGGACAGAAAATCTTAACTTGTAGTATGCTTGCATGATAGACTAGCTGGATACGCAAGAAACTAATGAAGAGTGACGTATTATTAATGATTACATAAATTACTACAACTGTATGTTACTTAAATATTTTTCCTTTGCTGTTGCGAATAACATAAATGTTTCTGTATATTTCACTAACATATATGTATAAATGTTACTGTCTGTTCATTAATTTTTAGTGGTCAGCTTGTAAATTTACTGTAAGTTTTACCGTGACAATATTTTAGCACGACTGGACGAATAAATGCAAACATAGGAAATTAACAAATGTAGGCGAATATTCTTATTTTATTCTATACACATTTTTATTATTTATAGTACATGTGTATTAAATATGTCTTTTAATAGAATTCATTCCTGAAGTAATAAATTATGCATTTTTAAAAATATTTTAATTATCTTTCAATTGTAATATTTAGAAATATTTACCTATACATACATGATTATTCTATGAAAAATTTAGCAGTTAGTATTGCGTTTCTCCCAGGAGATTTATGATGTATATCAGTAATTGTTTGTTATTAAGTTGTCGTGCATGATTATTATCCAATAACGTTGGTCTTATAATGAACACATAAAAAAGATACCAACAATGATTGTTTATCGAAGTAACATTTAACAAAATTTATTGTTGTTGATTATACCTTTACTGTAAATTTTATTACTTAATTAATATTTTCTCAATGCGTTATTATGAATGGTTTTAATTGGTGTTGTAAATTTCTTTGGCAATTATCTAGTTATAATTAAGAGGTGGTATCAAACATAACATTTCTTTGCTTCATTTCCAATTCTGTTTCTAGTGTCAAATACACACAATTTACACAAATACACATACATTTATTTAAGAATTTCAATTTCTAAATTATTTTATTAGCGTGTCATTTTTTTGGTATGCTTTTATTGGTAGGTACTGCTTAAGAACAGATTTATGCAGTGTGTCCCAGCGTAGCGCCCACAGGCGGAAGAAAATAGATATTTTTGAATAATAAATTTCAAGAACTTTTCAATGGCACATTAATATAATGTTCCATTTATTTTTTTAAGAATTTCTAGCTTTTGCGAATGGCATGTAATTCTAAAGAACATGCGTAAATATGTCAAAATAAACATTACTTTCACGTACTGAAAAGGTATCTCTACTAATTGAGCCCATAAAAAGTATTTCATCATCAGTCGTTATTTCATAACAACTTTTCAAATGTTGCACAATTTTTAACGAAAAATCGCCATATCTCAGAAACAGTTGAAAATCGGCAAATACAAGTTGATGTTAGTTTAATCAATCCTTTAGGGGCTATCATTAAATGTAAAAAAATTCATAGCATTTCATTTAAAAAAACATAATGATTCGTCGTTGTCGAACACTCTGTATAAATGAAAATATTTTTAAATTGTAGAGCTTATGATTATCTACAATTTTTGTATTAAAAATTATTCGCTATCTACATTATTAGATACCAATAATGGACTTTACCGCTACGCTGGGACACTCGGTATATCTATAAGAGTATGGGAGAGTAATATCATGCGTGTCAAAGCCGTAGAATATCTATGCATAATATACAATTGAAATGTGCTGAGGATTGCGAATAATATACTGGTGTCACAACAAATTGTGGTATTCTGTTGCATTTTCATGCTACCCATATACGCAATTTCCTAGTCTGACAGGTTAATTCTTGAAGCAGCGCCACATTATCGATTCATGGGGTCATAAACACGTTTAAATTTGAATCCCCATGTATAGTGGTAAATTTAAACAACACACTCGCTTCAGATACCCTTACTGACATAATCCTTAGCAATTGCTATTTCTGCCTATAATACAATGCATCGTTGCTTTCTTCAATGTATACGTAGACTAGGTTTTCTTCCTAGTCTGCGTATACATTGAAGAAGGCAACGGAAACTATTTTTTCAGGGTCACTGCTCTCAAAAGATTGTATATTAAAGATAATACAAGAATCTATTTCTATAATACATCAGGAAAGGATTGAGATGCTATAATTGCGTGTTCCTTTCATTAAACTAAAGTTCTTATTAATCATGGCGCAAGACTATTTAGGCCAACAATTACATAAGAAATGCGAGATTAGCTTGACAGTAATTATTTATTTAATATAATTGAATTAATGAACCAACGTAAATGGTGATTCAACATTTCATGGAAGGTGTTCGAAATAAGCACAATACATTTTTTATTTTTGGCCTTAGATTGTCTTACCCGATAAAATACTCATTCAGTATCGTTCAATCATTATCGTAAATTATTGTATAATATGTTGGTGATTTCAATTAAAGACACATAATTTGTTTTAAGTCTTTTGCGAATATCTCCCAAGTTCTTCAATCTACATTAATAGTATACAAACATTTAAGCTTGATATGGAAACATTTTTATACAAAAAAAAAAAACCAAAACTTGAATCCAACCAAACAAGATATATTAAGAATGTAAAAGTATTTGTAGTTTGATTTGGAAAAATTTTAGTATAAAACGTATTTTGCAAATTATGCAGAAGTATTTAAAACTTAACTTGGAATAACTTTTGTATACAAAATTTGAACCGCAAATACCCATAAGAAAGTCGTGTGGTATACCTAATTTTTTCCTTGTTATTACCACATATAATGTACATGAATTTACTTATTTCGGCAATTTCTTATTCCAGGGATGGAAAAAATATATTAGCGTTCGACTTTATTATAGCGGTTAGAGAAGTGTGTGTTGATACATATGGTGGCGGCGACGCGCAATAGCCGTTTAGTGATTGATAAGGCTTTATATATTTGATCAGCTACAGTGGTCTATCTTAAACTTTCTTTCACGTTTTTAGCGAAAGTAATATCTACACACTTCATTATTTGCATGTTAAATTGTTAATTTAATATGTTTTGGATCTTAGCTAAATTTAGTAAAAATTAATTAAAACATAAAATGATAAGTAATGGTTGAATGCCATAGAAATAAAGGTTTACAGTCTAAAAATAATGATCGATATTCTATATGTAGTGGAAAGATTGCTTGGGCGTTTCTTGAGGTCTGTCATGTTGCAAGAAGAAGGGTCCTATCACATGCAATAATTATAAAATACGTTTATTTCACACTGATATACATCGTCAAATAAGTTTATTGGCTTCAATCTGATATATTGCAAACTTCTGCAGTTAGAAGCTTGTATAGGCATGGTAAATTTAGACCAGCAAAAGTAGTCTTCTATATTCTGGATAGTTTGTCAGCACATGACGATAGCTACATAGATAGGTATGGGTTTTCTTTTTCTTGAGGGTCTGACCTGACAATCATAATATTTGAAATACTGGCTTTTTATAACTGTAAAGTACAATAACATAATTTATCAATTGTTCTTTAGTAAATGTTTGCAATTGATATGATCTTTCCTCAATTTAATCGTTATAATATCTATATACAATAAAGATTTTACAGGAATACCTTACATATGTGTTATGATGTAGTTCGCAATAAGTCAAACATTTATAATTTGATTTATCTACAAATTAAAATTCACTGTATATGTTTATATGTAGAAGGCTATTTCACGATGACACACGTACCTCAAGTTTTTTTTTATTCCAAAATGGTTTAGGAAAGAAGATTTTTTCCTGTTCATTTTTACTACAGCCATAAAACATTGATTTATGTAGTGTTAACTATAAAACGACTTTGTGTCACAAGATTTTGTTATTTATATCTCATTTTTGTTGTTAAAACAAATTAACGATAGTAAACTAAATTATAGGGAAAGATAGTATATTAACGTTATATGACGTGTTTGCTCTGCATTAGTGAATTTGCTTATGTTTTAATATATGAATATACCTCTATCACTGCTTTGTATTAGACTGGTCAGAATAATTTTAAAATTCATTTTAGATTTCTGACATAATAACATAATAAAAATAATAGTAGAATAAAACAGAAAATTATAATTATGGTATATAAAGGATATAATCAATAATCATAAATTATATTATATCATTTCAATTTTTGTGATAACTTTCTTGCTGCTAAATTAATGTTGTTGATGTTTTGAAAACTTTTAATAGGTACTATTTTGTTAGAATTATTGGGCCCTGGCAAATTTTATTTTAATTCATGCGTGTGAGGTAGCCAGTTGTTCGCTAAGTTATTCGGTATCATGCATACTAAACAACTTAGTATTTTACTGTACAAAAATTAAGTTATTAGTTAAAGTAATTTATACTGAAGCTTCAAAGTTGCTCTCTCTTACTCTAAGTAGTATTACTGCAGCTTTAACTTTTTGAAACTCAGTGCTGAAACTAGGAAGCTTATATCTATCAATCTACGAAGTGCATCATCATCATCAATATCCATCTATCTATTATTAAAGACAAACAAACCGCTAATAATTATTAATTATTCTGTTGATTTCCAACTTTTTGTTATCTGTTCATAAAATAAAAACTTTATTTACTTGTTAACCATGCCTTGTATACCATATTGCCAATTTATTAACATATGCTGTATGGATATGCTGGATATACATGTGCGTATGTGCATAATCCTGTATTATTTATAAAGTACAACGTAAATAAATAATTTATTTTTCATCCACCTGATGAAGCCAAAGTGTGGCGAAACATATGTAGTGTGTTAAACATTATAATAATTTTAATTAATTATATAATCTCCCTCTTGAGATCTGATTAGATTTTCAGTAAAATCGGCACACCGGAAGTGGTGGTTTACTTCACTCAAAAAATCGGATTTTGCTAATTTTTCGTCAACTAATAAGTTTAAACAAATTTATAGAGAATACATATGTACTCAAAATTAAATTTCAGTGGAATTATATTAAATTTTTATTTAGAAGTTCCTACCGGAAGTAGGCCTTTTACTCTTATCGAAAATCAGTTTTTTTTTTGATTATTTTGGTAATTTTCAGTACCTTTTGTATAAAAAAATTTCAAAATTCGGACCGGAAGTAACACTTTTATTCCTATCGAATAGCGATTTTTGCAAATATCTCGTAAGTTATGCATTCTATATATATTTATCAAGAGTACAAATGTATTTAGAGTTACATTTGGAATAACTTTTGTACAAAATAAATTTCAAAATTCGAACCGGAAGTAACACTTTTACTCTGATCGAATAGCGATTTTTTACAAATATCTCGCCAAGTACGCATTCTAAATATTAAGAGATTAGAAGTACTACAGTAGGATTTTGAATAATTTTTGTAAAAGAAATTCTCAAAATTCCGACCTAAAGTTACTCACAGATTTATTCTTTTCAGAAGATAAAAGTATTTAAAAGTTAATTTAGAACAACTTTTGTATAATTTAAAACGGGCGCACGTATAAGAAAGTCGTGTGGTGGCCACACCTAATTTCTTTTAATGTATCCACGTTGTGAGTTATCAATAGGAGATATGTATGTGCTCACGAAATTTAAAAGTAACGTTCATTACACTTTTAAATTGATGTAAATTCTCTAATTAGATTAACAGTCAAATATGACTTTCTTTGTTTAATTAATAATAAGAAGAAGAAAGTACTGTGATGATAAAAATGTTTAGCTTCAAAATTTTGCAGATGTCCACAATTTGAAGTCCCTGACATCGAAAAATGACTTTCGGTCTGTGTGTCACCGCAATATCGGCCACACGGCTAAAGCTATCAATGCCAAACTTTGTATTTACGAGTATAACCTTCCTCTTGAAATCAGATTAGATTTCAGTAAAATCGGTAAACCAGAAGTGAAAAACCCAAAGCTTTCCAATACCTCGTCAACTACTAAGTTTAGACAGACTTCTAAACAATACAAAAGTATGTACTCAAAAGTGAATTTCAGTATAATTTATATTAAACTTTTTTCGAAAGACCTACCGGAAGTAGTTCTTTAAGTCTTGTCGAAAAAACAGTTTAATATATCTTGCAATTCATGGTCTCTAGAGAGATATATTGACACTATAATTTTATTGGTACTTCAGTGATAGACTGAATTCGATTGGAAAACTTGAATGTTGAGATGATTCGTTTATTTCGCCAAGAAACGACTAATTTTGTTAGAGAATCTCTCGCTACGATGTGGCAGCGGATGAAGCACGAGGCCTTTTCCAAACACTAATGATATAGAAACTGTCGCAGAGTATTTAAATCCGTTTCGACTTTAATTTTGTATGTAATTTTTGGGTCGGTAATTCATAATTTGTAACAACTTCATTTTTCAACATGGCATATATTTTTTAATTTTGACACGCCTTGACCATTATATATTATTAATTAATAATCCTCTTTAATAATGTGTTTACTTCTTTTAATAATTTATGGGAGTTTCCTTCTAAGTTCGTAGAACTCGTAAGTTGCTGGAGTTCGGAGAGTTCATAAAAATAATGAACTCGTACGGTTGAGTAATCCTAGCGTCCCGGTTTAGTTCCAGTTTTTTTGTCTCTCCTTCTTTTTGGTTTCCTAGAGCAGCAGAAATTCTATTAGGTAGAGCTTCGAACCGTTTTATCCGAATGTACTTATAGCCTTCAAGGTGTAGCAGTGCTAACTATTAATTTCTTTTTTGGAAGTGCCTCCATAGCCGGCGCCGGTCTCCGTTTTGTATGCATATTGATGCCGGGGCTACGGCATCAAGAATTGCGGACGGCAGCCGGCTTCACGTATCGTTACTAGTGGTGTTGCAAATGTAACTATCCGTTACTAAAGTACTCGTTACTCGATAAGATCCGAAGTAACGAATACTGGTTTCAAATAATCGTTACTTTTCCAAATAGTTACTTTCATAATATATAACTTTTAGAAAATGCATTCTTGTTCTCCTATCGTAAATAAAATGGCTCCTTAAAAATACTTAAGGCTTTGGCATTTTACTTTTAATTTTGAGTTGGAATGGTTTATATGATACTTTTAAGGAATTTTATTTATTTAACGTAATATATATTAAAATTAGTATATACAGAGAGAAAACTGTCTAATACAGTCTAGATTATAGAAAAAATATAATACCGGTTATAATAAGTTTTATTAATACTTAATAATCCAGTTAATTGTCTCTATATTACAAATATAATACAATGTCTTTAACATTTACTAAACAATAAAGTTTTGGCGTGTATAAAAATTTAAGTGCTTTCAAATTTCAAATATATTGAAAAAGGCAATAATCCAGACAATGAAAAGGAATAGCTACAGAAATACAAAACCTCAAAAATTGCTTTAAACACTAACCTTCCCAAAAACAGTAACGGTTTGGACGCAGCTCTTTTACTTTCTTATACGTAGTATAAGGAAGCATACCTCGAGATTTTTGCAGATGTCCACGTTTTGAGGTCCCCTGACACCAAAAAAGTGGTTTTTAAAAAATGTCTGTGTGTCTGTGTGTCTGTGTGTGTGTGTGTCTGTGTGTGTGTGTGTGACCACGATAGCGGTCAAACCGCTGCAGATATCAATTCCAAATTTTGTATTTACCAATATAATCTCCCTCTTGAGAACTGATTAGATTTTGAGCAAAATCGGCAGACCGGAAGTAGTAGTTTACTTCAGTGAAAAAATCGAATTTTGCAAATATTTCGTCAATTACTAAGTTTAAACAAATTTGTAAAGAATTCAAATGTACTCAAAATTAAATTTGAGAAAAATTGTTTTAATAAAGTTTTTCGAAATTCCTACCGGAAGTAGGTCTTTTACTCTTATCGAAAATCAGTTTTTTGCGAATATCTCGCAAGTCATGCTTTCTAGGCAAGTACATTAAGAGTATAAAAGTATTTAGAACATACTTTTAAATATCTTTTGTATAAAAAAATTTTCAAAATTCAGACCGGAAGTACCACTTTTACTCTTATCGAATAGCGATTTTTTGCAAATATGTCGTAAATTATGCATTCTATATATATTTATGAAGAGTACAAAAGTATTTAGAGTTGGATTTGGAATATTTTTTGTATAAATGAAATTTCAAAATTCGGACCGGAAGTACCACTTTTACTCTTATCGAATAGCGATTTTTTGCAAATATGTCGTAAATTATGCATTCTATATATATTTATAAAGAGTACAAAAGTATTTAGAGTTGGATTTGGAATATTTTTTGTATAAATGAAATTTCAAAATTCGGACCGGAAGTAACACTTTCATACGTATAAGAAAGTCGTGTGGTGGCCACACCTCATTTTTTTTGTTGCTGAAAGTTTGGGTATAACAATCTAAATATGATGTGGTGCACCTGTCGTTTCCTACATTGTTTTATTTTGTGGATGACCACTCAATATTTGCTTATTTTGTATATACATACACAACTTTGCTGATGTTCACACGATGGCGATCAAATTAATCTGCAGATGACAACGGTGTAATGAAAGACAATCGGGTAATTTTTGTATATAGGCTGAACCAATCAAGACAACTATAGAGATTGTGCTAATTAACTTACTTCCTGTTACTTTAATTGAAAAATATTTCAAGTAAAAAAGAAGACGAATAATTAATAGTATTATACGTTATAATAATCTGTATTAATAGATTCATATTAAATTTGTGTAATACTGTGTATTAAATTTTTTTGCTGTCACTATGCGTAAAACAAAAACTAATACCGACGATTATATTTCTAATAGCCTGTATTATACAGTCTTTTCTGTGTAACGGAACATTTTGTTTGTACCATATTTTAACTAGACATATGCCCGCACCGCACATTTGAACGAGTACTCGGTAACGACTAAAGTAACGGATATTGAATTCGAAAGTAACGGATAGTTATAAGTATTGAAAAGTAACTGAATTCAACATCACTAATCGTTACCGGCATATCAACATAACCTCTGTTTTCCATATTGCGCGCGTGAACGGCTTCACTTTTAGTGATAATTGTCTTTAATTTATCTAAATTCGCAGATATGTTTTTCCCTGTAGCTATGCTTTTTGTTAAAAACGATGTTCTTCTAATTGTAGAATGTTGAAAGTGGGCGATAAGTTTGAAAGTTACGAGAATTTCAACAAGCAGTTACAAAAATACAAAAATGAAGTGTTCAATGATTACTGGATTAGAGATTCTGGAACCATCAAGACGCAGGCTAAAAGATATCCTGAAAGTGTGGCAGCTCAAGCAAAACAAGACTTAATTTACCATTATGTAAGAATAGCTTGCATTAAAGGTGGCAGAATGCACACTCCTAGGAATAAAACAAAAAACACATTTACATTTTGGCAGAAGTGTTTTTAAAATTAACTTCTTGTGGGAAATTTTTAGAGATAAAGGTACTGAATGAAGATCACACTCATCCGGTATCACTAACTTTATTTAAAAGTTTACCCCAGCAAAGACTGAGAATTTCCAATCAACTTAAGGTTAATTCAGTAGCAGCATTGCAGGCTCACGCCAACAAAAAAATCGTACAAAATGATATCATTAATGAATGCGGGTGCCTTGTGACTTTGAAAGACTTAACAAATCTAAACAGAAAACCACATAACAGAATGAAGTTTGATGAATGTGTATCAATTTTACGAAATACTTACAAATGTGACGTTCATATTAACGTTGATGTGGAAGCAAATTTAAAATACTTCTATTTTCAAGATCCTGAGATGAAACATATGTTTGACTCTTATCCAGAAATAATTTGTCAGCGGAAGATTTGTATTCTAGACTTTTAAGGAATTTCGCCTTTAAAAAGGTTTAACAACAACTTGAACCTATGACTAAATGCAAAGATTTTCAATTTATTGAAGAAGAAAAATATCCTGCTCCTACTATTGAAGGTCTTCTAGAAGTAAAACACCTTATAGTTGTCCGTGCATGTTTTGGACCTCCGTCCAGTTACCTTGTATCCACATCCTCAAACCTCGATCTATGTGCAACCACTCTTTATTTGATGAAAAACATTTGCTTGCAACGATGGTAGAACCTCAGATGCTTACACCACGCGCTGTCGCTCATGGTGCATGTCATCTTCGTGGGTTATAGCCATAACACGCGAATCGAATATTATATGTACTTTATCTACAACTTTCACGGAAAGAAACTGATATTGACATAACGATTGAGTTATAACCATAACTCAATCGCTGTCATTATTATTCAACTGACTGAATAATCACTGTTATAACTTGCCAAAATTATCTTAGTATTCATAGATTATGCGATAGTTGTAGATAAAATTTCAAAATTAGTTGGAAATTTTTAGTTATAAGTGTTGTAAAAGGGGGTGGAGATTCAATCACATATGCACATAACCGCCGGTAGCGATACGATATGCCGGTGCCGGCAACCATACTTAAAACCGGCGCCGGCTACGGAGGCACTTCCTTCTTTTTTTTGTTGCAATTTCAATTTCACTATTTTTCTTATCTGATAGATGCTCTGTGACACCTCTGTTTATTTTGTTGTTTTTGAATACTCTATATCTATTCAGATACCAGTAGAATATCTTCGGCATCACAACCGATTTTCTTTGATGAGCTTTAAATTTGATTCGGCGACTCGCTGCATTAATATATTTCTGCATAGCTCTTTTTGCATTTTATACGTGGCAGCAACTATTACGCCATTTTATTTTATAGCATATGAACACATGAATCTATTATCTTCCTCAGAGTAGGGTGAATAGAATTATTGCATTGTATATATTTGGCTCTCTCCCCCCCCTCTCTCTCTCACTATGATAGTTGTTAAACTTGAATTTTTTTAATATAAAAATTATTCTAAATCCAGCTCTAAACAAACTTGCAAGATGTTTGCGAAAACTGCTATTCCATAAGAGTAGAAGTTTTACTTTCGGTCCAAATTTTTAATTTTTTTATACAAAACTTGTTCCAAAACAGCTCTAAATGCTTTTGCACTTGTAATAAATCTATATAGAATGCATAATTTACAAAATATTTGCTAAAAATTGCTATTATGTAAGAGTAAATGTACTAATTCCGGTACGACTTTTAAATTTTTTCTATACAAAAGTTATCCAAATCAAGCTACAAATAATTTTATGTGCTTAATAATAGTCTTCAACTCATGCCTTGGAAAATATTTGCATAAAACTGTTTTCAGATAAGAGTGAAAGTTAAACTTCAGTTAAAAATTAAATAATACTACATTAAGAACCGGTTTTCCAACACCGATTAAAATGCCGGTTAGCGTAATCATTGAGTAACGTACCGGTTAGTGCAAATTTGCGTTTTCGCAACACAGCTTAGCCCTATAGTCATTATTAATCATCATTATTAAGAACGTCGTTAATCGAAGAAATTTTAATAGGTGTGTTGAGTAGCTGTTATAATATAATATTAAATAGTGATTAGGATTTCCTATACATGCGCATAAGCAAAAGATTGGAATTTTTGTTTTTATTGAATGCGGTTATGTTTTCATATGCGTTGGTCTACGGCATGAAAGTATTTTTTGGAATTAATTAATAATTATTTTCATCAGTGTTTAAGTAATTATATTGCTTCTTCTATAAATGAAAAGAAGAGTATAATTAAAAATAAAAATAACATAGTATTGAATCTGTGTAAATTTTAGCTTACTACAGAAATATAATTAATTGATAACCACGAATTCTTTACCTTTTCTGATGAGGATGTCTCAAAATTCTACTACAATACTGGAAATTTATCTATTCGTGAAGCTCGTAAATATTCTGTGGCAATTTATGCTCGTGTTTGCTCTTTTTCTCTTTGTCTCTTGCCCCTAACAGCACCTTATTAAAACATCATTTTTGTCGAACATATTTTGGAATCACTCTTGATATGTCATTATCATACTAAACTATATTGAAAAATTACAAATGGAATTGAAAACATACAAGAAATTCTACAGAAGTTGTTTGAGCTAGGTTTGGATGATAGTGTACCTACATGCTTGTAAAGTTGAAGTGCAGTTAAATTCTACACCAATACTTATTACTAGCACTGTAAAGCTCAATTCGATTCCTCCCGAAGATAACATTATTTAAATTGAAATCATGTAAACCAATTTGGAAACAAAAATTTACCAACGTCCTTCTTTGATTAAGGGAATTTGGACATAAAATTAGTTAGAATGTATTGTTTTTAATAAGAAACTGATATATACCTAACATTTCCGTAAAAGTATTTGGCTTTTCCATCCTACAGTAATTTGGTGAATGTTAAATCTTTTCAGATAGGCAATGTAAAGTGCAATATCTTATACCGTTCAAATAGATTGATAGTCTACCTAGGACCGCAGATACCTATCCTTTTGAACAAACTATTCCTACTTTTATGATTTTGTAGGATGCCATATATTTTACATATTTCTAGGTAATTATTTATTTCATATCAATGTGTATACTGTTTCAGGTACATCATTTTTCTACGTAAACAGAAAATGATGCTATATTTACAAAATAAATGCCTACAGGAAAGAAGGAAGCACAAATAATAAATTCATATGTTGCAAATGACGCCAATATCATTAGAGCAAAATATACTAATTTAGATCAAGTGCAAATTTGTTGTCAACTTTGTACAACCATTCCTTAAACACTGTTTAGATAACCGGTTTATTTTTTGGTCTTAAAAAACCCCGAAAAAAAACTGAATATTTTATAGAAGTCATAAGTAACGAATATATATTTATACGAAATTCTTGACGTAACATTTTTATATTTTCGTAAGTACATCACAAATTCTAACCGCCGTGTTTACTGCAGTTCTAATTGACGACAAACTGGTTCATATTTCGCTGAAATACAAACCTTCTTATTACTCTATATTAAATGAAGCTGTAATTAAAACTTGTTTTTTTCGTGGGAGAAGTGAAGTTTTACGAGGGTACTTTCACTACTAGTACGGTTTTGATGTCGAGCGTTCTATTTTTAATGTAAGCAGAACTATTGACATTCAATCTAATTTGTTCAACATGCTCCTAACAGCTGGAAACCGGATATTTAATGTGTTTGAAGCATTGTTCTCATTTGAATATACTTTGATCGGTGTTTGCCGATATTTATAATTACACAAAAATAGGCGCCTTGATCTTCAAAAAAACATATTTAGTTATGTTTTATTAAGTTTTTGTTATTTTAACAATAAATTTTAAAGAAATGATCTTGTGTAAGTTAAGTCTGTCACTTTCTTTATGAAGTAACTCTAGGTGGGTGTAACTTAATAGGCTATTTTACTTATAACTATACGTTATACATTCTAGACGTTAGTCGGTTATTTACATTATGGGCATAATAGGATTATATTTTCCATGCATTGCATAAACTATAATGAACTATAGTTTAGTAACATTTAATATTTATTATTATTCTAGGAACAAGTGCATCTTTAAATATTAATTCCGCTTGATTTATAGCTCTTTATCGAATTGTTTTTAAGTACTTTTTTGGATATACTGCTAATTTTCAAAACAATCTTACTTGCTTACTTATCATTTAAGAATTGTAATAAGTAGGGGGCGGATATTACCGGTTTAAACTACGACGAAGTTACAACAGACCAAAGGAATAATGTAAACAACACCCACTTACTGAATAGCACTAATTTATATGGTGAACTGCAATATCTGTTTACGTCCGAGAATGAGAGCAAAAAATGCCCATTAAATAAGGAATTTATGAGTAAAATCCTTTCTACATCGGCGTAGATAGGAGCGTGAGGGGTTTTAAAAATTTATTATATTTACCTTATATTTCGCAAGAGAAATATTGTAAATATGTATATACTTACTGTTATTTAGTTTCAATAATATAGGCGTACATTTTTAGTTATCATTTATTTAGATCTAGAACGTTGTTTATGTTACTTTTTCTGATATGAAAATGAATTGTCAGTGATTTTGAAATTTATTACAATGTCTGTAAAATATCGTTACAGAATGCCAACATCGCACGTTAATCACGTAGCTTTGCTAAAACATACACAGAAATAGTTTTTATGCAGAGAATTTCGATAGTTTACAAAATTTCGTTACATGTTTAAATGACGATGCTCGAAGTATTTCTGAGTGCAAGGAACTAACACAAATCCCAAATTTAAAAAATCAGTTGTTATTCCTTCAGGAACACTTTGGAAATTTGCCTAAACAAATCACATATATTGAAAATCGAATCTCAAATTAAAAAATGGATTAACCATATTAGATATGGCTATTAATAATTCCATGTGACTTCGGATGTGGCCTTCGGCAAAAGTTAGACGCAGTTTTTAATAGAAATCCAGATTTAATAACATTGCGGCAATTGTGTATGCTAAATACGCTGAAATAAAAAAATATTTCCAGTACGCACCTATAACAAGTTGCGATGTAGAAAGGACGTTTTCTATCTACAAGGATATACTTAATTCAAAGAGAACAAGTCTTACAGAAGAGAAAATGAACAAATAATAAGGTATTATGTATTTTATAGAAGACCAGCCACTTGTTATCCAATTATATAAATAAAATTAAAACCTGTTTAAAAATACAACATTTCAATAGTACGCCCATGGGCGATGAGTCATCAACCGCTCGTGTCCGCCCCCTAGTAATAAGTATTTGTTCTCAAAGCACGGTGTGCCTCAACACAAAAAATGTGGAAACGTCACGTGATATACGTATCAATGTAGAAGACACAAAAACTCAATAATATGCTATTCGATAGTATGATCAAAAAGATTCGAAATTGTTCTAATAACGCAAGAATAATATTTTGTATTTTAGCATTATGTTAGCTCATGTATGTTAGGAGTTGGCAATTCATTTAGAGAAAAGTTTCACAAACTAGCTCCACCTAATCATGATTTGTTAAAAGGTATTGGAGGAGCTTTAACATAACAACGTAAAGGCTACGCTGGCCGTCTATTTAGCCTAATTGTGAATCAATTTCAAGTCTCTGCTAACGTCTTCGCAACTGAATTTTAGTTAAACATATACCAAAAGTATGTTCAAGACGATAGGGTTTCTTTTACAAGATACCGATTAGATAAACTTTGAATAATACATTCAAATTAGTAAAACTTGTGTACTGTGCTTCAATATCCTTAATGGTGATCCTATTGTCCTTCCGAATGTATTTACCACTCATTAATGAAATATCTGTGTGATTCGATTTATTAACCATAAATAACTAGTTTCTTTGGATTTGAACGGTCACGTTAGGAACGGAAATACAAATGCATTTGCTATCCATTACTTGCAATATAAAGAACAGATTATAACATAACATATTAAGAGATCTCAGACAATTCTGTGGCTTCAAAAACTTCGGTTGTTACCCAAAGTTTTTAATGGATGGAGCTACATACCACATGGCAAGGGAATCTCTTAATATGCTTCATGAGAATTTAGGTAATCGTGTACGTTCTCCTGGTCTAGTTTCTATATCCTGTTCATTAGTATGCGTTTTGGGTATGTTACAGCAACTTTTTTGTCCAGAGAATTCACCGACCACAATTGCTGAATTTATTGCGTTAGTAGAATGCAACACCTATTTTTACAAACATGTTTAAGAAATTTCATACACAATACCATGAGTCGATACTGCATAGACCGTAACGCTGAATACATGTCTAGTTTCGCTTGATGAAATTATTTTACTTTGTATAATAATCAACACTTAGTTCTCAATGTCTCTTTATAGATTACTATATATGGAATATGAGCATTAATTAATAAACAATTTTTTTAAATTCTAGTTCAGATTGTTGAAGTGATGGTTCAGAAAAATTCTTGAGTAGTATTCTTGTGGATGCTCTATACAGGGTGAATACGTCTATACACGAGGATATATTTTTTATTATTCACCTAGCCATGGCAAAAACAAGTGACAATCGCAAATTTTGCTGTCATGTTGCTGTGGCATTTTGAACTTTACTGAGTAAATATGGTTAACATTCAAAATGTTTTGTTGTTTTTGTAAAGTCTTAATTAAGAAAAATGCAAAATTCAGATAGATCATAGAAGCCAAATCGGATTGTTGACGATGAAATCAAATGAACCCAAGAATACTCATAAGATTTAGTGTATATGGGGAAGATGTGCCGTCAAATTTTGCTATAAAATTATGGTTCAAGTAATTTCAGTACGGTAGAGAATCAATTGAAAGTGACGTAGGATGCGCAAGGCCTTCTGTTGGAGCAAGAACTAAAGAAAACATCGAAAAATTGAGGTTTTGGTCTTAGCAGATCAAAGAATTAGAGCTTTTATGATTGATAAAGTAGGGATATCAGGAGCTATGGTAAAATTTTGAAAAGATTTAGAAGAATAAAGTTTCAGCACGTTGAATTATGATATTTAGCACTCTCGAACGAAAACTTTGTCGGTAAAATATTTACGAAGAAAACGTATTTTAACAGGTGATGTGAACCACCAACAGAACATGAATCCAGAAGAATGCAGATTTTTTCCAAAAAGCTAATGGCGACAATATTTTGAGATATGGAAAGAATCTTACTGATTGAATACTTAAAAAATGTTCTACAATAAGTGATGGTCATAATGGAGCAATCAGAATGTTTAAAACTGACATATAGCAAAAACTGTGATCAAGCTGCTTAATGACAATTGCTGAGTTCACAAACCTTGCCAAGGATTTCTCAGAAAAGATAAAGGGGATAGTGTTTTGAGCTGTGGAAGGAGTCTAACTGATTGACTACATGAAAAAAGCCCCTTCAATATAATATATCTATAAAAAATATCAGGAAGTTAAAAATTGCCGTACAGCAAGAAGATGATGCTGCTTTATGGTAATTGTTGAGTGCAGAAAGCTCACCAAGTCTGTGAACCTCAAAGCCCAGACTTGGCAGACAGTGATTATTACCTCTTCCTTAAATTAAAAAATACTAAAGAAGTGGCGAAGAAATCCCCCCCCCCACGCCGTATACCGCATGTGTAAAATCATATTGGGGATAGGATATATACTATACTATACTAGCCCAATCGTGGCCGTAGTCATGGTACAAGGAAACAATGTATGCTTTTGCGCATCTCTGGATGACGCGCATTTATCACAAAAAATGTCACATGACAACTCTGACAGAAGTCACTGACTGAAGTCACTGACTGAACTCACTGACAGAAGTAACTGACAGAAAGCATTTTCCAAGACTCCCTTTAATAACTAAAATTGTATCTAGAGATCGTGTCGAACAGCGTCGTTCTGTGTTTGTGAGAGGAGGGGTCAATGGTAACAATGCCTCGCTACACACCAGAAGAAAAACTGCAGATTATTAAATGGTACTATAGTGGTCATTCTGCAAAGGATTGCATAAATTTATTTCCGCAAATATTTGCAGACAGACCGTACCCTGTGAGCAAAGCATATTACATATTTTGAATAGCTTTGAAAAAGTCTTTGTTTAAATGATTGCACAAAGTGTAATCCTAGAGAGGTAAATCCACTAAAAGCTGAGGAACGAGAAGAGCGGGATATAATGATTTGTAGCACTCTCGAAGTAGAGGATACGCTATCTACCAGAAGTGTTGCTGATGAATTGGATGTGAGTAATAAAACCGTCACGAACATATGGAAGCGAAATAAATTAAAATGTTTCAAATACTCGAAAACGCAAGAAATATTTCTCGATGACAATTTTAGAAGAATGGAGTTTTGTGAAACGGTAATGGAAAAGACAAATGAAAATGAGAATTTCATCGCAAATATTGTATTCACAGATGAATCGTCATTTCCATTAAATGGAAATCACAATCCTTCTGTCGTTCGATATTGGGCTCGGAAAAATCAGCACAGATATTTTGTTAAACACACCTAATATCCCCAGAAAGTGAATGTCTGGGCAGGTATTTTGAATGACCATTTGCTTGGTCCATTGATGGTACGTTAAATGCGGACAAATACCTCGATATGCTAGAGAATCAGATACTTCCCGCTATTGATAATACCGGAATAGATCGGGATATTATTTGGTTCCAACAGGACGGTTGTCTTGCACATAATGCGGTTAGAGTAAAGCATTTTTTAATGAATACTTTTCCTGATCGTCTCATTAATGGAACACGAAATATTCGTTGGCCTCCGCGATCTCCTGATCTATCGCCAAATGATTTCTTTTTGTGGGGATACATCAAAAATAAATTATTTAAAATTTATGATAGGCTCGGACAATGCCTTGCTGCTGAAGGAGGCATTATTGAACCTATGCAATAACATTTTATTTTTTAGTATTGTTTAGAGTATATTTTTTATTTCCATTAGAATTCCGTTCTTAATAAATTTATATAATAATTTACTAAGAATTAATGTTTAATTAAAATTGTGCTTTTATTTTCTTACTGTGTTGTATTGTATTTCTGTTAAAAAGGACTTTATTGAAATAGAGTCCTGTGAATTCACAACTTTATTGAACTGGTAGTACTAGAGATCGAATGCGCGTCATCCAGAGATGCGCAAAAGCATACCTTGTTTCCTTGTACCATGACTATGGCCACGATTGGGCGTTGTTGCCGGTGTGCCTAGTATACATATATCCTACCCCCAATATGATTTTACACATCCGGTATATGTAGTTGTCGGGCATTGTGATATTTACCAATAGTAACAAATGAATTGTAATTGTAGCCATTTAGTTATGGAATATATGGATAAGGTATAAATTAAAAGTTTTGCAACCTATCGTTTTACATGATTTATGGAAACAAATTTCACAAAATATACTAAAGAAAACAATGGGTATGAAGATTTCCAATGACAGTGGAATTGTGAAGGCATTTAGGTTAATTAGAAAATAATAATGTTCTATGTTATAATTGTATTTCTGTTTTGGAATATTTATTTAATTATAATAATTATTATTGAAATCAAAAATTATGATTTATTGCTGCACGAGAATAATATCTAACATTTATTAAACTTTCTCTGACTTTGTCTCGTTTTGAGACACAATAGTAATTTTGTTATAAATATGAGGAATCATTTATTTTATTTTTTTATTAAAAATAAGCACTGTAGAATAGAAAATTGCGCGCCCTAAGGCAGGTTTTCTTATAAATAGCTACAACAACAATTCGCGTGACTGCTAAAATTACACATCAAATGAGAAAGAAACCCAGTAATAACATATCACTGAAGTAAGTGAAATGTAAGGCTTTATAATAAGCTAGCACAAAGACGTCTGTATGTCAAAATGTGAATGAAATTCAATCAAAAGTCCGAAATTACTACAATTATGGAATGCCTATATTTCGTATCACTTTCGTTGTATGCAATTTAAAGATCAAATATGTTAATTTTCTTTTTCTTTGGTATTTAAACACATATCCGGATGTATACATTGTATTGTTGTGTTATTGTTATTTATCAGCAGTCTTTATTATATACAAACTACCTTAAATTTAACAGTTAACTTTATTGTAAAAGCTGTTGAAATATATAAAACGTAAGTCATGGATAAGTTCTTGAAATTGAGCGGATACCAGTAGCTGGATATAAAAGAAATAAAACATATCGACAATTATGTATTAATTGATAAAAAGCAAAACACTGAGCTACAATCATAAAAGCTTCCAGAAATTAAAATTTCAAAAAGGACAGTGGTTTAATAGAAGGAAAAAACAAATAAAAGTTAATTAAAAAAAACTCTAGCGGAGTTACGAGAAAGAATAGAAGAAATTTAGAAATCATAAACAAGTAAATTACTTTTGGCTGTGTTTTATTTCTCAATTTTTATGTCGGAAGTAAAGATTACACCATTTATTTCTAAAAAAGAAAGATAAATTGTTTATGAGCCATTAATCACATAAAATAATTTGGTTTCGCAACGTGTGCACATAATCCAGCTCAAAGTACCTTTATTGTCTTAATAAATCTCTATAGAATGCAAAACTTTGCTATTTGCAAAAAACTGCTATTTGATAAACGTCTGGCCGGAATTTTAACATTTCTTTTATACAAAATTGGTACCAAATCTCGCTCTAAATACTTTAATAAATCTGTATAAAATGCATAAGTTGAGAGATAGTTGCCAAAAGCTGTTTTTCGATAAGACCAGAAGACGTACTTCAGGAATTTCAAAAAACTTTTTCCATAAATTCTTTCTAAAATTCACTTTTTAATATTCTTACATTCTTCATAAATTTGTCTAAATTTAGTAGTTCACGAGATATTAGTAAATTCTGCTTTTTCACCGCAGTAAACTTCTACTTCCGGTCTACTTGTTTTACTGATAATCTCAAGTGAAAGATTATACTCGTAAATATAAAATTTAGTATTGATAGCTTTATTCGCACACATACATACGCATGTTTGATCTTTGATGCGTTAAAGAAGAATCTTAACTGAAGCAATGCCAAAGACATTAAAAGATGGAGAAAGTCGCCTCAACACCACAGGTAGAAGATGCTCAAGAAGAGCAAGTAAGTAAGAATGATGAACAGAAAGAATGCACATTATTATGAAATTCAGAATCCATAAGTATTTTTTGGGATTTGTCGATTATCATTATTGCTGAATATTGCCTGTCTCTTTACAAAAATAACAAGAATTATAGGAATAGCGTCACACGGACTATCCAGGTATTTCTATGAACTATCTAAATCTTAATTAAAGTAAATATTCGTAATAGTCCGTGTTTCATTACCTTGATTGAACAAAACAGCCGCTATGGTTATTCTTGACTGTAAATGATATTAGTATTGCGACGACATTTACGTGACCACGTGATAATACTTTCTTAATAAGATTAATATCTTTGGAAATCTTGAACAGAAATAAGAATATAATATCAACCTTTATATCACAGTAATTTCAATGAGCTCACAAGACTTAAATAAAAATATAGATATTCCAGTTGAGCAATTTGGATTTTAATTTTGACCAATATAGCGTTTAGTATTTAGACGATGTGTAATTATGTCAATTATAATTTTCGAATAATTTAAAGCAGACTGTACTTACGATACGTGGAATTTTGTTTCCTTTTTCAGATTTTTAGTAGTAAGCAAGCTTTCCATGTGTTATATCTGAAAAAAATTGTCAGACCAAAATATTTTGAAAACAAGTAATAAAAATACTATTCTTCTTATACAAGTGTTATGAAAATTGTATGTTCAATCGAAATGACATGTAAAACATAGAGAGTTTTGTTTTAACAACAGAAATAGGCAATTGTACCAAAAAGGGATCACTCTCTACAGTCAAAAATACTTCTTAGAACGTATAACATCTGCGATTTTGTTAGGTTTGTTATTGTAGTTCTAGTAGCATACAAGGTTAATTGGTGTGCAAACAACGCGTAGGTATGTTAAATTCTGTGTCAAAAATCTTAATACTAAAATGATGTACCATACTTCCTGTGTTTTCAGAAACGATTTGAAAGAATACGCTTCTGAAAATATTGAACTCGCATATTACCAAACCGTTTTAGTCGTATTAATAATATCAATTGGATAAATTTTATGTTTTAAATCGTGCAGAAGAAATAAAACTGAAATTATTTATTGTGAAAATATTACAAAGTTTTAAATTTTAATGACAGGATTGATTTTTTTTGTAAATTTCTTTGATAATAAATCAATATAATTAATAATTAATTAATTAATAATACTTATTATCTACATACTTGTCCAAATTGAAAATCAGTTTGGTCAACGTTTTGAGGAGTTGTAACATCAACTTTTCCTTTGATGAAACTCGAAACAAAAAGTTTAATTATGAGTATTAAATACTCCTAATGTCAAATCGACACTTAAGAGGATAGGATTTGACAATGTGGAAGCGGTGAAAGCAAAAGCGACGGAAGTTTTCAACAAACTCACAGAAGCGGACTTCCAGCACTGCTTTAAACAATGGAAGATTTGTATGGAGCATTGTAGGGTTCGACAAGCGACACTTGGTGATTAATAAAATGTCTTGTACCACCAGTCCTTCTATTTAATTGCCACACCTCGAATATCAGCATAATTTAAAATTAATTATGAGCAAATTAAACAAGATAACAAGTCGAATGAAGTAGGTACACAAGTATTTCAAAATTTGATAGTAGTAATCTATTTGAATGGAATCATATTAGAGTACCTGCTTGTGGTTGCTTACTGTTTTACAACGTTGTCAGATTATATATCTTTATATCTTTATAATTGAAAAGAAAACGTTAAGAAAGAAATAATATTAAAAATTCTTCTTTATTCTAAATTGCAGCTTTAATATTGAAATTTAATTGCAAAGAAATTTTAAACTATATTTAAATGTTAGCGAATTAATTATTCGTACGTGATTGCAAC
This sequence comes from Amphimallon solstitiale, assembly GCA_963170755.1. NCBI lineage: Eukaryota > Metazoa > Arthropoda > Insecta > Coleoptera > Scarabaeidae > Amphimallon > Amphimallon solstitiale. The sequence goes on along the minus strand of OY720676.1, from coordinate 96,385,263 downwards.
CAGATGACATACTTTTATTACCTTTGTAATAATTGCCTTTCATTAAAAGCAAAGAAGATAAAATATCGAGTGCTTATTCCAAATATAATAAAATAAGTGAAACAAACATTTTAATTTATTGATCAATACATCATTGATAGATTATTATAATATACGTATTATAATAATCTATCAGTGGCATCATTGTTGTATTTTTCAACTTTGTCCCAATATTTTCACGGATATATTTGTTCTTGGTAGATATTTAATTTCAAATTATCAACATAACAGTAGACGTAATTTATCTATATCCTTGGTAATTTGTAGTAGAATAAATCTAAGCCCAGTATGCAGGGCTGTATCTAATTTCCTAATTAAGGCGGGTTTAATGTTCTCGCAATTAATAATTGAAATAATCGGTTAACGTTGCTGTTAAATTCTCCGCATCGTTGGCATCCACTCGTACACTCGTTATAATTTATTATGCTTAACGATGTGTGTGTTTTAGTAAAATACATTTTAGACTTTTTCAACACTAGGTATTATAAAATAAGTATAAAATAATAATATGTGATATTTTTATCATGGTTATATTTTGCGTTCTAATGATTTAGTGCCAATAATTACTTTCACTGTTTAAGTTTATGCGTTGGGTTTAGAAGTAATAACATGATATAAGATTAAAACTTTATTATTCACTTTGGAAGCTTATTAAATTTTCTATTAAAGCAAGAAAAGCTACTACTAATAGTACCATCTCTGTTAATGGTACTATCTACTGTATTCTGATAAATATCAAAAATGCAAGGGAATCTACTTGTATGCAATGTAAACATTTTTTTCCAGATTATAATTTAAAATTATATTTTCAAAAATAATTAGAAACTGTATTTTACGTAAAAGTAAGAATCCATAATTGGTCCAGTGACCAAAAGATTTCTGCATTCGATGGAATTTATTAATTGTGCGATATGGTTAGTTATGAGTTATTGTTAAACAATAGTCTGCAATATTTATTAACTATCGGAAGATTGTATAAGCCATAAGGATCCGGTGCTAAAATAACTTATATTATTAAATATTGTGTAAGTAAATGTATAATAAACAAATAAATAAACAAATAATTTTCATATACAAACATATTTAGAAAGTCACTGATCTCGCTCTAACTATTTTGTAACACTTAATTGTTGTATACTTTAATTACCATAATCAGCGAAGTCCAAGTCCAAGTGATCTGAATTGCCTACACATATTGCTGTGGCAACATGACTATTTGGAATATGATAATTGTAGTATTGCCATACATTAGGCTTTGCCAAATAAATTATGTTGTGTGCTGTTCCAGCAACATAAATAATAAAGATGATGATAATTTTTATTATTCTTAATGTATATTTTATTTATCTTAACAGCAGGTACTTTATAAGTATACGTGAATTCTATCAGTGTATCTAAATTTCTCCTCTCTCGTCAAATCTCGTTTTACTTTTGATTGGGATAAGGTTACAGCTTATTTAAATGAAAACCAGAAACCATATAAAACATAATTGTATAATTTATTTAACATTTATTACATAATAGATAGCATCGCTATACTATATTCACCATTTTATTTAAAAGAAACATAATTAAAAGAAAACGTTTGTACCTTGTTCTAGGTTGTAAGGTTTTATGGTATGAATATATTTTTCTTATATTTAATCAAATAGAAATCTAAAATATTTTCCTGTTTCAAAACAAATAAAATTCAATTAACTTTTGTATACTATTTACATTTTATGCTAGTTCTATTCCATCAGAGACATTATATTCGCACGTAATGCTCTGACAAACTTAGAACTTCGCAATTGTCAATGTTCGGAGAAAAAGCTTGAATCTGATTACTATCTATAACCATTCGCACGTGTTATATCTAGCATCTCAGAGTCCGCTACCCAGAAACACTTTCCTTATTAAAAATTTAATTTTAAGTCATTAATTTATAATCAAAAATTATTGTAAACATTATTGATGCCTAATTGAGTGCCAGAAAATATACATTTGCACGCTATATCCTCTTAACACCCAACACCATTAATAATTTCATTTTTGTAAACTTGAAACTAATAAATACTTATTACTATTACAGGAAAACATTTATTATCCCTGTTGCACAACGTTATATTGAATATACATTTGCACGTTATATTTCAATACACGCATAGCCACATTGATAACTCTTTGTATCAAACTTACTTTGAATCATTGAAAAACTTCTCAAATTCTGCCATTTGCATCTCCATTATTTTTAAAAATATAAAGACAATTAACCAAAGAAAACAAATGAATGAAACTTAAATGCAAATAAAAATTAATACGCTAATACAAAAGAAATAAATATGAATCGTGGTGTATCTAACCCTACGATTTTAAGTTACTGTTATTCTCTTTTCAGATAACCAGCTAATCCGTGAATCAATCAATAAATGAATGAATCTTGTCGATTCTTGTTTTCAATTTATATCCCCAGGAAAACACGTGACCGCTCTCAACGCCATCCTCAGAAACTACCATTTGAGTTGTCACCCTGCGTCTTCAGTGAGCTCTTTGCTTTTCAGGTTGCCGTTGTGATTCGAACACACACACACACACGCACTTGTTGCGTTTGGACAGTTCCCTCACTTCCAAATGTCAACACCCCGAGAATTGTCCGTTTGCACTTTAAAATTTTCTCACAAATTGTCCAGCATTTCTCCAACGTAGGTATATTTGTATTAATATAGGTAATTCTTCTTTATATTTGTTTATGAATTTATTACCTTCTTTACTATTTGCCACATATTTCCTCTTTCCATTGGCTAACACAATTCTTATTTTTGTTTTATGTCCAGCTCTCGGCAATATTGGAAATACATTGTAAGTAACAGGTATTCTTTTAATAAGATTACTTGTACTACCATGATCCATTTGGTTTGCCCCTTCATTGCTTTCCTCTATCCAGGACTTTTCCAACGGTGATATATTTATCTGTAATAAACTACAAACCAAGTTTACAATATATTTTCTTTTTGTAGGTCATCAAAACCGTACTAAACCTCTCTACAGCTTATGAAACATAATACTACATATACGAATTCATGAATGTATTTTATTATTGCCAGCTGTCGTTTATAAAAACACTACTGCAGATTGTATGGTCTCAGAATATCTTTATTTATATCCTTTTTTTATTTATTTACTTATATAGTCATAAGTTAAGGTAAATTTTTATTCTTTTTGCATGATTTATTTAAAAATGTTTTATTACCTTATGCACGTTCTAAAGTTTACATAATTTATTCAATTAGATTTTCTCCCGTGCATATCGAATTTTGTTTTCTTCATACAATCTTATTGCATTTAGATGACTAATTCTTATCACACTTCCATCCTTAAGCATAACCCTTTCTCGGTTATTCGCTTTCATTTCTTTTTTATTTTTAAACAACGGTCAATTATTTAAAATGTTCAGTGCAATTCTCACGCATTTTATAAAGTCAGGTTGTTTTTCATTATACACAAACCATACATCTTGTTTCTCTTTTCTATAAAAGAAATATATATATCTTAAATTTTATCTCGTCTTTTATTTTATACCTGTTTCATATCTAAATTGTAAATATAAATTCATTTTTTATGTCTATGTTTTCTCACTTTAAAATGTATGCAACTTAATATACTCATGTTAAATCTTGGAATACAATAAAACTTATTATTATTGTCTCTTTTATATTTTATATACTTAAATTAAATCTTAATGCTATTACTTATTATCTTATTAATATGCAAGAGACTACGGCAATATGTTATGTTCAGAAAGTTGCCTTTTCTAAAAGGTAAAGTTTTTCTTAAATTGTTGATCAGTTGACCAGTGGTGGGGTTATTTTCATCTACAGCAACAATAAAGAGGACTTATGTATAAAAAACCTGCCATGGTGGTCAAACCTGTTATTTCTAATATTCGCGAATATTGTTTAAAGATATACTCCTTGGAGGAGACTTTTGAAGTTACATTACTTGTTTGTCAGTCGAATAAATGAGAAGGACAGAAATTTTGTGTTACTTTATACTGATTGTTTTAGTTGAAACTTTACTTTTTCTGAATTATTTTTATTGAGTCGTCCGTTGTAGATACGTTCGACATATGCCTATATACATACAGTTGTTATTCATTCTTGATAGGTTAATAATTTAATATATTGATAAAACTAAGTTAGAAAATATAATATATATATATTAATCAAACAATTTTGTGATCTATTAAAATACGTACAGCAGTGCTACTACAAAGTTGATATACGAGGTAAGGGCCAGACGTTTCCGGCTTGACGATGTTCCAGTAATGAGAGAAAACAAATACTGGAAGTCTTATGTAGCGCTACCTTGTGTGAAATAGTGGTAACATTTTAGGCGCGTATTTGTCTCAGTCGCATAGCAACACAATTGTTCGTGTTGGTCGTGTCGCGTTATTTTTCATAATGCTTAAAACTGAATACCGAGCAGTGAATACATTTCTGACAAAAGAAGGTGTTAGTCCTAAGTATATTAAACAACGCTTGGATGATGTATACGGTGAATTTGCCTCTTCCCTTTCCACTGTAAAAGAATGGATAAAACAATTTCATTTGCGCCGAGAAAGCGTAGAAGACGAGCCACGTGCTGGTAGGCCATTTGAAGAGCTTACGGCGGACAACATCGAGCTTGTCAGACAGGCTACGTGGCAAAATAGGCGCTTGAAGGTCAAAGAATTATCAAAAATGCTTGGGCTTTCTGACATAACCATACAACGAATCCTTCATGAACGCCTTAATATGAATAAGGTCTGTGGCAGGTGGGTGCCACGATTATTGTTAGCAATTCAGAAACCGCAACGCGTGACATGTTGTGGGCAGTTTTTAAACCTCTTTCGCGACAACCAGGAATAATTTCTTCAATCCATTGTTACAGGAGATGAAACCATGGTTCTATACTATGCTTCCATATCGAAAAGGGAATCAATAGAATGGCGAAAGCCAGACGAAAAACGGCCAAATAAGGCAAGGGTGTCTCAATAAGAAAGAAGATTATGGCAACAATTTTTTGGGATTCAAAAGGGATTCAGTTTATTGATTTTTAAGAAAGGAACACAGTTGTTAATAATGCACAATACTACACTACTTTATCACAAAAATCGCGAGACGTAATCAAAGAAAAGAGGCGTGGAATGTTGCGCCGTGCAGTTCGCCTTCTGCATAACAATGTTTCTGTCCATACGGCTATAATCATGCAAGACTGTGGTTTTGTAGAAGTTTCGCACCCACCTTATAATCTAGATCTCGCCCCCAGCGATGATTATTTGTTCTCAAAACTGAAGAAACACCTTCGAGGAAGAAAATTTGAGAGTGATGAAGAAGTGCAAGAAGAGGTTTTAGACCATTTTGCAGATAAATCTCCAGAGTACTTTTGTGATGGTATTAAAATATTAATTTCAAGATTCGAAAAATGCATTGCATTACATGGATATTATATTGAGAAATAATTAGTTTATTTTATTTCTATCCCTTCCGGAATATAGCCAGCCAGGAAACTACTGGCGCTTACCCCGTACTATACCGGGTGTCAACGAGATCATGTATCAGCACGCCATTTATTTATTAGTTAAAATAAAACTTTGAAATTCGGACCGTATATATGAGTGTTTGGGGGGCTTCTTCAGGTACACTCAGTTTTTCTATAGCACTTCCGGTCAAACCGGAAGTGACGTTAATTTTGAATTTTTAAATACAACATTTATTATTTCTGTTCATATTCTGTTTCTTCTGAAAATTTGCCATCTAGTGCAGGTTAACTTTTGACATTTCTGTCAAAGATGGCGGTATCTGTTAAATTTATCCATTAAAGTGAAACTGCTTCGCAACGATTGTCGAAATGTAACAACCATCAAAGTTAGCTTTGAAAACAATTAAGAAACGTATTTTTCACATTTACACGCATTGGCGAAGGAAACATGTATTTCACGTTGAAATTACTAAAGAAAATAGAAAAAAAAATGTTCATTTTCAAATGACAGGTACTCGTTTTTTTAAATAGTAACACCTATTTTTTATTACAGTGCCATATTGGCATAATTTTTAGCTTTCAAGTGGTATAAAATATGCTGTGGTTTAGTGGTAGACAGGTAGTACAAAACATAAAATGTTTTAAAAGTAGTCTAATTCCAAAGACTACTTTTAAAACATTTTATGTTTTGTACTACCTGTCTACCACTAAACCACAGCATATTTTATATCACTTGAAAGCTAAAAATTATGCCAATATGGCACTGTAATAAAAAATAGGTGTTACTATTTAAAAAAACGAGTACCTGTCATTTGAAAATGAAAAATTTTTTTTTTTCTATTTTCTTTAGTAATTTCAACGTGAAATACATGTTTCCTTCGCCAATGCGTGTAAATGTGAAAAATACGTTTCTTAATTGTTTTCAAAGCTAACTTTGATGGTTGTTACATTTCGACAATCGTTGCGAAGCAGTTTCACTTTAATGGATAAATTTAACAGATACCGCCATCTTTGACAGAAATGTCAAAAGTTAACCTGCACTAGATGGCAAATTTTCAGAAGAAACAGAATATGAACAGAAATAATAAATGTTGTATTTAAAAATTCAAAATTAACGTCACTTCCGGTTTGACCGGAAGTGCTATAGAAAAACTGAGTGTACCTGAAGAAGCCCACCAATCACTCATATATACGGTCCGAATTTCAAAGTTTTATTTTAACTAATAAATAAATGGCGTGCTGATACATGATCTCGTTGACACCCGGTATATAGTTTACTTACATTTTTTTATCAGAATGTAGATATTAGTTGCCGAGGCAAATAACTACTATGAGAGGGAAAATAACTTTACACATTAAATTTTATCTGAAATCGTTCGTAATAAGGCAAAACAAAATCTTTATTTTATGTTTGAATGTTAATTGTGATGGTTTAATTATTAGCATGTTCCGATGTCAGGTGCCAACTAGGCAACTTATGCAAGCCAACACATACCAAAATCGTACAATAATGATATTTACTTTACTGTCGATTTCGGAGTTCTTTATTGCTGATTTGAAGGTTTTTTGCCAATTTCAGATAAAGAAATTTACATCTATATTTAGTTATTATTAAATCGGGATAATTATAGGTTGCATAACAAAAATAATCTCCATAACTAATATTTTTTATTATTTGATAAACGAAAAATATTAGATGTTATTAAAGTATAAAATTCGAGAGGTTTTTTTTACTTTTTCAATTTATTTAATGATACTTACAAATAGTATTGGCAGTTCTCGGAATTTCAATTAGTGAATGAAACAGTATCCATCTAACCAAAGAAAAAAAATAAAAAGTCGCTTATAATCCTAAAACGGTTCACACACTTAATTTTTTCTTCTTTAAATTTGCCACGGAAAGGTGGTACCTATATTAAAAGTGCAACTTACTTTTATTTAGCATCGTTGATTGACTGACATTGTATAATAAATTGTTCTTTTTTCTGGTCAGCTGTAATTTCACATTCACGCTTTCGTTCTATTTTAATTAATATGACAAAGTGTATTATTAGGTTTTTCTTTTTATTAAGAATGAATAATTTTATTGTATTAGTACAAGGTAATTGGGAATTAATAAAAAACATATAGATGTAGACTATGATATTCAGGTTGAAAGCGATAATCTATAAGCAATTAATTTGGAATAAACAATGAGAAAAACACGAAGGAGTAGTAATCAATGGAATTTGCATATGCATGAGACAGAAAAGTCAGAAATTAAAATCTAGTCTTTCAGAGACGTGTGTACATTTTGATTAATAAATATATTTTATAATTAGCAGCGATTAAGTAAATTACATTCATTACTGTTGATAGGATTATAAAAAGCTGTAATTAATAATACAACATTTATTATCGATCCTGCATATTATAGAGTCAGTATAATATTGCAATAATTTGGCTGAATTAATTGAAACATTGTTAATATGAGGAATAGAACTAGCGTAGTTAATTTTAGATAACAGAATCGCATATATGAGCGTAGCATAGATATACAATGTACCTAACGTTTTCTATTACCAGACGGTAAAAAAACACAAAATGTACTTACGTTATTGTTTATTCCACATATTAACGCCTCTTTTTTATTTTGTTCATTTTGTATACAGGGTGTTATAAATTAAGTCGGCACTATTGGTAACTTTGTTATTAATGAAGCTACAGTATCGGTCAAATTAGCAAAGTAGTAATATTTTTATCGTGAACAATGATGGCAGAACCGAAGAGACAGTTGAACTAATTTTCGCGCTATTTACAAAAGTTACTTTTTTTTTTAAATGCAACACCCAGTATATTTTTACATATATTAAAAGAAGGAATTATTTTAAAAAAGAAAGCTTTTATACATTATTGACAAAAAATGAAAGTTGCGGCAGTTATCCACTATTTTGTACAGCAATTCATATCAATAAAATCAAGATGCCATGATAAAAAAAACAGCAAATATTAAACAAGCATTGTGCATATGTTTATTATAATAGATGTTCGAAGACATCACCGTTTTGTCCAATACACTTCCAAATTCGTTTATGTACATTGCGAGTTACTTTTAAAATCGATCTTGCTTCTATGTTATTAGCAATAGTAATTATTTTAATTTGCAGCCCTACAACGTTTTCATATCTCCCTAAGTAAATTTCATTTTTTAAATATCCCTAAAAATATAAGTCTATAGGGTTTAGATCCAGGGGCCGTGGTTGCCATTGAATTGGTCCATTCGGACCTATCCACTTATTCCAAAACATTTCGCCCAAAGAATTTTGTACTTCGCGATGATTATGCTCCATCTTGTTGAAAATGTATATGTTGCCGATTAGCCAAGTTCAGGTTATCCAAAAATATTCCTAAATGTCGTCGAACATCTATTATAATAAATACACATAATACACAATGCTTGTTTAATATTTGCTGTTTTTTTTATCATAACTATCTTGATTTTATTGATATGAATTGCTGTACAAAATAGTGGATAACCGCCGCAACTTTCATTTTTTGTCAATAATGTATGAAAGCTTTCTTTTTTAAAATAATTCCTTCTTTCAATATATTCAAAAATATATTGGGGGCATTTAAAAAAAAAGTAACTTTTGTAAATAGCGCGAAAATTAGTAGTTGAACTGTCTTTTCGGTTCTGCCATCATTGTTCACGATAAAAATACTAATACTTTGATAATTTAAGCGATACTGTGGCTTTATTAATAACAAAGTTAGCAATAGTGCCGACTTAATTTAACAGCCTGTATATAGGATTAAGTTAGTTTGTAAGTTAGTGAAAGAGGATTTGAACAAAATGGGAACAAACTGGAGAATGAAAACAAAGAACAGAAAAGAGTGGAGGCTAATAGTAGAAAAGGCAACATCACACAAAAATTTATAGAGGGAATAGGTGGAAATGTGGAGTGATCCCCCACAAGAAAAGGATCGGAGGGCCCAGAAGGGTGGCTACTACTCCGCAGGAGTGTACAGCCTATTATATATATATACAGGGTGTACCACTTAAAACTTCCAGGTCAAATATCTCGGAAACGGATAAAGATATTTGAATTTTGTAAAAAGTAGTTACTAAAGAATGTGATCGACTCTAGTTTGCTCTCACAATTGTGTTTTATTATGTGACGATATAGATGGCGCTGCGATGAAAAGAATTTTTTTGATCGCCACAATCTTCATTTGTTTTCTATTTAAAAGAGTATTAAAATTAATGTAAATTTTATTATTTGTGTTAGTTTCCAAAATTTAACGGTTTCATAGATATTCTTGTTTAAAGAAAGTAAGAGTAATTTTAAATTTTTGTCTTTATTTTGTTTAAATATTTAATTTGTAGGGAAAAATAGCAGTAAACATATTCACAATGCTTGCTATTATAGTTACTTCACAATTTAAATTTTATAGTTAGTTCCTTTTTATAAATTCCAATTCATAGGCACCCATAGGTATGTAGGAAGAAAAGCATTCATGTCTGTGTTAGATATACCACGCGATCATTTAAATTCTAAATTATAGCAGGCGGGATTTTTTTTATTAGGTTGTCCAGAATGTCAATTATTGATTAATTAACATTATGAAACGTCACTTTGACAATTCAAATTGTAAATTAGTACTTATATACCAACTTAATTTAAATTTCACAGCCTGCTCTAATTTAGAATTTAAATGATCGCGCGGTATGTATGCTTGCTTTGATTATTTAGGAAATATTTTGACATTAGCACACATTAGTGACATTTGCTTGATTATTAATTGTCTTTATAATTAGCTTCATTCAAACATTTACTCACTTTGCGTATAAAGTTCATTTAGTGCACCATTTAAGAATAGGTGATAATCATCGCAGACTCGATTTTCTGGCAGAATTTTCTGTCATGTTAGCGGAAAACAACTTTATGAATCACATCATGTGGAATGACGAATGTCGTTTTCACAACAATAGTACTTTAACTGAATAAATAAAATACTAATAGTACTTTAATTAAGCATAATGCTCGATATTGGTCAGAAGATAATCCTAGGTGGATAAGGCAAACCAGAAATCTAACAGTTTTTGGCGTTAACGTTTGGTGTGGAATTTTAAACGGATATATCTTAGGCCCCCACTTTTATCATGAAACATTCATGTGTGTGCGCTACTTACATTTCCTGCAGAATGAGTTACCACTACTTTTGGAAGATGTACCTATACAGCTGCGAAATAACATGTGGTTACATCAAGACGGGGCACCTGCTCATAATGCCAACATAGTTACTGACTATTTTAATCAAATGTTCCCACGTCGTTCGATTGGTACTAATGGCGTTCTTAGGTGGCCGGATCTAACCCCGTTAGAATTTTTCTTGTGGGGTTACTTGAAAGTTGAAGTTTACAAGGAACCCATACCAGATATTGGCGACCTTTATAATAAAATTTATGCAAGTGTTCAAAAAATTAGTAGAAATACATTGTTTAATTTGCGGAAGAGAACTAATAAGACGATATACGTTATGTAGCAATCAAAAAGGCAACATCTTTGTTAGTTATATTTGATTCTTTTAAGTTTTTAAACAAAATAACGATAAAACTTTAAAATTACTCTTACATTCTTTAAACACGAATATCTATAAAACCGTTAAATTTTGGAAATTAACACAAATAATAAAATTTCCATTAATTTTAATACTCTTTCAAATAAAAAACAAATGAAGATTGTGGCGATCAAAAAAATTCTTTTCATCGCAGCGCCATCTATATCTTCACATAATAAAACACAATTGTGAGAACAAACTAGAGTCGATCACATTCTTTAGTAACTACTTTTTACAAAATTCAAATATCTTTATCCGTTTCCGAGATATTCGACATTGGGAGTTTTAAGTGGTACACCCTGTATATAGGATTAAACATGATTATTACATATTCGTTGTTAAGTTATTCTTTCCATGTATAGTTAGTAAGATACTCTTGTTACTCTTCTTAGCTTCATATAATAAGTTGGCAAGATTTCCTGATAATGCCAAAAATGGATGCTATATTTTTTCCCTCGGAAAGAACGTCTTAACAGCATGTTAAGACGGAGCACAAGTGAAATTCAATGACTAATGAAAATTTTCAAAACAAACTCTTTGTTTTGAAGTAATTCAAATAAAATCGTCTCTAATTAAATTCGAAAAGGCAAATAGTGAGGGAATTTGTCGATTTTGCAACACTCTTTCCTTTCCAAAATCTCAGGCATCTGAGATACGAGAATTTATTTTCTCTACTTCTTAATTCTGAACGCGACCACTAAGTGAATGTAGATACCGCTGGAACGATAAATAAAAAAGAGTGCACATATACAGCATTAATCTCATTAATCTGTGACATCATAAACCAGCAATGGTTGCCTACATTTAACACCCTAATTTGAATTAAATAAATATACAGTAAGACTATCTGTGACGTGACAATAAAGATGGTATACAAGATGGCTGCCAGATGAAATAGTGACTACTACAATACAACGATGTTAAAGGTTTTTTTTTGAGGGGGAGGGGGCGTATTGCTTTTTGAAATAAAAGATTAAATTCTTTAGAAACTATATATTCTTCTTTTAAATCTTAAACTTTTTGAGAAAATAATAACATTAAGTAATGCACAAATACAAAAAAGTTTTGAATCACATTTTAAATTAATCATACGGAATTGGGTACTTACTTAAAAAAAACTTTTTTCTGATGATCTATAACTTAAAAATATAATCGTTGTAGCAAAGGAATCTGTACCAAATATTTCTTATTTTGAAGTAGTGCATGAAGTAGTCCAGTGTTATATATTAATCTTTGATGATTTTCTTTGAATCACAACTGAAGTAATTCTGTACATGTCAGCTTTCTGTAAGACACTAGGTTTGAAAATGAAATACTTTTATACTATGAATAATTACATTTCTTTGAGTATATATCTGGTTTACAGTTGGTATCTCTACAAATTGATAATTAAGAATGGTGCAAATTGCTGCAGACTGTTGCAATTAAATCGGGCTTAAATAATACAAACATAAATTTAAACATAAACAACTAACTAATAACGTAAAAGACATAAACATTTAATAATAATAAACAAAATAAAAGCAATTTAGATGCGCAAATTTGAGATATCCTTGTCACTTTTAAAGTCACAAAAAGAGTAAATAGCATTTGGCAATCAATACGTTTTATAATTCTCTTGCGGTAGATTTTTGATATTTTTAGAGATTCTGTTAAATATATACAGTTATCATCAAATACTGTGCCCTTTTCCTATAAATAGATAATTCGTAAATGACATTCAAATTAACCGCCCAAAATTTAAAATTTAAGTTGGTAAAAAAATAAATTACCCTATCTCTATGTTATGTGGCTTATGTCTATTGTGTTCATTATCTGTTAAACTTTATATTTTGATTTTTTATTCGTTATTCCCGTTTCTTCTTGTTATATTGTGTAATTTGAGAACCTGTAGAGCTATAATTTTATTGTAATTCAACAAGGTAATATATATATCACGTTTCCACAACATTATACATTTACTTTTCAGTTGTAAAATGGGGTTCGCTTCTGAGGAAGATGCCTTCATTTTAATGGCCCACTATCGCAGTGGAACTCAAAATCCATTTGGATCTTGGGCATACAACTTGAAGTCTTGTATTCACCAATTTACACAGCAGTTTTCCGATATAGATTTTAGTTGCCATAATTTTGTGAATCATAAAAACAATATTATTAAGCGATTTCAAGAAAAAAATTGCATTTGTAAGGGGAAGACTTCTGGAAGATCAACAGAATTAACACAACCAGTAATGGATGATATTGAGCAACGTATGACAGTTAGTCCAAAAAAATCATTAAGTAAGCTATCAGCTGAGACAGGTATTAAGCATTTACTATAATATGTTTATTTATTGCAATTGTAAAAATTTTAGGGCTGTCGCTTGCCACTGTCCATAAAGCTGTTAAGAGAAATTTAACTTCCACCCTTATAAAATAAATGTGGTGCAACAATTATTACCACCTGACTATGCGAATCGCATAAGATATTGTGAATGATTTAATGAAAATTTGGCACGCAATAAAAACCTACTTGATTTAACATTTTACACCGATGATGCATGGTTTCACTTATCAGGTTACATCAATTCACAAAACATGCGAATTTGGGCCACTGAGAATCCCCATAATTTTACTGTGTAGGTGTATGTTGCTATTTCTCGAAGACGAATAATAGGACTTGTATTTTTTCATGAAACTGTTACAGCAGAAAGATACATGCGCATTATTTTACAAGAATTTCTAACAACTTCACGTTGATGAATTAAATAATGGATAGTTCCGACAAGATAATACACCAGCGCATACAGCAAGAGAAACAATAACATTTCTTCAGGAATTTTACAACATTAGGCTCATTAGTCAAAGGCTATGGCCTCCGAGATCCCCTGATTTTACACCGCTTGATTTTTATTTGTTTGGTAGACTAAAAAATAATATTTTTAAGAACAGGCTCCATAATCTGGAAGAACTTCAAGAAGCAATTAGACATGAAATCCAACAAATTACGGTAGAAGAACTACAAAAAGTGTTCGAAAATATGAAAAGAATTAACATGTGCATAGAAAAAGTGGGCAACACTTTCAACATTTATTGTGAATTTTCTAATTTTTATTGTGAATGTTATAATTATTGTTTTACTATGTCATTCTTAATAAACTTTTTATGTCTATCTCATTTTTAATAAACTTTTTATGTAGTTTACCCACTTTTTAATGCAAACAAATATTTTACAGAGTATAATCATATTTATGAATTTTTTTTGGCTAGTACCAATCTGTATATTTGGTTGCCTATCATTCTCATCTCAATCATTTACGAACGCATTGTATATGTCAGGACAGTAAACTTAGGAAAACTTTGTATACAAAATTGGAGACGTAAATAAGTATAAGAAAGTCGTGTATCTATTTTTCTTATTTTAAACAAATTAAGAATGGACGAATCTGATATTTTAACACGCGTGTTCTGAATGGTTTTAGGTTCTTTGTAAGGTGATAAAGTAGGCAGTTGTAAGATGACTAACAACGATGTTTATAGATGACAGTTTTTTGTGTTCTTTTGACGCTATATCGTCACACATAGAGGTACTTTAGTAATATTTCGGTAACTACTGTCAACACAACTTTTTCTTTTAAGTAACAATGAATATTACATAATAAACTATTGCTTGTTTTCATGTTATTTAAATATGTTTTATGACAGTAATTTTGTACCTACCAATGTGCTTTGAAAGCACTTTTTGCGATAATTGGAAGTTAATTACTAACAAAAACACTATTTGCTAATTTAGTCACTTTGCTAGGTTAAATAAGAATTGACATTGGAATGGTGTACCTTAATGTTTATAAATCTGTATATACTGTATTTATTATAATACTAGTTGTCCATCAATCCCTTTCGAGCTTGAATCGTCTTTTTCGCGTCCGCTTACAGCTGTCCGTCAATCTCTCTGAGCTTGAACCGTTTTTTTCGCGTCCGCTCACAGTTTCTTCACACATTCCTGTAAAAGGCAATCACTGTTATTCCTTTTTAGAATGTCCGATTTTATTAACTTTTGAAGCACCCCTGTATATACATATATTTTATTAAGCCAATAGGAACGTTAGTAAAAAAACGGAAAGCACTTATGATAAGCAATTCTTGCTAGACGAGAAAATGGTGAATCCAGTACCATTATTTCCGCTGAATTTAATTTATCGAAGAGAGAGTAATGCCCTCTTAAATGATAAATTGTATAATAAGAAAAAATGCGTCAATCTACTCCTGGTGATATAGAGCTGCCTGCGTTCGTGGTTCAAGGAAGAAAGGAGCCGACGAATACGAATCAGCGAGGCGCTTTTGCAAGAAATAGTAGAAGATTTTGGAAGAGCTTTAAGTAAAGAAAATTGCAGTTTATACTTCTTTAACGTGCGATTTATCGTGGACAGAGATGTTTCTGCGCTGAAACTTAGTTGTTTGCAACTAACTAACCTGCGGGTTTTGTGCTACATAAAGAAGAAATTCCAACTCTTTTTCGTCGGTAATAGACAGTTTATTTATTACAGTTCTTTTAACGTACTGTGCTGCTTTGTTAGCATCAAATCTAAAAGTTCTCTTCGATGGGTGACGTCTATTCGGGTAACGCATTCGGTGAATACGTGAAGCAAGTAAACAATTTATTCTGTGTTTCACTCAAGATATATATATATATATATAGGCTATGTCCATTGGAAAATTTATTATTATAAATAAACTATAAATACAATATAACGACAAAAGGCAAAAACTGATAAAAATAACACGAACAATAAAGCAAAAACAATAATATTAATAACAATATGTTTAGAGATGAATAATAATACTTTGCAGGTAGTTTGATAGATGCATAATAAATCCGAGCAACGTGTTGTGGCTACCATGTTTTCCATGGTTACTATATATAATTTTTACTGTCAGAATAAGATAAAAATAAATTTGAATTACTAAACATAAGGAAGATAGGTATATGACATTCTTAACAAAAGTAGCTGTCGAAGGGCTTAATACGAGTAAAAAAATATTGGGCGTTCTATTTGAAATAAATAAGTTTTTTGTGTTAAAAGTTTCTTCATTATGCTACCTGTTATTATGGTTCAGTAAGAATCATTGTCGCGATGTGACAAATAGCATGTGTAATCACGGAGGTTTTGACGCGGCTTTTTGTCATTTGACAGGCACATATAAACGATGCCATGCAAATTTTAGTCCTTTTAAATGGTAAAGCCTAATAAGACACTAAGGTAAGCTCAATTGCTAATATTGCCGTTTAATTTAAATCTCAAGTCATCATGTTTCGTGATGATAATAATTAATGCACCTGTTGATAATTGTTTCTTATTTTAACATGCACTATCTGTAACGCATGTATTTGTAACCTCAAAAGCACATGTTAATTGTGACTTCGAATTGTAGGCTTGTTGTAAGGAGGATCTTTGTTGTATGGATTGTATGGAAATCCTTAATACCATTTAAACCAATGCAGTGCAAGTAACAATATCAGCAGAATATATGTAACCGGCAAATGAACCTCTAGATAGGAAATACTGTGTGGAACGTGTTTTTAAAAACTATGTGGCAAGCTGTTAGGCAGAGATGGCAGGCAAACGAATTATTATGAAACAGGTGATAACATCTCGATATGTGCGACAGTATGCAGTGTGTACAAGTATAAATATTGCAAGAAATTAACCAAACAAGCATCGGGATAACCCTCTAAGTATACAAGTTTGCGAATACAGAAACAAGGTGAAGCTAAGACGTATTGTACTTTATCACCTATATGAAGCCATTATCCACCAGTGTAAGTTTATCGACTAGATGCAGATATGATACAGTGTGAAGCAGAATAACAGACTTCCATCTACATAACTCAACGAGACCTTCACTTATGCAGATTGTATAAGCTAAGTAGTTTAACTGTAGTTTATTTATTTATTGAATGCAAAGGCTCCTAGATACTGCAGCTAATTAACACCTTTTAGCTTAGTTGTTCGGAGATTCTTGTATTATGGACAGGAACTCCGGAATAACTTATATTTAGCATCGTTGTCACAAGAGCATGGTTGTATTTTGAAGGCTTTGTGGTTGATGATATTTATATTAAGTATTATGCACATTATATCACCTAATGTGAGTTTCTTATAAGTCGAAAGAGATATCTATCAGCTGTTACGAATCAGATCGTGTATGTTTAGAATTTTTTGGGAACTATGTTCATTAATTGACTGCCTGTCGACAGTCTATGTTTGTATGTGTTATGCAGTATCTGTGTTTTCATTCATATATATATATATATATTTATTATTATTATACAATTAAATTACATCTTGTGTGTTTGATTGCTATTGCTATAAGTCCTATTCCTAGTTTTCATATTTTTGGTTGATAAAAGCATGTGGCGCTTACCTTTTGCACCGACTAACGAGATACAGGGGCAACGTTTTTGATTTTTGCTTTAATTATTGAGCAAGTTCATTGACATATTAAAGTGGCATCCTTTTTATTGGACCAAAACATCTAGTCAATAACGAGGGTGGTCGCACGCGAATACCCAGTATAAATTAAAACAGGTTCTGCATATAAGCACAATTGGCACAACTTGTGTGTATGCCATACCAAATTATTTTGTGTTCTGTCATGACACTCTTGAATTATAGGCAATCAAAAAGACAGCTGTAAATGTCATTTCTTAAATATAATCATAAATAACTCAAAAATTATTAACTTTAAGGAATATTACTCTTGTAAGAATCTATTTTAACGCGAAATCCAAACTTACACACACACACACACACACACACACGCGCGCGCGCGCGTATATATATAATTAAAAAATAAATTCTAACAATTAGCCTGCAAAGTAATGCCATAGAAGCATTTTGGATTTATATATGCCTCTGAGTTATCCTGTTTAGCCTTGATTTGTACGTGTGTTCTGTCATTTGCACCCATAACTGCATGTAATTTAACCGTATGTTTCAGAATGTTACTCTTATTTCTTCTCTCTCTGCTTCTGTGGGCCATTTTATTCCTTCTGGAGCTATTACATTAGCCTATACAGATCTATTTCCAGATGTAATTTGTAAAATTAATGATAACAATGTTTAAGCAAGTTATTTGTAACGATCAGGAGTTTTTAACAACTAAATAACAAATATTTGTTGATCAGCTAGAATTCTGTTCCTATTACAAATGTCATTCTTTTCTAATAAATTTAAAGATGTATCCCTTGATACTCTAAAATTTGAAATTTTTTATTCCTGAAATTCGTAACAGTAATTTCTAGAAAATCTTGAACTCTGGAAGTTTTTGTGTAATTTCTTTGAATTTGCAGCAATGATTACATTTCCATTTCTTAATCATCCATCGAATCGGAACTTTCACTTTCAGAAAAAGTGTTCCATTATAATACATTTAATTAATAAATGGCGTTCAGAACAATTTGGATGTCAAATACATTTAAATGGTCGAGAATGCGTTGCGAACCGTTCCGATTTATTGGATATTTGACGACGTTCCGATGTTAACCAATTTACCTACACTCCGGTAGTAAGCGCCATCTTCTAAATCGGAACGTAGGCCAGTTTGGAAGTGATTTTGAGCGTATTCTTGTTTTTTTTTCCAGAAAATAATACATTCACGAAGAACCAGACTAGCGATTTTACTGACGGTCAATGTAACTTCACTAATGTTCAAAAACTACACCGCAATAACTTGTTGACAGCAGTTTTGCACCTGTTATTTGGTGCTTTGCCTCACCGACTAAAAATATTGGTATTTTAGCGCTTTGTAATTCAACAGACGTTTTATTAAAATATAATAATAAACGGTGTTGATATCACAACTGCTTGCATTTGAATGACGACAAAGTGAGTGTGGGCCGCCCGCGCGTTTGTACTCTATATGTATGGAACATGTTCCGATGAAAGTCGGCATGGGTTATTGTTCTCCAAATGACCTAAAATTTGCTGTGCGAGTGTTTTATAGGATTACGAAAAAAATAGACCCTATAATATGAGTGAAAAAATAATTAAGTTGAAAAATAAATAGTCATCCATGAAATTTACCACCAAATTAGACGTTCTTTTTAATTTTTCTGATTTAAATTATCGGGTTATTTGTGAATATGAATATTTCTTTTCTAGGCTTTCACAAAACGGAGTTTAAGTTCATTGTGTCATTTAATTTAAACAATGGGGCGAGTGATAGTATATTAAAATAGTTACATGATTTGTTGGCACGAAAGGAAACGAGCCCCTTAATGCGAGTCGTTTAAAGAACGAGTGCACAAAAAGTCGTATCAAACGTGTATTTCACACTATTTTTTTTCAAATTGATGTATTAAAAGTTTAGAAGGGTTTTAAATAAGAGACATGCTTTGTTCGAAAATGTTAGAAATTTAATTTTAATTATTTGAATATTTGAGATGTTATGGTACTTTAAGTGATGTAAAGTATGAACTGATCTATGTAATAAGTTCTTTCAAATAATCAACAAATGAAATAATTGTACTCCTTCAGAGAATCAAAAAATAGCTGAATATAATTTACGAAATACCCTTCTAAGAAAGTCTCGACATATTTTCCAATAGGAATACTATACCCAGTCTCAGAATAAGAAGTAGTGATTCAAATATTCCGTCAAAACATTGAACACACAGCTTAAAATGTAGTAGACAATTTTATATGACATCATGACAATTGAATTTAGCTGTTTTGTGTTTCATTTACTAAATGAAAGTAGTACAATTTGTTCTGAGCGTTTTGAGGATGATTACCATTATAAATACATGCATAATTACTGTGCATTTTAGTGAATGTGTTATATCTACATGAAAATTGTAAATCCTGAGAGCAAGAATCAATCAAACCTTTTACCTTTTATCAAGACGTCCTTAAGAGCTAGCAGAAGAAGTTTTACTTATTAGTTTCTATTTGAAATATCAATAAAGAACAAATAAATCATTCGTATTACTGCAGCAAACCTTGAGCAGGTAAATTCAAGCAACCATTCTTAAAAATCTTAGATACAACAGTAATAAATATAAAAATTTATATTGGCTGAAGTTGCTTACACGACCTGCAAAGATAATTACATATACAAATTAATTATTATTCGATATTTATGTATGTATTTTGAAAATATGGAGAAAAATTTTATTTGAATTATTTACACTTATACTCTTATAAAGTATAACAAATTTTTATTTCTATATCATATTGGAAATTAACATTAATTTAGTGTTCACGTTATGTTAAAAAGACTTAAAATGCAACAATTGAGACTATAATTACAAAAAAATAATTGCCACATAAATTAGTCCGATTCTCTTGTGCTGGACATTAATAAGTCACACACCATCACTGTTTCATACATAAATACTAAATGGTTTCACAATTATCCATTAATCCATCTACATATGTCTCACATTCTCTTTCCTACTTTAAGTACATGGTCGGCACATTTTTTCCAATTACTTATTGTAACATTTGTAATTGCTTCTGTTAAAAGTTCTCGTACAAATGATATTTTCAAAGGGAATCTCTTGAAGCAACTTCACCTTCTAGTTGGGCCCAAATCATTTAAATGAGATTGCGCTCCCAATGATAACGAGGTAACCTGTGCAGCTCCCTTTCCAACTTGGGTAATATTTGTTGTAACGTCCTTCATAAATGTTACCGTTCATTTCCTGAATCATACAATAGTCCTCCCCTACATATATCAATTCAGATCCTTGCATATTTTTACCAGTAGGGCTTTTTAATCCTGTCGATAGGCTTTCAACAAAGACTTGTCATGCACTCATTATACTTGCAGCAATTCAAACTTTTACTTTCTTATACGTAGTATAAGGAGGTATTGTGATGATGAAAATTTTCGACCTCGAGGTTTTTGCAGATGCCCAAGTTTTGAAGTACCCTAATACCGAAAAAGTGGTTTTTAAAAAATGTCTGTGTGTCTGTCGGTGTGTCTGAAAAAAAATAGAATTTTGCCAATATTTCGTCAACCACTAATAAACATACGAGTAAAGAATAGAACAGGAGAGAGTCTCCTTAATAATAATATTTGTCCAAATGTGGTAACTCAATATGGCCGCCGCAATGCCTAGGCGGGCATAAATATTTTGTATAGGGTATATGTACACTTCCTGTGTTCTCGATAATCATTTAAAATAGGTTGTTAGTCCAAAAATAATTAAAGAAATATTGTGAGTGTACTATGTTTTCAATTCTTATCTTCTTTTTAATATATTATAAACGGGTTTCAAATGCCTAATCACTTGTTCCTTAGGTCTTAAGCCGTCTGATCATTCATATTTATGTTGTACATAAAAGTACGAATTTTACTTAATAACACAAGAAAGTATAATAAACCAAAGTAAAAATGTAGGAGACTAGGTTATGACTTGGTTATAAATATAAAATGACGTTTTGCCGAACTTATTTTCCCATGTTAAACATGCCTACGCAAAAGCCAATAACATAGCTTAAAAATATACACCATTTTGGCGCAATATTTGAATCACTCCTTCTTATTCTGAGACAAGGTATAGTACTTTCTAGCTTGATGTATGTAGGTACCTAAAGAAAATAATATCGCGAATATTACCGAAAATATAATGATTGCTAATTTTCATAAGAAAAGCAAGGTAAAAAAATGAGGTGTGGACACCACACGACTTTCTTATACGTATGAGCGTTTCAAACTATACAATTTTAAGAATTTTTTTACACAAAAATTATTCAAAATCCTATTCAAAGTACTTCTATTCTCTTAATAAATCGCTATAGAATACATACTTTGCTAGATATTCGAAAATAAGTGCTAGTGCTAGCACTAAATACTTTTGTACTCTTGATAAATATATATAGAATGCATACATTACGACATATTTGCAAAAAATCGCTATTCGATAAGAGTAAAAGTGGTACTTCCGGTCTGAATTTTGAAACTCTTTTTGTATAAAAGATATTGGAAATTATGTTGTAAATGCTTTTATACCCGTAACGTACCTGTCTAAAAAGCATGATTTGCGAAATATTCGAAAAAACTGATTTTCGATAGCAGTAAAAGATCTACTTCCGGTAGGAATTTCGAACAACTTTTTAAATAAAATTGTTTTCAATTTTAATTTTAAGTACATATGAATTCTTTATAAATTTGTTTAAACTTAGTAGTTCACGAAATATTGGCAAACTTCGATTTTTTCACTGAAGTAAACTGCTACTTCCGGTCTACCGATTTTACTGGAAAACTAATCACATTTCAAGAGGGAGATTATACACGTAAATGCAAAATTCGGAATTGAAATTTATAGCGGTTTGACCGCTATCGTGGTCACACACAGACACTCAGACAGATTCGACACACAGATCTCGAGGTTGAAAATTTTCATCATCACAATACTTTCTTATACTACGTATACAAAAATTATTCAGAATTCTATTCTAAGTACTTTCATTCTCTTAATAAATCGCCATAGAATGCATACTTTGCAAGATATTCGAAAAAAAGTGCTACTCGCTAAGAGTAAAAGTGCTACTACCGGTCCGAATTTTGAAATTTCAAGTATACAAAAAATATTGCAAATTCAACTCTAAATACTTTTGTACTCTTAATAAATATGTATAGAATGCATAATTTACGACATATTTGCAAAAAATCGCTAATCGGTAAGAGTAAAAGTGGTACTTCCGGTCCGAATTTTGAAACTTTTTTTATACAAATATATTTAAAATTTTCATTTAAATACTTTTATACTCGTAATGTACCTGCCTAGAAAGCATGACTTGCGAGGTATTTGCAAAAAACTGATTTTCGATAAGAGTAAAAGACCTACTTCCGGTAGGAATTTCAAAAAACTTTTTTAAGACTATTTGTCTCAAATTTAATTTTGAGTACATTTGAATTCTTTATAAATTTGTTTAAACTTAGTAATTGACGAAATATTTGCAAAATTCGATTTTTTCACTGAAGTAAACTACTACTTCCGGTTTACCGATTTTACTGAAAAACTAATCAGATCTCAAGAGGGAGATTATATACGTAAATACAAAATTTGGAATTGATATCTACAGCGGTTTGACCGCTATCGTGGTCACACACAGACACACAGACACACAGACACACACACAGACATTTTTTAAAAAACACTTTTTGGTATCAGGGGACTTCAAAACGTGGACATCTGTAAAAATCTCGAGGTCGAACATTTTCATCATTACAATACTTCCTTATACTACGTATAAGAAAGTAAAAAGAGGTTGCTCAAATAGTGTCTAGTGAACCTAATACGTCCATTAAAATCACTCAGAGGGAGTAATGTATTAGTGTGAATCATCAATAGGAAATTAAACAACAACTTAGTAAACAATTGTACCACTCAAAATAAGAAGTGAATTTCTATAGGAGCGTTAGAAATCTTTACATCCAACTCTCACGATTTATATTGTTAAGTACTATATAAATGAAATTTTAGGGAGTGTCTTATTTATTCTTTGTACAACTTCTAGTTCACATGTCTGTGACATTAAAACTTTTATATTTGATATTCAAATATGATTTGTTTCTATATTTTGCGAATTTTAAGGATCAAAGTCTTACTTTGTGTGTTACAAAGTAAGACTTTATATAACCGAAACGAAGTCGAAAGTAAACTTTATAAAACCGAAATGGAAAAATAAGATTAGTTAAAAAAATGTTGTAACTTTGACTATGAAAAATCTTTGGAATTATTTTCAAGTTTGAGTTGGTATAAGGACGTACGTACGATATATGTATATGTTACTGTAAATAGCCGAAACACGTTTTTACACGTACTTACTATAGTCCGTCTCAACCCTATTATGCAGTACAGGTCTTATGGCAATTGATTTCATGGTTGCCAAATCGTCTTACTGTATAATGTCGTTAGAGTTCCGGTTCAATATCTGACATTTTTTGTAATCAAAACATAACCTATACGACTGTTTGTCATTCAATTGATGCATACAAAAAATTAATTGTAAATTGAAACACTAAAAGGGGAGAATATATGGGAAGATGGGTTAGTTAAAATATTTGTAATAATATAATCCTTTGGGATTGTTCTGTAGAAAATTATGTAAAATCTAACTGAATATAGTAAGCCAGAGTAAATAAATTAATATTTCAAAGAAATACTTAAGGTATACAATTTTCTTCGTTACCGAATATTGATATGTATCTTAATCAACTATCCACTATAAATTCAGACCAACACAAAATTAATCACAAATTTATTTTTCATAAAAAGACTTTTCTATTTATAAAAACAACTTAAATAATACATATTTATGAAAAGAATAACAATAACCACACATACACATGTACTTTTATTTTTTAATATGTTACATGACTTATATAGTCTTATTGAATATTAATATGTTAATCTACATTCCATTATACACATTTAAAGACACAAATTCCTCACAAATTCATTTTGGAAAAACGTACTTTCCCATTTATAAGAACAAGTTAATAATACATGATAACATTTATGAAAAAACTAACTATGACCAAACAAAGGAGTAGGTACACATATTGTTTTATTTTTCTTCAATCACTTAAAGAATCTTGATCTGATTATGAATGTGTGACATTAATTATAAACTCTTCAACACCGTCTTGCAAGTTGACAACGTGGCCAATGTAATTCTGTCAGTTGTTTACTGTTACATTCTGATAACCTTCCACAATTAATTGTTCAATATCTCTTTGTTTGAATGTCGTATTGTGCATTTCAACGTAGTGCTTAACTTGTGCCCACACCATTTCAATTGGGTTTTATTCACAATGATAAGGTGGAAGCCGAAAAACATAATGCCCTTTATTCTTTGCAAATTCATCAATTTTGTTTCTGTCATACTGAGACCTAACCTCTGACACACAAGCCAGTAAATATCTTTTTAACATGTCATTATCAAGTGGTATTTTCTTCTCAGTAAGCCATTCAATAATTTGGTCTTCTCCGTGCTACTGCTGGAAACTTTTCTAATTTTTTCGTGTGATATGAGGCATTATCGAAACCAACAACCGAGTTCTCTGGTATATTTGGAAGCAATTTATTCTTGAACCAATCTCCATATGTATCTGCATCCATTTCGCTATGAACATCAGCAGTATTTTTCTTACAAAGAAATGTACATTTAGCACCAACAACAAAACCTTGCTCGCCTCCAGCATGAATTAATGAAAATCGAGGTCCAAGACCACTTGGTGATTTTAAACCAGTGCTGAGTCCTTGTGTAAAAGCTTGTCGACTGCTTTGAACAGTAGCGTCAGTCCACTTTTTATTTACCGAGTGTCCTGCATTCACTCATAATTCATCAGTATATACTATAGTTCTACCTAAAAATAAAACAATCACAATCAAACACAAGCAATTAATAAATTGCGTAATGAACATAAAAGTATAACAAATTAAATGATAAACTATACCTTCGTCTCTGAATTTTCTGATGTCTCGTAAGTATTTATGTCTCCAGCTAATGGTGTCATCTCTTTCATTAAGAATACTCTTTCGTCCCACTTTTTAAAATTCAAAACCCATATCATGTAGCAATCTGTAAAAAATATATGTATATGTATATAGGTTAGGGTAATTCCGGGTGAGATGGCCCTGCGGGTGAGTCAACTCGGTCTCATATTTTGCAGACACGTTAAAATTTTCATCATCATGTTTTCAATTCTGTGGTGCTCGTCTTGCAGCTGTGGAATAACATAATCTCTTAACATTTGCAAGTATCGTTCACCGTTAACAGTTACAGATACGGCTTCTCCATTCTGTAGCTCTTCGAAGAAATACGGACCAATGATAAAATCAGCTGTAAAACCGCACCAAACTGTGACTTTCTTGTCATGAAGACCTTCTTGAACAATTACTTGTGGATCTTCTGCAGACCAGATTCTACAGTTTTGAGTATTGACTCCACCATTCAGAGAAAAATGTGCCTCATCTGTCCATAAAATACGGGATAACCATTCGGGTTCAATTTCCATCTGAGCCAATAATCGCAAAGAAAAATCGTACCTACTAGCCAAATCTGCCTCCTTTAATTCAAACAGCATTTTGAGTTTATATCGATACATTTTTAGAATTTTGCGTAAAATTTTCCAGACCGTGGTGTACGGCATTTGCAATCGCTTGGATATCGCATTTGCACTGCTGATTGCTAGTGGATTACCTCTGGCTATGTCCTGATTTTCGTAAAGAACCTCTGCAACTTGGACATCACTAATGCTTGGTCTTCCTGATCTCGGAAGGTCAATTACCGAACCTGTTCTTTCAAATTTTTGTATCAAATTGCGGTACGCTTTCATACGACAGGGCCCCGCTCTCAAACCCATTCTCGTGCGAAACCTTCGTAATCCAGCTGTGTAATTTCTGCCGCATTCATAATAACACTGAACTAAACCAATTCTTGTTCGTAGGTCCATGCTATTACAGTTTGAGTCGTTAAAACTTTACGTTTACTTGAGTTTTAATTTGAAAATAAACTCCAAATTGAATGATTTACTTTTAACACTTGTGTCAACAACTGTCATGACAACGCTTTTGTTTTCCATAGATACAACAAATCCCATTCCTTAGGCAACTAGATTTCGTTTACTTTTTGTTGTTAGCTTGATTTGTTAAAAAGTTATAATAAGTTAAAGTATATCCCTTACTTTATGATAACCCCATACATGAAATAACATTTATTTTTTTCCCAAAGATTCTGTAACTGTTTCTGTATTTCACCTTTGTTATATGGTTTCAACTGTATTTACCTATTCAAATAAATTTTTGTACTTTAAAAATGGTTTAAATGTACAGTGTGGTAATTGTTTTAAAAAAAGTGGGTCATCTCTCCCGGACTTACCCTATCACGTTTTTCAGAATTATAGATATAGATATGCATACTTACTTTTAAATGCTTGCTAAAAAGAACAATTTAACAGAAATTATATATAGATAAATTAAAGCCAATATAAAAGTTTACACACTACGACAAAAACTGACAATTGACAGCAACGACTACTCATATATCCATATACTTTGCTTTGCATAATAGAACTTGCAACAAGGCAACCGGATATAAAGATAGCGTTATTAAGAGACTACTAAAGATAATAAGAGATGCAATATCCCTATTAAACCTGTACTGCATAATGGGGTTGAGACGGACTATAGTAATAATGCGAAGTAACTACGAGCATTTGTAATTTCGCGTTCTTACTAGGAAAGGCACGAATAAAAATTTCAATTCGGCTATTTACTGAAGCTTTCAATTAAAACCCCTTCTAACTACACGTATAACAGTAACTACTGAGCAAGAACGGGTCGATGAATGACCGATGCGCTGATTGGTTACTTCTCATCACGTACTAGATAGTGGCGATGGCAAATTGTCTAAAAACACTGTAATGAATAGAGAGGTATATGAAGAATTACTTCAGGAAATAAGACAAGCTGAACTGGCATCGAAGAAAACTTCATCGTTGTATTGACGCGTGAACTGTTCTGATGTAATAGAAATGGGTGGCTTTCACCGAATAATAGCAAAGTCCAAGAGTGCTGAAATATTATATCACCTGCCAGTTGAAGACATTTTCGATGTAATCGAAGCAGCTCACATAGCAATTGAACATGGAACATGGAAACAAGTAGAAAATATGCCAACATTATTACTAAAATGATAAATTTGTTCCTGTCAATATGTGAAGTCTACAATAGTAAAAAATCTAAGACGAAGAATGGATTAGTTTCTAAACCAGTTTTGCACAATGAGTTAAACAGCCCATGCCAAGTAGATTTTATTGATATGCAAAGTTAAGCAGATGGGGAATATAAATTCATCATGGTTTATCAAGATCATCTGACCAAGTTTATTTTATTAAGAATTTTAACATCTAAACGAGCAGAAGAAATAGCTTAAAAAATAAACGAAATATTTTTAACGTTCGGAGCGCCGCACAGTGGTCTGACACGTTCAAAAAGTTGGTCAAAACCTAAAAAAACATTTTTTTTCAAATAGTTTCTTGTGTGGTAGTCGGTAAACGAGGTGCCTGCGCGTCTATTTCTTGAATAGCAGATAGATGGCGTGCCTACGGGACGTGTAGTTGTGTGTGAAAGTCGCGGTTGTCAAAACTTGCTACGTGCAACGTTCAACAATAAACGAGAAAAACAACATTTGAAGTGCACACAAAAATTCGTGAAGGTGCAAATATCTTCAACAAGAAGATGGAGGATGCGCCTGAAGATTGGTATAATGTTTTGACACTTTACTTTTTTTAAACAATTTTTTATAGTTTGTTATTAAAAATTTTCCGAAATTGTCAAAAAAGTTATGTTTCGGCGAGACTCCGCGTTGTTCGCTGATTCATTTCCCAGATGAATGTCTAACTAACTAGAAAATCGAAAATTCGGGTGCGACTTTCTGCGATTCTCCTCGCAATTGATTTATTTGTATTTGGTTGCGCGGCCCTATACATGTGACGCGTCACATGTATATGTCACATCATAATTACGTATTTTTAGTTAATCTTGAAGAGATTTAATATGCGCACGATCCGAACCAAATAGTAACTTAGAAGAAGTCACTTTGAATTATTTAAAGTGCAATTACCAAGAAATAATCATAATTATTATCATTATTTTCATTATTATTATTATTATTATTATTATCATTATTACTATTGTTATCATAATTGTTATTGTCTTTATCGTAAGTATAATTATAAAAAAGTATAATGAGAAACAACACAAAATTCATTAAGCCAAATTTTATATTATTTTATCGTATTTTTGAACATAAAACTGGCAATTTAAAACTCCCCATTTTGCAATTTACCATTTTTACCTAAAATCTACAATCAGAAAGTAAAAAAACTAAAGCATACTGATTTTCAGCCAAATCCGAACCTTTTTCGAGTTTTGACCAGCTTTTCGGGCGTTTCAGACCACTGTGCGCCGTGTATATTACATAGTGATAACGGTCGAGAATTTGCAAACTGTTATAAACGGATTTAAGTTTTTATGGCCAGACTTAAAATTGTACACGGTAAGCCATGCCACAGTCAGAGCTAAGGCTCAGTTGAACGAGCCAATCAAGATGTTGAAAATATGATTGCCGCGTGGGTGCCCCATAATAACACCGTTAAATGGTCAGAAGATCTACCATTTGTACAGTTTATGAAAAACCGTGCGTTTCATTCAGGCATAAAGCAAAGCATAGACTATGTTTGGTATCTAGCCTAGGGTTGGGTTAACAACATCGTCTTTGTCTATTAACGTTATTCTTCTTTAGAGCGGGAAGAAGATTTGGAAAATATTATTGGTGCCGTTAAAATAAACATGACGGAAATTCATGGAGAAGATTCAAACACAGAATTTAAAATGAAGCAAAAGAATCAGAGGTAATATAATCTAGATTATGCTTTGAACGTATTGCTATCTTAGATGCCAACTTTCACGAGGCTATTGCTTGAATTGAACAACTGAGGATAACATTACAGCAACGCGAGCTGAAGCAAGCTAGTGTCTGATTTAACAGTCTAAAAAATGAAATCTTTCAGTGATAAAACATAGTTACACTCCTGCTAATGTCGGCGATAACGTCACAATACCTATTTCCGACGATGAAAAATATATAAGGGTGCATTCAGAAGTATTATAGCTCCTTTTTTTTATTAAAGACCGATGACAACATCTACCACAGAGGTACCAAGGATGGTGTTATAAATCATCAGTACACCAGATCAGAATTAGATATTTGTATGCAAAGAATTATTGACATTGATATAGTAAGGAAGGATAAGCAAATATCTTTACGACATGCGGCTTCGTCTATATCAGGATCCAGTCAAGAATTTTCTATTTGCAAGTGCATAAAAAAGTGTTTCACTATTTGTGTAAGTGTAAATAAAAACAAGTGTTATGCAATTCAAAATGTCACAATAGCAGCCCATTAAAGCATTAAATAATCTTGAAACCGTTCGTGTTTTATTATAAGAAAGAAAACTTAATGAATGTCCGCTTGTTAAGAGATATTTCCATATCATGTTGAAAAACCGTCCATTAAATAGAGGTGTGAGCGATGGAACTATGTTCGCTCCTAAGAGATATATGTATATTTTGGTTACTTACTGTTATACGCGTAGTTAGAAGTGTTAGAACGGGTTCTAACGGAAGCTGCAGTAAATAACCGAATTAAAATTTTAATTCGTGTCTTTCCTAGTAAGAAGCGAAATTGCAAATGCTCGTAGTTACTTCGCATTCTTACTAGTAAGTACGCGTAAAAACGGATTTCGGCTATTTACGGTAACATATATACTAGATTGAATTATTTTGCCTTTTGCAAGCAAACTCGTTTCTTTGTTATGCGTATTCATATCTACAGAGAGAGATCCATTTTCGGTATATTAACGTTAATTTATATTGCATTATTGACCACGCGTCTATTTTTGTTAGCAATAGAAATAATAATAAATACTTCACTAGATGTCCTTAAATACAACACATACACTTACATTTAAGTATTTCTGTTACTCTAACGGTCCGGAAACTAAATCATGCCTCATTAAAGTCGATCATAAATACAAACCGAGAGATATATGCGTTCTAAAATATTAACCAAAACGTTCAAATAGCTATCTGTATTCATTTCTAGATGAGATACGATATTCAATGACTCAGACAAGAACCTACATACGAGAACGCATACTGAAGAAATAGGAGGAACCGTCAACACATATCAGAATCATCGCAATTCATCAGAATATCCTGTCGTTCTCAGCTTGAACTTTATATTCTGTTTCAAATTTACGAAAGCATGTAATACGTGTTTGAATACAGTATCTATTATACTGGCGCACAATTCTCAACTAATAAAAGTAGTACGGTGAATATACACAATTATTAATAGAATTTTCATGTCTTTTATTCTCACAACTGCAGCATAGTGTTTCCTTCTCGACTCTTCTGTATAACACTGTACAGACTGATCGTAATTAAATGTGCAATATTACTATCTCCGTTTTTAGTGATCCAAACAAATCAGTTAAATTATGGTGGATTCGGCTGATTTCTGTAACTTTACAAATCTGAAGGCTTTCGGTAGGTCTATAAACTGTAAGTTTTAAATTCTGTATCTTCTTAAGAAATACACCTTTGAAAAAATTGTTAGTTCCGGTTTGAATTTTGAAAACTCTTTTATACAAACATTATTTAAAATTGAGCTCGAAGTACTTTACTTGCGAGATATATGAAAAAAAAACACTTAAGACTAGAATACCTACTTTCAGAAGGAACTCTTTTTACAAAATTTTTCTCAAATTTACTTTTGCGTACTTTTGTATTCTTGGATAATATGTCTAATGTCAGTAGTTGGCCAGTTATTGGGAAAATTTGATTTCTTCATTGAAGTGAACCTGGTTGTGTTTAGTGAGATGAAGGTTCGTGAGCTCTTTAACTGTCTTAAGCCAAACAAGGCTGTTGGTATTTGCAATCTAACAAGCACGCTGCTTAGAGACTGTAGTGACTACACAGTTAAGCCAATTACTTATCTTATAAATCTTGTATTCGAGCACGGAATTTTTCCGGATGTACTAACGATAGCTATTATTACACCGCCACATAAAAAAGGCAGTAGATTGGACATGGCTAATTACAGACATATTGCTGTACTTTCATCTAAATTGTTCGGGTATGCTATGCTCAATAGGTCACTTAGCTTTCTTCAGCTATACGAGATAATATCAAATAACTAGCACGGATTCCAGAAAGGTAAGTCTACGACTACGGCGATTATACAGTTTTATACAAAAATAATAGAAAATATCGACAAAAAAAATGCAATAAGAATATTCTGTGATCTGAGTCGTGTATTTGATTGTATGGATCACAAAATTCTGCTTTCGAAACTATATAACTATGACATACGAGGTGTAGTCGCCAGCTGATTTCAGTTTTACATCCAGCATTGTCAGCAGTGCGTGGAAATAACGTCTATGTCCGAGAATTGTAGAGTCAAATATAGATTGCCGTCAACTGAAATTGGCATTGGGGTACCCCAGGATTCGATCCTAGGCCCACTATTATTTGGATGATATGTCAACAATCTGCCAAATTACCTGAATAAAAGCGACATCACTATGTATGCAGATGACACATTAATACTGATCGCAGGTGAATATACAATTAGCAGCTAACGAAGTGCTAATAAAGCTCCATAATTGGTTCTGTGGTAACAGATTTGTGTTACATCTAATAAAACAAATTTTCTTAGAATTCATGTTAGGCAAAAAGTAATGAATCAGCATTGTGATATTTCGATTAATGGTACCGAAATACAACTCCCTTCTTCGGTCAGACTTTTGGGGTTGTATATGGACGAATATCTTAACTGGGGGCAGGCTTGCAAGAATATAGCTACGCATATAAACAGGAAATGCTTCTTAATAAGCTTATTAAATGAGGATGTTGTTTAAAATGTTTACGCCAGCGAGGTTGAATCCAGGCTACTTTACTAATATAATACTGTTTTGGGGCACTTTCCTACATGCTAAGAGAATATTAGTTGCTCAGAAGCGTGTCATTAGAGTCATGGCCAAGGCAAATTACAGAGATCACTGCAAACCTTTATTTATAAACCTGAAAATATTGATATATTCTGGAGATACTGCTCTATACTCACAGAATGAAAAATGTTCTACCCCAGAATGAACATGTTTATAACACTCGAAATATCACCTTGCCTAAGAAGCGTAATCTCCATCTCTCAAGTCTAAGCCCTCACATTTTGAGAATTAAATTGTATAATCATCTCTCCCATGTGTACAAATCACCAGCACCAACATTCAAAACAAGAATTAAAAAGGTACCCAGGTAATTTTTTTCAATTACAAATACATTAGATTCGGTGATTGTCCAAGTTTCAGCACCTTAAGTAGACTATTATTAGATTCATATATATTGTAAATTATTATTTTGAATTCTTTATTATTTCAGTAAACTATATTTCTATTTTTGGTATAGATAATGTAAACAAATGTTTTGTGACCTGCTCTGTATTTGTATATGTAAAGGGGATGAATAGAGAGTGTGAATGAATAAAGAGAACAATACTTCTGGTCTACCGATTTTACTAAAATTTTAATCAGATCTTAAGACGAAAACTTTACTAGTATATATAAAACTTGGTATTGATATCTTCAGCCTTTTGGCAGCTATCATGGCACATACACAGATCGGAACAGAGACCGACATTTTTCAAAAATCACTTGTTCGGTGCCAGGGGACTTCAAAACATGGACATGTGCTAACATTTCGAGGGTGAAATTTTTCATCATCACAATACTTCCATAAAATACGCATAGGAACGTAAAAAAAATGTGTATTTAAGTTATGATTAAAATCCCTACGTTCCCGAGATTTGTCACTTTTACCAGTAATATCCCAAGGCAGTTGTTGATTGCAAATATTTCACTACCTTCATTAGAACCTCATTGCATTTATTCCATTATTTGACTTCACATAGTACTTGATATATGCTCATTACCAGTGCGCTTAAATTTTACATATTCCATCGCCTTATTAATGTAAGGATCTGATATAAAATATGTTTTATAGATTATGAATTCTTTCATTTACTTTAAAATTACTCTTACTTTCTTTAAACACGAATATCTATAAAACCGTTACATATTGGAAACTAACACAAATAATAAAATTTACATTAATTTTAATACTCATTCAAATGAAAAACAAATGAGATTGTGGCGATCAAAAAAATGCTTTTCATCGCAGCATCTATATCTTCACATAGTAAAACACAATTGTGAGAGCAAACTAGAGTTGATCACATTCCTTAGTAAGTACTTTTTACAAAATTCAAATACCTTTATATGTTTCCGAGATATTTGACCTGGAAGTTTAAAGTTGTACAACCTGTATATCACGTAAATTTCAAAGCATGAAATAAACTTATTTGTTAATAAAATTGTATAAATTTGCTTATATGTATATGATTTGCCTACAGTCTCATGAACCATTTTAAATAGATTTGTTTGATTCATTATTTCTCTAAATGCATATACATAATTTAAAAAGCAAAAAAGAAATGACATATATTACACATTATAATATATTCTTCAATATATTTATTACTACTTGTTATAACTTATAACTTTCAGATAATAATATAGATTTACAGATACCAAAATGTCAAAAAATATAATACAACCAAAAGAATCTACATTTATAAAATGTCAATGACATTTATCAAAACCTGTAAGAGCCCAAGCGGCCAGAATTCCAAATAGAGTTATAGACTGTCAAAAGTCTCATAATTTATTAAAGATATGGCTTACAGACGATAGAGATTTTATCAGAATTCAATATTAGTGAGTTAGTAGAATCTTGGTTTTGATTTTTTTAAAAACAAATATGAATTTATAGTAGCTTGCTTACTATTACAACATAAGGAATTGTATAACTCTCAAAAATGCATATATTAATAAGTTGTCACGAAGTAACCATTGTTTCGGGCTACTTATGAAGTCGTTATGTCATGTTAGGGGCGCTTGCGTGGCCTAAAACATCTTAACACCTGACAATATCCAGAAGGTATACGATATCTTTTGTCAATGTTTTCTGTTTTTCTTTTGGATTTCTATTCACTTATTATATTACCTTATGAGAATCGATCAAGTTGTCGATTCTATTATTACTAATGATAATAATAATAATACCTTTATTGATGTATTAATTAAAACAAAAACTGAAGTAAGAGAAAAAAATTAATACGCAAAAATAATAATGGTTGGTAGCCATTTCAAAGTCTTCCAGTTTATCTTCACGTCTACCATTTCATTGTTACATATGCATATGCGGATTACTAGTAAATATGTAAATTACAAATAATTGTTAAAAAGTCGTGGTGTACTCCTGCCAGTAATAATAATCTGCCATAACATCATTATCATTAATTTTATTATAGTATACTATATTTAGTCTAAGATACAAGCTTTGTGTAAGGTATGGTATACTATAAATATTCCAAATTTTAAAGCAAGTAAGATATACACAGAGAGCATTATATTAGTTTATTGAGAAATAAATTGTAGCTTAGTGGGGTGCGGGATGTCATATTTACTCAGTTCATATGGTAAAATTATTTATTAAATTATATAAATTTCTATATTATTTTTTTAAATAGTGTTTTAAATTAAACTTGCCTTTTTATTATGCATTAGAAGAAAAACAAATAATTATATTTTTTTTGAAAAGAAATGTATTACATTTTCTAATGGCTTATAATTATTAAAATATTTTCTATTAATCCGTTTACCGCAAGAACACTAAATTATTCTTTATGTTCAATATGTAATTGAAATGAAAATTAGTTTCATGGCCAAATTATCAAAATATTTATAATAGCTACTGGTTTATGTTAGTATCTTAATAAAGTCCTTCTAATAACATCTTTCTGGAATCTAGAATTTACAAATTTGAATTTGTCAATTTTATGAATAAATAAATTATATTGATAAAATTGTAATAAATAAATAAATGAAAAATCAAGATAACTTATGCAAATTTCTATTATTTATTCTCTTATTGTGATAACTAATTATATTACATTCTTTTTGCGGCTGCTAAAACTAAATTCGTAAATCCATGGTTGAAAATAAAATACAAAATGCAGTTTTGAATTTGCAACGTCAACCTTATGCTGCATTTGGTGAACTTATATTTTAGATGTCTTAGAAATTGCTTGTTTTGTTTTACAGTGTTATTATTTATTTAATGTAAATTTAAATACAATATATATTCAAGAAGAAAATTCCATGTATGATAATCAAATTATGGCCCACTGTTGGGGCATGTGGACATACTCTTTACGGATTCACGTTTTGTCAAGAATGCTCTCTCCTCCTCCTCTCTTTTCCTTGTTTGAAATAGAGTTTGAGTTTATACATGGAAAATCATGTTGTTTAGTTTTTCTTTGTAAAAAAAAATTGTTTGCTGTCAGTTCTGTCAATTTGAGTATTTTATTTTTTGTCCTAGTTAGTATTGATATTAATTAGAAAATAAGAAAGGAATTAGAGACTGAAATATTCATGTTATGAAAGTAAGTTTTACAATTTTACGTTTAGTTTCATATCAGTAACCTAAATCCTATCGAACTTGTATAGGCTCAAGTTAAGCGTTGCCAATAATAAAGCTAAATTAGATGTAGTTGAAATCTTCTTTTTACAATGAAATTTTTAGTTTTAATTCTCCACTAAAATTTCATAGGAACTAGAAATAAAAGCAAAATGTTTGGAATCGAAATTGATCTCTTTCCAAAATATTTTGACGTAATTTTATCGAAAACAAATATTAGTAAAATAATTTGTTCATATACTCGTATATTTCTTTAACGGTGAAACATTGAATTGGTGGGTTGTTTTTAACCAACTCTGTAAGCACATATACATATATATTACACTCTTGGACATGTATATAATAGTTATGTATATACAAATATTTTTCATTCATAGCATCAGTCGCTGTAGTCGACTTGGGTGGTCCGATAACTCGCGACTCGCGAAGGATCCCAGTGAGCTATTATATTCGACCGTCTTGGATCGTACCGCAATTGTTTGTTCCATGGAGAGTTTGACGAGCCTACAATTGCCAGATTTCTACGAATATTTTAGTCCTGCTTTTCAAATACGTCTATTAGTCAGTTCATTACGAGTTGCTTTTCTCCATTTTTTTACCATATTTATTCTCATGTGATGCAGTGATTTCTCTTTTTTACGACTTTTTCGAATACGAAATTGGTATTTAATCGAAATTTTACGTATGGGGTATGTCAAATTGGAAGTTCGCCGTGACACCTTGCACTTTATAGGACGAAGTGAATTTAATTAATTATTGGAATTCATTTAAAGCAATTTAGAAGAATTTCTGTTTGCTATTTATTTATATTATTGAACAAACGTATAGTGTCTGAGATTAATGAATGTATTAGTATATACATACAATCTTATTTATAAATGTTTTGCATATTAATTTTATACCAAATATAGAACTTCAACTACTTAAACAAACACCGGATTTCATAAATATACGACACCAAATAATATTTTCTAACTTTCATCATATTTTAAACTTAATATCTTTAATTAATCAATATTTTATACAATAATTGTTTATTGAAGAACAGAGAAGCTGAGATTCAAGTAAGTACATGCTCTAAATTAAATTAAATTATATGAATAATGGATTTTTTTATTTGTATGGTAAATTAAATGTAAAGCTGGTGTCACAAAAAAAATATTCTTAAATTACTTTTTAGATAATTTAATATTTAGTTTCATATTCTTTGATCGTAAATATACAGTGTGTGTTAGTTAGTTAGTGTTTATTTTAAAACTTGAATCTTACAAAGTTGAGATTTGTTTGCATATATAGAATATACAAATTTAACAAACATTTGCGGTATTAATATGAATACATAGAATATTTTGACTATCCAAAAGTGGGGCAATTTCATTGTTCATAATTCTACACGTTTTGTAGAAAGGCCGATACATAAATATAGAATTAGTATAATGTGTACCGCAATTATATTGATAAAGGTTTGCCATGGAATATAAAACGTCTGTCTTAAGTTAGCAAACCTTTATCAATATAATTTTTGATCTCGCGGTATATTATGCATATAATAAAATGTTTAGATTAAGACTTAAGACTATTTTAAAAGACCAAATGTTATTTTTTTATCAAAGATTTCACACTTTAACGAATTTTAAGGAAAGGCAAGAACTCAAATAACACCAGTCATATGTAATGAACTTATGGTTAATGTTGGGATGTTGAGCGACAGATATTTGTTATTGTTGTTAATTATTTTAATGATTTTAAAAATGTCAGTATTCTAGAAAGAAGGGGAAACTGACAATAATTAAAATATAAATTGCAGTCCTATATAAACTGAAAAAAAATAAGCAAAAATAATAAATAAGTAAAGTCGTTATACTAAAACAATACGAACCTAACACAAAAAAGTTATGTATTACTTATGTCGTTTTCTAAGTGACTGGCATTATCTCATATCGGTGCATCGAGAGTTGTATGATTAAATACTTTCACGCGTTTCTGAAAAGTCTTTCGTAAGGGAAGCAGAGTTGTGTGACCATCTGTCAAATCAGATTTCCCTATTTGTACATAAAGTTAATTTTCACGGTCATTATTGATATTTACGCCTCACAAAACACATCAACACAAATCGTGTATCTACGCACCGTCGACTATTGTGTCAGCGGTTTACCCCAACGATATATGCACCTAAATCTTCGAGGTGTCTAAATAGAAAGGATGTTTAGGACTATATAGTTAACGTGCCACACAAAAACGAGGTTGTTAACTTTGGCATATATCATCGTAGGTTACATCTGCTCATAATAATGATAAAATATGGATTTACCAATGTATTTGTATTCCTTTTTCTAATGTCTGCAATATAATGGATAGATACATTAGGGACGTTTTACTTTACTGTTTTACGTACAAGTCTCAAGTTAGGAAATATACGAGGTAGGCGCCATAAATTCTCGGCCTGACAGGCTTATACAGGTTCAAACTTGTTCAAACTCCGTCACGTCTTGCATGCACATACCCGAAGTGTACATTATAAATATGACGGTTCGAAGCCTACTGGTTTTTAGTAACCAGCCAACCTACGTGAATAGCGCATGAAAATGTCTGAAGTAACGAAAATTGAGTACCGCGCGGTTATTAAATTTTTAACAAAAGAAGGGCA
This sequence comes from Amphimallon solstitiale, assembly GCA_963170755.1. Classification (NCBI taxonomy): domain Eukaryota; kingdom Metazoa; phylum Arthropoda; class Insecta; order Coleoptera; family Scarabaeidae; genus Amphimallon; species Amphimallon solstitiale. The sequence continues at coordinate 96,346,309 of OY720676.1, read as the reverse complement.
TACACCTTATGACATTAAACAACGTTTAAACGGCGTTTACGGCGATTTATCTCCTTCGTATTTAACTGTAAAAAAGTGAGCAAAATGTTTTCGTTTGGGACAAGAATCCCTAGAAAATGCTGATAACGCCCCAACAAATTACAATTATTGAACATTTAGTGCTAGAAGATCGCCGTTTCAAAGTAAAGGAAGCAGTGATAACAAGCATTTCCGAAACAAGTGTTTGCCGAATTCTCCATGACAATTTGGCTATGAATAAAATTAGTGCTAGATTCTGTCTGGTCTCCAATGTGAACGTCGAGTCGAATGTGCGCAGTCGTTTTTAAACATTTATGGAGACGACCTAAAACCGATTCTGTAGTCCATTGTCACAGGGGATGAAACAATGGTTATGTTTTATGATCCTCTATCGAAAAGAGAGTCCATGGAATGGCGGCGATCTAATGAACCTCGTTCTAGAAAGGCGAAAGTCGTTCAATCAACGAAACAGGTAATGGCCACAATATTTTGGGATTGTGAGGACATTTTGCTAACTGACTTTAAACAGCGCAATACAAATGTGAACGGCACATATTATGCGTCTGTATTGCATAAATTAAGGTACAGTATTCGTGCAAAACGTGTTGGAAAATTGACGAAAGGTGTGCGATTATTGCACGACAATGCTCCCGTCCATACTGCCGCCATTTCACAAGCTGCCATCCGCGAATGCGGCTTTCAAGAATTGGAGCATCCACCGTATAGTCCGGATATGGCTCCTTGTGAATTTTTTTGCTTTCTAATTTTAAAGAAAGGGGACGTAGTTTTAAGGGCGACAGTGAGTTCCAAGCAGCTGTTATAGAACATTTTGACGGAAAAACTTCAGATTATTTTTACAAGGGTATCGAATTATTAATTAATCGTTGTAATAAATGTATAGAAGTTACGGGAGATTACATTGAAAAAGAAAAATTCTTATATTGTTCCAAGTTTCTTTTTCGTATATCAGTTCGAGAATTGGCGTCTGCCTCGTATATATACTATTATTATTATAATATACCGTATGTGCGAGGGGTTAACCACTAAAGGAAAACGTGTTCCACAGATTTCATGTGACACGGGATTTCATCGCATTTCACGTGGATTTCACCGCATTTCACGTGGATTTCACGGCGTTTTATGGGATTTCATGGGATTTTCCGAGGTATTAGGAAATTTCACAAAGATTTCGCGCGATTTCATGGCATTTCACAAAGATTTCCCGGGATTTCATGGCATTTCACATTGATTTTATAGGATTTCACGGCATTTCACATTGATTTCATAAGATTTCATAGAAAGTTGTGAATTTTTTTACTTAAGTTGAAACTACATATTGTATTACACTTATTTGTAAACATGTATTAATAATTAATCGAAGAAATGTGACTAAAATAAAAGTTATCAAATAAACATATAAGAAATTCTAACATTTGTTAACATGAACAACAAACATAAAACTAAAGAATAAAAATAAATATGAAGTTATTATAATATGTAAGGACTTCTAACATAAATTTTGTCATGAACATGAGGATTATTTATCAGCATTATTCTATTCTATTCAAACGATTTAACACATTTTTGTCTATTCGTAAGCCAGTGTGTGTCGCAGTCGGGTTGGTAATGGTAAATTTTTAGGTTTGAATGCTTATATAGCCATGAGTGTTTACAGGTACTGAGAAAATATGTCCGTCATCAGTCCATTTATACCAAGTGCATAAGACGCCTATGTCACTTGTCAGTCTTTCAGTTTTCACAGGAGCCCAAGCTTTCGAATATTCTCTTTCTTTTGCACTCCTTCCTTTCAAATAAGAAAATCCAAGAAGAAAACCTAGATAGGCTACATGCTGATCGTTTACAAACAAACACCATTCCCCAATAAAAATGTCTTCACATACTTACAGGCTTGTGTCTTGCTTATAGACTGCTTCTTTGAGTGGGAAGAATTATACTCGGCTTCCTTGACTCTTTGTAGGCGATCACTACTTAAACGGCCACTGTTCTTTTGCAATAACCAGCATATGGATGATTTTCTTACTACCATCTCCTTACCCATGCCGTCCCTTACTGTTGTGAATGGACTAGTTTCGTCTAGTTTAATACTGCTTTCCGTATAATCTTTAAGGACAAGTTCGTCCGTTACACAAGATAGTACAGCCAAATCTTCCAGTATTTCTTCGTTACTTGTGTGAGAACTATGGTTGTCTTCTGAATTATCGTTATCGAAACTTTGTGTAGTATCGTTTTCATCCATGGCATCACTTGTTTCAATGACAGAATCATCTTCACCTTCTAAGTCTATATATATATATAATAAAACACAAGTGTATAGTTTCAAAATTATTGTAATGTTTAACACACTACATATGTTTCGCCACACTGTGGCTTCATCAGGTGGATGAAAATACAATTTCAAAATACAAATTAGCTCCTATATATATCAATACAAATTACAAAAATAATCTCATTCTAAGAGGGGGTGGACATGTTTAAATTTTAGATTTAGTAGTGGGGAGTTATTTAAATCTAGTTGATCATTCAATATTATACCTAATTTATTACATTTATTAATTTCTAAACTTTCTAACATATTAAGTTTTTTACTTTTTCCTAAAACATGTAACGTTGTAAAATTAGTATTGAATTTATGATTATGTTCTAAGCAATGATTAGAACATAATCTATTTCTTAACTTTGTACCAATGTGTATAGTATCTTGTACAAACAAAACTTCACTATTATTATCTTCATTAAACGAAGCATTGTACCACGGCCAATTAAAGTTTGACTTTTGTGACGTCCTGGATACACTTCTTGACACACCCAACTTTGCCTTTAGCTTCATACTTTTTAAAAGTCTTGGATCCCCATCTGAGGAAATGCCTAACACTTCAACCTTCCATTTGGCTAACTCAGCAATTATATAGTCCCACCTTTTCGTTACGGAAGGCGCAGTAAATTTATTATCAGTTCCAAAAAGTAAAAGGCAAAATGGAGGAATATTTTCTTTTAGCGGCTGAGCCATAACAGCATAGACCAATGATGCATTATGTTGACAATTATTATTCTTAAAATGCGTTTCGATTTCTTTGCCTGATCTGGCTTGGTACGTAAAAGGTATGGGCATACCATGGCTGTCAAAGGGAAGAAGGAAGCCGACCAATTGGTTTGTAGACGTATCGTATTGAATTTTGCCTGTTATTCTTGTGGCATCTTCGGACAACCAAACTTTTAAAGGTAGATTCCTTTTTTCTATATAATCTTTTAATTCAGCACATCGTAATTTGCCTTCAGTAATTGATGGTCCGTTGTCTTTCATGTATCTGCTAATAGCTGTGGGGGAGGGGAGCGGTAAGTTTGCATGGAGAGTTTCGTATAAAAGTCGGCCTCCGAGCATAAAGATGTACAAAGAGAAAAGTTTAATTGTTTCGTCATACCTAAAACCATGTTTTCCAGTTCGTGAATGTTAATGTGCTGCATTTATTAGTACGCTTAATATTACATTGTCATTTGATTTAGTCTTTAAGGTAGTAGTGTCTATGTTATGTATTTACAGAGTCAGATAAGTCTCTCATTTGGGTTGAAATCCGGAAGTTTTTAGAAAAGTTTTTAAAACAATCTTGTAATTCCTTGTGCTTTTCTTTCAACAGTTCTATATCTTTTAAAATTCTAAAATATTGTGGTATTCTAGTTTGCCTATTACCAGAGCTACGTTTTGATGATTTGTGAAGTCTTCTAAGTTTTCTGTCTTGTCGAGTTTTTTTGTCACATCTCTTTTTTATTGTCTTATTCAAGGTTTTTATTTCTTTGTGGAAAATGTGGACTCCTTTGCTTTCCCCGGGGCAGGTGGTCCTAGAACTGCCCCAGGGACTAATTCCCCCGAAGCCCTTGTTTCCTCGTTTGACACTACACTTACATCTGACCTAACTTCTGCAAATGCTTGCAGGAAACCTTCAGCTGTTCTTTGCTCGATCCTTTCTGAATATTCTTCTTCTTCTTCTTCGCTACTGGATATGAGGATTCGAGAAACATTTTTCAAACATATTCTTTTTTTAAGTGAAATTATTTGGTCTTCGTCCTGGCTTTTGTCATACTCGTCATCTTCTTGAAATTTTTCCTTTTCGTAAATCTCCTCCTCTAGCGTTTCATTAATAACAGATTCAAAAGGTGTGGCAGTAGCTTTGCTCGAAGATGCTTTATTGAAAAAATTACGGATGTTTTTTTGTGACTGGTTCTTCGTTTCGTCACTTAATTTTTGTAAATTTCGTTTTTTATGTGCTCGTACGTGTCTTTCGAAATTTGATTTTATCCATCTTTTTTTCCCCTGACTGGGATTGCCATATCCCACTTTGAAGGCTTTGATTTTATCAGTGCATAACGGACAGTTAACTACTGCAGAGTAGACAAACGAATCATCTTCATTTTCTTCTACTTTAACTTGGACCATAGAAGATGTAAAATTTGGAATAACCTGTTAAAATACAAATATTTAAGTACCCGAATTAAAATAACAGATTAATTAAAAAGTATATTACCTACCTCAGTTAAATCTATTTGCTTTTTCATCCAGGTTTTTATTGATGTGTATAATTGACTAGTTTCATGGTTTAGATCTAATCCAGAATCTGGATCTGTTGCTAGTGTTGATGAAGTTCGTGGTAAAGAGGTTGTAGACTGTTGCAAGTCAGGATTTTTCATTACTTGCTTGGGATTGCTTAAACGTTTATGAAAATTTTTTATTCCACATTTGGTATTCGTGGCGTAATCAAAATAACGACTAAAATAACTACGTTATGTCATTTTCGGAAATTTTTAAAGCTATATATTTTTGAATTTCTCTGATAATTTCTTTGTGTCCGTTAACTATTTTTAATTTGTCCTTGTGAATGTAGTACAGCCCGTACCTAAAGAGTTCCCAGAACTACCGCCGCACCAGTAAAGGGGTTATTCCTGACCGTATACAGAATCGCAGTCTGCAGGAAAAAACGTCCTGACTTCAAGAGTAAAGTAGTTAGAGGGGTTTGAAGCAAGCCAGTTTCTTACTAAATATGGCAGTGGCTATGTTACGGATCGGTTTACTTTTCAGTCAACAACGAACGAATTTGTCCATTGGTAGGCTTACCATACGTCCCGGTTTGACCTTGACTATACCGGTTTGAGCAGGGTGTCCTGTCCGGTTTTTGAGATATCCCGGTAACACTTGAGTCAGCCTGTTCCTGACTGGAATTATTTTACAGCATAAATAGTAAATTGGAGAAAATCTTACTTATCTTAGCAACGACAGTTCGTTGCTAGGATACTATGCTTTGTTGCTAAGGTAGACGCATTCATTTGTCTGATTTTTCTCCAAAAGAAGTACTTTTGTTCGTTTTTGTTTTGAGCAGAATTTATTATTGGTTTTTAACTTTAATGTCAGTAGTTTTTTTCTGCACAAATTAGGTATTATGTTTGTATTTGCAAGTTGGATTTGCGTCGGTGCAACTTTGCGCCACTGATTTTTGTACTCCCTTTTTTGTAATTTTTCATCCATTTTCAAAACCAAGTCTACTGCAGACACGTAAGAACAGCACAATCTTGTTAATTTTGCCACAAAACGTCACAAACTTTTGCTATAGTCACTTGTAATACGAATATGAAAATCACTGACGCAAAGTTGCAGCGCCGCAAATCTAACTTGAAATCAGCCCCTTAGTTTGTTTGTTCAGGAATGAGAATAATAATGAGACGTTGATTTTTTCTTGATTTTGATCCTGTCTTTGTGCCAAGAACAATTTTTCTTGCAGATTCCAATTCTGTATACGGTCAGCGAAAATCTCGAAGGTACTTAATATTAGTAATTTCTAGGTTAGGTATCTACTTACCAATAAAATATGCACTCAACGAAAAAATCTCTTAAACAATACACTTAGCAACGAGTGTTACAAGATCTTTACACCCTCACTACATATGCACATCAACGCGGTCGCAAAAAATTCTGGGTTATTGAAACTCGCCTGAAATTGCCGGATGGATGCCGCCCAACATGTGATCCCACTCGAAATTCGAGCGTGAGTTCGAGCGATATCGGGGAAGTACCGGACTGCTTCCTTTTTACAAAAATCAATCTCTTTATCGTTAGAAGCTTAATTTACTTAAGAACATTTTATGCAACGTGTTAACAAAAACTGTCATTTTAATTAATTCGCATTTTATTCGGATTTCATGAGATTTCATACTGGATTTTATGAGATTTCATGAGATTTTATTGAGATTTCATGGGATTTTATTCAGATTTCACGAGATTTCATGGGATTTCATAAGATTTCATGGGATTTGATGGGATGTCATGAGATTTCAAATCATTTCACTGGATTGCAGGAGGATTTCAAGATGATTTCAACATGAATGTTCCACGGATTTCCTGAGTGGTTAACCCCTCGCGTATGTGTCAATTTTCATTAGGTATAGGGATTCAATGTTTACGTGCGATTTATACGTATACAAGTAATGCGTGGCAACATGGCACCCCTACTGTCCGTCACCCATCCCGGCAACAATCGACATCACAACGATTTTCTCCGATCTTCCCACTTCTTCATTCAATGTTTAGCTGCAAACACGTTGCGATCTAGTCTGCAATAAAAGCCGTCTTATTACTGGAACGGGAAACATCAAATGGCCGCCGCGATATCCTGATCTAGTAGTTTATTATTATTTTCAGAATCCTTTTTTATTTACCTAATTTTTAATTTTATTAGAATTACGCTTTTGTTTGTGTCTTGCAGCGTGAACGCAGCTTAATAATTCTCTGCATTTACTGAAAGGAAAAAGAAAAACAAATCCTTGCAACTCGTAAATATTATTTCTGAACGCATTACAAACACCCAAGCCGGTGGTCGAATAGTTACTGCTAACCACGCTAACTTGTATTTACGAACATGCATCGGTCGTGCTGGCATTGGAAAGGAAAGAAGGGGTACTATGTTGCCACGTACTGTATGGATTAATCGTCTATGGCTAATGGAAATTGACACATGCGGTATAGATGAAATGGGGATATGAAATATCTAATTACACTAACACATATCATATCTTACATTTAATTATAATAACATATCCATAGGGGATAATGACTAAGTTCTTCAAATATGCATATGAAATACTAAATCGGGAGTAGACATATTATAAAATAATCGAAAAGGTTTTACAGGATGATTAAGTAATTATGATAAGAAGTATTGTAATACAATAATACGTAACATTGTCTATGTAATGATCTAATGTATGTATTATACGAATTTTTCTAATACGGGTTGTTCAACGAGATGTAGGTGGCTTCCCTTCTTCCTGCACTCAATAACGATGTTTACAACTTACGATATGTATATATATATATATATATATAAGTTACTGCATCTATCGCGGCGAATGTGTAGGCGACGTTGCAGTGTGGGTTTTTCTGCTGACAGTATTTTAGTTAAATGGTAAGCCCTGTGTAAAGCAAGCTGTTCTATTGTTTACTTTTATCAGTTACGTCGCGAGATATGTATATATAAAAGTAGTCGCATCTATCGCCGCGTGTGTAGGCGACATTGCAGTGCGGGTTTTTCTGTTGACAGTATTTTAGTTAAATTGTAAGCGCTGTGTATAGGGAGCCGTTCCATTGTTTACTTTTATCAGTTACGTCGCGAGATATTGTTGAAAGGTGGATAAGAGGTTTACGTGCGTTTGAATTCGACGGTATGCAATTCCATACAAAATTTGCAATATATAACTGTCGTGGCAAGTGGAAACCTGTGTAGTAAAACGTACCTTCGGATACACATAAAGTACGTATTTCAGCTGCTTTCATTGAATTCAAGATCATTATTACTGACATTTTTTTATCAATACTCGAAAAAATTTGTTAATTAGATTTATAAATGACAGATGCATGATTCTCTTTCCTTATAATAATCCGTTTTTCCCTGGAAGTTCGATCAAATCAAAACCGGTATAATCCAATCACAATCATGTTCTGTTTGTTATTTCAACCTACACCTTCTTGGATTTTATAAATGCTTTACGTAATTAATTCCTTTAGCTTTGTAAAAGACATTTTTTGATCACTTGTACAAGCTCTCCTGGTAGAGAATGCATCCTGCATTAGCTACAGACCCATATTTAGAATACTTACTGAATATGATTTTTATGCCATTGGATATCGAAGTTTGCTTAATTAAAAATTTTGAATATTATGGTTAAAAAAGTACACAGGTGGTTGTCTCACCCGATATATATTCATAAGTGGATATTTACATAAGTCAAGACAATTAACTACTGTTTACTTTCCAGGTGTTTTTTAAAATAAGGGCAGCTGCCTAATTTTATTGTAATAAATGTAAAATTTAAATATCACCATTAAATATTTCCTGAACCTATCTACACTTCTAGATTAATAAATTTACGTTTTTCTACAAGACATATGACCATATATTTTGAAACTTATTGTAATATATAGTTATTTATCATTTGAAATATTATAGTATCACATGTAGGTTCACACATAGACATATCTAACGGTTACACGTGCTGGTGAATATATGGTGTAACTTCGGTGTCTTATTTTATGTGACGAATCAGTCACACTTAGATTGTACAAGAGAACGGGTTACATAAAGGATAAACAATGGTCCCGGTCAGACGCTGGTGTTGTCCATTTTTCATCGGTCAACGCTCGTACGTAAGTTAAAATGTGAAAGATTAGGACCACCCACCTTCAGCAAACAAACTTAAATACCTTTAACACCTTAATACTCTTCCGAAAACACATATTACACAACGATGAAACGAACAGACCGCACACCTTCAGGTGATGTATTTATAGTTCTGCTCCTGAAATAGAAGTATGTATGTGTATGTGTAGTAGCCAATTCCTCCGTATATAATATCTAAAATGCACTCACACATAAACACACATCTACTTCTATATAGACAAATGCAGCCATTCCGGCACATATTTAACATCAAAAACGAATGATAAATTAAGAGATGACAAATTTTTCACATAACTAAGAATGCAACAGATGCACCTGTGTATCGCCAAGAGAGTTCTCTATCACTCCGATCTTTGGTTTAAGACTATCTTATTGCTCTTTCTTGCCGAGTTTGTTTTTATGTTGCACACGGCAAACTGATAACGTCGAGTCTTTAATTGAAAGTATCGATTATTGTAGGTATATAAAGGAGGTGCATACCTGGTGCGAAACTCCTTTCAAAAAGATTTTTATCTGAATTCGTGTCAAAATTCATGGTGGATAGAATTTAAAATAAGTATACACGCTTAGCCATTTAATTTAAGACACTTGTTTAAATGTGAGTTGGATAGAAAATCTTACTGTTTATGAAAGTCTGTGATACTAAAATAATTATATTGAATTTGAATTGATAAGCTTTCTTCGTCTGGGAAGAAATGGGGAAGGCGTCCTAAAAGAAATTGGTAATTGGAATTTCTATTATTTTACTTTCAGAGTACATTGAATACATTTCTTCATCTCATTTTTAATCTGCTATAAAAATACTTTGACCAGAGCATAAGATACCGTAGATTCCTAAAAATTTACATATCTGTTAATGGAAAAATAATCCCCGGATCATTTCTCCTCTTCGACCGATTCACAACCATTACAAAACCCTTCCACTTGTTACAAGAACCGGGGTATCTGCATTATATAACATTTTTGTATTTCTTTAACTTAAGGTGATCCAAATTGAATTTGTGGGTTTGAATTGCGCATCGTTTATATTCTATGAACATTCTATGAAGTTTGCCTTTCTATACCTTGTAATACAGCATTCAATAAATATTATGCGACTTTGTTAGGAAGAATTTGATTGTTTCTAGCAAGCATTTTTATTCCTTCCAGAATTTGGTCCCACTTGTTTTACATTTTAGTACAGTAGACTCTCGATTATCCGAAATCGGATTATCTGAAACTCCGCAATATCCGAAAATCAAATATAGAATTTTAACTCCGCTTTATCCGAAACACCGGTCAAAGATGTTCCCGATTATCCGAAATGATTTGCACTTAAATGAAAATGGCGCGCTTTTATACTTCCAAATAGGTACATAATACACGTGGCGGCGTTTGTGTCGCTCAGTTCAGTGTGGTTCAGTGCTTTAGGTTATGTTGTATTGCATTTCGTGCGGTTTAGTTTTGTACATTACGAGCGGTACGCCCAGTATATACGTTAGCGAAAATATGGATACAAAACGAAAGCGAAAAGTGGTTACTATAGGCGAACACTAAATGCTATAAAATGTCTCGACTCTGGTGCACAATTAAACCATCGCAAAAGAGTACGGTGTAGGTGTAAGTACAGTTTCGGAGTGGCGAAAAAACAGAAAAATATCGAGAAATGGAACAGTGTGTTAACGAATCGGAAAGTTATGAAAACCAGTCAGTATGATAAAGTGGATAAGGCATTATATTTATGGTTTACCCAAAAACGTGCTAGTGGTATTCCAATGTCTGGTCCAATTCTTCAGCAAAAAGCAATAGAAATTAGTGAAGAGCTTCCTGTAATTGAGGCTCCTGATACATTTACAGCAAGTGAAGGATGGTTATCCAGGTGGAAAGATCGGCACGGAATTAGGCAGCTTCGAATATGTGGTGAAAAATTATCTGCAAACGCAATGGTTGTCGTGAACTTTAAAACAAGGTTTAAAGCAATTATCGATGAAAATTCTTATACTCCCGATAAGTTATATAACTGTGACGAAACTGGCCTGTATTACAAAGCAGTGCCATGCAACACTTTAGCAAGTAAAGATGAAGTTTCTGCTTCTGGTTATAAAAAAAAATAAAGATCGGGTGACTATTCTCGCTTGCAGCAATTATTCTGGACGTCATAAAATGCGCCTAATGTGTATAGGAAAATCAGAAAAGCCAAGAGCATTTAAAAATCTGAGCCCTAACTTTATGCCATTGTACTATAAACATCAAAAAAGCTCTTGGATGGATTCGAAATTGTTTAGGAATTGGTTTTTTCAAGAATTCGTCCCATCGGTTACAAAATTCCTTAAAGTAAATGGGCTACCTGTTAAAGCTTTGTTGCTGGTGGATAATGCACCTTCTCATTTGTCTGTAGAAGAACTTACATTTGGGGAAATTAAAGTTCTATTCTTACCACCAAATGTTACCGCTTTAATTCAACCGATGGACCAGGGTGTTTTGGAAAACTTGAAAAGAAACTATCAGAAAAAATTATTGCAATTTATATTAGAGGCAGAGAATGAAGGGGACGATCTACGCGTTTGTTTGAAGAACACTAACCTAAAAGATGTAATATATAGGATAGCTGATGTCTGGAACAATGTAAAACAGTCGACCATACAAAAGTCGTGGAACAAAATTATTGATGGACAGAATGAATTAGTAGAATTGAGGCAAGACGAATGCACAGAAGATGAAGGTACAAATATACGATATGATCTTGCAATAAAGATAAGTGGTTTTAATAATATTCCTCGAGATCCTAAGATTTTGATGCATGGATTCAGTTAGAGAAGAACGATGGAGAGGAATTGTCAAACTTAGAACTAATTAACCTAACAAATGAAAATGAACATCCCAATGAGGAAGAGGAAGATGCAGGGACAGTAGGAAATTCAACGAAAGTAATTTCACATCGGGAAGCAGTAGAGTGTTTAGACAAGGCACTAGTTTATATCGAACAACAACCGGAGGCAACCACGACTGATGTTTTTTTAATTAGAAGGTGGAGAGACATTGCGGCAAAAAATCAATACTTATGCAAGTCCAAGCAATTAACAATGGATTTATTTGTAAATCGTTAGGTATTATTAAACTTTCAATAAAAAAAAATGTTTTCACCAGATAGGTATGTATAAATGCAAATTGTAAAGGAAACTGTAATAAAAAAAAATGAGATGTGGCCACCACACGACTTTCTTATACGTATGAAAGTGTTACTTCCGGTCCGAATTTTGAAATTTCATTTGTACAAAAAATATTCCAAATCCAACTCTAAATACTTTTGTACTCTTCATAAATATATATAGAATGCATAATTTACGACATATTTGCAAAAAATCGCTATTCGATAAGAGTAAAAATGGTACTTCCGGTCTGAATTTTGAAATTTTTTTTATACAAAAGATATTTAAAAGTATGTTCTAAATACTTTTATACTCGTAATGTACCTGCCTAGAAAGCATGACTTACGAGATATTCGCAAAAAACTGATTTTCAATAAGAGTAAAAGACCGGAAGTAGGTCTTTTACTCTTATTGAAAATCAGAATTTCGAAAAACTTTATTAAAACAATTTTTCTCAAATTTAATTTTGAGTACATTTGAATTCTTTATAAATTTGTTTAAACTTAGTAATTGACGAAATATTTGCAAAATTCGATTTTTTCACTGAAGTAAACTACTACTTCCGGTCTGCCGATTTTGCTCAAAATCTAATCATTTCTCAAGAGGGAGATTATATTCGTAAATACAAAATTTGGAATTGATATCTACAGCGGTTTGACCGCTATCGTGGTCACACATAGACAGACACATACACACACACACAGCCACACAGACATTTTTTAAAAACCACTTTTTTGGTATCAGGGGACCTCAAAACGTGGACATCTGCAAAAATCTCGAAGTCGAAAATTTTCATCATCACAATACTTCCTTATACTACGTATAAGAAAGTAATATGTATCCAAATATACACACGTAAATTATTTCCACCTCCGTATTATCCGAAATTTCAATTATCCGAAATAGGTTCGGTCCCAATCATTTCGTATAATTGAGAGTCTACTGTATGTGATTTGACCATTTGGTCCTATTACAGCTTTACTTCTTACTCCGTCACCTGGTTTCAAATTTATATGTCCTTATATGTGTCCTCATATACGTACCCACCAGATGACTCCTCTTCTTTTACAATGTTTATATTCTCAGTTCTTATTTGGCCATGTCTCTTATAAATTCAGATTTGCTGTATCTCACCTTGTTTAATTTCCATTAATTAGTTTGTTATATGTAGTCTAAACCAGTATTGTGATGATGAAAATTTTCGACCTCGAGATTTTTGCAGATTTTTGTATGTTTTGAAGTCCTCTTATACCAAAAAAAGTTATTTTTAAAAAAAAGGTTTCTCTCTCTGTGTCTCCCTCTGCGTGACCCTGATAACAGCAAAACTTTAAAGCTATCAATTCCAAATTTCATATTTACGAGTATAATATTTATGTTTAATTTTGTCGGTGGAACTGGCAATCAAATTTACCGGGTGTTCCAGCGAAGGGATAAACATAATTATTGGTATCTAATAAAGTAGACTGCAACAAAAAAATTATATAAAAATTGTAGATAATCATGAGCTATACAATTTATAAGTATATTCATTTCAGTAACGACGAATCAACACAAACTTATGTGTTTTTAAATGGACGTCTATGCATTTCTTACATTTTATGGTAGCCTTTAGGAACTGATTAAACTGATATCAATTTGTATTAGTTGTATTTCAACCGTTTCTATGATATGGATATTTTTTAATGGCCAGATGCAGTTGAAAATCGACTAATACAAGAGCTATCATAAAATGAAAAAAAAAATCCATAGAACTCCATTTAAAAAATGAGGTGTGGCCACCACACGACTTTCTTATACGTATGAGTGTTTCAAACTGTACAATTTTAAGAATTTTTTTAATACAAAACTTATTCTAAATCCTATTCTAAGTACTTTCATTGTCTTAATAAATCGCTATAGAATGCATACTTTGCAAGATATTTTCAAAAAAGTGCTCCTCGCTAAGAGTAAAAGTGCTACTTCCGGTCCGAATTTTGAAATTTCATATATACAAAAAATATTGCAAATCCAGTTCTAAATACTTTTGTACTCTTGATAAATATATATAGAATGCATAACTTACGACATATTTGCAAAAAATCGCTATTCGATAAGAATAAAAGTGGTACTTCCGGTCTGAATTTTGAAATTTTTTTTATACAAAGGATATTGAAAATTATGTTTTAAATACTTTTATACCCGTAACGTACTTGTCTAAAAAGCATGACTTGCGAAATATTCGCCATAAACTGATTTTCGATAAGAGTAAAAGACCTACTTCCGGTAGGAATTTCGAAAAACTTTTTAAATAAAATTATTCTCAATTTTAATTTTAAGTTTATATGAATTCTTTATAAATTTGTTTAAACTTAGTAGTTGACGAAATATTGGCAAATTTCGATTTTTTCGCTGAGGTAAACTGCTACTTCCGGTCTACCGATTTTACTGAAAAACTAATCAGATCTCAAGAGGGAGATTATACACGTAAATGCAAAATTTAGAATTGATACCTATAGCGGTTTGATCGCTATCGTGGTCACACATACACACACACACACACACACACACAGTGACACATACACACAGACATTTTTTAAAAACCACTTTTTCGGTATCAGGGGACTTCAAAACGGGGACATCTACAAAAATCTCGAGGTCGAAAATTTTCATCATCACAATACATACTTCCTTATACTACGTATAAGGAAGTAAGAAACTAGGTTGGTTGCTGTTGAAAACTCTGAATAAATGAATATAGTTTTAAGATATAGAGCTCTGGAATATTCACAATGTTTGTATTAAATATTACATTATTAGATAGCAATAATGAACTAAACCGCTTCTCTGGGACACTTGGTATATGCTTCGCATACAATAAATTAGCAAATGAAATGAAATACACAGAGGGATCAAAAAGATGTATTAATACTACAATTGTTTTGTTATACAAGAGCATGATTAGGTGGTGAAAATTAAAATTACGTTCACTATTACAATTAATTTTACGATAAATTTTCCATGCTTGGAGCATGTACGGTTGCAGGTCCAGTGTTTTTCTTTTATTACACTGTATATTCATTTTCTACTAATAGTGCACCTGTCTGTGGATTTATTTCTGTGAGTATTTCTTGTTTTTCCGATTAAAATCTTTCTTGTATACTCTACTTTGTCATTTGGCAATTTGGGAGTATTTATTTCACATATATGTACTATAATATATGTGAAATAAATACTCCCAAAGGCGGACTTTACGCCAATAACACTGGGACGAGCACTTATCACTGTTTCTCATAGCGTATCGAGTTCACAAAACCACTGGTCTGTGTCCAGCAAACGTATTGTTTGCAGGAGGTCTAAGTCTACTATGTGACTTGAAGTTTAGTTGCAAAGCTTATGAGGGCTTGGAAGGCGAATATTACGTTAGTAGACATCGGCGAAGCTTGAACGACATTCTTGAACAGATACGCCATAATATACAAGAGGTCAGAGATAAAATGAAGGAAAGTTACGCATACATGTTGAAAGAAGTGAGCACCACAACACACATAGCAAACAGAAACTGGTGCATCTTAATAGATTGACTCCATATAATAAGATAATAAGAACAGACCTGCGCCAACAAGGACAAAAAAGGTTAGGAAGACCATATAATTAATGAGAAATGAAAAATCTGTCTATTTTCAGATTATCAAAAAACTATTGGATTGGATAATAATCAGAAGTACTGTTCCAGCACACTGGTGTGGATATTTCGGTCTGTAGTTACTAGCCTGTTCTCGTTAGACAACAGAAGAGGTCATGCCTGTAGATCCTGACGTAAAACAAAATCAGAAGATGACGTGTTTTGGGACGAAATCTATTCCCTAAGGAGGGAACAATGTTATGAGTCATGCAATTGCATCACGCATCAGA
The DNA here is from genome assembly GCA_963170755.1 of Amphimallon solstitiale. Lineage (NCBI taxonomy): Eukaryota > Metazoa > Arthropoda > Insecta > Coleoptera > Scarabaeidae > Amphimallon > Amphimallon solstitiale. The sequence goes on along the minus strand of OY720676.1, from coordinate 96,330,534 downwards.
AGTTTCAGTAATGCTCTGTATAATTCGCTATGTAATTGATGTGGGCCTATGTATATCGCCGATGACCCAAGACAAACACACTTCGATCCACAGTCTCGTAAAAATTACTACATAAATTTACTGATATAAATTCTTATTATATTGTATCAGTGCTTTGTGTATGCGTCTAGTTTATTAATAAATATGTTAAATAAACAGTTTTAGTTTGAATTCAGTTACATTACAATACTTAAAACAGTCACTATAATAAAATTTAGCTTGTATTTATATTTATCTCTTTAAATAATTTTCTGTTATGCAAAATATGTATTACTACCTATAATATGTTAACTACAAATATATTTTTACAATTTACTTGACTTCTGCTTACTATAAAATTTACCGCAATATAGTAGTTTTCCTTATATTTATTGTAAACAAATTCTGTCAAAATTACTTTATCGATTTATAATAAGAATATGTTACTCTACAATACTTTCAAAAATTATAGCATCCCTGGCAATTATATTTTGTATACCAATCAATGTAATGAAAACTTTTTACATGTAGTGTTAATATGATGTCTAGGGAAAGTACTGATTTAAGAAGCGATTATATAAAGAGATACTATTACACTTAAAATGATCCTAAAGATTAAAGTGAAGATTGTATATAAATGTCCGCTTAGTCGAAGTCTGCCTTTAGGACATATCAGAGTCTATTATTTATCGCTTACAAGCTCACACAGAATGGGATTACTCGGACAAATTTTATGCAGATGATCTATTTAATAGTATTTCAAGTGAAAGTAGCCCCAGAACATATTCTTCATATTTTAAAATTGTTTTCAATCATATAGTATTCCTTTTCAGTATGTCTCTAATAATATTATTATAAATATTTATTATTCTAATATTTAGAATAAATAATATTTTGCCACCGTACACGATTGTGAAGTATTTCGATGCTCACATAAAAAGGTATTACCTGGATACATTTTGCGCTTCTATCTTATGATCTTAATATTTTAATATTATTTCAAGATTTATAAAATGTTCAATTTATTTTTTTGTGAAATTTCCAAAGATATGTTTTTAATGTGTAAGTGTGTAAAATCTCCTCATTTTTCCCAAGCTACAAACATTTTCATGATGCCTAATTTGTTGCATGAGCTGTCATCGTTTTCCTTATGATAAGTTTACGTAAGTCTTTGGAATTACCCTAATGGAAACTGAAACTTAACGTACTTCTTTTTAAATAATATAGTGTCTTCAAAACGCCGCATGTTGTTGTCCTCTTCAAATAGTTCAACCAAACAGATTTTTGGAGGATTTCTAGGTAATATTAGGGTACACTTCGGCACACTAAATTCTCGATGAAGCTGTCGTGTACGGAATTTGGAGTTTTCTCTGTTGAGAGTAATACTTCAATGTTTTGGAGTGACCAGTTTCCGGGGAATCGCGAACATGCCATTTTTTTGCAATTTATTGTGAATGTTTAGATACACTGAGTGGGGGTACGGTCTGGATGTGCTCTACTAAATAAATGACAAACTTTTTTACGCGAACGAACCCTACCTTCAAAACTAATTATAGTCACTATTTCAATACGATCTCTCTCAATTACATTCATTTTAATTTTTTTTATTGACTTGAAAACAATTCTTATGTGATAGAAAATGATAAATAAAGCATGATACTTTTGAAATAACGGGTCATCGAAATTGATTGTCATGGTCTCTGCTGTGGTTTTGCGATAAGTTTTGCGTTGTGCCATACAATAAGAAACTACAAACTTTTCATTGGCGTGCGTTTGAATATATTTTTTAGGTTCGTACATAATATGTATATTATGATAAATGTGACTTAGTTATTGTTTACATAACTGCATTGTATCAAATGTGTCATATGCTAACCATGTTGAATTGATAATTGGATTTATTCTGAAAATAATCGTGTTTTTGCTATTAATTGAAATCGAAAGAAGAATTTATCAAGTATAACTTTTCCACAAAATACACTATGCATTGGAAATTCTCTATACTTTTCTTGAACAAGTAGAATGAAATAAGTTTCTCAAAACTGAAGCTTTGATGATATAATGCATTCTTAAGTGCAATATAAAACATATGTTGAGTGATATTATGTAATTCAGTATAACTCTTAAAAATGCAGCCTTTCGTTTAAAGACATATTAGGATCTGAGGTAATATTTTGGTTTCTTTATTATCTTACCCGTAATTCTAAAAAGTTTAATTTTGTACTTTTATTTTGTAATGCAATTACATGTTGAAAGTTCTTATAGTGAAATGAAAATGTTGATTCTTGAGAAGTGCACTGGAATTACTACTTTTCTATGTATATTTGAGTTTGATAAATGTATTATTTTGCATATAGTTCACTATAAACAGATTAAGATAAATTGAAAAAGAGCAAACTAAAAACTAGCTATATTCATAAAGGAAATATATAATAATAAAAAGGTATGTCATTATTTTGTAAGCTACTGTGTGTTCTAGAAAAGTATGTTGGTTATATGCATAATAAGTAAAAAAGTGAATCATTTTATCTATTAAAATGGGGTATAAGGACTTTATTTTAAAATTAAATTAATTTTTAAAATAATATATTATTTGCCCTTTTCTACACATATTTTTTTTTAATATTTGTTCCATTATAAGTTTATATAATTAAATGTTAATAATTCATAAAAGTAAGATATGGGTAGACACTTAATTTTAAAGATATTGATTTAGAAAACTCAAGAGAAACTTGTACTTACTCTATTGTGATATTTAGATCAACACGTATTTTAATACCGCGCGATCATTTAAATACTAAATTAGAGCAGGCTGTGAAATTTAAATTAAGTTGGTATATAAGTACTAATTTACAATTTGAATTGTCAAAGTGACGTTTCAAAATGTTAATTAATCAATAATTGACATTCTAGACAACCTAATAAAAAAGATCCCGCCTGCTATAATTTAGAATTTAAATGATCGCGTGGTATTTGATGCAAATTAAGTAGGCATCTTTATTAATATTACAAAGTCAAAATTATTATGAATATATATACGGCATAAATTAAAAGAGCAATAAATAAAAAGAAAGAGGCAAGTACTTGAACATAAGATTCTATTTTTCACCTTCTTCTACATTTCCTTATGGTGTGTACTCTAATAAACATTTAGATTGTGCTTGGCTTATATATTACTTCAACACCGTTGGGAGAAAAACCTGCGATTTGTTTTCACGGTTATCATATTAATCATTTTCACTTGTATAACACTTAGGTTTTCCAGGTTCCACCTTTTCTTTTGTATTAGTTAAGGTTGTATTTAATTTTTCAACATTTTTTATATATTTTGTAAAAGTGTTTCAGTGCTTCACATTTTCAAAATGCATTAGAACAATCTATGATGCAATTCTGACGTGGAGTCTTAATAATTTTGAGAATTCACAATTCTCTGTTAAATTGAGCTATGCTTCGTTCAGAATATATATATATATATATATATATATATATATATATATATATATATATATATAAATCAAAAAATGGAAATAACGCGGATACATGAAATAACAAGAAAGAGAATAATAACGGGTAAATTCCGCTGTAGAGCAACCGTAGACACGTGTTTCTGACTCATTGGTCGTCGTCAGTACGGTGTAGCCAAGGAATAAGGTGGGATAACCTTGGAGATGTAAGCTACACGGAAGACCATCAGGTGACAGACTCCCATTTGTAGCTTCAGCTAGAAGATCCTCAAATTTGAAGACAACAACTAACGTCGCCACGAGGAAGACTAATGTCAACCTGCGTGCCATCCGAGACCCAGGAAAGATAAATCAAAAAATGGAAATAACGCGGATACATGAAATAACAAGAAAGAGAATAATAACGGGTAAATTCCGCTGTAGCGACGTTAGTTGTTGTCTTCAAATTTGAGGATCTTCTAGCTGAAGCTACAAATGGGAGTCTGTCACCTGATGGTCTTCCGTGTAGCTTACATCTCCAAGGTTATCCCACCTTATTCCTTGGCTACACCGTACTGACGACGACCAATGAGTCAGAAACACGTGTCTACGGTTGCTCTACAGCGGAATTTACCCGTTATTATTCTCTTTCTTGTTATTTCATGTATCCGCGTTATTTCCATTTTTTGATTTATCTTTCCTGGGTCTCGGATGGCACGCAGGTTGACATTAGTCTTCCTCGTGGCGACGTTAGTTGTTGTCTTCAAATTTGAGGATCTTCTAGCTGAAGCTACAAATGGGAGTCTGTCACCTGATGGTCTTCCGTGTAGCTTACATCTCCAAGGTTATCCCACCTTATTCCTTGGCTACACCGTACTGACGACGACCAATGAGTCAGAAACACGTGTCTACGGTTGCTCTACAGCGGAATTTACCCGTTATTATTCTCTTTCTTGTTATTATATATATATATATATATATATATATATATGTATTAAAGGTAACCCACTGGCTAATGCCAAATTTTCATTGAAGCACTTACAATATTCTATTTGTTTTTCAATATCTCGAAGCAATAGCATGTGGATTTTGTCTACAATAAGGATATTTATTAATAACAAAGTAATCATGATTAGTTTGAATAGTACTTTAGAACATATTGGTTATAATTTAGGTACGCGAGGATGGCTTACATCTAGAAATGCTGTCTGTTTCTCAAAAACGATCTGTGATTCCATAAGATCCAAATTATTATGTAATTAATTTCATCATCGGGAGATTCTTTAGCACATAATTCTATGCAGTATTTCCATTTTCCATGTTGATTTCGTAGCGAACAAGGCCTTCATACTTGTCTTTGAGAAATACATGATCACTTATAACCACACTTGTCACGATGACAGTGGTATGGAAAATAATAAATATGAAAAATAAATATTAGAGAACGCCAATGATAAATCTTAATTAGTAATTAGTAATTTCTGTGAAACGCTAACTTCACATTAAGAAGTGGAAATAGAACAATATCATGTCAATCAATTTCCACAGCATGTTATAGAAGTTGCGCGATTGCGTTTGTGGTCGATTATAAGCAAACGTGGCACCCATCTTGCGGAATGCTTTCTCATACTCAACTGATCATTCAAAATTGAAACCACTGAGCCATGTGCCTATGGCTTCCACAATCTCTCGAATTTTCAATCTCCGATCGGTCAACACCATATCGTGAATTTTTTTAATTGTTTCGAGTGTAGAGACTTCAGCTGTGCGTCCAGAACGCTCGGCATCTTCCGTGCTTGCACGGCTACAACGAAATTCAGTAAACCACCATTGAAATTGATGGTGCAGAGTTCCCATAGTCCCATAGGCGGGAAATTCAAAAAGTCACGGGCATATTGACCCACCCTCGTATAAATATCATAAACTACTAGAAACTAATCCTTTGACTAGTTGTGATTTATATTGGAAGACATCCGTGAATGGTATTGTAAAATAACAATATTATTCATATAAATATGAAAATAACTTTTAATTGTTAAAAGGAAAACGAACTTTTGTTGAATTATTAAGTATACACCAGGTTATCAGGTTAAGTATAGTGTTGAAGAAAAGGTGCATTTTTTAACATAATTTTGTCAATTTAGACAACCTGTTTCCTATCACTATTATTAACTATTGTCAGTGTTAGCTGTTTCGCGTGTATCCAATTATACATAAGTATATTTATATGCAATTACTTGGAGTTGGTTATGCATAGAAGATAAACAATATTTTATGGGAATTTCTAAAAATGTTTCCAAGGAAAACACCTTAATTGCCAGTTATAATAGGTCGAGTACCTTTAAAATAGTTTTAGAATAGCATATGCACCGTACAATATAATGTGATATATTGAGCTAATTATGGAATATTTTTAAAGAACTTCCTTGCGCAAAATAATATTTTTTGCATTAAACATGAGAGGTACTACAGTAGAATATTTTTTTGTGTGAATGTTTATTTATTCATATTTTAAGTTAAGTGATTATAAATATAAATACTGTGCTTGTAAATGTCTCTCAATATGATGACTTTCCTCTTTATTATTGTGTTTTCCACGAAATTACGCCATTCCTTTCTGTGCCATGCTCTAATAAATAAATATTCTCTATCCTAATACTGACTCATGTCTTTAAATCTCTATATAATACCTGTATAATAGGTATGAATATAATATATACATAGCATTCAAAAGTGGTTGTCAAATGTAGACAAGCAATAGTGTAATAACTTGTGACTTATTATTTATAATATTTAATTATCGACTTGCATTCTTATAGCTAGTTCTGGCAGAATGTCAAGCACTTGCAAAAATTATTACAGTATTCTTTTTCTAATAGTAAATACATCCCGAATACATAACCTTATCAGACAAAATAGCATATTTTCAATAAAAAAAAAGTCTTCAATCTGTCACTACAGTTCAAGCGAAACATTATGTCTAATTTGTACATACAATTACGACATGAGTTTTCAAGTTTATAAAGAATTAATTTACTCTTAAGAATTAGTATAGCATACCTTGTCTTTAATTATCAATAAATACAATTCATAAACTAATTGGTTTTAAACAAAATTCAGAAAAAGATATTTATAATTAATTTCATATATTTGAGAGTATCATATAGAGTAATGGGTATCTGTAATTGACTTACCTACACTTTATTAAATCGACAACATGGAAACCTCTTCCTTCATTTCTTCTATCGCCAGTGTCTTGACTATATATTGAATTTACAAAATAAGATAATTTTATAATTATATGATCATGCTTACTTACAACTATAAACGTTGCCAATATGATGAACTAGCAATAATAATCTGTAATTTCGAATTCATATTATGTTAATGTTGGTTACTTTATGTCGATAATTTTCTAAATCATTGCTAAATATAATATGAGAGCAAAAATGTTGTATATTAACATAAAAATATGATTTTTATTTATGAATAATAATAATAATAATAATAACTTTGTTTTCTCCCATAACAAAAAAATATTACAACATTACAGATAACAAATGAGGAAAGTAAATTATAGGTAGAAAACGTAAGGGGTAGTTCAGGTGCGCAAAAAACTCTGAGCTCTGCTCTTCCAATAAAACCAAGCACTTAAACCCAAAATTAAACAAATATAAATACTGTTGTTTGACATTACCAAAGCAGTAATTCTTCCGTAATATTGTAAATCATGTACACACTCATAATTGACACAATTGGTGTCATATGATAATCGTAATTTACATAAGTTTGTTTCAGCGAGGTTAACCTAAATTAGACCGTTGTATTGATAGTTTGTGTACCTGAAAACCTTACTAGATGGCTTTGTGTAGTACTTTGCTCATGGTTAACTGGATCTCGCTATCGTTGGCCGATAGTAAGGCCATAACACATCTTTGATTGCTAAAATTGATTCTGCTAACCTCAAAATATTTCCCATCTAGTAGTAGAATATTAAATCGAAAAAGAATAATTTCTCAATTTTTATTGAAATAAACTTTATAATAACACTTCACTTTACAATAATTACTATTATTAATTTTAAAATATTGAAACAGACCGAAATAAAATTAAGGATGTGTTGCTGAAAATTAAATTGTTGTCTAGTTTCAGGAATAACAATTTTACTTATATTTCTAATTTTTTTCTAATAGATGAAAAGGTAAAATTGGTTGAGGATTAATTATGTTGTAAAGTATTTGTTTGAATTTTGTAAGTAACTGACTTCTAGGAGTTTGAAAATGTGGCGGCACTAAGTTACTACCAATACAATTAAAAGAGTTGATTGCGTTAGTACTACCAACGTAATCGAATCTTTCAATTGTATTATGGAAGATTATGAAGCTTTTACTATTCCACACTGCACATTTGCCTCATGGCATACGAAAAACATAGATTTGTTGTATCACTGGTAAAAGAGCTAATGAATTAGTGCTCGGCATTGAACGACTATTCTCTGTGAATAAGGAACAAAAGCTGTTTGTTTCACTTTTAAGATTATAATAATTATAGTAACATGAAAGAGAAAATATTCATAGTAGCTCAGTAATACGTCATTTTAGTGTTACAAATGTCTCATGAATTTAATAAAAAAATAGATATTGTATACAGTGTGTCCAGATTTCGATGCTCACCATTGGTATATCGGTTATTAGAAGACATATAGAGGAACGGATAAGTGGGGAATGTTTTGCAGAATTCAATGCTCGCAACAAATCTCATTTCAAATTCATTCGGACTTTTTACAATTTTGAGATATTTTGAAAAAACCATTATTTGCCGATTTGAATTTTCCTCAATAACTCGATAACGCCTAATGCCATCACTTTTAAACTCTAACTTTTTTAAGACAAAGTTTTTGGTGTTAACAATAACCCCCGATTTTCATTTGTTTCCAAGTTCTTAGCGCTATCTTTTGTTTTTCTTATGGCGGCCGTATTGGATTTTTTATTAGTTAGATAGTCCTTAAAAATAGCTTTTCAATAATGTACAACATGTCTAATAAATCTTTATTTATACACGAGAGATATGAACAATTGAATAAAATTTCACTCTAATACGAAATTAGTTGGCTATGAAATTAAATGGTCGTGTAAAACAGACGATAAATAAGCTCTGTCATTATTGACATCTAAAAGTGCAGTGAAATTGGTGGGAGATTTAGAACTTTGTGTAAGTAATTACTGCTAAGCATGGAGATTAATAAGAATTGATATTGGCACACACATTTTCAAATGAAGTAAAGGTTGATATGTTAGAAGCTTATTTCAAAGTAAATAGAATCTCTGAAAATGCTTGCACAAGCATTTTCCGGAAAGACTACAACCACACCGGACAATTTTTAGCAGAATAAACAGAAATTTAGTGAACTATGGAAGCTTCGAACATAAAGATAGATCTGTTATGTAAGTTAACAATGCTGATATACTTCAAAATAATATTTTACAAGACATGTAGTGAACAAGTGTGTAGAAAATGTGTTGGAAAAATCATAAATTTGTAGAATGTATTTCGTAGTAACGCAATACCTGAAGAAGCTACATCGTAGCGAAACATGTCGTATTTTTTAAATAAAGTGTGATTATTCTGGAAATTAGTTGTAAATTGTATTTTACTTTAAACCTAATTATTATGGAGTTCCAGCAAGTAACGGCCGATTCAACCAAGATTAATATTTTACAATATGTTATGAACAATCCAAGTACATCAGTACGTCGAGTGGCTCGAGAAACTGGAATTCCGAATTCTAGTGTTTACAGAACGTTGAGAAAAAATAAATACCACCCATATAATTCCAATTTAGCAGGTGGTATCTACAAAAATGTGAAGATGATACTGATTTTCCTAGGAAAATACTTTGGACAGATGAAACACGGTTTACCAACTGCGGAGTGTTCAATAGGCATAACTAACTATCTTCACTGGTCTACTGAAAATCCACATTTGGTAAATCAAAGAAGATTTCAAGTTCTATTTGGTTTTAATCTCTGGTGTGGTTTGATTGGTATATACGCACTTTTATTGACTTCTTTTTTGTTTTTTATTATATTATCAGTATCATCTTCACATTTTTGTAGATACCACCTGCTAAATTGTAATCTTCGATGATAGTCATTACTGCTTAAACCCTGCAAAATTGATGGTTTGTATGGGTGGTATTTGTTTTTTCTCAACGTTCTGTAAACACTAGATTCCGGAGTTCAAGTTTATCGAGCCACTCGACGTACTGATGTACTTGGATTGTTCATAACATATTGTAAAATATTATTTTGAAGTATATCAGCATTGTTAACTTGATAGATCTTTTTTGTTCGAAGCTTCCATAGTTCACTAAATTTCCGATTATTCTGTTACAAATTGTCCGGTGTGGTTATGGTCTTTCCAGAAAACGCTGAGCGTAACTTGTGCAAACATTTTCAGAGATTTTATTTGAAATAAACTTCCAACATATGAACCGTTACTTCATTTGAAAATATGTCTGCCAATATCACACAAAGTTCTAAATCTCCCACCAATTTCACTGCACTTTTACATGTCAATAATGACAGAGCTTATTTATCATCTGTTTTACACTACCATTTAATTTCATAGCCAACTATTTTCGTATTAGAGTGAATTTTTATTCAAATGTTCATATCTATCGTATAAGTAAAGATTTATTTGACATGTTGTACATGATTGAAAAGCTATTTTTAGGACTATCTAACTAATTAAAAATCCAATACGGTATATATATATAATACAATAGAACAAAAGATAGCGCTAAGAACTTGGAAACAAATGAAAATCGGAGGTTACTGTTAACATCAAAAAATGTGTCTTCAAAAGTGTCTCAACAATGTTAGAGTTTAAAAGCGATAGCATTAGGCGTTATCGAGTTATTGAGGAAAATTCAAATCGGTAAATATTGGTTTTTTCAAAATATCTCAAAATTTTAAAAATTCCGAATGAATTTGAAATAAGATTTGTTGCGAGCATTGGATTCTGCAAAACATTCCCCATTTAACCGTTTCTCTATATCTTCTAATAACCGATATACCAATGGTGAGCATCGAAATCTGGACACACTGTATATGTCATTTTAAAATTGAGATATACTTTATGTGTAATCGTCCTAGTCAGATGTAGATTTCAAATTTGATAGCTAAATCAGCATGGGTTAATTTAGGTATGCAACCTCATATTTGAGTAAACATGACCGAAAGAAACAACTTTTTATACCAGTTAGGGCAAGAAGATTCTACCAAATATGGGTGGACGATGAATTATTAAAATTAGATACTAAATTCAAAATTGTTGTTAGATTAATAATAAAAAAGATTCATCGAATTGTTATTATTTTGAGAGTGGGTTTAGAGCACTGAAAATCTCTTGAAACTTTAATGTAAAATTTTTATAGGTAGGTATTACCTGGAAATTGTTAGGATATATGTATATGAAATTACATTATCGCTAAGTTTGTATGAATTTTTTATAATAGAATTGATGAAATACAAAATATTGGACTATTATTTATTTACTAGGGCGCTGTAAATTATAGGTGTTCAGCATTACAATGACAACATGCACATTTAGAATTTTTTAAGATTTTAAGTTCCAATTGTATAACATTCAGTCAATGCGAGGCTAATTACATCGTCTTCGTTGTATCTTAAAAGATACACATCTGTCACAATTGTCCAGATGGTGGAAATTGACTTTTTTGTTTGTCCATTCGTTCCATCGGACAAATAAATTCTCTGTATTTGTTTCTCCTTCTCCGTCGACCGCACTTACTTTGAAAATCCCCAATTCCGTGTATTTAAGTATTTTCTTTTGGATTTTTTGGTTTTTTCTTCTGATTGCATTCTTCTTGTTACTTGTGTCGTGGTGGGTGGCGTAATAATATAGATATTCACGTCAAGTCTAATGAGTCAACGTTTCGGTAGTGTATTTATAACCCAAAGGTGGGGCGAGAGTAAATTTTATGCCGCATCGCGATGACTGTCTCTACCTTTACGATATCTTCGGACTCTTGCTCACCAACTCAGTCAGAATATTCCGTGGCATTTTCAATTTATACTGACCCCGGTCAAAGTTTATACCGGCGATTTTGTGAGAGATGGAGCCAGTCTGCGCACTTAATTTACTCCCTGGGCGGTTTTGTTTGATTTCGCTTGTCGTTCAAATAATGACACTTGTAATTTATGATCGAAAGAAGCCAGAGGGCTCTTTATCTCTTTATAACATTGCTTGCTATCTTCGTTTATTTACTGCTTGTCATAAACAGGTGTTCACTTAAGTGATTATTTATATTAATTAAAAGTGGTTGGAAATTAAAAAAAATCATTTAATGCTGTCTAATTTTACATATACTTTGTGCAATTGGTATATTTCATTTGCAATACCGTTAATTCCTGATTTAATCGTATATATAAATATTTCTCATATACATACAGGAAGTTGACGTCACTGATTTCGTTAGGCAGTGGTGTTATCAGTATCACGTCTGTTGTAAAGGCCGTATTACTCTTATCAATTTCTTGACCAAGTTATTGACCATAAAACTTGATCAAGTTAAAATTGACAAGTCGTGTATTACACTTGTCAAGTCGACTTGATCAATTTCTTGACCAAGAACTTGTTGATTTAGAACACCTTCTATTTTTCTTCTCAACTTGATCAAGCTTTTTGACAACGGTGTAAAATGTAAACACAAATTTTACAATATCGTTAAAAATGACATGTTAATTTGATACTTCTTGAAAGAATTGTGTGCGTAAATTATTTATTAACTTTTGCGTCTCTTGTGCAGTTATTTTTATATTCAATATAAAACACAAATCTTCGGTAACTTTTTATTTTTGTTTATTTTGTACTGTTGCACTATTGGTACTACTAATTCACCTAAAAATTTGGTGAAGAAATTGATAAGTGTAAAACAGGCAAGGTCAACCATAACTTGACCAAGAACTTGACGACAATTTCTTGATCAATAACTTGGTCAAGAAATTGATAAGTGTAATACAGCCTTAAGAGGAGTATGGACAATCCTTGAATTTTAGATCATTCATATTTGATGGAGTTTGTCTGCGAATATTGGTACCGAAGTTAGAAGGAAGTGGTTAAATAGGTTGGTACTCATAATTAAACACTACAAAGAATAACGACAATAATGTAACATGAAATAAGCAAAATATATTTAATGGTTTTAGGGTAATAATAGTTACTGGTACTACTGATGAAGACTAGTGCAATATTTTACTATGCTTTTCTTGTTGATGGGCTTTTTAGTCTTCATATATTTACGCTATGCCTGAAATATGAATGTGTACATACTATACATGCATGCATATAAAGGCTGATTTAAATACAACTTTAGGACTTTAGTTCCGCCCTTTTTGTAATCCATCAACTTTTAAGTTTCCATTTTTATAGTTGGTATCTAAGCACAAGGAAAATGTAGGATGGTGCATTCTAAGCAATACCAGAAATATACTATAATCGCTAAATTGAAAACCGATAATCTGTTACTTTTACTCGATCAAAAATGCTTCGTGTGCACCGTAACCTAAAGGGATTATTTTTTTTGTACTTTTTCGAAGATAAAACTGGCAATGTCGAATGGTCATCGGTACATGCCATCGGGATATGCTAAATCACTTTTTCAATGTAACCACTAGTTTGTTATCCTATGTATATATATGTCTCATATACTTATAGGAAGTTGACGTCACTGATATAGTTAGGCAGTGGTACTATCACTATCACATCCATTGTAAGAGGAACATGGACAATCCTTGAATTTTAGGTCATTCATATTTGATGGAGTTTGTCTGCGAATATTGATACGGAAGTTGGAGGGAAGTGGTCAAGGAGGTTGGTACTTGTAATTAAACACTACAAAGAGTAACGGCAATAATGTAACATGAAATAAGCAAAATATATTTAATGGTTTTTAGGCTAATTATAGTTACTGGTACTACTAATGAAGACTATTGCAATATTTTACTATGATTTTCTTGTTGATGGGCTTTTTAGTCTTCATATATTTACGCTATTCCTGAAATATGAATGTGTACATACTACACGTACATGCATATAAAGGTTGAACCAAATAGAACTTTAGGACTTCAGTTCCGCTCTTTTTGTAATCCATCAACTTTTAAGTTTCCATTTTTATAGTTGGTATCTAAGCACAAGGAAAATTTAGGATGGTGCATTCTAAGCAGCATCAGAAATATTATATAATTGCTAAATTGAAAACCTATAATCTGTTACTTTTACTTGATCAAAAATGCTTCGTGTGCACCGTGACCTAAAGGGATTATTATTTTGTACTTTTTCGAAGATAAAACTGACAATGTCGAAAGGTCAACGACACATGCTATCGGGATATGCTAAATCACTTTTTCAATGTAACGAGTAGTTTGAATAACATAAGGTTTTTAAACGGATGGATTGACATATAACACAATGTCGTAATGCAATAATCACGAATACAGTCTTGCACTTTGAAAAGTCAGAATGCATATTAGCATCGAGTGATTCTTCAAAATCTACCATCAAATCTCTAGGGTTATCGTAAAAGATATATCATCCGTTCTGCTGCTAGAGTTAGACGATGGTCTAAACATCCAAAAGATGCACAGATGATTGGTGTTATTGCTTTGAATAGTCGTTATACTTAAGAGGGGCAATTTTAAATTTGCTTATTCTTTTATGTCAATGATGTTTAATATAATATGGCATTTCAACTTATTTTATTCCTGCACATATTTGGAAGTGTTATTTACAAATTCGCAAATCTGGTGTTTTTACCCCAGTCTAAAAATATCGTGCAATATATGGTGCTACTAAATATCTTGCTCAAACATATTATGTCGGAAGATATTTCTTAGCGCTTCATCGCCATTTATAAAACTACGTATGTAATGCATTCCATTACAGTAGAGCGTCAAGTGTTAAATTTGTCGTTTCATGATAGGTATTTTGCGTAGATCGCATCGTAAATAACATTTATTCCAGTAGTCTTACGCGAAGATGCTGCGAAGAATGCTATATGGAAAATAATACTTTCTTGTTCAGAAGAGATGGGAATTTAGTTGATTAAATGTAGGTGTTCGCGACCGTTTATTGTAAATTAATTTATATATAATTTAGCACCAATTGATTCAGTCACTAAAATTGTTACAGGACTTATTTTTTAGAGTGGCTTCATTCTTATTACTACCTTACAACAGTTACTTCCGAGGAATTTAGTTATGAATAAAGTAATCATAACTAAGTTTTTTTACGATTGATTCAAGAATTTGGCCATGAATAAATCAATTATCATTAATTTACTTGCGGTTACTTAAACCACTAGATTAATTACGAAAAACTGAGTAGGTAACTATATCAGTCTAACTAATTTAGTAACGACTTTAATTGTGATTGAAATGTTTATGAGACATACGGGTATTATGAGACGAGTAATGTAATGACTTTTCAAAATTCAATCTAATTCAATCTAATTCAATCAAAATTATTGCGAACTAGGTACATATCGAGATGAAAATTAAATATATGTGAATGTTGTTGAATTACAAATTATATTTCTAATGCAACTATTTGCAAGATGATGATGATTTAGATAAATACAAAATTGAAAACATTCAGGTCTCTGTATTAAATAAAATACAATTATTAAATGTTTCTTTAATGTAGATGTAACTAATAAGAAGTTTTTGAATTTAGGAAAGGAAAAATACAAACATTTGGATACGTTTTTTAAGGGCGCGATATATCTTTCTTACGTATATATATTTTATATATTTTAGTCATTCACTTCCATTTGATATTATCTACTCTTGTGGTGGTGATAATAATGATCCATATAGTGTATTAATCAAGTTAAGCAATGAAGAGAGATATGAAAATTGCGAATTCTGTTTGTTTCCAGATTTTGAGGAATTTTAGAACACCTTTTCTAGTATAGTTCAGCCATACTGTATACGTTTTTTCAGTGGCAATTTTATTCTTCAACTCGTGGTAAATTTCTTACATTACTTTCACAGCAATTACAGTTTGTTTTTTACTTGTATTTTCTTTCCATGTAAAACATAACACCTTTCTTGTAAATCAAGCTGTATAAGCTATATATATATATATAATAAACTAATATAATATCAGGTATGTACATACATGTAGATTAATATGAAAACAAATAATTGTTTAAACAAGCACATAATCAGTCAGTCAGGAAGTACATCTAACTATCAATAAAACATACTTTTGATTGTACATGAGTATCATTCTGACTTTGATTCAATTCCCTTATTTATGTTTATATATAATTCCCATTGTAACTATAGAACACTTGTTATTTCCATTGGAGGTTACATGTTTTAGATGCTATTTCTAGGAACATATTAAAAGGAAAATCAAAAGCGTATATATATTTTTAGTATTTTAAAAGGGGTAAAATTGATTAAAATTGTTGACATTCATTTATTCCTAATTATTAATCCACCCACATCATTAAAAATATCTTCATATTAAAGTTTGAATTGTTGTGTTTAAAAAGGAATCTAGGCCAATTGTTTCCATAAGTAATGTGCTAGTATTTATATGTAACACTATACACTAAACGTTAATCTCTATAAGTTATAGCATTCTTTTCTTATAACTATAAAATCTAATATTTTTAACAATTAATTATTATAATTGAATGAGATTATTTATTTCCAATTTTGCATTCATCAATTTTAGTAAATTAATAATAATATGCTTTGTTCTCGTTTATCCATTATAATATTTTTAATTAATGAAAATCCCGATTTGTGAGTAATGACCTGAAAACGAAAAATTGGAACAAAATCACATATCAACAAGGTTATGCAATAAGTAAATAACCATAATACGTTTAGTTTATTTTTCCTTAATGGTGATATATTTCTCAAATGTCAATTCATTCCAGTACAAATAAGATTCATGTTTGTAATAGTAGTTTTATGTTGTTTTTTGTTTCCATCAGACAAAGGTCAGCGTAAATCAATCAAGTTAAACTGATTTCTCATGGTAAGTTATTGCTGGATTTATCGCAGCAATGTTTAGGAATTAAGAAACTATAATATCTTGCTCCCAAGGTAAATGATGATGTAAATCACACGTACCTTTAATGTATCGCACAAAGCTTGCTTTAATTCTCTCTGTATCATGTACTATGATAAAACATTCATATAACGGGTGTATTAGGTACGCGTATTTAAATTTCAAATAGGAATATTTAAGTTGTAATCATTCCATTTAGAATTTCATAACAGAAGGGATAACTCTTCAATAAGAATTATAAACGCGGCATCCCTCCTGTTTGCGACTATATAATCCACTCTGAAAATGTTATTGCTCTATAGTAATTACCTACAACTGCTTATATAATTAGTAATTATTGTTTGATCAAGACAACTAACGCAAATTCATTGTTATTGTTCTGCTGTCAACAATTAATTCGCATTAAGCGTATTTGGTTCAGCTATGACATTCTAAAGGCTGTAAACTACATTTTTGTAAGTAAATATTTTCAGAACCTCCAAGCCGTACTTTCAAGTCACATCTAAGAGATTTGTGGACACGAAATGTCAAGGGATTCGTCTATACTTTCTCTTCTCGTTGATTTTTATCCTCTGGTCCTAGTAAAAGCATAAATATTGTAGATTAAGTGTATTTTAAAAGATAAGAACACTGGAAAACGTCGTGATATAATTCTGTACACATATTTAAATGTAATATAGTAAGATTAATTTAGAAAAATGTCCAAAAATCAATAATGATAAAATTGTATGTGACGATTAAGTGATAAAAAAAGACTAAGAAGCAGTTTTGACACGTTGGACATGGATAGGGATTTTGGAGTTTAGTATTAAAAGTTAGACTTTATATTACACATATTGTTCCGTCGTACGACGGTGTCGTCATATATTATTAATCATATATTCTTATTATTATTAATTTAATTATTATTAAGTTTCTATTTGTCACACTGTATATCATATATTCGTGTTCTTGGTTGATCTAATTGACCATACCTATACCTGCGCGAGAAGGTACATTTGCGGTGATTTCATGCCGGCTATTCATGATCGCACGTAAACGTAATTGTAACTAAGTATTTTGGAAAAAACATTACCTTAAGTTTACGATCCTTTGTCAAAAGAAGCAGATATTTGTCTATTATTTACTTAGTACAAAGGGTCTTTCCCCTTCATAAAACATTGCCTGTAATTTGCTTTCTTTGACAAAGAGACAGCATCTTTCACTTTTATTGCACATAATTTAAGATAAATTACAAAGGCAGACGGTCATCAGGAATTTCCGTCAGAACCTTGCAAATCGGTATATTATCATTTAATAAAGGAAATGTTAGGTTGACG
Source organism: Amphimallon solstitiale (assembly GCA_963170755.1). Classification (NCBI taxonomy): domain Eukaryota; kingdom Metazoa; phylum Arthropoda; class Insecta; order Coleoptera; family Scarabaeidae; genus Amphimallon; species Amphimallon solstitiale. Next base: position 96,312,641 of record OY720676.1, on the reverse strand, counting down.
TCAACGAATAGGTTGATCTACCAATAGCATTTCGTTTGGTGGGAGTAATTAATATTTTCAAGTTATTCTTGCTCTTAAGAAATGACAGTACAACTCAAGATGTAACATCAAGCAGTCGCTTCAAGACTTAAATCAACATTTCATTTCAAGATTTTATGTCAAAACAGTGTGTGTTCAAAGCAAAATTTAAGTAGTTCAATTCCTGATTGTAAAAAAATACAATTCGTATCAATATACGAATAAATCGTCACAAGCAATTCGAATAAATTAACAAACGCGTCAATTTAAGGTGTAGTTAAAATAAATAGTTAGTGCTACAGTGCTGCAGTTTTATTTAATCAACGAAGCCTTTGGTCCTTCGATTAACATTTTGAGAAAACTAGCGTGGAATCGCTTCTACAGTCCATCATCAAAATACGTTGGCTTCACGCAAACCCAACATTTTGGTCATTCGAGCCGGATTTCAGCGCCACAGGAAAAGATCAACATCAGGAAATCAGCAAGGAAAACAATTAGACAACAATCCGCGGAAAAAGGTGAGTCTCCAATTTTGTTACTTTCCCGCATTTCCTAATCCATTCATATCATCATGTCTCTTGAACCGGAAAAAGAGAAATTACTATCAGGACTCGACTACAAAACACGCGCAATCAAATCATCAATCACAAAATTCAGTACATATCTTGAAACAATCGATGAAACAAATTTCAGTGTCTTTCAAATAAATACACGAATATCAAAAGCAAAAGAATTGTGGACAGAATATTATCAGGTTCAAATGCAAATCGAACAGCTCAACATTGGGGAAGGTACAAGGAGTAATGATTCGGTATTTGAGGATCAATATTTTAACGTAATATCACGCGCCGAAGAAATATTAGCCATGTATTCAAAATCTAAGACACAGATCAATTTTGATTTACACAACCAACGGGCCACATTACCACACGAGAATCAAGACATTCAAGGTCGCATACGATTGCCGCAGATTTCATTACCATCCTTTTCGGGAGCCTTTGAAGAATGGACTCCATTTAATGAAACATTTGAATCATTAATAAATTCCAACGAATCACTTTCTAGCGTACAGAAATTCCATTACCTTAAGTCATGTTTAAAAGGGGAAGCTGCCAATTGCATTCAAGAATTGCAAGTTTCCGCAATCAACTACGAAATTGCATGGAAAGCACTAAAGGGTAGGTTTGATAATAAACGATTAATAATAAAAAAACATCTTGTCGCAATTCTTGAACTGCCAAATTGCATGCATGAGAATTACATAACATTAAGGCAAATTCTTGATGGTGTGCAAACTCACACGAGAGCGTTAAAATCATTAGGTCGCCCGGTGGACAATTGGGACGACTGGTTAATACTCTCAATCACAAATAAAATAGATAGAACAACTAATAAGGAATGGGAGTCAAGTATAAAAGAAAATACTATACCAACATTCAAAGAATTTTTAGATTTCTTATCACATAAATGCAAGACACTGGAAGCTATTTCAAAAAATCTGTCTCAAGAAAAGTCACATAAATTTCAGAAATCAGCATTAGCGCACTTTTCACGACAAGACAGTCAATGCGTTATATGCAAGGCTAATCATTTTATATATCAATGTCAAAGTTTTTTAAACATGTCAGTAGTGGAAAGATCAAAGCAAGTCAAATCTGCCAAGCTCTGTTCTAACTGCCTCAGGTCAGGTCATCAAATAAACAAATGCAATTCGACCAATTGCAGGAAATGTGGTAACAAACACAATACATTACTTCATTTCGAAAAAGCAAGAGTGTCGGAAACTCAAGACGGACCATTAACAACAAATAATACAGATCAAGCAATATCAAATGCAGTGTCAGCACACTCTTCAGAATTATATTACTCTGGGCAAGTTCTGTTGTCTACAGCTATTATTAAAGTCGCAGATGGTAATAATGCATGGCACTCATGTAGGGCATTATTAGACTCAGGCTCGCAATCTAATTTCATATCAACCGCGCTAGCGCAAAGGCTTAATTTAAAGGAAAAGCGTGTGAATATCCCTGTGAGTGGTATCAATCAAACAAGTACACAGATAAGCAAGTCAGTTCTAGTTAATATCAAGTCAAACCATAATGAGTATGGCACAGAGTTAAATTGTCTAATTCTAAACAATATTACAAGCGATATTCCATCAAATTTCATTGAAAGGAGTTGCCTTAATATTCCACAAAACTTAAAATTGGCTGACCCTGAATTTAATCGACCCAATAAGATCGATATGTTAATAGGAGCGGAGTTGTTCTGGCATCTTCTATGCGTAGGTCAAATAAAATTAGCAAATACTAACCTAATCATGCAAAAGACACAGTTGGGGTGGATAACATCCGGGGCACTGAACGATAAACGGGCGCAACAAACAAGCAAAATATGTAATTTAGCCCTAGATGACAGTATAGCAAGGTTTTGGGAGATCGAACATGTCAGTAACAGGAGTAATTACACCGCGGAAGAAGTAGCTTGCGAACAACACTTTATTAACAACTATACTCGAAACAGTGAAGGTAGATATATTGTTAAGTTACCTCTTATAAACGATGCAGAAATAAGTTTAGGAAATTCGAAAGATTTAGCAACAAAAAGGTTTTACTCACTAGAAAGAAAGATGCAGAAGCAATCGAAATTGAAAGAACAATACGTACAGTTCATAAACGAATATTTACAATTAGGACACATGCAAGCAGTAGAAGTGGATGAATCGCTACTGGATGAGAGCAGCACATATTACCTACCACATCACGCGGTAGTAAAAGAGGATAGTATCACTACGAAATTGCGTGTAGTATTTGACGCATCGGCAAAAACCACGTCAGGACACTCACTCAATGATATGCTAATGGTAGGACCGTCAATACAAGAAGACTTGTTCTCCATCATTTGCAGATTTCGCACACATAAAATCGTATTAACCGCAGATATCACAAAAATGTATAGACAAGTGTTAGTCGATCAGTCACAATTATCATTACAGCGAATTCTTTGGCGCCCAGATTCGTCACACGATTTACTCACTTACGAACTCAATACACTCTCATATGGCACCGGTTGTGCGGCGTTTTTAGCGACTAGGGTTTTAAAACAACTTGCCCTCGATGAATCTAGCACGTTTCCATTAGGTGCGAAAATCGTACAAAGAGATTTCTATGTAGATGACTTGTTAACCGGGGCAGATGACGTAAACAGTATTAAGATCATCTTTGAAGAGGTTAATTCCTTATTGCAAAGGGGAGGCTTCGAACTTAGAAAATGGGCCTCAAGTGATAGCGAATCTCTATCAAAATTACTTCCAAATGCTGTCGAACCGATCATATTAAAACTTGATAAAAATGGCACAACAAAAACATTAGGTGTACAATGGAATTCATCAGAGGACACTCTACACTATGTTATACCACCAGTAAACCTTGAAAGGCGCAGCACTAAACGTATAATTCTATCGCAAATTTCACAAATTTTTGACCCCCTTGGGCTAATCGGCCCCGTAACTGTTAAGGCAAAAATCCTTATGCAATCGTTATGGCAGTTAAAGGTATCATGGGATGAGACACTACCAATGCACATACACACAGAGTGGTTACAATATCAAGGCGATTTAACACGGTTGAGCCTGTTGAAGATAAAGCGCAACTCGATTCCCTACAAGGAATACGTGGAACTGCACGGATTCTGCGATGCCAGCGAAAAGGCCTACGGTGCTTGCATTTATATACGATGTTTAAATCAACACCGACAAATAGAGTGCGAATTGCTGTGTTCAAAATCAAAGGTGGCACCTCTAAAATCCACAACCATTCCGAGGCTTGAACTATGTGCCGCCGTGTTATTGGCGCGACTAATGGACAAAGTAAATCAGGCTCTTGATGTGGATATTAATCGCACCTTCTACTGGTCGGACTCTACTATAGTATTAGCGTGGATTAATACTACTTCCAGGCACTTGAAAACCTTCGTTGCCAACAGAGTTAGCGAAATTCAAGATATAAGTGATGTCACTAATTGGAATCACATCAGCACAAATGAGAATCCCTCAGACCTGCTATCTCGAGGTTCGTCATCGGAACAATTATTGCACAACCAGATCTGGTGGAAAGGACCTACCTGGATGGCGAATCATCATACACTGTGGCCGCGATCAAGAGAGAACTTCAAAGAAATAGAAATACCAGAGAGGCGAATTATGGCTGCAATTAGTAACATAAGCTGTTCATCATTCGATTTATTTCAACGATTCTCCAAATTCTCAAAACTACAGCGAGTAGTATGTTATTGTCGCCGCTTCATATGTAATGTGAAATCGCGCGTAAAGGGGAATCACGCAGATATTATCATTGGCCCGCTAACCGTTGCCGAATTGAATGCAACAACAAAGATGTTGGCGGCCGTAGCTCAAGCAGAATCCTTCCCAGAAGAATTTAAATGTTTACAAACCAATAGAAATGTAAAAGCTGAAAGTAAGTTAAGGTGCTTGAACCCATTTATTGACGCACAAAATCTTATTAGATTAGGCGGCAGATTACAAAACGCTCAGTGTCATTACGAAGAAAAACACCCAATTGTACTACCTAGCAAGCACATTTTTACTAAATTACTGATAGAGCATACACATCGCTTAGAACTTCATGCAGGAACACAAGGCACCTTAGCGGCAATTCGCACAAGATACTGGCCTATAGCTGGGCGGAATACCGTCCGTCATATTATAAGAAATTGCGTACGATGTTTTAAATCTAAGCCGGTACCCCATCAGCCTATCATGGGAAACCTACCCGCTGTACGAACTGAACCTGGGCGACCCTTTATCAATGTAGGAGTAGACTACTGTGGCCCGTTCTTAATCCGTAATAATACTAAGAGGAAGTCGGCGTTATTGAAGGCATATATTGCTATATTCGTCTGTATGGCAACAAAGGCGGTGCATATAGAATTAGTTAGTAGTCTCGACACTGATTCTTTTATGAACGCCTTAAAACGATTTATATCAAGACGAGGAATGGTGTCAAATATTTATTCAGATAATGGCACTAATTTTGTCAAGGCAAACAAGGAATTAAAGGAGCTTCACAAAATGTTCACAACAAACGAACATGAAAAAATAATAAATTACTTATCGAACGAAGGAATTTCATGGCACTTTATACCACCTAGAGCTCCACATTTCGGCGGTATCTGGGAGGCGGCAGTCAAATCCTTCAAATATCATTTTAAACGTATAATTGGAAATGCACACTTCACATTCGAAGAATTCTCCACCATTTCCATCCAAATTGAGGCCATTCTAAATTCCCGGCCTATTATTCCTCTATCCGAAGACCCGACAGACCTATCAGTCCTAACTCCGGGTCATTTTCTTATTGGAGACTCACTTAGAGGTATTTTAGAGCCTAATTTATTACCGTTACATGTAAATAAGTTGTCTCGATTGCAATTAATAGAGCGCAGCAAACAGCACTTTTGGCAGAGATGGTCGAAGGAATACCTTCAACAGATGCAAGGAAGAAGTAAATGGACAAGGCATTCGGACAAGGCATTGCAAGTAGGGCAACTAGTTCTCATAAAGGAAGACAACATACCACCAATGTCCTGGCCCGCAGGAAGAGTGTTAACCATCCATCCAGGGAGTGATGGTGTTGTACGTGCAGTGACATTAAAAACAATACGAGGGGAAATGAAGAGACCCGCCAACAGATTATGCATTCTACCTATGTCAAATGAGTGAAGTGCTATGTAACTATTAAGTTTCGAAAGCCGATGCTTTCAACGCGGGCGGCATGTTCCGTCGTACGACGGTGTCGTCATATATTATTAATCATATATTCTTATTATTATTAATTTAATTATTATTAAGTTTCTATTTGTCACACTGTATATCATATATTCGTGTTCTTGGTTGATCTAATTGACCATACCTATACCTGCGCGAGAAGGTACATTTGCGGTGATTTCATGCCGGCTATTCATGATCGCACGTAAACGTAATTGTAACTAAGTATTTTGGAAAAAACATTACCTTAAGTTTACGATCCTTTGTCAAAAGAAGCAGATATTTGTCTATTATTTACTTAGTACAAAGGGTCTTTCCCCTTCATAAAACATTGCCTGTAATTTGCTTTCTTTGACAAAGAGACAGCATCTTTCACTTTTATTGCACATAATTTAAGATAAATTACAAAGGCAGACGGTCATCAGGAATTTCCGTCAGAACCTTGCAAATCGGTATATTATCATTTAATAAAGGAAATGTTAGGTTGACGTCAACGAATAGGTTGATCTACCAATAGCATTTCGTTTGGTGGGAGTAATTAATATTTTCAAGTTATTCTTGCTCTTAAGAAATGACAGTACAACTCAAGATGTAACATCAAGCAGTCGCTTCAAGACTTAAATCAACATTTCATTTCAAGATTTTATGTCAAAACAGTGTGTGTTCAAAGCAAAATTTAAGTAGTTCAATTCCTGATTGTAAAACAATACAATTCGTATCAATATACGAATAAATCGTCACAAGCAATTCGAATAAATTAACAAACGCGTCAATTTAAGGTGTAGTTAAAATAAATAGTTAGTGCTACAGTGCTGCAGTTTTATTTAATCAACGAAGCCTTTGGTCCTTCGATTAACATTTTGAGAAAACTAGCGTGGAATCGCTTCTACAGTCCATCATCAAAATACGTTGGCTTCACGCAAACCCAACACATATCAACACACATATTTTGTGCTATACTGTACTGAAGAAGACTAATGACTCCAAAACACATTTCTGCAGCAATACTTACTACACCTACAATGTTCCAATAATTTATTAATTACACATTTCCGCGTTATCATTTTTTATATTTTGTCATTCGTTGTTCATTTAACCTATAGTTGGCATTGTCTACCATGTGATGAGTTTGGTGTTGTCCTCAATAAATCGAGGATCGTTTGATACAAGCTATAAATAGCATCTCGTTCTTCTATTTTTGTTTTTAGTTTTCTATATTTGCTAATATGCCACTCGTCAAAATGTCATCTTTAGATTAGCTTTACAACCGCTAAAAAGTGAATGCGGCGTGATGCCAAATGCAGCGAGGGCATCATTAATCACATTTGTATGTATGTTATATCCTCTAAATGAAGTAATGTAATTTTGTAGAGCAATTAAGCATGTTATTAGTATTATTACAGTGCAGTGTCCTGGCACAAAATCATGCGTGATCATTATGGGCTACACCACTTTCTTTTCTGTCAGAACATGTATACGCGAGCTTTTACTTGCGTACTGAACGACGTTTTTACTAAATTTTAAATTACTTTAATTTTTTTTTTGTTTTGAAATTTTAATGATTTTCTGCTTTTAGCACTGATAATTATTCTCATAAAAAGCTTGTAAAAGGTTTTGTATTTACATTCAATATATCTGTTACTCAATAGTTACTCTGTCCTGAGTTTCCTAGTCGAATATTGTCCTTGCTTCAATGAATTTTATAAATGATGATGCGCTAGACTTAACATCTTTTTGTTACAGCATGGTTTCAGCTCAGTGTCTGTATAAAATCACAGAATCGTAAGATATGTTCTGTAGAAAACTCTCAAATGTTTTGTAGAGACTGAATTAAATCCCCTAAAAATCAGTGAATCTTTAGAAATGTCAGGAAGGAGAATAAGTGATTCTATTTTTTCCATCAAAATATTGATGTGATTACGTATCAAAAACATTAAGTTGTGATGCAGTTCTTTGGGGATATATTAATAAGCAGAGAGCGGAGGCCTTCTCGATTTTCAGATCTGATACCATTGGTTTGTTTCGTTCTAGGTTTTAAAAATAAATAATTTTAGGTACTTGGAACATCTTCAACATTACAAGAACTACAAAACGCTACTACGGAAGCTGTCAACAGTATTATTCCTGAAAGGCTACATAATACATTCAACAATATGTAAAAAAAGTAAATTTGTGCTTGAATTTAAAAGGACAACACTTGTAACACTTGTTATAATTTTATAATTTAAATAAATATCTATTCTAAATGTCTGTATAATTTAAAAAATATATATTTTAAAGAGTTTGTTAATAAAACTAATTTAGTTTATGTTTGACAAATAGTCATATTTTCTTTGACTGCTCCTTGCACCGCTCATGGCAAGCATTATACAATCAATAATCTTCTAGGCGGTAATTTCAAACACCTTTCAATCAATTATGAACACACGGTAAGGTATTATGACTTTAGTTAACATATGTGATTATTATTAAGTAAGTATTTCTTGTTCTCGTAAAACAATTTGGGAGTAATTTAAGCAAGGAAAGTTATCCGTTAATTGCAGTGTTGACACGATTTGATATTTTTGTACGGACGTTACTTCCTTACTTTTAAAATTACGAAAATGATTTGTATATATATGTGGTAATGGTTATTTAAAAACGTGTGTTGATGTGTAAGAATGTTTGTAACTCGGTACCATATATGGACATTCAAGTATAAGTTCTTTTGTATTTATATTTGTTTTCGGTTGGTATGGCCCACCACCGTTGCTATGGCATTCCACATCATAGTGACTCATGTCTGCAGACGCAACGGAACTAAAAAAGAATACTTCCATCACTTATTTTTATGACCTCTGGCTCCTACACATCTATCTGTCTTACTCAAATGATGGCTTAATTTTCTCCGTATTTTTATAGTTCCCTAAACGATTGGATATGTAATTAATGACCTACAGAATCCCCGTCCCGTTCCTGTTGATGTATATGTTTTATAAGTGCAGACGTATGTACCTACATACAATACATATGTATTGTATTCCTTAAGGTTTTTTATCTCCTGCATAGAGCACTACAATTTGAAATTTTCATAAATTACCCCATGATAAATTAATGTTATTATGTGAGTAATTCTAACTATTTTAATAGTCTAAATTACAGATCTGGGTGCATGCTGGTAAACAGAAAATTACCGGTTTGATAAATAAAAATAAAAAGAAGTAAATACAGTCAAATTTCATCTAATTGTAAGTTTGAACATCTTGATGTAGGTTTTATATTTTTCATGTGAGGTATACATAATATTAAGGGAACAGTTAGTGTAAATTAATGCATGTTATTTAAATATTATGAAGTTATATATATGTATATACAGGGAGGGAGACCACAATATACTGATATTATAATTTTATTTGTAATTGTTTTATTAATATTAGTAATTCTCGTCTTAGCAATTAATTTGAACTCGAATTAGATAAATAATGAACTGTCTGATAATCTCCTTTATTTCAAACTAAATTAGTTTTTTCAATATTTAATATAAGGAATTAATTTATAATTTATAGATTTAGTGATGCAGTAAATGCATAAACCTCATAATTAACTAATATATTTATCAAGAAAAATATGTACCTACGTTTGGTGTGAGATTATAAGTAAATCATATTTTATTAACAAAGTTGCGTCACTCTGTTTTCTTTCGCACTATTCTATATGCTTCAGCTGATCTCAGTTCTTTCTGCTTTAAGATTGTCTTTATAGCCTCTTTCAAGTTCGTCTTAGATTTTTCGCCTATTCTTTTCGGTACCGTCTTGGCTCGTCTTCTTTACGTATCTATAATAGTCTCTTTTATTCTGCTGAGTTGTTCAAACAATTTCAATTGGTTTTGTTCTATAAGCTTCAAAACAAATTCAACTCCTAACTGATTTTATCTCTCTTGGTCACTTATTTTACACTACATAGGTATTTTATTTCTGTGGCTTGTATCTTTGTTAGTGCCCTGGGGTCGAATTCAAAAATGAGTACTTATGTACAAATTTTTATTTTTTTCTTGAATACTTCTTTTTTTCAATTTCTCTAGTCCTGATAAGAAAGGGCTACACAATATCTTTAATATTTTCAAGAAATATGATTTTGTTTTGTTTTGTTCGTATTAAAGTTAGTGATCATTTCTATCATAGCCTTCTGTTTTCTTTGCATTTCTAAGCCATTTAATTGCAAAGTAATATTTGTAAAAAAACCCAAAATCACTCAATCAAGTTTTATCATTTGAATAAATTTGCACTTCTATATATATTTTTCAAATCATTTAAGAAATCAGGAAATCGTTTCAGAAACTGACATCTACTTAGTCACCTTACATATATAATGATAATTATAGTCGGCTTTTATCATGCATTGCCATTAGAATTTTAAAAGTGGTATCTTCAAATTGGTAATGATGTTTTTAAAAGAGCTGAATATATCTACCTCTAGTTCTTCGTTTCAAAGAATGGAAAAATTCATTCGAATAAGAATAATGCTATATATATATATATATAATGCTATAGAAATCGTAATTCCAATAAATCAAACAACCTTCAACTGAGAAAGAGTCTTATATGTTTCATTTAATGATTGAGCTAGACCAAAATAGATAATAAATAAAATCCTGGTTATTAAAAATAAGAAGTATATAAAGCCAGGATTACAATACTATTTGATTTTCAAAGTTTTGTCAACCTTTGACTTAAATTAAAGAGATTTTTTGTAAACATACAGTGACGTTCATATTAAATTATACAACTTAAAGTTATATTCAAGTGATATTATCAATTATATATATTTATTATTTAAATTTGTATATATTATGATGGGTAGAGCGACGTTTGTAGTTATACGAGTAGTTACATAAATTAACGGCTAGAAATACGAGCGGTGGCATAGCACTCTCCCACTCTCTCGAAGTTAGCGCTGGCTAATAAAAAGTTGCGTTTGCCTATTGAAATCATCGTCTGTCGTCTTCGCAAATACTTGTTGGCCATTCCTGGTATAGATATGGGGAATTATGCGTTTATGCTGTCATTGATATCCAAGTTTACATACATTCTCACGTAGTCAAAAGTTAATATTAAATTGATTTGGATATAAGGATATAAATATATTTTTAGGAAATAAACGCATGATTCATGTAAAAGATAATAATAAAGTGCACTGGGGATATCTTCGTGCTTTTAAATTAAAATGTTCTGTTACTATCTGTAATTCACATAACAAAGTGCATACAATAACTTCTTCGCGTTTAGTTTGTACATTCAATTTTTGATGAAAGTCGATAAAATCAAAACAAATTATTAATAATCATAAATTCTTTTGAGGGGCTGACATAACACACAAGTGTAAATTAAAAGGCCATCTAGTATGAATGAAAATGTATAGGTATGTTTATGCAGGAAATAGTTAAAGCAAACTGAGAAAAGGGAGCATTAAGCGACTTGTTAATTTGCATCGTTGTTTGCCCGACCTAAAACCCGTATTTATACTTCTTTTAAGATTCTTTGAGAGTTTTACATGTCGTACAATATTTATTCTAGACCTGTTCATCTAATATGTATACAAGACCAATACAATTATGTGGCACTAAATGTGATGTCGACATATTGAAAAGTACAGCGATTACGCCATTAAGTAATCTTGTTACTAAAATACTAAGTGTGTACTATAAATTTACTATTTTTTAAATTCACATCAACATCTATATGGTGCCAAAGGAATTTACGCTAATTTAGTATACTATTGAGAAACTGTTTTATATTGATCTGATTTTCCATTTTTTAATAAAATTTGGAGCGAATTAAATGCCTTACATTTTTAGAAGTGATATTTTTCCCACAATTAGAATTAGTGTATTACTTTCTCTACAAATATCTGATGGGAATTCTTAAAAAGCTTTAGTTATGCTCTTAATGCATTTAAGTTTGTTTTTGTGTGAAATAAGAAAAGGGCTGCACTGGAAGTATATAATTATAGATTCAAGAATAGAAAAACAAATAACCGTTAATGGATTTTATTAATTTAGCAGACTTCTACATTATGACCATACAAATCTTAAATACGAACGCGTATCTCTGAATCGCATTGGCTAGTCTTACTAAGGGCCGATTTATAGTTAGGCAGGAGCACCAATTATGCAAAATGTTTAACGATTTGTTTGAAGATATAATACACACAAATTAGAGAAATTATTGGGAGTTGTACACAAATTAAGCAACATAACAATAAAGCTATAATCAATGGCAAATACATTTATTAACACATTATTAATTAAGAATTTGATTGTTGTGGGTATTACCTTCAAAGATTCCAATATAATTTAATGGAAGTTGACGTACTTCAAACGTTTTTTTTGACAAACAAAGTAATTTGTATAATTGAGTTTATCCAACTTTAATGAAACATAAATGGCTGGCAGATAAATCCTTGCTAACTTAAGAATCAAATCCAATTTGCTATAAAATCGTAACTTGCAAGGTGTGAGCATGTGCATTAGTAACACGCACTTGCTTTATTTTAGTTTTATACATTTGAGAGGGTATGTTGTTATACCTTACTGTTCGTAAGGGACTTACAAAATACATATATTATTTTTATTTACGTTTTCTATTTTACGCACAAATGTTTTATTTTATATTTCTGTAACGTATTTTATTGCAATCATATTTTATATAATTCATAATAATGTTTCTAATTAATTTTATTGTTATATGCCACTGGCAAATGAGTTATCTATCTCTTAAATATTTACAATAAGTGGGAAACATTCAGTAAACTGATTTTACAGTATCCTTAAAATAATACCATTATTACATCTACATTTCTATAACACATTGCAGCAGAAAATTATCTTTTCGAGCAGCAAATTTAACAAAAATAGTATTACTTTTAAATACCTACCTCAGCAGTATTAGAAATTTACATGTAATATATTTAGTTTTGAAAGTTAATATACAATTTAGTTTTTTATTTAGGAATTCTTAGTTTTTATGTTTTTCAATAATCTTGTCAGAATTTCTAATATAATTTGAAATGAATATTTTTTTAATATTTAACGGTTTCTATTCATTCCTGTCGTTATGTACTCCAAATTAAGATTACTAATTCTTACTCCAGAAATATTATTATTGCCTAACTACGAAATAAGCTATGGTAATAATAGACCTGCTTCTGATGTAATGGCAGCACCTGTGTGTGTACATATATCATAAATATTACAAAAGTATTTTTTGTCACCTGTATGACTCATATAATTGCTGGAAGTACTGAGAAATTTCATATACACAAATTAAAATATATTTTTCTTAAAAAATATACTTCGTTTTTACCAACATTAATTTTGTGATACAAAAGTAAAGAAATTCTACAACAATCAATTAATTGAAGGAAGTTGATTGTGTGAGAAGTTTCTATCCTTAGCTTATACCATGACACTTTGTATTATTTTCAAGGTATTGGTGAAGTAGAGAAAGGGATCAATATACATAAACACTTAACTTTATTTTTAGTTGTCATTGTCTTTGTAATATAATCTTATGTCAAATCAATTTTTAAAGTAATTGATTTTTTCAGGTAGGGTTCAGTCAGCAGCTTCAGCCAGCGTTCTAATTCTTTCCCTAATTTATGTTTCCTAATGTAAGTAACTATATCTAATCCACAAATAATTTACAAAGCCCAGGCTACAGGATACTATATGCATTTATTAATAATATACTTTCCACGTCTACTGTTGGAAGAAAGAACATTCTGCAAATATATTTAATGTCTTGTGTACTCGTGGATTTGTACCATGCTGCATTTAAATGTTTATTAATTTTGACGAGTTTATTGAACACAGTGAGTAATAAATCCTATAAGAAAATACAGTGAAGATAGAAGTCCCTTAATATAGCAATCAGTGGAAATAGAAAAATGGGATATTGCTCCATTGTCTGAGTTCTTTACGTTATTTTTAAATTGATGTACATATGAATATACTTTCATAACTATCTAATTATACCAAATCATTTCATAATAGTAAAGGACTCAATGATGATTTTATATATTTTAGAAATAAGGAATAATATCACAAGTTTATAATCACGACTTTAAATGACAGTTTTGAATAGAAAATCAACAGTTTAATTAATTAATATTTATCTGTCATAAATGAATGCATGTAACTTTTAGCTACTACAGAAGCATCATTAATTAATAGATGTACATTATCTTTTCTGATGGGGACAAATGAGTTTTAGAATGTCACTACAATTCTGGGAATTTTTGGATTCGTGAGGATTCTAAATATATGCTTCATTTGGTCTTTTTCTTTTTGTAATTGCACCTTATTAATCATTTTACTCTAACATATCATGGATCACTCTAGAATAGTGTACATGCTTGTAATGTTGACTTGCAGTTATATTCTATTATAATAGAATAATTGGAATAATTATGAACCTTTTTTGGTTAAAGGCATTTAGAAATAAAATGAGTTAGAATGTAATGCTTTTAGTAAACAGCTATATGTCTGTCAGTAACAGTGCCCTGGTTTTATTCGCCCTACATAAATTTGGTAAAAGTTATCTCAGATATGGCAATGGAAAAAGTTGGAATGTGATTGATACTCCAGCATTGCACTGCAGTTGCATACTCTTTATTGTTCAATAAACTATTCCTTTATTAACGATTTGGTTACATGTCATATATTTTACATATTTGTATGTAACTGTATATGTTGTATTAGTTCTTTCCTTTTCCACAATAGTGTTTTATTTATCAACAGCAGTAATCAATAAATTTGTTTCAGTTATTGCTCTCTGGCTTTTAATTTAATTATATTAGAAATTTTAAATTTGCAGTATGTTTATGGAAATCCTCAGAGGCTATATTTACAAAATAAATTTGTACAATTTATTTACTAAAATGCAACTCAGAATAGGATATAGTCATAAAAAATTATAAAATGGTCAAACAGCACAAATTCAATTGACGAAAATTGCGTCAGTATTATTAGAACAAAATTTAGTAATTCAGATTTAATAAAACAAAAAATATTTTTCCAACTTTGCAGAATAAATCTTTAAGCAATATTTCGATAACAAGTGCATTTCTTCACATTTAAAAACGCTGACGAGATATAATCAATGGTTACGCTTAATCAGTGATTAGTTAACCGAGTATTTCAATCGGAGTTGGAAAAACCGGCCATAAACGTTATAAAGTGCACGGTGGTAACATACATTAGATATTTAAACTCGTTTATGTCCTGCTATGCTATAAATCACTCTCACGCATCTATGCATAAGTCCAAGGATTTGGTTATTTTTACATTTTGCTGATCGTATTCTTGTGACTTGTGCCTCTACCGTTAAATCGTTGGGTTTCTTTGAAAGTTCTTGTAGATAATTGAATAATTATTTTGGGATACAGTTTCTTTTACTATGCTATTGTAAGAACTAATTTAGAATATGAATCTATAATATATCTGCACTCTCTATACCTACGAGTACAACTAACTCTTGAAAGAATTCAAAGATCTTTCTTACTTACGGACAGATGAGTTGATTATGTAGCACAGTTTAGCAGACACTGTATCGATGCCTCGAGCAGCAGTGGAAGAGATCAGAATACTGGCATATTTTTCGAAGATTTACTTTATAATAAAATATACTTCCCCATATTATGATCAATGCAAATAGGTATTTCCCCAATCCCAATTTCTTATTCTTTCAAAGTATTGAATGTATTTTTATATTTTTAAAAAGATCTGAACTTCAGATTTGTTTTGTTCAGCATAGATTCGTTTTTTGTTAAGTTTTATATTTTTAATTAGTATTTATGTTTCTTGTTGTCACTGGAGTTACAGTATTCTGTAGTATTCTTAGATAAAGACTACAATACCTATATTATCAAGCAATTGCAGTAATTATTAAATAAGGATGAACTAATAATATGACAAGCAAATAAAATGAAGTAACAAGAATACTTCATTTTAAGAATACTTCATTTTATCACTTGTAATCAAGTATATGTATATTTATTTTGAAAGAACATTTACAAAATAAAAAATCAAAACCGGAATGTGGTGAAATAGTTGAATTATCTCAATTGTAATTAACGCTTTTCAGTGAATTTCGACAGCGATTTACATTATAAGAACATATTATAGATTAATTTTCTGAGGAAATATTTGTTACAGTTTAAAAATCCTTAATTGTACAAATTCTGTTTAATAAACACTTATTAACTAAATCGAAGAGAATTATGTGTTAATACATTTAAAAGCAAATTCACACGTAAGCGTGGTTCGTGAAGAAAAACTATAATGTTCTTATATCTTTGAACCATTATGATGACACAAGTTGCAATGAAGATGCGTATTTTGTTAAGCAATAATATTTAAAATTCAGAGAAGTGTAGTTATTGAAGTCATTAAATTCTATAATCATCTTCTGTCATACAAGAGTGCAAATGAAACTATATTTGACCGATAACCACAGTTAAGATTTAGTTATAATAATAAAAATTTTCTATAGTTCTGGCTAATATCATGTTTTCAAGCCACGCAAGTACGCTAACGATTATCGAAATAGCCAGGAATGATGTGCGTTTATGTATTGCATATTGTTAAACTGTTAATATGTTCTATACCAGACTGACTGAAATAAATTTAGTCATTATTATACCATACGTAGATTTAGCATTACTGCACTGTGTTAGTACTCTACCTCTTGCTTTGTCTCTATACGTTAGCAAATAAAACTGATTTCATTCTATTACGAGACTGGGGTACTAGAACCTACTAGTACCAAAACATACACAACGTAACACTGCTGCCTTAATAAATTCACTTACAACACATATGAATCAAAACAAAAAACACCGAAACCTAGAAGCTTATTATATAGATAAGTGCTCCAAGCAGGGATCTGTTGAAAGTATTACATACAGCAAGCGTTCTAAGAAAACGCAGAGCTTGCAGTGGCCGCGTTGACGGAGCAACAAAAGTAGTCTCATCCAACAAATATTACAATTTTGAAATAGAAAAGTTCACCGAAACTCTTGAATTGATTCGGTCTTTACTTGATGAAGATCCATCGTATTAATTACTAAATAAACAACAAATGTTGGATTTTCACTATAAGTACATTTTACCTGACTATATGAAATTAATATCATTTGATGTAAAAAAATTATTCCCTACTATTCCAGTAATAGAAGTAATTCAATTAATAAAAGACATGTTAGATCATAATAACGCTAATCCTGTAATAAAAGGAGAAATCTTAAGTCTATTAGATATTTGTACAAAACAAAATTATTTCCAATTTAACGATAAGCTGTACAAATGTAATGAAGGTTTAATTATGGGTAATCCCTTGAGTCCGTTACTTGCGGAAATTTTCATGCATAATTTTGAAAGTAAAATTCTTAATAACCCATTAAGCAAAAATATCTTATTTTGGCATAGGTACGTTGATGACATTTTAATCGGGTTTACTGGTACATCTAGACAATTGATCTCTCTTTTTAATTATATTAATTCATTACATACAAATATCAAATTTACACAAGAAATTGAAACAAACAATTGTATTAATTTTTTAGATGTTTGCATTAGTAAAATTAACAATAAACTTGATTTTTCTATATACAGAAAACCCTCACACACAGGCATAACCATACACAACAGTTCAACTCACCCTAGACAACACAAATTAGCGGCATATAATAGTATGATACATAGACTCATAAGTATACCACCTTCAAAAGTTAATTTTGAAAAGGAGCTAAATATAATTAAACAAATTGCAATTGAAATTAATAAAAATAGACCCTCTAATAATTTACTTAACGATCAGTTAGAAACAAATAACTCCCCCTTATTACATTTATTTTTATAATGTACACTGTTCAATAGATCACCCCCTTTACATAAATTGTGCTATATTGTTAGATATATAAGTGTTTGTGTAATATTTTTATTCATTTCTGAAGAAGCTACTGTGTTGGCGAAACAATTGTCAAACATTACTTCGAATATTAAATAGTGAAAATCCAACATCTCTTGATATTACTTTTATCAAACTTTTACTAGACAAAATTTCAAGGAAATAGAAAATGTCTGTTATAATACATAAATCCGCCAACGTTTGAATAGTTGGTGATTCGATGTTAATTTCGAATGTATCGTTTCCTGAAGAATGATATTTCATGCGAAAGGATTTGTCAACTGACGAACAACACGTTCATTATTTCGTTGAAGACAAAAACCAATATACTATTATAGCAAATCTGTTGCTATATAGAGAACATTTTATAATAACATTTCTGAGAAGTTTTAGCAGGCTAAACGTCGCACAATGAGAAATTCGGTTAATATGCTTTATTAGAATTTTGGAAATCGCGTAATTTTTCTTAGTACAATGTTTCCTTTTTTTGTTTCTTCACCTGATTGAACTTATCTTAATACTTATATTTGAGGTATGTTGAGACGATTTTTTTTTTGAAAGAAACCGCTTACAAACATTGACTAACTTCGTTAAAAACAAACTTCTTGCCCTTCATCAGTAATGAATGGAAAGCAAAGGAAGCTACACTGAGCATAGTTTATGTCATAGATAGGTTTCAAATTAACTTTATTTTGTTGTAGGGGTTAAGGAAAACACACCTAGGAACAACTAATTACCCTTTATTTAAAGAAATATGTTTGTCTTCTACTGTGTTACAAATTATAATTCCTCTATTTTACCGAACCTTCGCTATTTACTTGTATTTTTCCACTCTTGTTAGTGTAAATTTAATTATCCAATGAATTCGAAATATAGTTTATTTCAACCAATAAAATGAAAGTATTACGTACTTGAAGAGTATTCCTAGAAAATAATTACAAGACTTATGTTCAGCAATAAATGATATGTGACGGTGACATCACCTTGTTCTTTAGAAATTTGCAATAGCGAAGATTCAGCGTTTCTCATATGTATGCATGATGTTTTGTAATAATGAAATGAACTACTTATTATACCTTCTACAATACAGGGTGTAAAGCCTTGGCTTTACAACAATTTAACTATTTTTTAGTGTTATTTGTCTTGCTAAATACGGCATTATATAAATGGACTTTAATATATTATGGCTAATTCGAAGTAAATTTTGTTTCTCAACGTGCATGCGTATTCTGTTCTTCTCATCGTCTTCGGATATAGGGTTCTAGTGAATAATGCTTATGCAGATCACATTACTTATTATAGTTCATATAGTTGTAATTGAAGAAAATATTTGTTGTTACATAAAAGCGAGTCTATTTACATGTATTAAAAAGTTATGACAAAATTTAACTGTGTCATTATTGTAAAAGATGCAGCAATTAAAAATTCAATGGAGTATCACTTGATGTTTAGGTTTAGAAGAACGTTATGGTGTTACTTGTTTTGCGGCACACTGTACATGTCCGGACCACGTATGCAACGACTAAATCAACACACAAGGGTTCGGTAGTTGTACATCGCGTGCCGCGGACCACACACATTGAAAACTTGTTAAATAAAACATAAACCACGCCGGCCAGTGCTCTTCATCTTTCGTCCACGTTATATACCGTTCTCCATGCCGAAGAGAGACGGAGCGCAGTTTGAAACAAACTCACGCAACATGGTATTGTACGAGTACGACTTCCAGATAAACATGATCATGTAAATGTAGAATTGCTTGCGATTTACGCCGTCTTTTGTGGAAGAACGCGAGTGATTGTATAGAAGGAAGATGGAGCTATGGCTGCCAAAACGTAGTGGTAATAATAAATGTTCCACTTGCACTCGTACATGAATACAGAAACATGTACACAGATGTCTACCGTTTTAACAATTCAGTTATCATGTTTAAAGTTGAATCGAAAACAGATGTTTTTATTTTTATGGTATTCATTCGTCAATTTTCTGTGCTAATTTTGTTAATGACTGCTATATTTGGATTTACTGGTTCTCTTCATTTTCGTATGTAACAGTTTAACCAAAGAAAATTTTGTTTTATATTTAACATAAAAAATGCTTTATTTGACTTGTACAGTCTGTTCCTAAATGATTGTCCAAATTTCATGTTGCCGGAATAGATATACGGGTATATGCAGATGCATGATTTCTACTTGCTATCAAAGGATATATTTTAAAGTTCAGTTATTTTATACAGCAATCTGTTTCCTCTGTTGTCGTTAAAGTATCTGTAACAGCACAAGCTTTGCAACTTGTGAATCTAAATACAATAGTTTTTTTACACCGGACTTTCCCATAAATTTAGAAGACTTCCTTGGTCAACACCGTGAGTATTCCTCGATAGTATGAGTAGTTCGAAAACATAAAATGTTTGTGGAAACATTAGAATGTATGCATGTCGAACGAGTGATGATAATGTTAGAACAGTTTTATTTCATAATTTCTTTACGTGAACATGCATAAAGAACAGATAAAAGGAAGATGTTCAAAGACGAAATATAGGTACATTAGCAAACGTTGTCCGTCTTCATTTTAAAGTATAGTTTCTTGGTAGATGATGATTGTTAAATAAATGGAGGATGGAAAATATAATAATTGTGTTTTTTGGTACTTCATCGATTTAACAATCAGATTCTATGGAAAAATTACTTTGACTTAAAATTTTCTTTTCGAAGGACTTCAATTCGTCTTACGGGGACCGATTATTATTATTATTAATAATAACTGAAGCAATTATATAATCAAATAATAGTTTAATGAGAGATAAAATGCTTTCACATTGAATGATGAGTTAAAGTTTAAATTGAAAGCGAGTAAAATTTATGTGCAACAAGAGCTGACGAAATACAATATTGAATTGATCATGATTCAAATTAATTGCCGATAATCAGTAATGTTTATACTGAGTGTATTTAGTAGACTAGACTGACAGATTGACATTAAATTTTGATAAGAGCAACTTTTAATTAAAAGTAATTTTTTTTTGTGGAAGTAAATCAAAACATAATACATTGACGAAAGCAAACAATGTAGAGGACATATATGTCTGTAGCTACTAACACATTTTAACACTTTTCATGCTTTGATTTTCTAACACAATTCTATAATATATCATAGTTAGTATTATTATATTATTATATACTTATACTCAATGATTTTTAGAAGTTAAATTGGTAAAGATGGTTGAGAAGCAAACAAATATATACAAGTGTAAGTTTAAGTAATATAAAGGCGTCACGCTTTAAGAAAACGATGAATGATATTACTGTACAGTTTGTCGATTAAATGGTGATATTTAAGTAGCTACAAATCTATTCTGACATAAGTTAGTATCCCCATTATACAAAAAAGCTTACACTACTGGCTCAAGAAACTATGCATTTTGAATTTTGTCAAAATATATACAGACGTGCTTACACGGCTATTTGATATGCGTTTAAGGAAAACACTCAAACATTTAGCGGATACCTACGTGGAAGAATTCTAAATTCCAAATGTAATACATTATACATTAATAAATTCAAATTTATGCACACCTATGTATGTATGAATATGAAGAATGTCATTGTAAACAAGTCGTTATTAATTTACAAGAAAGAATTTATTAATAGTAAATCTTAAATCAAAATTATATAAATGCAAAATGTATGTTAAGTAAATTTATTGAACCTATTGTCTTTCATTGTTTGTCTTAGTCAGTAACATCATATCTGAGCAAGAGGTAAATTCGTGGCTTGCGCAACGTATTGTCATCATGTTTTCGGTGCGGATGGGGCGTAAAAATATATTGCTTGAGCCTGCTCGTCTCTCTAGCTTTGTAAGGGTATTATTTCCACCTTGGAATGTAATGGATAATGCTCGAAAGCGTTCAGGCAAAAACCCACGTAAGGGTTGCTCATGTGGTCGTCCGTATGACAACGACTGTTTACCAGTAGGTTAAACGTAAACCATCTCACCTTGAAAAAGTTGTAACCTACAGATTTGAGATATGCATTGTAATAATTACTAAAAAAAAGTAGAAGATATTGCGCGGACAGATTTATATCATGGATAAAATTAAGCAGGGATTCTATAACATGAATGAATTTTTACATTACGATTTGTTCAAATTTAAATTGTCTCAAAGGTGGAAACTTGGAATCCTAATTGATCCAATATGACTGGTGTGTGAAGACGCATTGTCTTAATTTGAATAGCACTTTCTTTTGTGCCACTGCGAGTCTTTTGTGGGTAGTCGCAACTTTCAGTTTGTCCAAAGCGGCAGCATAATATATGTCCCGTTGATAGTTTCGTCCTTTGCGTTATAGTTGACAGGATTTTTTTCTTAATATCGTTGCCCTTATCCTTGATGCCGAAGGAAACTTTTTGGCCTTTTTTGGAGAAGGACTGCCACAGTGCCTGCATTATTAAGACAGCTGTTTTGTTTCGAGCACAGATCAATAGAACCAGGTCTAATCTATACCAACAGATCGATGTAAAAAGTATAGTGGGTTAATGTTAAAAAGTTTCAAATTTTCATCGGAGAAGCGCGTTTTTGATCTGAATTCAGTAAACGCGGCACCTACTTGGCAAAGAACTTAGATACTCTTAATATCGACATGAAAAATATTGCCATCTTGACAATCTTCTACAGTTTCTCTCTTCGGTCAAGTAACTCAACATTATGAGTGATAGTCTAGGACGGTCTTCATCGTCCAGCCATCTCGCCACGTCTAAAGCGAGCTGCCCAGCGACAAATCGAAGAAGTATCTTGGCCCAATTTTAGTTGCATATCAAAATGTTAAATGTGTTCAACTCCTTAAAAAGCAAGTACTGGCTTCCATCACGAATACCTAGCATTTTACAATTTTCACCGAACATGTCTTCTTTGAGAAACCCTCTCTGTCAGAGGATATTGAACATTTAAATATCTTCTTGTTAACCCATGTCTTTCTCGAAAATAATATCAATTTGTTTCACAAACTAATAGTAATAGGCGAGTCTCACCTTCCGCCAAATCATTCTCGTATATGTATTTCATGTGTGTGTTTTGTTGTTTTGATTTGAAATGTAAATAAAAACCAAACCAAACAAGATAAATAAATAATAATATTATTTTTGTAAGGCGATTATCTTGTTATTTTGAAATGTTATGTTTTAAAAATTGCATCACTTAAATAACGGCTGTTGTTGTCAAAAAAGTCTAGAAGTCTTTTTCGAAAATTGCCAATTGCTCTCCTGTCCATTCGCCGTGAAATCGCAGTGATTTCTAGCTTTATTGCTGCCGTTAGGTCTATATGTTTTGTGGCCGTTGTTGGTATAATCGTGCCTTTAGGCGGCCCATAGAAAAAAATTGAATGGGGTCAAATCAGGCGAACGTGGAAGCCACCCAATCTCACCCCGTGGAGACACGACACGACCCGGAAGCATTTCTCGCAGAATCCCTATTGAACGACGTGAGGTGTGCGATGTGACACCGTCTTGCTTGAAACATACATGTTTTGGATTCTGATCGTTAAGTAAATCGTTCACTCTTGGACGCAGAAAATTCTGTAGAAGGTTACAATAACGATTTCATGTGATCTTTACCGTTATTCCATTGTCTTCGAGAAAATAAGAACCTTATACATCGAAATCGCCTATCGCACACCAGACCGTATCTGTGTGTTTGTAAAGTGTTCGTTGTTGGTGTACCAGTGACTTCGGACCAATATCGGCAATTCTGTTTGTTAACAGTGCCCATTAGGTGAAAATGAACTTCCACACTACAAATCAAAACTTCATATGGAGGAATGTTCTGGAGAATATCCCGACAAAAAGTTGAACGTGTTTAAAAATCTCTCTCACTTAACTCCTGTACAACCATAATTTTACAAGGATACATTTGGAGTGACTTGTGTAAAATTCTCCAAACACTTCGATCAAACGTTTGTAACGCGGCCTCTTGTTTGCGCGCCAAACACCTGAGAGACCGCAGTATTGACGCTGTCACTACATTCGCGTTTGCTTGTGTTCTTGCGGTTCTCAGTCACCCAGGAGATTTTCGGTTAAGCACGGAACCTGCCTCATGGAAATTTGCAGCCTAACAATGGAATAGTTTTCCCGTCTGGAACGGTACCATGTCGACCAATATCAAACTGAATACGGAAGACACGCTGTGTTGTTATTAGAGGTTCGTTGTTTTTCATAAAGAGTTCGACAGTAAAGCGCGATGCTCTCCGGACCAAGCCATGTTGATAATTGAAAATGTCGCGAACACATGGACCGTAGCGACAATACCCACTATTCTGTTCTTCTTACGAGCCGAGCAGTAACCTTTCGATATTTGGGCAACCATTTTGCCGCATCTTGTACATATATTCTAGATTTTAATATTTTGACTTGAACAGGAATAGGTACTTCCAGGTTGACTGCTGTTGGTGCTGTGATTCCACATGTATTTGTTTTGAAGTAAATAAAATTGTTCATATTTGACATGACTTAACTGGAATATCTAATGCCATTGTACCGCGATATCAAAAATTATATTGATAAAGGTTTGCCATAGAATGTAAAAGTCTGTCTTATGTTATATCATTAAGTGTCATACTGACATTTAACTGACATAAAATTTGTAAATATATAATAAAAACTAGCTGTCCATCAATCTCTTCGAGCTTGAATCGCCTTTCGCGTCCGCTTACAGTTGTATTACCGTTCCCTATAAAACGCCAAAAAAATCATTTTTGATTTTCTAAGCTATTGGCACACCTTGTATAGACGTATATTTTTGTCCACGAACTACTGTCACGGTGACAGGTGGAATGGCAATTAAAAGCACTTAACGTCAGTCTGACTTTTCGTTGTTGAAGTTTGAAATTTAGATGCTATTTAGCGTAATACCAATACTTGACACTAAAAGATTCATAGTGTTATTAGTTTTACACAATGAAAGGACTAAATCATTATTAAAAAAGTAATATCAGATTTATTTTAGTTTTGCATAATTTAACCTGTCAATTATCATGGCCCACAAACGTTATTTCTGGGCTGTAATATTTAATAATAATCATACATCTTTTGACATACCTTTTGAGCTTTGTTATAATGCAAATTTGTGAACAATGCATGCCCATTACACTGAAGAATCAAGTTTTAAATAAAATGTTGGTATAGAATAGTATGACTTATTAATTTTATTTATAATAGTGAATTTATAACTGGCTTCCATATTAATAAATTAGTTTTTATTTGTCTGCTCTGAAATTGTTCCTGTCAAAGTGAGTTTACAGTGGCATTGAGTCGTCGCCTGTAGATCGTGCTCTGGCTATATCGGTTGCTGAGACGATCCTATTATAATTTAAATATTTAGTAGTGACGCTGGTAGTTGAACTAAAAATAATAACCAAAAATAATACAGACCGACGTTGGAATATATGTGTAAACATTTTGCTTACACACACTGTAAAAAGAATATAATTCGTAATTGTTGGATCATTTTGTGATTCTTATTAAGTATTTAAGGAAAAATAACACAAAAAGGTAGTTCATGATTACAACCAATCCATCGAAATAAGAGCCACCAGCCTGGGACACGATCATCATGAACCATCATCAGAATGTTTGATTAACTATTTGATTTAATGGTGTATTTTCAAACATATCCCATTAAATGATTGAACGCTGCCCATACTTCAAACTTTCTACTGACAATCAAATTATTTAGTAGTAGTAATTGTTGAATTAGGCTGGATTATTTACTTTAGTAAATTGAATAGTTACAAAACAATTGTCATTACATTGGAATTTGATTCGTCTGTCACCTAATAATATAAATCATATTTTAAGGTAATTGTCTAATACTGTGCCTTCAAATACTTTCCGCATTAGAGTAGGCTGTTTTTGAAGTTTTTAAGTAATCAATGTTGGTGTACATGCTAATTTTTTGAAAACTTCAAATTCTGACAGTTGTCATACTTAAATTCAAATTATAGACGCCTATTATTATTTACATGACATAACCAAACTATTAAAATTATGCACTGTCACCAACCATTAAATAAAAGCATGGCCGTCTCTAACATGTCTCTAATGCGGAAAGTATTTGAAGGCACGGTATATAGGTAAAACTAAAATGGATCTGATAGCACTTTTCTTATTAATATTTTAGTCATTTCGCTGTATAAAATTTGTAATTTCATATCTTTTTGTGTCAAGGTCTACAATAAATATCGATGAAGCTTAAAAACATGAACAATGAAATATCAGACAGATGTCAGGGTGTTTAACCTTTTTTTTGTGAAATAATTGTCATCATGAAAGCAGTTCAGATTTCATGACGAACTCAAATCGATTGATCATTTTGACGTTTTATAAACTGCAATTAAATTTTTGTGAAATTGCCAACATTAATCAAAAGTCAAATGGATTTTTTCTGACAATTCTGACGTTTCCTGTAACATTTAAGCCACCTAACGTGAATGTTGAGTTGACCAATATTTCGCGTATGCTCTAGTTAAATATATCGGTGTTAAAATGATAATAGATGAGTAATGATTGGCGACATAGATGTGCACTATTTTTTTTATTTTCGCTACACCCTTTAACTATTACTTAATTTTATTTTAATAATATACTATGTTCAACAATTTTGATCAGCATCTGGGCGTAATGCTTAAATTATTTTTTCTAAGGTAGGGATGCTTTTGTTAATAAAGTAGATCGCGATCATAAAGTCACTGTAATTAGTGAATTACCATGTATGATAAATTTTTAAATTGCATTGTCTTTATATGTAGTAGTAGTTCCATTTTTAAAATAGTAATGACATTACCCTTTAAATCGTTAAATTAAAGGTGATATGTATGCATGATGTATTCGTTTCTTTGAATTACAATTAACGTAGGGCTTCCGGGACAATAGTCAAGAGAAATAAATTTATATGACGTTTTTTGCAAATAATCAAGATCATCAGTGCTCCATAATGTTTGTCATAAAATGTCGATATAAGTCATCAAGTGCTGATTATTCAATTTACTCCCCCCCTTTTTTTTGATTTAGGACACATTAATTTAATAGAATACTTGCTCTTTTTGTTATTACAGTGGTCCATGAAACTCTTCGAGTTTGAATTGCCCATAAAATGTTTAACATTTCTATAGAATTTACTGAAAACGGATTACTTCGAACATTTCGTTGACATTGAGGTTTGATATAATGCATGTGCACCTAGTCTAAGTTGAATGTAAGTAGGCCGAAAAAGTAAACCTAAGATGGTTGTATGATCAAGATTTGTTGTATCATATATAAATTTCTTTGCTTTTAAAATTTGGTAGTACTCTAACTCTATTTGTCTCAAGTTTTATGATAAAAGTTACCCAAACGTCAAACTGTCATCGTGGCGACAGTTTGATCTATTGCGAGAATGAATTGTCAAATTGAATGTCATTGTAGACATACCGTGCCTTCAATTAATTTTTTTTAGAATAACCTACGATTTCAATATTAATTTGAGAACACTGTGGAACTTTTCAATAAATTGACTTAACTATGACAGTAGTCAAAATGAAAAACATTACTGTGTTCCCAAATTAATATTGATATCATAAGCTACTCTAAATGTAAATTAAAGACGCAGTATGTATATTTGTATGTAGAAAGATGACAGAGATGTGTCCAAGCCATTAAAGATACGATAAATGACCGATACAATAGTAATAATAATAATAATTGATAATGCAATAAAATGTAAATATTAACGGTTATAATATTTCTTTCAGTGGACGTTAAATGTTATTAATCATTGCATTAGGTTTTTGCTTTAATTTTTATAACTACGATATTGGAAACTGTACCTGAATGACCGACAATGTAGAGTAATTACAACAGCAGTTCAGTTTGTTCTTGTTTATGAATGAAGACGCATATTAAACAAAATGTGTCTTAGAAATAAACTAAATATTATTGTGTCATTTATAATTAGTGGCAAATGAATTTATTTATTAAGACTTTGCCCACAAGGCGAACAACATTTCTATACAATTTACTGAACGCTGATATTTAGAAAAATTTTGTTGACCCTCAGGTTTTGTATCAATTGTGTGCATCTAGCCCAAGGTGAACGTAGACAGACCAAAAAAAAAAAAACCAAGACGGTTCCGTAATTAAATGTTGTTTCAAGTTATTCGTTCTATAAACTTGGTAGTACTATGCCTCGCTTTGTGTTAAGTTTACGATAAAAATAGTGTATACTTCAAATTTTTTGACAGACTGTCATCGGGACGCTTATACGACAATGAAAAGTCAGACTGCCGACGTCAAGATGTTTAACCAAATTGTGGTTCCACCTGTCATCGCGACAATAGTTCGTTCACATATAAACTTGTGAGAACGAAATGTCGGATTGACAGTGCTTAACCAAATTGTCTTTCCAATTGTCAAATGAAATTAAAACCATAACATGATGAACTTTAACAAAACATGTTTTAAACTTACAGGTCATTGATAGAATTAATTAATTTTCATATTACGCTTTAATAGTATACTTTGTAAAACCCAATCGAAAATCTTGCTGGCTCCTAATACCATTTAATCGAAAATGTACTTTTGATTAGTTGGTGCCTATTCGCAGTCGCATACTTTAAATGCTTGCTTTTATAACTGAAAATTGGTAAACGAAATTCCATAAATGCTTATGCGAATTTTATTTGATGTATTTATTTTATTTCGAAGTGCTTCGGACACATCTGACAAATAAAGAAAAGTCGCCCTATTATTTGTATGTAGAGAGATCGATGAGAAATGTTATTAAATGATTCCATTCGTAAAATGGCTTAAATTTATACACTGATTTATACACTGATACATTTCCAACATTCTGTTGACATTTAGGTTTTGTATAATTCGTGTGCATCTAACGTAATTTGGCAGGCCCAAAAAGCAAAACTCAGATGGTTCTTCTTTATTTAATATTGCTTCAAGTTCTTCGTTGTATGAAATTGACATTTCGATGACATATATAATGAATAGAGTGTCATTGTATTTAATATATCTTAATAAAATATAGAAAGATCGTCATATTTGTTACTGTACTTACGTGCGATAATACACTTTAAGTTTATTTTATCATATCCGTCGGCATTGTTCATATATTCATATAGAAAAGAAGTAGTAACAATTGATAATAATAACACTAATCTGAAAGGTACCACATTTCAATTATTATGCACCTTTCCTTCGTAATCTCTTTATTTGTCGGCTTTCTGACACTTAAACTTGACAACCGATCGATGAACGTGAATATATAGTCATTAATGACACGCAAATTCGTCATCGCGGGATCTTTTTACCGCATTACTCTGCATAAAAGCCTTAAATGAGTCGCACCTTCGACAGCGACAGACTTGGCACGTGGACAGTGCACTCAATCGTCGCGGAAAAGTCCGCTTTTTTGATTTCCAACCTTCTTTCCGGACTCTAAACCTCGACGGCCTGAAATTTCTTCGTCAAAGTGAAACTTTTACAATTCTTTCGCGCGTGCCTGTCATATCTGACATTTTTACGATTTGTATCGGTTGTCACGTGAATCGTCATGACGTAATCCATTTTGCTGTTAAAACATCGAGTGCAGGCTCCTCTTTTAAAAGCCCATATCTCTGCACACGCTCCACTTGGGAAAAAAAATCTCTCCGTCGAGGAACCCTTCAAGGTCATCTGTACCCTTACGCCAAAGGGCAGCTTCCAATTTCGCGTATCCAGAGAGGAGTTTTGCGCCCCGCGTCGCTGATTTTTGTCGATTTTGACCGTCGTTTGGTAACCATTGGCGACTCGGCTTTTATATATTCTAAAGTATGACATTTAATGATATAACTTAAGACAGACGTTTTACATTCCATGGCAAACCTTTATCAATATAATTTTTGATTTCGCGGTATTAGTTAAAGAAATTGGCTTATCGGCGAAAATTCAATGCAATTAAGCGATAGTAAATTACCTCGATATAGAATAAATATAACCAAATTTAATTAGAATACATTAATATGAGCTAACATATAATTTTCTTACATTTAGTTACAATTAAGTTTATAAGATTTAATAATATAATTAGTGTGATTAAATGAAATACACTTCAAGCTCAGAAAATAATAAACGTGTAATAAATATAATAAGTATAAAAATAAAGGTACGTATTGATAAAAATGCACATACAAAGAAACGCAAAACAAATCAGTATTAATATTGGTTCTTTTCGTAAACCCAGTCGCTTCAGATACTTCAGTTACACGAGAATTAAACAATAACTTTAATTTTTAATTTAATTATTGTACTATTAATAAACCGTATGAATTATTTAAGTTACTGTATGCACCATATGTACGTTACTTGATGGAATATCTTTTGGAATATATAGGAAATCATCTAAAAGTGTATGTATCATTCAATACTGCGCATGTTACTACTTTGATATACTCAAAATCGATCCAAAGAAAGTAGGTATTTAGTCTCTAATAGACTGGTATCGACCAAATCGTTATTCCCATCCGTAGACACTAATAACTAGTTTCTATTTTACATGAACGCCAATACATAACAGTAATGACTTTATACGCTGACGGGCAATGTCGTGACAATGTATATACAACTTACGTAATTGGCCGTTCAATAAATTGATATTTATGCCTATAAGATATTTGCGCTTTCGGCGGCTGGTCGGACACCTATATTACATTTTGCATTTTATTTTTATGTAATTTAATAGAACTGTTAAGAGTACCATTCATTATTTTTTACATTCCGAAATGTGTGATGATTTTCATGAAATCTGAATCTTGAAAATAAACACGTTTTATTTCGAAACGGTAAATTGTGAATCTCTAAATAAAATAAAATACAAATACGTTTATGTACAATTAAATGTTCAATATGAATGTACTAGGCAAGTACATTTTATTTTCCATTTGTTTATGCCATAAAGTAACTTTTATTTTAAGTTTATCTGAAATTGGCAATAAAAAACGTTCAAATCAACAGTAAAGAATTTCGAAATCGACAGTAAAGTAAATCAATATTGCACGATTTTGAAGTATGTTGGCTTACATAAGTTTCAAACTAATTGACAGCTTATAGCGGAATGTGGTAACAATTGTACCATCACAATTCATATTCAAACGTAAAATAAAGATTAGTTTTGCATTACGAACGATTTCAGATAAAATTTAATAGCAACTAGGCAGTAAAGTTATTTTTCATTACACATAGTAGTTATTTGCCTTGACTTTCGCTTCGGGAACTAATACGAAAACGACGAAAACTAAAACTTTACTGTTTTCTTACACAAATAACTATTATATTAAACAATCAAAAAAACTTTATTATATCTTTAATAAAATAAGTAGATATATCGATTACCAAATACATATCCAAAATCAACAAAAATTAAAAAGAACTCATTTTTGAAATCAATTATCGATAATTGAACAATTGAATCGGTTAAATAAAAGTAGAATTACATCTTTTAACAATATTTTTATTTTTTTCTTCAGCTACACATTTATACACATTTTCAAAACAAATCTTCAAACAATTAGTCCTGTTAGAATTTCGAAAATATTTAAGTGAATTAATTATATTGTTAAGGAAACTTCCTATTTCGAAAGTACCGTGAAATAAAACTCAAATTTCAGTTCATATACACATTTATTTAATTCGGTGTGCGCCGATATGTCGGGGTCGCTCGGCATCGAACATACGATAACATATTATAACATATATTATGTAAACCGCTCGAAGAGGTATGGACCCCTATGTATGTGCAGATGCCAGACACTGCTTTCCGTACGCATACATAGGAGGTCTCGCGTCGCCTTCTGTGTATAGTCGTGTAGCCGGGCCAGCAGACAATAAACTTGGCCGCTGAGACTCTATACGCCCGAAGCCAGCTCCGCATCAGTATGCTCACAATATTTGTAAATAAGAAATACATTAAATATGACAATATAATTTAAAGTTAAAAAATAAAACATACATGACAAAAATATAATAACATAAAAATAAAGAAAAACATTCATATATAAAGCAAGAAACAATAATATAAAATAAAACATGTTAAGTTCTTAACATATATTATTTTTTATTTATAATTATTTTTAGTTAATATACCAAGACTGAAATACCACCAACCACAATTCCAATTGTTAATGAAATAAAAAATAATAAATTACCGAAGAAGGTTTGTTAACTTATTCTTCTAATCTTTAGGCGTTTTCGGAAATAAAACCCGGTAAAATTTGTGAACCTGTCAGGTACTTTCTAACCGTGTCAGTTAAATGCTATTTCTGAAAACGTCATATATCTAAAAAGTGAGTTTTCTGATAGTTTTACTTAAATTTATAGGAATACAAACGTATACACGGGTCAATTGGAACACCTTTTGTATAAAAAGTATTCTTATCAACAAATAGTATGTTTGCAAAATACCTGGCAAAACTACTCATTCGAAATATATGTATTAGAAGTGTACATCTATTTAGAACAATTTTTATTAATCATTTTTAAAATGAGAACCGGAAGTACCAATTTTCTTTTATGGAAAAACAGTTTTTTCCCCGAATATTTTTAAAATCACGTAGTTAGAGTACAGTTACGTAGGCTACAATGTGTTCCAAAGTTAAGTTGGAACAACCTTTTGTTATCGAGAAGAAAAGCGACCTCGTATTTTATATGAAAAAATATCCAGTTAGAGGAGTCAGGTTCAACAAAAATATTTTTAAGTTTCGAAAATGACCGCAAGGGGGTGCAATTAAAAATTCGAACATTTAACTGTTATTTTATATAGTTTATATTCTAATGTTGTTTTTAATACGGGGCGAATTCTTCTTCAAGATTCTATAAAGTACCTGTATATCTTAAACCAAGCCCCGTAGCTTGTACAATCAAGAATATGCTTCTGTTAGTTGATACCACTATACACAACCCCCAGATTTATTATTTAGATAACGCCGCCGCGCCGTTCAGAACATTTGACTGAAAACCTAGTTCACCAAAAAGCAAATTTTGGGATACAACACTCAACGTGCATGATAAATATGAGTATATTCCGGAATTTTGCCCAGGAAATTGCAGTTTTGAATTTCGACATAGATAAGAACGGTAGAGTAGTAAGTAACCCGGTAAAATTTGTACTCCTGTCTGCAACATTAAGCATGTTATTATATGGGACCACTATGAAAAACAAAACATGAAAATACAGTATGGCTATTAATTTATAGTATTGAAACTATTAAACCTTATTCAATTAAAATAATATTTAATAATAAATTAATCCTTAAGTATTAGCATTACGAATAACCTGTTCTAGGTTGAACACACAATTGACCATAGCTGAAAATAGAGGCAGTTGTATCTGTCGTATAGCTTCTGTAATTTTCTCTTTTAACTGTTTTATTGTAGACGGATTGTTATCTTGGAAAACCCATAGTTTCATCATATCCCAAACCTATGCATCCAATGAGTCTGGAGAGTGAGATGGAAAAGAAAAATCGATGAAACGTGAAATTACATTCTTTCCCAACGTCTCCCGCAAAAAGTTTCTTGTAGTATGTGCTGTGTGGCACGTTGCCTCATCTTGCTGAAACTGACTATCGCTGAGAAAGTTTCTTGATCTGCAAAATATCCGACGGTCATCTACAAACGGTGTAAGAACTTGAGTAATATAGCGCTCTTGATTAACAGTTACTGGACGTCCATTTTCCTCAGTGAAGTAAGATCCTATAATTCCTCGTCTAGAAACTGCGCACCAGATGGTCACTTGTTCACTATGCAACGGTATTTCCTGCACCTCTTCTGGTCGTTGGAAACCTAAAAATATATTGCTACGACTATTTACATGACCTGACAAATGAAAATTGCAGCATAATCACCCATTCTTTCCTATTCTCAATTGTTGGGTCGTCTGAATAACGTATGGATGGGCATTAAGTTAAGAGTCCTCCTGTTTATATTCAATTTTGCAGCAGATCTTCGTCGACTAAGACGTGGTGAGCCCATAATTTGATTGAACACTCATTTGTGATTTTCGTTGGTATCCACTGTTTTTGTTGTTCCAGCTCTACCATTCCCTTGGTGTAGCAAATTTCCAGTTTTTCTACATTTGGTTATAATGTTCAGTATAATAGCATTACTTGGTGTCTGTCTTTTTAAATGTTCCGAAAATTGATAGCGGACGAATTTAATGCTTAGACCATTTTGTCTACCTAAACCGTAAAAGCGAAAATAGTGCTCAACTAAAACGACTTCTTCTGCAGTATATAACATTATTTACGAACTTGCAAATATATCAGTACATCTAACCAAACCAAACGTCAGTGTTTATGTAAATAATAGAGTCAATTGTTAGAGCTTTAACCACTTTGAAGGCCTACCGTTTCAGTACTGTAAATTAATAACCATATTGTATTATTTTTTAGATATAATGAAGTAAGTCAGTACTTAGAATACTACATCGAAGTATGCAAATAAAAGCTTGTTTTGGAAAATTCTGATGATAGATTTCTTTACTCCAAATATTTTTCTGAAGTTCTTTATTGAAAAATAATATGTCAGCAAACAGATTTGCCGACATTGACTTACGACACGCCTGTCACAAGAGAGCAAAACGAATAAGAAAGAATGAGCAACAGTATTAAATTAAGAGATTACACTTCGCTGATATGTAAATGGATCTGTGATATGAGCACATGTGTAGCAAAAGGAGAGGATGGCTACATTTCCACCAACAAGATTATGTCCAGTGCCTTGAAATGAGACATACTGCTGTAACCTTTGCTTTATTAAAATAAAATATGATACATAATAGTATGGAAATATGCTTTGACTTTTATTTCTCAGTTTAATTCTCAGGTCTCTAAGTTATTTTGTTGATTTAAGATAGCTAAACGAAAGACAGCATTTCTTTATATTCTGGGTTCTAACTGTGTTATGTAGTATTTACTTTCCTTGCCTTCCTTAAAGTTGATTTATTTGCTCTCTCTTTATCTCTCTTTTGGGACAGGTAAGTATGAATAAAGGATGGATATCAATAATACCTACTTATATTTATTTATAACTTTAAATTTATAAGAATATATATATGGTTATTTGAACCTATTAATATAATACTTATATTTCATTTATATAACTTATTTATTCTTTAAATACAAGCATCTTGCAATCTTTTATTCCTTTTAAAGTTTTTTGAATATTGTTATCGATGTGTTTGTTTGTTTGATTATCTCTTTATATGTGCTCGAGTCTATACTTTTGTTTAAAATTTTATTCCTGTAAGCCTAATTAATTGATATTCTCCATTGCTTCACCTAGTCCAAGATTCGCACGTCAGATTTCTGTCAAACAATAGCAGAATTTATTAAATGTTTGATCAACAATTTGTATTTGTTACGATAGAGACTGAATTGTTTATATTCTCTATTGAATCACCTAGTCCAAGATTCGCACGTTGGATTTCGGTCAAACAATAGTAGAATTTATTAAATGTCCAATAAACAATTTGTATTTGTTACGATAGAGACTGAATTGTTTATATTCTCCATTGAGTCACCTAGTCCAAGATTCGCACGTCGGATTTCGGTCAAAACAATAACAGAATTTATTTTTATTAAATGTTTAATAAGCAATTTGTATTTGTTGTGATCTTTGGGCACACATAAATGATTGTATTTGTTTATTAATAGTAAGATTGCAAGAGAGTTTTATTATATTATGCTTGTACTTTCTCCGTTTGATTATAATTATAAATCCGCTCGAATTCCTCTAGAAAACCAC
The DNA here is from genome assembly GCA_963170755.1 of Amphimallon solstitiale. Classification (NCBI taxonomy): domain Eukaryota; kingdom Metazoa; phylum Arthropoda; class Insecta; order Coleoptera; family Scarabaeidae; genus Amphimallon; species Amphimallon solstitiale. The sequence goes on along the minus strand of OY720676.1, from coordinate 96,277,079 downwards.
TCGATTCCATTTTGTTAATAGTTTTCTAACTCGCCTATTTCTCTATGGTTGATTTACTTCTGCTCCGGCTTTTCCTACGAAAACGGTTTTTTATTGACCAGGAATAATTGTTTTCGCGCTCTGTAATCCTTTTGGCGTGATTTCCGCTTTTGAATCTTTAAGCGTTGTTCCCCCACTACACTGTATTTAAACGTATCTATTTTCAATTATCTTCCCATGCGAATACTCTTAAAAGCGTTTTTTGTTTTTGAAGATTAATCGCTTCTTTTTCTTCTTTTTATTAGTCGGGATCCCTTTGAGAACTCCTTATGTATCTAATTGTTTATCAAATAAATTATCCTAAATACGTTTGTGTCTTGTTTATTTGTGCTTATTTTTTTAAAATATTGATTAAATATTCTAATCTAATATTCTTATTTTTGTATATTTTCTTATTTTTTAAAATTCAAAATACCACAGCAATACGTATATATTACGTATTTCAGTTGAATTGCTGAGTTAAGGAGACAGTGCTCTTTTATTTTTTGTTATGTTAGAATGTTCCTAATGAAAGCTAGTTTCCACGAGGATGTGGGCCTCCGCAGCTTGGCAGACTGTTATAGTCAAGAAAACTATCTCATAGCATGCAAGAAAAACCGATTCATTAGATGAGTCAAATGCACTCGATTGAATAGACTTAGTGTATTCGTGAAAATTATAAAACGTTTTTAATGAATCTACGAAATAAAATGTTTGTGTTAATAATTAATTTGACAGGATATCAAAATTTTGTTTCTTATTCGTTACGAGGAACTGAATCTTATAGTACTTTTGACGCTGATTTCAAACATTAAATAGTTTCACTCTATCAGCCATAGTTTAGTATTTAATATACTGTTATTATGTAAAAAACTATCGTCTCACTAGCATTGCAATATTATACGTGCAATTTCTATATGCCTAAAATATGCTCTTGGTGGATATTTTTGTGTAGTTCACTTACGGGGTATTCATTATAAATTACCCACCCTTCATCATCGTTATTATTGCATATACAAAAAAATTTTTCAAATAAAAGTTGTGTGGATAAGTCTGAATTTTATTTGCATGCTATCAAAAACACAGTGGCGTGCAGATACAACGGTGTAAAATAAAAGTAATGTTTTTTTTTTAATGGAATATACTGTATATTATTAAATTTTTATAACGTTCTTTTTACTCTGATTTCAAAAATATACCATATGATACAGGTATCTTTAACCGTTTTCGAGTTATTAAATGTCGAATATCGTAGTTACTGTACTATGGAAAAGTTAACATTATTAAAGTAAGCTATGAAAATGACAATTATTGTGTTTGATAAATGGCATTTCTTTAATAAAATAGTCAAAATGGAAATGTCATTTATCAAACACAATAAGTGTCATTTTCATAGCTTACTTTAATAATGTTAACTTTTCCATAGTACAGTAACAAACGGTTTAAGATACCGGTATCATATGTTATATTTTTGAAATCAGAGTAAAAAGAACAATATAAAAATGTAATAATATACAGGGTATTCCATTTAAAAAAAACATTATTTTTATATTACACCATTGTATCTGCAAGCTACTGTATTTCTGATAGCATGCAAATAAAACTCAGTCTCAGCCACACAACTTTTATTTCAAAAATTTTTTTGTATATGCAATAACAACGATGATAAAGGGTGGGTAGTTTATAATGAATAACCCTGTACATTAGTCTTTAAATTCCGGCAGTAATGTTTTCGTGATCTCTTTTTCCTAGTAGCGTTCTTTTATAGGAAATATTGCCTTATTTCTCCCTTGGTTGGATGGGAAATAGTCTTCATGAGAATCTAATAATTAGACTATTAGTGACATATTACATCTTAGTGCTTTATAGATTTTATAAAGCTCAGTTATAAGTTCTTTGTATCTACCAGCATTTGGATTTTTGAAGGACATCTTTACAACATTTTGAAATGGTTTCCACGTATCAACCTCACAATCATTTAAACTGTCTTTATATTTAACATCATTCATTAGTTTCTTTCTACTTGTTTCTCTTGTTTTTTTAGAAAGTGAAATCCAATCCCATCACTATTCGTTGCTAAGAAACAGTTTCTCGTTAAACATAGTTTAATTTGTCGAGATGGTAGGTATTCTTTTTCATATTTTGCTAGTGATGAATTCAACAAAGTTTTTCTGTCCTATAGTCAATGTTTTGCTTTTCACATTTTTTAACACAATGTCTCTTCATATCTCTGCTACCATAACCAAGTTATAAAACAAAGTAACAGTACTTTCTGATTTAGGTGTCACAAATGTTTCTCTTACCGAATCATATCACATATTTTATAAGACTAGTGCATGGGTTAAAGAGGATGTATGCATTCCCAACATGAAGAAGAATTGCTGTCAAACTATATTTTGATGGTACAGCATTCAACGAGATGGACATATCCACAAACTTCTAATAAGACTTTACATCACTACAGTAAACTAAGTTCTAGTAGTAAAAGAAGAAGTCTTCAATATCACACAGCTAGCTAAGGAAAGCACTTATTTAAGTATTTCGTTGTAAAAGATTCCATCCATTCAGTCCTAATGCCAGAATTTGTATTTGTTTCTGATGTATATTTATATCATGACCGATATTATTTATTAAAAAGTTTATTTTTTGACATTTATAACACGCTAAATGCTTCTTTTACATATTCGGGCAGTACATATATTCGTAAGGGTTGTGTGATGGCTACACAGTTTGTTTCTAATATAGTTTGATATAACTATTATAAGCGAGTAAGTAATAGTAGTTTATCGACGACTAAACAATAAAGTAGGTATTATATTAATCACTATTGGCTAATAATAACACTCATAATACCCGGAGGGAATAATGAAATGCGATCAGGGAATAATGGGCCATAACGTTACCATTATTCCCTGCATTCCGCCAATAAGAACATACCGTTCCTAACGTTGTCGTAGTAACGATAGACAAGTCTGGCCATTTTACTAACTGTCTAACCATCAAACGTCATATTGATATAGCAATTTGACATTTTCGTTTAATTATTTTGATTTTTTTTAGTAATTTTCAGTTAGTCGTCGATAAAGTAGTGTATACTAACTCGCAATAATGACTATTATTCCGTCGAGCCGAGTTACTCCTCGTCGCTTACGCGGCTCGGTTCGTAAATTCAGCTCTCGGGAATAATAACTGTCATTATTGACTCGTATAAACTACTATTATACAACGAGTCAATAATGACAATTATTATTCCCGAGAGCCGAATTTACGAACCGAGCCGCGAAGCGGCGAGGGAGTAACTCGGGTCGAGGGAATAATAGTAATTATTGCGACTTAGTATACACTATTTTATCTACGACTAACTGAAAATTACTAAAAAAAATCAAAATAATTAAACGAAAATGTCAGATTACTATATCAATATGACTTTTGACGGTTAGACAGTTAGTAAAATGGCCGGACTTGTCTATCGTTACTACTACGACGTTGGGGACGTTATGTTCTTATTGGCGGAATGCAGGGAATAATGGTAACGTTATGGCCCATTATTCCCCGGTCGCATTTCATTATTCCCTACGGGTATTATGAGTGTTATTATTAACCTATAGTGATTAATATAATACGTACTTTATTGTTTAGTCGTCGATAAAAAGATTTATCAGCACCTTTACATTAATGCGAAATATCAGAGAACAATCTATAATTACGACGACTATTTAATGTCACAGCAAATTGACATTTATGGGAATTATAAAAAATAAGTTAATCAAACTAATTATTTAATATTTAAACAGTGTAGCTTCCAATCCTAAAATACTACGATATAAAAAATATTTATAAATGGATTATCATACATATTTTTTTAAAAATATTATTTTCCTAGAATTCTGCTATTTGAAATATTAAAGGATGGAACATAATTCTTTCACTATAAATCCTTCGTGCATCCCCGTTCTAATTGTCAACAAAAAATATTAATTTTAATATCACACTACTCTACCCAATTTCGAATTACATTATTCATACAGTCCTGCAATGTACCCCTGACTGCTGATCCCTAATAATAACTTATGGCTAACAAATATACCTGTAATTAGCAAACAGTTGGTGAAACATGGATTATTATTATTAATTTAAATTCTGCTATTATTAATATTTAAATACACTCAATGCAAATACAAGCGAATAAATAAAACAATGCACTTATATGCAAGTCGTACATAATTAGATTTTATTGATTCTCCTTATCTCTAAGAAGCTCGCTCGGCCATATGCACTAAGTCCTATATAATTGTAATTGTTACAAAAATAGCCACTTTATGTTGAAAAATTAATTACAGAATTGCATATCAGAAAAATATATGTCACGCTTATTATTCAAGTTCCTCACATTATTTCGGTAAGAAATTGTTAGACTAATATATTAATACGGCTATGGTAGAATACATTTTAATCTATAAGCACTATTATAATAATTTCAATAGTACCATCAATATTGTATATACATCTTATTAATTAAATCGAATACCTGCCTTTTCAAATATGCAGGTAAATGACATTTTATTGATACTTAAAATCATTAGTCTTTACGGCTACTAATGACTCAGGAAAAAAGAAACGTAATGTCTTTAAAAAAACAAGACATCTTCTATAATAGCGTCATTACTTAGTAGATACTATATCTGTTAACAAAAACATTTAAATGTTAAAAGACCTAATCACTGCCGAAACGGTTGAGTTATTAAAATTAATTTAATTTTTTCTAGTGGTTCTAGAATTAGTGGGCCAAAAAACTGGCAATTAAGATATATAAATTTCAGTCGGAATGTCGAAAAGGTTTTTTTGAAGAAGCCGGCAACATCACGATATATCCCGGCAACTGCTCGTTTTACTTTAGTATAAAACAATTAAATTTAAATATTAACGACTTACTTCAATAAGATACATGCTTATTAACGATGCCCAGATACTATGTTTTTTAATGCTAGGCATGTTTTTATGAGTATTATATGTAAATGAAATGGTAATGGATTTATATTATGTCATTAGATTAATTTAAAATTATCTCGGACTTTGCAAAAATATAATAATAATGTTTTAATAGACGTACCTACCCCACGAGAATAGGATTATTTAGATATTAAATATAAAGGAAATTTTATTTTTTATTGCCTTCGGAAAAGATAATAATAATAATAATAATAGTTTATAAGTATAAGAAAATGCGCAATTATTAACCATGTCTATGTAAAAAATACAATATATATGTGCATGTGTGTACATGTAAGACAAAAAGAAAAAATGAGATGTGGACACCACACGAGTTTCTTATACCTACGTATATGCCTTCCAAATTATACAAAAGTTGTTCTAAATTGTTTTAATCACTTTTATCTTCTTAAAAAGCAAACATGTGAATAAATATAACACTTCAAGTCCAAATTTTTAATTTTTTGTATACAAAAATTAATCAAAATCCTGCATTCTAAGTACTTCTAGTCTCTTAATAAATATCTACAGAATGCATACTTTGCGAGATACTTGCAACAAAAGTGCTACTTGATAAGAGTAAAACTGTTACTTCCGGTCCGAATTTTGAAATTTCTTTTGTACAAAAATTATTTTATTCCAAATCTAGCTCTAAATACTTTTGTACTCTTGATAAATCTATATAGAATGTATAAATTATGAAATATTTTCAAAAAATCGCTATTTGATAACAGTAAATGTGTTATTTTGAAATTTTTTTATACAATAAGTATTGAAAATTAAATTTCAAATGCTTTTATACCAATAATTAGGTAGCGGACATGAAAGGTTGATGACTCATCGCCCATGGGCGCACTATTGAAATGTTGTATTTTTAAAGAGGTTTTTATTTTATTTATATAATTGGATAACAAGTGGCTGGTGTTTTATAAAATACAAAATACCTTATTATTTGTTAATTTTGTAGTTCAAGTCGAGTAAATATTTACTAGCAATACTTTCTCAAGGTTCTCTTCTGTAACGTTTGTTCTCTTTGAATCAGGTACATCCTTCAGATAGAAAACGTCCTCTCTACATCGCAACTGGTTATAGGTGCGTACTGGAAATTTTCTTTTATTTCAGCGTATTCAGCAGTTAGATTTTGTGTCATTATCCCCATACACAATTGCCGCAATGTTATTAAATCTGGATTTCTATTAAAAACTGCGTCTAACTTTTGCCGAAGGCCACATCCGAAGTCACTTGGAATACTTTTGAAATTATTAATAGCCACATCTAATGTGGTTAATCCATCTTTTAATTTAAGATTTCGATTTTGAAAATATGTGATTAGTTTAGGCAAAGTGTTCCTGGAGAAATAACAACTGATTTTTAAAATTTGGGATTTAAATTTGTTCCTTGCACTCAGAAGTACTTCGAGCATCGTCATTTAAACATGTAACGAAATTTTGTTAACTATCGAAATTCTCTGCATAAAAACTAGTAGCTTCCAACCATGTTCCCCCCATCTAGTTATTACTGGCGAAGGAGGCAGTGACATAGTGTTTCCCTGTAAAGAGCTACTCTCGATGGTGATTTTCTGAAAACTTTTTTAAAAGCGGATACAAGTCTATCAACTTCCGGATACCTGTCTATGAAATATTCACAAATTCTGTGGAGAGCATGTGCTACACAAGTAATATGCAGCATGTAATGTTTCCTTTAATAGCCTGCCTGTTCTTAACATATATACAGCACTGCCACTAATAAATAAAAGTATTTTTTCCCTGTACCTATGTCGTCCGAATGAAGCATGGAAATTTAGATGCTATTACATATGCGTTATATGGAATAGTTGGATGTAGTACACCAGCTACAACATTTACCACACAGCGTTCTAATATATTGACAGTTTAGTCGACATTTATCCATAGGTACTGATTTGAAAGATGTCTTCTAATGCATTCTACTGTTTTCGTGAAGCACTTTGAAACATAATATTTGTGTAAGGTGGATTTATCAGGAACATTTCAACCAGCATATTTTTGAAGAAATGTTTTGAAAGTGGGACTGTTAAGTTTCTTTAATGGGATATTAGCCGCCATTAAAGCTTCACAGAGTTCTTCGTGAAAATTATCAGCTTTCAACGGGTCCAATTTCTGTGTATGTTTTAACGATGCTACGTGATGTTATACGTGGGCTTTTTGGGCATTCTGTAACGATATTTTACAGACTATGCAATAAATTTCGGAATCACTGACACTGGAGGACATTCAATCAGTATGACCCTTATCCAACTTGGCAAGGTTTTACGATGCCATTTTCAACGTTCTTCCATATCGTAGTAACACAAACAATATTCTAGATCTAAATAAATGATAACTGAAAATGTATGCGTATGTTATTGAAACTTGACAAAATCCAATGCACACTTACGTCGAGATAATTGGGAGAAATATATTCAATGTAACGGCATCAAACAGGAACGATTACACAAATTACGAAGTACGTAATTAACAGTCGAAACAATGAAAAAACGAAACTAACGTAAGTATGAATAGGTACGAGGTAGGCGCCATAAATTCTCAATTAAATAATAGTTATTGACGAAGTAGATATAAATATATTGAAAATGTTGCATTTTGTGCTGAGAACGCTAAGGTTACATTTTAACGCTATTCAATTTTTGAAAATGGTTTTATACAAAAATTCGGAAGAAATTCCTTTTTGGTTTATCAGGTACACGATACGAATAAACAATGCACTAGACCATGTTGCTTTTAATTAATTTATGATCGAAGAGACCTATCACGGTGCCGATGACAATATAACAGAACAGATGACTGAATTTAAAATAGACTTGTATTAAAGAAAGCCAAACAGCCCAACAACCATCACGACTGGCCTTCCCCAAGTAAAGGAAATGTTAGTTAATTGCTGGCAGTGGATACACACATACACACCTTACATATATATATATATATATATATATATATATATATATATATATATATATGTATATATGTGCGCGGTGAAAGAACTGAAACTTGTTCTGCGGTAATTATTAAATCTACTAAATTAATTTACATTGAGGATTAGCAACGTATTCTTACTAGTCCTCGTCAACATCTTCTTCTTCTTCTTCTTCATCATCTTCATTTTCAAAGACAGGAATGTCAACGTAATTAAGCTAGAGGAAATTGTTAGTTTTTTGCCCCGTGTCATTCGAGACCACGCAAGACTTGCTCTCTTTGTTAATAGGAAGTTATAATTAGAAATCTGAGATGACAAAAAAGTTCTAGGCGTTAAATTTATCTAATGTTACGAGAAATTGAATCTTCACAGTGTTTCACGTGATGGGCCATTACGATTATACTCGTTCTTGGGAATCTTATTGAATGCGCTTCGAATGCGTTTATATTTTATAAACGGATACTTAATACATGTGTATGTACAGTTTTCACAAAAACTGTGATGAAATAGTCACCTGCACAAAAATGGAACAATGATTCGGTACTTTTGCGTAAAAGAAAATAACATTTAATCAATAAATCGTTTTAAAGTAATCACTAATTTAGTCCTTGTAGGTCAATGTATGACATTATCAAAAATAATATCACGTTAACATTACACTTTCTATCTGAAATATCATTTCTTAAGTAATAAAAATGCATATACATGATACACGTATTAATGGTCTAAGGCAAAAAATGGAATTTAAAAAACATTACACGTATAGATTTGTCGTGATGGTACTAGTATGATTGATAAAGAGCTTACATTGTCATTTTGCATGGAAGTAAAGGAATGTAGTTATCATTTCCTACATGAAGAATTGAGTTGTCTGTGTTTTGAGTAGCAGAGCTTGCTGATACTGGATCGACAACATTTACCTGAGCAATTTTTCGTGCCGACTTAATATACCATAAGACATCCGATATAGTCGAAGGATGAACTTGCACCAAAGTAGTCCAGACTGAGATTTATTATACAACCGAAAGCTGAAAGCAATTGCTTATTTTAGGATAAGCATGAATTGTTTATCAATGGAATAAAAAATGAGAAGGCACTACCCATCATGCTAGTACGAGGCTTTATTACACGATCAGCTGACGGTAGAAAATGAAGGACACTGGCGACACTTTAAAACAAGAACGTCAAGAAAATGCACTATCTGTCTTTTCGGTCTAGCCTGAATTTAGGAACTGATGGGCCACTCATTGTAATAACCAGATCTGGCATCGTCTAACTATTTTTTTTTGTTTCCAGACTTAAAGTTCTGTTGGAAAAGATATTAAAGTATTTTTTGTTTTCCGGACTTAAATTTTGTGTGAACAAAGACATTACGGAAATTAGGTAACGTATTGTACACATTTTGGTAACTATTGCATGTTGTTAATATATGTATTCGTAACATTGATGAGAAAACTTGTAAACACTGCTATTATGCAACATAAATATATATTTGCAGAATTATCATTTTTACCGAATTTGAATTGTCTTGTAATATACTAAATCAAAAAAAATCTTTAAAGTTCCAACATTTCAAAAGTAGTCAATGTACAACCTATAAATACAATCATAAACATACATATTGTAAATGAACTAACTCAAAATCTAATGTGAATATAGTCCAGAAGCACGCACTTTATAATTTCGCATGTTTTTAAATATGCAAATAGATATTAGACGTTTGTGTACATTTCGACATGTGGAATCAGGTATGTCGGCGAAGAACTCTAGATACATTTATATAGAATGCAAAATTTGCTAAATATTTGCAAAAAACTGCTACTAAATTATTTTTAAATTTTTTCACACAAAAATTATTCAAAATTAAGCTGTGAATGCATTCATACCTTTCATATATGTGTTTAAAAAGCATAATTTGTGAGATATTCGCATATTCGATAAGAGTAAAAGACCTGCTTCCGGTAGGAATTTCGAAAAACTTTTTCAGTAAATTTTTCCTCAAATTCAAGTTTGAGTATATTTGACTTCTTTATAAACTTGTTTAAACTTGATAGCTGACGAAATATTGGTAGAATTTTATTTTTTCATTGAAGTAAACTACTATTTCCGCTCTACTGATTTTAAACTGGACATCTGCAAAAATCTCAGGGCCGAAAATTTTTGTGATCACAATACTTCCTTATACTAGGTATAAAAGATTTTCTGCTTTTAGCACTGATAATTATTTAATTATGTAGCGCAACGGACTAGAGATCGGGGGATTCTGAGTTCGAATGTCAACCGTGGGTAGTGGGTATATTTTTAAAAAATTAAAAAATTCCTAATTAAACAATTCTCAGTGTTAAAAGCAGAATATTATATTTAGAATTTTAAACACTGAGAAAAAACTAATTATAAAGTAATTTAAAGTTTAGTATCAACGTCGGACTACCGGCAGTACATCTCCATCTGTTACTTGATTTAATTCAGTACGATTTAAAGACTCTAACCCAGACACCCGCAGTGGCGCGGAGGTAGCGCAACCGACTAGAGATCGGGAGGTCATGGGTCCGAAGCTCCGCCGTGGGTAAATTTTCAAAGAGATAAAAATATACCCAATTAAATAATTATCAGTTCTAAAAGCAGAAAATTATAATTAGGAAGTAAAAAAGGTTATTCTTAAGTTTTCTTTTAAATAAAAAATATTCTGAATTGCATATGAATTAAATTGTCTGAAACCTGTAAATTTCGAATGTTGTTGGTATTATTTGTCAAAATATATAAAAATAAAATTTGCAATATTCAGAGAAAGTATGTATAACCAGATATTTTTGACAAATTTGTCAATTTTGACACAAAACACTAGCGTGGACACAACAATGGTTTTTACTATATTTTAGGATTATTATTATTTTTAATGCTTTTATATACATATCCTTTGCATATAATAATATTGTATCTGTTATAATTAAAATGCTATGCATACACATGAATGGTTTTCCTGTATTCTTCCTGCACGCAGAAACAAACACATTTAATTACTTGCGGAAATATGGACATTCTCGCTTTATGAGGAGCCTCTAAAACGTGCTTAATATATACCAGAAGAATTAAAAAAAATCTAAAGGCAGATGACAAAAACGGGACCACACAGTCTATTTAATTAAGAGAAATTATCATATCCATTTTGTTAATCTTATCTTCCTTCTTTTTTACCTATTAAGCGGATATATATCTTGTAAAACTGATCTATACGCATGCATCAAATACTTTCTCATATAGTTATATACCATTAGGTACGTATAGACTACTATAGACTATGCGTTATATATGCACATGCCGGGTCACCAAGCTTTCTTTTACTTTACTCGTTTCACATCATAAAAGCTATGTTCCGTCTTTTTCTGGCTAAAGATCCATGACGTCATAAATAGTTTCTTGATGAAGACATCTCATCCAGTCGACGACGATGTGTGTGGCATTCCTTACACACTGCACTCACTGAAACGAGCTTTTGCGTAACGATCTCCGTCTTTCTCCGACATTAAGAGGCGACAATTAGAACGTCAGGGACGTACTGTCTGCCTGTCTATCTATCTATGTGTTGTGCGCGTCAAACGGTTTCTCGATATTAGACCGACCACCGGTTATTAGATAACTCTTCTCGTCTAAATAAACCGTACTGCTTGTGCTTCGTACAAGATATAGATATGAGTGAAAACCGAGATTCATTATTTTTTAGACTAATACACATACGTATTTTGTATCAAATAATTTCTTTCTTTTATCTTATTTGTTAATTACATCGTAACAATATAAAACGAAAATCATTCTATTAAAATAATTTTTAATATAAATTCGGAGTTCTCTAAGTACCTATTCTCTTTAAAATTATTCCGAAGAAGCAGTGAACGTCAAAGGAAATACTTGCAATGAAACCTATATGCATTAAGAGTATTACAATTAATATTTGAACCTGGAAAACTGATACAATAAGCAACAACTCAATTGTTTAATTATCTAAGACTGTTTGAAATGAATAGGCCTTGGTCGCATTCAGCAGACAGAACGCGAACCGTTCCCGCTCCAACTGTTCACTTGACAACAGTTGAATGTTGGCAGGACAGGACCGTTCTCGTTTATGTGATTACCTTCAATTTGGTACTTTTCACTGCTGCCATATGTTGGAAATAGATTAAACCGAATAAAGAATAATAATAAATTGTTTTTCTACAATAAGTTTCGGCGTAGGTTTTAGTGAAAGGGCCGGTTTTTCCAATCCCGATTAAAATACTCGGTTAACTCCAATATTATAATACATTTATTTCTTCACAATACCTTTAATTTGCTTATCTTACTTTTCTAGTAACTTTTTCAAACTTGAGTGTTACGTTGGTGTTGGTATGCGTTACTGGCGCATACGGACATAATGCGCTCACTAGGTGAGCGTAGAATTTTTCCGTTCGCAAAAATAGTGACCGCTCCACAACATGTTCAGAGTGAGTGTACATCATATGAATCCGATCACTGAACAATTGCAGAACTGTTGTGTCTGCTGAATGCGACCATTGTATCGTATTTGAAGTGTTACTTAATTCCTAAAAAGAACGACTCATTTCAATTCATGACAGTCGAGTTGCCGATAACGTCAGTTTAGTCTTTGGTTTTGTAATTATTCCCCGGGTTTTAGGTTTCAAACAAAAATTATTTAGATATCGTTATGAATATCTAAATAATTTTTGTTTGTGTACACTTGGATAACTTGAAAAGCCTGAATCCAAGATTTAAAGAATTTATTGGATTAATTTGACTGAATTTTATTTGCAAATCAATTTTATATTTCTATATGTTTTAGAAAAAAAATTCTTAGTTTTAAACGAAAAATTAAAATGGAATCTAAGAGAAATTTTTTCTTGAAAATACAGTTCAAAGGTTATTACCTAAAACATTTTAGTTAAACTAGGTTTACTGGTGAAGCCAGACAAATTTATTATCTCGTTTTAACGTAAGAATATATTTAGTTTAGAAACAGTTATTTGAAATATTGAGCTGCTACGTATATCAAAAAGACGTAAATTATCAAGACGCGTTGAAAATGTTTGTAACGTTAAACATGAGAATTAATGAATATTGGTTGTATTACGACGAAATAAATATAATCAGCTAACTATCTTAGGTGATAATTCAAGAAGTTATTTATTGGGAATTGATAATTGAAATAATTTATTTCTTTTAAACGATGTCCATTCTTGCTAGAAACATTTTGTAGAAAGGATTTTGTTCATTATTGAATCTAGAATAATAAAAGATCTATTGTAGATATAGATCTAGTAAAAGCTTAGCTTTCTATAAAAGTTAATTTTAAGAAAGATTTTTGTTGAACATATTTTTGTTTGATATTTTAGACGGATTTAAAAGATTTAGAACAAATATCATTTGTAATAAGTGCGCGGAGTACACAAAAAGATAAACAGCGAAAGCGGAGAATATAATATTATTGGGAACTTGAGGCAATTTTCTTGTAATTTCTAATTTTGAAAAATAACTTTTTGTACATTTTATACTACCGCGCAACCTTGTTCTACTTCCTGAAGATAATGCACGATCTGTAAATACGGAATAAATAGAAGGGTACTAGGATCTATTCATATTTCTTTTAGCGACAGTCAAGATTTTAATTGTCCTAGAAAACTGTATAGATTAATAAAATAAAGAAAAACATTTTTTCCTATTATATCGAGGAAATTCAAGCCATATGTATGAATACTATAACAGACACTGATGAATTTTTATCTTATAGCGATAGGTTGAATTGTAATCAGATACATCCGCTACATAAAAGTAAAAAAGTTTATGGTGAAAAACGAGGTGTGTTTGTTTTAAAACTGAAAGTGGTAGATGTGGTAGAAATTTTGTATTGTTATCGTGATGAAAAACATCTATACGTATTTTATACATATACTATTCACAAAATATCTGTTCTTATTTTACATTACCTGTTTAAAAAGTTATACTTAATTGTATTGAAACAATTGCTTCATATAGTACATTTACATTTATTAATGTAATTAGAAGGGAATGTAAACACGCATGTCAAAATAGCATTTCTTGAACTTACTAATTATAAAGGTAAGTATAGACAATAATCAGAGCTAATACTGTATCAAAAAATATTTTGTTCATTTTATTGTTGATTCCTAGAAATCCAAAACACATTTTTATTAACTTAAAACCTGTAATGAGTGCACTTTATTTATTTAGAAATTTTCATGTATACTTTTAATTTCATTAGTAATCATCTAAATCTAATTTACAAGATAATCACCATACACAAATACAACCAACAACTTTTACTTTCTTATACGTAGCATAAGGAAGTATTGTGATGACGAAAATTTTCGACCTCGAGATTTTTGCAGATGTCCACGTTTTGAAGTCCCCTGATACCAAAAAAGTGGTTTTTAAAAAATGTCTATCTCTCTCTCTCTCTCTCTCTCTCTCTCTCTGACCACGATAGCGGTCAAACCCCTACAGATATCAATTCCAAATTTTGTATTTAGGAATATAATCTCCCTCTTGGGAAATGATTAGATTTTGAGCAAAATCGGCAGACCGGAAGTAGTAGTTTACTTCAGTGAAAAAATCGAAATTTGCAAATATTTCGTCAATTACTAAGTTTAAACAAATTTATAAAGAATTAATATGTACTTAGAATTAAGTTTGAAACAAATTGTCTTAAAAAAGTTTTTCGAAATTCCAACCGGAAGTAAGTCTTTTACTCTTATCGAAAATCAGTTTTTTGCGAATATCTCGCAAGTCATGCTTTTTAGACAAGTACGTTACGAGTATAAAAGTATTTAGAACATAATTTTCAATATCTTTTATATAAAAAAAATTTCAAAATTCAGACCAGAAGTACCACTTTTACTCTTATCGAATAGCGATTTTTTGCAAATATGTCATTAATTATGCATTCTATATATATTTATGAAGAGTGTAAAGTATTTACAGTTGGATATGGAATTATTTTTTGTATAAATGAAATTTCAAAATTCGGACCGGAAGTAACACTTTCATACGTATAAGAAAGTCGTGTGGTGGCCACACCTAATTTTTTATGTAAGATAGAATTAATATTTTATTGAAAAAGAAGCATCTCCAATTAATTTCAATTATATGTGTAACATACGATAAAAATTACTCGAGTAATCTGTTGAAGATTAGTTGTGTCCTTTTTTGATATATTAGATTTACTACTCTATTTGATAATAATCAATTGAAGGAGTATATACGTTGATACATAGATGTATAATATTTGGAACTAATAAATTTACAACATTAAAAAAAATGAGGTGTGGCCACCACACCACTTTCTTATGCGTATGAGCGTTTCAAATTATAGGATTTTAAGAATTTTTTTATACAAAAATTATTCACAATCCTATTCTAAGTACTTCTATTCTCTTAATAAATCTCTAATTTGTCTATTAAATTTGGGTCGTACCCATTGTTTTTCACAAATTTAATAGACAAATTAATAACCAAAAAATTGTTTAATAAAACGTTACTAGTGGTGTATCCGACTACCAAAGACAATACGATTAAGAAGTTTAAAACATTTTCTTATTTAGGTCATGAACAAGATAAACTTATGAAATTACTTAGAAAAAACAACATTAATATTGCTTTTAGAACAAATAACAACCTAGCTAAATACATTAAAAACAACAAAGAAAAAACGACACGAGACAATAAATCTGGAGTTTATAGGTTAAATTGTGGATCTTGTACTAGAAATATCTTGTACTAGAAATATCAGACTGGGAGAGCTTAAAAAAAGGATAGCTAATCATTTTTCTGCGTGCACTAATAAAAACAACGACTCAGCTTATGCGAATCATTTGATTGAATACGACCATTGTTTTAATGATAAATTTGACATTCTTCATGTACAAAACAAAAGTGAAAATTAGATTTACTCGAATGTATGGAAATTAACAAATTGAAATATTCAGACAATTTATTAAATGAGAAAGTAAATCTGAATCAATCGCCTTTATTAAATCTATATCTTTCTAGTTCTTAGGTTTTCCCTAATCCTTTTAGTAATAATGTAGGTCCCCATTCGTAAACTGCCGATATAATTAAGTAATTAAGAAAACTGTCCTCTTTAAGTAAATACATTTAAATTAGCCTTTGTAAATATTTTACAGTTATTTGTTAATGTTGTCATTATATTTGTCTATATATAATAGAGTTGTTCTCTGATTGTAATAATTTAGAATTTGTTATCACCTGAAGAAGCTACAGTGTAGCGAAGCAATTGTTTGTGTTTTATTTCTATTGAAATAATATAAACTTAAAACAAATGTAAACATCCAAATATTTGTATTTAGAGTCCTCAGAATAAATGATAGCAAACCTCAAAATATGGTTTGTCTATAATTCTGTTCATAATCTTTACTTTCTAATGCAAAAATAGAATTAACAATAATTATATATAAAGGTAACTTAATAAACAATACTTATCTTTGATTTTGGCACGAAAAATAATGATTTACACACTAAATGATTTCGGTTGGACATCATTTCACAGAGAAAATACTTGTTTCGCTGTAGTATTAAGATTCTAATTTATCTTCAGTTTAGAATCAATTAAATCTAAGAAAATACGTAATTAGTACCATTAGTATATCTATGTTACTTTGAATATGTATATTTCACCATAATTAAAGCAGAAAAACATGATATTCAATAATAGATTCTTATGACAATAGGTTGTTAATGCCAATGTGAAAAGTATTGATTGTTATCAACAGTAGTTATATATACCCCGCCGGAAAAGAATCATGTATCACTAGTGATTACCAATTTATTTATGGACGTATTCGACGGTGACGCTACTGTGAATAGCGGGCGCATGGACACATAACTGCTGGCAACGACAAATTTTGCCATATAGGAGACCGAAGTTATAAAAGTTCTTCAAACAAGTCAACTTATAAAACTCACTAATAACTATATAGCACTTTAGTCTCCATCTAAATTAGAAGAATTCTCTTAGAACAACGGAAGACTACACATTAGAAGAAAAGCGATAGGTATGCAGAGCAGCAAATCCACCATAACCTAGCATACATTGAAAAGACTTCGAACCTACAAAACAATTCGCTTTCCTTCCTTACGTATCCAGAGATATGAATGAATATGCGAAATATTGAGCAAAGGAATTACTTATCGGAAAAGGGAAACATAATAGATCACCTTGTATAAACTACATAATAGGTGTATCTAACTGATTTACTGAGTGATCATTTGCATCTTAGCGATTTCTGCTTGAAAATTATCGACATAAACGAATACACTTTCATATATCAATTTAAAATTATAGTTTATCAATGATATTTTATCATATTG
This sequence comes from Amphimallon solstitiale, assembly GCA_963170755.1. Lineage (NCBI taxonomy): Eukaryota > Metazoa > Arthropoda > Insecta > Coleoptera > Scarabaeidae > Amphimallon > Amphimallon solstitiale. The sequence continues at coordinate 96,259,724 of OY720676.1, read as the reverse complement.
ACAATATTATACTTAAATCTATGCATGATCATATGATTATAAAATGCGGTATGCCTTATACATAAGTATAAAAAGATAAAAATAGGAGAAAGAATATCGGGATAATCCGCTGTAGTGCAACCGCAGACACGTGTTTCAGACTCGTTGGTCATCGTCAGTACGGTGTAGCCAAGGAATAAGGTGGGATATCCTTGGAGATAGAAACAAAAGGAAGACCATCGGGAAGACAGACCACCAATTGCAGCTTAAATGTCAGAAGATCCTCAGGTCTGAGTGACAACAACTGACACCGCCGCGAGGCAGACATTGTCAACCCGCGTGCCGTCCAACCCAGGAATGATAAATCAATGAAGGAAATATCACGGATACATAATAAAAATAGGAGAAAAAATATCGGGATAATCCGCTGTAGTGCAACCGCAGACACGTGTTTCAGACTCGTTGGTCATCGTCAGTACGGTGTAGCCAAGGAATAAGGTGGGATATCCTTGGAGATAGAAACAAAAGGAAGACCATCGGGAAGACAGACCACCAATTGCAGCTTAAATGTCAGAAGATCCTCAGGTCTGAGTGACAACAACTGACACCGCCGCGAGGCAGACATTGTCAACCCGCGTGCCGTCCAACCCAGGAATGATAAATCAATGAAGGAAATATCACGGATACATAATAAAAATAGGAGAAAGAATATCGGGATAATCCGCTGTAGTGCAACCGCAGACAAGGATATCCCACCTTATTCCTTGGCTACACCGTACTGACGATGACCAACGAGTCTGAAACACGTGTCTGCGGTTGCACTACAGCGGATTATCCCGATATTCTTTCTCCTATTTTTATTATGTATCCGTGATATTTCCTTCATTGATATAAAAAGATATATAATGTAATACACGCCCATGTTTAAATTTCTAGACATCTTAGTTACCTATAAATTGAGAACATTATTTTCAAAATGTGATGTATGTCTAAAATATATATTATATATCAACAAGGCGGGATAGAGATTATTTTGTGAATTTCTTATTATAATGACTTATACTAATCGGCGTTTTGCATTTTAGTAAATTTTAGATTTTACAATTTCTGCCTTTGCTTGTATTCAACATAATTGTCAGATTTTACATGATAACCTCATAAGTGCAGTTTAAAAGGAATTTTAACAATGATTTTGAAAATTATCATTAAATATTTTGGGCGCGACACTAGCCGAAGGACAAATGAAAGAAGACGTTTTCGAGCTGCCGATTAATTGCGACATGGATATCTCTAAATGGCAATGAGTAAGTCTTTTGCAGATACCCGTTAGATTATCAATATGCTCAACATGCATACGCATGACTTTTTACTTGCTTTGTAAAATAATAAGCCTTACAATAAAATCATGTTTGAAATAATATATATAATCTGAATTTTGCTTTTGTAATTCATGAGCGCCCATACGTGATTTCTAAATTGCAAAGGATTTTTTCATATTAAATTAGCGACTGTTGAAAGGGGACGCGCTAATATAGAGTAAAATATATGAAGAAAGCAGCTTTCTTTTTTATTTTTACTAATATGCAGCAACTTGTGCTAACAGTTTCCATAACATCACTCCGGTTTAAAAATAACATTGATTTTTGAATCCGAATCTTTATTCTTTAATTCAGTAATGTCAACTATTGATTTTGAAATATATAAAAGATTATTATCATATAAAATCACTTATAGCTGCAATCGAAAACCAGAATATAGTGTAAAGTGCGACATATCTGAAGAAAGCTGCATTATTGTACGAGTTTAGTTAATTATATTTATTTATAGTTTTGAACTATATTTTACTTTCCATTGTTTCAAATTGATAACTAAACTTTACGCCTAAGCAGCCAGTTGTGCTTTCGAAAGTTGATTCTGAGTTGTCTGCGTTTATGTCGTATGTGTGTCCTCCAAATTAATCAACTTAATCTCATACGACTATTCTTAGGTTCTTAACGGAATCTCTCGTAGGAAAATATACGTTTCTTAATCTGTCTGTATGTGATTTGCTATGGCATACTGTGAACTAACATGGTTCATATATTTTACTGCACTCAGATTTTTCTCATTCATTCTATTTTATTTAAGCCATATTGCAATCGTAAAGGTATTTTAGTAGGATCTGTATGCATTGCTAGAATACTAGAATAACTTACAAGCGTGGACTGTATTATAATTATTTGTAAGTAAATCAGCTGTATATGGTTATGAAAAACTACAGAAGAGAATACAGTCGTTTTATAGCATTTTCATATATTATTTTAATTATTTTTGTGTTAGGTGCGCCTTTAACTGGCAGTTAATGTAATAAATACCGACGGTAGACTTTATAAAACGCTTGGCTGACATCAATAAATATTTCCGAGAGTAGCTTTTATTTTCGAACCATGTTCTGTATTAGAAATATTTCTCATAAATCTAAATTGGCAGTCGAAAATCAAGTTTAATCTGATTATATTGGCTAGTCCTTTACTAATCAGTTTTACCATAATTTTTGGCACTATATGCTTATATAACCTATATAAGGACGAATTTGTTATTCAGGCTACTGTGAAGAATCATTTGAACTAACTAATTAAAACTTAAAATTTTCTGGCAAGCACTAATATGGTCTCTGTTCGTTTTAACTAAGTATTTCATATTACTTAGACCTTTACAGGCTTTGGTATATTTTTTATATGCATATTCTTATTATAATTCCTTTCGTATCCGTTTTGGCAAGTATTATACGCTTGTAGAGTTATTGAAAATTTATATACGTATACCTTTCACAGATATTATTTCTTCCTAAGTTTTATAAATGTTATTTCACATGCTACAGGTTTTTTAAAGAAAAATTTATTTTCGTAAGTGGTTTTACCTGTGGCCATTTTTAAAATCATTCTTTCGTTTCTCTACTGCAGACACTGTGACTACATAATTGAATTTTAAGAGGCATGAAGGATCCGGGTAGTCAAGATGTCTAAAGAGACGCTTTGTGTATAGAAATAGGTAATTAACATATTATATTAATATCCATTCTATTGAGATATCCACTCTGTTATTAATAACATAATTAATAGCACCAGCATAAATAATCGTCTGACATTTATACTGTTGGATTATATCATATGAGGATGCTGAAAGTTACGATATATTTCTATGTTCATTTAAATTTTTGTTTCTATTTCGTTTTTTTTTGTCTGCCGGTGATGTCTTCTGTTGAAAACAATTAAGTTGTCAGCTGTAACATTCTATTCAGATGAAAGATAGTGATTTCACAACGTTGCCTAGCATAAGAGAAATGAATAGCTATGATATATGCATATACATACAATATACATACTTGATTCCCATTTTAATATTTTAAATTCACTTCATGAAAAATAAATGTGTCTGTTTAAAAATATATCTTGATTTTTGCTTTATTACTTAATGTAATTAATAGTCAGACATATAATCCTCAAATAAACAAAACCAGGCATGTATAGTTAACAAACATATTCATACTTTCTAATTATAATTTCCTGCTTGTAGCACTGATAATTTTTAATTAGGTAAGTTTTTAATTTTTATAAACTTATCCATGACTGAATTCGACCCATGATCTCCCGATCTCTAGTCGGTTGCGCTGCCTCCACGCCACCGCGGGTAGGAGTATTTAAATCGTACTGAATTATATCGAGTAACAGATGGAATATGTACTGTCGACAGTCCGACGTTTATACAACACTTTAAATTACTTTAAAATTCGTTTTCTCAGTTTTGAAAATTCTAATTATAATTTCCTGCTCTTAGCGCTGATAATTATTTAATTAGGTAAATTTTTAATATGTGTGTGTCTAACTTCATTATAGATATACATACTACCTGCTAAAGGACAAATGTTTAATTTCAAAAAATTGTAATATTCATAGACACTATAAGTGTTTAACTATAGGTACTTTCTATATTCTGTATTATTAACTCTATAAATGTCAGCTGCTCCTAGTTGCCTCTTTCTGAGAAAATGAGAACTAAAGTAGTGATGCATGGGTAATAAAGTTATTGCAATTCATATTACTGAGCTCAGGTAGCTCAAGCGGGTCCTGAACGCGACTGCTAAGTGTCGGCGCTCGATGTAGAGGTCGCCATCTTGCCTAGCAAAAATTAATTTCGCTCGATAACCTTCGTTAAAATTAAAAATTGAATTATGTGTACAAAACAGTCAATAGACACGTACTAAATTACGCACTAGCTTTTAAATAGTGCTTAATAATTCTTTTTGATCTCCATCAGCGGAATATTAAATTTAATCTCGTAAATTAACAGCTGATAGTAAAACTTAGGACGTATATACACAATAATATTTATTTATAGCTCTTGTCGTTTTAAAATATTCTTAGGTGTTAATTTGTAAAATGCATTAGTATTGCCTTTCACTATGTTATATATTTGATCAACTTAAGACTTTTATACAAGATCTGCTAACATCAGATTTCATTACGTTAAATATTGGAAAGATACTAATTTCTCAACTACAGTAATAAGATAAATACATAATGTTATCAGTCAGATTTCTTTATCAATTGCATAATCTATGATTGTATAATTAGTATTAAGTAATATTAAGAAATTACACGAGTAACATTAAAATTATTATATTGTTCACAGTATTGACAAATATCCCACCCAACATTTAATTGTGTAAATAATCTTCAACGAAAACTTCCAAATAATTCATATAACAACCCACTATAAAATGTAATGTTAAACATTTAGGCACACTATGTTTACATAGTAAATAGTTTATCTTCACCATGGTCCCAATTATAAAATAATGACTTGATATTTGATATCATATACCGTAGTCGTCAAGTTTTAATTTCGGTTTATACTTCTATACCATGCAGAAGATGACCTTATAATATGCAGCGATGCCTGCTTGCTACATACGTCTTGTTTACATTTTCGGAACAGTAATAATTAGGGCGCGGACACGTACGGTTGATGACTCATCGCCCATGGGCGCACTATTGAAATGTTGTATTTTTAAAGAGGTTTTAATTTTATTTATATAATTGAATAACAAGTGGCTGGTGATCTATAAAATTCAAAATACCTTAATATTTGTTCATTTTCTCTTCTGTAAGACTTGTTCTCTTTGAATTAAGTACATGCTTGTAGATAGAAAACGTCCTTTCTATATAGCAACTGGTTATAGGTGCGTACTGGAAATATTCTTTTATTTCAGGGTATTTAGCAATGTTATTAAATATGGATTTCTATTAAAAACTGCGTCTAACTTTTGCCGAAGGCCACATCCGAAGTCACTTGGAATACTTTTTAAATTATTAAAGCCCATTTAATCCATATTTTAATTTGAGATTTCGATTTTCGAAATATGTGATTAGTTTAGACAAATTTCCAAAGTGTTTCTGAAGGAATAACAACTGATTTTTTAATTTTGGGATTTGTGTTAGTTCCTTGCACTGAGAAATACTTCGAGCATCGTCATTTAAACGTGTAAAGAAATTTTGTAAACCGAAATGCTCTGCATAAAAACTATTTCTGTGTATGTTTTAGCAAAGCTAAGTGACGAACGTGCGATATTTTAGCATTCTGTAACGATATTTTTCAGACTTTGTAATAAATTTCGGAATCACTGACAATTCATTTTCATATCAGAAAAAGTAACATAAACAACGTTCTAGATCTAAATAAATGATAACTAAAAATGTACGCGTATGTTATTGAAACTAAACGAAATCCAGTGCACACTTACGTCGAGGTAATTGGGAGAAGTCGATTCAATAAACCGGTATTAAAAAGACTATTACAGTCAAAACAATGAAAAAACGAAACTAACGTAAGTATGAATGAAAATTTTATTTCTCTTGCGAAATATAAGGTAAATATAATAAATTTTAAAAACCCCTCACGTTCCTATCTACGCCGATGAAAAAAGGATTTTACTCATTACTCCTTATATTATGGGCATTTTTTGCTGTCATTCTCGGGCACTTCTCGGGCGTAAACAGATGTCGCAGTTCACCATATGAATTAGTGCTATTCAGTAAGCGTGTGTTGTTTACATTATTTCTTTGCTCCGTAGTAACCTCGTCGTAGTTTAAACCGGTCATGTCCGCGCCCTAGCAATAATAATGAAATTAAACATCACAGCGCCATGTAATTCATATATTGCCGCTGTAAGAATTTATGAATGTTCAGAAGTACGGATGCGCCAGAAAAAATGTACTCCTGTAATCCATTCTATTAGTTCTGGCGTGGTCTACGTGCTTTAGTTCCATTACTGTTTAAACGCAGGGATTTAGCATTTTACTTTCATATACGTAGTATAAGGAAGTATTGCGACGATGAAAATTTTCTACTTCGAGATTTTTGCAGATGTCCACGTTTTCTATGATATCGAAAAAGTGGATTTTAAAAAATGTCTCTCTTTCTCATTCTCTCTCTCTCTCTCTCTCTTCGTCTGTCTGTCAGTCTGTATTTATTTATTTTTGAAATACCTACCGGAATAGGACCCTTACTCTTATCAAAAATCAGATTTTTGCGAATATCTTGCAAGTCCTGCTTTCTAGACAGGTACATTACGAGTATAAAAGTATTTAGAACATAATTTTCAATACCTTTTGGATAAAAAGTTTTTAAAATTCGGACCGGAAATAACACTTTTACTTGTATCGAATACTGATTTTTTTTCAAAAATGTCGTAAATTCAAGAGTACATGAGTATTTAGAGCTGGATTTGCAATGTTTTTTGTTAAATTTCAAAATTCGGACCGGAAGTAGCAGTTTACTTCAGTTAAAAAATTGAATTTTGCCATTAAATCGTCAACTACTAAGTTTAAACAAATTTACAAACAATTCATATTTACTTAAAATTAAAACTGAGAACAATATATTTAAAAAGTTTTTTAACTCTTATCGAAAATTAGTTTTTTGCGTATATTTCGCAAGTCATGCTGTTTAGACAGGTACGTTACGAGTATAAAAGTATAGAACTTAATTTTCAATACCTTTTGTATAAAAAAAATTTCAAAATTCGGACCTGAAGTAGCGCATTCATTCACAGGCTTATTATTTTAAGAGGATGAAAGTATTTAAAGCTTAATTTAGAACAACTTCGCATAATTTGAAATGCACATATGTATAAGAAAGTAGTGTGGTGCCCACACCTCCTTTTTAAAATAGAAAGACTGGCTTGAAAGATTTTTATTTATATTCAAGTGTCACTCATTTAATAAAATAGGATATACATTTCTTTAATATTTATATCCTTTTACCAAGACTTGTAACTTAATTAGAAATTGTCTAAAATGTAATTTTTTAGTGATACATCTATGCGAACATGCATAATCTTTATTCATTTCCATATATGAAATTAAAATATATTGTCATGCAAAAAGCATATAAAATTCCCATAAAATATAAATAGAATAGTTTGTTAATGTCGGTATAATCAGCATTTACTAAGATAAACAAAAATATGAACGTATTATTTTTTAGACCTGGTCGTTTGTAAATATTGTCTTTGTTTAGTTTGCATTGCAACAAATAATGGAGTTAATAGCTACTTAGAAAATGTTCTATATTTTTCCGAAGTTCTCCACAAGTTATTGCCCATTATTAGAATGCTGTTAAAGGTTTGTCTAATATTGTTGATTATGCTAAATGTGGAATAAGGTAAAGTAATCATTTTAATAGATATGTCTGTAAATAATATAATTATCACTAATATTGCAATACCTGAGAAATAATTTCACTACTGTCAAAATACAAATATAGTATGATCGTCTATGCAATCTTAACAGATAATGATAAATTTCGAAAAACTCAAAAATATTTACTAGCCGATAACATTAGTCTTTTTAAAAGTAGAAAAGGCTTTAGGTTTTATATTAAACTTGTACATATAAAAAGAGGTACAGCTACATATATTTCAAAAACTAATAATAAAAATCACTATGCAAGTTTTAATGGCGTTTATTATCATTACACAGTAACATACACATTTGGTAACTTTTATATCTTAATCTGAGGTGTGGGCACCACACCACTTTCTTATACGTATGTGCGTTCCGAAATTTGTTGGTTAAAGGTGTTCTAAATTAAGTATGTACTTTTGCAAAAAGCTTGAGGTGTAAAATTTTCCACTAAATATTGTGGAACATTTTTGAATAATTCTTTGTCATGTTATGTATAAGAAAATAAACATTCATCCTGACACAGTCACTTAATATTGATTCCGCCTGGTCTTGTGTGAATATTATCTTTTTTAGCTTCTTTGCTTATTTATGTAAATTCTGTTTGTCGCTAGAATAAATTTATATAAAATATATATACTAAGAATGAAATAGGGCTTTTATTTTGGTAATCATTTCCAACAATTCATCTTCATCATTGACTAGTGAGGTTTGTAAATATTTGTGGAAGTACATATAAAGAAATTCTGGTACATATTTCACAAATTGCTTATATTCGTCAATAAAGATTATAAATTTCAAACTTGACGAAATTTCTACAGAAAGAGTAATAAAATAAGAAACCAAGACAGGAAAAATGTAAAAAGATATATAAAATTTTCATTCTTTCAAAACAATTGGCCTGCGAAATGTAGGAGTAATATTTATTGTACCGCTATTTTGTAAATTTGCAAGCTTTCTAAATACTACACCCTTTTAAAAAGACAAATAGATATAAAATAAATTAATCCTAGTAGAAGTGTCTACACAGTACTTGAATATGTCCAAACGATTATTAAAGGTTACCAACTTTTATAAATTTGCGGTCGTTAAGCTTAACAGAACCTAATTTAAGAGCGGTTTTGTGCGTATATATCACTTGGCACAAATATCACACTATAATCTAGGAGCGAGAACTTTGTCTAACTAAAATATAACCATTTATATGAAACACAATAAGCTCCTCTCGGCAACTGTCAAATTTTACTTGTGAATAATGACCGCAGTCAAAACACTCAATTGTGTGTATCGTCTTACCGAACATAAACCCGTATATCAACTATTCTGCCTCAAATTATGTCCAACGAGGAGGAATACATAACAGAATAACATATCAGAGTGAGATGGTAATATTAGTTGACTTCAATTCGAATTGATAGTTCGGACCCACCACAGTGTTGGTGACAAAGTGGACAGATGACTGCATTTAGGAACAGTAACTTTCTCGACCGATGTGGGTATATAAGTGTCTCGGAATTCTCTATCTATAAGAAAGTATTGTGAATTATAATTTTCAATTTTTGAAATTAAATAATCGTTTCTTGCATAATATATTATTTTTGTAATTATTCTTCTTTTTTTTACTAGTGAATTGCATTAACTTAAATAAATAGTTATGTATATATTTATTTCGTTTATTGGCCATATCAATAGAAATAACAGGACTATATGGGTTAAGTAATCTTTAATACTATACATACTATACGTTATTAAATGTATGTATTATATACATAGCTATGCATAACAATAATGAAATACACAAATATTGAAAGTTAACATTTATGGTTATTTAAATAATAATAATAGCACTAATTGTATGTATTAAAAAGTTGTCCAAATTCAAATTATGTTCATTTTCGATTTATATTATGATTATACCTACATAATTTCTATTAATTTGGAGTGAGTAATATATCTAATTTTATATTAAAATGTAATTAAACTTTTTGCATATTCATATTTTGTTTGCTTTACGAGCAGATAATATGAATATTTTTGCTTAATGTTATGGGGTTTTTCTGTCACAACGGTCTCAAAGACATAAAGCAACAGTATTTAGTGTAACCTGATCGCAAAATAATTGCAATAACTTCAAAATCTGCACAAATATTCCAGGAATAGTCTTGTACTTCCTCTTCTCTAACAAAATACTGTTTACCAATAAAAACAGGCGTCATGGACACGTCGAACGTATTTAAAATCACCAGCTTGTTGTTTCAGTGTTTCACCGAAGCTTTTAACAAGCCTTACAAGGGTGGCTGTTTATTTTCCATTAGAGTCTGATGTCGTAGAAGCCATTTTTGGGTAAGGTAAAGGGTTTTTCTGTCACAACGGTCTCAAAGACATAATGCAACAGTATTTGGTGTAACCTGATTGCAAAATAATTGCAATAACTTCAAAATCTGCACAAATATTCCAGGAATAGTCTTCGTACTTCCTCTTCTTTAACAAAATACTGTTTCTATGAAGCCAACCTACAGAAACTCAGTAAGTTGGTTTCATGTAAACAGCTTGTGCTACTGGAATGGGAGGGTAAAGGTTTCCAATTTGTAATAACACTGCTGATCACTAACGAATAATAAATAGTCTCCAAGAACTGGGGTCATTACTTAGCAATCCATGATCCCTTGTAAAAGTTTACAAACATATAAAATTATTGGCCATATAATAGAAATCTATGTCTTGTGTGATAAATACTAAATAGTGTTTCTTTCATTACGAGTTCTGAACCGGGAGCCAGGAAATTCTGCTTATGATTTTGATAGATTAAAATCTCGCAGCAAATCATTTAATTCAAATTGAGTAATTAAATGTGGCTCGCGTGATGTAGTTGCATTCAAAACAGAATCCGTTGATTTATCATATCCTTCAAAGCTAGTATCACTAGTGATTTGAGTTTCTTCGCTTTTTGTCGATTGACGGATGAGAAACTATATCATCTTCGTAATGTGGTTTGGTTCATCAGATGACACAGCTTCTACCTAATGATGTTTTCTTTTATTAAGGCTATTGGGTTCTGTTGTTTTATTAACGCAAAAATAGCACTTTTTAACGCGGTTCTTCTGTTATCTTGAACGCACAGGAATTGCGAAAAGTAAATACTGTCGATGCCTAGATAACCAATCTCTCAAATACCTGGCGCATGCAGTACACATTACATATGAGACTCACGATTTGTTCTGAGTTTAATAGCGACGAAATGTCCAAAGCTATCATAACCAATGAAGAATGTTTCAAAATTTGAATCTGAAGAAGTACTTTCACTCTAATACCAGTTGCTAATTATGTCTTCTGTAAAGATTTACAAGAATATTTAGAACTTCAGTTGAAACAATTTCTGTATAAAAGAAACTTTAAAATTCTGACCGGAAGCAACATTTCTATACTTATCGAATAGTAGTTCTATGCAAGTATCTCGCAAATTATGCATTCTATACAGATTTATTTAGAGTATAAAAATATTTTTCTGCTCTCATTTTTAAAATGCTATTTATCGTATATGTTTCCATGACGCAAAGTGATCTTCTAATTACACCTTGAAAAGCTGTGATTTTGTGCGTTTTAGATACGGTGTGAGTTTAGCACCGGGCGTTTTAGTCACAAGCTCTAGGTTTGCGGTCGTAGAAAAAGTATAGTTCATATGAAACTTGTTTTATAAACTTGTTTGGGGTTTATAGAACCTGATACATAATAATTAGATCTCCATTAAGGTTATTTTTTTAACTTTTGGGCAATTTAGGCAATATGAAACAATAACATTAGAAGTTTTTAAAAATATTGTTTTTCAACAGTCGAAGCTTACAAGAGTTTTATTTAAAAGTTGTACTAATTTTTATATTATTTTCTTATTATTTTACTTGTAAACTAGACTGTATTGATACGTAAACGTAACACAGCGTGTTGAACTTTAATCATGAAGGTAATCCGATATTTATTTTTGAGAACTGGTACGAAAAAAAAAGAAGCATATTAACCGATGCGCATAATACATGAATTATAATCAGCCGTGTTCGTAAAAAAATATCACATTACAATGACTGGCGACCAAAATACTGGGCTATATTAACTTGAATTGACATGTTTACTAAACCTATAAATCAAGAATTTTACAGTATTAATTAGAAATAATACCGACTATCCAGTGAACTGCTTAACTTGATTAACTTATTACTTTACACCCTACGAATATAAGAGCAGGATCGTATTCGAATATATGTAAGCGCTTTGAAAGAAAGCTTGAATGAAGCTGTAAAATTTGTTAATTTTATCAAGGCTAGATTATTAACTTTCAGACTCCTTGAACAGTTGTGTAAGGCTATGGACAGGCTATCATCAATTGCTGTTGTACTTACACGGAAGTCAGATATATATTTTTCACAGAACACTTACCTACACATTTATTAAGTGAACGTCTTCATAATTTTTCCGGTTTATGTAAACTGGCATACTTGTCAGATATCTATTCTCATTTAAATACTCCCAATTTAAGCCCTCAAGAAGTAAATATAACAATTTTTGAAATCGCGGACAAAGTTGAAGCTATGTTAAAAAATTAGAGATGTGAGGGCACTGTTTATCAAATCAAGATTACGATTCATTTCTAAATCTCAAATGTTTTCTTGCAACTGCTGAAGAAAACCTGTCTAATGACAATTTACAAACTTTCACACAACATATGGAAGATATACGGCACAGCTTTCGTGATTGTTCTCCAGATGCACACAAAAATTAGATAAGATATCATTTTACAATAAATATTTACTAACTTGAAGGACTAGCTTCATTAAAAGAAAATAGTTTAATAGAAATATCAAAATATAGGGCAATGAAACTGCAGTTTCCTTAAATGATCCTTCCAAATTTTTGGTTAAGTGTACGAGATGACCATCGGGAGTTATCCAAAAAGGCCCTGAAGATTTTGATGCCATTCGCCACTGCATATCTTTGTGAAAAAGCTTATTCATCTCTTGTATACATTAAAAATAAATATAGAAACCGTCTGAGAAATATGGAGTCAGAACTGAGAATTCTATTATCTACGAGGTAGGCGCCATAAATTCTCGGCCTGACAGGCTTATACAGGTTCAAACGTGTTCAAACTTCGTCACGTTATGCATGCACATACGCGTGGTATACACTATAAATATGACAGTTCGAAGCCTAGTAGTTTTTAGTAACTAGCCAACCAACGTGACTAACACACGAAAATGTCTGAAGTAACGAACATTGAGTACCGCGCGGTCATTAAATATTTAACAAAAGAAGGGCATACACCTTATCACATTAAACAACGTTTAGACGGCGTTTACGGTGATTCATCTTCTTCATATTCAACTGTAAAAAAGTGGGCAAAATGGTTCCGTTTGGGACAAGAATCCCTGGAAGATGCTGATCTGTCGGGTCGACCAATTGAAGTGATAACGCCTCAACAAATTTCAATTATTGAACGTGTAGTGCGAGAAGATCGCCGTTTGAAAGTGAAGGAATTAGCAGTGATAACAAACATTTCCGAAATAAGTGTTCGCCGAATTCTCCATGACCATTTGGGTATGAATAAAATTAGTGCTAGATGGGCACCGCGACTTCTTTCTGTTCTCCAACGTAAACGTCGAGTCGAATGTGCGCATTCGTTTTTAAACATGTGTGGAGACGACCCAAAACCGATTTTGGAGTCCATTGTCACAGGGGATGAAACAATGGTTTTGTTTTACGATACTCTATCGAAAAGGGAGTTCATGGAGTGGCGGCGACCTGATGAACCTCATCCCAGAAAGGCGAAAGTCGTTCAATCAACGAAAAAGGTGATGGCCACAATATTCTGGAATTGTGAGGACATTTTACTACTTGACTTTAAAGAGCGCAATACAGGTGTGAACGGCACATATTATGCGTCTTTATTGCATAAATTAAGGGACAGTATTCATGCAAAACGTCGTGAAAAACTGACAAAAGGTGTGCGATTATTGCACGACAATGCTCCCGTCCATACTTATACACACATATTCATTTCCACAGACCGCACTCCTCGTCAAGTCAGTTGTTATAAAAAATGCAAGAAGAGTTGAATTCACGAACAGCAAATGGCGAATTGAATTTGAAAATTAAATATAAGCATGATACTCCTTACATTCAATCGTTAAACTAGTTTCGCCCAACAGTGAACTTGAAATATATTACAAAAATGTGCGAGGTCTGCGAAGTATGTTGGACAAATTCTATAAAAGTATTTGTAGCTCTTCATATGATCTGATCTGCATTACAGAATCCTGGCTATCGAATGATATATTAAATAATGAACTATTTCCGTCAGACTTTACAATCTTCAGGCGTGATAGGGATTTTGCAACTGATAATCGCAGTCGAGCAGGCGGAGTTCTGCGGGCTTATGAGCTGGATGTAACTGTAATAACAGTTGCTGTACCACTTGTTGATATATCGGGCTGTAGATTATTAGATTTAAATAGCATTAGAATTTATGTTTATGTAATTTATATTCCACTAGATTTGCCAATCGCACAATATGAGATATTTCTTGATTTGTTTAAGGTAGTTAACCAGACAAAATTTTAATTATTGGGGCTTCAATGTTCCTCAGTATTGTAGTGCTAGTCTCATTGAAGGAAAATGTGATTTGCTTAATAATTTCATGGAATCTCCTTAATGTTAAATAGGCTAATGCTATATTGAATTCAAATAACCATTTTCTTGATCTAGTCATTACAAACCTGAATGATTTAAATGTTACTAGAGAAGACATTCCCCTAGTTGAGAAGGATTTGGCTCATTCTCCTTTGCCGGCGATATGTAAATATAAATGTACGCGCTCGTCCAATACATTAGGTGATCCAGCTTCTAAGGTCTATAATTTTAGAAAGGCGGATTATCTTGGCTTGTATGAATCTTTGCTACAAATTGAGTGGACTTGTCTATGTGCTTTTACTAATTTTAATGAAGCTTGTTTTGAATTTTATAAGCAAATTTACGATATCTTTAATGATTACGTATCGTTGAAGAGTTCTCAGAGGTCTTCGTATCGCCGTATCCCATTTGGTTTACTAAAGAGCATATTATCAACACTAAACGAAAGAATATGCTTCACAATATTTATAAAAGTCTGGTCGCGACGAAGACTACCTTCAGTTTAAAGAGCAACGCAAACTAGTCAGAGCTAAAAGTTCTGTACAGTAACTATTTTATTAACGTTGAACAGCAGCTTACGGCAAATCCGAAACAGTTTTGGTCATTCGTTGCTTCTAAGCGATGGGGCCCGGGTGTACCTGGTTTAATGAAGGGTGTTGAGGGATGTGAACCAAAAAACTCCACATCTATAGTGAATAGTTTTAAACAATATTTCCAATCCGTTTATACCCATTCGGTGCACAATTTGGAATCGCCTACTTCTCCATTACCTACTGTATACTTTTCTATGATTGGTGTGTCTTCACTGTCTCTGTCGGAAGCTGTTAGCAATTTAAAAAAAAGTTAAAGAATGCTTATACTATGGGTCAGGATAATATACCAAGTTTTCTTGCTCGTGATTGTGCGTGCATGTTTGCTAAACCTCTTGCTTTCCTTTTTAATTTAGCGATCTACGACATCCAATCTTGCAATGTTAACCCAGTTTGTCTCGGAATGCTTGGATGATAACGAGCAAGTTGACATCATCTATACCGACTTCTCTAAGGCTTTTGATCGTATCGATCAAGCCATATTGCTACGTAAAATAGATACTATTGGTTTTTCACCTCAATTCAAGTCATTATTTAACACTTACCTGATGAATAGGGTTCAGTACGTCAGTTATGCTGATCACAAATCATATTACTGTACTGCCACCTCAGAAGTTCCACAGGGTAGCAATCTAGGTCCCCTATTATTTGCAATATTTATCAATGACATCTATTTTGAATTGGGCTGCCATAGACTTTTATTTGCAGATGATGTCAAGCTCTTCCAGAAAATACGCACCATACGGATTGCTTGTTCCTGCAGAGGCAGGTGGATGTTTTGGGAGCGTGGTGTACTGTGAATAATTTGGCATTGAATATTTCTAAATGCAATGTATTGACTATCAGTGGGAAGCAAGAACCTCTCTGTTTCAATTACGCCTTTGACGAGATCCCTATCCATCGTTGTACAGTGGTTAGGGATTTAGGCGTACTTTTTGACTCTAACGTTTTCTGACCACATCAATAGCACTATTTCATTGGCATTGAAAACATTAGGGTTTGTTATTAGAAATACCAGGCAGTTTGCATCCATAGAGGCCATTACTACCCTTTATTTTTCCTTCGTTCGCTCTCGCCTCGAATATTCTTCATTCGTTTGGTCACCAATATATAACACTTATTCTGAGGCGCTCGAGAAGGTTCAGAGGCGTTTCTTGAAATATCTGTACTTCAGGTTGGTGGTTTGTACCCCGTTCAGGGGACATGATATGATGTCCTGCCTGAAGAATTTAAATTTGTATCTTTGGAGATGCGAAGGCATAAAACATATATTAAATTCATTTATAATGTATTGCACAATAATATAGATGTTCCATCTTTTTTGGCAAAGATCATGGTTGTTGTACCTCAGTACCCATGTCGCACAAAGAATGTGTTTTATTTTTCAACGGCCAGATCCAATATTTTACTTGGAGTAATGATTAGTAATTGAAGAAAATAGTCAATTGTGAAAAGTCGAGAGTAACAAAGAGCTCTGAGGTATGTTATTATTATAATAAAATAACTATTAAAAATCGAGAAGTATTTTTTCTTAATGAGTTTCTGAAATAAATTCCATGTATATTAAATTTAAATCAATATTCCTACATAATTGATTTAGTGCACCGTTGTTTGTTCCTCTTTCTTACAGGTACTCCTACCAACTCCTCAAGCAAATTGGCAAGTGTTGAAAGGTGATCATTATAATTTCGGGAAGTCGTAATCTGGCACTTCGCCATCGTTGTAGTTTGCAAATATAATCACTTGTTCATACCAGATATTCTAATATGTAATTCTATTGCTATAATTGCGAATATATAAATGCACATTATGGGAAATCTCACCGGGTAATTACTACTCAAGTAACCACCACCATTTTAGAAACTTTTAAAACATATACGATTTGTACAAAGAATTTGCGTTTGCTGATTATAATTGGTAAACACTCGTATTGGTTTTCAATATGTGATATATAATATAACGTTATAAGAATTATACCAAAAGACTGTATATACAATATTCTCAAATGTAAATTTATGATAATGAAATTGATAAACTTCTTTGCAGCATACATTTTTATTATATGTACTATAAGAGAATATCCGTTATATGGACATATTGAGTACTTTTTGCCATATTATATATTGTTTGATGCTTAATTAAAAATATTTAAATTTAGAGAAAGTATTATGTCTTAATATTTAAATGAAATACATATATTTGCATGTTTGAATATTTATGGGCAATTTGTAGTAATAATTTTGTTATTATCATGTTGATTTATTATTTCAGTCTAGTAAAGGTGATCTTAATTAATTAGGGACAATAAAAAGTATTCAATAAAGCGTGTGCATAAACATATGAATAATTAATTGAGTGTAAAATTCGCTTACATAGCTAATCAATCACTAAACTTGTATATTTCAAATATTTAATATTGATTAATATATTGAAGTACTGTTGTTTTTAAAAGTATGACCTTCAAGAGTTGATGCCGCACTTAAGCAAAAAGCTTTTTTTTGACGTCGTAATAGTACAGTTTCGAGTCATAGTTAAACGTTTGTTTTATATGCCTCTATTAACAAATTCTGAGAATTATTAAAACATAGATCTATTAAGTTATTGTAACTATTATTATTCTAACGTAAGCCTATATTTATAAATTTTTCTTACTTCGTTTTATTATTTTTCTTATAGATATGTATATCAAAAATAAACAAAAATATTCAACCCTGTTTGAATTTTCATTCTTATCATTTCAGGAACATACAGGTATGAGAGAAGCTCAGTAAATAACTTGTGTAGCATTTAGGGTAAACCGAGAATGTACACACATTTTTATTTAAATCATAAATAGCATAACACTGTATACACAATTGTGTACGAAAACTATGGAGATATATTAGTTGGATTCTTCAAAAACCTTTTTTAAAACATTGTATTTATTTAAATGGTTTGTTTTTATTATGTTTTAAAATGAAACGAGTCTATTCTAAGCTCCATCACTCGCAAGTTTACGTGTAGATGTAGTTTTGTAATTTATATAAGCTAAAAACATTTCTTCATATTACGTTTGAATTTCTTTTTCAATAAATGTGGTTTTATAAACGATCCATAGTTTTTTCTAATTATTGTCTAACGTAGGAAATAGTCGTTGATCTTGCCGTCCTGTGTCCATATACCGTTGATACATTTTGCTAGCGTCCGTACTATTTCTATTATTAGATCAATAAATATTTTTTTCTCGATTGAATACATTCTTTGCACGAATATTTTATAGAGAAAACACTTATCTCTAGAACAGTAAACTATCTGATGAGAATTGAACTTATTTGATAACTGAACTGTAGTTCTTTATTTTCCAAATTGGTTTGGTAATGCGGATACCCATTTGTTTCTTAATTTCTTAACAAAATTGGTAATACAGGTGTTGTCCTCTGGCTGGTAAGATCACCTGATATTGTTTATATCAATTACAAAATATTTATTTCAATATTACTCTCCTTACTATTTGTAGTAATTTAATGTTTTTTTCCTCTTAATAAATAGTGTTTTTTCTCTTATATTTTTGAAGTGAAAACTTCTATGGGCGCGTTGATGCATTGATTGTTGGGCACTGAAAGAGACTGAGCCGTCACGCTCGGAATGTAACGCTCGTTCGGGTAAAGTCGGCTCGAGTCGCGCTCGGCTTTGTATTATAACACTAACTAGCGGTATTTAATTTCGATTAAATTGAAATTTAGAATAAATACGCGAAATATTGTATTTTTATTTTCTGAAAAATTCTTGTCCACGTGCAGATGCGATCCCCAGCCGCCCGGCTGTAAGGCCGGCACGTTACATTAGACTAGCGCGGGTACTCGTATGAGAATTATCATATTTGTATATATACATGCGTACGTATGAATTTGAAGTGAAAACTTGATCAGACCGAGCGAAATGTACTAGAATAATGTATACACAATAATAATAAATATATATTTTTTAAATGTAATATAGAACGAAAATGGAAAATGGAAAATGGAAAATGTAAATGTAAATGAATATAGAACGAAAAAAAGTTGTATTTCGTATTATCAACATCGCCTTGATGAAGTTTTCACTTCTGCCGTGTGGTCTTAACCACACCAATTTTTTTTTATTATTAGTTTTTCAAAACCTACTTGCCTAAAATGTAATAATAATTAAATTTTTGCAGTTGTAACAAACAGGTAATGTTTAGTTTATTCTCTCGCCAATGGTTGGGAAAATATGTACATATAACTGCAAATTTAGGCAACTGTGTCGACAATGAATGACAAATTTGAAAATGCTATCAATACTATTAACATTTTGGAGCAACTTCGCTAATTTAACTGATCCTGTATCTTCAATACTAAGAAAGTTACCCATACAGGCAGGTAGAAAGTGGGACCTTTATATGCTCCCTAGAATAATAGCCAGCACAGTATGAATTCATATTGAATCTTTTATAAAGTGAATAAGTTAGTAGATAACAAAACATTAGAGTTACTATAAAACAAAAATATTATAACAATTATACTAGAATATTATATTTAAAAATAGTTCCTCATGATCTGAATCAACTAATGAAATTACTTGGTGAAATAATACGAAAATATGGTAATCATCAAATTAGGCACGTCAATTATTATAAATAAAGAAATACAACTGAAGTATAAAAATGATTAAAGCGTTGTTAAGAGAAGTACCGTAAATTATTCATAAAGAAAGCTATTCTGGAGATATATTTTTTCTTGAAAAATAAGATGCATTATGTAATAATAAATTCCTCATGAAGTAATAATTCGAGAGATTGTTCGGATAGAACACTACTTTGTTAAAACTAATAAAAATCCGTACTATTTTGTCTCTAACAAAACTTATAAACCTTCTAAATATGCTTATATATTAAAGCCGATGAAAGTTATTCTAATTACAAAACAAATTGAAAATAGAATTTTGACTTTTTTGGAATAGCATTCTTTATTAAACTCAAGTCAATTTGGTTTTAGAAACAATTATCACACACAAGTAGTTCTGGGCAGATATATTACCTTGTCATCTTGCTGAGAAAAATAATAATTATTTATTTAGAAAAGCACTGTGTAATTACTTTGAAGTTTGTTTACTTGCAGTTGCAAAATGTCAACACAAATCCATGTTTAACATCTTAACTAACGGGAACAACCATTACCACACACCCATGTTTCCCGAAGTAAATAAAGAGAATAAAACAACAATGTTTTATGAAATAATGAGATATGAAGATATAAGATCTTCTACAAGAAGATCAAAAACCTTGAACGAAGGTAATTTTGCTATAACTATGAATCTTCGGTATTAGATCTGAGACGCTTGTCCATAGATGAAGTCAACGCCAAGATAAATCAGCTTTCTTTTTATTTGGTTACTTATAGACACACAGTGTATACTTACGTAATTCTTTAATTTTTTGTATCTTTTCGTGAATTAGTGATATGTGTTTGTATTAAAATATTTCTGAAGACAATTTCTGTGTAAACAATTGTAACGTTTTTAAATCTTTATGATAGTTTGTGCAAATCTTTAATTATTATGTAATAATAATTATTATTAAGGTTGATGTATGTTTGGCAGCTTAAGTGGTTACCATATCAAAACTAATTAGTTGATACAAGTACAATACATTAAATGACAATATGGTTATAATTTCTTTTCCTTTGTTAAATTAAATTTATCACAAAAAACGCCTGTTTTATGAATTTAATTGAAACTTCTGATGGAGCATGCAAGAAAAGGATTAAAAAACACATATAGATTGAAAACATAGAGAGGCAAGTATAGTTTATTTTTAATCAATCGTTTCTGAAGTTGCTAAAGAAGTAGTAATATGTTTTTGTTCAAACTAACGGGAAGAACGGGATTGAATATGTGTTTTATTCTTCTTCTTTTTATAGAAGCTACCGTTAATTTTGGAATAGAGACCTTTGAATTAATTACAATGTACGTATAATGTTAATTTTCAGTAAATTCGTTTTTGTTTTGTCTTTAACGCCCTTTATTAGGCGCAAACCACAAATCAATCAAGAAGAATGAAGAAAAAACGAACAAAAGCATCATTAAGGGGTTTATATATACATAAACAAAAAGGTCCCATTAAGTCGGTACTTATCTAATATTTGTCCACGGTTGTGTCTAGATACAGGACCCGAGACTACCCACGTGACAAATAAAGTCGAACACATATGTTCACACACAAGAAAGAGAGAGATAAAATAGGCCACACAGCTAGAAAGACCGACCACCAATTAAGGATGTAAAGCACATTAATTTGCCGATTGGACCTCCTATACGTGTAACATAGGCCCAATTTAGATAAACGCGCGTATAGCTTCATCCCTTTCACATACCTATAATTTTTATTAGGTCGCGAAGAAGAGAGAATGCGATTCTGTGTGGAAAAATGCGTGGGAAAACGCAGAATGAATATACGGAAAGCGTTTGCTGTTGTTTTTCGGCTGTCGTTCACTTTTGTTTTTCGTATTGGATTCTCGGGATCATTTGATTTGGTCGATTTAATCTGGCAAATTTAAATTTGGAATGATTGATAAGATGATTCATCGATTATCGACTTTTTAGTACATGTTAATTATTTAGATATTATACAGCGATAGTAATGACCATCTGATTTCAAAATAAGTGTAGAATATTATTTACTTTATCTATTGGCATAATTTCCAATTTTTAATTCAAGATATGAATAATGCGTATCTTCAGAAATTATTAATTTGTATGTCTAAAGAGCATATCAAATACCAAATATGTGTGTAAAATTACATATAATTTTCGTCATAACTATAGAACTCTCTACTCTAGCATATAAAAGGAAATTGCTTGGCTTCGAGTACCTTACAAATATTTAAGGACTGACAATATACGAATAATATTCTGACACAGTCTGACAGTAGATCATATACAAGATTTTTGCAAATAAAGAAGTTACATGCCGTATTATATAAGGATAGAAATGCGTAAAAACTTAATTAATAAGAAATATTCCATAGTACTAGACGGTACTAGCTAATGGAGAAAATGCCCTGAAGGGGACAGAAAAAAACGAACATACTTAAGCAAAAACTCCCCGAGTATGAAAAAGAAGTGTAAAAGCACGAAAAGGTGTGTACAAGTGTTATTTCCATCAGCACATAAGAAGAGGATAACTGCTGAATTGTGCTATAATCTCATAACTTGAAAAATATATTTTTACCACACAATGTATAATCCGCAGCCTGTCTTTTGCCTCTTACCATTTCCTACTTTATGTGACTTTGTAACCTTTAAGCAATCAACAAACCAGTCATGGCCGACTGTGCTATGATGTGCATGCAAAATTTACAAAACGGCTCTTAGTGTAGTTACGTGTTGAGAGAGTTATATTTGGCACTCTTGGTCTCCTATAGCTGATTGATAAACAACTAAAGCATGACTAAAGTAAATCCAGCTTCAACATTTTTTCCCTTAAGAGGAGCGTTTACCTATCGAAAACTAAGATATAGCCGTTTTGCGTTTTTTAAATTTAATTTGTAATTTTAGAATCTCAAATTTGGGTTAGTGATGCAAAAGGCATAAATTTATAATGTCAAAGCCAGTTTTTGTACTAATTTATTTTCTTAAAAAAGTTATGTGTTTTGGAAATAACCACAAAACTGCATGAATTTGATTAATGTCTACTAACTAAGGCTGGTACACAAAAGAAATAAATAACCCTCTACGCGCCAGCTGCACATTTCAATCTTCATGTAATTATTTTTGAAGATAAAAAATATTATATACTAACCATTGGCACACACATTTCACACGAGTGTTTTTGAAGTTATTGCGTCGTCTATCCCCACTTTACGGTATCTCTACCGGTCCTAGCCATGACGCAAATCTATCGGAATCGGCCGGCTATTCCAGACTTAAATCCAAGTGACAGTTTGTAATTAAAAAGAAATGTCATATATACCTATAATATTCGAAACCGAATATCGTCTAGTTCCACCTACTCACACCCCCTTGCGTATACGCGTCCCGCGAGTAATATAAGTTGCATAAGTTTCTATTTGTTAGTAAATGCCCCTCTTAACTTGCTCGGCTGCGGAATATGCATTATTTGGTGAAAATATTTTTCCAAGCTATGAGGCAATAGCACAATTCAGCAGTTAAATGCTCTTCTTAATGTGCAGATGAAAATAACACTTGTACACACCTATTTGTGCTTGTACACTCCTTTTTCATACTCGGGGCCTTTTGCTTAAGTATATTCACCTTTTTCTGCCCTTTTGACATCAATATAATGCAAATAATGTCGTACCATCGAAATAAATATTTAAATCCAGTAATTATATAACAAATGCCGAAATGTCCATAGGTTGCACCTTGAACACCTCTTATTTGCAACACAGAAACTGACTGTGAAATTAAAAACAAAATAAATTACGCCATTCGGATTTGAACTACCTGCCATAAGTGTATGAGGTTTGACAAAACTCAAATTTTGAAAAACCTTCTGAACCTTAAGGTTTAAATAAAATCTGATCTAAACGACATTTTTTAAAACGAAAGAATTTTCCTGATAGAGCCTCAGTCGTAGAATAATTTAGTATTATGACTTCTACCTTCTATTGCAGAAATTGACGATGATTGCATTAAGTTTTACACTACTGACGTTCTGAAAAAAATTAATAAAATCGCTTCTAATGAATATTTTTCAAGACGGAAATACTGTCATTTGTAGCACATGTATAACTATCCAACATTCCAGCCTTCTTCCGTGAAATTGACGATATGCTCAAGAGGGTCACCTTCATGTTATCCAAATTTTGAATTTTTTGCTACTTTGCCTAGCACCTCTGCGCTACTTCTGAAATGCTTGAACCCAATATTTAACAAATAAGATTCGAAAAATAAAAGCAAACAGCAATACTCAAAAGGGTAACACAGTCAGTTTTACTATACACCAGGTTCAAAAAAATTATACACATTTCTTCAATCCGACAGATCTGTGAGTTGTGGACCTTGTATATTGAGGTAAAAGAATACAAATTTTGTTCGTAGACTGTAGGAACTTCTTTTTTGTATAAACTTAATTACTAGATCTTCATAAGTATGATAAGGAAACAGTATGATGGATAAATCGGTCTACAGCACCGATTGTGTACGTAGATATGATATTGCTTTAAGTAATATTATTAAAAAATGTCCGATATCTAATGATATGTCTTAGTGCTTTTAGTACTGACAAACACATTGCAGGTATGTAATTAGCAAATGAAATATGGATATAAATAGTCTGGAAATGATTGATATTCTATGATTAGTAACGTTGGCGTTGGTACGCTTTAAATAGTAGACTGAAAGACATTTGCTTGTATTAAAGTAAACTTTATTATTCTTACACCACTTATAATTTTATAGATATTATTTTGGTGTTGTATCCATTCGTCAGTAGAATCCAAAATATAGAAGAAGAGTATGTCGTTGATTCATATGTCAAAAAGTAGAGGTCTTAACTTCGCTCCCTGAGTCATACTTGATATGATAAACATAAATTCATTTTCATTATAAATATTTCTTGAATTTGTTTGATGGACTCTGGTTGAGCAGTAGTGCCTATTGCTAGACTTCACCAGCCTTCATCCACATGTATTCATTTTATTAGGAAAGGCAATTTATTGTCTTCATTATTAGACTTTCAGTAAAAGTTTTTTTAATATTAGCAAAGCTTGCCTGAATTACTTAAAAAACAATAAAATTAATTCCCAGTTTAAAGTAAAATGACACAAAATATATAAAAGGATTTAGATAAATTAGTTTCTCACTATTGATTTTAAAATAGGGAAGGAATATTTAAAACGACAATCTTCAGTAATGTGCTAGTCATAATAATGTCTCAATTAAATACGGGTTTAAAGAAAGTATTGCAGATATGAAATGTTGGAGTTTTTATTTTAAAAAAAATTTACTAGGCATGTATAAATAAAGTAACTTTATTACAAAAATTTGAACCATTTCAAAGAAAATATTCTAGTATAGTTGGACTCATTTTTCTCATCTGTTTCTTAGTACCTACTACTATTTATCTTCTGATTTTACCTGAAATGACCTAGGCTTCAACTGTGGATCGTCGAAATCATTACCAACCTTGGAGTGTGACGATATGAAACTTTATGCTGCCATGTTGTTATTTTACACTATTTTTGTAACTTCGAAAAGAGCTGAAAGACTTATCAGCAAACTGAAGATCATCTAGAATTATTTAAGACGCATTATGGGACAAAATTAACTCAGGAATTTATCACTAATAGCAATCCAAAACAAGTCAGCATCAGCTTGGGATTATTGAAGTTATTGATAAATTTGAAGAAAATTAGAAAGCGTAATAGATTGTGAATTGCAATAAATCATGTCTATTTTTATTTATATTTTAATATTATTATTTTGACTATTTTTTGTACACCTCAGAAAATAGCGCTAGCCCGTCTAATCATTTTCTTGAGGCACAAGTTATCAAAAACACACAACGCTAAAGGGCAAATGGTATGACTATTATTATCAAATATCTGCATTGTTAACAATATCATGAATATTATGATTTCAGTAATAGTCTAATGATTGAATTTGAAGGATACACTAAGTTATAGCTCTCAGAAAAAAAATTACGTATGGCTATTGGTTGAGTGGTTTTCAATCTCAGAAATTAAGCATAACTAGCGATAAACAGTCCTTCATTAAATGTCTGTTATGTTGTTATATCTGTGCAAATACCAATAATGTTAAATTAATGATTAAAACTGACTTTTGATATAGGGCTATTCAACTTAATGTCTTGCGGCGCTTTCCAGATAACGATCGCAGCTCACAATGCACATGAACCCCATTTAAGTTTTAACGCTGATATTGTTTTATTCAATGAAGCAGATTTTGTAAACTGCACATATGTCATGTTCATTACATGCGTCATTTATGCCAAATCTGTCCTTGTAAAATGGCAAATACATTGGATACGGTAACTAATGTTGTTTAACGGTCAAACAAGATACGAATGGTGAAACATTTTCTGAAAAGAATGGCGATTAAGAACAACTGCTACAAAGAGATAAAACCCATTCAGGCTTCAACATTTAGCAGAAGCAGTTATTGCTGGCTATGAAGACGCAACATTTAAAAGCCATTTCAGGTATGCTTTATAAAATTTATAGGATATTAAAAGAAAAATGAAAGGTCATGAAATTATACCTACATACGATAACTGTGAGAAATGGAAAATAATATTGGTTAAGAGAAACGCTAATATAATTCGTCCATGAAAACATTTCAATCTTCCTTTCCGTAATTTCCAATAATAGTCTTCTAAAATTCTATTTTTAGGAACAGTGTAATGAAACAAACTAGACAGCTTTCTCCCTTCTTGGTTGGAAAGGTTTTTAATCCTGTTATTGAACTAAATCTTTTAAAAGCAATAAGTTTAATATGAATTTGGTTATTTTTCAAATTCAAAACTATCTCTTTAACTCATCTATGTAATACAGGAAATGGCTTGATACAATCGCCAAGAATTGAGAACACGTTCTAGTAAATATAGAACTTCTACTTCTATTAACAAAATTATGATACTAATTCTAAACAAACAAACACTTTCAATAATTTAACACCACTACCTTCTAGATTTGACTTACTGAGAAAACAGGTACCCGTACCCATACCTAAATCTTATGTTTTTATGTGAACACTATAAAATACATATCATATACTCGGATTAATTTGATTACAATGCAATATTGTTGTTTTAATTTGTTAAATTAAAAAAAAAAGTAGAATGGAAGTTATAATTACTGAATTGCTAACTGTACAAACAAATGATTGCAAAATTGGATGTCCTGTAATTATATTTCTAACACACAGTTTTGCTATAGACCCAGAAGTAGTAGTAGGTATGTAGTTCTACTAAAAAAATACCTGTGTGATTTCCTACTCTTTTAAGAGTTGTTAAAACGACGATTTCTATGTATTAATGCATTTATTCAACTATGTGCATTTGTTTAATTATAATTATTTTGTATTTTAGTTTTGTATGTATTTTATACATTATGCATGTATCTATTAATACGTTAATTTAAATATATTAAGTTTTTTAATTAATATAATGAGCAGAATTACTCACATAACAATGGAAGATGTTGGAATGAATGTGTTTGCGAAGTGTTTCCACAGAAATAAATAAATTCAATCCTGCTTTAATCGCCATGGATAACACCATGGTTTGGATAAGGATAACGATAACGATTTGGATAACGGATACGTCTTACAAGCTGTATTAAATACTGTGTGATTCCTAATAATATTAATCAGATTGTTACAAATGTTCTATTCTGTCTCAATGAAAACGGAGGGATGCCTCCGAAAATATAGAATATTCGTTCGCCGTTTATAAAAATAACATTAATGTTTCTTCTTCTTCTATATATAATTTATCAAAAAATATGATGAACGAATTTCCAGTAGAAGTCTCCTATGACTCAAAAAATATTAATGTCGCCTTGAACAGAATGGAAACGCGAAGTCCTTGGATAATATAAACACTTGTAAATTCAGACGCAAACCTGACAGTAAATAAAGATCAAACAGAATGTTCATGCATTTCATGAAAAAACTCTAGCCAAACTCATATTTTACTCAGCAGCAACGTCTATTTATCATTATTAATTGATATTATAGGATAGAAATATGACAGTTTCGTTTATATTAAAGAAAAGTGACTGCATTAGCAAGTGCGATAATTCTCATTTTATATGACTTTTAATTAACTGAGTGAAGCACAAACGACCGAAACGGTATCGCTCTGATCTTTTCAAATTGTAATACCAACTGACTGTCCCCATACGGTTGTTATTGCTATTTGGGTGGGCAGCTCATAAATATACATTGGGTACACATCAGTGCGTCGTGTTTCATTCATCATATATGCTTGCTAACGGGGTTAACCGAATTGCTTTCTATTGTTTAGGATAAGCGAAACGATATAGAAATTTACTAGGGCAATTTTAAAATTACTGCTGATAGCTACCGTTATTAAGTAATTAACATTGTTTTTAAAGCTCTGGATACTGGGTTTTGGGAGACGTGTTGGCAGCAGTGTATTATTAAATGTAATATAAATGATTTTATAAAGTCATGTTTCTTTAATTGGGAATTAATATAATTGTAGAAAATATGTTAAACTAATTCTAGGAATATTACATAAAAGCACGATCTCTTTTAGTGTGTAATTAATCTATTTTTATATTCTGTATATTTTCTAGTAATACATCATCTACTAATATCGCACATAATTTCATAAATTTAACTTTTTTTTCAGTTGTAAGAATAGAGTATATACATGGAATATTAAAATATTGTAATGCTGTTTTGAAATGTAATATAATATTTTAAATATTGTGTAATATTAAAATTTAACGTATACTAGTCGAGGGAATACGGTATTATAAATATGGCTGATTCATGAACAAAGACATCTGAGGAGATGGGTATTAAATAGTTTTTTGTATCGTAAGATATATCAGACTGGGGAAAAAAGAAATTTTTGAGAAGACTCCATCATTACTCAATAAACAGGCCACAAGAATGTAGAAGTGAGCAAAGTCCCAGGAAAAAATGCTATAAACTTAAAGAAATTGTAAAGAACGTAACGTTTTAGGAATGGATGGAATTATCATAGAAACCTTAAAGGAAACGGATAGCTCAGAGAGCGGAAGGCTCTTGAAAGTGCTAATCGTAATTCTAAGATCGCAAAAATGACCACATGAATTGAAAATAATTAAAATTGTACTGATTCCAAAATAAAGTAAATCAGGAAAACCGAGTTTTTACAGATGGATTTGTTTCTGGAATATTTTGAGCAACTTATATGAAACCACGATACGATTGAGATTGTAGGAGTAAATAGAGATAAAGGCAAGCTTGCTGAGACATCTGGAAAGAATAATCGACATTACAGGCATTGGAAATACTCAGACTACTTAGACGTCAAAAATGCTTTTAATAGAACCAGCTGAAACTTAATTCAGGAAAACTGCAAAAAAGAACAAATATCTCCGTGCATCGAAAATACCGTAGTTGATTATCTGAAAGAAAGCTATATCCGAGTAATGGAGAGGGATACCCTGCAAGGCCAAGCAGCTGTGCCTCGGAATTTGGTTATGGGTGCTACAGTATGGAATGTTTTATACAATAATGTATTGAAAATCTCGCAGCAGGGACGAGCAAAGAGCATTTGCATTTGCCAATGATCTGATATTCATAATGATTACAGGATCAGGTGCGATAAGGATTGCAAACAGAAACCTTAAACGAATAAACAAATTGATGAAGAAAGAGGAATTAATTATTGCACAAGAATAAAAAGAGGTTATAACTAGGAAATGAAAACGGCCCGTTTAACATTCAAAATTGGTACTGTGAATATAATGCTAAAGAACAGCATTAAATATTTGAGAATTTTCTTGGATACGATAAATAGTGTTAGTGAGCATATAACCCAGAAAGCCGAGGATAAACTTTCAAAGGTTACTAGGCTACCGCCAAATATTGGAAAACCAGCAAGCTTCTAGAGCGCCGTACTTGTTGCGGAAGTTCATTCCGTACTACTTATTGGAGCACCGATATAGAAGAGCACTGAGAGAAAAAAACTGGCGCTGTTGTAAAAGACGCAAGCAGGGCAAGCTACTAATCAGAATTGCTGAGTTAATGAACCAAAGAGCCAATACCAAACTCGAAAATGTGGATCGAAAGTAAAGACAGAAGCGTAGATTATTTACTCACACAGGCCTAGACATGGAATGGCGTGTTTAGATCATAACCTAGGAGGTTAGGTAGAGTTGTGGGAGAAGAATTTGAATACCGTGGCTGGTTACCATTGCTAAACCTTCAATGCTCCAATGCGTGCAATGGGATGGGATAAAAGAAATAAGAAACGACAAGGTATAGGAAGAACTAACACCATGAAATCTTCTAGGCACGGTGCTGCGTTGTAGGAAACACCGTAATATATTAAATGAAATGATTAAGACTATAACGAAAACAAAGGTGGAAGATAAACTATACAGAATGGATAGAAGAGAAACGAGGATATACGAAAAGACGATAACTGATTACTCAGCGATTTTATGATGTAGATATCTTGATGATGGTTCCATGAAATCCACTACTAGAAAACAGGGTGGTTAGTGGGTAGAACAGTACAGTTTGACTGAATTGGGAGGCCCACACTACATCACTACCATCACCATTAAGCATGTGGTTGACCTGTTAATTTATATTTGCCAAGATCATTTTCATGTAAGGAGGATTAATTACAAATTTTCATTCATTATATGTAGATATAACAGTTATACACGAATCTTATTTTTTGGTATTGTTTTATAGTTACTTTCATTCGATGAAATTTATCAATATTGTTGATAGAAAAGTAAAAAAATCACCAAGAAAAAGTTATACCATATTAGTTTTCATATGAAAAAGATCATAATAAAATAGCTTACCACCACGCCTACGACAATCATTTTAAAAACGACCCAAGAGGACTATTGTATTATAAAGAATTCAGAGAATCCATATTACCTCGAAATTTTACTTTAAAAGAGAAATCGGAACTGGATGTGAAAAGTAGAACTAATCTTTGCCAAGTTCAACCATGGATGTACACAAAAATACAATAGACCTGACTATGCCTTTGACCCAAAAATATATTGTGCAACAGTCAACAAAGACATTTGTTAGTTCTAAAAAAGAAGATTGCATAGCTAAACTTACTGATTGATAACTGTGGTAGATATGAACCTGAAATATCTGCAGTAGTGATACAATTACTGGTTATTATCATAACGTGGTTTTCGAAACGTATTTCGGCTTTTAAGACAATACAGATTATAAAAGAAATATTTCCAGGAATTAACAGGTGTGACCAGAAGCGACTGGTATGAGTGAGAAGAATAGTCTGTGATTGTGTGTGAAACATAATTACTACATACAAACGTCACATGTTAGTACTCAAAAGCGCGGCAGTCGTCGTGAAGATTCACTAACAGATGAGGCGAAGAAAGTATGTGATTTGATAACATCCGAAGTTACTTAAATTAATTAATCATGTGGATCAATTTGTCTTGCGAAAATAAATCCTTTATTACATACAGAAAATCAAATCGCTCCCAAGAAAATGGGTGTCAAGGTATCTCTTCGCAGGGCATGATAATTATACATAATATAAATATATATTTGGCGTTTATTCATTTTAAACTTGCGATAGGTATACGGCTAATTCGTTAACTTCGTCAATCTATTGAGGTTTAGATTAAGTATGTAAAGAATACTCTGGTTTTTATTTTGATGCATATAACTATAGATCCACAGTTGAGAAAGCGGTAATTGACGAATTTTATTTTCTTGACAAAAAGGTTTATAAAATTAGACTGGTATAAAAACAAACTAAGCTTGTTGTTGGCTATGTAGCATAGAGAATTGATCATCTGTCATTCCTTCTTTTATTAAAAAATATACTTAGGAAGGTATTTCTAGAAAGAAATGTTATTCAGTTAGTATAATTACTGTTACCTGTATCTGTGTCTGCTACGCCTGTAACCGCTAATGTAAATTCTGATTCAATAAAATATGATTCTAAAAATTCCAAACTGGAACTTTTCTTAATTTAATTAATTTATATGAAAATTATCACATTAAAGTTGTTTTTAAAAATGTACTGGATATAGAGGCTGGTACAAAAGCACCATTGGTATAAAGTTTGGCTCTTCTATACTTTTAGCATAGATTGTAATAAGTAGGGTCCATCTCATTTTTGATTTTAATAACGCTAAGGCGCGTCGTGTTGATGAACAAAATAGCTTTAGCAATTTTCAGAAACGTGCCGACGTTTATTGATATTATTTCATGATGTTGACCGTATACGACATAGTTTTACTTCTTAATATAATCTAATTTTTTGGAAAAGGAAAGTACTCATTTTTGTGTACTTAATTTTGTTATTTCTACAGTTTCTATTTGAAATTTAATTGTTGTTCAAATATTTCTTTCTTTGTACTTTCTAAATCATAATTTACTTGACACTTGATAAATGTAACCCATATCGTAATATTTCCGATATATTAAGTTAATTGTGTTAATTAAAATGCATTTTATATATTAAATCGTTTACACTTCACCCAAAAAATATATACCCAAAATCCAAGTTTGATGTTGTGTTGTACTCCGGCACTTCTGTCTTGTTCTATGAATTTTTATTAATAGTTTTCAGGTAAAATAAGAGTGAAAACTAGAATAAGTACTGGATTTATTTCTGCAATGTCAAAGTGTTACACACAATTAATTAACTTAATTAACTTCGGATATTATCAAATCACATACTTTCTTTGCCTCATCTTTTAGTGAATCTTCACGGCGACTGCGGCGCTTTTGGGTAGTTACATATGGCGTTTTTATGTAGTGACATATGTTCCATACATAGAATATTCTTCTCACTCATACCAGTTGCTTCTGGTCACACCTGTTAATACCTGGAAATATTTCTTTTATAATCTTTATTGTTTTAAAAGCCGAAGTACGTTTCAAAACGTCATGACTAGAAATTAGAATTGCATATATTTCATAGCTATCACAGGCACTACGTGCGTTCAGGGAGTTAAGACGCCGCAGGGGCTGAGCTCCGCTAGATCTAACGGTGTCCTGAACGCGACTGTTTAGTTCCGGCGCTCGATCTAGCGGTCGTCATTTTATCTAGCGAAAATAAATTTCGCTCAATGACTTAGCGGCGGTAAAAGAAAGCGGCTAAAATTCAAATTCGAATCTTGTGTATAATACGATCAATAGAAATATACCTAATAATTCTTGTTGATCTATTTATATATTGAAATGTATTTTGAAGTAGATACAACTAACAATTAAGTAATGTGAAACAGCATACTTCTAATTTGGATCACTAAATTTAAACAAAAATATAAACGGCTCCTACTGAAACTAATAATACTTGTTTATGGGCCATGTCGTCTTTAAATATTTTCGTGTGTTCATTTGTAAAATACATTAGACTGCCTTGTTTAAACTTTTTTCCTATGTATAAGATAGATAGTGACATAGTTGTTAGGTAACATAACTTAAGACTTTTACACAAGATTTGCTAATATCAGATATGATGCCAGTTTTGAGGTTTTAATTAATATAGTATAGTACTGACAAAATTGTATCAAAAAGAGACAATAGCTCAGTAATAGTCACTTTTAAAGTATTAACGTCTTACATGTTTTTGATGTTAAATTTAATAAAAAATTCAAAAATGAAATAATATACAGGGTGTTCCATTTGAAAAAATTGACTTTTTTGCAAAAACTAACAAAAGCATATCTAAAAACGACAATAACTCTGTAATAGTCACTTTTACTGTATTAACGTCTTACATGTTTCTGACACGAAATTTAATAAACAATTCAAAAATGAACTGATATACAGGGTGTTCCATTTAAAAAAATGACTTTTATACAAAAACGTGTCATCTAATTTTAATCCAGTTTCCTGCACATGCAGTTAGTAACTGTAAAAAAATAAAACATGCTTCTATTAGGACCTCTTATTGTAAACAATCTTGCATAAAATTTGGTCCATCTAATACGTCGTTTTCGAGAAATATAATTTTATACAAACATTGAATTTTTCAGAAAAATGGGAATAAGTCAAAAACTTTACACTTTAGGCCTATACTATCTTATAACTTTTTGACTAAAAATTATACGGGGAATTCAAAAATGCAATAATATATAGGGTGTTCCATTTAAAAAACTATAACTATGTTTTGCCACCAAGTTATGGAACACTCTGTATAATACAAAATATTTTTAAAATGTGCCCCTAATGAACAGCTACCACAAGAAAAAAACCGCTTCGAAATATCTTTACTCGTAAAGGCACAATCGGCCTTACCCGCGTAGTTGACTCACCCTGTATATAGAATGCATAACTTACGATATATTTGCAAAACAATCGGTATTGGATAAGAGTAAAAGTGGTACTTCTGGTCTAAATTTTGAAATTTTTTTTATACAAAAGATATTTAAAAGTAAGTTCTAAATACTTTTATACTCGTAATGTACCTGCCTAGAAAGCATGACTTGCGAGATATTCGCAAAAAACTGATTTTCGATAAGAGTAAAAGACCTACTTCCGGTAGGAATTTCGAAAAACTTTATCAATACAATTTTTCTCAAATTTAATTTTGAGTACATTTGAATTCTTTATAAATTTGTTTAAACTTAGTAATTGACGAAATATTTGCAAAATTCGATTTTTTCGCTGAAGTAAACTACTACTTCCAGTCTGCCGATTTTGCTCAAAATCTAATCAGTTCTCAAGAGGGAGATTATATTCGTAAATACAAAATTTGGAATTGATATCTACAGCGGTTTGACCGCTATCGTGGTCACACACACACACACACACACACAGAGAGAGAGAGAGAGAGAGAGAGAGATGCACACAGACACAGACATTTTTTAAAAACCACTTTTTTGGTATCAGGGGACATCAAAACGTGGACATCTGCAAAAATCTCGAGGTCGAAAATTTTCATCATGAAAAATGAGGTGTGGCCACCGCACGACCTTCTTATACATATGAGCGTTTCAAACCATACAATTTTAAGAATTTTTTTATACAAAACTTATTCAAAATCCTATTCTAAGTACTTTCATTCTCTTAATAAATCGCTATAGAATACATACTTTGCAAGATATTATCAAAAAAGTGCTACTCGCTAAGAGTAAAAGTGTTACTTCCGGTCCGAATTTTGAAATTTCATATATACAAAAAATATTTCAAATCGATTTCTAAATACTTCTGTACTCTTGATAAATATATATAGAATGCATAACTTACGACATATTTGCAAAAAATCGCTATTCGATAAGAGTAAAAGTGGTACTTCCGGTCTGAATTTTGAAATTTTTTGTAAACAAAAGATATTGAAAATTATGTTTTAAATACTTTTATACTCGTAACGTACTTCTCTAAAAAGCATGACTTGCGAGATATTCGCAAAAAACTGAATTTCGATAAGAGTAAAAGACCTACTTCCGGTTGGAATTTCGAAAAACTTTTTGAAAACAATTTGTCTCAAACTTAATTTTAAGTACATATGAATTCTTTATAAATTTGTTTAAACTTGGTAGTTGACGAATAATTGGCAAAATTCGATTTTTTCACTGTAGTAAACTACTACTTCCGGTCTGCCGATTTTACTGAAAATCTAATCAGATATCAAGAGGGAGATTATATTCGTAAATATAAAATTTGGAATTGATACCTATAGTGGTTTGACCGCTATCGTGGTCACACACACACAGACACACACACACAGAGACATTTTTAAAAACCACTTCGGTATCAGAGGACATCAAAACGTGGACATCTGCAAAAATCTCGAGGTCGAAAATTTTCATCATCACAATACTACCTGCCTAGAAAGCATGACTTGCGAGATATTCGCAAAAAACTGATTTTCGATAAGAGTAAAAGACCTACTTCCGGTTGGAATTTCGAAAAAGGTTTTTTAAGATAATTTGTCTCAAATTTAATTTTGAGTACATTTCAATTCTTTATAAATTTGTTTAAACTTAGTAATTGACGAAATATTGGCAAAATTCGATTTTTTCACTGAAGTAAACTGCTACTTCTGGTCTACCGCTTTAACTGAAAAACTAATCAGATCTCAAGAGGGAGATTGTACACGTAAATACAAAATTTGGAATTGATATATACCGCGGTTTGACCGCTATCGTGGTCACACACAGACACAGACAGACAGACAGACAGACAGACAGACATACAGACAGACAGACAGACATACATACAGACAGACAGACAGAAATTGTTTAAAAACCACTTTTTCGGTATCAGGGGACTTCAAAACGTGGACATCTGCAAAAATCTCGAGGTCGAAAATTTTCATCACAATACTTCAAAAGTAAAAAGTAGTCTTGCCAATTTAAGAAAAAACGTGCTAAGAGGAAGTATAAAATGCATTATTTGCTAGCCTAACTCCTAAATAATATCGAATTTTAATAATAAATTTATATTATAAGTAGGTATGTGTTTCCATTTTTGTGATGATGAAAATTTTCGACCTCGAGATTTTTGCAGATGTCCACGTTTTGAAGTCCCCTGATACCGAAAAAGTGGTTTGTAAAAAATTTCTCTCTCTCTCTCTCTCTCTCTCTGTCTGTCTGTTACTGTATGTCTCTCTCTCTGTGTGTGACCACGATAGCGGTCAAACCGCTGTACATATCAATTCCAAATTTTGTATTTACGTGTATAATCTTCCTCTTGAGATCTGATTAGTTTTTCAGTAAAATCGGTAGACCGGAAGTAGCAGTTTACTTCCGCGAAAAAATCAAATTTTGCTAATATTTCGTCAACTACTAAGTTTAAACAAATTTATAAAGAATTCATATATACTTAAAATTAAAATTGAGAATAATTTTATTTAAAAAGGTTTCCGAAATTCCTACCGGAAGTAGGTCTTTTACTCTTATCGAAAATCAGTTTTTTGCGAATATTTCGCAAGTCATGCCTTTTAGACAAGTACGTTATGGGTATAAAAGTATTTAGAACATAATTTTCAATATCTTTTGTATAAAAGAAATTTCAAGATTCAGACCGGAAGTACCACTTTTACTCTTATCGAATAGCGATTTTTTGCAAATATGTCGTAAGTTATGCATTCTATATAAATTTATCAAGAGTACAAAACTATTTAAAACTGGATTTTCAATATTTTTTGTATATATGAAATTTCAAAATTCGGACCGGAAGTAGCACTTTTACTCTTAGCGAGGAGCACTTTTTTGATAATATCTTGCAAAGTATGTATTCTCTAGAGATTTAGTAAGAGAATAGAAGTACTTAGAATAGGATTTTGAATAATTTTTGTAAAAAAAATTCATAAAATTCTATAATTTGAAATGCTCATACGTATAAGAAAGTCGTGTGGTGGCCACACCTAATTTTTTTATTCTGTTTATTGTTTTATTATTTATACAGTCAATGAACGATTTTTACGATAGGTTATCATTTTTACTTCCCATCTATACACATACGTGGTACTGGGAATAAGAATGGCATGCTGTCCGTAGACGCTAGTCAAAAATGTTCATAAATAATTGAAAGGCGTTTGAATTTCCCGCTTTCTATTTTTTTGCTTTAAGTTGGTGCCAAGTATAACTAGTCAAATCTCTGAGGCTGTAAATATTGTATATCATAGGCGTAACATAAAAAAGTGAGAAAGGGAACAATTTTAGTTAATTTATTAGAAGGTAATTACAATAAAATTGTTTTCTGATGTTGATATTTGAAATTGTTCTTAACCTTAATTTCAGGTTAGACTAGTCAATGAAAATTATTACAAAAGTATAACACTTATTCAAGATATTTATCATTTAAAATTTTGAAAATTACAACATTTGTTCAAAATTGTAACAAAAGTATAACACTTATTCAAAATATTTATCATTTAAAATTTTGAAAATTATAACATTTGTTCAAAATGCTGCCCGTGTAAATTCAAACACAAATTCACTCTTCTTTTCGTATTGTCGAATACATTGTGTAATATTTCTGGTCTAATGTCATGTACAGCTTCCGTAATTGTATATTGTAATTCCTCCAATGTATGGATACGGTTAGAATGAACTTTATTCTTTAAATAACCAAACATGTAGTAATCTAAAGGTGTCAAATCTGGTGACCGAGGAGGCCAGCGGTCTCTACTTATCAATCTGTCCCCATAAAACTGCTGCAGATAATTTAATGTTCTCTGCGCAGTATGGGCTGTAGCACCATCCTGTTGGAAATAACCACGTTGCAACTGATCATTATGAAGTTGATCAATAAAAGGATTTAAAATTATATTTTAATAGGTATTCGCATCAATATTTTAATGAAAGAAGATAGGGCCGATGTCTCTATAAAATTATGAGGATTATCCGCAGACCAAATTCTATTGTTCTGTGAATTTACATATCCACTGAGATGGAGCCATGCTTCATCACTGAAGAAAGTAATATCCAAGATATCATCATTGTTTAAAATCTCATTGAACCATCCACAGTACTGTGTACGACGAGGAAAATCCAGAGATAACAATTCATGAGTTACGGTTATCTTGTATGGATATAAATGAAGAACTTTCTTGCAAGCCTTTTGACAGGTACCAAGTGATAAATTTGTTTGATAAGCACCGTAAAGATTTTTTAGGACTCGCATCCATTCTTTGACTAATATCTGCAACAACTTGTTCAGTTAGAACAGTAGAACGACCTGTAGATTTCCCTTTCGCAACATTCCCTGTTCTGCGAAATCTCTCTATTACACGACGAACATGCTGCACAAAACAATCATGTGTAAATTCTATATTCGGAAATTCTTCTTGAAATTGCTGTTAGCAATTTTGATAGGAATAATCCCATATTCCTTGATGACTGCGTATTCATGAACGAAAATACGCTTCAACGATAAATTTGTTGTGCAGATCTGTGAAAACCATCATTAACCTAAAAGCGAATGTTGATTATATTTGTACGGATCTATTATGACTACTTCGTCGCTTACCGATTATGCGGATGTAAAAAGTAGCAATAAGAAAAGTCTTTCTAGTAATAAATAAGTAAAATAATAAAGTAAGTAGATGAAAACGAAAATCAAAATCAAAACAACAGGATAGTAAGACGCTACTGATCATTACTGGTATATCTTCAAGGAACACCAACTTTCTGACATAAAAAAAAGTGCTGGCGATTCAAACACCTTTCAATCATTAATGAACACAGGGTACTAGACTTAGTACAATTGTACTGAAACGGCAGCACTGCCTGCTCTCAGAATTTGTGATTCTTCAAAAGTAGTAAAAGTACGCCTGCGCAAGCAACAATCTTAAAATTTACTCCTATGACCCGTTCAATGACTTCTGGCGCTAGCCACGAGCTGGAGCGGTATTCGCTTCCAGCGTCGTAACCCCCTGGCTTATTAATAGTTATACCGATCTGAAAGTTTAGCTACTGCAATCTTCTTGTTTAGCACTATAAAATATCTTTGTTTACCGTTGTATAATATATTTTTTGGTTGGAGTATAGCCAGGTCTGTTGTTGTAAAGTATTTCTGTGTGCATCAATTGTCGAATTTGGTGAATGATGATATAGTTAAATGATTATTTACGCAAAAGCATATGCAGTTGTAAACCCCAAAATACTATACGTGTAATATTTCTACTTTTCACATCCGGCACCGATTTCTCTTTTAAAGTGGAATTTGGATCATATGGATTTTGTGAATTCTTTTTCATACTGACATTGAACAATAGTCATATTTTCATTCAACATTTTCCTCTTTGCCGTTTTCAAAATGATTGCCGTAGGCCATTTAACATAAAAAAGTTGATTCTCGACCCTTGACGAACCGAGTAGCTAAAAATAAAGTTTGTGGTTTCTCTATTAGTACTTTTTAAGTCGTGTAATTTGGTATGTCGATTATTACAATCAGATTTCAAATGAAGGTGATAGGAGCTGGGGCGTTTTTTGTGGACACCAAGTATGTAGATATAACGGTGTTACACTAATCCTATTTTTTTGTTATTGTTTTATAGTTACTCTCATAAAATTGAATGAAATATATTAATATTATGAATAGAAAAGTAAAACAAACCACAAAGAAAATTTTGTATAATGAATGAAAATTTGTAGTCAGTACTTCTTACATGAATATGATCTTGGCAACTATAAATTAACAGGTCCATCATATGCTTAACATCTGCCACATGATGGTAGTGTGGGCCTCCAATTTTGTCAAACTACTGTTCTACCCACTAACCACCCTATTTTCTAGTAGTGGATTTCATGGAACTTAATCATTCCATGAAATATATCCGGTGTTTTCTACAACTCACCAGTGTGCTTAGCAGATTGTTTTGTATTAGTTTTTCCTATATCTTGTTATTTCTTACTTATATAATCTCATCAAATCGCACCCAATGGAATATTAAGTGTTTAGCAATGGCAGCGCTCACGGTATAAAAATTCTTCTCCCACAGCCCTACCTAACCTCCTTGGTTATAATCTGAACACTCCATTCTATGTCAAGACCTGTGTGAGTAAATAATCTACTCTTCTATGTTTACTATCGATCCACACTTTCGACTTCGGTATTGGTTCTTTGGTTTACTCACGTTTAAGTATGTTGCTGTGGTAACGTAATCACGATATCCATCAATTGACGTAGTAAAATAATTAAGCGCCAAATCCACGTTTGATTTTGTGTTCTACTCCGACACTTCTATCCTGTTCTATGAATCTCATCCTATAGAATAGTTTTCAGGAAAAATAGGAGTGAAATGTTATCCGTATTACTTTAATAACAGATTTTGGAAACAACTGCCCCACCTGCATGACAGGACGCTTTTTGCGTTGAACTATAGAAAAGTCTGGACCATTTATCCTTATTCGGTTTTATATAATTTGTCGTATTTAGATAATATTTTGCTACCTAATAAACACACACTACTAAAAGTGGTATCTTAAATTGCCACGCGAAATAATCGGGGAGGGTGTCATGCATTTCGACAATAAATCCGCAGTGTGTAAAATCTCCAGCTAC
The DNA here is from genome assembly GCA_963170755.1 of Amphimallon solstitiale. Classification (NCBI taxonomy): domain Eukaryota; kingdom Metazoa; phylum Arthropoda; class Insecta; order Coleoptera; family Scarabaeidae; genus Amphimallon; species Amphimallon solstitiale. The sequence continues at coordinate 96,219,052 of OY720676.1, read as the reverse complement.
CCTTTATTACATCCCTTGCTGAACAAAGTGGAAAATCTGTAGAACATGAGTCGGGGACTTGTGAAATCGTTTAAATTAATGTACTACACGCTCGGCGGTGACACTTTCAATATTACAGACCCCAACTAAGTCAATAAAACAGCGAGGGATGCTGGAGATACCGCGCAGGAGACGCCCAATTACTGGTCTATGCAGCGAGTGTTCGGGGTTGATAGCGATAGCTTATATACACCGCTAAAAGGTCGTATTTCAAGCCTTTCGCACTTCAACTCTTCCATCGTGCTGATATACGTTCTAATTGACGTGATTGGCCGAAAATCGTGTAATTAAATGCTTTCAGCGTTGTCCAGTGGTTTTAAGTGTGATAGAGAAAGAAGGCAAGAGCACGCGGCAGTGGGTGGCTGGTATGCTTTTGAAAATCCCGCTCAATAATCGTGATACTTGTCTTGTCTGGTGTCAGTTCGCGGTTTAATTAAATGGTGGCGCGTCAGGACTGAGTAGTGATCGTTATAGTACATACATCTCCGGGGGTGACAGATATATTAACGCGCTCTGCCTATTTACGTTGCGATTTCATTTTACTGTGCACTGATCACCGCGATTGTTAGTGGTTGATTTGTTATCTGAAATTTGAATCCGTTTGGTATACCTGATTAAAATCAATCGCTTATACTTATCCTCTTCAGCGCATGTCTTATTACAGTTGCCTTGCAGTTTTGTGACTAATTTCTAATTAACTTTGTTTAAACAATATGTACAAATTTGAAAAACTGCAATTTTATTTTGATGTAAATGCGGACAATAATTGGTTCAGCGACAATTATTACTTGAGAGTCGACAATTTCATTGGTTTACTTTATTAATATGCCCCGTTCCTTTACTAAATGTGACAAGATTTCCAACATAATAGAACAATATTTACCATCTATACTTCGATTTTCCTGTAGTTCATCTGCATAAAGTCAATGCGGATAATGTGGGTGATGACGGCTTTAGAAGTTACAGTATAATACATGCGATTTAGAATACATTCTTGAAAATACCATAAATATCAGAAAATTTCAATACCATAAATATCAGAAAATTTCAATAAAACGAGCGTAAACTTGAGTAAACCAAAGAACCAATACCGAACTCGAAAGTGTGGATCGATAGTAAACATAGAAGAGTAGATTATTTACTCACACAGGTCTCTAGCTAGACATAGAATGGAGTGTTCAGATTATAACCAAGGAGGTTAGGTAGGGCTGTGGGAGAAGAATTTTTATACCGTGAGCGCTGCCATTGCTAAACACTTAATATTCCATTGGGTGCGATTTGATGAGATTATATAAGTAAGAAATAACAAGATATAGGAAAAACTAACACAAAACAATCTGCTAAGCACACTGATGAGTTGTAGAAATTGCTTCTCGACAGCAAGTAAAAGTTGTTGTACGTGCCTCGTACTGCACTAATCAAATTATTAATATTTCGAAAGTAATCCCTGCTTTATATTGGTGCGAAAAATGTAGTGTGGATGGATTGTCGAATGTTCTTGGAAATGTAGTTCTTATAAATACCAGTTTTTACTTTCTTATACGTAGTATAAGGAAGTATTGCGATGATGAAAATTTTCGACCTCGAGATTTTTGCAGATGTCCACATTTTGAAGTACCCTGATACCAAAAAAGTGGTTTTTAAAAAATGTCTGTGTGTCTGTGTGTCTGTCTGTCTCTCTGTGTGTGACCACGATAGCGCTCAAACCGCTGTAGGTATCTATTTCAAGTTTTGCATTTAGTAGTATAATCGCCCTCTTGAGAACTGATTAGATTTGCAGCAAAATCGGCCGACCGGAAGTAGTAGTTTACTTCGGTGAAAAAATCGAATTTTGACAATATTTCGTCAACTACCAAGTTTAAACAAATTTATAAAGAATTCATATATACTTAAAATTAAAATTGAGAATAATTTTATTTAAAAAGTTTTTCGAAATTCCTACCGGAAGTAGGTTTTTTACTCTTATCGAAAATCAGTTTTTTGCGAATATTTCGCAAGTCATGCTTTTTAGACAAGTACGTTGTGGGTATAAAAGTATTTAAAACATAATTTTCAATATCTTTTGTATAAAAAAGATTTCAAAATTCAGACCGGAAGTACCACTTTTATTCTTATCGAATAGCGATTTTTTGCAAATATGTCGTAAGTTATGCATTCTATACATATTTATCAAGAGTACAAAAGTATTTAGAACTGGATTTGCAATATTTTTTGTATATATGAAATTTCAAAATTCGGACCGGAAGTAGCACTTTTACTCTTAGCGAGGAGCACTTTTTTGATAATATCTTGCAAAGTATGCATTATATAGAGATTTATTAAGAGAATAGAAGTACTTAGAATAGGATTTTGAATAATTTTTGTATAAAAAATTCTTAAAATTCTATAGTTTGAAACGCTCATACGTATAAGAAAGTCGTGTGGTGGCCACACCTCATTTTTTCACTTGAAACTTTGAAGCAGTAAGCAATAAATAAAATGAACGCTTTCATTAGGACCTTGAATTACTACTCAAACTATCTAAAAACTTAAGTAAGTTGACATTTGAAGACCAGTCATGTTACAGAAGAATAAGAAAATTTAGGTATCTATATTGATATCAGGCAAATCTATTGAATTCTTTCATGATATTTACAAAATAAGACATCGAGGTATTATACTTGACATTTCCAGTAATCATATGCTTTAATATCAATACAAAGCAGTAATAGGCAAATATGTTAATAATAATAATATCAAACAGAATACTTCTTATCGATCAATCACTGATAAACATAAATGCATTGCGGATAATATGGAACACTAAGAATTGGTGCATTTAGTAAATGAATAATAGACTTAAATGACCATTATACTGTTGACAAAATACCAAAAATACTTACGTACATACAACTTCATTGTTTTAAGAAACGCGATATATATGTACAATCGAGGGCACTAAATACCTACTAATCATACCAGAATACTACTATATTTCGTGTGACGAGGAAAACTTTTCTCAAACGTAGTGAAATAGAAAACATAGCTATGCCATTTTCATGACCAAATTAAAACTGCATATGCCCTACAAATTATTGAGTGAGTTTTCAATTGTTAATCCATATGGTCTCCATAATCTTCATTTATAACCCTATAAATTTCGGGTGCTACTATTTATGACTTTCTGAGAAAATGAAATCTAAATTACGAGGTAGGCGCTATAAATTCCGTCCTGACACGCTTATACAGGTTCAAACGTGTTCAAACTCCGTCACGTCATGTATGCACATACGCGAGGTGTACACTATAAATATGACGGTTCGAAGCCTAGTAGCTTTTAGTAACCAGCCAACCAACGTGACTAGCGCACGAAAATGTGTGAAGTAACGAAAATTAAGTACCGCGTGGTCATTAAATTTTTAACAAAAGAAGGGAATACACCTTATCACATTAAACAACGTTTAGACGGCGTTTACGGTGATTCATCTCTTTCGTATTCAACTGTAAAAAAGTGGACAAAATGTTTTCGTTTGGGTCAAGAATCCCTGGAAGGTGCTGATCGGTCGGGTCGACCAATTGAAGTGATAACAATTATTGAACAATTAGTGCTAGAAGATCGCCGTTTGAAAGTGAATGTATTAGCAGTGATAATAAACATTTCCGAAACAAGTGTTAGCCGAATTCTCCATGACCATTTGAGAATGAATAAAATTAGTGCTAGATGGGTACCGCTACTTCTTTCTGCTCTCCAACGTGAATATCGAGTCGAATGTGAGCAGTCGTTTTTAAACAAGTGTGTAGACGACCCAAAACCGATTTTGGAGTCCCTTATCACAGGTGATGAAACAATGGTTCTGTTTTACGATCATCTATCGAAAAGAGAGTCCATGGAATGGCGGCGACCTGATGAACCTCGTCCCAGAAAGGCGAAAGTCGTTCAATCAACGAAAAAGGTGATGACCACAATATTTTGGGATTGTGAGGGACAGTATTCGTGCAAAACGTCGTGGAAAATTGACAAAGGGTGTGCGATTATTGCACGACAATGCTCCTGTCCACACTGCTGCCATTTCACAAGCTGACATCCACGAATGGGGCTTTCAAGAATTGGAACATCCGCCGTATAGTCCGGATATGGCTCTTTGTGATTTTTGTTTGTTTTCTACTTTAAAAAAAGACCCAAGGAACGTAGTTTTGAGGACGACAGTGAGTTGCAAACAGCTGTTATAGAACATTTTGACGGAAAAATTTCAAATTATTTTTACAAGGGTATCGAATTATTAATTAATCGTTGTAATAAATGTATAGTAGTTAGGAGAGATTACATTGAAAAATAAATTCTTATATTGTTCCAAGTTTCTTTTTTGTATATCAGGCCGAGAATTTATGGCCCCTACCTCGTCGTTCGTAACATGCGTCTTTTGCATGCGTGTATAATCTATATTTTGCGTGGTGTACAGAGAATTTTTCTCGCAAATATGCTAGTTTAAATTTTGACACTTGGAATATTCTGTATTTTGTTATTAGAACAATATCTTTTCTTTGTTAACAAGCACAATTTAAACTAATTAAAATTTGCTGGGGCTTATTGCCCTCAATTATAATATTTTCCATAAATAAAGTTGATGTAAGAATTGATCATTTAAATTGAAATATAAAACGATTATTAATGGATAGTATTGAATAGGCAACTATAGTATACATACAGATTGCATTAATTGCATTAACAGATTTAAGTTGCAGTGTCCACTGTTGTCGTTGATATCTTAGTTTCCGGATTGAGACCAGTCATCGTCTCTGTTGCCGACGTTTAGTTTAGTTACTACCCTATAAGGAGTATCTTTAAGGTTTCTTCTAACAAACTGGGGTGTGCGTGCGTGCGCGCGCGTGTGTGTGTGTGTGTGTGTGTGTGTGTGTGTGTGTGTGTGTATACACGCTCCATTGAACTCCAAAAGTAAACACAATATAAACAATTTCTCTGCCACGAAACGCCAATCTGCTTCTGGTTATCAGAGTAGTAGCAGTGGCTCAGAAGAAGTGCCTGAGGGCAGGGGACGAAACGTTGGTAGCGAAATACAAAAGATGACATGATTTCAAAAACAAGAAGGTTGCATTGAGGAAATTATAAAGGTTTGTTTTTAAATTTGACAGTATCATCAGCGACATATAAATGATATGTGTAATGTGAGATAATTGTAGATTTTTGAGTAATTATTTTGTTACTATTTCTTACTAGGTATATTTTTTTTACAAATAGTAATGTGTACTTGGTTTTCATTATTTTCTCGTGATATAGGTATATAAATTCTTGATTTTTAATATATAATTATCTTTTGTTTAAGTATACTTTAAGGTAGATAAAAATAAAAACACTTGATTTTGCGTCACTTAATTTATTAGAATTTCTCTAATAATTGTTTGGGTATAATTCTACCATTATCAAAGAGTTTGTTTTAAGGATTAACTCCAGCCATATTAATAATATTAAGCAAACGGTATAAAAAATGCATTAATTTAATTATGTTAATTGTTGAAACTCTACTGCAAGACAAAACACTAAAACGATCTGCCATAGGTATGTTAGTTTCATTGGAAAAAGTTGGAGAGTCAGTAGTAGGCTTATTCGGCCCCAGTTCTGGAACCATTCTAGATTTAGCTAGTAATTTGTTAGTATGTAATTCGCGTGTCCGGCCGGCCATGCGTATATTGAATATTTTAAATGAAAACAAGTTTCGAGGGGCCTGATTGTGTTTTTCAATTATGAACAGAATTTTCATACGACGCGGGTGTGTTTATCGGTGAATAAAAAGTAATTCATCGATATTTACACAAAACTAGAACGTTTTATGCTTAAAAGTGATAGAATTATATAATCTAACGAAATTATATCGAATAATTTATATTCGAGTGAAGTGTTCCAATATAATCAAAACGAGTACCTATAAACCGTCGATTTAACGATTTATAGTTAAAGAAAGCAATATAAGAACAAATTTCATAATAATTTATCAAGAATACATTCAAGATTATCCATAGACGAGGTCCAAATTATATTATCAAGATTATCCATAGACGAGGTCCATATTTAATTATCAAGATCATCCATAAGGAGTACGGATACCAAAAGAAGAGAATTTTCTGAGTCAGTACGTGGAAAAAAGCCCTCTTCGAGAGTTGCAGTTCATCGTAGTGCAGAGATATCGGGAGAAATTCATTCATATCAAGGTACCAGTTTACATTTTGGCAGTTTGGATGTACAAGTAAAAGAAAATTAATAAATTGAAGAAGTACGAGGTATACTTGAACATTTTATCAAAGGTCGTATATTATTTTACAAAGTTCAGGAAGAAAATATTATTCAACAAGATTTCAGCTTATTTATATTTAAATAAGTATTTAAATTTTATTCGAATAAGAATATTAAAGATACAAATAAAATGGTTTGAATTTATATGTTGAGGTTATATTGACATATTGATGTGATTTTCACATCATTGATATAATAATATTAAGAATTAGTTTAGTTATTTAAAAAGAACATTAATTTTATTTTTAAAATCGTTTATTTAAGATTTAAGCATTAATTAAGGCATGTAGTAGGAAGTAAAATAAGTTGCCAACATTCAAGGGGCAATGCTATTATCAAAATGTATACGTTATGATATATACTAGGTTAAATAAGTACTAATACTAAGCATAAAATTAAACACAAAATAAATCAATGCACTGTATATTTTGTAGAAAAGACAAGCACGAGATATGGTTTGAATATAAAAATACAGAACCTAATTTTGTACAAGGCTATAGAACAGCTTTAAATATCTTAAGAAATGGACCATTATTTAAAAACAAAAAGGTATTGAAATTGAATAACAGAGAAAGAGTTATGTTAAAAGATGGGACAATAGAGAGAGTGAATCATTTAAATGCTATTAAGTTATATGAGCAAGGTAATATCAGGTGTGATCGAGAAGAGAATATGATTTAAATGAAAGAATATAAATTCAAATATAAATAATGGTGCCAATTCAGAAGAATATTTTATAATAATAATACTTAAGATATAGTAAATACCTGTAACTTAATATCTATGTACAGGAAAAGGATATAAATCAAAACATTTCTAGTGCGAAGTGACAGATTGTAAATAAGAATGTTTTAATGTAAACAGTAACTGTATAAATTAAAAATACACTTATTAGTTCTTGTATGCATAACACAAAGGCTTCAAAGAAAATGGAAATGGTCATGTATGGTTTAAAAAGCTGCAAAAGAAAAATACAGTGTTAATGTTATTTATAGCACTCTACAAATTAACGTATTACCTGAAGAGATAGCATGGATAGAAATTGGCGACAGTGTGGCAAAGGCAACCAATCTTCGTGGTGCGAGCTCCGTAAGAAAAATCTCCGTTGTATAAAACGTCTTTCCCGTACTACTAGACCAAAGGATTCCTAAAAGGAGAATTAGAATAAACATTAGTAAATGGAAAAAGGAAATATATAACAAACGATGAAAAAGGCAATGCATTTATACACAAGTACAATGAAGGACTATACTAAAGAGGAAGGAGAGAAAGATATACTCACTGAAGATGAAACGTAATACGTCTGTGAAAAACAATAATAACAAAAAATTAAAGTCATCGCCATTAGTGTGTAGCTGTCAAAGACGATGTGCGCATTGGCGCAAGTATAATAACCTGAAGAAAACAAACAAGAAAGATTTTTATCATGAGCGTTTCAAAAAATCAATGCCAACCAAACATTTACTTTGATTAGAGAGGCGCTACAGATTGCCGATAGTCAATTGTTTCGAATATATAAGACAAGAAACAAGAATAAACATGCAGATTCCAAGTTTGTAATTCAAGCAGTAAAGACGAATTTTTGTAAAGAATTAATAAATCTAATATAGCGAAAGTGAGAGTAGGGTCGATATACACTACTTATCAACTCACAATTAGATAATTTGTATTAAGATCCAGAGTTCAATTTTAATTTAGTTTTCTTTTAAATAATTTTCATTCAATTAAATTTTTCTTTTCTTATTACTAATTTTTAAGATGGAGGATATCAACAAGATATAATATGATAAAATATATGATGAAATGAAGTAAGTTAGGAGACAAATAATTCAATTTAGGGATAGTTAATGGTGCTAGACGTGCTGAGGGTACTATGTGAAAATATGTGCCCTAAGTAAATCGTTGGTATCATTAATTAGATGAATATTATCTTGTTTATAATAATAATTCTTTTTCAAATAGTAAAAGGGATAGTTAATGGTGTTAGACGTGCTGAAGGTACTATGTGAAAATATTTGCCTTTAGTAAATCGTTGGGTATCATTAATTAAATGAATATTACCTTGTTTCATAACAATATTTCTTATTCACAAAAATAATAAAAGGATAATTAATGGTGTTAGATGTGCTGAGGGTACTATGTGAGAATATTTACCTTTAGTAAATCATTGGACACCATTAATTATTATATAGTCATTTAATTTAGCAATTCAAATAAAAATGAGTACGAATAAGCGGGGATGTTTTTGGTGGGCTGGTGCTAAGCTGCTAGAGATATAATGTGAGAATGTTTACAGCTAGCGATTAGTATCGGTCAGTTTCAGAGCATTCACGTTGCAAGGTTATAGATTACCAATGCACTATGTGAAAATGTATGTTTTGGTGAAATAGAGTTGACTTCGTATTAATAAACAAACTATCAAGAATCAATAATTTTTTTATTTAAAGGAACAAGATAATTATTTTTTCAGCTTTCATTATAGATGTATAAGTATTTCACAAGCATTATAACTCTAAAGTGAGTACAAATGCTTTCCTTTTTCTTTTTCTTTGTAAAACAAATATATATAGATATAGTGTGGAAATGTTATTAATGATCGTCAAATCTTTACAAAAATATAAATATAATTTTTATATGAGATTTAGACACTTTATTTAATTTTGACCTTATCCCAAACAATACGAAATAAGAGGTGTATCAGAATATAAGAAGAAAAATCACTGCAAGAACTCATAAGAACATAAATAAAAATTTTATGCTGTTAGGGATAAGTTTATAGATAGGCTATTCTAATTTTTATTATTCATCAGTATTGTTGCATCCACAGTATATATTTATATGGCGCCCAATGTGGTGCAACGTTACATTTTCATCTTAAATAAGAAATTTACCATTTTGTAACAGTGCTGCAGCTACAGCAATATGTTTTAAATCTCTAAACAATAGTAGATGCTGTACTAACGCCTGTTAAAAAAGGTCACATTACTCAAATGAAATAAATGCTTAAACTATTGAATCCCATAAAGGGAAAATTTTATATAACAATGCTTAAAATATTTATCTTGGCATAATAGGAAGGTCATCTTATTTCTTTCCACATAGTTGAAAATCCAACGTTATTAAACATTTTTAAATAAGCAATCTGTTGTTTTTTTAATTTTGGTATGTACTATTTTTCTTTTGAAGGAAGTTTGTTTTACGTTAATTAGACATATTGATTCTTATACTGATTTTTTATTCTTGTACGTCGTAAGTAAAGGCGGGATTTAAAAGCGATAATTCTAAACATATGACGCTTAACCTAAAAATCACAATACATCAATGAATGTCTATTTTATAAATAGATTGAATACTTACATATGTTCTTTAAATTTGGTTGTTATTGACAATAATCCTAGGATCCTTTTATTGGCAGAAGGAACCACATACACGACTGAGATTTGGATAAATATTTTATTTTGATAATTATAACTTAGAATCCAGATCTACATTTGGTACTATAATACCAACTACGTAGAAAGTATACCACTGTTATTACTAAACTCAAGGTGAACATTAAAGGAACAGGGTGGTATGAAGAATGTTTGTGAGTTTTAAAAGGGTTTACAAAGAGTTAATTCAATAAAGGTAATTTAAATTGGATTTACAATAAAAAGAATAGTAATTAAAGAGTCTCATGTTAAGAAATTAAAATATTACATATTACTTATAATTATCATAGCACTTTGGCTAGCATAAAGTGGCACATTCACACATTATAGCTATATTGGCTGGCCCAATGTGTGTCAGTTTATTACAGTTAATAACATTTTTACATTAATTGGCTTGCCAATGTGAAGCATTTGTATTTTGATCACATCATTTAAAAGTCATATACAGGGAACATTCAAAAAGTTCTTAGCGAGAGTTATTACATTTAGTGGTTATCACAACTTTGAGCACATCATAACAATATCACTGCTGTATTTCAGAATGTCAAAAGATGTGCACGAATCAATCTTAGTTGTTCTACTGGGGCAACTGCTTAAACTTATAATTTCGATGCAAGTGCATTTTTGTAGTGCAGACCGCTCATGATTTCTGAAGGTTCTGTGATTGCTAAGAACTGGAACTATCTCGTGTCAGTGTGCGTCCGTAAAGCTTTCACTGGTTTTGTTACTACAGCCTACGCCGCGCCGTTAAAAAAGATTGTTGACAAGTGCAGACAGGAGGAGCGGAAGGCGTACTAAACTTCTGAAGGCACAGATACTAATATTCAGCTTGTTCGTTGTGGGACGTGAACTTGTTCATATTGATATTCAATGTAAAGTCTGTCTTTCTAATCTATGAGGTCACTTAGCCACCCCGTTAATTAGGATATTTCTAGAACATTTATTTTCCCTGATTGTCTCGTTAAACGATTTTTCGTTAAGCTAAGCCTAGAGATTCAATAATGACTAACCACTATACCTTTAGTTGTATGCTGCAAAATGTAAGGAGAAGAAGTGAAGGCAACCAACACCATCAGTTTTTGGAACAAAATAGACGTTATTTGCGAACTGTTAGTTTTTGTGCTTAATATTGACGAACGGGAATTGGAACAAATTCCGTTTTTTTATTGTGTCATATTACTTTCAAACTTTCAAAAATTTATTTATAAAAAAGCACCAATGCATCTACATAAAAATTGTTACGTAAAAGACAGAATTGTCTGCTACATATTGAACGGTGTATTTGCTTAGATTTTGAAATACACGTGTAGAATTTAACATGAATATTACATTCAGATTTCTGGAGTGTAACAGTGGGGTTGTCAGAAACCACGAAGTGATGGGTTGAAGTGTGCTTACTTTACTTTATGCTATATTTACGAAATTGATTTACTTAAGCGAAAATAACAAAAAGAATCAGGAACTTAATGACAATGTATATAAGGCACCATCTAGGAATTAATTTTTTGAACTATAAGCACAAACAACACTATATTAATATCTAAACTTTCTATTCATTATGACGTTATACAGCGTGTCCCAGGATTGATGTTACAAGAGGTGTGCGGAACTAAAAATCTTTGAATCTCAATTTGATCTTTTGCAAGTAAGCCCTGCTTGGTTTGACACTTACTTTTAGTATAGTTTTGAGTTTGTGAAATCAAATAGGCTTTGACAGTTGAGCAAGATCTATTTCCGTTTCAGGTAAACTACCTTTCTCGTTCACAGTATGCTAAAATATTACTAAGAAAAGTTGTTGAGAATGACAAACTATGGCACTGTATAAAATTTCAGGAAGATCTACCTACTTTGATTACATCGTTATTTTTTAGATTCACCAAAATAAAATTATATTTATTCACAAATTAAGTGTACAAAATGTAATAATAGTATTGCTCTACAATCAATCTTACTATTATTACATTTTGTACACTTAATTTGTGAATAAATATAATTTTATTTTGGTGAATCTAAAAAATAACGATCTAATCAAGGTAGCTAGATTTTCCTGAAATTTTGTAGAGGGTCATAGTTTGTCATTCTGAACAATTTTTCTTAGTAATATTTTAGCATACTGCAAACGAAAAAGGTACTTTACCTGAAACGGAAGTAGATCTTGCTCAACTGTCAAGGCCTACGTGATTTCACAAACTAGGAACTATACTAAAAATAAGTTTCAAACTAAGCAGGGCTTGCTTACAAAAGATAAAATTGAGATTCAAAGATTTTTACTTCCGCACACCTCTTGTAACATCAATCTTGGGGCACGCTGTATATGAAGGTATAGTCTGTTTCAAGATATAGTAATCTGTGGGAGCTTGCATTCGCACTATATCTTGAAACAGACTATACTATATTTTAAGTTTTTTCATTTTAATGGTATTTTCATTGAATTCAACAACATTAGACGAAATCGTATTACTATAAAAGTTTGAGTTTATCTTAAATTTTTAGAAATATTACTATGTTTTTTAATGTTTAATTGTGCAAAAAATAATTTGTATTGCAAATATCCTAGAATAATAAAAGCGCAAAATATTTACTCTACATTTGTTTCGCATAAAGAGAATTCTATTGCGCAGATTGAATTCCTCTATCTCACTTCGCTACCGTATAAAAATCTAAGGGTTGATACTTTAGACAGACATAAAATAAAAGCGTTGAGAATGTAAATGCCTAAAACGGATGCGAAATGTTATTGATTTTGTTTTACTTTCTGTAGATTAAATTTGTGGATTTTTTTGATTTCTTTTTATGTTGTTGTCATAATATATTACTAATTCCGTGTTTGTCTTTTGTTTTAGGACGAAGTAAGTAAATTTTCCGTTGCTGAGAAAACCGAAAACCAACAAATACAATGTGAGATATATTTTAATTACCGCATTACAATATTATTCTTGTTTAATTTTTTATTTTCTTTAAAATATAGAAAGGTACTTTTAATCGTAGTGATAAAATGAATGGTAGTAAATAAGTGATAATAGTAATTTATATACGCATGTACACATCCGTCAACACACACCCACACGCACATGCGCGCGCGCGCACTCTCACTCGGGTGCTTTTAAGTTGGGTTTTATTTTTAACATGTAAGACCTACACTATAATTTAGGGCTAGTTTTTGAAATAAAATGTATTCGAAATTTTTGTGGTAATGTAAATTCAAATCACACATATTGATATATACATTTTATTAATGTGGAAACTTTACATTCACAGTTTCTACAATCAACTTTTCCAATCTACATTATTTAAAGAACATACTCAGCTTGATGAGTTTCATATCTTGTTAAAATAAAAGCTTCTAATTGGAAAATCCATTAGTTTACTTAATAATTATTTTTTATTATTAACACTAGCACATTTACGTTTCACTGTTTATTTATCTTTATTGTATAAAATCATGCATATTTATTGGTAATCGTAGTTAAATGTAAGGCTTATAAAGTCATCCGTCGATAGTGTCATTTTCCCTTTTAAAAAGATATTCCTCAGGCCTGCTTCAAAATTAGTTTTTTAATTGTGTTTATCATGTATTCCGTAGCCTAAATGATGTCAATAAATAATTTAATATTCCCTGCTTCGAATGTTCTGGTAATCCGTGTGTTTAAAATATTTAAGTTCAGTTTTATTGTCTATTTCATAATATACTATCTCTGAAGTATGTCATGAAAGATCTTTATAATAGAGCTTTTGCATTGAAATGACACATACACATATGCAGTTTTCCGTTATGAATTAATACGTCATGTAATGCTAGTTAAGTATGAGCACTATGGAGACGCCATCCCTCGCATTTTACACATACATAACTTTCGCCACTGGAACACTTTTGGATATCAACTTCCTTATTTTTAATTTACATAGCTACATTATTCTTTTTATTCGGAATATATTTATGAATTATTTGACGCACTTTTGATAAAGATTTTAATTTATTTTTTACATGTTGTTGCATAAGAAATTCCATGGCAATTCTCAACATTTATAGATGTATTTGAAGAATTTTTATCTTACTCCGCACTCTGTTTGTTTTTCTTGCAACTATAACAGTTTTTATTAGTTTTCTGAATTTTGGGCATTTGATAATGTCTACTCGATAATAATTACTTTGGCATATTGGACAGAAGTGGGGATTATACAATTTTTCGGCTTTTGGCTTGGTTTATAAGTTTCCTCGATTTTATCCTTTTCATTTTTATGACCTATATCCGAACTCTAGACATTTCTAGCGTCTATTTACTTCTACTCCTTCTCGCACTCTACAGTTTACCCGACCTATTTTGATTCTACCGAACATTACTAATATATTACCAATTGTTTAACTAACCTGGGTAGTAGCAATTTGGTTATAATATCGGTTACGCTACACACACTTAATCTTGATATTTTGTCACTCTATATCATACTGAACTTCTTATTACCTTCTCTACCTCATCCATTGTTAGGATAGCTTCCATATCCAATTTGTTGGGTTGTCTTAATAGCTTTGAACTGTAATTCTGACTTTGAAGAATTTATGTTGTCCTTTAAGGTATTAAGTAAGTCCGCGTAATTACTATTTTAACTAATTCTTTAACGAATTGCATGCTCTTATATGATATTAGAAAAATATTTACTTAGACACTTTCGAAGACGTATTCACAAATGTTTCTGATACCTATAATCCAAATTTAATCCTTCGGTCAGCATGAGGTTTGATCTGCTTAACGGATTAATCTGATACATACTTTTGAGACATGATATGTACACCCTCTTTTGTTAATGTAGTATTAATACTAATCAAGTAGTCTATCCGTCCATGGATTTATATTTAACATTTTAATACTTTCAAATGTATTGCTAGGCCACAGGATTCATACTCGTATATCACCTTAGTTCTCAATGAATAAATTAATTGTCTTAATTTATTCAAGGAGTTTATATCTATTCTTCCTTCTATAATACAGTATCTTTACAGTTGGTTTAAGTGCTTACAATTGATGTGATTATCTCGATTCCACTTTTTATTTTGTATGCATGCATTTATATACAAAGTACTTCAACACTCGACAATGTTTCAGATCTTCGAATTATCCGAAGTTGTTAGGCTTTAAGAAATGTTTGCCACTTCTTGCATAAGTTATACGTGATGCGATTCAACTCTCTAGTAAAGCATTTTATTGACAACTTGCTTTTTTTAACACTTGAATTCCAGTATTAGCTATATTGGATAGACCTATATCATCCTTCTTGTGGTCTACATACATAATCGTCTTATTCTTTTCAAATCATGCCACTTGCTTGGCACTTTCTGATTTTATCATTCTTTTTCACTTTGCATCCCGAAACCTTTGTTCTCGATACCCCCATATATTCTTTCATCTTAGATTAGACTATCGTCTTCCTCTACCGTGTAAGAGGCGATTTAGTCTCGCGTCAGAGAAGACTTATTTTCTTTCGCGTAGAAAGCATCGCATATAGACATCGAGTGTATCTAATTACTGGCTTCGTCGTCGCGTATTACTTGTTTCACTTCAAGATTATCAATTTTTTTAAATTCCATATTAACCGTCAATTACTTTCTTGTACGTAATATAAGGACGTAATATGATGACAAAAATTTTCGAACTCGAGATTTCTGCAAATGTCGATGTTTTGAACTCTACTGCTTCCGAAAAAGTAGTTTTTGCAAACATCTCTCTCTGTATGTCTGTCACTCTGTCTGTATGTTTCTGTCTGACTACTCTAGCAGCCAAGCGTCTACAACTATCAATACCAAACTTTATATTTATGAGTATAATCTTCCTCTTGAGATCTCAAATCGGTAGTGCCGAAGTATAATAATAGTTTTGTTTCAGTAAAATAATTAAAACTTACTAATATCTTGTCAATTATTAAGTTTATACAATTTTTTGAAGAATAAAAAAGTAATATTGTTTTAATTTTAGAATTAATTTAGAAGTTTTTCGAGATTTTTTTTTCGAAAAACCGTTTTTTGCAAATATCTCGCAAATTCCATGAATTCTATACAAATTTATCTAGAATAAAAAAGTATGTTGAGCCAGAATTGGAAAAATTTTTGTTTATACAAAATTTCAAAATTCGAACGGGAAGTAACATTTTTACTCTTATCAAATGGCAGTTTTTGCGAATATTTCGCATGCATTTTATGTAAATTTATTAAAAGTGAAAGCATTTAGAGATATACTCAAATCGCTGAACAGATTCAGACATCACGTTGGGTTCACGTGATCACATCAAAGTCGTATGCACACAGACACATAAAATTATTCAGAATCAATGTCTGTAAAATAGTTAACGCCGTAGTATTTGACATAAGGAATTGTGCATATTTAAATGTTTTCTATGAAAACGTATTAAAATTGTGTTGTCTCTATAAAATACAACGTAGTAATCCTCAAACACCTGCAATGTGTGATACTATTACAGTTTACCTAAACGCCTAATGTAAACCATCTTTGCCGCCGACCGTTTTATGCATAGGATGCTTTTATTACGTAGTGCTCAGGTTGTAATCACAATTTTATTACTGAATCTTTTCGGCGATTCTAGTATAGGTTTGGAATAAAGTTCGTATAAAAAAAACTTAAAAATTTGGACCGGAACTATCACTTCTACTTATTCAGAGGTTTATTTTATTAAGAACATGCATAATTTACAGCTTAATTTGGAACAACTTTTGTATATATATTTTGGAACTCATCTCATTTGCTTTTTATTATTTTTACACCGACTTCTTCAATCCCCTTTTTGTCCTCTAAAGTATCATGCAATTTGTTGTTTAATTCGTTATCCGGGTCATTGTCAAGCGGGTTACACACACCCTGAAATCTTACATGGTCCGAGTTAATAGCATTTCTAAATCTGCTCTCGTTTACTACTTGGCATATTCTGCTAATGGTTTTCCGAATTTCTTTGAATTCATACACTTTTAGAGTATCAATTTAAAGTCTTTTTGAATGCAATTTCTTTTAATGGCAATGTATTTATGGTGTATCTTTATTTATATTGTTATACTTTTTTATACCTGCTTGGTTTAAACTACGACGTCGTCTCTCCTTCTACCGCCCACATTTTGTCCATTATCTAAAGGTAAACAGGAAACAAATTGTTTCAGGTAATCGCAGCAGTATAAGCCGTAAGATGTCTCTTAATATAGTAAACGAAACGTCGGCAGTAAAAACAGAGACGACGACGCGGTTTTAACCCAAAAACATAGAATGTATCAACGACAACCGTGGAAGCCTACGATTCTTGATTCTTGTAATACTCCTGATTAAGCGGGCAAATAATTAGGCAATTTAAATAGAAGAGCTCTAAAATCTAATAAATATGGTAGATATTTTATGAAATATGATATAAAATTATAAAAGCACATCGAAGCATATAAATTGAGAATCATCAAGAATATTGGCAATTGTTAACTTCAGCTTATAATTTAACAGTGTTGTTCTCATGGATTTAGTGTCATATATATTTGGTTAAAAGTGCTATTATCAGTAACAAAATTAGAAATAAATATTTTAAATTGTTGAATATTATATATACCAGCTTCCCAGTGCTTGGAGTCACATATTTAAGACACAATGGTAATGTCATGTGCAGCGTATGGTTGTACTAATAGGGCAGAAAAGGGAATGAACGTATGATTTCACAGGTTAACTATTCTTAATAAAATACATGATTTGTAAATTTGATATAAAAAATTTTAGTTTTCAATCTAATCAAGTACTATGCAAGCAGTGGATAATTTGTACTAAACGAAAGGATTTTAAGCCATCAAAATATTCAAGATTGTGTTCAGAGCATTTTGTTCCTGAAGATTTTGTTATAAGTTATGGAAGAAAATATTTGCCCCAAAATGCAATTCAAAGTATTTTCAATTTTCCTGCTCCCTTGAGAAAAATTCCCTGTAATAGCAGATCTCAACGATTAAAAATTACTGATGCACCAAGCAAAGAACTGTTAAAGTAAGATTTCTATTTGTAGTTATTATTCTACCTAGATATTTTTAATGTTCTATTTACCTTATAGTTCAGAATCCCCAAATGTAACTAATGTTGAAGTATTTGAATTAGTCACAGAAAAAACACCTCACGAAATAATACAAGTTGTTATTCTAGCTTTATGTATTTTTAATATTTCTTTCTCCATTTTACTTCGATCACATATTTACCATTTACGTATTTGTTAATCCATATTAATTATATGTACATATATTTTAATAAAAAATTAAGCATTAATTGTCTTTTATTTTGAATATATCAGAAGTTGTAAGGAACACCTAAGAAAAGCTGTCAGTTTCTATATTTATTTTTTCAGAACGTAATATTTTGAAAAATTCTAGTGGTCAATTCAAAATTTCCAACTGATATCTGTATAGTGATTTTTAAAAAAAATTTCTAATACTACTGTTTTAAATTAAAACTGAATGATCATCACACATGCTAAAATAGGTATTATTAGAAGAACAAAATCATATAGTTATCTCATAGTCATTAAAAGTCATTTATTTAATTTTCTTTCCTTAATGAAGAATGGCAACTAGCATAGATACCTTTAAAATGTTATTAAACAGAATATATTTAATACCATATTAATAATATATATTTAATTATTTATCTTTTTGATTATTAAAGTTGCAATACCTTTACTTTCCTCATAATATAGCATATTTTTAACAAAATAATACTTTTAAACATTATAAGCCATTACAAGCTATAGCAATATATTTGAATTTTGCCCACATAAAACGGTCAATTTTGTTCATCCTTGTCAAACTTTCGACGCTCATATATTTTCCTTCTTTCTCCTATGGTGTGGGTCACTTCCTAATCAGCAAGACATAGCGTACACTGCATCTAGTAGTATAATAGTATTAGATCATTGACCTCATCCATTGTTAGGATAGCTTCCATATCCAATATTGGCGTCTCAATGCGTTCTGACATTTACTTTGTTGTCCACTTTTTTTTGTCGTTGTTGGGTTGTCTTAATAGCTTTGAACTGTAATTCTGACTTTGAAGAATTTATGTTGTCCTTTAAGGTATTAAGTAAGTCCGCGTAATTACTATTTTAACTAATTCTTTAACGAATTGCATGCTCTTATATGATATTAGAAAAATATTTACTTAGACACTTTCGAAGACGTATTCACAAATGTTTCTGATACCTATAATCCAAATTTAATCCTTCGGTCAGCATGAGGTTTGATCTGCTTAACGGATTAATCTGATACATACTTTTGAGACATGATATGTACACCCTCTTTTGTTAATGTAGTATTAATACTAATCAAGTAGTCTATCCGTCCATGGATTTATATTTAACATTTTAATACTTTCAAATGTATTGCTAGGCCACAGGATTCATACTCGTATATCACCTTAGTTCTCAATGAATAAATTAATTGCCTTAATTTATTCAAGGAATTTATATCTATTCTTCCTTCTATAATTCAGTATCTTTACAGTTGGTTTAAGTGCTTACGATTGATGTGATTATCTCGATTCCACTTTTTATTTTGTATGCATGCATTTATATACAAAGTACTTCAACACTCGATAATGTTTCAGATCTTCGAATTATCCAAAGTTGTTAGGCTTTAAGAAATGTTTGCCACTTCTTGCATAAGTTATACGTGATGCGATTCAACTCTCTAGTAAAGCATTTTATTGACAACTTGCTTTTTTTAACACTTGAATTCCAGTATTAGCTATATTGGATAGACCTATATCATCCTTCTTGTGGTCTACATACATAATCGTCTTATTCTTTTCAAATCATGCCACTTGCTTGGCACTTTCTGATTTTATCATTCTTTTTCACTTTGCATCCCGAAACCTTTGTTCTCGATACCCCCATATATTCTTTCATCTTAGATTAGACTATCGTCTTCCTCTACCGTGTAAGAGGCGATTTAGTCTCGCGTCAGAGAAGACTTATTTTCTTTCGCGTAGAAAGCATCGCATATAGACATCGAGTGTATCTAATTACTGGCTTCGTCGTCGCGTATTACTTGTTTCACTTCAAGATTATCAATTTTTTTAAATTCCATATTAACCGTCAATTACTTTCTTGTACGTAATATAAGGACGTAATATGATGACAAAAATTTTCGAACTCGAGATTTCTGCAAATGTCGATGTTTTGAACTCTACTGCTTCCGAAAAAGTAGTTTTTGCAAACATCTCTCTCTGTATGTCTGTCACTCTGTCTGTATGTTTCTGTCTGACTACTCTAGCAGCCAAGCGTCTACAACTATCAATACCAAACTTTATATTTATGAGTATAATCTTCCTCTTGAGATCTCAAATCGGTAGTGCCGAAGTAATAGTTTTGTTTCAGTAAAATAATTAAAACTTACTAATATCTTGTCAATTATTAAGTTTATACAATTTTTTGAAGAATAAAAAAGTAATATTGTTTTAATTTTAGAATTAATTTAGAAGTTTTTCGAGATTTTTTTTTCGAAAAACCGTTTTTTGCAAATATCTCGCAAATTCCATGAATTCTATACAAATTTATCTAGAATAAAAAAGTATGTTGAGCCAGAATTGGAAAAATTTTTGTTTATACAAAATTTCAAAATTCGAACGGGAAGTAACATTTTTACTCTTATCAAATGGCAGTTTTTGCGAATATTTCGCATGCATTTTATGTAAATTTATTAAAAGTGAAAGCATTTAGAGATATACTCAAATCGCTGAACAGATTCAGACATCACGTTGGGTTCACGTGATCACATCAAAGTCGTATGCACACAGACACATAAAATTATTCAGAATCAATGTCTGTAAAATAGTTAACGCCGTAGTATTTGACATAAGGAATTGTGCATATTTAAATGTTTTCTATGAAAACGTATTAAAATTGTGTTGTCTCTATAAAATACAACGTAGTAATCCTCAAACACCTGCAATGTGTGATACTATTACAGTTTACCTAAACGCCTAATGTAAACCATCTTTGCCGCCGACCGTTTTATGCATAGGATGCTTTTATTACGTAGTGCTCAGGTTGTAATCACAATTTTATTACTGAATCTTTTCGGCGATTCTAGTATAGGTTTGGAATAAAGTTCGTATAAAAAAAACTTAAAAATTTGGACCGGAACTATCACTTCTACTTATTCAGAGGTTTATTTTATTAAGAACATGCATAATTTACAGCTTAATTTGGAACAACTTTTGTATATATATTTTGGAACTCATCTCATTTGCTTTTTATTATTTTTACACCGACTTCTTCAATCCCCTTTTTGTCCTCTAAAGTATCATGCAATTTGTTGTTTAATTCGTTATCCGGGTCATTGTCAAGCGGGTTACACACACCCTGAAATCTTACATGGTCCGAGTTAATAGCATTTCTAAATCTGCTCTCGTTTACTACTTGGCATATTCTGCTAATGGTTTTCCGAATTTCTTTGAATTCATACACTTTTAGAGTATCAATTTAAAGTCTTTTTGAATGCAATTTCTTTTAATGGCAATGTATTTATGGTGTATCTTTATTTATATTGTTATACTTTTTTATACCTGCTTGGTTTAAACTACGACGTCGTCTCTCCTTCTACCGCCCACATTTTGTCCATTATCTAAAGGTAAACAGGAAACAAATTGTTTCAGGTAATCGCAGCAGTATAAGCCGTAAGATGTCTCTTAATATAGTAAACGAAACGTCGGCAGTAAAAACAGAGACGACGACGCGGTTTTAACCCAAAAACATAGAATGTATCAACGACAACCGTGGAAGCCTACGATTCTTGATTCTTGTAATACTCCTGATTAAGCGGGCAAATAATTAGGCAATTTAAATAGAAGAGCTCTAAAATCTAATAAATATGGTAGATATTTTATGAAATATGATATAAAATTATAAAAGCACATCGAAGCATATAAGATTATTTATTATGTGAAATATATAAAAAATTATTATTAAAAATAAGTGTCAAAATACGTGTTAATCTAAAAATGTAAATTCAAATTCCCAACTAAAAAACTATCACTAAAACAATACAAAGTAATTAAAATTGGGTGTAAAAACTTCAAAATTTCTAAAAATAGGAAGCACGGTAAAAGTTGCATAATGTGGTCAGTTTACATTGATTTAAATTTCACACACTTCGTCAAAAATTATGTTCAAGAACATAGGGAAAAAACAGTAAATAAATGAACTATATACAATTGATCATGTTGTCATTTTGATTGACTTAATTGCTTTTTTGTGTTGATATTATTAAAAATAAATAATATAGTTTAGGCTTCTCGAAAAATCCTTTTGTTGTAATTATTTTCGGTACACAAAATAAGTTGTTGAAATTGACCATGTGTTTATTATGCGAAATATAATCACCTAAGTATTTCTGTGGCACTTTCTTGGCATGTTTTTGTAGTTTGCCTAATTTAAAGTTTGGAGCAGTTATTTCGTATGACTGCATAAAGTTTTGTTATACTGTTTCTTACAAAACAGTCATAATACATTTAACCTTATGCATTATAAAATTATTGAGTGGTACGTTATTGCTAAATTTTAAAATTCTGTTTAGTCATTTATTGTATTATTGTATTTATTTATTTGAATTAGTTCCAGAATATTTCTAGTTTTGTTATATTCCTTCTTACCAAAAAAAAAAAAAAAAATCATTACATTTAAACTTATACAATATTTATGGGATAGATTGAATATGCTAAACACGTTACTGCTTTTAAAAAATATATCAGTAATATAAAATATAAATTTAAATTAAAGAAACCAAAATAATATGTATAGAAAAAAAATAGAAGTATTCTGGAGCTAACTGAAATAAAGACACACAATAGTGCTCTAAATTACCAAAAAAGTCAAAATTTAACAAAGGTTTACCATTCAAAATTTAGTTAGAAATACCGTGCCTTCAAATACTTTCTTCATTAGAGTAGGTTTTTTTTTTAAAGTTTTTAAGTAATCAAAGTTGGTGTACATGCCAAGCTTCTGAAAATTTCAAATTCTGACAGTTTTTGTACTTAAATTCAAATTATAGACGCTTATATTCTTTACATGACATAACAAAACTATCAAAATTATTCACTGTCACCAACCATTAAAAAAAACATGGCCGTCTCTAATGAGGAAAGTATTTGAAGGCACGGTATGGTGATACATTTATGTATTTGCTGGCTTGTCAAATATACACCAATTTCAATATATATGTGTACTGTGTAATATTTGCCGCTAAGATATTTGTCAAAAAATACTTTTCACAAATATATTTTACACTTTTGTTAATAATATCAATGTTTTTAATTAAGTGATAAAAATAATATCTACATTATTGAAGCGTTTTTATTTAGTATATTCTTTAAGTTCATTGACAGCTGCTAAACCACAAAATCACGAAAAGGAAGTGTTTCATATATATATAGCAAATGAAATTTTTGAAATAAATCCGAAAATCACGTTAAAACGTTTATTTTGCTAAAGTATATTTTAGGTTAATATTTCATAAAAGTGTGATTGTAAATTCTTGTGCATTATTATCTAATTAACATTACTTAAATTATTTAAAATAAAATTATGTTCAAGAAAATTAAATTGAATTCAATAATAATTTCGAAATTTAATATTAAGAATGAATTTATTACGCGAGTCTTAAGAGTTAAAACATGGTAACTTCAACTCTTTAAGAACAAATATGTACCACATTTAAATGTGATATATGACATAATGATATTTTCAAATTCGTATTACACCTGAGTCCATTACGAAGTGTCTATATGTATATTTAAGAAATATTTCGTACATATGCACATAAACGGTGGAATTCACGAATGTTGGATGGATATGATTTACAATTTCAATTATATACTAATTTCCTAATTATATTCAGGAAAACATACTTTTTAAACTTAAGTAGTAGTCTAGAGTAGTGACCCTGTCAAAAAATACTTTAATATTAATTACTACTAGAATCTAAACATGTATGTACTTTGCTATACACTTGTAATAGTCTTATTAAAATACAGAAGCTTCTGTGAAACGTGTCTACATTAATTTTCTGTTTAATGTATTCCATCCGCAAAACTGTTCTCTCGTTTGTCAACGGTACTTCATCTAGTGCACGGGGATGAGCTTTACTTGTCCCAACTAGTCGACGAAAATTTGCTAATCCCAGGCACGCCAACTATTGTCTTAACGATGATCCAATATAACTGTCACCACTCACATCTCAAGTACCTACCGCACTCGAAATTAACACCGCGACCTCGTTTGCAAAATTCCTTAACAGACACTCAAGATAACATTCCACTTATTATCTGAACGTGTGCCGTCAATAACATTTTCCATAATTTTACTCAATTTCATCTTAAGGAAGTAAATTGATCTTGAAGATATACAATTTCCAAGTAATATCTTAAAAAAATCGTAAATGACGTCGTACAGATTGACTAAACCTTTTTACAAAAAGAAGAGAGTTTATATAAAGTTTACGTATCCATGAGTTACTTTCTTGAATTAGTAAGGAATTTTTTTGCAAATATTTCGCAAACAATACATTCTATACAGACTTATTAAGAGTATTTAGGCCTAAAGTGAAAATAAATGGACATAATATGTGTAATTAAGAATTTTACGAATTTGTGGAGTGTCTCATACACATAAGCATACCACCGCTTCGTATACCGGGTGTCAACGAGATCATACAACATTATTATTTCTGTTCATATTGTGTTTCTTCTGAAAATTTGCCATCTAGTGCAGGTTAACTTTTGACATTTCTGTCAAAGATGGCGGTATCTGTTAAATTTATCCATTAAAGTGAAACTGCTTCGCAACAATTGCCGAAATGTAACAACCATCAAAGTTAGCTTTGAAAACAATTAAGAAACGTATTTTTCACATTTACACGCATTGGCGAAGGAAACATGTATTTCACGTTGAAATAAGATTTTTTTTTCATTTTCAAATGACAGGTACTCGTTTTTTTTTTAAAATAGTAACACCTATTTTTTATTACAGTGCCATATTGGCATAATTTTTAGCTATCAAGTGATATAAAATGTGCTGTGGTTTAGTGGTAGACAGGTAGTACAAAATATAAAATATGAAATGTAATTGTTCTATTGCTTTGGAAAGCTAAAAATTATGCCAATATGGCACTGCAATAAAAAATAGGTGTTACTATTTAAAAAAAAACGAGTACCTGTCATTTGAAAATAAAAGAAAAAAAAATCTTATATTATTTAGTAATTTCATCGTGAAATACATGTTTCCTTCGCCAATGCGTGTAAATGTGAATAATACGTTTCTAAATTGTTGTCAAAGCTAACTTTGATGGTTGTTACATTTCGACAATTGTTGCGAAGCTGTTTCACTTTAATGGATAAATTTAACAGATACCGCCATCTTTGACAGAAATGTCAAAAGTTAACCTGCACTAGATGGCAAATTTTCAGAAGAAACAGAATATGAACAGAAATAATAAATGTTGTATTTAAAAATTCAAAATTAACGTCACTTCCGGTTTGACTGGAAGTGCTATAGAAAAACTGAGTGTACCTGAAGAAGCCCACCAATCACTTATATATACGGTCCGAATTTCAAAGTTCTATTTTAACTAATAAATAAATGGCGGGCTGATACATGATCTCGTTGACATCCGGTATATACGATAGGATATGAAATTATAAGTCGAAACGCGTCAACGTATCGATAATTAGCAATGGCAATTAATTTTTCAAATTAATTTAACGGCTGCAGTCGTAAGTTGAAAAAATCACTTTATCTGCAGATAAATTAGTACTTGTGATTTGTACACGTCTGTAGAAGAGAAGTGAAAATAGATCGACGTATGTTTAATTAAGGATTTTTCGAATTTGCGGAATATCTCATACACACATCTTATTATTCAACATTTTTACACACGAAATATCTGGGGCTCTTTTTCTAATTATGCTGTTTTCGGTTAAACAGATCCATGGATCGTGGTTTGTTATCTGCTATTAGAGCATGTCATTTACTCTGTGGTTTTGTTATAAAAAGATGGCAGACACTGTGTATGGAGTTTTTTCGGTTGGGAATATTCCTATGCTTTAGAATTTCTATGGCTTCAAAATTTTAAGGTTTTAATAATAGGAAAATATTTCGGAAAAAATAGGGGTTAGCATATACTATAGTCTATTTTTTAATTAGGAGGAGTGTTTTTAAATTGAAGCGCCAAAAAGGAGGCTTGCTATTCGTCAGTTTTCGGGAAGAATTACAGTATGGAAATTTTACATCTTTACGGCCGCCATACTGTTACAACAGCTGTTGTTGTATACATCGTTAATTTTGTCAATGCGTTTCTGTTCAATTTTTTACGTTCAATTTGCGTTATAATAGTAAAATAATTCTTTTAAGAACTGAATCGACTGATATACTCTCCGTGTAAAACATTTTCATAGCGTTTTTCTTGGATATGGAGGAAGTAGCAAGCACCTCTTGATCGCAAATATCCCTGTTGAGAAGGCGAAAATTTGTGATCTTAGGACATCTATCTGTTGTTGTGAAGCTGAATATAGTAAATATATTCAAAAAATTATGTGCTGATAACCCCAGAATGAGGATTACTGCTATTAAAATAACTAATGCTGTAAGCCGTTACTTTGTGATAATCAATATTAAAACAATAAAAACACATTTACAACAACGTGATACAACAAAGTAAACGTGTTTTTATTGTATTACTGCTATTGTCGCAAGAATATCGAGTATGATGGGTTAGTATTATAATATGATACATTACCATCATTAGGTAATATATTATTATGTTATCTTGTTTTTAGGAGTGGCACGGTCTACTGTCTATCGTACCATAAAAGAATATAAGCAGAAAGGACAAGTTATCCAACCCAAGCAAAGTTCTGGAAGACACTCTTTAATTGCTGATTATGGTTAAAGCGTCAAGAATTCTATAAAGCAAATAATTCACAATTTTTTTTATAAAAATGAGCTTCCTACACTTGATAAAGTGCTGAATGAAATCAAACAGTGTGATGATTTGTCACAGATGAGCTGTTCAACATTATACAAATTGATGAAAATGATAAACTTTAGGTCAGTGCCAATGTTCTAATTAATATGCAAAAAAAATTGAGTATATAAGTACTCAAATTTATATTTTACATACTTTGATATGTTAGAATAAATATGATATATTATTGTAGGTATATGAAGAGAAATCGAAAGAGTGTTTTGATAGAACGTGATGATATAATTAGGCGAGAAGAATATATTTGATGACAATTGAAGATTATCATCGTCAAAATAGGCCAATTTATTATTTAGATGAAACATGGCTAAACGAAGGTCATACCAAACAATGAGTTTGGGTAGATGACAATATAAGAAGTCGTAGATACTTTTACTAAAAGCAATCCAGAATATCACTACGGACAATTGGAAGAAATGTGTAGGCCATGTGATTAATAAAGAAAGAAGAATGTGTGAGTTAGATGGGTTGGTCGATGATATAATCGAGCCATTTATTATATCAGTGGGTGAAGATAGTTCAAGTGAAATGGAAAATGATAGTGAATAATTATAAATTGTTACTGTTTCATATTGCTGTGACTCTTATAAATTTATATATAAATGAAATAAATTTAATTTATTCAATTAATGTGTAATTGAGAGTCAAGCACGCATCCCAGTGCTAGGCCTTATGCTAGACTAAGATACAATGAATTTTCTGCTGAAAAGTGGGTTAAGCAAAACTTTTACATACAACTAGCTCAGTTTAAAATAAATAATTCTCTCAGGGGCAGAAAATATGAGTTGATTCTCCAATCGATTCTCCTGCTCTTTAATTATCTCCAGGTCAGGTAAAGAAAATAAAATGCAAAATAAATCTTAACATCTAATTTATTAAAATAAATTAAAACAAATTCAAAATTTTAAGTTATACAAATATATATATATATTTACATACAAAGAAACAATATCTGAAACATTATTCAAATTTATACATCATAATTAATAAAAAAAAATTATAAGAAATAAAGTAAATGAAGTCATAACGTCGTGAAAAACTTATGTCTTAAAAATGTGAACGTGATTATTATGAATTATATTTGCCATCGATACGTGTAAACAATCAACATCTTTAAATAAAAATAAAATAAATTACACATGATGAATTGTACTGGAATATAAATAACCGAAAATTTACGCGATTTACTATTTGCGAACAAAATATAAACATTAAGGATATGGCTTTGCCCTAATTAGTCCTGTCCGGCGCCTTTTCTCGCTCCCAACACAGTACCATCAGATAGCAAATTCACACAGATGAGTATCCCAAAGTTCCACCCTACGAGTATGTCTTTTAACTCGTTGGACACAACCCGAACATACACCACAATGTGCTCACTCCTTAAGGAATATATATAAATTTTAAATTAAATAAATAAAAAAATGAAATAAAATAATGTCTTTGCGCATTCAATAAATTAACTCAGCCCTGATTAGTTCTGCCTGGTGCCTTTTCTCGCTCCCAAACGCAGTACCACCAAGACTAATTCGTGTCTTTCAAATTCACCAGGACTCCATGCTATGAATTAAATAACGACTTAATTCATTTCACACATCCCTGATGTATCATCCAACACGTTAACATTGAACGCACAAGTACAACAAAAATATACTTGATATACAGATAAGAAGAAATAATATATATACATTAAAAATAAACTTTACCTTCTCGTGAAATTCCAATACAAAACACCACTACAAACAAAGAATTTTGGTACACCACTATACACACATTTATAACAAATATTATTTAATCACCTTAACTCTTCGTACATAATCTCAAACTCATCCATGATAAATTTCAAAAACTTGTTCACATATATATATATATATATCCTATATACACATAAAACAAAATTATTAATTCCAAATCCCTTTGTATGATAAATAAAGTTGAAAAGAAAAAGTAAATTATACAAAAATAAAATGATTATGCTATCCAAAGTGGTCATTACAATCACTAGAATGTTTTGTCATAATGTATGGCATAGTACCCCTACATGCAAAACAAAACACTCTAGAAAAAGAAAATAGAAACGAAATTAAATAAATTCAAAATCCGAATTCATAAATAAAATTATCTTATACATAAATAATTATTCAAAAATAATTACAAATCTCAATGCAAAACACATTGCATGTTATTACAGAAAATATTACAAGTGTTGAATCTTGTTAAAAATTTTATAAGTGTTGAAAAATCTGAAAAAATATTCTAAGTCCGGATTTTAAGAATAATCCTTTTAAAAGAGGAGGGAGTGGTTTATCACCTACTTTCAAACTGTTTAAAGATAGCGGTTTGCACCAGCTGTCCCGGAAATTTTGTTCGTCAGCTCTTTTATGCCTAATTTTCTTTATAAAAACGTACGGCAATTCTCGGCATGTACGAATCCACCTCCAAAACTGCACATCGACGGTGCTGCTCTTATCGGTCACTTGGGAAAACAGCGCATTAACAATCCTTGAAAAAGGTAAACAAACATGTGAATATAAATTTGTCTACACGTTTATGACTCATCCATGCATCTGGCGAACAATATTGTTTTCGCCGGCCTACACGGTCGATCTTTGCCGGTGCCAGTATTCTTCGGGCGAGAAACACTTTCTCGTTATTGAAAACGTAACATTCAATGCGTAACTTAATATTATGACTTTATAAAAAATTTACTAAGATTCTTTTATTGTTTTACTTAAATAAAAATAAAATTTTGGCAAATTATTGATATAGTGAATATTTACATACACATCATAATAAAAATAAATGAAATAAAAATTAATTTAAATAAATCCTGAAGTGATTTTGATTATATTTATTTATAATCTACAACCCAACTCAAGATCACTGCAATATGTATATGCTATAATTAACATTTGTCTAAATTGTTGTTTACTTGTATATAATAATAAAAAATAGTGAATAATTATATAGTTGTTTTATATGTATATGCTATAATTAATATTTATCTAAATTTTTGTTTGCTTGTAGATAATCATATAAGAATAAGAACCATCTGTGTTTTCTTTTTAAATTTAAAAATATACAAATCACCTTTAAAACTTTTGATTTAAGCATTTCACTTACGATGATGATTCCTTTTTATTTCAAATTAAAATTATGTAATTTTTTAATGAATTTTTAATTAATTACTTGACTACAATTTATATAAAATCGTCGCTAGTTTTTAAACTGCCGCCAAAAAGGAATTTTCCAAAATTCCATTGTGTAAACGCGCCTTTTTATTTTACTCCTCCGAATTAAAAAATAGACTATAGTAGTTTGCAAAATTTTTTAATCTGTAGACTTACCCATCATAGAGTAACCGGGAATGATCTTTTATGAACTTAACATGAAAAATCGATTTTCAATTAGCCGTATATTATTAAGAATTAGACACAGCATTCGATGCAAATGAAAGTACAAAAACACAATTATGCGATATTTTAACAAGTTTTGTGAGAAGCTTCTACAGCATTGGCGTTAAATACGAATTATTATAACCTTAAACAGCAGTAAAAATAAATAAATATATTTATTTTTACTACTATACTGTATGTTCTGAAGCAGTAGCTTCAGAATATACAAAACACACTTGAATTACGTTATGAACTATTTAATAGTGTTTTTCCTTGTATATGGAAAGCAGGTTTAATAATTTTGCGGATTTGCGACTAATAAATGTTCCGCCTACTCTGCCAAAGGTTTTGGATAGGGTAGTGGTGCGTCAAATGTAATTTCATATATTAAGCTTTTATATTCCGATCATTTCATTCTGGATACAGGCCAGGGTTTAGTTGTGTTACAGGGTTAACTACAATTACTGATGACATTATTTCAACTACAGGTACTGGACTGGTTACAGTTTTCGTTCTGCTTGATTTCTTCAAGGATACTTGAAATAATTAAATATGAATAAAACCTGTGTTTTAGAAAATATGAAATGAGTAATCTGAAACATATTAAATATATTCCCAAAAGTCAATAACGCTTATTCCAAGATAATAACAGATATCTTGAATACACGCTTGAGAGACTGGGGAGTAGTGTTTTTATGCTAGATGACCGTGGCGGTGACCCATCGAACGATGAAGAAGTAGTCCTCCTAACATGGATACTTACTCTAAGAAGAGTCCGTGTGTTAGTAGATTTCCTGGCTAGCATCTTTAAAGTTGGTGAGTGTCTACGCTATATCAAGTTTTGCATCGATCGGGTTCAAGATCCGGTGTTGTAAAGTAAGCAGACTTGAATCGTTGAATAGGCCACTGTCAGAATGGCTTCCCGCGGTTCTTTGATACTGACCTGGAAAATCCCGAACCAACAAGCAATAACAGTACCACCTCAAGGTACTCTATACCAGAATGCTAAAAGAATGGATTTTGAGATGTGTATAAATTAAATGGTGGAGGAACTTTTCTAAGAATATTGCAGTGGAGGGGTTGCTCTGCAATTGAGAATATGATTACTAAGTCTTGTTTCGTGTCTTATACTACTGGACTATTCCAAGGCTTTTGATACTATCGATCATCGCATTCTTTCATCTATACTAAGGAGTATTGGCATGGGTGATAGTGCGACTGCCCTCTTGAACAATTATCTTACGAATCGTCGGCAGGTTGTTAGGCTGGGGACTAATATATCTGGTAGTCTCACACTCGCTCGAGGAGTGCCGCAGGGATCTGTGATTGGGCCTCTTTTGTTTAATATTTACACATCACAGTTGTTACACTGCATAAAGTATTGTAAATTTCATGTCTACGCCGATGACACATCATTCGCATTCACATTATTCGTTTCGTCCATCAGATTGGTGTTCTGCGGTCGAGAGTATTAACACTGATCTTCAATACCTCTTCGCTGCCTCCCCAAATCATTGCCTCCACATTAATCCGGAAAAGTCCCAGGTTACTTTGTTTGGCTCTAGGGCGATATGCCGCAACTTGAATAACGTTACAAAAATTAAACTTAATGATACTACATTACCCATCATCGAGAAAGTTAAGAGCTTGGGTGTTACATTCGATTACACTTTACGTTATCGAGATCAAATTACAAAGTATATTAAAAATGCATACATAAATTTAAAAAAGCTCTACCCGTACAAACACATCTTTAATGAGCAAGTCAAGAAGAGTTTAATGACACTTTCATCTTTTCATATTTCAATTACTGTTGCTCTCTATACTTGGACCGGATCACCGCGCTTCGTATTCAGAGAGTACAGAATGCTTGCCTCTGTTATATCTATAATGTAAGAAAATATGATCACATTTCCCATAGGCTGAATGATGCGGGCTGGTTGAATATGTATAACCGTAGAGAATATCTGACTTTATGCCTCTTCCACAAGATACTGCTTTACAGGACGCCGCCATATCTTTATCATAAAATAAGATTTAGGTCTGATGTTCATAATCTTGCCACGAGGTTTCGCGGATTAATATCTCCTCCAATGCATAGAACAGCACTATTTCAGAGGTTGTTCACGTACCTGATTTACCTAAAATATAACCAGGTTTCGTCCGAAACAACACTGTTTGAGATGTCTAGGTTTAAACGAGCGCTCAAGGCAAAATTCTTGAATGTGACGCACCCTTGATCCCTTCCAATCGAATAGATTACTGTTTCCATTTTTGCCTTTTTTTTGTGTAGCACGTAAGTACGAGTATGTATTTTCGTTGGTTATAGTGTAACGTATAGTTGCGCATGGTCGAGTGTTTTAGGATAGGCACTTTTATTTAATTAATTGTTCGAATTAGGAAGGTTAATTTAGCAGTGTTTTCTGATATTCGCCTTCAGCTTGCAAAATTAAAATTATATCTCTGTTTAATTTAATCTTTGATGTAACATTGTTTGATTTGATTTTACTTTATTATATTACACTACTGTTAGTGTTTTAATTGTTATCTATTATGTACCATGTTATTGATTTTGCAATAAAGTCATTTATTATTATTATTATTATTATTAAATACTGGTCTAAAAGGCGCCAAAAAAACAGAAAAGATCACTTAACACATAATACAATTATGTCAAAAAAAGGATTAGAAAGACTTTTTTTTAAATAAGACACAAAAATTACTGTACCTGACTAGGTAATAACATTTTATTTTCATCCAAAATAATTTCAAATCACACTTTTTTGTCAAAATTTTATGCCTTGTCTCTATTTTTTGGTACCTTTTTGAGTCCGGTTAATTATTACTAATGTTGAAAACTATAATAGAAGTGTGGTCTTTACTGCATTGGCGGAATATTTGACACATCAAATGCCTATTGGCTGTAATCATACAGTAATTTCGCGGGGTGTTTTTATACATTAAATAAAATTTGGAGAATATGGTTAAGGTCTAGTCTTCTTTTATTATGAGCCATTTCATCTAAAATGTCTTCAGTTTTTTACTTCTACATCCCTGTGGACGTTTAGGAGAGCCATACTATTGAGCCTTTCTTCTCCGGTTTTACTTCTTAAGTATGTTTTCAGTCTTCGAAGAGAGGAGAATGAATGTTTGCTTGAAGCGAGAGACACTAGTAACGTTGCACCAATCTCGAGGAATCGACTGATTGGCGTAAAAAATATCATTGCATTGCAATACTTTAGGGTTTCTATAATGTCAATTTGTCTGATTTAAATAGTGCGTGGAAATATGATTTTAGAAATTATGACAAGAAAATCAATATATTTTAATAAATATACCGTAAAAAAAGAAGATTTATTTCACCTCTTCCACATTTTCACCTCAGCCACGAAATCTTCAGCGGTACTTTCTATATCGTTAGGCCATTGCGATTCCAAAATATGAAATGTTCCCTACCTCTTTGCACCGTTGAGATTAATGCATTTATTTGAAATATTTTCAGTTTTGGAAAGCAGCTCGCGATGCTTTAAAAATAGTTCTTAGAGTTGCTTCAGAAAATGATCCAAGGCGTATAAATTGAACGTGTATAAATTGAACGTCGGTAATATTTTTCAGGTTCGCCTTCGTGATTATTCCAACTGGTTTGCCGACTAACCGTGGAATTTTAATTTTTACATCTATTTCTGCGGTAATTGCTTTTACTGTTTGAAAAATGGGTCTAAACGATTCTTCGGTATTCTCACGCATTTCATATACATTAGTAAACAAATTATTTGTAAAACCATCGCAGCTGCTCAAATCACAGTCTATTTGCTGCAAAACTTGGTTTAGATTTTTAGATAAAGTAGAAATGGGCTTTAGTACCATCTAAGTAATAATACATTGAGTCGAATGGATTACAGCCAACAAAGCTAGTGGCTTTGATACGTCACATCACAAGTTTTCACTATCAAGCTCTTCCAATACCGTAAAATCAACTGCAATATATCAAAGAATAAAGAAACTGAATCGAAGTGTTCTACCCTACGCCTTTCGCAAAATTTAAGAAACCGACATTTCTTTGAATTTGATCATGATTTAAGAATGGGATTTTTGAGAACTGTGCCTTTAGGGGATATTCGAAAAAAATTAACAGTTACTAGTAGCTGGTATTTTGCAAGAGCTTGCGATGGCTAAATTCAAACTGTGATTAGCACATTGACATGACATAAACAGCCTCCGAATATAACTGGATGACTGCCGCACAACAACTAAAATGTCCACTCATAGAACGCGCACCGTCATAACTTTTCAATGAAAATAAGAAAATTAAAAGAAAATTGTTCCAAAAATAACAAAGTACATAATTCACCTTGGCCCCTTAAGAATCCTCAGTCAAGGGGCCAATGTGAATTTTGTACAATGTTAAGTTTTTTTTTAATTTGTCGATAAGTACATTTGTAGAACCACATTCAGTAGTATTGAAAAGCATTTAGAATTATTGAAACGGCTAATAATTTTTCGTTGTATCATCTGGCCTGTTGTTTCAATAATTTTACTTTGGATAAAACTTACAGCTCGTCTTGTGACTTCATCATTGCAAATTTTATGTACAGTAGCACATTCTTCACAATTGACAACAGATAATTCACTTACGCGTTTTAAAACATTTCTTTGGAAGTATTTTTTAAAAGAATATTCATTCACCCATTTTCATAGAATTTATTAACGGATCTGACAACGTTATAACTACACTGTGTACTGATGAAGTGTAGATGAAACATCCAACCACCAAAAAATTCGTGGATCGTACGTGAAAAGGCTTTGTCTGTTAAGACTGTATAGTAGAGAGAGTACAAAACACCAGAAGAGAAAATACTCTCTTGCATTGTTTGATTGTTGTTAGTCATATTACAAAAATAAATGCGTAATCAATAATAGCTAATGTGTAGTAGGAATGCTTATAGATTTATAATATTGTTGTAACTTGATGGTTATTTTGGTCATGGATAGCATTTTTGGAGTAATTAGGTAGAGTTTGTACTACAGATACTATTCAGTCAACGACACATATTCCTTTTCTACACAACACTGATTAAGACTAAGGTGCAAGATCAGAAGCTACAATGGCAGTTTTATTTCCTATCTTTGTTATTAGTTATATTTGTTAATAAAGTCACTAAGTTTTAAAATTATTTTTGACACACAGCAATGGAAAATTCTTTCAATTTACTGCTACTTAATGAATTTCCAAGATTGTCACATTTCCAAATTTTAGTGAAAATTACACATTTATAACCGAAAAAGATTATAAAGTAACTCCTTTTAATTAAGTGTATGCATGCTGTGTGTAATACTGTCATGGCAACTGTTATTCTTGAATAAATAAAGCAACATGTTTTTTTTAGAACTTTCAAGGTCAGTGATTTGTAAGTAATACTGAAAAATATGCTGTAAAATGTGAAAATAAATAGTAAATTTATTATTGATTAGAAAAACCCGTCAAAACTGTTAGTTAAATATAATATGCACGAGATAATAACTGTGTAGTAAGTTTTGGGTGTCCTAAAATTTCGTATACAGATAATGTCTCCGTTATTTGAGTAGATTCAATGATGAAATACAAACTGTTTTAAGAATTCTTGCAAATGTCCACATGTTAACGTATATTATTATTCTCTTGTATTCTCGGTAAAAGAGCAAATATACAATATACCTGCAATCACAAAAGAAGTTATGAGGGAACATATTCGACAAACATTTAGAAATATAAATACTTAACGTTTAAAAATGAATTTGAATACTTTTAAGGTGGCCATCTCGCCCATCACAATTACATTGCAAACGTGTTGCGAACATATCGCACCAGAAATCGTTAGCAACCAACAAAAAGACAAAAAAAAATACGAGCATGATCTACAAACTTATCTCCAGGGGACTGGGTAGTTTTAGTAACGGAAGTTTGTTCGATTAATGTGGAAAATTGTTTTAAAAAACAGGAAGTTTTTATACCAAAAATCTGCTACTTTATTTCGTAATTACTTGGAATATATAGATAATTGCCAGATATTGGATAGCTTACCCCCTGGAGAAATAAATTCTCTTTCTTTTGATGCTTGATACAAAGCAATTAAGCGTATTTTATAGCTGTCTTGTGCTTTTAAATGTTTTCACCCGTAAATTCCGATTGATTTGGATCTAAGAGACATATTCTTATGGGAAAAGTAGATTTCGTTTATTATAATCAGGGTGGTAGGTGCAGCAATTCTTAAACAGAGGGCGCTGCGAACGATCGGTTATTGTTAGGCAAGTTGAGTGTTGCAAAATTTTAATGTCTACGGCAAATATCGGCTCGACATACTTGTATATTGCTTACTCTGTCATACTCAGTTACGTTATATATGTGTTTCAGTCAGGCATCAAAAGAGTAATCTTTAAAGAAAAGAAGGTTACAAACACATGCTCTTCAATTACAAAAAACCGAAAATAGAACTTAGGCGTCTCGGATTCTCATTTAATAATAAATCTACTGAAACTATCGGGCCAACAGAGTATTTCAAGTACCTATTGTTCAACCATATTTTACGAAAAATATTTATGTTTTGATGATTATGTACAGTGTATCTCAAATTACATGCTAATCTGAAAATACTTTCTGATTTAATTTCCATTTAATTTGCAGTCGATTTCCATAAATTTGCTTTTAATTTGCAACTATGTACAGTATGTTGCAACATACAGGGTGAGTCATTAGTAAGCCGTTTCTTTGATTCCTCCTTTATGTTTTAAATAAAAGAAAAAACAATTAGAGGAAGTTACACATTTATAACCGAAAAAGATTATAAAGTAACTCCTTTTAATTAAGTGTATGCATGCTGTGTGTAATACTGTCATGGCAACTGTTATTCTTGAATAAATAAAGCAACATGTTTTTTTTAGAACTTTCAAGGTCAGTGATTTGTAAGTAATACTGAAAAATATGCTGTAAAATGTGAAAATAAATAGTAAATTTATTATTGATTAGAAAAACCCGTCAAAACTGTTAGTTAAATATAATATGCACGAGATAATAACTGTGTAGTAAGTTTTGGGTGTCCTAAAATTTCGTATACAGATAATGTCTCCGTTATTTGAGTAGATTCAATGATGAAATACAAACTGTTTTAAGAATTCTTGCAAATGTCCACATGTTAACGTATATTATTATTCTCTTGTATTCTCGGTAAAAGAGCAAATATACAATATACCTGCAATCACAAAAGAAGTTATGAGGGAACATATTCGACAAACATTTAGAAATATAAATACTTAACGTTTAAAAATGAATTTGAATACTTTTAAGGTGGCCATCTCGCCCATCACAATTACATTGCAAACGTGTTGCGAACATATCGCACCAGAAATCGTTAGCAACCAACAAAAAGACAAAAAAAAATACGAGCATGATCTACAAACTTATCTCCAGGGGACTGGGTAGTTTTAGTAACGGAAGTTTGTTCGATTAATGTGGAAAATTGTTTTAAAAAACAGGAAGTTTTTATACCAAAAATCTGCTACTTTATTTCGTAATTACTTGGAATATATAGATAATTGCCAGATATTGGATAGCTTACCCCCTGGAGAAATAAATTCTTTTTCTTTTGATGCTTGATACAAAGCAATTAAGCGTATTTTATAGCTGTCTTGTGCTTTTAAATGTTTTCACCCGTAAATTCCGATTGATTTGGATCTAAGAGACATATTCTTATGGGAAAAGTAGATTTCGTTTATTATAATCAGGGTGGTAGGTGCAGCAATTCTTAAACAGAGGGCGCTGCGAACGATCGGTTATTGTTAGGCAAGTTGAGTGTTGCAAAATTTTAATGTCTACGGCAAATATCGGCTCGACATACTTGTATATTGCTTACTCTGTCATACTCAGTTACGTTATATATGTGTTTCAGTCAGGCATCAAAAGAGTAATCTTTAAAGAAAAGAAGGTTACAAACACATGCTCTTCAATTACAAAAAACCGAAAATAGAACTTAGGCGTCTCGGATTCTCATTTAATAATAAATCTACTGAAACTATCGGGCCAACAGAGTATTTCAAGTACCTATTGTTCAACCATATTTTACGAAAAATATTTATGTTTTGATGATTATGTACAGTGTATCTCAAATTACATGCTAATCTGAAAATACTTTCTGATTTAATTTCCATTTAATTTGCAGTCGATTTCCATAAATTTGCTTTTAATTTGCAACTATGTACAGTATGTTGCAACATACAGGGTGAGTCATTAGTAAGCCGTTTCTTTGATTCCTCCTTTATGTTTTAAATAAAAGAAAAAACAATTAGAGGAAGTTTATGTTTTTACTTTTAAAAACAACGTGAAAATGATTTTTTTCTGAACACGTGTTTTGGTCAAATATTTTCAAAAAACAATTAAAATTGAGAATGACATATTATTTAAAGAAAGTATTCTAAAATTATCCGATGAAATGATGTAATTTAAATTATTTGAGGATTAGAGAAAGTGTAGAATGGTGTATTATGATTAAACAATTTTTTGTTAAATATATATATATTTTCAAATATATATAAATCGTTGGTACGTTTGCGTTTGCGATCTTGTAGCTTCTGAACGACTTGACCGATTGAGGACATATTCACGCAATATATTTATTTTGTCGAGACGATGGTTCATAGCTAGGCAAGGATCCGATAAATGGTGCTGTAGTCAAGTTACTTAAGAAATTTATATAAAAAGCAAATTTGCGAGATATTTCAAAACGCTGCTATTCGATAAGAGTGAAAGTCAGTTGCAGACTGAAGAGTTCGTTTAGGTGAAGCAATTACATAGACAAGACTGATTCGTTTATTATTGCTGATATACTCCCAGTAGCCGAACATATCACCGATAATAAACGAATCAGTCTTGTCTGTCTAATTGCTTCTCTAAAACGTTCTCACCAGCCGTCACTGTCGAAAGTGTTATTTCCGGTCCGAATTTTGAATTTTTTTTCTACAAAAATATTCCAAATCCATGTTTAAATACTTTTATACTGTATAAAATGCATAATTTTCGAGATATTTTCAAAAAAAATTATATTCGATTAGAATAAAATTGCTAGGTACTTTCAGTTCGAATTTTGGAAATTTCTTATTACAAAAATATTCAAAATTGAGCTTTCAATATTTTCATACACTCGATATGTTTGTCTAGAATGCATGACTTGCGATATATTCGCAAAAGCCTGTTTTACGATCAGAGTAAACACCTACTTCCGGTAGGAATTTTTTTATAAAATTGTTTTCTAATTTACTCTTGATCACTTTGTTATACTTTAGATATTTGCCTAAAATTAGTAATTGACGAGATATTGCTATTATTTGTTTTCTTCACTGAAATGAAGTACTACTCCCGATTTATCGATTTCACTGAAAATATAATCAGATTTCCGAGGGAGATTATATTCCTAAATATACACTTCGGTATTGATGGCTTTTACCGTTTGGCCGCTATCATGGTCAAACAGTGAGAGAAATTTTTTTTTTGCAAACAAATACATTAATTAATTAACTCGAAAATTAATGCATAATGACGTATTTCTACACGCTCGCAGCTGACGTAATAGAAAATTGAAAAAAAATGTATGCAATGGTTATAGAAGTATACTTTTTGACAAAAGAACCTCAATAACTCAAACTTAAAAATTTAATGAATTAAGATCAAATTTCGGCCACTGGTCGACCACTAGTATTAATTATAAGGAATGTTATTTAGGTACCTATACAAAATTTTTAATCTATTTTCTTCAATCCTGTAATAAAAATTACTTACATATGTAAGAAATTTAATTCAATATTCTGCAGATCTCGTTTTTAATTATATTTTAGTAAATTATTATGAACGTGGGAAATCCACACTGTCGGATAAATTTTAGGGTGGTCTTTCAAATTTTTTTCCAACTGAATCGGGCATTCTAATAGCTGATACGGTATCAAAAGTAATACAAAGAAGGCATTTTATAATATTCAAAACTACTTTCTGAGCACACATGTAGATTTAACCTATTTAATTATATTGATTGTTTCTCTTTTTCGTATTTTTACACACACAATAGGCCTTGTGTTTCTTACATTGACAGGTTCACTACTTACGGGTTTTCTTAAATAAACAGTTCATTTTTTAGTTAAATTTGAATAAATACTTGGCGAGATACTTCTATAAAAAAACTATTTATCTATAAGAATAAAAATGTACTGCCTCTGTGAAAGTAGATTTTCTTATGCAAAAGTTGTTCCAAACTTACTTCTGAATACTTTTGTATCCATTGCACAGTTTGAAAAAACTAACCATTGACAACATACTCGGTAATTATGTATTTCGCGCTCAAGTGTTACTTCTCATATACTAATCTAATTCTTTCCACTAAGACATGGTACATGCTCAAGTTACATAACAAAACACAAAATTTACCAACTTTGCCAAACTCAAACCTACTCTCTATTCCAAATAATAAGAGAAATACCCATGGTGACCATCAAAATTGAATCAGCCTATATATTCCTTTTTCAAAAATGCAATAATCACTAAAAAATACCTGTTTATTATCTAAATCAAATAGATAAAGGACATAGATCTACATAGGTATTTACAAAACAAACATTATATGTAACAGTATGTTCCTATTATTCTTGTAAGGACGCAATTTGCATTTTTACAATTTAGGGTAAATATCAATGATTTCAAAATAGACACATATTCTATTAAATCGTGTATGAGACAAAAACTCTGTTTTTTTGTCTCATACACAAAAAAACAACGGTCTGGTCTGCCAGTCTCTGTATAATTTGGTTCAATCTAAGAGATACGTTGCGTTAGTAGTGCCATCTTTTATCCAATAAATTTGTTTTACAAATAATATCGCTGCTACTGGCAACCAGATGGCTAATTAAAATACAGTCACGTATGCAACACATAATACATGCCTAATGGTTAGAAAAGGATAGAGCAATGTGACGATTCTCTTTCTATTAGACGGCCACCTTAAGTTTTAGGAAGTGCCTCCATAGCCGGCGCCGGTCGCCGTTTTGTATGCATATTGGTGCCGGCTACGGCATCAAGAATTGCGGACGGCAGCCGGCTTCACGTATTGTTACCGACATATCAACATAACCTCTGTTTTCCATATTGCGCGCGTGAACGGCTTAACTTTTAGTGTTAATTTTCTTTAATTTATCTAAATTCGCAGGTATGTTTTTCCCTGTAGCTATGCTTTTTGTTAAAAACGATGTTCTTCTAATTGTAGAATGTTGAAAGTGGGCGATAAGTTTGAAAGTTACGAGAATTTCAACAAGCAGTTACAGAAATACAAAAGTGAAGTGTTCAATGATTACTGGATTAGAGATTCTAGAACCATCGAGACGCAGGCTAAAAGATATCCTGAAAGTGTGGCAGCTCAAGCAAAACAAGACTTAATTTACCATTATGTAAGAATAGCTTGCATTAAAGGTGGCCGAATGCACATTCCTAGGAATAAAACAAGAAACACATTTGCATTTAGGCAGAAGTGCCTAGCCGGTATGTTTTTAAAATTAACTTCTTGTGGGAAATTTTTAGAGATAAAGGAACTGAATGAAAATCACACTCATCCGGTATCACAAACTTTATTTAAAAGTTTACCCCAGCAAAGACTGAACATTTCAAATCAGCTTAAGGTTAATTTAGTAGCAGCATTGCAGGCTCGTGCCAACAAAAAAATCGTACAAAATAATATCATTAATGAATCCGGGTGCCTTGTGACTTTGAAAGACTTAACAAATCTAAACAGAAAACCACAGAACAGAATAAAGTTTGATGAATTTGTATTAATTTTACGAAGTACTTACAAATGTGACGTTCACATTAACGTTGATGTGGAAGCAAATTTGAAATGCCTCTATTTTCAAGATCCTGAGATGAAACATATGCTTGACTCTTATCCAGAAATAATTTTTGTAGATGGTACCTATTGTCTACACAGCAGTAGAGAGGCTACATATTTAATTATGGTTGAGGATGCAGAAGGAAGTGGTGCAATAGTAGCAGTTGGTATATTACTAAACGAAACGCAAGAAAATATCGATTGGTTCATAAAAACGTTCAAAAATTTGAATCAGAGAACATCAGATATAAAAGTGGTGATGTCTGACAAAGACAACAAGGAGAGAAATGTTTTTAAAGAAAATTTTCCTGACGCCTCCTTGCAGATATGTTTATTTCATACTCTACAAATATTTAATAGAGAAGTGTGAAGAAAATGGGATTATCCACCACAGAATGTGAAGTCGCTAAAAGTACTTGCAGAATTTAGCCTATGCTTCATCTGAGGAGTGTTTTCAAAAAACCTATTTGGAAATGAAACAGAATGTTCCTGAAGTCGTTATCGATTATTTTGAGAAAAACTGGGAACCCATTAAAGATGAGCGGGTATTGTACCTGACTTTCGCAAATCTGTCTTTTCTGAACAAAACAAACAACAGAATTGAAAGTATCAATGCCAAATTAATATCTGTCATTGCCAAATTTTCTAATCTGGAGGATTTCATCAACATTTCTTTTGTTATCCTCAGTTCTTCACGAGCAGATAGAAATATCAGAAATTCTAAAGAATATCATAAAGTTACTACCAGGGCATTTACGTCAGGTTCAGCGGAAGATTTGTATTCTAGACTTTTAACGAATTTCGCCTCTAAAAAGGTTCAACAGCAACTTGAATGTATGACTAACTGTAAAGATTTTCAATTTATTGAAGAAGAAAAATGTCTCGCTCCTACTAGTGAAGGTCTTCTAGAAGTAACACCTTATAGTTGTCAGTGCATGTTTTGGACCTTCGTCCAGTTACCTTGTCGCCACTTCCTCAAACTTCGATCTATGTGCAACCAGTCCCTATTTGATGAAAACATTTGCTTGCAACGATGGAAGAGAACCTAATTTGAATCACGTCACCCATTTCTTTCATTCCTCAAAACT
Organism: Amphimallon solstitiale; assembly: GCA_963170755.1. NCBI lineage: Eukaryota > Metazoa > Arthropoda > Insecta > Coleoptera > Scarabaeidae > Amphimallon > Amphimallon solstitiale. Next base: position 96,175,872 of record OY720676.1, on the reverse strand, counting down.
AGCCAGTTTGAAGAGACGCCAAATACTAATTCAGAACTTGAGGTTAATTTAGAAGTCACGAATGATTATCCATATAAATGCAGACCACTAACAAATCACCAAAAGTTCAAAATAATGAACGATGAATGTTTGAGATTGTCCCAGATATGCAGTGAGATTTCATCCGAGACTTTTTACAACAGGCTGAAATTCATTAAGTCTCTTGTTACAGAATGGTCCAATAATAGTTATAAATCTACTTTAGATAACACTAACGGTGAAATTGAAATTGATAACCTTAGTAGTTTCCCCAATAATGATGATAATGAGGCTGAGAAGGAAACTGAAAATCAGAGTAGCCCCAAAATGCATATGAATAGGAAGAACTTTGAAAATAACAATAACGATAATTCAACTTCGCAGTTAAACCAAATACAAGACACCAGTTCTAATTCCGTGTGCTGGGATGTTGACCGAAATTATGCCATTAATATTATAAATTTAAGCAAAAATCCAAGCACACAAGATAATCAATCTGGTGAAAGGTCTTCGAAATCAAAAGTCATCATAATTTCCGATGTTAAGGTACCTACTTAGTAAGTTCAGTGTTTTGGCAAAGTTTGTTAAAATTTTATTTTTTAAGATACCTACTGTGAAAATTAGAGGCCGGCCCAAGGGATGCGGAAACACAGTTATTGATTTTTTAAAAAAAAGAATATCTACTAAAGAATCTATTTAACAATTTTTTTTTAAAAATTAATCTAATTATTAATGTTTACATTTAGTTTTGAAATAAATAAATTATTCTCCTATATTTATAGTATATTATTTATATCATAATGTGTGTATTAAATATAGTATATTATTCAATGAGCGTGTTTTGACGGCTATAACCCACCAAGAGGACTTGCACTTGGTGTAAACATCTGAAACACGTAAATCGATAATTATATGTACTTTATCTACAATTTTCACGGAAAGAAACTGATATTGACATAGCGATTGAGTTATGACCATAACTCCATCGCTGTCATTATTATTCAACTGACTGAATAATCACTGTCATAACTTGCCAAAATCACCTTAGTAATTCATAGATTATGTGATAGTTGTAGATAAAATTTTAAAATTAGTTGGAAATTTTTAATTATAGGTAAGTATTGTAAAACAGGGTGGAGATTCAATCACATATGCACATAACCGCCAGGAGCGATACGGTATGCCGGTGCCGGCAACCATACTTAAAACCGGCGCCGGTAACAGTACGCAACACCGGCGCCGGCTACGGAGGCACTTCCTAAGTTTTATCTATTTTAATGTTCATATTTATGCTATTTTATTATTTCTGTTCCACTAATTACTCATCCATTCACGTACCAGTTGTTGTTTCTACACCTACTAAAATCAAGTTATTAATTTGTTTGTTTTAAAATTTGTGTATTGTTCCACATTCTACATATTTTTGAATTATACTGCTGTATTGGAAATAAGATATAACCATTTTATTTGTCATTATCCCAATACTTACAAAACTCAGAGCTTATTTTCAGAAATATTCAATATAAAATTATTGTTGTGAACCGAGAAGCAACATATTAGATGTCATCCATTCAATTGTCCATTTAGCGGCAAATATTAAGCCTCACTATACCGTATTCAAATAAAAAACATAAAGATGGCAAAATTATATCAAGAAACGACAATAGCTCAGTAATGGTCACTTCTAAAATAATAACGTATGTATGTTTTTGGTGCGAAATTTAGTAAGAAATGCAAAAATGAACCGATGTACAGGTTGCTCCATTTAAAAAAAATCAGTTTTAGACAAAAATATCTCATGTAACTTTAATCCTGCTTTCTGCAAATTCAATTAGTAATTGCAAAAAAATAAAATATGTTTGTATTAGGACCGCTTATTATGAACAACGCTACCAGAAATTCTATGTATGTTTTATACGGCCTATTCGAGAAATATAATTTTATAACATTGAATTTTCAGAAAAATGGTAATAAGTCGAAAACCCTAAATTTTAGGATTATACTGCTTTATAACTTTTTGACTAAGAATTATACGGGGAATACAAAACTGTAATAATATATAGGCTGTTCCATTTAAAAATCTATAACAATGGTCACCAAGCTACCAAGTTATGGAGTACACTATATAAAACAAAATAATTGTAAAAGGTGCTCGTAATAAGTGGCTATTATTAGAAGAAAACTCTTTTGAAATATCTTGTCTCATAAAGTCACAATCTGCCTTCCTCGCTAAAATTACTGTTTGTTAAAGTAAAAATCTGCCCTATAGTACATATAGGCATTGTGTGATAAGAAATACTGTATTTTGTTGGCTTAAAGATCATAACCATCTTGAATTATATACTCCAAAGAACAGTTTTCGTTTCAAACCGTGTTTTTTCCGGCTGAGTGTTGAATGTAACTAAACTCAAAATGATGCAAAAGGAATATAATTGACTTAAAAATAAATAAATTAAAGCATCAAATTAAAGTAAATATCTATATATATATAATTAAAAATAAATGATTACACGGGTAATCAGTCTGTAAACTTAAATCAAATTACTATTAAATTATTATTCAATATTCCGCAATACTGTTTATTGCTTCCTCAGGAATATTAAAATACTAAAATAAGTAATATTAACAAAAACAACAACCCACACCAAAGCGATTAAAAACTTACAACAATTCATTGACAAATTAAAAAAATCCAAAAACAGCATACACATGTCGGCTTCCAAACAGCGCGTCAAGATATCTAATAAATTCTATCGTGTTCACAACGAGACATTTTGTACATCTACGGTTAATCTAAAAAGCAAAACAAATGCACGGAGATCACTTAAACCAAAAAACAAGATAAAAATAGGAAAACAAGCTCTTAATTTAACAGAGAAACAACTAGTAAAACATGTGTACCCACATAAATATACATACACATAAAAATGCGACGCACAATTAAATATAACAAAAGTAACTACATTACTAGATAAGAAATTGATTAAAGGAAATAAAGCTTTACAAAGCATATTTTAAATCCTTAATGACTGATTAATATTACAATATATAAGACTTAAAGGGTTAACGTCAGACTTAAAATTTATAGCTTTATTATTAGTTATAATGTTAAAAATTTCCAAAAACAGTCTCTTTCTATACTTATTCTCCATTTCCAAAATGTTTACTCCTTCATAATCGAAACTGTGATTGTTTTCCTGGCAATGAATAGCCAGTGCACAAGATTTTTTGCCTAACTGAGTATCACCTTTGTGCTGTCATTCTATTTTTTAAAATTTGCGACGTTTGTCCAATGTACGTGCCTTCGCAATCCGAACAAGAAAACCCATACACCACATCACTCACAGATAGGTGAAGAATTTTATCCTTAGTATTTGTAAACAATCTACCGATGTTCAAAGCATTACATTCGGCTATCTTTAAAGTCTTGTACGGGTGGAAATGTAATGTCACCATTCGTAAGCAATCAAGGAAGGGCAATTTCTTGTATTTGATATCATAACCCACCACACCATTGTCCAACGGACCATCAAAGATATTCGATTGGTGGATTAGTTTTCCTAGGAGATGCCTAGGATAAACGTTGTACAAAAATATGTTAAATAGTCTCTTTAAATTCTCTTTAAGATTTAAATATTAACTAATATGGGATTCTCTGTTTTTGAAGGCTATTGTATTATTAATTTTGTGATTATAAGTGTGGTTGGGGAAAAGGTTAATGTATCTGCCCGATGATGTAGGTTTCTGATATCAATCCAAGAGTATTTTGGGGATGAAAAGAGTTAAATTTGGCCAATATGATATCCATCATACCAGAAGAAACCGCACATATGATGTCATCCACATATTTATATAACACAGGTAATGCAAAATGCAAGTTCTTGGTGACCTCATCAAGAAGGAAATTCATCACAATTTGTGCCAATATCGGGGTTAAAGGAGAGCCCATATGTTTTCCTGAAACTTGTTTGTAAAACTTATTATCAAAGGAAAAATAACAAGAATTGAAAACAAAGGAAATCACATAAAATATACTTTTTCTTGATGAGTCAGTTTGTTTTTTCTATTAATTAATTGTCAAAACTTGTGTAGGATGTCGGTCACTAACTGCAACGGAATATACTTAATACACCACTTAGATTATATGTGACAGAACTAGCTGAACTATTGGAGCACTGGTATCGATGGTTTATGAATTTTGGGGAGTGAGTATAATCTAGCTGGGATAGCCTTGTACGTGATCAAATGCTTAGCTATGTCTTCACTTATTTGTTTGCAATTTTTTAATTTTTTAATCAATTCATTAATAGTTCTCTGAAATTTTGAAGTAGGATCGCTCATGACAATTTTGTACGTACTCTCAATCTGTAACTGTTATTCGGTTTTAGAAATATACTTACTTCTATTCATGGCCACAGTGCATCCACCCTTATCCGTCTACACAATGTAAAGCCCAGGATTATTCTTCAGAAACTTACGAGTTTTTTTTAAATAAGTGTGTGAAAGGTGACGGTTTTGAAAATTTAGATTTGAAGATAAGAGTGGATGCGCTGTGGCTATAATACTAGTGACACTTCTTCTTTTGTCAATAATATCCGTGGATGTTCTTTTACCTGAGAGTTATGTTTTAATCTCGTTGGAGGTGGTGTCCCTATTTACGAATATTCCGTTGTTTATCCGTTGAATATTCCGTTATTTTAAAAATATTTTGTATTATACAGAGTGTTCGATAACTTGGTGGCTAACCATAGTTATACTTTTTTAAATGGAACACCCTATATATTATTGCATTTTTGAATTCCCCGTATAATTTTTAGTCAAAAAGTTATAAAATAGTATAGGCCTAAAGTGTAAAGTTTTTGACTTATTCTCATTTTTCTGAAAAATTTCAATGTTTGCACAAAATTATATTTCTCGAAAACGACGTATTAGATGGACAAATTTTTTTGCAGTATTGTTTACAATAAGAGGTCCTAATAGAAGCATGTTTTATTTTTTTACAGTTGCTAACTGCATGTGCAGGAAATTGGATTAAAATTAGATGACACGTTTTTGTATAAAAGTCAATTTTTTTAAATGGAACATCAGTTCATTTTTCAATTGTTTATTAAATGTCATGTTAGAAACATGTAAGACGTTAAAAGTTTAAAAGTGACTATTACAGAGTTATCGTCGTTTTTTGATATGCTTTTGTTAGTTTTTGCAAAAAAGTCATTTTTTTTTCAAATAGAACACCCTGTATATTATTTCATGTTTGAATATCTTATTAAATTTCATATCGAAAACATGTAAGACGTTAATACTTTGAAAGTGACTATTACTGAGCTATTGTCTCTTTTTGATATAATTTTGTAAGTACTATACTATTGTAACGAAACCAGTAGACATCCGAGCGACAATAAAAAGAGGTTGTAAATCATCTCGACGCGACTGGTAAACATCATAAACCAATAAATCATCCATTTGCGTTGTACTGCAAAGAGACAGAATGTCTGGCGAATGTTCTACAAACATCGAGAGGGAGATGGAGTTTACGCGAATGCTTCGAGATGTTTCGTATGTGTATATAAGGCGGCTGGGTCACCGATGGATGAATAATTCCCGAATAAGAAGTGGTCTCGTGCGGAACAGTAAAATAAATAGTTCCTTAAGTGGTAGTGCAATAAAGACATAAATATTACCGTGTCATATAAATAGAAGTGATATAAATACGGTAGTGTGATATAAATATACGGACATATTAGTAATAGAATTAAATACATGGTTAATTTAAATCGTAGTAGTTAAAGTGTGTTACATTAGTTTTACATTTTTATATTGTAATTAATTTTACGTGTATGAATAAACAGACTGTTTTAAATAAATAAATTGCAAGAGTTGTTTATTGCGAACCGGAAAACGTTACACTATATTAATTAAAACCACAAAACTGACAAAATTATATCAAAAAGCGACAATAGCTCAGTAATAGTCACTATTAAAGTATTAACGTCTTTCATGTTTTTGATGTGGAATTTAATAATAAATTAAAAAATGTTCCATTTGAAAAAATTGACTTTTTTTGCAAAAACTAACAAAAGCATATCAAGAAACGAAGATAACTCTGTAATAGTCACTTTTAAAGTATTAACGTCTTATACGTTTCTGACATGAAAATTAATAAACAATTTAAAAATGAACTGATATACAGGCTGTTTCCTTTAAAAAAATTGACTTTATACAAAAACGTGTCATCTAAGTTTAATCCAATTTCCTGCTCATGCAGTTAGTAACTGTAAAAAAATAAAACATGTTTCTATTAGGGCCTCTTATTGTAAAAAATACTGCAAAAAATTTTGTCCATCTAATGCGTCGTTTTCGAGAAATATAATTTTATACAAACGTTGAATTTTTCAGAAAAATGGGAATAAGTCAAAAACTTTACACTTTAGGCCTATACTATCTTATAACTTTTTGACTAAAAATTGTACGGGGAATTCAAAAATGCAATAATATATAGGGTGTTCCATTTAAAAGCTATAACTATGGTTAGCCACCAAGTTATCGAACACTCTGTATAATACAAAATATTTTTAAAATGTGCTCCTAATGAACAGCTATCACATGAAGAAAACCGCTTCGAAATATCTTTACTCATAAAGGCATAATCGGCCTTACCCGCTTAGATGACATCCTGTATATACAAATAACTTATTGACACAGATATTACTTTATATTTCAATAGTAAATATACATAATATACAACGAATAAATCTTTTCGTTTTTTGTTTCAAAACGCAGTGCTTATAAGTAAAACAAAGAGATATTTCTCCTGGAGAGCTGTTTTTATACATCTAATAAATTATTTTTTATTGTTTTGGAAAATTAGAATTTCCTATCACGTGATATCGGATTTTATTACACTTTGTTTCTTGGGGTTTCAAGCCAGGAAGAAGAGGAATGCAAGACCTTAAGGGGTGAAAAAGATCAAACGCTCCAGCGAGTATCAAAAGAGTGATTAATGACCCAGTAAGCCCGTTAATTCACAGTCAAACCCCGTTCGCACGTCCTCATCCCTACCTACACCCTCTTCTTCCTTAACAACTGGTAACTTTCAAGGCACGAATTTAAGTGATGAAGATGACTTGCAGAAAGATTCTCTCCTTTGTGCAAACAAGAAATTCTACACTAGTCTTGGTCACCACCATGATCGTAATTGTATTTCATTGAATCACGTGTATAAATTGATACACTTTATGAGTATTTGTTCAATTTTCATTAAACACACGTTATTAACATGTAGTAAAAGTACATTACGTGGATTCAAGAAAGAATAAATAAGTGCTTTAACTGTTTAAACAGTGAGTTGACACGTAAAATTAAGTAGAATATAATAGAATACACTATCACAACAATTACGAATTAGATTGTGAGCCGTTCTAGTTTAGCTTGTATGGTATGCTAAATCTAGACATTCTTTAAAAAAATCGAAAAGTGATGGCATGATATATATCGGATTAGCGAAATTGCGGTTAACACTTCAATTGTTGCTAATTACCACAAAACTTGACAGAGTAAAATAAGATATACCTACATCTATAAGTATATATACAGGGTGTCCAGACCATGCGATGACGGAAGATTACGGCTTTATTATTAAAGTTAAAGAAAAGTGTTTTAGACAAAAGTTGTAGCCACTCCTAAAATACATGTTCTAAAATTATTTTCAACTATACAGAGTGTTGCGTAAGCAAGTGACGATACAAACTTTTGTTTTTTTAAATGGAACACCCCATATATTTTGCCATACTTAGATGCTACTCTTAAAAAGAAGGACATGAATATAAACATGTGTAGGGGTATCTCTTACCGTTCTTTAGCTTTATTCGCAATTTTGTGTCTCAACATGTCCAACTTTCTGGAGACTCCGAGACGAAACCTGAAAGAATTTTTGAGATCTGTATAGGCAAGAAGTTTTCCACTTTCGTCAAGTTTAATAACTATTGTATAATCTATAATCAATTTATTTATTCTTAAATAAATGAATTTACAGGAATAACAAACGCAAAATTAATATTTACGCTTTTTTTTTTAAATAGAACACCCTGTATATTTTTCTTCTAAAGTACAGTATTTTTTATAAGCTTTTTAATGATACTATATTTTCCCTATCCACACTTAGTATTTTATAACTTATTAACTCTTACTGTTAAAAGATTCTAATTTTAAACGAAAAAAAAAAAAGAATATAAGTTGCTGTCAGCTTTAATTATTAATAACAACAAAGTACTACAACATATTGAAAAACAAAAAATAATATTTATTAGATTAATGCAAAATCTTAAATAAATAAATAAAATGCAAAAGTATAACATATTTATAGCAGATGCTCAAAAATTCCACCGTCTTGTTGAATGCACAATTCGAGGCGGCGGCGAAAATTGTTTTTAACATCAGTAAGCGTTTGCTGTCCAATATTTTCAAAAATGGCCATTATACGTTGTTTCATTTCATTAGGTGCGGTTGGAATGTTTCGATAAACCTGTTCTTTAACATGTCCCCAAAGAAAAAAATCAATAGGAGTTAAATCAGGAGACCTTGAAGGCCAAGCTATAGGACCCTCCCGACCAATCCATCGTTCTTCACACCAGTTATTTAAAAGTTTTTTACACTTCTATGAAAATGTGGTGGAGCTCCATCATGCTGATACCACATTATTCTTCGTGTATGGAGATCGATATTTTCCAATAAATTGAGTAACTGATGTCTTAAAAAATTTTCGTATATGGCTCCTGTTACCGTTCCTTCAAAGAAATAATAACCAACAACTTGTAAATTAATTATGCCACCCCATACATTAATTGACCATTGATGTTGAAAGTCAATTTGTCTGACCCAATGGGGATTTTCTGTTGCATAATAATGCACATTATGTCTATTAACTAAACCGGTACTTTTGAAAGTAGCTTCGTCACTAAATAAAATCGAAGATTGAAAATTCGGATCCAAATTCATTTTGTTTAACATAATGTTGCAAAAACTTAAACGATTTACAAAATCATTTCCACGAAGGTCCTGATGTAATGACATATGGTAGGGATGGTACTTATTTTTCTTTATGATGCAATTGATAGTACTCCTGCTTATTCCAGTCTGGATATTCAAATTTCGTGTACTTACTTGAGGATTTTTTTCCAACGATAACAAAATATTTAATTCATTTTCCTCATTAGTAACCCTTCGATTTTCAATCTCCTATTTGGAATAACCAATATTTCCAGATACTTCAAAACGTTCTTTTAATTTTGGAAATGCTTCGATTCTAGGAGGTCTTGCATTTGGATAACGTTGACAGTAAATCCTATTAGCTAATAAACAGTTTATTTCGCTCTCACTCAATGCGTAAATCATATTTACCATTTCATTTTTCGAGAAATTCATCGTAAAATTAAATACAATTATCAGCGTTATTTTGTAAATAGTATAATAAGTAATGACAGACATAAAATTCAGATATTATTTTAATTAAAAATTCACAGGTGACTACGATTTTTTTCGTTTAAATTTAGAATCTATTAATAATAAGAGTTAATAAGTATGGATAGGGAAAACATGGTATCATTAAAAAGCTTATAAAAAATACTGTACTTTAGAAGAAAAATATACAGGGTGTTCTATTATAAAAAAAGCGTAAATGTTAATTTTGCGTTTGTTATTCCTGCAAATTCATTTATTTAAAAATAAATAAATTGATTATAGATTATTAAACTTGACGAAAGTAGAAAACTTCTTGCCTGTACAGATCTCAAAATTCTTTCAGGATCAATTTATAAGAAGAGCCCACAGAATTTTATGGTAACTGCATTCAATGCAATAGAAAAATATCAAAAATACCTTTAGAGATATTTGAAGTATAATTAAATCAGTTATTGTTTGCCAAATGCTACTATAGTTTGAAAATAACACGCATATATCAGATTTGCACATCTAAATTGTTGGTTTATTATTGTTAAATTTATATATATTAGTTAGTGCTTATGCTTATATTATGTTTGTGTTGTTTGATTCTTATAATTATATTTATACTTGTGACTTTACCATTTATATAGTCAAATGAACCAATAAATATTATTCTTGGGAATGTGGTGTTTTTTGAATTAAATATAATACATTTTATTTTAACGTTTCAATGTATTTAATATCTCTTTCAAAACATAGAACATAGATCTTGAAATTTTGTCAAACATTATTAAAAATACTATTCTATAATAATTTTTGATTGTTAACAAAGATTTAATCAAAGAATTAGAAAGATTATTGTATAGTATAGTAATGCATTACAACTTATGTTTATTTTAAACTATAAGAATATAACTTTGAACGGCTCTAATGCTTTTATTGCACCACCTGCGGCAATAACTCATTCATACGTTGCAAATAGGTAAACCGTACCCGTTCAATAAAGAGACCAGGTATAATAATTATCGCATTAGAGCCGTTCAAAGTTATATTCTTATAATTTGAAATAAACTATACTTTCAAGTTTAATATTAATTAACAGATTGAAATATTCTTCTTGAGTTGGAGGAAGAAAAAGAGTCAAATATTTTTATTGGTTGCTTATTACTTTAAAGATAAATTTAATTTATTTCTTATTATTTTCGTGACTTTATATTATTGAATAACAATAAAAAACAAATAATTAAAACACTTTTAAATTGAATATTTAAGGACGGTGAACTAACATCCAGCGATTATAAAATTGGTATTGCTCCAAATAGAAAAAGAATGCATTATTTTAGAAAAAAATAAACTTATGAGAATATATTTTTGCGAAGAATGGGTTTCTCAATACACAACATGATTTATAAAAGAATGTAATATTTTAAACGGTGCTAGTATATTAAAAAATAAGATTATTTGTGTGAATGTGCCCGATATTTTAAAATTAGTGAAATTGGCTTTGTTTTAAACTTCCTGATTTTAACTTTTCAAATCCAAAAATTCATTAAATGTTTTTGATATTACGCAACGTAGTCATTTAGCGGTGTGTGTCCTAGTGGTTATGAAGAGTAATCAGTGAGGAACCCATTGAATTGTTCAAAAATGATGGTAGATTAGAATCCCATGTGCAAAATACTTTTTTTCCTCTAGGGTAACAGCGCAGAGGTGTAATAACAAATTCTTTAAATGAATTAACACTTAAATTATATACTATCAGGTTCTACTAAATAAACGTAGGAAAGCGTAGGAACTCCTGAACGAACTGCACCACAGCAAAAAGAAACAATAAAAATTAATTTGCCGTTTAGAATTGTCTTTTCGTAGACAAGTACTATTTTTAACACACCTTTTTCTAATTTCAAATTTCAGACAGATCATTGTATTGCATAAAAATATTTTACTTTTCAAACAAAATGTTATTATTTCTCAAGTTTACGTGTTACATCTATATTTTTAAATTTCAGGTCCACGTACGAGAAGAGTAAAAAAGCCAGGAAGCAAAACAACTGTAACGCCGGAAGAGAAAAGACCAAGAACAGCTTTTTCCGGGGCGCAACTGGCTCGTCTGAAACACGAGTTTGCGGAGAACCGGTACCTCACGGAGAGGAGAAGACAGCAGTTAAGTCAGGAGCTTGGCTTGAATGAGGCCCAGATAAAAATATGGTTTCAGAACAAACGTGCAAAAATAAAGAAAGCATCCGGTCAGAAAAACCCTTTAGCGTTGCAGCTGATGGCTCAAGGCCTTTACAATCATTCTACCATTCCACTTACGAAGGAAGAAGAAGAACTACAGGAAATGCATGCGAAGAAGTCTTAGTAAGTTGGCTACCGGACTACGGAGCGGTGTTTATTAATATGTTAGTTTTTGTGTAATAAGTTCGTGATAATTTTATGCTTCCAATGTAATAATTTTATTTCAATGTTTGGTAAGCAAGAGAGTGCGAATAAATTGATTTTGAATATTTATTATTTTGAGTTATTGTTCGTATACATGTTCATACATTTATGTAAGTGTACTGACGTAATTACTAACATATAGTTTCAAAAGCCTCAAATTTATTGCTGAGTAAATTAAAACCGAAAAAACATTTTCTCAACAAATTTTTATTATGCACAAGTATATTTAAATAGTTTATAAATTATTTATTTGTACTTCATATTGTAATAAAAATATTTCTTTCAACAAACAGATCATTAGTTTTAAAATAAGAATTAGAATTCAACATTGAATTTCTTTCGTTTGAAAAATTCGATATTCTTGAATAAAAAGTCTTTATGTCGTACAGTCTTACTTTAAATATATTACATTTTAGATGGAAATACGGCTACATTAGTTACTTCTAGATTCAATTGAAAGAAAATTTGATAGCAGTCAGCTGGAGAAGATAAACTTTACTCTTTTCATGTTATTCCAGCTTTATTAATAAGTTATTGTTTCCTCATGAGCTCGTACAAAATTGTAGACATGCCATAAACATCAGTTTTAGCTAATACTGTACACACACAGAAATACATATGCATACAAACACAGGGTGAGTCATCTAAGATAGTATAGACCTAAAATCTAAAGTTTTTGACTTATTCCCATTTTTCTGAAAAATTCAATGTTTGTATAAAATTATATTTCTCTAAAACGACGTATTAGATGGACACAATTTTTTGCAGTATTGTTTACAATAACAGGTCTTTAGAGAATCATGTTTTATTTTTTTACAGTTACTAACTGCATGTGCAGGAAACTGGATTAAAATTACATGACACGTTTTTGTATAAAAGTCAATTTTTTCAAATGGAACACGCTGTATATTATTTCATTTTGAATTTCTTATTAAATTTCACATCAAAAACATGTAAGACATTAATACTATAAAAGTGACTATTACTGAGCTATTGTCTCTTTTTGATATAATTTTGTCAGTTTTGTGGTTTTAATTAATATAGTATAGTACTGACAAAATTATATCAAAAAGAGACAATAGCTCAGTAATACTCACTTTTAAAGTATTAACGTCTTACATGTTTCTGACATGAAATTTAATAAACAATTCAAAAATGAACTGATATACAGGTGTTCCATTTAAAAAAAATTGACTTTTATGTAATTTTAATCCAGTTTCCTGCGCATGCAGTTAGTAACTGTACAAAAAATAAAACATGCTTCTATTAGGACCTCTTATTGTAAACAATACAGAAAAAAATTTTGTCCATCTAATACAACAAAAAATATTGTACAAACCACTTGCATGAAGATATATTCCACGCATTCGCGCAATTAAAAGCTCTTGCTTCCCTTCGGTCGCTCGTGCTTTCAAATTGCGCTCATGCGGGAAAATAGTCTTCCCGCACTTGGTTCGTCAATAACTATTACCACCTTCGACTCTATCATATTGCCATAGTATTATAGATTTCATAGTGAAGAAAAAACTACACTAGATAAAGCTAGTTATCTCGATAAGCTTAAATAACATTAAGACTGCTGACATAGCAGAAGAAAATAAAAAGAATCTTGTTTTATTTTGAGATACAGAAATAATTATGTTTTATGTGGTTTTACATTGCTTTTTTTCACATGTTATTTTTACTTTTTGTGACCGACATTTACATGCTTTATGTCAAAACTTTTGATCGGTAGTGTATTTCCTTAAAAGAAATTATCATGCCAAAGGGCCATACTGTAAATTTCTGAAATTATTTAATTTAAACTATGGAATACAAATATTAATTATCTTACTTTAGAGGCACGTCGATCATTTTGTAAAATAATATCCAATTTGGGCTGCAAATTGAAATTGAAAAGTTGAATATTTCTGAATCTATTCCGATTACATGCAAAAGTGTTGCATGTAATCGCAGCATAAGTATTTTATTAAAATTGTTTTTCAAAATTGCTTTATGACTGCACAAATTTGCTTTTTCTTGACACAGTTATAGTAAAGAGAATTATTCCTATTTAGATATTAATGTGACATCAATTTCAAGAAAATTGATATGTAAAATAATTGCTATTACATCTCGAAAGTTAAATTGCTCTGATGAATCGTAATTATGTAACTTTATGATCTGTTTCATTAATATTATAAAAAAATGTACGACAAACTATTTAAAAATGTCAATTTCAAATACACGCTGAAAAGGCTTTTAAAACTTTATGGCATTTGTTATAATTTTTAATATTTCGAATGTACAAGTCATTAAATTATTAAATGTAATAATAAAAACTAAGTGCATTAAAAAATACAGCTTCCCAGATAATTGTTTTCAGTCGATTTATTCTCGCTCAAAGTGAAGTTGTTAGGTGCAAGTTTGCAAAAGAGTCAGACACAGGTCATGCAACTTTTTTCATTGTCCATTCTCTGAGTATTGTTGACGTCGCGCTGTTTCTTTATATAATTTTGCAATTCTCGGATCCACGTGTCACAAAAAATAAATTAATGTACCATTCATTTGAACACAATTGCTCGTATGTGTGGTACTGTGTACGTGCTCTCCGACTGGGAGTTTTTTTTTAGCACGCAGTGTTTATTTCTTGGTTTCTCATTGTTAACAATGAAGCAGTGCCATTATTATTTTAAAGTATTTCCCAAAATCGGCACTTCCTTGCTAAGTGAGCGTTGAAACATGTCCACCACGTGCATAAGAATTTTGAACGATCGGTTCTTACCATTACATATTTTTTTACCATTTCATGTAAGATGAAGAGGAGTCCCCTTTTTTTTGGGTTAGGTACGTTGCCTTTTTAATGTTCAGATAAACTTTATTCAACGAAATCGTGCAAATTTAAATAATTGGTTAATGAAATACATGAAATATTCAATTTGTTTTCTAATTATAACAATTATAATTATAATTGATTAGTTTCGTGTGAATAGAAAAATTCCTAAATATAAATTACATTTAAACCGTGTTTCAACTACGAAGACCCTAACAAAAAAAATGTAATAGGCGTTTTTATAGTCTTTTCAAACTTAATTACGAAACCTAAGAATGTGGTACATACATACATGATATACATGTCATTGACTACATTCAAAAGTATGTAAAATAGATATTTTATCTAAAATAGTCATAATTGCAAATATTTTTTTTTGTATTTCCATTCGTCTCGGAAAAAAACAACCTTCACAATTCGTATAGGTCAGTGTTTATTGCTCTAACGAAACGACTTTTTTCATTTCTTTATTTTCGTATTACTCTACACGGCGATTAACTTGCATATGTGTGGAGCTCTCAGACGGAAGTATGTGAATCCATTCTTAACAGTTTAGAGATGTTTAGGAAAAAGTTATATCTATCAACCCGTGATTCTTATACATAATATAACATACATTCTGTAAAGTTTGGTGAATAAACGTTAAAATCTGAATTTCATGTTCTTATCTATACACGTGGTATCTATATTAACAACAATAAATTAATTTATCTGCTTTAGCCTCAAATAAAAAGGACGGCTAGTAGAGTAGTAATGCATATAACTAGTCCTAAAGATGTTAAAAATAAGCCGTGATAATGATTATAAAATTTAGAAAAAAGTATTTGTAATTGTTTAATAATCCCTTATCTATATATAAATGTAAAATGTAAGTATTATATTTTACAGTAACATATGCCAAAAAAGTGTGTCATCCTCTAGACAAGCACAGTTTTCTTTCCCCAAGTTAATTTTTTTCAGCTTCAGCCATACCAACATCTGCCAATATTTTTCTCTACCACACCAGATTTTCATTATACCAACCTGTTGTTCCATCAGATGACGAAAACTATTTTCTTTTGCCTGGAAGATTTCAACCTACTTAATTCATTAATTAATTGTGTTCTTTTTACATGAATGTGTTCGTGCTTGGATATCCCATCATTCTTTTTCAAACACTTTTGCCAAATTCAGAAAATAATTTTAGGTATTCTTCTTTTTTGATAACTGTTACCTTTTTTTTTGCAAGGCTTCTTCAGCCGCGTAAAAGCCGTCGGGTAAAGAACTGTAATCTTGAACTAGCTATGTAACCTGTACTTTGTGACGTGCATAAGGAGATTTTACTTTTAGCCAGTAAGAAACAGCATGAATTACATGTGAACGTTGACTTTTGCAACCATCGCAGAAACATTTTGCTATTTTTATGTTTTTGTAGTTTAAAAAATGCCTGTAATTTAGAAGGGTAGAATTAATTTTGACTGAACCTCTTTCAGCTTGATCTTCCGTTCATGTGTAAAAGGTCCGATATCTTGATTTAACCCCCATTGCAACAAAAAAATACGAATATTGATGGGAGTCTGAAATAGGAGTGCATGGTAAAGTTTGCACCTGTTGTCTGTCAAAATATAACGTATTTTAATTCCTAAATTTTTTTGGTTTTGTGCATGTCTTCTTTTCAACGTTGATGTTACACGTGAGACGGGCACATGAAGAACAATAATTAGCTGCAGGAGAACTGAATCCTATAAATTCTTGACGCAAATGTTTTATTTTTCATGACATTTTAAATTATATATTTTTTGCGGTTTTACAATGTTCAATTCACAGGCTAATAATTTTTTTGTGATATTGCCCGATTGCAATGGCTGTTAGATCCCCAATCTTTTTTCTGATACTTCGTCTATTAGCTTCTAATTTGTAAGAAGACTGCATGATTTTTTTGGTGCTTTGGATGGTTTTTACATCAGTATTATGCGATCTTCCATAATACCCAAACTGTTGAGAAAATCTTCTAACATATTCTTATTGATTTACTTTCTCTGGCTCTCAGATTGTACGCGATATTAAGTCACAAATTTTGGCTTTTTGATTGACAGACCGATGTCTTACATTACATAGTTTTACATCCTGTCTAGTTTTGTCAGCAATGCAATAGATTCTTTTACGCATGCATCTAATATCATCCCGATATTCTGGATTGATTTCCTTGACTGGGAGGAAAATTTTCTGTTTGTTGAACTTTAGGATAGGATTTAAAAGCAACTTTTTCTCACCAAGAATCTATTCTATTTCTTCTGCTTCCTGCATTTATAACAAAATTTGGAATGAACAGGTTATTCAGTCACCAAAGCAAAGTTCACATTTCACGTTAAACACGTAGAAACACACAGTTCTACTCTACTCTGTAACAGCTGACTCTAGCACCATTTGCACTAAAATATTAAGGCAGAGATATCAAGTGGATTTAATTATTAAGTTTGCTTCATTGTAGGATCATCGCATTTACCTTGATTTAGAATAGAATACATTTAGCTTATTTTACAAGAAAAATGGATTTATCTGATTTTGCCAGAGCGCTCCACATATATTTACCTTATTAAAACAGATATTATTTCTATTTTCTTTATATATTGCAATACTAAATGCAATAATATTATTTATGATTACGGTTCATAGAAGTATTTGCACATGAGATGATATTGCTATTTCAAATATGAGAGTTTTCAGTGGTGATGTGCAAAGCGTTTTTTAAAGCTCAACTTTTGTCTCCCGATTGAAAGTTAAAAATTAAACATCGCCTGGTAAACATCTGCAGTCATATTTTTTCCGAGTACTTCTTGAATTGCCCAGTAAATTAACTTTAGCTTGCATCAGTACAAACATGAAAATGTTTTATACTTTTTCTGATTTCGAGTAGATACTACTGGAACAAATTCGATAATAAATATATTTAAATTAATTCAGAACATTTTGTACTCTTTCTACATTATGGGCCTACGTGTACATTTTTAAACTTAAGGATAGAAGTATCTTTGTTCCTTCCATTTAATAGATAAAGTATAAGAAGCCAGAAATCCATTATTTCTCATAAAATTGAATACCTGAATACAAGTCAGATTAATTTGAACGCAAACAAGTAATACTTATACAAGTAATAATGGCAACAATTAGAGCTACATATATCTTTACAACTCATGATTCTAGATCCGTAACTAACTTGGGAAATACATACATTGAATCGAGCGCGTTGTTCTTGAAGCCAAATATTCTGGTTTCGTTATACAAACCGAAGTATAATATAAAACACTTTTCAGGTATTTATTTCATTAACCATAAAATATAAATTGCCACGATTAGTGCATAATAGTATATATTATATGGTATTGTATGTTAAACATGTAAATGTAATGGTAATAATCAAATACATATACAATGTTATATACCAATGAACTCTTTTGTGGTCATCCATTTAATTTCAAGTAGGCATATACTAAATCTTCGAACATTAAAATTTGTTGTATGTATGTATATATGTCTTATATGAGAATCACCTTTACGACATATTCATATTCATTTATTCAAAAGGGACGCCTTTTTAGAAAACAAGTAATTTAAAACTCATTTAAATAAATTATGAATGAGAAAGAAATGATAAAAGCAATATTTATTTATTAGAAAAGAAAATTTATATATATGATGATATTAGACATTAGAATTTTGTATATTGAATATTTTATTTGTACATAATAAATATTAAAAATAACAATGTATGTATTTATAGATAAGTGATTTTATTAAAAACGTCTGTGAATTTTACTTGTAAATGATTATTTATATTCAATGAGGAGAAAGAGACAGATAAAATAATAATACCTTAAGTATATTAATAGCTGAACAGAAACTATTGTGTACCTACACTGTTTATATAGCGTCTTAGAAAAAAAGTATAACAATGATAATGTAACATAGATTGTAAATTTATGCAATAAAAATGATATACGAACGTGAATGTGTGTATTTTATTTCACAAATTTAATGTTATTATTTAAATTATCTCATTTGTATACATATAGGAAGTATAGTAACAATAATACTGCATTAATAAATGTGTGTGTAAATTGACTTATGACAATTACGATTCATTCCTCTTAATCAATGAAATTGAACACTGAACGAAGTAGATCATGTTTCTATTCCAAGCAATATGACAATAAACGAGGTTGAATCAACAACTGCTTATGAGTTGTAGTAGTGCTTAAGCGTTTTTACATAGTTCACTTTTCATAAATTTCGCGCGATTTGTGAATCAACCGAGATGTAAATGTTAAAATTATTGAAAACAGTCAAGGTAATATTACACAGTATACTTTGATTAAACCAGATGGTTGAATCAATAAAGTTGTAAATGTCAAAAGATTGTTCAATACGACTAAATTATTGAAAATGGTAAAAGCAATCTTACTCATTACACTCAGATGAAATAAGATACTTGGATCAACTAAGTTGAATGTGGGTGGACATGTGTTAACTGTGTTCAACCCGATTTATCAATGAAATTGAGTGGTGGATTGGTAATAACAATTTTGCCCTTTACTTAAAGTAGTTTTATTTATAAGTGTTGAACATAGATGGATGATTTTCAGTATTCTTGAATTCGTTTCACTCGGTTAAAGAATATAAGAAATATAACCGACTGACTTTGTTTGAAAAACGCTGTTGAATCAACCAGGTGATTGATTTAAGAAAAGGCAATACCATACATTATGTATTGAACTTGATTGGAAATGGATTAGAGATGGGTAGTTATATGGACGTACTCCAACTGTACAGTTTATTACCTGAAATAATTAACAAGAATTTTGCATTGATCCAATTGCAAATATGTATATACTTCTTAATCGTTTTATTGGCGCATGAGAAGGTAGTTCGGATTTGCAATATATTTTTGGTGGAAATGTTTAATTTTCAGGGCGTGTTTGAAGTAAAGTTTTGCTAAATTCAACCTAGCTTCTATTATTTATTATGAATCTCGTTTGTGAGTATAGTGAATGAGAAAACGAACTTTTGGGGTTGGCAGGAGCATGCTTTTCTTTCTCCAAAGTTAAAAGAAAACAATCATTTTATCACTGTATTTTTAAATTTTGCAAAGCAAAAGTAGTAGACATTAGCACCAGAAAAAGTTATATCTAGAAGTAACGGGTGTAAGCTATCGGACCACTTTGAAACGTTTCCTTCGAATACATAAACACAGTTTTAAAGAGTAAAGTATGGCGATATGTTACCATGGTTACTTACATCGTATACAGTGAAATCTCCTTTGGCCGGACACCTACGGGACCAACAAATTGGTCCGTTCAAGGGAGTTGTCCGCTCAAGAGAAAACGAAGGCAATCAATTCAAGTTTTAGTTATAATGATTAAAATAACGTTTGCTCATAGAAAATAACATTTAGTTAACTTCAAATACAATAATTCATAAACTATAAGTAATAATATATGTATTATATCGCTGCTTACACATAAATGACATAAATATATGAAATAAATAATAATGCTAATATGTAATAACAAATAAAACTAAATATGTATGTATGTATGTACATATGTAGGTACATATCTTATAGAGATTTGCAAATTTATAACCAAGAGCTAATTATTTTAAGAAGTCTAATATAACTGCTTTCTTTTACTTTTCTCTTTACTAATGTATTTTCTAAATAAATTTCCAAATTTGCTATTAGCTGTAATGCTCCAGCCTCATCATTCCTTTTTGCAAATGTTTTTAAGGATTGTGTCTTCTTAAGCGCTTCTTGATATGATTTCATCGGTTCATAGTCAATTTCTGTTTCTGAATCTCCCTCAGATTGGTCCGTCCACTGTTTCGACATGTTCTGTCATAGGTGTTGGTGCATTAATTAAAATTTCCGTTGTATCATCCTCAACTGCTACATTGTCATAAATATTAATGAAACCGTTAGCATCAGTGTTAAAACCACATTCCATTATTGCTTTAAGCATTTCTGCTAGCATTGATAGCGGCAACTCATCTTCCACATCATAGCTTTCATGATCGACGTAGACGTAATTGTGTTCTAGTGAAATTCCGGACTTACGACAACAATTCTGTATCGTAGATGAAGAAACTTTATTCCACGCATCGTGAATAAAATAGATAGCATCTAAAATGTCTATGGTTTTTGTTAATTGAAAAGCGGAATCCACAGTACCAATTTTTGACAGCTTTAAAATTGCTGTCATGTAGTAACTTTTAAAACATTTTATTATTCCCTGGTCCAGGAGTAGAGAGACATATGTCGTGTTTGGCGGAAGAAATATTATTTCAATATTTTCAAACTTGACATCCCGTGGATGAGATGCCGCGTTATCCAGAAATAGTATAATTTTTCTTCTTTGTACACCTACTCTATGCTCAAATTCCTACAACCATTCCTTCATGATGTCACAGGTCATCCACGCTTTCCTATTTGCTTTATATGTGACAGGAAAAGATTTCACATTCAGGTCCTTGAACGCCCTTGGCTTATTTGTTTTCCCAATCACAAATAGTTTCTCTTTTTCACCGAGCATGTTCGAACATTGTAAGATGGTAACCCGCTCTTTTGCTGATTTCCCACCGATACACTTTTCGCGTTTTAAAGATAATGTTTTGTCTGGCAGCATTCGAAAAAAAAGTCCTGTTTCCTCAGCGTTATAAATGGTTTTAGGTTGACAGTCTTTTATAAGAAGTGGGACTCTTCCAATAAAATTTTTAACATCACTTAAATTAACATTTGCAGCTTCACCTGAAATTGCCCTGAAACTAATATTGTGACGCAATCGAAACTTTTGCAGCCAACCAATAGAAGCCTTGAAACTAATGTGGCCTAATTTCTCAGCAATTTCTTTCGCTTTTGATCTTACTAATGTGCCCGATATAAGAATTCTTTATTTCTTGTTTTCAAAAACCACTCATAACATAATTTATCTATATTGAAGCCTCCCGTTTTCAAAAATGTTCGTTTTTGGTTCACATTGGCATTTGAACTCCACTGTAACATTAACACGTTATTTTTTTAAATAATATGAGATGCTTGAGTTTTCCCTATATTAAATCGTTTTGCCAAATCACGTACACTAAGCTTTTCCTTACTAAAAACACTAATAACATTCACTTTTTGTTTAAGTGTTAAAATATTTCTTCGTTTATTTGACATTATAATGGATTACATTAATATCTCTTGTCACTGCACTGTACTGATTAATACTACATGCGCATACACGCTTATACTGTGCGTACAACTGTAAGGAAATAATAACTACGACGCAAATGTAAGCGATGATGTCACCCTGTCCGTACAGGAGAGAGTTTTGTTGAGTAATGTTCTATAAAGTACTGTCCGCGTCCGTTCAGGGGAGTGTCCGGCCAATAGAGTTTAATTTGTTAATAAATATTATTGGAAGTTCAAGAGACCAAGAAAATTGTCCGTCCAAAGGAAGCGTCCGTTCAGCGGAGGTGTCCGTTAACAGAGATTTCACTGTATTTATTAAACATGTGATTTTCCTTCTTAGTTGTAACAATATAGCTTATAAATTAGAGCTACGAATGCACATTTATAATTTAGTTGGCTAATGCCTAAACGGCAAATTCTACACCATTTTGAGAATGAAAATATTTCTCGAGATAGCATATATATCAAACAATTCGTGACTGCGAGTAGGGTATACCCTGTCAGAACCTACCGAAAAGTGGCTGACCACAAAAGCATGCTGCAGCCAGAAATCAAGAAAGACTTCTTCACTTTATTGAAAACCATATTGGTGCGTCTGTCTACCTGTAAATTAGCACGCTGTTTTCGTGTTTCTAACACCACCTTTGCAAGAGAAATAAAAAAAATAACTTAAAATATAGAAAAAGACAAAACTGTCTAAAATAACTGAACTTGAAAGAATTCCATGATGTTGTCGAAAATTGAGACAAGAGCATTTTGCTGGAAACAAAATAATCATTATGGATGATGACAAGTATTTTCGGATTAACAATGAGGAAACTCCGGGTAATGCTAGTTTTTACACAAGAAATATAATGTGATTCCTGATGAGGTAAAGTATAAAACAAATGCAAAATTCCCACAAAAAAACCTAGTCTGTTTAGCTGTTTCTGAGGCAGGTATTTTTTGACCTTACATAGGGCATGTGAGAGGAGAAGCAGTAACCGCCGATCTTCACATTCAACGTTGCTTTGCCAAAATTGGTTGATTTCATTACTGGATGTTTATACAAATCATAACATCATGTATTGGTATAACCTAGCTTCAAGTCAGAGAGACAAGAAAATTGGTGGAAGCGCAAAACATACCTTTCGTGCCTCGTGCGCATAACCCACCAAACCTGAATCAAGCTAGGCCTACTGAAACCTTATGGATCTTATTAAATCAGAAGATATACGAGAATGGCTGGGAAGCACAAAAATAAAGTTCAATTAAGGAACAGGATCCGAACTAAACTTCGTGATATTCCTATGGAGTACTGAGAACGACTTATGCAACGCGTTCGAGCAAAACTGCGTCACATTAACCATTAGGACCGTTAAGTGTTTTATAATGTTAAGTTTACAAAGTAGAAACTATGTTAAATGTTATGTGAAAAATTCTAAATAGTAAAGTTTTCCGAAGGTGAAACATTGTTCATTCAAAATACTTCGATAACTTTCGTTACACTCGTTAGCATAAAAACACACTAAAACGTTTCCAAAATGTTAAATAGACTGATTATGAGTGCAAACACAAAACGGAAAGTGACAGATAAGCTTGTTGAAAACCTTCAATATCCATACGCTTTCAAAAAATTACGTTGGCGTTTTGAATATGATGGCTGTAGGAGACATATATTACATTCTTAGGACCGGTTAAAATGCCGTAATCATTGATTAAAACACCGGTTAGTACAAATTTGGGTTTTTACAACGCCAGTTAGCGCTAATCATTGATTAAGAAAGTCGTTAATCGGCCAAATTTTAGCCGGTGCTTGAAGTACATGAGAAAATATCAGACAGTGATTAGGATTACTTACACATGCACATAACCTAGGAAATTTGAATTCTTGTTACTATTGACAGCTGTTATGTTTTCATAAGAATTTGTTTTACTGCATAAAAGTATTTTTTGGAATTAATACTTCACATCAGTGATTTAATTTTTTCTAAATGGAATTAACAGTATAATTAAAAATAAAAATAGAATGATATTGATTGAATATGTTTACGCTTGCGTTTGTTCTTTTCTTTGTAATTGCATTTAACACCACCTTATTAAAACATCATTTTAGTGGAACATATTTTGCACGCACTCTAGATATGTTATGAACATAGTAAACTATATTGAAGAATTACATATAAAATTGAAAACATGGAAGAAATTCTGCAGAAGCTGGCAGGTTTACGTTGGGAGCGTATGCAACACTTTAACTACTTTTGGCTGAACTGGGTTTGGATGAATAATGTACATGTTTGTAAAGTTGACGTTTAATTATATTCTACGCTAATAATTATTATGGCACTGTCAAGCTTATTCCGATTCCACCAGAACATAACATTTTAATAAATTAAAATTCTGTAAACCAATTTGGAAACAAGGTTTTCTCAATCAACCTTCTTTGATTAAAGGACATAAAATCAGTTAGGATGTATTGTTTTTAATAAACAGCATGATTTTTCAGTAAAAATATCTGAGTTTATTCGTCCTAGAGAAATTTCATGGAAGTTAAATTGTCTCAGACATAGCAATGGAAGGTGCAATATCCTATACAATTAGAATGGAATTGATAAGCCTAAGACCCAATATGCAATTTTTTCTTTTTCAACAAACTATTTCTACTTTTATAATTTGGTTACATGTAATATTTTTTTTTGCATATTTTTAGTAAATGTCTATTTCATATGAATATATGTACTTATGTATATTGTATTAATATTTTCATTTTTTTAGTATCACTCCGTGTTTGTTCCACTGTTACTTATTTACTAATATAAATTTTAAATATGTGCTATGTACAAAGAAATTCTAATATGCAATATTCCAAAATAAATCCCTACAGTTTATTTACAAAAAATGAGG
The DNA here is from genome assembly GCA_963170755.1 of Amphimallon solstitiale. Taxonomy (NCBI): domain Eukaryota; kingdom Metazoa; phylum Arthropoda; class Insecta; order Coleoptera; family Scarabaeidae; genus Amphimallon; species Amphimallon solstitiale. The sequence continues at coordinate 96,151,072 of OY720676.1, read as the reverse complement.
TGTGGCCACCACACGACTTTCTTATACGTATGAAAGTGTTACTTCCGGTCCGAATTTTGAAATTTCATTTATACAAAAAATATTCCAAATCCAACTCTAAATACTTTTGTACTCTTCATAAATATATATAGAATGCATAATTTACGACATATTTGCAAAAAATCGCTATTCGATAAGAGTAAAAGTGGTACTTCCGGTCTGAATTTTGAAATTTTTTTATACAAAAGATATTTAAAAGTATGTTCTAAATACTTTTATACTCGTAATGTATCTACCTAGAAAGCATGACTTGCGAGATATTCGCAAAAAACTGATTTTCGATAAGAGTAAAAGACCTACTTCCGGTAGGAATTTCGAAAAACTTTATTAAAACAATTTTTCTCAAATTTAATTTTGAGTACATTTGAATTCTTTATAAATTTATTTAACCTTAGTAATTGACGAAATATTTGCAAAATTCGATTTTTTCACTGAAGTAAACTACTACTTCCGGTCGGCCGATTTTGCTCAAAATCTAATCAGTTCTCAAGAGGGAGATTATATTCGTAAATACAAAATTTGGAATTGATATCTACAGCGGTTTGACCGCTATCGTGGTCACACACACAGAGAGAGACACACACAGACATTTTTTAGAAACCACTTTTTTGGTATCAGGGGACCTCAAAACGTGGACATCTGCAAAAATCTCGAGGTCGAAAATTTTCATCATCACAATACTTCCTTATACTACGTATAAGAAAGTAAAAGAAAAGAAATCTGTAATGTATAGAACATCTTTAAGAAAATAAAATAAGGACAAAAGCAAAAAGAAAGTTGAAATTCATATCTAGGAAATGGCGCCAATATCATTAGAACAAATATGCCAATTTTGATCAAATGCACTAGCAAATATGTTACCAACTTTGTACAATAAATCCTTAAACACTGTTTAGATAACATGCGTATTACTTGGCATTGAAAAACGCCGGTTAGAGATAATCAACGATTATGCTTACTCAATGATTAATTAACTGGGTACTTTAATCGGTGTTGGAAAAACCGGTCCTTAATACTGTATATTACGAAAGAAAAACGATACAGTCAACGTTACCCAAAAATGTTGAAGAAACCATAAAGATTTTGAACGACTCTTCTTGCATTAGTATGTCGTATTTTAGCTACTAAAAAGTCAGGAATTTATCAAGAGATTATACAAATACTAAAAACAAAGTCTGTGGCAATAGATTTTGAAAAGAGGATACATTTTGCTTTAATATTTATTTGGCATATAAATATAATATATTTTCGTTTTGATTTAGCACAAACTTAAGTTTAGAAAAAGAGGCAGGTCTATTAAAAGAATATAGAAATGCTTAGAGGAACATTGGAAACTGGTTGAACAATATATTTGGTCTACCATTTATTGAATATGATAAAAATTTCGGAATTCGGAATATGTTTCTATGGACTTATTTAGTATACAAACTTATGATGCTAGATTAATCAATTATTCTAAGTATTTGATAGATATTTATATTGACGAAATTGATTTCTCACCACAGGTTTTTACAACAAATTGCTATGTAAAATTTAATGGGAATTTCTATAAAACACAGCGATTTTTGCAACTGTTTTAAATGAAAGTCACACTGGAAAGATCCTCATGCCGCCACCAATTTTTAGAAGAAAAGATATGTGAATATTTGCACTGACAGGTAGGTGTCAATATATAAAATATTTAGGATACTTCATAAGCAATAAACGAATTGTTTAGTTTTACAAATATTTTCACTTGAACATATTTTTGTGTATATACGAGGTACAAGCTGAAATTATTGAGAATAAAAAACACGGTTAATATTTTCTAGGATTTTATTTTAAATATGCTCAAAGTAATTTCTTTCAGCAATGATACACTTGATCATGCTTCCTTTCGACTGTTTAAAAGCTCTCAATCAATCTTCTTTCGGAATACCTTCAAAATAAACGTGAACTGCGTTATCAATCTCTTCTACCCCGCAAATTGCGTGTAAATAAAAAAAATATCCAAAAGTCCCACATTGCTAAATCAGGTGAGTACGGCCGACTTTCTGTATACTTTTAAATTTTGTTTGATCAAAAATTGGATAGTTAAGGCTGCCGTATGGGACATTATCATGGTGGAGCATAATTCCCTTGACTGGAACTCTATTGAACACTTCAGGCAAACATTTTTCGGTAATTAATTGCATTTACTAAGCCCGTCCTTCAGAAGAATACCGCATACATAACCTTTTTAGTAGCACACTGCTTCTTAGTCATTGTAGGTGTGTTCTCATCTTCGTGAACCCATACACGACTCTTTTGGCAGATAAGACGCTCGAAAAAGGGAATATAAGTTTCGTCACATGTTACTCTTTCGGAAAAGGTATGGTGCCCGCCATTATTTAAAAAATTTAAAGTGTTATGGCAAATTCTCACATGCTCTGTTTTTGGAGTCGAAAAGTGATGCGGCAGAAAACGACTTACCACTTGTTACTTTCTTATACATAGTATAAGGAAGTATTGTGATGATGAAAATTTTCGACTTCGAGATTTTTGCAGATATCCACGTTTTGAAGTTCCCTGATACCGAAAAAGTGGTTTTTAAAAAATGCCTGCCTGCCTGCCTGCCTGCCTGTCTGTCTGTCTGTCTGTGTGTGACCACGATAGCGGTCAAACCGCTATAGCTATCAATTCCAAATTTTATATTTACGTGTATAATCTCCCTCTTGAGATCTGATTAGTTTTTCAGTAAAATCGGAAGACCGGAAGTAGCAGTTTTCTTCAGTGAAAAAATCGAATTTTGTCAATATTTCGTCAACTATTAAGTTTAAACAAATTTATAAAGAATTCATATGTACTTAAAATTAAGTTTGAGACAAATTGTCTTAAAAAGTTTTTCGAAATTCCAACCGGAAGTAGGTCTTTTACTCTTATCGAAAATCAGTTTTTTGCGAATATCTCGCAAGTCATGCTTTTCAGACAAGTACGTTATGAATATAAAAGTATTTAAAATATAATTTTCAATATCTTTTGTATAAAAAAGATTTCAAAATTCAGACCGGAAGTACCACTTTTACTCTTATCGAATAGCGATTTTTTGCAAATATGTCGTAAGTTATGCATTCTATATATATTTATCAAGAGTACAAAAGTATTTAGAACTGGATTTGCAATATTTTTTGTATATATGAAATTACAAAATTCGGACCGGAAGTAGCACTTGTATAAAAAAATTCTTAAAATTGTATAGTGTGAAACGCTCATAGGTATAAGAAAGTCGTGTGGTGGCCACACCTCATTTTTTTTTAATGCAGGTGTCAAGGAACCATTTATTTTCAAACTAACAATCGACTTAATCTCAGGGCTTCCGAGTAGGGGTACTAAAACTTGAAACAAAATCAATTCCGAGACATTATTGTGATTTGAGTAAAATATTACTATAGTGAACTTTAAATATTTCGTATATTCAAATTTAACATCTCCTCACATACATATATAATTATTATTACATATAATAGAACACAATAAAAGACATTTGTAACTATTCTAATACAATCTTCTTCCTTTTACATTTCAAACATCAATGGTGAAAGATCCTTTCCTTGTTATTACATATTAATACAAACTTTATTAATATGATCATTGCTTAACATAAATACATTATAATAAAGTAATTTTAATCTTCCTTCTACTATGTGGTATAAACCAGGAACGTTCCTGTATTTGGTTGCCTTCTCTGACGTTTGGTTTAATGCTGCGTAATATATCATTTCACTCTTACACATTTATTTCACATTTATTACTTTATCCACTTAATTTCAAGCACTAGTGACAATATTTTATAATTGTTATCCAATTTATTATTTGAAATAACATTTAATATATCATCGTTCAACTCTTATGACTATATCTGGTTGGCTATAGACTTAAGAGAGATTCACACTGATGCAATTAGTTGCAGCGATTTATCGCATGTGAAAAGTTGCATGAACGGGGCAATTTTTAAGAGTTGCACGGTTGCTTCACACTGATCAAAAAGTACAAGCAATTTTCACAAATGCAATTTTTTTTGTGGTACTACCAACATGAAATAATTATGTTATCATTACTTTCAATGTATAGTGATGAAAAATAATACATGTGCTTTGGTACAATTCGTAAGGCAGGTTGGCAGCGTAAAAGTTACTAAAAAATCGCATGCAATTTCTTCAGAAAATAGAACACGCTCTAATACGTGCAACTTTTCACATGCGATAAATTGCTGCAACAAATTGCATAGTGTGAACGCGCATTTTCGTGCAACTTTTCATAAAACTGGAATTGCTGCAACTAATTGCATAAGTGTGAACCCCTCTTTACTGTCCGTCGCTTATCGATTATAGAATCGTTGACGGCTTGCTAGGTGCTGGTCAACTAATTTGTTGACGTCTTCTTAATGAAGTTCTTGGGTCAACACACTCTTGTTGACCGCCTATCTCGTACTCTTGCAGACTGTCTTCTTCGCCTCTCCCCCCTCTGTTATCCTTGGAGCTTCCAGCCCCTCTTTTCAGTCTTACACACACATACCCCGGCTCCAAGGTTATAATTAATACTACTGTACCACATTAATACAAAATAACTTATGTTTTATACATTTATAATAAAATCGGTAGGTACTTATTTAAATCTTAAGGTTACAGAAACCTACACAATTATAAATTAAATTGATCTGTACCAGTACACAGGTGATCGTGTATGATTGTTTTTACAGCTGAGAATCCAATTTTGAGTTGATGCTCTATTACCGCATAAATGTCTTTATTGTCCTCTTCAATTATTTTTGCAACAGCAGCAATGTTTTTGTCGGTAACAGCCGTAGGAGAACGCCTTGGTCCCTTTTGATGGTGAAGAGAATTTCTTTTTTGCGTTCAAACTCGTACCATCGGTAAATTGTAGCCAAGGAAGGTGCTTGTTCACTAAAAACTGTATTTAAACTCTCTTGGCACTCATAAGCGTTTAAACCTCTTTTAGAATCATAGTAATTCTGCTTCAAAAGTGCTCTCTAGTTAATTCCATCTTCTTTTACTTAGCCGAGTTATAACAAACGGAACTTCAACAACTAAACGTCAAATGACAGATAAAGAGTTGATCTAAATAAACACTCTATGATTGTTTTCACAGTCTACTAGATTTTCTTATTCTCGATAAATTTAGCTTATCGCTGGTATCGTTTTATATAAAATTTATAATTTAGTACTTGGTCTACGAGGGCGTATTTTTATGTTATCTACCTAGCCATGAAAAAAAGCACATAAGAGAACAAAAAAAATATTTTTCTACATAACTCGCTTCTACACTAATACACTTACTCCATCTTTTTTCCAGTTGCCCCATACCCTCAGAAAAAAAATTGCTTCCGTAACCCCGCAAAATATTCTTAAATAGCTTCTTTGAGTTCTTCGTCAGAAGCAAAACGCTTTCCTCTGAGATGCTTTTTTTAATTTTTGAATAAGAAGAAGTCTAACGGAGCTAGGTCGGGGCTAAAAGGTGGATGCCTTAACTCTATACACCCACAGTCATTGATTATCTGTTGAACTTTGTTTGCCTTATGAACCCGACACTTGTCGTGCAGCAACAAGTTTTTTTGTGCCCAGAGCAGTTTTTAAATTTTTAATTGTGTTTCCGTAGGCCTCTCCATTTATGGTAGACCCTCTCCGCATATATACAATAAGCAAAACTCCTTCAGCATCCCTGAAAACAGTTGCCATCAGTTTCTTTCCAGAAAATTGTGTGTTGGCCTTTTTGGGTGGTGGAGAGCCCTTATGAATCCTATGCATGGATTCTTGTTTAGTAGGAGTGTCCCAGTAATATACCCAAGTCTCATCCCCGGTAATAATTCGCGATAAAAATGTTTTGTCCCTCTCCAACTTGACCAAATTTTCTTGAGAAACTTCTTTTCTGCACAGTTTTTGTTCAGGTGTAAGCAATCTGGGTGTCCACAGTGCAGACACCTTCTTCATACCCAACTCGTCATGCAAAATTTTGAGAACACTTGTTTCGGATATAGAGACTTCATTGACAATGACAGAGATCTTTACACGCCGATCTTTCAGTACCAAATTTTCGACTTTTCGCACAATGTTTTCAGTTCGAGCTTCAACGGGTCGTCTGGACTTTAGGTCATCATTGATTGATTCTCGGCCCCATCGAAATTGTAGTTTCACTCATTTTATTGAGAAATGGACCGTCTCAAATCTCTATACACAGCATAAACTAAACACAACCTTAGCACATGTACTTCTAACAGTGACAGCAATTTTTCAATAATTTCTTTGACATCGTTACTCTTTTGTTTCATGGCTAGGTAGATAACATAAAAATACGCTCTCGTATTTGAACTTTAAATTAATATTGTATGGATAACTTTTAGTTCTTGTACGCAGTATAAGGAAGTATGACGAAAATTCTCGACCTCGTAATTTTTGCAGATGTTCATGTTTTGAAATCCACTGATACCAAAAAAGGGGTTTCTGAAAAGTCTGTCTCTCCCTTTTTCCCCCCTCTCTCTCTCTTTCTCTCTTGCGGTCAAAGGGCAATACTTATCAGTACTAAACTTCATATTTACGAATATAGTCAACTTCTGATTAGATTTTCAGTGAAATTGGTAGACCGGATATAGTATTTTTGGGAAATTAACAAAATATCTAAAAAAGTTAAAACACAGGTATTCAAAAAAGTGGTCCACTCTATAATAACTTGTGAGTAAGTTTTGGGCAATAAGAGAAAAGTAACCAAATAAACATGCTTTTAAATTTTCTAAATAAAAAAATCAGGAACACGGAGACAGTACAGTGTAGATTTATAGTTTGACATGATACTTTATAGAATAGTAGAACAGGGGGTAATAATGTTGATTAAACAATGAATATTATTTATAAAATTACTAATGATTGAGGGACATGTACATATATTACAATAATTATTGCAATAATGATAGTATAAAAGTAATGATGACACGTGTATTACTTGCATTATAAACATATCATAATACTACAGTTTTTACGACTACTGCAAAACAGGATAACATGTATGAACGAAATATTTAATTTAAATATTTACCTGTCCCCGGCGTTCAGAAACGTATTTCCAATTATTTTTGGTACCCATATATTTATGAACCCTATAAAAATAATATGAAATGTCATTTTGACACAGTGGCTTTATTGAAAATCATAACAAACTAATAAGAAACATAGGAAGACATTGTGCCATTAGAAAAGCTCCTTTTAAAAGATCCTCAATTTATTGTGAACGACAACTTCACTAGGTGGTAGTTCCGCGTTTTCGGTGATTTGTAACTTCTGAGTCAGATAATCATAAATTAATTATTGATAATATAACTTATTAAAATAAAAACTTTATTTGGCAATTGAGTTTGTTTCTATTTTATTATTTTCTATTAAAAATAAATTAAATGTTCAGATACTTGTAATAGGAGATATCGAACGGTATAATAAGTATTTAAAGACACCTTCTACGATAATGAAATTAACAACCTTCTAGTCTGAACTTAATGATAAAAATCTGTTCATTAAGTAGAAATAAAGAGTGTAGATTAAAAGGAATTATAACAAGATGTTTTAAAATATTTTTCTGTTAATTAATTATTTCCATTGCGGGAGACAAAATAAATCTTCCTGCGGTTGTAATTGTTAGTTAAACACTTTCAAAGTCAAAACCCTTCCACCTGGAACCTTTTCTAGTCGTATTCATTGACTTTTCAATCAATTAATTTTAATGGCCGGATTACGAACTAACAAAACACCCAGGGATATTTACCTGCCATCTAGTTCGAGCTACCGTTTCACATATTTGATCCATGTGGGGTCCTTGGAGCATTGGTTTTTTCATTTCTTACTGTCCAGCTACTTCCTGGTCCCATTACATTAATTCACTTCAATATTAAAACACGGACATTTACGTGTAATTTACTTTTAATATTTTATTTATGATAGACTGTCGGCTCTTTTCCTTTTAGTTGGAAGTCACTAAGAATAAAATAATTCTAACCTAAATGGATGTAATCGTTCTTATACTATTTACTTTGTCATCCACTAAGGATTATTACCTTTAATATATTCAGATCAATATATCTTATAGCAACGGTAGTGTAATATTCCGCATGGGAAAGTGTTTGTTAAGAGAGTTTTTTTTTAAAATTTCTAGTACTCCTAACTGTAATTGCATATAAAATGGTTAAATGCTATTTACAGCTCAAATTGTTAGTCGCATAAAATTACTTATACGTAGAGCTTTCATAGTTTTATTCCAATGTTTTAATAAAACACATTTCAATTGTTTATTAATAATTGTGTTCATTGTTTCTTTACCTTTATTTTCTTTAATGAAGTATGTTTAATATTCCAAATAGCTCATCGTGGAGCACTTCTTCCGAAGCCAGTATCCTTAACTGTTAATCTTATCTGCTGAGAATTTAAGAAATCAGTATTTCTTTCTTCTAATGGTAAAGTAGTGACGCAACAAAGCTATAATAAATATACAAATTGTGTATAACTATGCCTTTACTAGTCTAGATAAGCTTATAGCATGAAAGCAAGTTGGTTTGCATCCATTCAAAAAGAAATAATAATTTCAGTAGATTAGTTATGATTGTGCTTAGATTTCAATTATTCTATTAGTGACTTTGAATATCGTTTTGTTGAATTTATAATTTGAGTTTAAATATTTTATAAATATTGCTGTGGCAGCATAATTATTTGGTGCAAAATAAATGTAGTATTGCCACACGTTGGGCATTGCCAAAAAATTATGTTATGTGCTGTACCAGCAACATAATTTATAAAAATAATGATAATTTTTATTATATTTAATATATTCTCTTATTTCTTAACAGCACGTACTTTCTGAGTACGCGTGAGTTCTATCAGCGTATTCAACCTTCTTTTCTCTTGGTAAATCTCTTGCTTATTTTTTTTATATAGGGATAAGGTTATGGTTTGTATTAAAGAAAACTCTGAGTCTATATAAAAACATAATTGTATATTTTATTCCACATTTTTAAGAATAGATAGCATCGCTATACTATATCCACCCAAGAATTATAAAAGAAAACATTCATACCGTATTCTCGGTTGTAATGTTTTGTAGAATAAATATATCGATAATGCTTAGTCAAAAATAAAAATATTATCCTGTTTTAAAACAAAGAAAATTCAATTGAATATCAGTATTCTGTTAATATTGTGCTAATTCTATTCCATCAGAAACATTATATTCGCACGTAATGCTCTGATAATCATAGAACTTCGCAATGGTCAATGTTCGGAGGAAAAGCTTGAATTTGATCACTGGTAACAACCATTCGCACGCATTTCGACCAGCGTCTCAAAATCCGCCACCCAGAAACATTTCCCTTGTCTAAATGTCTATTTTAATTTTTAAATTTGAAATCAAAAACGAATTGCGAGAATTAATGATGTTTGATAAAGTGTTAGAAGATATACATTCGCACGTTATATCCCATTAACACCCAACACGATTAATAATCCTATTTGTGTTGTATATAAAAAAATGAGGTGTGGCCACCACACGACTTTCTTATACGTATGAGTGTTTCAAATTACAGAATTTTAAGAATTTTTTACAGAAATTATTCAAAATCCTATTCTAAGTACTTCTATTCTCTTAATAAATTTCTATAGAATCCATACTTTGCAAGATATTATCAAAAACGTGCTCCTCGCTAAGAGTAAAAGTGCTACTTCCGGTCCGAATTTTGAAATTTCATATATACAAAAAATATTGCAAATATAGTTTTAAATACTTTTGTACTCTTGATAAATTTATATATAATGCATAACTTACGACATATCTGCAAAAATCGCTATTCCATAAGAGTAAAAGTGGTACTTCCGGTCTGAATTTTGAAATTTTTTTTATACAAAAGATATTGAAAATTATGTTTTAAATACTTTTATATCCATAACGTACTAGCCAAAAAGGCATGACTTGCGAAATATTCGCAAAAAACTGATTTTCGATAAGAGTAAAAGACCTACTTCCGGTAGGAATTTCGGAAAACTTTTTGGATAAAATTATACTCAATTTTAATTCTAATTATATATGAATTCTTTATAAATTTGTTAAAACTTAGTAGTTGACGAAATATTGGCAAAATTCGATTTTTTCGCTGAAGTAAACTGCTACTTCCGGTCTACCGATTTTACTGAAAAACTAATCAGATCTCAAGAGGGAGATTATACACGTAAATACAAAATTTGGAATTGATATCGACAGCGGCTTGACCGCTATCGTGGTCACACACACACACAGAGAGAGAGAGAGACACACAGCCACAGACATTTTTTAAAAACCACTTTTTCGGTATCAGGGGACTTCAAAACGTGGACATCTGCAAAAATCTCGAGGTCGAAAATTTTCATCATCACAATACTTCCTTATACTACGTATAAGAAAGTAAAAACTAATGAATTAATATTTTTACAGGACAATATCTATTATTCCTGCTGCCCAACGTTATACTGAATAAACATTTGCACATTGTATTCCATATACGCAAGCAGCATTGATAAATCTCTGTATTAAAATCTTACTTTGTATCGTTAAACATCTCTTCAAATTGTGCCATAGGCATCTCCATTTTTTAAATACAAAAAAGTATAAACAAAGAAAATTTATTATAATAAATGAAAATTAGATAAGGTAAAATTAATATGCTAATACAAAATGAATGAATTTACATTTATTCGTGGTGTATCTGACCCTACAATTAATTCTTTATTTTAAAGTCTTTATCTTTCGAAGTCGCAGTCAGTATCAGTCTAATCTTGTTCATTCCTGTCTTTGAATTTATATCCGGGAAAAAAATTCTGTAACGTCTGTTACGCCACCACCGAACTAAAATTTAGGTTATCACCCTGCATCATCCGTAAAATCTCTGTCCCCAAGTTGCCGTCGTGACACCAACACACACGCACTTATTGTCTTTGACAGTTCATTTACGTAAGCATCAACACACTGCAAACTGTTTGCTTATTTAAAAGTCTTATTCCCTAAACTATAGGGTATCTTCAAAAGTAGGTATATTTTTTTATTAATACAATTCTTCCTTGTATTTGTTTATGAACTTGTTGCCTTTTTCATCATTCGTCACATATATTCTTTTTCCATTAACTAACACAATCCTTACTTTTCTTTTATTTATTTCAGTATTCGGTAAAATTGGAAATATATTATAAATAACAGGTATTGTTCTTCCAACATTATTCGTACTATCACGATCCGTCTGGCCTGCTATTTCGTCGCTGGTTTCGACCTAAGATTTTTCCAATGGTGATATATTTATCTGTAAAAAACTACAAACAAAGTTTATACCATATTTTCTTTTTGTAGGTCATCAAACCATACGAGTCTTTCTACAGTCTATGAAAGATAGTGCTACACACACAAATTCATGAATGTATATTTTGTTTGTTCAGCTGTCTTTTATATAAAAACATTATTGCTGATCGTTCCGTGTCAAGATATACTAATATCCTTTTCTTGTCTATAATTATAAGTGAAGGTAGATTTTATTCTTTAAATATGATTTATATAAATACCTCTTATAAAGTTTTATTACATTGTGCACGTTTTCAAATTCATATAATTTATTCAACTATATTTTCTTCTCTTGAATAACGTACTTGATCTTTACGCTTTACTGCGTTTAAATGACTAATTCTCTTCACTGTTCCGTCCTTAAGCATAACCCTTTCTCGGTTGTTTGCTTTTATTACTCTTTTATTTTTAAACAGCGGTTCATTATTCAAAATGTTTAGTGCAATTTTCACGCATTTTGAAAAGTTTGGTTGTTTTTCATTGTATACAAACCATACATCCTGTTTATCTTTTCTATAAAAGAAATATATATATAGCTTAGATTTATCTCGTCTTTTATTTTGTACCTATCTAATACTTAAATTGTAAATACTTATCTAACTTTTTTTTATTGGAACAATAAATTCATTTTATGTTTGAATTTTCTATACCTAAATGTATGCAACTCATTATACCCTTATGTTATATGTATTGCAAACATAAACGAACCCAATGTTGAAATCTTTAAATACAATAAAATCTGATTCTTTACTGTTTCTTTTATTTTTTTATACTTAAATTAATTCTTAATGCTATTCTTATTATTTTTAATATGCAAGAGACCACGGCAATATGTGCAAGAAAATTTATAGCAAAATCTTAAATTTTCAGTTTAGTCTCTATCGTTACAAAAAGTGATGTTTTCAGTGAGTTTGAACAACTCTAAACTAAATAATTAGGTGTAGCCACAACACAACTTTCTTGTACGTATGAGCGTTTCAAATTATACAAAGGTTGTTCTAAATTGTTTTAAATACTTTTATCTTAGAAAAATATACTTGTGAGTTAGTACAAATTTTAAGAATTTTTTATACAAAAATGAGTCAAAATCCTATTTTAAGTATTACTATTCTCTTAATAAATCCCTATAGAATGCATATATTGCAAGATATTCGTAAAAAAGTGCTACTCGCTAAGAGTAAAAGTGTTAGTGCTGCATTGAAAAAGTAACTTGACAAACATTAAAAAAAACAGAAATTTCTTCACTCTCGAGTATTCTATGGCAATTAAAAAAAAAGACACAAATCAATTAAAAAAAATTTTTAATTAAGCACGTACCATTGGTTGTTGTATAATAGGCTGGTTTGTGGAAATTGCTTAATGAATTTGGGAACATCTACCAAAAATTGATGAAAAAATAAAAGTTTTTATAGTAGTTATTTTGGCAATCTATACGGCCATTGTACAAACTATAGATAACGATTCATGTCATTACAAATTTACATGCACCGGAACAACTTCAGAATTAAAAAATTAAACTAGTTAATTATTTCAGGATACCTATATAGCTTTCACTACAAAAATATTACTAGCTGAATGTCCTATACAATTTGCATATTATAAATAAATGTATTAAATATTACTTTCCTGACCCATAGTTGACAAATCTGTTTTCTTTAAATGACAACTCTAACAACAGTTCAAAAGTAATTATAACAAATGTCAAAAGGGGTATGTATAGAATAATGACTCATGCAATGGCTTATATTAAGTTTATTGCGTATATAATTTCAGTAGCATCATAGATAGCACGGGGCCGAAAACTGATGCTTGTGGCACACCGAGTCCTAAGTGTAGATTACATGAATTGGACTATTTTTATATGTTACCTATTTTGCGTGTAAAATACAGTGACATGCTGCTTTTGAAAAAGTAAAGTTATACTCTGTTAAATATGTCAAAATTAAATGATTTGATGTTGTGAATGCCTTTTAAGTGGGAGGGGCATTTTGGTATATACATATATTATATTACAATTATGTAAATAATATAATTTCTTTGTAACAATAAATAATTAATTCATTAGGTAAATACATCCACGGATCCACAAAATTCAAGTACGTACTCATAAATATTAATAATAAGTGTGATAAATTATACATACATCATTCAGTTTATTCAATAGATTTATCGCGCCTAAACACTACTAAAAACAGTCCGAAATGACTGGTATTATAAAAAATGCACATACATATAACTTCATTATTTAAATACATGTTTACAAATACTAGAAACTGTTTCTAGTCATGATGAAATAATCCAAAAAACATATACAAGAATATCTCTTCTCGAGCAGTAGTGTTATACATAACATGTAGGTTGTAAATATAGAAATGTAAAAGAAAATTATCTTTTAAGAAATTGAGGTAAAATATTTGAAGCAAAGCATGTTTCCTGTCAAGTAAAACAACACAAATGTGTCACTTCAACAGGGTGGAACGCCTTTACGTTGCAAAATAAGTCGGACGATCTCAAAGCCATTATAGGGGGATTCCTCATAAATGTATGTACCTATTACTTGAAAGAGTATGATTTATAATGACGTGATAAAACATATAAATTCTATATTAGATTTTAATCCTGCATACCCCAAACCACTCTCACTCAGAGTAAGTCTGTGTATTGGATATCACTAGCGATCTCTATGCCTGGTGTCGTATTCATGCCTGGAGGCATTTTTATCAAACAGTGTTCTGTTTTTAAAGAAAAATATTAGTACTTCATAAAATCAAATAGCAAAGATTATTATTTTTTAAGTAGTAGGCGACACGAAGTACATATTCGCTGACAAGTTCTCTCATTAGACAGATATTGTGTCAGAACTTCATCGTTTTCTGCATAATATTTCTGTACTTTTAAGAAATTCATAGACAAAAGCCCCGAGCAAGTGAGCGTTAACTTTTCTCGTATATTTATAGTTGTTGAATTCTACATACGTCCCGGGTAAGTTTTGCAGATTTCAAGAGCATTACATTTGTTTTATCATGGTTTACGTGTAAGTTGTTTTTAATGAACCACTTTTCAATTTCTTTCATGGAAGAACTGGCTATAATCTCCAGACTATCAGCCTCCACAAAAAGAGTTGTATCGTCTGCATAATTCATTACAAAAGAGCTTGGGCTGTAGGTACAATTTAGGGAGTAGATCTTATTAAAGTAAATTAAAAACAACAGAGGCCCTAGGATGCTGCTTTATGGTACCCCTGGGTTTATAGTTTCAGTCTTAGAGTGCACTGTTTTACTATTCCTAGTGAGAGTAAGCCTTTGCACCTGTTTGATAAATAATTACTGAACCAAACTAGATAACTTCTAATTCCTTAATGTTCCAGCTTCTGAAGTAAGCAATGATGTTCAATACTATCAAAAGCTTTTGATACTTCGAGAAGAAGACCACACGGTATTCTTTTATTTTCAAGAGCAACCAGGATACGATATGTCATATAAAACAGTGCCGTTTAAATACTTTTGCCTTTGAGAAAATCATGTTGAGATTTATTTATTAACTTATGTTTCACAAAGAATAAGCGCCCATGCATTACTTTTTCAAACAATTTAGCAAAGCCCGTCAATAAGCTTATCGGTTTGTAGTTATTTATGTCATCAGGACAGCCTGTTTTATAAATAGGCACAATATTGGCAAGTTTTAAATAATCTGGAAAACAGCCAGTCCTAAAAGAATGGTTGACTATATGAGAAAGAGGGACAACAAACGTGTTGGTGCAGCTTTTGAGGAACTTTATTGGAACACCATCTACTCCCGGCGAGTTAGAATTACATAATGATTTAGTAAATGATAAGACTTCATCATTAGACGTAAGGAATAGATGAAATGAAGAAGTGTTGTATGCAACACCTGCATTGCAATTATGTATCTGGTTTTCGCATTACCAGAGGAAAAAAGCTGATTAAATTGTTGCGCTAGGTATTCAGAATCCTCTTCTGAGCGTAGCTTCTTTTCCATACACTTACCAGAATGGGCACAATACGCCACATGTCCCTATTTATGTTATTAGAGTTTAACAACTGATGTTCAAAATACTCGCGCATAGATACATTTACAGATTATATAGTTTCTTATAAAAGTTGAGCGTTGGTTTATACTCGGTAGTAGTAGTCTGAAATAATTTGTAATATGGCAACACTCTGAGATTAAGTAAGTTGTTAGAAATTGGAGCAGGTTGCTTTTTCTTTACAGGAACAGTCTTTACATGAAAATGTGCATTCAAATGTCTTAATGTTTATGAAAATGATAATTTTTTATTAGTGGTTATTAAATACACCATTCCAGTTCTATTCAGATATTGCTGTTTTGAATTCACCAAGATTAAATTTGCTGTACACTCTCACTTCGTTGAATTTGCACTCACTTAGGGAATCATATGTGTCTTGAACTAGTGCAATTAATGTTAAATGAGAGGAGTTATAGTAGTGATACTACTTATCCATCTATAGAAGAAGAGGTACATTTTAATTGAATACCTACATGCTTCTGCCTGCAATAATAAAATGTTATCCGCCCTACTTGATATTAATATTTGCTTTTCATTTATAAAAAATATTTTAGTTTTAATAACATAAAATAATTTTTTTAATCTGAATTACTTTTCAAAGAAAAACTACAATATGCACAGTTTTATTTAATTAGAATTTACCAACCAGTTTTGAGTTGCCTATTGCAGGACCTTTGTTTATTGCATGTTAAAAGTTTTTTGGTGGCACAAAATACTTTATAACTTTATTCCGAAGAATAGAAAAATCAGTATGTTAGTCTATTTTAATAGCAATCTGCTATAGAATTTTTTCATTTTGTCACTAATTTATTTTGCTAATGGGTAGTTATTTTTTAGAGCAGTCCTACAGATGTGAACACTTTTGTTTTAAGTAATAAAGATCTATATATAAATGAATAGAATTTTACTCCCTTTTACAAATTCGAAGACAATATTAATGTACATACTGCTGTGCATGTAACATTGCTAATAAATTGTGAATTTTTATTTGAGATCAAAATGTAACATTGACACACGTTGAGTACAGCTATAAAATATATATGCTGTGATACCTATTTGTCTAAATGATAAAAATATTGTAACACATTCTTTATTAATTTATTCGTATCAGCATAAAATTTAAAATTTTCTCATGACGCAGTGATTTACTTCTTAACTCTGGTTTTCTTCTTATTTAGTTTTTGTTTGGGATAAGGTGAAGAAATTAAACAAGATGTCTAAATTTCATATTAAAAATATATTTATATTTTAAAATAATTGTCGTTAATAGTATCATTATTTCATAAACTTTTATTTTACAATTAAAAAAAACATTTATACTCTCTTTAGAGTCATAATGTGTGTGAAATACTTATATATAATAATAATTGAATGAATATTCACAATGTTCTTTTAACCTTAAAAATACTTTTTTTTCTTGCTAATTTCTATTAATACGATGCGGTTACTATTTTACTAAAACATACATTCTCACATAGTGTTTTAGTAACCGAGAATCTTGCTACTTGAATGCTTTGAAATTGGTTCATACTAACTGCTAGCTGCAAACATTCTCACATAGTACCTTTAGCATGTTCAACACTATTAAATTTATTTATTATTCGGAATGACTAAACACAATTAATAATCAAGAGAATATTCATTTGATATCCAATAAATTAAAATACCTTTATATCATGACTTACTTCATTCGATCATACAGTCGATCGAATTCTATTTTATTGATATCCTCCATCTTAATATTAATAACGAAAAAAGAAAATTAATTAAATAAATTCGTTTTAAAAAGAAAACTCAACTGAACACTTAAATTCTAAATCTTTAATATAAACTATGAAATTGTGAGTTAATAAGTAGTGCTTATGTGCCCTACTCTCACTTTATTATATTGTAACGGACTTTCGCTATCAAAAATTTTCGTCTTATCAATTAAAATTCCAAACTTAAAATCTACAAGTCTTATCACGTTTCTGCCCTTATATACTTATACAAATGACGATCGCCGCTTTATCACCGCTCTTATTTATTTAAATTTTAAGTTGGCATCTTTTGCAAAAACGTTCGTAGTACAATTTTTCTTAGTTCCTTTAAGTTGTCACACTCACACCGATACACAGATCATCTTGACAGTTGCACACTAATGGCGACGCTTCAAATTGTTTGTTATTAAAGTTTCACAAATCTGCTACTTCTCATATTAGGTAAGCGTGTCTTTTCTTCTCTTCCCCTTCAGTATAAACCTTGATTGTATTTGTATATAATTGCATTGCCTTTTTCACTGTTTGTTACATACTCCCTCTTGCCATGTATTAATTTCATTCTGATTCTTCTTTTAGTAACCTATCGATTTGATAGCAAAGGAAAAACATTACATACAACGGGGATTCTCCTTGCCGAGTCCGTACTGTGAAGAATTATCTCCGCCGTCACATCCTCCCTTATTTACAACCACGTTCTTTCCTCAGGTAAAACGTCTATCTGTAGAACGCTATAAACAAACATTAACATTGTATTTTTCTCTCGCAGATATCTAAATCACACATGACCATTTCCAGTGCCTTTGAAACCCTTGATATACACATACAAGAACTAACAAGTGTCTTTTAAACTTATATTATTATTTACACAAGGTGTTTTTATTTACAATCTAACATTTCTTACTAGAAATGTCTTGATTTTTATCCTTTTTATAAAATACAGGTATTTGCTATATTTTAAGTTTTATTATTAGAATCTTTTTTATTTATAAATTAGGACCATTATTCATGTTCAAATTTATATTTCTTCGCTCACAACCATATTATATTCTCGAGCACAACTGATTTCACCGTACTCATATAACTTAATAGTATTTAAATGATTTACTCTTTTAATTGCCCAATCCTTTAACATTACTCTCACTCTGTTATTTACTCTCAAAACGTTTTTATTTTTGAATAATGGTCCATTTGTTAAAATGTTTAAAGCTGTTCTAACGCTTTGTGTAATATTAGGTTCTGTAGTTTTATACTCAAACCATATTTCGTGCTTGTCTTTTCTACAAAAATAAAGTGCATTGATTTATGTAGTGTTTGTATTGTACCTAATATTTATCTTTTCCTAATTAATGTATACCAACAATTTATATATTTTGATAAAGGAGTTTTTCCTTAAATGTTGGCAACCTATTCTACTTACATGTATCTGTTTTAAACTTATACCCTAACATTAAATAAACTTTCTTTTTTAAATAAAATTAGTACTCTTTTTAATAACTAAATTAATTCTTAAGATTATTATTTTCAACAATGTGAAGGTCACAGCATATAATCCCTTGGTTGTTAAAGTTGTTGTTGACCATCGGCAACGATAAATGTTCAAATGTGCAAATTACACTTTAACAACCATAATGTGAGTTTCACATGATCAATTAATCAACTCTCCATTTCTATATAGTCATATAACATCGATATGTGATATTTCCCTTTCATATTTTCATTATCTATATCTTGTAATTCATAAGTTACATCACTTCAAATCCTACTTATTCTGTATGGTCCTATATATGGTAGATCTAATTTTGCAGATTTATTTAAATGTCTCCTCCCTAATCTATAGTTCTTTACTACTACTAGATGTCCAACTTGGTACGTCTTGTGCTTTTTAATCTTCTCATTCTCTAATCTCACATAATTTTCAGCAATATTTCTTTGTTGTCTTTTTTCTTGATTTATTAAGTCTTCAAGATTGTCCACCACTGGCGTATCTTGGCAACAAGGTCTAGCTGGATGATTCCCATGCATCAAAGTGTAAGGACTTATATTAGTAGTAACACTTGATATGAAATTCATATTATTTTCTACTTCCTCGATATATCGTACCCAGGCATTATGTCTTGTATACTTCTTGTATATATCTTTCAATACGATTTGCTTATGGCATCCAATTCTTCTACTTCTATATTCATCTCCCTTAATTCTTGTATAAATCTCTCATTATTGAAATAGGATGCATTGTCCACTAATATTTTTCTTATCTGTCCATGTTCAGTAACGAACTGGTTTATGCCATTGATTGCTATCTGAGTGTTATATTTTCTTGTAGGGAATAATTTAACGTATTTTGTCAAAATATCCACCATTACAAATATATTATAATAACCTTGTTCTCCTGGTATTAAAGTACCCAGAAAATCAGCAGCTACTAGATAAAGCTTATTTTTTACGCTTATACTATGTACTATATTTTGATTAATTCTATTCTTATAATTACCTAATAAACATTGCCTACATTTTTTATTCTCTGCAGCAACTAAAATTTTATCTCTTAAAGTCTAAAATTTCTCTCTGAAAACAAGGAATGTTTTCCTATTTCCAGGATGCCCTAAATTATTGTGTATATTTCTAATTATACTTTTTGCTAAATCCCTATCTAAAACTATTAAATACTTATTTCCTAAAGTCTTATATACTATATTGTTTCTCGTCTTATAAACCATTATAATTTCCTTCTCTTTGTATTTTTCTTGCGATTTCTATAACTTCCTCCGACTGTTGAGTAGCTTCTATGCTCTCTCGATTGTATAAATCTGGAGCATGGTGAAAGTCGTAATTATTTACTTGATATGAATTTT
The DNA here is from genome assembly GCA_963170755.1 of Amphimallon solstitiale. NCBI lineage: Eukaryota > Metazoa > Arthropoda > Insecta > Coleoptera > Scarabaeidae > Amphimallon > Amphimallon solstitiale. The sequence continues at coordinate 96,131,006 of OY720676.1, read as the reverse complement.
GTTGCTTTATTCCTCCTTGGGTTCAGCTTAATGCATCCGCAACAATATTGTGTGTTCCCTTTTTATGTTTTATTCTGAATGAATATCCAGATAATAAAAGTGATCATCTATATATCCTTGAAATGTTAAATCTGGTTTTCATGAGGAAAATTAAAGATAAATGATCTGTCTCTACCAGAAAGCTATTTCCAAGTAAGCAATATTTTAATTTTGATACTGAGTGAACCATGGATAGAAGTTCCTTTTCTGATACTGTATAATTTAATTCGTATCCTTTCAAAATTCTTGATAAGAAACAGATTGGCATTTCCACACCATTTCTTATCTGTAATAATTCTGCAGCTATTGCATTATTTGATGCATCACACCTTAAAATAAATTCTTCTTTGAAATCCGGCAAGTTTACCATTAAAGCTTTACAAAAGTTTTCTTTTATATCTTCAAATGGCTTCAATCTTTCAGGAGTCCATTTGAATTTCACCCCTTTCTTTATCATCCTGAATAACATGTACGTCTGATCTGATATTCTCGGGATGAAATGCTTGTAATAATTTACCATTCCCAAGAATCCTCTAAGCATTTTTATATTCTTAGGTCTGGAATATTTCCTTATTGCCTCTAGTTTTTCTTCCTCTATCGTAATCGTTTTGCCATCGATTACATAGCCCAAATAATTTATTTTATTTTTATAAAATTCACATTTTTCCAGATTTATTTTGAAATCATTTTCTGCTAAGGTATTTAAGACCTTTCCTACAGACTCTTTGTGGCTTTTTAAATCTTTGTTGAAGATTAATATATCATCCACATTGTGAGAAACGTATTCTTCATGTGGGTCTAAAATTTGTTGCATGGCTCTGACTAAAGCCGCAGTTGCCGTTGACAGACCAAATGGAACACCTTGGCATCGGTACACCTTGTTAATAAGGTTTTTATGCTCCGTGGAGCTTCAAAATTAAGGGAGGTCCTTGAGTTGAAGCTTCTCGCGTCAAGACACAAGCGTAACTTAGTTTCTTTTTGATTATTTATATTTTTCATTACTACTACTACTATAGGATTGATAAATGTTGATTCTGTTCTTTCTATAATATTATTCTCTAGCATTTCTTTAATTTCTAACTTGACCTGTTCTTTGTATTTATTAGGGATAGGGTAGTTATGTTTTCCTAAAAGATGGCTTATGTATTGTTTATCGCAATTTAAATTTGTACCATCTCTATTTAACGTAAAGTCCTCACTTTGAAGATGCTTCACAGGATGTGCACTTTTATTGTCAAATAAACTACTATCCATTTCTTTAGTGAGTTCTTGTTCAGTATTATTACATACATACAAATTATTGATTAAAATTTCTTTTTCCTGGGTTTCTTTGCTCCAGGAGATTATTGAATCTCTAATATGAAATGTCTTATTTTCCATATTAAGTTTTGTACTATGCTGACTTAAAAAGTCTATCCCTAATATAGAGTTACTATTCAAATTAGGTAATATTATGAATCCTGTTAATAATTTTAAATTATCTACACTGTAAAAATTTTGTGTGTAAAATTACATATACTATAATAGGAAACTATTTCACATGGATTATCACGTAAAATTACATCACTATGTAAAATTGCACACTAGTGTGTAATTTAATAAAGTTAATTTGTGATATTCCATTTGAAGTTTGTATTTTTACATGATGATTTATATATATTTTACATAGGGATTCATAATATTACTTAGGTTTTAATACTTTTTTTACAAAAAAACAGTAAAAGTCAGTATAAACGTAAGTTTACTATTGAATGTGCATATTTGCACCTGCTTTTCATGAAAATTACACATTTGAGCACTTACACCCGTTTCTTTGTGTAAATTTTACATAAATATTTGTGTAATTCTCCTAAAATTTTTTACAGTGTATCTTAACATTTATGCAAAAGGCTTTATGTATAGTAATCATTGGCTTTTTGTTTACAGTATCAAATTTATCTTTCTTATGGGCATGTAGTATCCCAGTTTTTCTATATGTTTATCTATAATACTACTATCTAATAATTACTTCTTCATTTCCAATTTTGATTGTAATATGTGGTAGCTCTGTAGTTATTTTCTTTAGATCGTCGAAGTTGTAGATGTTCTGTATTTGTTTTTTCTTTTTGAGAAGCCTTTTTAAAAATCCAGAGAAGTCGTATTTGAATAGGTTGAATTTACTTATTCATTGGTAATTGTCTCGTATCCTTCGGTATAGCACCTCTTGATTTTTGCTTTTCCTTAGGACTTATTTCTTTCTTATCCTCTTTTACTTGTACATTATTTATACTTTTCTCCTTTTCAGGAATCCTTTCTTCCTTTCTGTAGCTTTGATCATTCTTCTTGGTATTTTCGAGATGGATGACTTCTATTCGGGTTTAGATTACTTCTATTGTAATTATTGCCCTTCTCATCCACATCGTCTAGTCTCTTGACCAGTTCCAGGAGTCCTTCTATGGTATCTATTCCTTGACGAGCTACTGCCTGTGTAATATTGTAGTCAAAATGTGCAGCTAGTTGCGACACAATGCTTTCATTCAGCAGACACAACAGTTGCGCAACTGTTCAGTGATCATGTCCCGTAGACGAGCGCTCACTCTGAACATGTTCAGGAGCGGTCGCCATTTTTGTGAGCGGAAAAATTTTATGCTCACTTGGTGAGCGTATTCTGTACGCATGCGCCATTGATTCATTCCAAGACCAACCTAATACATACTTCTGAAGAAAGTTACTAGAAAAGTAAGATACAACAAATTAAAGGTATTGTGCAGTAATAAATGTATTATAATATTGGAGTTCACTCAGTAGGTTATTAGGGGTTGGAAAATCAGCCCTTCCACTAAAAACTATGTCAAACCTTAATGCAGAAAAACAATTTATTATTATTGTTTATTCGGTAATCTCTATAATTTTAACATATGGCAGCAATGAAAAGTACAGATGACAGACGATGACATAAAGGTGAGCGGTCCTGTCCAGCGTACACTCAACTGTTGTGAAGTGAACGGTTGGAGCGGGATCGGTTCCCGATCCGCCTGCTGAATGAAAGCAATGTCACTTTCTTCTATGGTCGGTTGTATATATTTGAGAAAAGAATATTTTCTTATAATGTAGTTTTCTCGGGAAGATCCAGACCTGTATTTTCCAAACACTAAATCATGTCTTATCTTTCTCTGTTGTGGCTGTCCCCAATATTGCCTTATAAAGCGAGTTTCAAAGTCTTTAAAGTTCATTATTTCGTCTATAATCATATCATACCATTGAAGTGCATAGTCCTTCAAACAACTCTTTATAAAATGCAATCTAGATGTGCCTCTCATATAAGTTTTAACGGTTGTCATAAATGCCATTGGATTGTCTTGATAATATTCTGAGAATTTTGGGATATTTTCTACATTACCTGGTATTTGTGAAAAAGATATACTTGGTATATTGACCCCATTACTTTATCCTCCAGTTGCTTAATAGTATTTTCAAACGTTAAAGTTTTGTCTTGTAACCTCAACATCGTATCAGTACAAGCACTATATTTAATTTGACAATCTTCCACTTTGTGTGAAAGTTGTTGAATTTTTTCCTTATTTTCTGTATCATTGTCTACTATTTTTATTTCAAGAGAATTTATTTTCTCTTCTAATTTATTAAAACTAACTTGCGTTTTTGCAGCTCTCTCATTCATTTCGTGAATTAAAAATGTACCTTTGTTTTCACATTTTGCTGCATTATTATTTATTTCCTTCTTTAAAGCTAGTACCGATTGTGATAAAAAGTGTTTTAGTATTAAATGTCGGTAGCAGGTTTTGAACATTTTTATAATGCCTTGACCTAGCGTTTGGCATTACGCTGTCGTATTACGCGATAAGAAAACGTGTTTAGCATTTTGCAACTGTAGGTACGTCCTTAGGATGGGCACCTGTATTGTCCAAAAATAATAAGACTTTTGTGTTTTGATCTATCATTTTCCGATCAAATTCAAGCTATCACTCTGTCATAATAGAATTAGTCATCCAAGCCTCGTTATTTGAACACCATTGGACTGGAAGAATAGCAAAGCTAAGAATTTTAAATGCAGGAGGATGTGCTGAATTTCCGTTAACCAATAGATTTTCTTTCTCCCCTGCCATATTCACACAGTGCATTATAGTTAATCTTTCTATCGATAACCTGCCGCCAACACATTTTTCGCCTTTTAATGCCATCGTCTTTATTGGGGGTTTGTACCCTTTAACTATTAACGGCAACCTGTTTATGAAAGCTTCGATATTTTCTTGATTTGCGCTAACGGCTTCGCCAGATATTATGCGGTAATGAATGTATTCAAATATCACATATCCGTCCGTTTAATGGAAACTTTAATTAAGGATTTTTCGAATTTATGGAATATCTCACACTTCGTATATACAGGGTGTCCGGGAAAATGTGGCAAATCTCTTGGATGCAGATAGAACATGAACAAATTCAGACAAGACAAGTTCCTATAAACATTTTTCCTACAGGCCCCTCCTACGGAGATATGCGTCCCTGAAGGACGCCGCTGGAAATCGGTTTTTATTGAATTTCGTAATTAATATAATTTAATAAAAATTTAATGTGATGGACACTAGTAAGGATCTCTAAAATAGTGTCCTTGAAACATATTTAGCTTTTGTAGTTTACCAGGGGCGGGCTAATCTTTACAACTTAATGCCTAAATTTTTAACACCCTGTATGATAAAGACTTTAAAATTATTAAACTGGATAGCTTGAACCATTGATTTAAAAAAATGTACTCTTGCTTATTGTCGTTAAAATGAACCGTTTACGAGAAAAAGTTTGCAAAAAATGTGCGATTTAGTTTTTATCAGCACCAAAAAAACCTATTGCTGTTGCAAACGTTACTATGGTACGAAAATAAAATATCCGGCATTTTAGAACTTGACAACTCAAAAAAATGGTGTATTCCACTCCGGTCGACACTAGGGAGGAACTTCTACAGAGAATCACGTTTCATTGTGATGTGATAAGGAACACGGCTGGTTAGTTTTGCGGGTACAACAGTTTTTAATTCATCGTGCCTGCGAGTGTATCAGACTTCACGGAGCCCATGTTGAACCCTCTTACAAAGTTTTTCAATAATTTCATTGAGGTGCCTCCGGAGACACCACTGCGTTTGTATTTATATATTAATTACTTTAAAAGAAATTCAATAAAAACCGACTTCCAGCTAAGTCCTTCAGGGACACTATCTCCATAGGAGGGACCTGTAGGAAATTTTTTTATAGGAACTTGTCATCTTATTTGTTCATGTTCTATCTGCACCCAAGATATTTCCCACATTTTCCCGGACACCCTGTATACAGACAGATATGAAATTGACAAAAACGTAGGGCGTGCTGATGAGATTCAAGGACATTGTAACGCGTCCACGTCTCGCTAATTATAAAAATAATTAGAAGAAAGTTACAACATGCCAATTAGACATGAGAAAATAATAAAATGTAATTAATAAATATTTAATCTATATGTACTCATACGAAAACAATTGATTGCATTTTACACAAAGCTATAAATACAATTTTCCGATGAAAATGCGGGTCTAATGTTGAATCAAACGTCGAGTCCACTTTGCCGACATAAGAAATTTATGTAAAGTTTGTAATATTAACTTCCGTTTAGTATACGGTTGGTTGAATTAATACATGTACTTGCACAGCTGGAGAGCTTCATATCAAAACCTGCATCAAATAGTAAATTCAGTTGCCTAAATATTCCATATAATCGAAGAGGAAACATCGCTATCCTATTTTACCGACCTAGATATTTTGGCAAACGGCAAACAGGTCCTGAAGTTTAGAGGTTAATAGAACTCACATAAGAATAAATACTACCAAAGATTAAAATACACAACAACAGACTGACAAAACGTATACTATAATTAACTAGAAAAATGAAATATCTGTTATAATAAAAAGAAAGAAACCATAGAAAATCCCTAGCTGTACCATTTCTTGTTCGTGTACCTCGATGTTTACCATACCCAGACTGAGAGAAGGACTTTCCATTCCAGTCAAACCAGACCTTCCACCTAATATTATAATTAGGTATTTAACGAGTCAAAGTAAATACGACAACTTCCATTAAGTAAAGAAAGTTTTATTATTAAATAATTGTAGATATATGTAACTTATGTCTAAATGTCTTATATAAATTAGCTATTGTGAAATCTCATACAGATAAATTACTCACCATTTAAATTCAGTAAATGCTTGTTGTTTCTAACGTTATTAAATATCGTTGAGATAATCCGTATAATCAATCCTTAATTACGATCACAGGTATCGTACAGTATCAACACGCCATGTCAAATTAAACTTATCTAAGGACGAAGTCAACTGTAATTTCTCGTCAACCAAATTCAATATAATATTTAAACTTTCCGATTCACAAAGAAATGATGATTATGTATGAGTTTTGTGTATCAATATTGTACGTGTAAGATATACAATTCAATTGACATATTATTTCCTTCTTATTTGTGTAGTAGCTAAAAGAAATTAACGCTTGTTGTTCTTTATTCCATAAACATTAAAGGACAGTTATACTTATGAACATCTGAGGTGGTGTACTTTATTTATTTAAAAAGATCACGTGTATCCGAGAGAATGAGTCCTGAGTATTTGCGATAAATCTTGACGGATAGTCTAGGCCGTATTCTTGTCAATCCCAGCTATAGTAGAATAAATAATCTGCGGAGTAGAAGCAACTATAGCTGGGATTGACAAGAATACGGCCGAGACTATCTGCCAAGATGTATCGCAATACTAAGGACAGCCAGAGATTCGAACCCGCAATCTCCTCATCACTAGTCAGGTGCGTTGCTAGTTACGCTAGTACGGTTTCTGGAATCGATTCTTTTAAATCGTACTGATATACATACAGGTTGCCCCACCGAAAACGAAACAGATTGAACATCTCGAAGGAGAACACTTTTTTGAAAAAACGCTTCCATCATATCTTCAACTGTGATACCCCCCTCCCCTCCATCACTCTAACCATTACAATTTAAATAGGGAATGTACTAAATACGATACATCATTGAAAAGGTAACTGTATGGAGAATTCAGCAATGTGATTGTTGGGTGCACTATTTTTGATTTTAACGGAAAAAAAAACGGTTACGTATTTCACAATGTGACACATCATTTCAAAGCTAATTTTATTAGCAATTTAATGCACAATTGAAAAAAATTTAAATAATCGAAAAACCTTGCAGAGCTCTAATATTAGAAACTACGAACTTATTAGTTTACAAAAGACGCTGACAGTCTGTACTTGAGAATGATGACAAATAAATGTCAAAAATATTACGTATTTAGTTGCTAATAAAATTATCTTTGAAATGATGTGTCACATTGTGGAATACGCAGCCGTTTTTTTCCGATAGAGGGCGCTAAAATCAAAAATAGCGCAACCAACAATCACATTGCTGAATTCTCCGTACAGTTACCTTTTCAATGATGTATCGTATATTCTAGTTTCCCTATTTAAATTGTAATGGTTAGAGTGATGGAGGGGAGGGGAATTACGTATCACAGTTGAAGATATGATGGAAGGGTGTCCCCCTTGGATCAAAAATCGACCTGTTTTTGTGTTTTTTCAATCTGTTTCGTTTTCGGTGGGGCAGCCTGTACACATATATCACGTAATAGATGGAAGTATTGCTAGTATACCAGCGTGTATAAGCACCGATGTAGAGTCGAATCCAGAACCCGCAGTAGCGTAACTGGCAACGCACCTGACTAGTGATTAGGAGATTCCGGGTTTGAATCTCGGGCTGCTGGGTAATTTTTAAGAAATTAGAAATTAATTAATTCACAATTATAAACTAATTTTAAAAATAATTTAAAATTAGTATGACCTCTAAATCTTCGAATCAATTAAATCAATTATATATATATATATATATCGATATTTTGCCAAAAGGGCGAACGCGCTAATTTTACGATTTGGAGCTTTATGTACCAAAAAATAAGTACTTACTGTAAGATGATGTTGGCAAAAGGATGAACGTATTTGGTGGAATATAAGGTGTTGGTAATCACAAATTCATTTTTCCTTTGGGCGAATGTGTTCAGAACAATCCGTCCAAAAGAACGAATGTAACAAAGCTAAAACATCTAAAGGGCGAACGTGCATTGCTTTAGTATAGGCAACATAACCTAAAAATAGTTTTGTCTGTTGATTGTATGGTGCGTACGCGATACAGTCGAAAAAATTGTTAATTATGTCTAGTCGGACAGAGCGAATATTAAAATTGGCTCGTAATATTAATAAGCCAACAAGTAGTGTTTCAACTGATGTACCATTGCCGGCTAAATGTTATATGGCATTAGAGAATTTGGACGTTATTTACGGGTCACATTCCGGCAGTAGGATTGAGAAATCCGATGTAACTGACATAAGTACAAGTCCTTCTTTTCTCTTGAATAACAGTGAAACAAACTATCAGATTATAGAACCAGTCGCGTATTTTATTTTTCATTTACAAGACTCAAGACTTTTTCGTAATTGGACAGGATACCTAATGGTACAAAGAATAAAATAACAAACTGCATCTCTCTCTTATGTCATTTACACCAAACGTGGAAGATAGGCTCTTTGAGACCGATGAAGAAGACGAAGACTGCACCTATTTATTAATTTTTTGAGTATTATTTAGTTTTTTGTTACTTTAGTTTCATTTGTATTTTCATATTTTCTTACAAACAATTTTTTTTCACATTTGACTTTTACCGAAATATTTTAGAACTATTTATTATGATTTTATTGTAATTAATCATTAAAAGTTCCCACCAACTCTTAATTAGAGGTTTGGGAGAATGAATATAGCACTTAACCAAAGGGCGAACTTGGGGTCAATGCACCACATCTACCAGCACTAATCTGGATAAAGGGCGAATATCCACAAAAATTTAAATTTTAAACTAACAGTACATTTAATTTGTTATTTTTTGATTACTTATCCATTTGATTATATGTGAAAGGTTTGAGTACAATTTTTTTCAATATAGTCGCCCATATATTTCCAGAACAGTTTTCTCCAATTTTTTCAAAACAACGAAATGGTGCAATCGCCCTTTTGGCAAAATACCATCGATATATATAAAACAAATGAACAATAATAAAAATAATAATAATAAATCCAAAGCATTAGATATACAAAAACATCAATCTGTAGCTATTGCTGATGTTTAATGGTTATTAGAAAAAAATAGTCATGTAGTACGCTCTTGGAATAATAATTTAAGATTTTTGTTCACGGGCAGTAGTAAGTATTCAAAATTTTATGTGGAGATTGTAAGGCTTATATAGGACATACAAAGCACTATTTTTCGAACAGACTAAATGTCCACAGACATTCTTAAAACGTTATTGCTTTTACAAAGCATATCAGTAATATAAACCGTAACATAAATTTGATGAAGCCAAATATTATGTAAAGAACAAAATAATGCAGTAAATGACAGAACCGGAAATTGTGCGTCATTTACGTTTTCTGGGGTGTTAAGGATACAAATATTTTTGTGCATTGCATAAGATTTGCCGTCAAGATATTTGTATTTTAACATTTAAATAAGTTTATGTTTCAATTAATTGACAAAGATAATATCTACATTATACGTTTTAATTTCTATATTGTTTAAGTAAATAGAAAGCACCTTTTTGTCTTCTTACACTAATCTGGCGATACTTTATATTGATATCAAAATTAAAGTCAAATTAACATATTACGTATGTACGAGATACCTACATGTATAATAGATATTGAAACAGTCTATATTCATGACATCAATACGGCATTTTCATAGACTGACTGTTATACTTTATACCATAATTAGAATTGTAATTATTTGTTTCTAATTCTCCAGTTCCTTTTAATTCCTTACGAAATACATCTAGACGTTTAACGTTGGTAACATCACGAGTTACTCTTTAACATTAAGTCAGATCCGATTTTGATAAAACCAATTTTGAGGAAATTGTAGGATCGTAACAATCAATCATGCGTGGTTATTTTTATGTAAATTATAACTTTCAGCTGTACTATCATTACATATACATGGGACGGTAAAAGGTAGAAATACGTTGACTGGAGAATGTAATATAAAAATGTGGATCATAACAATACTTATATGGATCAAACGATGCCGAGATATTATCTATGCATGTTTATTGCTCTTTACATTAAAACAGCCTTCTAAATATATATTTAATGGATAAACAAATGCTCATATATCATCATGTAAATTGCCTGAGACATTTTTTACGTAAACATATATCAAAGTGTGTTTACTCTAGTACATGCTCTTATATGTCAAAAAAGGTTGCATGAGCTCTAATTACACAAATTAGGTTCCATTAAAAAGCACTATCATAGTTTTTACTACGTTTTCTTACTTGCAAATGTCAATACGTAATAGATATAAGTATAGATGCGCATTAATATAGTTTTTTTTTTATCTTGGTCAGATCAAAAATCTGATTAGAGTTATGTGCAGGGATTTCTGTTGTACTTACTTTTAATCTTAGATTATCACTTTCAATTTACTTATTATTTAATGATCGCACTCAATTTTTCTTTAATATGACCTATTATCGTACAGTAGGTCACTGATATGTACATAAGCGAGAACAACCATATTAAATTTAAGAATATCTGCGGATCGTAGATACAGAAGGATATTGGAATATATGTTTGAGTTTTCCATGTAAAATCCGAGAATAATGTACAATTGCTTTCTTTTGAAATGACCGGTCTGCAATTAAAAACATTGCGCATATCTGTCGATAGTCACAATCTAATTGTATGGATGTTTTGTCGCCTCACACCAAATATAGAAAATAATATCTCCAGAATATTTATATTTGTTTGAATGCTGTTCATTGTATAATTTTTTATTTAAATTCCTTTCCTCGACTTACATATTATTTCTTAAAATATGTATGTACATACATATATGTAAAACGAACTAGTTTAGCTTACTGAAATAATTTAAGTAACAAGGTGACTATGATTTAGCCAATTTATTTTATTTGCTTAGTACAACAGATAATCTACATAAATGCTTTTGAAAAATATCATTAGTTTTATAATTACAATATATACCTTATTTTCAAATTATTTCAAATAAACAAAAATATTGAGTTTAACATCCTTCCTGGGGTTACTAATTCAAACAATTTTTCATTTTACTTTTTTATACGTAGTATAAGGAAGTATTGTGATGAAAATTTTCGACCTCCAGATTTTTGCAGATGTCCACATTTTGAAGTGTTCTGATCAGTGGCGGTCCGTGATTTTTGGGACGGGAGGGCACCGGGGGTCCGAGTGTTTAATATCAAAAATTAAGTACAGACAAAAAACAAACTCAATATGCTATTTAATTAACTTGTTTGAAAATAAAATCCATCCGCCGTTCCTTACGATCAGCAAAATGATTAATAACTCATTCATTGAAGTTTGGTGTTGATGTCAGTAATTGTTTTTCAATGGAACACATTGCTTAAGGCACATAGTCTGCTTTCCTGCATGGTATTTCTAGAAAATGTTTTTATTCTCTTCAAAGTAGAAAAACACCGTTCACTTGTTTTTTTCTATTTTGCACGCCCCCAGAGATTCGCAAAATAGCAGAAGACAATTTACAAAATCCTTCGCCAACATAGTCTCGACATATTATCAAAAACAAACTTTTATAACAGTTGTACTATTCAACCTTGGAAGTAAATTACAATAGTAGCATCAGAAAACTTATCATCCAACTCTGCTTAACAATTTATATTGTTAATTAGTAAATAAAATGTTAGCATGTGTGCTTTTTATTCTTTGTACAACTTCTATTGCACATGTTTCTTACATTAAAGGCTTACATTTTGACATTTAAATATAATTTGGTTCCATTTTTTTTTGTTACCAACGTCAAAACAACAAAATTAGCGTGCGATAAAGAAATACTTTTGAAACCAAAACGGAAGTCGTAAAGTGAACTTTATAGCACCGAAATAGAAAAAAGCATTTTGCACATTACATCCACACAACCAGTCTGATAAACTGTAAGAGCTTCTGTTGAATTTTCCCGTCACGGTTTTATTAGTTTTCTAATTGTCATCTTCTAGTTTAATCAATAAATCTGGTCTAGGGAGACCTAGATTTTTTAATTCTGTCTTAATGTTACTAACGCAATTCATAGTTGCATTTGCACCGATAGAAATAACAACATACACTCACCGCTGTATATTACATACTGGACCGCCACTCGGACCCGGCACCATAAAGTAGTGCCCCGCCGCCTACATATATACGCGCGCTACCCGCGCCAGTTTCATCGCTCGATTTCTAATACAGACGGGGCAGTCGCGCGAGATGCCCCGGAGCCTACGGCAGACTGCGATTTTTAAACGCTCTAAACAGACGGACTGTTACTTCCGAAAACATATTATTTGTTATCAAACAAATCAGAAAAATTACATACAAATTAGGTATTTATAATTAATTTATCTGTTAAAAGAAATATGTTACGGGGCAATTTGTCACGGGGGGAGGGGGGGGCAGTGCCCCGTTGCCCTCCCTGCAGCAGCCGCCACTGGTTCTGATACCGAAAAGTGGTTTTTAAAAAATGTCTGTGTGCCGCTATAGCTATCAATTCTAAATTTTGTATATACGAGTATAATATTCCTCTTGAGATCTGATTAGATTTTCAGTAAAATCGGCAGACCGGAAGAAAAAATCGAATTTTGCCAATATTTCGTCAACTACTAAGTTAAAGCAAAAATATAAAGAATTCATATGTACTCAAAATTAAATTTGAGAAGAACTTTATTAAAAAAGTTTTTCGAAATTCCTACGCGAAGTAGGTCTTTCACTCTTATCGAAAATCAGTTTTTGGTGAATATCTCGCATGCAATGCTTTCTAGGCCGATACATTATGATGAGTACAAATGTATTCAAAACATAAGTTTCAATACCTTTTCTATAAAAAAATTCAAAATTCTGACCGGAAATAACACTTTTGCTCTAATCGAATAGCATCTTTTTTCGAATGTCTTGCAGAATATGCATTCTATAGAGATATATTAAGAGAATAGAAGTACTTACAACAGGATTTTGAATAATTTTTGTATAAAAAAATACCTAAAATAATAATTGTTAATTTGAAACACTCATACGTATAAGAAAGTTGTGTGATGGCCACACCCCATTTTTTACTTTCTTACTGTGTACTGATCAGATGAATATTTTCGACCTCAAGATTTTTGTGTTTTAAAGTCCGGTGATACCGAAAAAGTGGTTTTTGCAAACATCTCTCTCTCTCTCTCTCTGTCGCTGTGACCATGATAGCGCCCAAACGGCTACAGCTATCAATACCATACCTTATATTTACGAGTATAATCTTCCTCTTGTGATTTTGAGTAAAATCGGTAGACCGGAAGTAGTACTTTACTTCAGTAAAAGATCAAAATTTATTAATACGTCGTCAACTACTAAGTTTAGGCGAATTTCTAAAGAATACAAAAGTACTAAAATGTGATTATCAATTATCTTACAAATTACTCATTCTATACAGATTAATATAGAATACAACATATTTAGATCCCGAATTGTAACAATTTTTGTATAAAAGAAATTTCGAAAATTCGGACCGGAAGTAAGACTTTACTCTTATCGAATAGCAGTGTTTTTTATACATTCTACATAAATGTATTATAAGTGCAAAAGTATTTAGAGCTACATTTGGAAAAATTTTTTAATAAAAGAAATTTTAAAATTTGGACCGGAAGTAATGCTTCTACTCACCAAATAGCAGTTTCTTGGAAAATCTCACAAATACTGCATTCTATTCAGATTTATTAAGAACATAAAATTGTTTAGAGTCGCATTTGGAATAATTTTTATATAAAAATTTTTTCAAAATTCGGACCGGAAGTAACACTTTTACTTTTATTGAATAGCGATTTTTGCAAATATCTCATAAATTATGCATTCTATAGAGATTTATTAAGATAATAAAAATATGATTACATTTTATAAGAAAACAGGGATTGTAATAACAACAAATTGTTTTAGTCTTATTTTAGTTTTCTGTTAAACGTTGTTATTACGATTAAAAAGCTTCAACATCTAAAATAAATACAAATCACTCCCAGAAATAATAGTAACAAGTTCTAAAATTCCAGAAAACCGAGATTTGAATAAAACAGTGGATCTCTATGTTGAAATTAAAATAAAGCCCTAAAGAATAAAATAAAAGCGAGAAAGACATTCAGGAAAATAAAAATTATTTTTTCTAAGAAAGTAGCATGAATGTTATGAGTTATGAGTGAGGCAATAAATTATAAATGAACTCAAATATTTCAAATATATTGGCTATAGTATATGTCATATGTCATTTTGAGAAGGAATGTAAAAGAAATGCCAAATACTTCCGCCAACTATATAATATATGAGGGGTATTTGAAAACCAAGGACTGAAAATAGGATCTGCAGCTGTTCAAACTTTTTAGGAGTCGTGACTATTTTATGAGCTGACGATAATGATGCAGGAACGGTTAGACAATAGTACCCAGATTTTAAAAGTTAGGACAAAGAGTGGAGTAGTAGATTTGTTATCTAGAATGATAAAGTCGGGCAACAACTGAAGCAAGAACTGTGATCTGGTGGACGATCAACTATTAGTGATCTGCCTGTAAATTTTCTCATGTTGCACACACAACTGTTTACACGACTGTCACTGAAAATTTGAATATCGCAAATTATATGGTATCAAAAATGCTTATCGACCAAAACAGAGCAGTGGAGTTGAACGCATGTCTTATATTAATCAAGACCGTTTGATGAAACTGCTTAGATAATAGTTATGGCTCTATGCTTAATTGTCACATTGTCGCTTTTACGCATTTATATTTCACATAATAATAATAATAATAATTTTATATTTTTACTATATTTAAAGAATTTGCTACCCCCGTTCCTCCTCAGGATTGTCCTGGCAGAAAGGGAGGCATAAATGGCGCTAACAGCAACTAGAAAAATGTCATCCGTCGAAAATTAGAAATGTGCCCGTTTGTCAGAGTTTCACACCTGTAGCCTCGTTCAATTAAATTTATGAAAGTTTCGGAAACTTAGTGTGTGTCACCTTCAACCTGCCTTACCTTACATCCCTAGTGTGCGTTGGAAAATATGGGGTGGAGCCTGTGCCTCTAACTCTCGGTTTTAGGGGATGGGTCACTCAGATTACTGAAGCTGGATGACCCGTAGGCGCCAGCTGTCATTCTAAATTAGGCCCACTCCAATAAGTTACTTATTCCGACAGCGAAAATAAAATTGGATACACTAGGTATAGTAAGACATTCACATTTTGTAACGGGAATGCTAATACCGCCAAATACGAATACGAAATACGGTATCCACATCGGTTGCACCCATCTATCAACAACATATTCTGAAGATTAGATCCACGCCTTCGCAAACCTCTTACATTTATCTCTAATTATTACGACGCAGACATTTGGAACGCCGTACGGTTCAGTTAGACGAACAAATTTGAGATACTATTTACGAATATGTTACTTGCAGCGCTAGACAAGTAGCTCGAGAACTGAATATTACAAGTAAGTAACAGTCACTCAGTGCTAACACAAAACCTTTTGCGGCCCTTTCATATAACAAAAGTGCAAGCATTGTATAGAAAGGGCAATGGACATAATGTTCTGTGTTACAATTTTAAACAGAATTTAACTAGGGCCGAAATTTCTATCGCATATTCTTTTGAGCGACGAACGTTTGTTCATAAGAGACGAGTATTTAATAGCCATAATTTCCATTTTTTGGCGGATAAGAATCCTAGAGCATTCAGAGAATTTGTACATCAAAGAAGGTTTTTTTTTTGTAAATGTATGGGTTAATAGGCATTTTAAACCTTCGCATTGTGGGACTAATATTTCTTTCCAATCGTCTAAATACAACTGAGCATGTCAATGTATTAGAAGAAGTGCTGGATAATGTTCCATTAAATGTCAGGATTAACATGCATGGCTGTGGACTAGCCCACAATACCCGACTTTTAAGGGCATGGTTAAACAAAAGCTTTCCAAATAGATGGATCGGGCATAATGGACCGATATCCTGACCAGCAAGGTCTCAGATATTAACCCACTTGACTTTTGTATTGAGGTATTGAGTATATGGGACGCCTCCAGCCAAGACCAAGAAATAATTAATAGAATTAGTTTTAATAAAGTAATAAAAAACACTGGATTTTCAAATAAGAATAAAACTACTTCCTGCTTCTCTAGTATATGGGAGTACAGTGTTTATATATGATCGAATCTCTCGTCGTTGTAGTGGATTTATTTATAAGCATTATATTTAATCAAATATCGTATAATTAATTGCATTTGTAATGAAGTTAAATACAATTATTGTATTATTACTATTTACTACGTATGATTACCTACAAAATTTCATTACTGATTAACAACTACATTCTTATAATAATGCACGATATTCACAACAAATTATAAATAATTGCATTTACAAATTGGAAAAGAACGTTAATATAATATAATAATGTAATGCAAAAAAAGAACGAGATAATGAGTGGGCAGACAAACAAAAAACTTATAACCATAAATTTTCCCCCAATCTTCAAATATTCATTAACGCACCCGACATTAAAATATCTGTGTTACCATCGGAGCGGAGAAATAGTCGAGGGATGAAGATGGGTGGTGTATGGAGGAGGGTTAAATATAACCCGCGAGTGGCGAGCAGTAATAAAGCGTCAAAATCACCCCCGCGCGCTTGCAATTCGACCGCGAAAGGTGTTTACAGATTGCGTGTTCGCAGGACATAACATTGAGAGAGGTGGGTCAGCTTTAGTCGGTGGATATTACCTGCCATGAGTGTAGGGTGATTGCAGCAGGGTTGGTCGCTTAATTGATTTATTGGTCGGGCTTTTTTAATTCGAATATTGTCGAAGATGGGAGCGGTTTCCGATAAATTTTTGGTGACTAGAAATTACGGTTCCTAAACACGATTAGTAAGTATATAGCTATGACGTGAATTTCTATACACAATTATAAATCAATACGATTCAGCTTAAATTTAGCCAGGAAATCTATTATGTCTTTACTATGCATGTATTTGTATATAAGCTTAAAGTAAAATTTAAAAAAATATGTACAAACTTTAATTTGATCTTACGCTTCTATGTTTCTGGTTCACCTAGGCGCAGATAATCTATATGCCATGATTAATATTATTAATTGGTAGTTTATTATAGCTGTTATAAAATTCCTTGCAAAGGAAAGACAAATTTTTGATAGTAATTTTAGAAGTGGAGCGAATTATTGTATATCCAAGACAACTATTTGCGTATCTTAATAGCTGTTTAAATGTGATCGAAAATCATTATATGATGATAGGGGTCTAGGATATTCTGTTTATGTAGTCATTTCAGATGACAGGTGTTAAAAAAAGGTGTTTGGTAATGAAATATACAAGATTGAAAAATTGACAATTACAAGCTTCAATAGGAGTTCCTAGAATTCTTTGAGTTCTTTGAAAGAACAAACGTGAATTTAACTGATATGGTACCAGCGAATGATAATATTAACGGTAGTGTAATAGCCAATAAACTAGCTAAGAGATGTTTATATGAAAACTTGATACGTCAGGAACCTCTATGCAAGTTGCTATAGATTACACCAGTAATAGAGTGCTAATCATAGCTGAGAAAAGAACTTACCAAGAAATGGAAGTTAACTAAAGGTCAATTACCATACCAGTTGCAAAAGATATATTAATATTTATTGCCGGCTCGTAACAAGACACTTTCCCTTCGAGGAAATATCTATACAGCATGCATTGACAAGCTGTTGTATAGCAGATGATAGCTGTATTCCAAAATTAGACTGCTTGTCATGTGCAGCTGGTGAAAAATTAAAAAGATACGCTCACTTGGTTGCCGCTCCAAACAGACAAAGTACATCCGGAAAGGTAAGAAATTGGTCTTGGTGAATGCACTCAACTGAACTGAACTGATGTGAGAGGACTTGGGGGTGGTAGAGGTACAAGAAATGTGATACTCAATTGACAAGATTTTTTGATTTCCGTCTCCATAACATATTTATGTTTGGATATGTGAATAATTTTGGCACTTTAGGCAAATAAGATTTAATGAACCTTACTTGTAAATGGAAGCAAGAGACGACGCATTTTCATATCTAATCTTCCCAAGAAGTTTAATGCTAGCCTTTCTATGAACAAAAAATGGCAATACTTTTTTGAACTTGTCAGAAAAATGTGTTCGTTGGTTATACGAGGAAGAGTACTCTAAAAATTATGATTATTATACCTATACTATACAGGTGCCCTTAACTTGTGTGGCTTGTGATTGGCATTTCATACACTATAAAAAATAGTTGGCTAAATGGTAGTATGTGTTTGCGTGATAAGAAAAGTAAATATATGATTTATATTACACGTTATAGAATATACCGAAATAATTACAGTTATTTGTAATAACTTTCATGCAAAATAAATTATTTATATATATTTATATTATATATTATATATTTATGTATATTCGGATTTTGCAATAAATAGATATATTGAAGTAAGAAAGTTTAAACCTAGAAAGTAAAACATAGACTTTTTAATTAATAATAGAAATAATAATGTATCTCTCAAGATTACTGAATAGATCTATGTATTCGGAAATATTACCAATTAGAGGGAAATGTGTAACCATGATGTATTGTTATATGCTTGTTTTTAGCTTAAGTCGGTAACTTTCTGTCTTCGTCAAGACATGAGATAAACAAAAAAAAAAAAAACTGATACTCAGAGGGAATCTTTCCAAACTATGAATCATGTAGTTTGATAAGTGCTTCTTTTCAACTTTAGTTAGTAACTTTCTGTATTAGTCAAGGAGTGAGGAAAACAACAGTAAAATCTCAGCGAGAATGGTTTCAAATAATGCTAGCTGTGGATTACTAGCCTGGTAATATAATTGTATAAGATCGTTTCATATTTAAAATTTCAGAATTTTTATTTTCTCAGTCCTATAAAAGCTTGCATTCTGTATTACAATCGTACGAACAAACCTCAACTCAATAGCTAAATTCTTTCTAGTGCCGGGTTGGGTGTAAAATTTTTCTAAATAATATATTTTCAAAAAACATATTTTATTTTTAAAATTTACTGTATTTTTAAATTCTCGTACTAAAACAGATAGTAATAACTCTTTGAATTCTAAAAAAAGAGTATCAGTTATTTATTTCATATTCTTCATATTATTATTATGAAAGGAGATGCATTAAAACGTATATAATATGCAAATATATTAATTTTAAAGTTTCTTGCCGGTGGTTCTAAACACATTGGAGAATGATTTGCTTTTTGGTATTAATTCTTTTTTAATAGGTAATGATAGTCCCCCATTAATTTAACTGCCCTTTCTGCTATGTCATTTATAATCTTGAGTCCGAGTTGTTAGATCACAATTTAAAGATCCTATAATAGATCAATATTAAAACAAGAAAACAAATTTAAACGCGTTTTGATTTCTCATATGTAGTAAGAGTATTGTGATGATGAAAATGTTCGATCTGGGCATTTTTGCAGGTGTCCACGTCTTGAAGTCCCCTGATACCGAAAAAGTGGTTTTCGTGAACATCTTCTCTCTCTCCCTTGCATTGTGATCACAATAGCGGTCAAAACGACTAAAGCTGTTAATTCCAAATTTTCTATTTAACAGAAAATAATAAAGAAAAAATGATGTCCATGTAAGGTCAAGAAGAAGAAATGTAAGAAATTGCGGTAACTCCTTCTTTCAGACATTCTTTGTTTTATCATAATCACATTTTGCTTATTTTTATAATCTACTATTGACGCAGAGGCTATGTTATTTAAATGATAGACGTTTTTGCAACCAGAAACGCAAAACAAAAGTGCAAGTGTCACAATAGTGAAAAATTATGTATCTCTAAATGCCACAACAGCAACCCCTGCTTCAATAATGACCATTAAAAAATTGTAAGTATTTATTTACGTTGTCTAAGATATCGTGGTCATTATTACAAATGACCTCCTCCATTGGGCATTATTTACATCGTGCGGGCACTGCTCACAATGGCCGATTTCCCACTAAGCTTGTAATATATAATATATCTATGCCACTAACACCAAAATATCTACCTATAATTATTGTTTTCTTTTAAAGTCCTGTCAACTTTAGAATTCTTTTTTGAATATATTGAATTTAAATTCTGGCGTTAATTTGGTATTCTAATGGAAAAGAAAAATTACTATACGCAGGGAAATTTACAATTCTAAGCATATAACTAGAAAATTTGCACTTTATGTGATTGTACAATGTATTTTTATGCTTTATGTAGGTAGAAGAAGAATACAAAATATAGTGCAGAGAATTTACAATTTTAAAATATTTGCCTATGTGTCTGTGGAACAATTAAAGCAGTGATTCTTTAAACAAAATTAGACTACATTCAGAAAAAAAGAAATTCAAAGAATAATAATAATTTTTTCCAAACGGTTCGTAATGTTTGTGTACAGGATCACACAAACAATATCCAACATCAAATGTAATCTCATTATTCGTTATTGAACCAAACAATGAACTAGGAGGGTAGCGAATATGAGAGGGACCCTTCCTAGCCCTGTACGTTTTCTGCAGCGGAACAGACAGTATGGTGGCTGGATAAATAGATAGTAAATCACTCCCTATGGACTCACAACAATGTTTAGGGTGATAATGGCGGTCTGAACTCGGCTAATCACGATAACAAGGGTTGAATACGCTATGATTTAATAACCACTGTATTAATGGGCGTGATATTACAGAGAAAATGCTTGTTCTGCTGTACCCTATAATGTACAGTTTCATAAATGCTTGGGACATACTGGTGTTCCTAATTACTGTTAAAAGAAGTAATAAATCTTACCCTTTTCGCCTAGTTTCATATTTAAATTAAGTATTTTAGCTTGGTACACGTTTTGTAATAAAATATGTATTGGAATATACCTAGGGTTAAAATAGCTAAAAATTCATGACTTTTACAACCCAACAATTATTTTCCGAAAAACAAATTTTGTTATTTTAATATTTTTATTTAGTTATAAGGTAAACAATACAGATTTCCTTCTGTCTTATATTTCAAAAATGTTTCAATATCTATAGTCCTAATTTAATATGATTATTTTAAAAGTAAAATCGTATGTTCCTAAAAGCTAATACTTTATGAAATATGTAGTTATCGTTCTGATTTATTCTAATTTTACACTTTTTATATTTAAATAATGGAATCATGAAACGTTATTTTAATTTACATGTACTGTTACACGTTGTTTTTCTTTCACTCTATGTCTTTTCCTTTTAGTTGAACACATTAATAATTTTCGAATTTTTAATTCATTTACTTTCGGAGCGAGCTGTATATTGCCTCGTAATTTAATTATAATTTTATTTTACTATGCAATCTAAATTTTTGGAATATTGTGTTGTAATCTACATTTCTTTTATTTTGAAACCCAGTTTTAATATCCGTGCTGCCATCTGTTGGTGAACGGATTAGTTCGTGTTGGTAGAGATCTTTGTGATGCCGTCGGAAGTATTATCAATGTGTTTTTGTATTTTCTAATTTTTGGAGTTAATTATTTCATGTTTTATTTATTAATCACCCTCTATTTGTTTCTTTCCCTTCATCCTTTTAATTATTTGTTGTTTAACGAATATTTGTGTCTGCCTTACCGACCGAATAGTACTCTTTGCGTTGGAAGATGCTGATTGGTTGTTTTCAAGCAAGGGGACAGCTAAGGCATTTTCTCCTAAACGGGGTAAGCCACTTCCATTTTGATCGTCGAACTATAAGCAGCTTGTTACCTGTCTGAAGTCCCATCTGCACACATTTTGGTGATATAATTAAGTACCGTTAACGTTGTGTTACGCTAATTGATAGCGGATTATTCATGCAGAAGTACATCTCTTCCGTTTATTTTCAACATTGTTGGATATCATTAGATAGACAGATTAATTGGCTGCTTTTACCCTTGGGTGATACAATCTCGCCACGTGCCGCTTTATGGTGAATGTTGAACGACCTGTTTTTTTGTCGACTCGTATACCACCATCTTTACAAAAGTTTTATCTTGGATGGAAATTTGGAATTATAAGAGCAATTTCTACAGCCTTATGGTGAATGGAAGTTAGTCGACTCTACCCATGGCTTATGTGACTGCGTCGAAGGAATAACCATCCTTTTGAACTCCATACCGAGGAATTTACTTCCAACTAGGTTTCTCTTTTGTTTTATTTTTTTTCCGACCTTCGGAAGTGTTATATTTTATTAGAACAATTAAATATCGATTAGGACTATACAAGTTTATTTGATAAAATTTAAATTAAGAGCATTGCTCAGTTTTTTTGGTTAATCTGTGCCCGATAGTGTTAGTTATCGGAGGCTCAAGCTGTATCCAGCATTTTATAATTGTAACCCACATTCTAATTAAGCATTGGAAGCGATATACCAAATTTTGTTGCGTAATTTGAATTAGCAAATTTTTATAATAATTTCTTAATTAATTTTAAGCATATACCAGCCGTTATTAAGGTTGAGGTTTGACGATTTGTATAATTACTATAAGTAAATTCTTGTTTTTTTGTGTCTTCAGCGATTCTGTTATTTAAGAGTTAATTTCAATGATTTACAGATGTTAATTTGAACGTTGAAATTGATAACTAGTTTTGTTTAATTCCGATATAAACATCTTCAGCGTGTGAATGTAGCATTAAACAACTTATGTAACTAATTGTAAATAAGATCTTACTAGCCCCATTTAATGTATTAATTGTAATCGTATGTGTATGTGCGACTGTGAATTTAATCTGGATTGTGTATATACATACCGCTTAATTGTCATTTTCTTTAAAAAAAAAATGGTAATTACCTGCCATAAAATTTTGACTTAGTTGCATTTTAGTACATTTGGCATTTAACTACCAGGTTAAGTAATTGACTGTTCCATCTTAATACGTTTAATGATAATATATACAGGCTGATCCAACCATACGATTAATTTTACCTCTCATTTTGTGTTGCTGTGCTGGTTGAATTATAATTTCATTAAAGTTTTTTCAAATATACTTATTTGTAAAGTATTAATTTATTGCTTCCTTTGTGTTACAATTCTTGGTAATTTATTTGTCAGATTAAATAAACTTGTTATTTGTTGATGATATCGTGTATGAATGTCTTACTACACCTAGTGCACCCAAAAATTATTCCTGCTGTCGGGATAAGTAACATTTGGAGGGGTTCTGATTAAAAATTAGACAGCTGGCGCCTAGTCATCCACTTCAGTAATCTGAGTGACCCATGTCCCATAAAACCGAGAGCTAGTGGCACAGGATCCACCCCATCTTTTCCAACGCGCACTAGGAAAGTAAGGTAAGGCAGGTTGAATGTGACACACAATAAAATTTCTGAAACCTTCATGAATTTATTTGGACGAGGCTACAGGTGTGAAACTCCGATAATCGGGCACATCTCTAATTTACGACGGATGACATTATTTTAGTATTCGTCAAAGCCATTTGCGCCTCCTGTCTGTCAGGACGATCCAACGGCGAGGGTTGAGCGTAACAGTACAATTCATAAATATATGACAATCACTTCTAATTTTTAGTATTTTACGAATAATTAATAACTACTCTTTGGAATATATTCATTTTCTTTCTCGTAATAATATTTAAATTTGTATTATGAAATAATACAACACGTTTAGAATTTACGTGGTCTTAACTTATTAAGCAATCATGAAGATCAGAGTAGTTAGTCGTCAAAATTATGACTGATTTCTCCTTATTTTCCTTTTTCTCTAGCAATTTTGGTTTATTCTTTTCATTTATACTTATATACCAAAATTAAACACTAATATGTATAATTTATGTTACATGGAAAATAAATGTGAAAAAACTCAAGTCAATACTACAAGAATATTGAAGATCCTTTGTTAATGCAAATATATATGAACATGATATATATAGATACATACCTACTTAAAATAAAAACCTAAAAATATATAGAATCGCTCCTTTTGTGAAACATTTTGGTGATAAATTATTTTTACCAAGTATGAATATTAACAACCACATTGAGAAACACATGGTCTTAAAATATGAAATAGCTGTTATGATTGTTCCTGGCATATACTAAGAAAGAAGGGAAAGAACATAAACCCATCAAATGTACAAAATATATAAAGTATTCGCCCCAAAATTGCTTTTCTGCACTATCGTTAGGGATATCTTTAGGACTTCTTCTACTACAGCCTTACATTGTATGGAGCATTGAGTTTTTTAAATTGTGAAGCAATTTTCAATCAAGAGTTGTGCCAAACTATGTTTTTATATTCATTCTGAATTTTAACGAAACTAGTAATTGATGAAGAATTCTCTAAAATTCGATGTCATCCTTAGAAGAATTCGGATAATGAGAATTCTTACAGAATGACCTTTAATATCATACAAATAAATAATAATGTTTATTTGATCAGTACAAATAATGTGTTGAATATATCACACAAACAATAATCATACAAAACAAGCATTGTATATGACAGCGTATAAATATAAAGATTGAGTTATATAAAAACCGCATATTAAAAAAGTTCCTTGTCTGACATTTAATCTATGCGTGAAAAAAAGCTGGTTGAAATTGCTTAAAATATTTGGATTTCTAACAAAAATACTAAATATCTGGGAAATAAAACACTAAATTACTTTACGTTTATTAGATATAACTTGCATATTGCTCAATCAATACTATGTAATGAACAAATATATGTTTAAAAACGAAATATAACAAAATATCTGAAAAACCCCCATGATCGTACTTTACATATTTTTATAACATAAGTATTCATAAGATATGTTATTAGCTAAATATACTTACATTTCTTGTGCTAAACGTAAGCTTATATGTCAGACTATTATTATTCATAAAATACTTAATAATATTTTACATCATTTCATATCCATTATTTGCAATTTTTTGGTACCATGTTACAGTTTTGTATACGAGATATCCAAGACTTTTTCATATCGCATCATTACAACAAAATATTTGAAGTCAAAAATAATATAAGAGTGATTATATTTGTAAGTACAAGAAAATTATGTATACCAACAAATATAATTTATAGATATTCCTTGAGCATTCACTGTGATTTTTGTGGTAATATTTAGGTTCCATTGAACTGGAAATAAATAAATATTATCTACAGGAACTACCACACACTCACATGAAGTGAGAATGTAGTAAATATAAAACTATTCTATTTAGGGCTATTTTAGATTTTTGTTGAGGAAATACATTATCTTAATTTGTATTGTTATTTTAGAAAAGGCTAATATAATCGTTAAAAAGCTGTAAATCTAGAAGTAAATTAAACGCTCATTCGACTGTTAAGGAGGTACAATAAAGCTATAAAACTGATGTGTGTAAAAATAAAACAGGTGCAGTTAATGGTAAATAATTAAATTTAACTCCTGATGGCATATAATTGGAAATTTAAATAATATATCATGTATATCCAGGGGCAATTATAGTTATTATACTTTTTTATTGTAAAAAGGATTACTAGCCATCTAAATAGATTTTCCCAAAATATTGATTTCATCATTGATCTTATATTACTATCAATGCTAAACATGAATTTAAAGATGAGAAAAGATATTATTATTTGATGTTATTTAATATTTAAGGATTGGCGAAGAAATTTGTGCTAATTTATAATTAGTACAAATAATTTTTGTAATTTTTGTAATTATGTCTTTTTGTTTTCACTCTTCATTTAATTTAGAGTTAGTATAATATAATCTTGCACCACAAAACATTTATTTTTAATTAAAGTCGAAGAATTATACAAAATTTGACGATCAGGTATAAAAACTTAAAAATTATAAAAATCAACTAAACTTTACAAACAAAGAGAGTTTCTAATTTCCCCCAAAAAAACAGAACTTCAATAACGCGTGATCTGTAATCTGCAGTAAGTAGCGGTGCAGTAGCAGGCCTTCTACTTGTCAATCCGGCTTCCTTTAATCTTCTCCTAACGGTTAAGGCAGAAATTATGACATTTCTAACAATTTCGAGTTGATTACTTAGCTCTCTACTAGTACACTTTCTGTTTCGTAATACTTGTTGTCGGAAAAAGCGCTCATCAATTTGTCTTGTAGTCCTTTTCCTGCCTTCACCACGTTTTCAATGGTGTGTTCCTAAATCTCCTAATCATTCGAGTAATTGTTGAATGATTAACATTTAGTAAATTGACCACATAACGCATACTTCTTCCCTCTTCTAGCAAAGTTGAAGCTCTTACGCATTCATCATTGCTTAAATGACGTGCTCGATTCATCTTTTTTAAACGAAATTGTTAAATATTGACCTAGCGAACTAATCCACACAAAAGAATAACCAACACTCAAACTGCAACTTTAAATAATAATACATTTATCAAACTTTAAAAATTAGAAGTAAATGGAGTACTTAAGTTGTTTTGGCTTAGTTAAATAATATACAGTTATAAAAACAGATCAAAACCAACAAAAACAACTACTTGACATAAGCCACCTAAGATTTCTAACAGTAAACGCTAATATTTGGACGATATTTTATTAAATAATAAAAATAAGTCTGAAAATATAAGTGGTGCGTTAATTTTGAACAGGAGCTTATACCGTAGTCGTGTAATAAGCTAAAGATAAACATAAGCAAGGCTGCCAAGACAGTACACTCGACAAACGTTTGCTATGAAATGTATGGTGTGACTCGGCGTGAGGGTCCCGCGACACTGCGTTGCTCTCCCGCCACTGTTAGCAAGCAGGCATCGCTGCATATTATAAGGTCATCTTCTGCATGGAATAGAAGTGTAAACCGAAATTAAAATTTGACGACTACGGTATATACAAATAAATATTTATAGATTAATTTGTTTCCTTTTGTTAATTTTTGAAGTATGATAATAAATAACTTTGTAAGATATTTTTGTATTTTATTTGATGTATCTGACCTGACAAAAAGCTAAAGAGTAAATCCTTTGGAGAAAAAATATTTCTGCCCCTGAGGTAAAATGTTTTAGTGATCTGATTATCTGCGCTGTGAAATGCGACATTGCCTAACCCACATTTTTGTAGAAGTAATAAAATCTCAAATTAGCATAAGGCTAACTTCTTGAGATATAAGCGTGGATCTTCATATATTTTACTTTTAAAAATACAGACCTTTAACAAATTTCTTAAATAATTAATTTTCAAGGGTCACAGCAGTATCTTTTGTTTAATTTATGTACAAAAGCCGAATAATTTGTGTGCATAATGGCTTCAAGTAAATTATTTGTCAAAAATTCTTTATAACTGGTGTGCACGTAGCCATTCAGTCTTTACCGGAACATTGTTCTCATTCTTTGCAGATGGCAGCACAAACTTAAATGCCTTTGCCCAATAAATTCATGCACTGAATTGATTTCAAGCTCTGTCTCTGATTCTTTCATTTTTTATTGTATCTCTTCCTGTTATTACCACGACTCTTCCAATATATCTCACCTCTGCTACCTGCAAATTGCTTTTCTCTCTTGCTGATTGTCAGGATTCACATGCATATGTGAGTGTAGGCCTGAACATTATGTTTCTACACTTCCATTTGTATTTGTTTCGTTATTTCTTTTTTTTTATTGAAGAATCTCTCTACTCATAGCGCAATATCTCGTTTATCCTTTTGGATTCTTTGATTTATCTCAATATCGTTGTTGCCATTGCTTCCAGTTACGCGCCTTAATATTCAAATTGTCCACCTGTTCCAATTTTATCACATCTATACATATATTTATACTCTCTCTTTCTTTTGCTACCATCATAAACTTTGTTAAAAAGGGGAGCTTTTTTAAACTGATTTTGTAATTTATTAAGAGTTGGCTCAACCAATTTCTTAAGTTTTCTTTTCAAAATCCGATCATATACCTTTACATTGCAACAATTCTTATGTAATTGTTGTAATCCTTTTGTCTCCGTTATTAATAATTAATGTAAGCATTTTTAATTGACATTGTTCCATTCAATTTCTTTTTTGTCTTCTTTCTTGCATTATTTTGGTTAATTTTCGTCTTTGCTGGCGCGCCTGTTTTAGCAGATCTTCCATTATTCATACTTCGTGTTCCTTTAAATGTTTTTCTTGTTTTAAATATTTCTCTTCTCAATTCCAGCCTCGCAACTTCTCTACTGGTTCCTCTTTCATCGAACATTTGATGTAACATTTTGCATCAAATTTCATACTCATAATATCCAGTTTATTATTGACTTCCGCTGAGGCTTTTAAAACCATTATTGAATTAATTCAATTTTGTTTTAATTTCAGACACAATTTCTTAATTATAATTTGGAGCATGCCATGCCTAGGAAACTTTCCTCAGGCTAACCCCTCGAAAGGCAGTGCTCTGTTTTATTTATTATTGTTCTTAATTCCTACATTGCCCCACTATTTATCTGACAACAGAACTTTTCTGTAAACATAACGTTTATAATAGTAATATGAAAGACTCTATTTTGTTAAGATATAGAAGTATGTGAAGGATATGTCATTTATACTTGTATTTGAATAGGTGATATTTCTTATTTGAGAAGAAAATGCGCGTTGTCTGTTATGAAATGTGGTGTAATATGTTTCATCAACAGCTTAGATATAATTTATTCACATTAAATATGTTCTTTAGTTTTTGAATAATGGACGCAGTGGCATCTATAGTATTGGGCTTAATATGGATCCCTGGAGAACATCAATTTGACAGACAGATCAACAGAATAGTAAGTATTTCTGATATTGCTAGAGTGTGTATAGTTTAAAATGACAACTGTGTTCTTTCTTCAAGATATGCGATTTTCTTTTGATTCAATAATTGTTAAATTTGTCAAAAAGACAAAGCTTTTGGCTATGTTGTACACAGTCAAAAGCTTTAGTAATATTACAATATAAAGCAAGAGGATTTCGTTTTTTTCAATATCCATAAATATAAACACGACGAAGTTATATAGAGCTGTTGTTGTGGATTTTTTCATTCAGAAAGAATGTTAGTTTAGTGATAGGACGTTGGACTT
Source organism: Amphimallon solstitiale (assembly GCA_963170755.1). Lineage (NCBI taxonomy): Eukaryota > Metazoa > Arthropoda > Insecta > Coleoptera > Scarabaeidae > Amphimallon > Amphimallon solstitiale. Next base: position 96,101,781 of record OY720676.1, on the reverse strand, counting down.
TTAAATGAAATTATTAATACGAGTCATTATTGCATATTCAATCATTTTGGAAAATATTGAGAGTAGTGTAATAGAACAATATTTAACAATCATTCTTTTGTTGCAGTTTTTGAACATTAGAACAATAGCTACTTCTTGTAACAGAAATTTTCCTACATCAAAGGAAGTATTGACAAAGTATGTTAATGGGATCACAAGAGAGTGATGTATATTTTTAATTACTTTTGTCATCCGGGCCAGAAGAAGAGTTGTTAAGCAGTTTGCTAAATTTATTTACTTTTCAACTTGAATTTTATTTAATGAAATCCTTCTTAATTAGAATAATGTTTTTATAAGATTTGCTGGTTGCACTGTATTTTTTCACTGTGGATCATATTTAGTTCGATGTGTCTTGAAAATCGTTCAAACCATGTGTCTAAAAATACAAAAGACAGATATAAAACTAAGTGTTTCTATTCGGATTGATTCTGCATAATTATTTGGTAAATAAATATAATCTTATTTTTTATAGTATGAGTTCAATTTTGCAACTAACCGTAAACATTCATTTATTCTTTTAGAAAGTACACATGTGCATACATAAGACAAGGCTATGCTCGTAGCGATAATAATTTATATGTAAGTAATTGTGGTGTGATGTGCGTGCTGTACTACATATGAATTAACACATATTTAGCATTGAAATGAGCTCGTTTAATTAAGCCGTCTCTAGTTAATTTAAATAATGTTACGTATATTTTCTTACTTAACAGCGTTTATTTCTTGTTTACAAATTGTAATAAAGTTATTAATATAATTCAATAACTTCTTAACAAGCTAAAGTAAAAATTTACATTTTTGATAATTTGTTGTAGAACAAAGTAATTTGGATTATGTAATGTAATGGTAAATTAATTAATTAATGTCTATAAAATAAATATTTATGAAATTAAAATACTTTACATGCTCATAAGTAAATGTTTTTTTTAAATATTAATATACAATATTTGTATAAATTATATATGATGTTAACAATGATTACCAACTATATGTATTTATGTGGTGCGAATAGCAAAATAGGAAATACTACCTTATATTTACTTCATTCATAAATTCATTCTGCAACTTGACGATAATAACCACGACTTCACAAGTAAAATGCAACCGGTTTGATTTTATCAATCAAGCGATTACAGTTCTGTTTCAGTAGTCATAATGCACCGTATGTAAACAAGCTGCAACGGGCTTATTTGCATTAAGAGCATTACATTGTGTTTAGCTTTTACCTGTTAAACAATTTATTATAGAAATGAAACAACGAGGGTTTATAATAAATCATTACCTACAGTACTAATGTCCTGTTTAAGGAAAAAGCTGAACAAATTCGTAAATTTCTAATAACAATTCTAAGTATTTTGACAAAATTATTCATTATCTTCATTCTTAGGAAGTGAAATATGTTTATCCTCTTACCAAAGACTATGAAGAGTAGTTTTCTACCCTATTTGCCTGATTTTGTATTAAAATAACCTTTAAATGAACAAATTAAACTCCATACTTTATGAATTTAAAATTACTGAAGTTAATGGAATATTCTCTACAATAATAATGTATCAGTTTAAAGTAATTTTATTTTATGAAAGTAACATTGACGAACACTTGCGATGATAATAATAATAATTAGACGGCTGTACACGTCAGGCGAAGTAGTGACCTGTGACTAGTTTAGTGTGGATGGTCACTGCACTGTCGTCTTTCCATTTCCTCTTATAATCTTAAATGTGCTTTTGCTTTCTTTACTAGCCACTGTCCTGATATCTTTTCCTTCATCTCTCGATTTCTACTCTTCTAATGTCCTCTAGTACTTAGTTCTCCCATCTTATCTTCAGCTCACCTCTTAATATCCTACCTTGGGGCTTCCAATTCGTAATTCTTTTTGTCAATGCTGCATCTTCGTGCTATTAACATGTCCAAAGTATCTTAATATTTAACCCTTTACTATAATGTAGTCTATTGTATAGTCTAATGTGTCATGATGCTCATAATTCAATAAATTTCTGTATTTTTTTCTGAAATTTTCGGTCAATATATCCTCGTCATAACCTTCTTCTTAAAAATAATTATTTTCCTGGTCTCTTTTCGTTAGACACATAGTTTCTGACGTATACGTCACTGCAGGTTTTATTGCTGATATGTATATATAATTTTGTGTTTTTACTTAATCTCTAAACTTATGATATGCCTCATACCTCGTTTGAATTCTTTGCGATATTTTACCACTTTTATTATTTTGTTATTAACTATAGTGTTCAGGTACCTAAAGCTTCCGAATGCCTCAAATTTGAATACTCCTGTCTACCGTTCTTAAAAGCTACTCGTATAAATTTCATATACTTTGTCTTTTCTTCGTTAATCACCAATCATATTTTTCCATCTTCTTCTTATGTCTTTAGTATAGCTTTGTTCACTCTTCTTTCTTCTCCTGCTGTAATGGCATCATTAGCATACGCAATCACATTACTGCCTTCAACACTACAATCTCTTATAATGTCCTTCAGTGCGATATTAAATGAAGTTGCTGAAAAATTATCACACATCTGCATTAAACTTCAACTCTTTTGAAATATCTGTCGAGAAGGTATGGTAAGCTTTGATCCTTTCATCGTTATTTGGATTACTCTAATCATTTTATTTGGTTTTCCAATTTTTTGTGCTGCTTATAATACCATATTCCTATAGATCCTATCTGAAGCTTGTCTGAAATCTATATATATTATGTGCAATTCTATGTTATTTTTATACGATTTTTAAATAATTTGATTCATGGTGTAAATAGCATCTATGGTCTAAATCCGCACTGATAATAAATAATTGCATTTTCTCTGTACATCTTCACGTTTTTTTATAAATCAGTGTTGTCACGACTTTATATGTCGCACTAAGCAGAATATCTCCCTGTAACTGTCGCATTTCATTGGATTGTTTCTTTTTAGTATCGGTACTATTACTCCAAAATTTTGTTACTTATACCTTCTTCTTTTTCCCCATATTTGCTCAATTGCTTTTTCTAATTTCAACTTCTCCAATTTGTACCATCAGCACCAGTCCCCTGTCTTTTTTCAAGTTCTTGTTCACTTCATGCGACTCTTCTTTCGTCGGTCTGAAATCTTGTTCTGTTTCGTGTACTAGGGTTTCCTAGGCATATTCAAAATAATAATAATTATAATTATTATTATCATTATTACTATTATTATTATAGGCTTTGAACTCATCAAAATCGAGCTGAGAGAGTTTTATAAGAAAAAGAGAAATCGCTTTAACAAGCTGATAAACAATACAAAAAAACAATATTATAGTGCTAAATTTGTAGGAGTTAGTAGTATGAAGCAAATGTGGATCTTAATTAATGAATCTATGGCAGGACGCAAACCAATCGACACTGATTCTATGATTTTAAAAAATATCAAGTTCGACAGCAATAGCGTGTGTTTACTTTTCGCGGATTATTTCTCTGAACATTTTGCACCAGGTACTTACATTAACAATAGAAACATGATTATCTAGTTTAGTACACACAAACCTCAACTACAATCACTTTACTTGCGGAAAATGACGGAACAAAAATCAAGGTCGGACTGCAGCAATTACCGCCCTATTGCAATCCTGTCAAGCATATATAAGATCTTCGAAAGATATGTATCGGACAAACCAATCGACTATTTAAACAAATACGACATTTTAGACAAATTCAAAGTTGGCCATAGGAAAGATCGAAGTACAACCGCCCTTCTGGAAAATTTTTCAAATAAAGTCAATAACGCGCTTGACAACATGACGCACGTACTTTGTATTTTTGTTGATTTTAACACAGCTTTTGATAGCATAGACCACAGAATTCTACTCGATATATTGGATAGATTGGGGACAAGAGGTGATCTGTTGCGATGGTTGGAAAATTTTCTAATAGACAGAAAGTTTACAGTGAAAATAAAGAACACTAAAAGCAGAACGGAAACTATACTCCGAGGAATGCCACAAGGAAACAGTTTGGGTCCTCTGCTGTATTTGCAGTATATTTACGATATTGGACAATGCCTCAACATTTGTCAATACCGCTTATATGCGGATACTATCATTTACATAAACCACAAGCATGTGATAACAGCAAAAAATATTGTGCGGAGTGAATTTAAGCGATTTCAGGAGTGGGCGTATGACAGGAACTTACTTATAAACTTGATGCGTTGATGCATATACGCTCCCGGTATCTTGCCACACGGTTTCGACCAGAAGTGACCTTTCACTCTGACGATTGTTTAACTAACGACACATCCACCTGCTGGTGTAGTAAACATATTAAAATGGTGTCAGAGCACAAATACCTAGGTGTTTGGATAGACAACTTTTTGTGGAAGACTCAAAGTCTCGTGTTATCCAAAAAACTCCGATGTTTGAGTGAAGGTTCTTCTGGCTGAGGGAGTTTCTATCGAGACCTATTTTAAAAATAATATATAATGCGCTATTCGAATCATTCTTGTCATATCGGTTTGGGGACAGGCGTCAGCAGTGAATATCAAAAACAATAAATCGATTCAGAATCGCGTTGTAAAGAATGTTGCGTGGAACCTTGTTGGTGTGGACTCTGTAAATAAAATATATATACACCTATATATCCTTCCGATGGACAAACTTTTCCTATACAGACTTGCATCTCACAGATTTGCCATCATGAAACAACTGCCGAAGGTAAACCACGAATATGCCACTAGGCTCAGGGAAGCAGAAGGTGATACCAAAGGTGAAGTTCAAACGAATAAGTATGGAGTCAGAAAGTGCGAAGTTATGTTGCCGGAGGACCTGAGGAGGCAACATGCTCTGGGACTCTTTAAGGATGGTCTTAAAGAATGGCTACTGGATCAGGGTAGTACCCATATTGTCAACATTAGATAAAGTATATATTGTAGACTCTTTCATTTATGATGGAAATTGGCTTCACTTAACTGGTATTTGTGATTGATTGTTCTTCTTTTTTTAAGAATCGAATATATACGTCACTGTCAAGCTCGTGGAGCTTAGTGGCTTAATACATTTAATTTGAAATTTTACATAATGTTAATTTAAGAATTTGGTGGTGGAATTGAAATTATTATTATTGTCATTGTTATTATTATTGTTGTGAAAAAATTACTACTGTGGGGGGTGCGGGCGGTGGTTGTTCCATTAGCATTTGCGTGTTGGTGGGGCGATCGTTGTCTGTGCTTTGCGTGAGGAACCCCCGGGGAATCTCTCGGCACTCGCTGCTGTGAGATGTCCTGGATGAAGGTGGAGAGTGTGGAGGAAAAATTGTTAAAAAGAAATTGTCCAACGACACAACAGTCAGAGAACAAATATCCCAGATGCACATATTAAATAAAACATAAAAAACTAGAATTAATTACAAAATTCAAAGAAAATTAACGTAATTCATGAATTATATTGAAATAACTACGACTCATTGAAACTAGTCGAAAGTTATGTTATTAGTTGGTTCTTGAACAAGGTAACAAGGGGTATAAGAAAACTTATGTAGCAGAGTAAGTGCGGAGAATGAATCAATGTAGCCATCAATAACTCTCCATTTTGCTCCGACAGTTAACTGGCATTTATGTTTTGCTATTAACAAACCATAATCTGTATTGCGCTCAATATACACCATCAATTTTGAAACCCAAGTATTTAAAGAAACTGTCTTTGTTTTCTCGATAAATAATTGAAGTTAAATATAGTGAGATGACTACACGGGTAATTCATATTCAACTTTATTGACAACACTATTATTGTTAAGGATTTACCATATTTTAGTTTATTTTTATTTTTGTTTCTTGCTTTTATATATGAATGTTTTTCTTTATTTTAAAGTACATATTATTATATTTTTGTAATGTATGTTTTATTTTTTCACTTTTAATTATATCATTATATTTAATGTATTTCCTACTTGCGAATTTAAAGATATTGAGAATACATATGCGGAGCCCGCTTCGAAGCACATGCTGTCTCAGCGGCCGAGTTCATTGTCTACTGGCCCTGCTACACAACTGTGCATCGAAGGCAATGCGAGACTTCCTATGTAAGCGTACGGACTGCAGTGTTGGGTACCTGCGTATATATAGGTGGTCGATAGCTCTTCGAATGGTTCATATGTATATATGTAATCGTATGTTTGATGCAGAGCGATCACCGGCATAGCGGCGCACACCAAACTTAAATAAATGTGTATTTGAACGAAATTTGTGTTTTATTTCACGGTGCTTTCCAAACAACTATGACACAAGACTTCAAGTAGCAAAATATAATTAAATGATTTGCATCTGAGTAAAACATAACGCAGGCTTCTGAAAGAAGTCAATACTTAATGTAACATCGAATTATGAACCAAATAAAACACCGAAATCCTTTACATTGTTTGCTTTAGTAAGTACGGAGTTGCCAATGAAATAGCTGGATTTGATATAGATAATACTCATGGTGTAATTGTAAGACGCAGTAACACTTAATGACATTCAATTTTAATTTGTAAGTAGCGCACCATTGCGAGAATATATTTAGATAAAATTATAACTGCAGCACATTATCCCAAAAAATTATTGATAAATAGATTTTAAAATTATCTGCATAGGCAAATACTGAGCAAGTTAATAATGTTAATGGATAATTAACAAAAAAAATAGCCAGGTTTTTAATGCGAGCGCTAATGGTTCCGGACGAAGGCATGGCCTGAAGAGATTTATGTCTATTATACAAACATAATTACATATATCTGTTGAGTATGACTTTAGAAAACGTAATAGAAAAAAAATCAATCCAAATGTTGATTGATAATTTACAAGACACTAGAATGATCCACATCAAAAGCTTTCAATAAATAGTTCAAGCGCTATAATTGTGACAGTAGATCTATTCTTGCCAAAGCCGTGCTGATTCCGTGAAATATCAATTTTAAAATTGTGATACAGACAAAAATAAATAACGTTTCCAAAGTCCATATAAAAGTTTATCTAAATAACTATAGATCTACAGCTATTCACGCAGGATGTACCAATTTTTTTGAATATAGGAGTATATTGGCTTGTTCCAAGACTGTCGTAAGAGCTGAAATTTTGAATAGTTGGTATTCAGTCCAGGGTTTTTCGAAAGCAATTCTTGCTTTATAGTATAGAATAAATTCCTAGTTTACAAATCATCATACACCGTATCCTTTTGAAGGTACTTGGCCATTATATTAATAAATTCTTATTACTTCAACTATTTACTGAGGAAAATTAAGAAATGGGCAGTAATAGAATAAAATTTGGAATATTGAACTGCGGTTTTTTAGCGCAAATGCGCTAGAATATTTTATTAAGATCAATCTTCATACATTTCTCAACATGCCCGAGATATACAAAATAAACAGCAGCAATATCTGCTATACATATTGCTCTGATTCAATTGAACCCATTATTCGAGAACCAAGGAGAACATTTCGATTTCTGTGACCAAGAAGATACGTAGGAATGGCACCTGTGAAAAGAGCGCTGTACATTTTAAGTACATCAGTGGAATAATCTAAAGATGACCAATTAACATTCAAACGATCTTCGTAAAGTTCAGGGAAATTAGCTTTACGAAAATCTTAACGGACGTTTTTGTTAGAAAGAAGTATATTGAATGGCAAAGAAATAGGTGGATGATATAAATCCACTGAAATAAATAGATTATTATCAAGTACTACCGTCAATCCAGAAAATGGCTCAAGAACATCATAAAAGGTCTTGGTCCGAGATATTATCAATAACATAAATAGCAATAAGGTGAAAACGTGTTAAATTTACACGTACAAACAATCATATATATGTCATGGTACTATGGTTTTTTTTTTATTCATAAGCTCTCGTTTGTTTCTCTATTTGTCTATTATTGTATGGGCAATACACTTCCATGTAATGAAATATCATTGCTTGATAATTTTGGTAATCAATGGAATATTTTTGGGATGCTGATTATAAATCTTATTTACCGTTTTTCTTTATCAAGTAATATTTCCGGTATAAAGTCATATATACAGCCCGAAATGATTATCAAACGAGGAAATAACATGTCAAAAAAGACTTGCACAAACAAACGAATGTAAGTAGTTTTTTGCAAAGCAAATGTAATGCAATTTAATAACATAGCTTTTTTAATTAAATATAGGTGTTATGAAGGGCTTAACTATTTAATGTACAGGTGAGTCATTAGTAGCCGCTTCTTCGATTGCTCTTTTGTGTTTTAAATAAATAAAAGCAATTAGTGGAGGATCCATGGTTGCTTGTGGCGCATATTGTAAAAATACTTTAAGCTCTGGCGCACTTCCGGTTTCACCGGAAATGCACGGAACTTAATTTTTTTAAATGACTCACCCTATATATTTTTGGATTTTCTTGTACTGCTTTATTTTGCCTGTTCGACTTTTTTTTCTTTTTCAAAATTGAGCCAATAGTTTTTGAGTTATTAATTTTTTTAAAAAATATTTGACCAAACCACGCGTTCAGAAAAAAATCATTTTCACATTGTTTTTAAAAGCAAAAACATTAACTTTGGTGGTGCTTGTAGACAAGAAAATTCTGCATCATTTGGTAAAGTTGCACTCGACAATACCTCAAAAAACTTTGTTTCCTCAAAGCCTACTTCCTGAAATTTTCACATACCAAAAACTAACTTTTTTTAAATAGAACACCCAGTATTTTATTGAGTAATTTTGTTCCTTTTTTTATTCTCTTTCATTTTTGTTAACAATGTCCTATACCTATCTTTTGTAATTTTTGAGATAATCACTATAGGAGCAATTAGCGGTCAATTAAAGAACTACGGGCGCTGTTCTATGCACCCAAATTTTCGTCCAATAAAGGCTGGAATGCGACTGTCTGCCTGAGGCAACTGTTGAAGAAAGTCGGTATACATTTATTTCAAACTTATAAAAGCATCGCTATTAGTTATCATCCAAATGAATTATTCTTTTGAAGAGTTAATAGATATGATTGACGTTTTGGGTGAAGCTGAAGGAAGCATCCAGACTTTATGCACAGCGATCCCTGGTAGAAGTCAACCGAAGCCAGAAACTTTCGAAAATATAAAGTGGACGGTTTGAGTGAACAGAAAGCATTGAATATGAAAGAAAGAACGGAAAAAGCAATAACTGGTGAGGTTAAGACGTTTATGGCACTTGCGAGTGTAGTCGAACACCCCCCATACTAGTACTAAGAAAATTAGTCGTCAGTTAGATGTAAGTCAAATTTGAGAATCCATAATAAATAGGAAATATAAAATTCACCCGTAGCATATTTATACACAGGGTTAGAAGAAAGAAATTTCCAGAATCGCTTACATTTTTGTCAATTGGTAGCAGATAAATTATCCTGGCTTTATCAATTTTTTGTTGTTTACCAACAAAGCCACCTTCTATTAAAGTGAATACGTTCATTGTTACAATTTCCGTTATTATAACACATAAAATCCCCCACTTTATCACACCTGTAAACTTTCAAAATCATTGGTCATGAAAACAGTGGGGAGGAATAATGGGTAGTTCTAGTATAATTGCACTTTATTTCTTTGATGAAAATGTTAATGGAGAAGAGTATCTTCGCTATCTACGGACGGATTTTCAAAACTCTTTGAAGACGTCTTCAAATATGTCACTAAACATAACCTTTATTTTATTTCGATGTTAACCAACAGTGTCAAAAATGAAATTTTGCAACTGGACATTGCCGGAATTAAAAAAATTAAATGCGATGCTCTTCATTCTATAAAATTATTACTTTTGGGATAGTTGGATATAACATTTACTTTGTTTGACAGTTGACTAAGGAAGTCGGGCGCCATCCCTGCCTTCCATTGGTTGAACGAATATTTTGGTGCATAGAACAACTCAGCGCTCGTAGTTCTTTAATTGACCGCTAATAGCTCATATAGTGATTATCTCAGAAATTACAAAAGATAGGTATAGGACATTGTGAACAAAAATGAAAGAGAATAAAAAAATGAACAAAATGCCTCAATAAAATACTGGGTGTTCCATTTAAAAAAAGTTAGTTTTTGGTATGTGAAAATTTCAGGAAGTAGGCTTTGAGAAAACAAAGTTTTTTGAGGTATTGTCTAGTGCAACTTTACCAAATGATGCAGAATTTTCTTGTTTACAAGCACCACCAAAGTTAATGTTTTTGCTTTTAAAAACAATGTGAAAATGATTTTTTTCTGAACGCGTGTTTTGGTCAAATATTTTAAAAAAAATTAATAACTCAAAAACATTCGAACAGACAATTTAAAGCAGTACAAGAAAATCTAAAAATATATAGGATGAGTCATTTAAAAAAATTAAGTTCCGTGCATTTCCGGTGAAACCGGAAGTGCACCAGAGCTTAAAGTATTTTTATAATATGCGTCACAAGCAACCATGGATCTTCCACTAATTGCTTTTTCTTTTATTCAAAACACAAAAGAGTAATCGAAGAAGCGACTACTAATGACTCACCCTGTATATATAATACTACGTAACATAAAATACCGATTGATTAAGCGCAAGCTGCGGTTATGGGTTGCAAATAGCAATATGAAACACGTAATCGTCGATATGTCGTTCAATGTTCAATGTCGCGTAAAATCGTCAACAAAATTGAAACAATTTAAAGTCATTGTGATAGAATTGGTCGTCACTTGTTGGAATTCCTTTTATTAGAATCATGTCAAAGTTTTGGATTAAATAGTTATTGAATTAATCAATATAAACACATGATTCTTTGAAAACGTAAAAGATAGTGAATCGAATATGTTCAGTGAATTCTCTTCTAATATTTTAATAGATTCTAGATGGAAGAAGATCTGTATTCGCTTTGGAAAGTGTCAAAGTCGCGCAACTGTGGTAGTATGAAAATTACATATTATTGTGAGACATTGGCGTACTTACAGACGCCTATATCCTCCTATTACATAATAGATTTTGCAAACGTCATTAATACCTTTAATCGGTTCAATAACTGTGGAAGTCCGATGTTGCAGGAATAGAAAAACAAATATGACGTCCATACGATATCTAGATGAACTACAGCAAGATTGAAGTAAACATGGCAAATATTATCTTATTCAAGTATGACTTTTTTCCGATTTTAGAAATTCCGACAGATAATATTTTTTTAACTAATAAGATTCAAGTACCCCATTTCAAGTTTTTAAAGCAAGTTCACATTTTTGCCCAAAAGAAATGTTTAAACAAACAAAATATTTCCATTGTATTTGGGACAAATTTTTGAGTTATATTTATATGAGAAAAAGATTAAGAATGATGGTTTATTAAAATATTAGAAATGAAGAATGCTGTTTTGTTAATTATGGTACTACGTAATTATCTTTTTTTGTGTGATTGAGAGTTTACTATTAGATTAAGAACAGTACTGTTTTTACTTTCTAGTAGAAATATAATTTATGTTTCAGGTAATAATTTTCATTGGTATTTATTTAATTCTACTTAAACAGATGTTCGACTTAAATAAATCATATATTATTAATATCTGATATGTTCCAATTAGGAACTTTGGGAAACTAAACAAAAATATAACTATTTCTGTTCTTAATGTAGTGCCATTATAAGGTGACACAAAGCATACGATGAAAGAAATATTTAATTAGTTTTACAGAAAATGACATTACAGTTGATACATAGTTCATGAATTTAAAGACCTTCTGCAGTATTTGTGGGTGTGGGAATAAATATTTCAAATAAAATTCCTTTCGAATTCTTTTTTGGTTGGTGATTGCAAACTCACACATACACGCTCAAACACAGGCGTACATATGCAGTCTCAAACGGTAGTCATCTACCCTGGCTACACCCTAACGTCGCAATCCATTATTTATATTCGTGCTAAGTGTGAGGTCCCCCTTCGTTGATATATGGGAGCCACCAATTCCATTTAATTGACTGGTCAACAAAACTCCACATCGGGTCACTGTTTATATTGAGCGGACATAATATACTGCCTTATACATATAGCAGTTGAATGCGTTTGCCTTGTGCCGGGTCTCGGTCAACAGCACTCACGAATCACGTAATCGTACATTGTTCTCTGAATGTTCACATTTCTACACTCGTCACCTAGCATACATTCGTATGTAGCGGTATTGTTCTCTTTCACAGAAAATGTCCACAAAAAGTTGCTCCAATGTTACTAAAACATTTAATTTCATTATGTTTTTCTTACTGTTGTTCACCGTGTCCGAATAACTAGAGTAGAAGTTATTTCTCTTCTAATTTATAGATTAATTAGTTAACATGATTTTACATAATATACAGGGTTATTTTTTTAAATCTTGACATAGGCTAACTTTTTTATTTGAAAAGATAGACCTGTGATTCCTCAAGTAAAGTTTTAGGAATTAGTCCAAATAAGAAAAATGCGTGGAAAACATAAACGCGTTGTTGCCAGATTGAGGGCTATTTCAGAGAAACATATTTTCTTAAATGGCAACACTGCATTTTTTAACAGTTTCTAATATATCTTGAGATTCAAGACAAAACAAAAAGAGTGGAAGTTTTTAATTAGAGTGGCGGTTTACGAGCTAATAGTGCCTAAACTTAATTTATTTTCCAACATTAAAAGAATAGCAATAGTAACAAAAATTAATGACCTAACGTTACCTAACATTTATTATTTTAAAAAAAATTCGAAATGATTTCCTTGTTGGGTTCTGCAGCAACAAATACGTTCAACAAAATTTCTATTAACATTATGTAACATTTGAGGGGTTAAGTTTTGAATTTCCCGTTGTATGGCTAGTTTTAATTTATCAATTGACACAGGAGCGTTAACATAAACTTTATTCTTCAGATGTCCCCAGAAAAAAAGTCTAAAGGAATGAGATCGGGAGATATGGGTGGCCTCTCTATTGGTCCTCTTCTTCCGATCCAACACTCAGGTAGCACCTCATCAAGATAGGCTCTAACTTCTAAACTAAAATGGGGTGGTGCAACATATTGCTGAAAATACATTATTCTTCTGTCGTTTAGAGGAAGCTGATCAATAAAGTTTTCTAATTGATTTCGAAACAATATCAAGTACCTTGCACCCGTTAAATTCCCTTCTATGAAAACAGGACCTATCACTCTGTTGTTAAATATGCCACACCAAACATTAACTTTAGGATTGATCTGCCCCCGCCTATCTTCAGCCCAACAAGGATTATTATCAGACCAATATCTGTAATTTTGCCGGTTTAACAAATCGTTTAAATAAAAAAAGCCTCATCGCTAAATAAGATATAATTTTGAAAATGTGGGCTTTTTCTCCAAAAACCAATCGCAAAATTCCAGTCGCCGATCACAATCATCGTGATGAAGTTGCTGTACACTCATCATTTTATAGGGATGGAATTTATTTGAATTTAAGCTTATCCAAACTGTAGTCTGAGAGCAGCGCACTGCTTGCACAATCTTATTTGAAGATCGATTTGGGTTTTCAACACTTTCCAAAAGAATATTTTCTTGTACCCCAGTATTTTTACTTCTTTGTCGAATCCTTGGACGCACACTTCTGTAGCTTTTAACTTAATCAAATTTTGTCTTAAAAATTCTGGACTAGGACGAGGTTTGTTGGGATGTCTAACATGGAATTCAATGCATGCTTTTCGCAAACTTAAACCACCAACATGCAAAAAAGTTAATTCAATTTTCTCTTGAGATGTAATACGATCCATTTTAATTCAAGATTACACAGATCTTATTGTAATGTTATGACAGCAGGAATAAACATAGCCTCCTTGTTATTCCTTTAATGTTGGAAGATGTATTAAAGTTTAGGCACTATTAGCTCGTAAATCGCCACTCTAATCAAAACCTTGCATTCTTTATATTTTGTCCTGAATCTCAAGATGTATTAGTTGTTAAAAAAAATTCAGTGTTGCCATTTAGGAAAATATGTTTCTCGGAATAGCGCCCAATCTGGCAACAACGCGTTTATTTTTTCCACACATTTTTCTTATTTGGACTATTCCTAAAACTTTGCTTCAGGAACCATAGTTCTATCTTTTCAAATAAAAAAGTTAGCCTATGTCAAGATTTAAAAAAATATCCCTGTATAAATCTTAGCGTTGAATAAATAACGCATTTCGAAGTACAATAAGAGAGGCAAATATGTCCTCGACCAAGCACTAAGGAGAAGAAAGAGGAGAATTCTCTAGAAAAAGATTAGGTGTGGCCACCACACAACTTTCTTATACGTATGAGCGTTTCAAATCATACAATTCTAAAAATTATTTTATACAAAAATTATTCAAACTCCTATTCTAAGTACTTCCAGTCTCTTAATAAATCTCTACAGGATACATACTTTGTGAGATATTTGCAAAAAAATGCTACTCGCTAAGAGTAAAAGTATTACTTCTGGTCCGAATTTTGAATTTTCATTTATACAAAAAATATTCCAAATCCAACTCTAAATACTTTTATACTCAAGACTTCAATTGTCAATGACATAAACGATAACCATATTTGGGTCACTAAATGAAACTACTGATGTTAAAGGACGCAATATTGCAATTGTTTTGCTTGGGGGTGGGCAGTTATACTAGAAAGCACCAAACAATCCACCTTCGTCATCAAAATCCATGATGTAATAGTTGTAGTACGTCAATGTTAGTATTGGCTATGGATTATAACCCTTGGCCAAATATTGCATTAAAATATGTACGATTTCTTCTATTTACTCATATTTTCAAAAAAAAATATCCACAAAAACTGTCGAGGAGTCAAAATACAAAAAAATATGAAGCATAGCAAATTCAGAATATGCTAAACCAATGCTTTTACTATCTACAACACTGAATATTCTGTTACTCCCTGTCTAATACCAATGCACTGATTTATTTCAAGGTATTGTATCTACACAACAAATTTTAAAATCTATCAGAATTGATATTGTAATGGTATCCAATTATTACTAGTAGAACTTCGAAAAGCAAGAATCTTAGATTTGAACCGAAATGAATGGGCTCTTATTAAAAGGCAACATTAATACAATTTAAGACTTTAAAAATGATTCGTACTTATGTCTCCGCTGTGAACCAGTTGGAAAGTTCGAAGAGTAAGGACAAACCTCTAAGTACGTATCTTACCGCCGGTTAAATTTTTCATTTAATTTTGTTGATCAACACTACTAATGTCGATTGGGAAGAATATATGTAATTCAATAATTAATAACATCTACTCATTAAAGTATATAAATATTTTTACGTTTTATAAAAAAGAACATATTTTATATGTCAATTAAATATTGATCATTTTATTAGAGTTAAAAAGCTTCAGTGTGTAATGTAAATAAGAATCACTGATACAAATAGTAATTAACAAGTCGTAAAACTTAATAATGGTAATAACAATAACAATAATATATAATTTGATTCCAGGTAAGCTAAATATTTTTCTTACTCTTACGGATAAAACGTATTTTTTAGATCCTGAATATGTATTTGTAACGTGAATAAGTTCTGACAAAATTATTTAAAAAAACCGCAGTACCTCAATATTGGTTACTTTTAAAATAATAACGTCCCACATGTTTTTGGTGGGAAATTTTGTAAGCAATTCAATAATGAATCGATATACAGGTGTTCCGTTTAAAAAAATCACTTTTAAACAAAAAATATGTTATTTGCGACTTTAATCCAGTTTTATGCAAATTCAATTAGAAATTGCAAAAGAATAAAATATGTTTATATTAGGACCTTCTATTATGAACAACGCTACCAAAAATTGTGTGCATCTAATACGTCGTTTTCGAGAAATATAATTTTATAAGAACATTGAATTTTTCAAAAAAAAGGTAAAATCTAAATTTAGGGCTATAGTATCTTATAACTTTTTCACTAAGAATTATACGGGGAATACAAACATGTAATAATATATAGGTTGTTCCATTTAGAAAACTATAACTATGGTCAGCCATCAAGTTATGAAACACTCTGCATAATACAAAATAATTTTAAAACATGCTCCAAATGAGTGGCTATCTTAGCAAGATAACCATTTCGAAATATCTACTCTCATAAAGTCACAATTTGTCTTAGCCGAGGAGATGACTCATCCTGTATATATTAAAATTTAAACAGCAGAAAAATTTGATAACTCGTATAACTAGTATAAACAGTAAAATATATGGAAGACACATCAGAAGAGATAATAAGGAGTATATTAAATGATATATTGCATAGGAATTAAAAAAAACAAAAATGGAATATCAGGATAATTATATCCATATAAAAGAAACGTGATATATATGTCTGAAAATTATTGCAGCATAATTTTAATGAGTATACTAGTAAAAACATTGGCAAGTAGAATGGAGAAAGCAGAAAATAAAAACTGAGAGAAACATTAGTGCAAACTCTATTTAGATCCGCAAGGATTCAATCTCCATTTGAAGAAAAGAAAGCCTTGTACTGTTGAAGTGGTTGTTTGAAGTGATGTTATAAACAACCCAAAAAAAGATGACTGGAAAATAAAGGTAGTAATAATAAAAATAAGAGAAAAGGAAATATGAAAATTGTTACACTTTAGTTTGGGATACTTACAGCCTATTTCTTGTTCTTTTTTTCTAGAAGCCCATGTATATTTTTTTTTGTATTTATCTATTACTTCTATAATCGTGGATTTTGTATAAATCCGTGGATTAAGTTTAGAAATTTGCATTCATTTGTTTATGTATTTCGGTTTATAGGAATATAACTTTTAGTTCAGTTTCTTCTTGATTACCAACCTGTGTGAATTCCTATGCTGTGTTTAAAACCTCATAATTTTGCTTTGTTATTTGTTAAACTGTTTCCCATATGTTTTCTAATTATTTGCCGATTATTTTGGACATAATTAATTATGTTTCTTAGTTGAATTTAATTTAAAATAATTGTGTGTCCTAAAACATGCGCGTGGAGTTCAGCCGATGCGAGTCCGATGGCTTCTCTTTTGACCCGAATACATTTGTATCAGATTCATTTGCTATTATGTCTTGAATTTTGCAGGTGAGTTGAATTAGGTAAGCTCTGTCGATCTCATTTCTTTCGGATACGTTGTACGTCTTTTTTACTTAAATGTCGTTCTTTTTCTCAATATCTTAATTCAACGTATTGCAATTCCGTTAGAGGGATAGTTTTCATATGATTTGGGATATTTTCTTGTATACTTGTTGCGATCATTTTTGTTGCTGCTTCCGGCGTCTATCTGGCAATGCATTTTGAGAATGCGTTCTACGTTAACAAAGTTACGTGATAATATTATATGTTTTTTTGTGTCTACTTAGAGGTTTGAATCAAATTATTTTACTTTTTAGTAATTCAATTAGTTCAATCTTTATAGAATACTTCATAAGACATTTACTGACACTGTCAGATCATTATACTGACACCATAAGCATATTGTATCTAAATCACACTGCAGACATAGATCATCAGAGATAATATCATTACAACGATAGATTTATACGCCAGCTCATCACAGGAAAGCGAGTTCAAGAGGTCGTAAATAAATAGTATAAAAGTAAATTAGATCCATGTTGAAGTTGTTATAGTAAACGTAATTCATCCGGCCTCGAAGATATTATAACAGAAAACCAACGAGATCATTATGAAATCCCAATGCATCAAGTTCCTCAGCACAATACCATAGTGCCAAATGCACGCCCAAAACCTGTATGTATGACATTCATTTTAGTGCGAGAAGCAAGAGCTGTACTAACTTGGGTACATAACAGATTACTCGTCGTTGAGCGACTAGTCACGAACCCATGCAATTGACCAATAATTCCTCAGGCCACTCCGATCGCCTTACTTTAGAAAAGGGCTAATTCTAACTATATTGTATGTGGAAACATTTTCGCATAGATCTAGGTTAAAGATAGATTTTAGTGGGCGTACAAACACCATACGGCAATCCTCACTGGGATCCGAACGTATATGAGATTCACCAACAGTCGGGGTGATTTCAGATGATTGGCAGTCCACAAAATATCCTCCTCCTTGGGCGATGTTTTGGTTAAGGAATCATTGAATCTTAGCTGATTTGTGATTTCAAACCCAATGGAATTTGAGTTGATCCAGGAAACACAAGAATACACACCCGAAAATCTCTCAATTGTACCAGAAGCCAGTTGGAATCCAATTGAAATCCAATTGATTTATGAGTTATCAATGGGATACCAATTGAATTTTAGTATTTCAAATTTCCCGGAGTCCAAGCTTGTGGTATACCTACTTGTGTTTGTAATATTACATTAAACAGTTTTGTTTAAGATCACAAAATCACTATAGTTAATTTCGAAAATAATTATTTTGAAACTATTTTGAAATTAATATCTTTTTTTTAAACACATAAATAACAGAAGATTTATTCTGTTGCAAATTCTAAATGTATTAAATCCAATTAGGCCATTACATTTTATTATTATTAAATTATTGGCTAGTTCTTATCAAATACTTTTTAGCCTGATGTTTCAATTGTTGTAGAGTTTGTAGCATATTTTTGTCGGTTTCTTCAAGGAGTTGATTAGTCTCTTCTAGGAACAGTATATAGTAATAACAATTATGTTGTTTAATAAAAAAATGAGCCAGCGCCTGTACGTTTTAATGAGAATTTAATAATCTGCACACATATTAAAGAATTATATGTGTGATTTTGCAAATAGCTAGAATTCTTTGAATTATTAATAATTATTTTACTTAAGATATAAATATATGCTAACGTAAAGTATAATCTATTGTCATTTTTTTAGACTAATATCTGTCTTTTATGGTATAATTAGTTATAAGGTTACTAATTAGTAAAAAGATCAATAATGCTTAACCGAACACGTAACGGGGCACATCAAAGAAGTGTAAAGCAATATACAGATCCGTTATGAGAGTTGGAAAAATTAAATCGTAAAAGAAAAGTAAGCTTAATAGACACTAAATGATGGTAATTTTTCTTGCGAGTGTACTTTCTATAAATACAACAACGAGAGTAGTGCAGTGACGTTCGACCACCCAAGAAGCGTTTCACTTGGACATTTGTCAATAGAACACGGTCCCTTTCCCGACGCTACTGATCTACATTACTGGAATGCCTTCTTAATAGGGGTTCTCAATGTATGCATCCTTTCCATTGACCCCCTAGCCGCTCCTTTTCACGTTCTTATTAATTAATGCACCTAAAAGCCGTCGCTATATTGTCTATTTTGTTTCTTTAATTCAGCGGATATATTCTTTTCAATTTTACCTGCGCTTTTATGTATGCGCGTGAAACATAGTATCTACCCTATTTGCTTTTAAATATATTCTATACGAGAGTTTGTTTGTGTGAACCACAAATCATTCATTTCGTTTGTATGGCATCATTTATTAACACTGTTTAGTTTCTAATAATTTACCTATTTTACTTATGGTATGAGAATTTATAACAGACTGCTTATAATTCATTATTCTTTATTTATGTATGTATGTATTATACTAGCAAGACTTAATGCGAAAATAATAACTAAGAATTTATGTACTCCAGCTTTATTAAGGCGTGAAACTGATTTATAGACTTTTCAAAATATAAAATGTAGTATAGAAGGTAATTTATTAAAAGAGAAAAAGAGTGCTGGGAGTTGGAATAAAACTTAATATACAATATACCGTGGGTTTTTTTTATCACTGAACATAGCATACGAACACCTATGTTCAGTTTTAAAATAAACGCGTCAACGCATGGAACATTATGCAACCAACATTGCGTTATGTAACTAACAAACTAACATCGGCATCGGTCATTTGTTTCGACAAACGTCAAAATCAATGTCATAACCATATTAGAAGTAAGCACAAAATTTAATTCTTTAAGGACTACTTTTCTGTCTGAATATCGAAAGTGGCAACAGTCTTAGAAAAGTGGATGTGGTGATGATGATGTAAGTATCATTTAATAAAGTACTAAAATATATTGACCATATTTTATAGATTGCAGAACCAACTTTATGGTATTTTGAAGATATGATGTTTATTGTAAATCATACAGTAGCACGTAAGTCGACTGATGTTATTAGCGAAAACTGCAAAGGTGAAGAAATAATTGTGCAAGTGGATCAAGATATCGACTATTCACAAGATAACACAGATATTGTAAGTTGTCTATTGGTATTTTAATATTAATTTTTAATATTTAGTCTTCTTAGTTGGACTACAGTTCTGGTTTATTTATAAGCAATGCAAATGAGGACGTTAAACCTGCTCCAAGTACCTCAAGTAATTATATTGAGGAAGGCGCTATAAATACAGGTGATTTTGGCACAGAAAACAAGAAAAGGAAATGTGAAGCTATTAAGGACAGTACTCCATCCCGCAAGAAATGAAAAGATGATGAATATTTGAAACATGCAAATGATGCTTTAGTAAAACTTACTTCTGCTTTGGAGAATGAGCCAACTCAACAAGCTGAAAACAGCGAGGAGGTATTTGGTAAATTAGTAGCCGCCAAAATTAAAGAAATTAATTGTCTTCGAATAAAAAATGAAGTTCAATTTAAAATTTTAAATGTTATATATACATATTTAAATAAATAAATATTTTTTTGTTTTAGACTTTATTTTTAATATTAATTAATCATAACTGGAATAAACATAAATCAATGTTATACATAATTATGCTCAGCCACTGCGTGTTCCTTCCAATCCACACTCCCATTGTTGGTACAGAAATATTTCCGGAATTCGTCTCTAATATTTCTGGCTTCAATACTTGACTTATTACCACCTTGTTTTACAACTGTTGGTAAATGTTTGGTATTACTAATGTTAACATCTGTAACATACCTTTCACTTTCTGTTACCAAGAAGTTATGAAGTACCACACATGCTAAAGTTATTATTTCTACTTTTTCAACATCTAAATTTATTGGTTCTAATAAAACTCTAAATCTATTAGATAAAATTCCAAATGTGCTCTTGATAATCGGTAATTAAGTATTTTATTGTCATGACTTAAAAATCTTTGCGGATATGGCTTCATAACTCCTTCTGTTAATGGAAAGGCTTCATTTGCTACGATTACATAAGGCACCTTTTTTCTTCGACCAGGAAAATTACATGGGGGTGGAAAATTCAATTTGTTTTCTGCTAGGCAAGATGCGAGTAAGCTTTCACGAAAAACACCTCCATCACTCACTCTTCCATTAGTACCTATATTTACATCACATTTCAAAAAATTCAGTAGCAATTTTCTGTCAAGCTTCAGGATCTCTGGGTACCTATAAATATCAAAAAGAAAATGTATATGAGAATTAATCACCATACTGTTAAATAATGCTCTCTTAACTTCCGGTAAATTGTTTCACGCACTTCTGGAACAAACCTGGAAATAATGCTTTCATGAACTCGTGTTGAATACATTTGAGACCGGAAACTTTCACCAGTTGCTAAAAACCGCAAAGTAATTTGCAACCTGAAAAATCATAAGTATATTGTATTTGATTTTTTTAAATATTAAGAATATCTCACTTGCTATGGGCTGATATACTGTCTCGCATAAATGTATCTTGCTTTGTAATATCAGCTCTAATGTAATCTAATAATTTATGAAACAGAGCATCATTCATCCGTATTGCTTTTCGATAGCAGATTAAGTTTTTTCAATGAAGAAATTACTTTTGCGCATCAGCCTCGACATAATTGAGTTTCATTACGTGCTATTCAATAACCCATTAGTTTTGAGAATGTTATATTTAATTTTGTAGCCAAACAAAACAAGAAGAAGCGAAAATTCGAAATTATTTTAAATCCAAAGAGCGTAACGCGAAACTAATATTTGCGAAATTTCAAAACTCAACTCTTATTAGTTCTTTATATTGTTTTAACGAAATCTCGTCATGGTATACCCTGTATATTTAATACCCATCCTCTTATTTATGAACCTTTACCTAATGTGCAAATAATCATTGTTCCTATTGTATCCTTAACATAACCAAATTTCTATAATTTCATAGCTAACATAACGCATTTGTTTTTAAAGAAAGTTTCATATATTATTAAAGATTTTTTTTTATAAGAACACGTTGGCATTTTTCTTATAAAGTATGAATATAAATGTTTAGTTGTCCAAAGACAATCTTTCGAAATGGAAAGTATTCTTATATCTGACCTAAAAGAAATATATAAGAATTAATATTATTGACGTATATGATCCAAATGAAATACTTACGCATTCAAATTAAATATATATTCCTCTATTTTAATAATTGTAGAATAAAAAGTTTGTGCATGTATGTGCATAAGAATTGCAATGTTAATTTAGGAAAAACTCATAACTGACTTATTAAGCAAGGTTAATGATAAAAATTAGATAAAAATATGCAATAAAAGGGAGTAGGACATCTGTCGTAAACGGACGAAACCTAGTAAAGTACTCTACCAATACATTTTATAATTGATACCTGAGCTAGCATTGTAGAATGAGTTACTATAATTAATTCATTATTTAATTTAATATTTTCTTTGTCGTTTAAAAAAGAGTTATTGTTAATTAATTCTTATTGTCCATAACAATATGTACTTTATTATTTGTAACGTTAAAGGAACCAATATATTGTGTTCGTAAGTATCAAAAATAAAAATAAGCTGTTTGTTCATTTTGTTAGAAACAATTGGCTCTTGAAATCGAATACAAGCCCTTACAATAAAAGAATGTTTTATAAAACCTGTGTTTAAAAATTAATATTTGCGCGTTAATTTATTTTTAATTACATGATTATAATTAAAATTCCCCCATAACAACAATTTATATTTGCTGAAAAGTTGCTCCGTCTCATATACTTTTCTTTTGTTAACAACGATAGAATAGAATGGAATACAATAGAATATTAAAGGAAAATACGCAAACTGTTTCTTATATTTCAATATACTAGCAATTAATAAATATAAGGTATTAAAGATTCAGTAAAAAACTAATATATAATGCTAACAGGTGGTTATTATTAGGAAAATAGTTACTTCTAAATATGTATTAATAATAAAAATAATATATAATACATATATACCGCATGT
This sequence comes from Amphimallon solstitiale, assembly GCA_963170755.1. Taxonomy (NCBI): domain Eukaryota; kingdom Metazoa; phylum Arthropoda; class Insecta; order Coleoptera; family Scarabaeidae; genus Amphimallon; species Amphimallon solstitiale. The sequence goes on along the minus strand of OY720676.1, from coordinate 96,078,709 downwards.
GTAAAAGATCATTAGGCATAGGGAATCAATGTATATGTATGTATACAGGATGTTCACACTTAAACCCGCACCATTGGTAACTCCGTTATTATTGGACCTACGAATTCGTCCAAATTAGCAAACTAGTAGGATTTTTCCTGGCGGTTACGACAATGAAAACAAAAAAACAATTGAACGTCGCGTTTTTCAGATATTTGACAAAATGTAATTTTTTAAATGGAACACCCTATATATTTTTATGCGGTTGAATAAAAAAATTAGTTCTGAATAAAAATGTTTAAATATATTATCTTAAAAAAATTGAAAATAAAAAAGTTATCACGTGATTTCTTAAACATTGCATTTTGTTTAAAAAAATTTATGAAAGACGTAGCATGTTTCACATGTTTATCCAATTGAAGTCATCTTCAGATATTAAATAAAATAATATCATAAACATCCTTAAAATTTGCTTACTTTATCACTAAAACGTAAGTTTTCAAATGAGATACCGTGCATTTTTAGGAATTTAGGATTTGTTTTTAGGGATGCCTAAACGAAATTTGTAAACTAAGGAAGGTGGTACCTTCGAACAACTAAAATAGTTGTTCGAAGGTACCACCTTCTTGGTCCAGACACTTGCGGGCTCTTTTCTGAGTGCAGCGCGTGGCTTTGAGAAGGGTCCTTCCATCAATATTCCGAATAATGGCCGTAATGTTATTTTGAAGTTCTTCCACATTTTGGTAACGATGTTTGTAAACTTCATTTTTCACTCGGCCCCATAAAAAAAAAATCTAGCGGAGTTAGATCTGGTGAGCGTGGGGGCCACAGAACTGGTCCATATCCATCAAGTTCACGTTGTCCACGAAATCTTCCAATACATGAGACATAAAGTCCTCATATCTCTCTCCCGTTAATGAGCCGCCGTAAAAAAAAGGACCCACAATTTTAGATCCAATCATACCACACCAAACATTAAGACTGAACCGATGTTGTGGATTAGTGGGATGAGTCAAAAAAGGATTTTCCCGACTCCAAAAATGATAGTTTTTTCGATTAAACATTCCCTTATTAGAGAAGTTACTCTCATCCGACCATAAAACATATCGAGGAAAATTTGGATCTTCTTCACATTTATGTAGGAACCATTCACAAAATTCCATTCTTCTTATATCATCATTAAGATGCAAAGTTTGTACTGGCCGATATTTGTATGGCTCAAAATTATATTTTTTCAAAATTTTATGAATCGTTCCCAATGAAAGGTCTATTTCTCTTGCCAATTCTCTAATTGAATTATTAGGATACGCCTCAAAATATCCCAGTACATTTATCTCTACTTCCTCACTAACCACAAATTGCTTCTTCGTTCTATTCTTCTTGAAAACCTCTCCGTTTCGCCGAAATTGTCTGTATAATTCCAAGAAATATCTTCTTTGAGGAATCGCGCGCTCGGGAAACATTGCACTATAATGTTCGCGAGCTCTAATAGTGTTTTTTCTCTGAAATATGTAAGCTTCCATAATATCACATTTTTCCTCATGTGTGAAAACCATTTTTATTAGAAGAAAACAAGAAGAAAACAGCAAAATAACAATGCGAATTTTAAAACACTGACAGATTAATTTGACGGATTGTTATTGAATATTTTTTTTTTATTGGTGCCTATTTGATCAAAATTGTAACAACTATTGTAATGTAGGCTAATTTCATTTTCTCTTTTCCTTTTTTTCTGAGTGGAATTTTAAATTATACTGTCCCATTTTAAAATGGGTACTTTTCTGATTATCTCGGGAATATGCCCCTTTAAAGAAATCACGTGATAACTTTTTATTTTCAATTTTCTTGAGATAATGTATTGAGAAATTTTTGTTCAGAACTACATTCTTTATTCAACTGCATAAAAATATATAGGGTGTTCCATTTAAAAAATTACATTTTGTCAAATATCTGAAAAACGCGACGTTCAATTGTTTTTTTGTTTTTATCGTCGTAACCGCCAGGAAAAATCCTACTAGTTTGCTAATTTGGACGAATTCGTAGCTCCAATAATAACGGAGTTACCAATGGTGCGGGTTTAAGTGTGAACACCTTGTATACATACGATGTATAGGTACCGCGCTGCCACCTATTACATTGTACATATATACTGATTCTCTATGCCTAATGATATTTGACACATGCGGTATATATATTTCATTTCATATACAAGTTATTCATGAAAATGTAAGAGCAGCAGATAAAATAATAATAATGATACTCTGAAGGTCTTTTGTAGTGTTTGATATACACACCGCCAGATGTTATGGAAAATATTCTAATATAATGTGTTTCTCTTTTAAATTCTGAAAATGTATTTTTCTCAGAAACTACAAAACACTTTATTTAATTATTACATTTATTAAACCATCCAAAATCAAATGAAATATTGGTTTCCTTAAAAAAAGTCAACATACATGTAATTTTGGACGAAATTAAAAAAAAAATACTTGCATGATAATAAATGTTTTAGACTGAGATTCATTACCAATAATGTATTTTTCACACATTGCACTTGTTGTATTTTACACTGAATGTTCTACATACATTAAAACTAAAGCGGAAATTTAATAAGCTGATGCGGATACATATATTCTATTTATACGAACTTTAGTCGGTTTTCTGAGAATAAATATTGAATTTATGTATCCATTCTTGATCTATCTTCTTAGTTATAATGCGCTATTATGAAGTTATTAAGGCTTTACTGCAAAAACTACTACTACTTCACATTACGCAATGTATTTAAAGGTAATATAAAATTAAAAAGTATTGTGCCATATTTAATATAAATTTTCGAATCAGGTGACAAATAATGTCAATTGAATTTCTTAAAAATACATAGATTGAACAATTCGTTTTTGTGTTAGCGATTTTAAAATTGTATACAAGGAATCTGTTAAATGCGATGGTTGCAATAGAGATGAACTTTGTTGCTTGTGTGTATTATCTTTTTTCGAATTTAAATGCTTATTTCTATGGTTAATGACTTAACGGCAGAATTAAGTAAATTGAGAAATGACCGTTTGGCTACAATCTTCCCTAATCATCCCATTTTAGATAGATGCTGCTAAGGAGATAACAGTCTTGGAGTTGTTAAAAGGGGTACAATTAACATGAATTGTTAATATTAATCTTGTTACAGATTTTTTGCTGAGTTTTGTATATCTGGGGAGCCAAACAACTAAGTACAGATTTGAATCTTTCAAACAGGATCGTGCTAGATAGCTTTAAAATCATATACGAAGTGTACCAAAATTCGCGGAACACCTGGATGGTACGTTATTATGTGAGGACCAAGGATCATGAGAAAAAATGGAAAAAATCCCATTGCTGTTAATTTCAAGGAAATTAATATTTAATAGTTTAGATGTCGTTTGTCTAAATTACTGTAAAACACTTTAAAGATTGGTTTTGATATGGTTACTGGGATAACAATTTTAAACAACTATAACCAGGTTGTAATTAATCACTCATCTAATTATACCATTTCCAGAAAATCATTTTATGCTGATTTTATCTGAAAAGCATATGGCAACGATGTTGTTGTTTTAATTCATTATTCTCTCTTATTCCGATGGATTCGGCCAACTTTAATACTTTATCCATTATTACGATAAATCAAACGTGTTGCCAAATTTACCTTTACAAAAAGACCAATATCTTCTAGAATGAACAATGAGAATTTTTTTAAATATTTTATCCCTGTTCCTTTATCGCAACTTTAAACGATAGTGTGGAGCTGTTCCGCGAATATTGGGACACGTTGTATTCTTCTAGTCAGTACCTACATAAAATTCGGTGGTCTATTTGTTTCGCCTACTAGAACACTTCGTCAGATAGCATACTATAAACATTATAAATCAACTAAAATAAACTAGTAATGGGCGGAACAAACTTAACTATTAAATATGGTAAGAAGGTAGCAAAAAACTAAATATCCGCCACAAATTACTTCCTCTATTTGTAGGTCTTGTAACTCTTTACAGCCTTAGCGGTGTATGACGCACAAGTATAAAAACTCTGCAGAATCGGGGCTTCAAAGATAGCCACCTAGTGACGTACTGATTTTAGTAAGAAGGCACGACAATTTGGGCGCCAGTTACTTCTTGAACAAAGAAGCAACAAATTTCCACAAGAAGGTTCTGTGATGCAGGAAAATAAAAGTTTTAAATTCGACAAAAGTGATCAAATAAAATTTTAGAATTATGTCAACAAAAGCAAATTGGTGGAATTGTTCTCTGCTCCTTCCACAAAACAAAAGAGATGTTAATGATCTTGGTTCCTCCAATGCCTGCAGCCTCCGACCGTTTTTCTCAAGTTCAACGAACATGAGGTGTGAGGGCCAGCTACCAAACCAACTAACAAAAGTCACACTGAGGGTGTCTAGCTGAAGTTAATGTAGAATTATGCAAAAGAAACAAATACTGCAAATTTTGATTTAATTAAAAAATTCAGGATCAAAGAGAAATTTACGAGCTGTGAAAAAAAGAATCAATAAAACACCAACAAAATATTATAATAAATATAAAAGTCGTTTTAGTAAGATATTACTAGACAAAGTTACAATTAGTAGAATATAATACAAGACAAAAAAATATAGGCACATGATCCACACTTCCTAATGGCAACTCCAGATTCTTCCATTCGAAAATTTAAATTATAGTAAATTACTACGTTCTTTCAAGAATTTAGTTGACTAATTCAAACAAGGACGCAGACAAATGGCGTCGTCGCGAAACTAAAATAATTACATTTCATCCGTTCGAAACTGATAGCAAAACGGTTTGGCCAAGCTAAAATAATTGTAACACCGCAATATAATTCACCAAGTTTCGGAATGATTTTTGCTCTCACCTTCAAGGACGTCTTACCTGATACTATCCTTGCGTACAGATGTAAAATATGGAAAAAGGAATTCCGCCCTAGCTCAATCGGTCTTGTGGGCCGCGGATTTACACAGCATCTCAGTTGGATGAATTTTCGGACGCCACCTTCCTATTGTGTAATATTCCCTTTCCTAAGACGTACTTTGATTCGGAAGGAAAACCAGTTGTGTAGTCAAGATAGCAAAAGTCAGAACAAACCAACAATTTAATTTAAAATAATGGTTGTTCGAATCACAAAATTAATCAGTGAAAGAAAAAATAGGTTATTATATTATGATACATTTGAGTATTTGCGGCACGTTATGAGAGGTGTATCTAATTCTATTACAAAATAAAATTTGGTACAAGAAGAAAACTATTAAAGTGCCAAGGAACTTTCAATTGTTTAACAAAATTAATGCAAGCCATAGCTTGAAATCTCAGGCTTTACAAATAGTTACACAAAAGTGTCAATGCGTGATCACACTGTATAAACAAAATTACAATATTACTCTACACCAGTAGAGTAATTACCAACTATAATTTTTATTAACTATGTGGATAACACAGCACTTAAATAAATTTTCTTTAACCCTACAGTAATACATATTTTTCAAAGACATTAAAAACACTACCACAAAACGAACATCGCCATTATCCCAGTATTTATGAAATGATTTCAGAATTGTGGAATGTCCTTTATATGCAGCGATAAACGAAAACTGTGTTTATGAAAGTGTTTTGCATGAACATAAATGTAGGATTGATAAAGACTTTAGTGTAACCATAAACATGATCTAGTGTCAATAAATTGTTTGTCAAAAATACCAAAAGTAAAATTTTAGTGCTATTATTCACAAGAAGCAGCTCGTGGGACAGGTCGTTTTGTCCGAACGTATTAGTATGTTAAGAATGGCAATGGTTTCATAAAGATGTTGGGTTCTGCCTCTTATATAAGATATTTGGGAACGTATGTATGTATATTAATTTACACAACCTACCGAACGTACCATATGGCATGGTAGGTTCCACAAATTCAAAACACGATATAAGATCAGTTTCTGTTAAATTATTAAGAGAAGTCTTTTCTTAGATAAGGTAAGGTTTCTCTTAAAAATGTAAGTTAATGTTCTTGGTCGATTAAGTTTGTCGCACCTAATATATTGACATGTATATTCTGCGCTAATCAGAGATCAACATAGGCAGACACAAATTTGTTCCGAGTAAAATTTTTATAATTGTAGTAACCGCTTTTGAAATTCAATTATATATATTAATGTATTGAAAAATTAAATATCTTCTTGCTTACATTTTCATTTTTATATTGACTGGTTTTACATTCTTTATTGTTATAATATCATCCTCTACTCGTAACTTTTGAATTATATACAGGGTGTAGATGAAGTCTGGAACAAAATTAATATTTCTGTTATCTTCGGTTTGATGGAAAAACCCTGAAACAGGTCGATTTTGTTTTTATCCCGTACACTTTATAACATCGTGAATTTAATTCTGTCGTCATCTGGTTGCGCGCGGGCGTGACGTCATTAGTTTTATCAAATGGTAACCCGCCACATTTATTACCTCTTGTCGTTAGGTATTCCATTGTGTATGCAACGGTATAAAAAGTTTGGTACCTTACATAACAATTTTTGGGAGAAAAATGCTTTCGAATTTCAAAAAATTAAAATTTTATTTACAATGAAAAACTAATCAAAAATTATTTTAAAAAATCAGATAAATTATAATCCGAGGTTTATCTTGGATTGTCGTCAAACAAGACACCAAAAAAATGTCAACGGAAGTGTTCAAATTGTCCGCCATTGGCCATTTGACACTGGCCGAGACGGACGTACACGCTTTCTACGACACGTCGTATTGACAGTTCATTTCTTGGTGTTTGAACTTATCCATTCACAATACTTGCTCCATTGGTAGTATTGAACGTGCATTGCGAAAATGGCGAATTTGAGCGAAAAAGAGCGGATTCAAATTCTCATTATTGTTGGTTGTGGTGATAAAATACGTAGCCATGAAGAAGCCTGTCAGTTTTTCAATGCAGAAAATCCAAACCGCGCACCGATTTCGCGGTCAACGGTGAGCAAAATTGTCGCAAAATTTGCTGAAACTGGTAGTGTAAAAGACAGGGCTCGTCAAGGTCGACCAAGAATTGAGGAAGATAGAAGGGTCAATATTCTCTTGGAACTTCAGGACTCCCACACTTCAACAAGGAACATTTCCAGGGATCATGCAGTCGATTTTACCACAGTAGCCAAATTGCTGAAGAAGGAAAAACTTCATCCGTACAAAATCAATCGGGTTCAGGAACTGAATGAATATGACTTCGACCGCCGACTCGAGTTCTGTGAACAAATCATGCTACGGTGCGATGAGAATCCCGGATTTGTGGTTTTTAGTGACGAAGCAACTTTTACCTTGAACGGTGAAGTGAATCGCCACAATTGTAGGTACTGGTCGGGCGAAAATCCTCGATGGGTTCGAGAGGAGCACACCAAACACCGGCAAAAAGTTAATGTATGGGCGGGAATAGTGGGAGATCGCATTGTGGGGCCTTTCTTTCTGGACAGAAATTTAAACGATGAAACATACTTACATTTCCTAAGATTTACGCTAGTGCCAACATTGGTAGAATTATTTCCGGATGAAAACACCCCCGACAAGCCTCACCCCAGAATCTGGTTTCAACAAGATGGAGCACCTCCACATTTTGGCTGGCGTATTCGGAGTTACCTCGACGAAATTTTCCCCGGGAGATGGATCGGACGAAGGGGAACAATTGAATGGCCTGCCCGTTCGCCAGATCTCACACCACTTGATTTTTTTCTATGGGGTCATGTGAAATCAAAGGTGTACACCAATAAGCCAAATAACTTGGATGATCTGAAACATCGTATCCGCGAGGAAATGCGAAATATTGGTGCAGAGACAATACGACGTGTCGTAGAAAGCGTGTACGTCCGTCTCGGCCAGTGTCAAATGGCCAATGGCGGACAATTTGAACACTTCCGTTGACATTTTTTTGGTGTCTTGTTTGACGACAATCCAAGATAAACCTCGGATTATAATTTATCTGATTTTTTAAAATAATTTTTGATTAGTTTTTCATTAGAAATAAAATTTTAATTTTTTGAAATTCGAAAGCATTTTTCTCCCAAAAATTGTTATGTAAGGTACCAAACTTTTTATACCGTTGCATGCACAATAGAATACCTAACGACAAGGGGTAATAAATGTGGCGGGTTACTATTTGAAAAAACTAATGACGTCACGCCCGCGCGCAACCAGATGACGACAGAATTAAATTCACGATGTTATAAAGTGCACGGGATAAAAACAAAATCGACCTGTTTCAGGGTTTTTCCATCAAGCTGAAGATAACAGAAATATTAATTTTGTTCCAGACTTTATCTACACCCTGTAGTTGCGTTGTCATTATTTATATGATTGCATTCGTTGAACAGTTTGTGGTAGATCCAAGCCATTTAATGGAATTGCATAGGTAATATCGACAGTCCTATGCTTGTTTATTTGCATTTCATTCATACATATTTGATTTACATTCAATATTTGTCAATTTTTCTAAATGACAACCAGTTGTCATATTGTTATTACTTTCATTCATATCATGCCACTAGTACCAAGAAGATATTTAATTTTTCAATACATTTGTATATTTTGGCAAAGAATTTTAATATATACTATATATATATGTACCATAAATCTAGTACACAGATTTATTGTACAAATAATATCTACGTTATTTGAGTAGATGAAATAAAAATTGACCTAAACTACAAAGCTCATTCAGATTTCACCCTAATTTATTTTTTGTCAAAAACTGTTGCAAGTAACATTCAAAATGTTATGATACATAATAATATGCTTAGAGAGTCAAGTGAAAATGAAAATTAAAACTAAATATTAGACAGCGATGAAAAAAAAAAACAAGAGAGAATAGATTGAAATCAACAAAAATTCTATGAACGGGAAATATTTTGTTTAAAATATTTCATAATTGTATTATTAACATTTCAGATAAATACCTTTTAAATTGTTAAAGAGGGGGCTATAATTATATTAAAGGATATTGGATGAAATTCCGGATATTGTGGTACCAATTAGCAGTCCCAAGGAACTGGAAGTAGAAAAGATACATTAGAAAGAGAATTGCGTAGATACATTATAAAAAGAAGAAATTACTTACATATATGGTTCATATGTGAAAATATAATCGAAGATATTTTGTTGGACTTGTATCTTGAAGTTAACCATCTGTTTCAACCCATAGGACGACGTTTGATAGCTTTCATCCTCTAGAACATAGGTTCCCAAAGTGGGCGATAACGCCCCCTTGTGGGCGCTGCAGGTCTAAAGGGGGGCGGTAAGAGACCCAGAAAAAAAATGGGGGCGTTGTGTAAAGGCTTAGGGGGCGATTTGTAATTTCATCTAGAATCTAGGAGGACTCTTAGACACCGACTGAGCTCTCGACTCTCGACTAGGGATGGGCGATAAACATCGATGTTCATTGAACATCGATATTTTAGGATCGATGTTCGATGTTTTTGCATCGATGTTTGCAATTTAGATTTATCGATAAACTATCGATGTTAGAAGAAATATAGTGAACATCGAACTTTTAAGCTTGACAAAATGTATTTGCACTAATCACAAAATAAAACAGCGTCCTCTGTTGACAAATACAAAAATGTTTCCAAATTAACAGCTCACATACAGGCTACGAGGATGTAAAATTGTCTACGAATAAAAGAAGTATTTAAATTACACAGTGCTATATCATATAAATTCGAATATTTCATTTTAGGCTCTTTTAAATATTACTCAGTATAAATATTTAAATAATATATAATTAAATACATAAATTTATAGTACTTTTAATGTGCAGAATAAAAGTTAAATTATGTATGCATGCAGAATAAGTGAAGGAGGTAAACGTATTTTCATAGAAAAAGAAGGGAGATAGACATTACCGATGTATACTTCTTCGGGAAATTCCCTAGTGCGTACAATCATACACGACGATACACGTATTAAATGCAAGATGACACATCAGAAATATAAAACCATATCCATATGTATCTCGGTATTTGCCAGAGTAGTCAAAAAAAAATGCAAGACTATAAAATCCCAAATAAAAATCGTTCTCTTAAAAAGCTTTGATACACGTAAATGTATATATTTTTTAAGTATCAGACGATTTAAGTCATGTGGTTGTTTCATGCGTAATTGCATAATATTGTTTTTTTATATAGTTTTTTTTGAGTAGTTTCTAAAGTTAACTACATATTATAAATGTATATATTTCTTTTATTATTTTTTTTGAATAGTGATATCTTTTATATCATTTTGTTAAGGACGTAAATTAATTAAGTTATAATAAAGTTTTTGTTAAACTGCCAAAAAATAAATCTATAAATATAATTATCGATGTTTAAAAACATCGATGTTTGGTAGTCGATATTTTGCAACCATCGATGTTGATCAACGATGTTAACATCGATGTTTGATATCGATGTTTACCCACCGATGTCCCATCCCTACTCTCGACTACAGCTTGTGAACATCAACTAATATTAATTAAGAGATTGCTCAAACCAACTCGGTTCGATATTTCTCTCCGAGTAGTTCATATATCTGTCCTGTTTTATTGAATAAATAAAATAAAAAACATATCAATCGGTCGCTCCGTTTCGAAACGGAAAGAGACACAAACAAACAAATAAAAATGCAACTGTATCAATCGGCTGGTTCATAGAATACTTGTTCTTACTTGTTGAGTACGATTGAGCGTCGAATGAGATAAACGAGTTTATGCATGTTTGTCTTATTCCTGTCGGTGCGTGCTGCTTATGCAATCCTATATAAACAACGTAATATTTATTTTATTTTCATTTGCGGTTTCGCGCGTAATAGATAAGCAGTACTTAAGTTCAACACTTATACTTACGTATTTCTCAAAACAAAACAATGTCGGAAGTAAAAAAGAAGAGACGGCAATACTGTGCGGAATATATTAAATTCGGATTCATTGAAAATCCTACAAACCCATCGTCGCCTTTGTGCCTTCTATGCCTAAAAACATTTTCGAATGAAGCAATGAAGCCTTCAAGACTTCAAGATCATTTGAATAAAATGCATCCAGATAAGAAAGACAAGAATGTAGCATATTTTCAAGACCTAGAGAAGAAGCATAATACTCGGCCAAGTGTAGCAAAACTCTTTTCGGCGGCTGCTAAGCAAGATGACGACGGACTCGAGCTTCGTACAACATCTCTTTGTTAATTGCTCAAAAAGGCAAACCACACAACATCGGAGAAGTGTTAATTTTGCCAGCAATAAAGGAAGTAATAACTACTGTGCTTCATAAACCGGCCGCAGATATTATCGGAAAAATTCCTTTGAGTAATAATTCTGTGCAAAGACGAATTGATGAAATGGCCGGAAACATAGAAGAATCATTGTGCAATCATCTGAGGACTAGTCAATTCTCAATTCAGCTCGATGAGTCCACTTTACCAACTAATGAAGCATTGTTGCTGTCTTACGTGAGGTTTATTAAAGATGAGAAAATATGTGAAGAACTATTGTTTGCTAGAAATTTAGAGACCGATACAAAAGGCGAAACCATATTCAATACATTGGATAAGTTTTGTGATGAGAAAGAGATTCCCTTGAAAAATATTATATCAGTTGCTACGGATGGCGCTCCGGCTATGACAGGGTGCCATAAAGGCTTCATAGCGTACGTAAAAAATAAAATTCCAGATGTCCTTGCTGTACATTGCGTTATTCATAGACAACATTTGGTTGCTAGAAATTTAAGTGAACGACTATTTCAATCACTGCAATATGTCATCAAAGCAGTCAATAAAATCCGTAACTGCTCTTTGAATGATAGATTATTTCATCAGCTTTGTGTTACTAATGACGAAGATTTCAACCGTTTGTTGTTTCATACCGAAGTTCGTTGGCTATCAAGAGGCAATTGTCTGACTCGATTTTACAACCTGTTTGACTCTGTGATAGAGTTTTTGGAAACTAAAGATACAGAATTGCGCAACAAGCTCATTACATCAAAAAATGATATAGCTTACATGACAGACCTGTATAAATTGTTCAACAACATGAATCTCCAACTGCAAGGCGATGAACTAAATTTAATTAAAACAAAAAATGTCGTTGCTGCTTTCGCAGCCAAACTGCTTCTACACAAAAAGAATATGGGCAGACGTGAGTTTCATAATTTTCCGAATTTATCAGTATCCTGCAGTAACGACGACTTGTTTGCCTACTGCCAACATTTGGAAAAGCTCCACATTGACTTCACCGAACGATACCAGGATATTTTGAACTTGGAAATACCAGACTGGGTGTTGGATCCGTTTTCAAATGTCAACACAGCAATATCACCACATCTGGAAGAGGAACTTATAGAATTGACAACGAACGAGGAAATAAAAATCAAGTTCAAAAATGGCTACCAAGAATTTTGGCTACAAAAACCGATCCCGCAATTGTACCCTGGATTGTGGTCAATCATTCAACGATTCTTGATAGCATTCCCATCGTCATATTTGTGTGAACGTGGATTTAGTGCTGTAGCAACGCTGCTTACTAAAAAGAGAAATCGTTTGCATGTTACCGAACGTGGTGACTTGCGGCTGTTCTTGAGTAAATTGGAACCTGATATCAACAAACTTATTAAACAGCATCAGATTCATCCTTCACATTAGTTTTTATATTAGAATCGATTATGTTTGTTTTATTTTGAATTTTGAATAAAAGATACTTTGTCTGAATACTATAAAGTTGCGTTTCAATAATCATTCTCATTGGCAGGTGTAGCCCGTAAAAGTTAACTTGAGACCTGAGCGCCGTTGTGTACTACCTACTACGCTCAGGTCTCAAGTTAACTCATTCATTCTAAACGAGACTTTTACTATAACCCATAGTAAAAGTCTCGTTTAGAATGAATGTTTAATCTCCGCTAATATAGCTCACAATAATTAATTTAATTTGAAGTTATAGTGGTTTTTGAGTAGGTGAAAAAATGGGGGCGCTAAAAAATAATTTATTCTCAAAGTGGGCAGTAGGCAAAATAAGTTTGGGAACCACTGCTCTAGAAGATTGTGAAGATCAGAATACATGCATGTTTATTCTAAGAGAGGTTGTTTTAAATAATAAAATGACCATTAATTATTATCTGCAGTAAGAATTTTGTCAGATTCATTGTACAAATTTGTATCAAACTATGACAAGGTTTGACGTATAAAATAATTTGATGGTATGGGTTACGTAATAAGCATATCTAAATAATATTTTGATAATTTCATTTGAATAGTTTTGTATTTATATGTATTTCATTAGTTTGTATTTATATGAAAATATTTTTGAAATTATTTAAAATAGCAGTATGTTTACTTACCTTTGAAATTATATGCTGAATTCTAACATTTTATAACATAACTTATGCACCCAATTTCAAAACAATATTTATACGTACTGTACACAGACTGAGTCTTGACCGATGGGAGGTGCCTCGATCTATAAGTCGCGCAGATTTATAGGTCAGTGTGTGACAGAGAAAGTATTCGGAAAAAAGAAATGATAACATTTGTTCATCATCACATACATTAGCCGGACGAACGAGTAAATGCAGAAATTGTAATATACTGAAAAGAGATACATATATGTGTAGCGCTTGACAATTTTTCCAGGCTGCTCGTGCTTATCCTATAAGGATTCACTGCGCACCTTGTGGGAGGGGCATCTCATCGGCCAGGTCTCAGTCTGTGAGCTTGTTGAATACTGCATTTTTCTTTATAGTAAATTGTGTCATCTAGGACATCTGTTACATAGACTTAACACATTATTAAAGAGCTAGACTGGAGCAAAATTGAGTGAAATTGAATTATAAAGCATGCAATTTGAACGTAGACAAAATATTTTAAAATAGAATGATTATACAGTGATATTCAATTTAATTTCCTACATATTAAAGATACCTTGAATTAAAGTTTTATGAATGATTTAAACAAAATTGAAAAGAAACTTCAAGTCTATTTAAAAGCAACCACGTGAATACAGAGAGTAGTAAATTTGGCGATCCAACGTGGTTGCTTAAAATTACGTAGATAATTTGAAGTACGAGTATTTTAAAATAATTAAAGGTAAATAAAAGAGAAAGAAATTATATATTTTTTTGAATTGTTTTTGTACATTGTTTCTTGTTTGATATTGTAGTCCAGGTAAAACATTTAGTTATTCATAATGTTCATGTATCGGCTGGATATCTGAAATAGAAATAAAACACCATAATAATAATGTTAGTAGGGTTTTCATATTTATTAAAAAGTACATTAGCTATCATAAAGATGCCTAATACCAGAAAAGGAAACACTGCGTTTGCTTCTGGAGAAAGATCTTCAGCAAGTTCTGAAGAAAGCTTAGACATACAAACTATGTTTAAAAACTTGCAAGAAATTATACAGTTGCCAATTGGATACAAAGGATATAAATATGAACACACAACACTTAAACACTATACAAGGCAGTATAGAAGGACTACATTGTTATTACATAAATAACTTACAAGAGGAGATAAGACAGAAAGGATTTACAAAATAATGTTAAAGATTTACTAATAAACATGATTGACATGGAATATAGGATTCATACACGTTTGATGGACTATGAAGAGAAGACAAAAGAATTACAAATAGACACGAAGAAGAATTTTGAAAATCTCATTGAATTTGTGGAAAACAAATTACAAAAAGAACAAAAGGACGTACAAAAAAAATCATTTTATCATATTATCTTCAAGAATTCGTGACAACAAAGAGTACGCAAAATATATTAAACATATCATGATACTAAAAGGAGGTTCGATAGTTCTACAAGGCAAAGTTAACTTGGTAGATGAACAATGTAGATCATCTATAAGTAAATTACAATAAGAAGAATGTGATTTCTTTGAGAACATAAGGAAAGAATTGGAATTAATACAAGGATAGGATTATTTATAATGAAAGAAATAATTCCTTATTTAAAACCAGAAACGTTGCCAAAGTATAGTCATAACAGAGACCAGGTACATCTTATGACATATTTAAAGAACATAACCAGAGTGACCACTGATATCAAAGATGGTTATCAGAAGATGAATCTCTTCGAAAGAGAATTTATCCAGCAACACTGGAATAAAAACATATAGAACAGAATAAAAATTAGATTGTTGACAGGATGTTAAAAACAAGGGTGGTAAATAGGGAAAATTATGCACTTTACAGTTTAACAAACCAAAACATTAGGAATGCCTGAGGAAGAAATAGTCAGGCATATTCTAAATCATTTTAACTTGACTGATGGACAAGCAGTTATCAGCAAGGATGTAAATAATGTAGAACTAACGTATGTAATGTAGAAATAATGGCGACTTTAA
Source organism: Amphimallon solstitiale (assembly GCA_963170755.1). NCBI lineage: Eukaryota > Metazoa > Arthropoda > Insecta > Coleoptera > Scarabaeidae > Amphimallon > Amphimallon solstitiale. Next base: position 96,063,340 of record OY720676.1, on the reverse strand, counting down.
GGAGATTAGACGATTTAACAGATATATAGAAGAAAAACTCTCGAAATAATTATCAAATTAATAATCTAGATAATTATAATTATAATGTAAGTCAAGGAAGAGGAAATTATAATTTTGGAAACTTTAATAAAGGAAATTTTGGTCAAAATTGTAATAATTCTCGAAGTAATTTCTTTCAAAATAATCATTTTAGAGGAAATGGAAATGGGAATAATAATTACCGAGGAGGATATAATGGTAATTGTAATACCAGACGTAACCAGACTAATGGAAATAATTTCCGAGATAATTGTAACAAAGGTAATGGAAGTAGAAGTAATTATTTGTGATATGAAACAAGAGTATATGTGGGAAAGCACATGATAATAGAGAGAGAAACATATCCGACAGAGAACATTTACAAGATCAAGAAAAAAAAATCTCAGATAGAAGGAACTGATGATTCAGGAGTCGAATCGGTGTCAACCGAGTACTTCCCGGAATTATGTTTTCCACCTAGAATATGTAGTTATTTCTTGGATGTGACCAATAATAACCGATTTTATGACAATCCTCATAATTTTATCAAAACTAATGAAGAATCATAAATTTTAGTTCAGAATGATATACCTGTAATTCAAATGACTATTAAGAATTTAAAGCTTAGAGCCATTGTTGATACTGCTGCTGACATTTCATTAATAAAAAACATGTTTGAACAAGATTATTAATTATAAGAATCATGTAGTCAATATTAAGAAAATAGATATTATTGCTACAAATCATAAGAAGATAGAAATAATTCAAGAAAAAGCTTGCCATGAATCAATATTGAATAGAGAAACATATTTGTTTAAATTCTATGTATGTATTTGAAAATAGGAAATTCTAATGCATTTTAGGTATTGATAATATTAGAAAGTATGATATGGTTATTGATTTTAAGAATGATGTTTTACGTATTAAAGATAATGAAATAAAACTAGCAAAAGAGGATAAGGATATTAGTATTAATAATTATAATATTTTAAGGAATGTTGAAGAGACAAATGAGAAGAGTTAATGAGAATAAAGACAGATTTTGGAAAACGGAACAATGCTTCATAAAAAGAATATTTTTATATATGATGATAATGTTAAGAAAGAAAATTATATAGAAGAAATAAATAAAATAATACTTGGGATGGATAATATATATATATATATATATATATATACAGCACGTGTCAATTTTCATTAGCCATAGGCGATTAATTCATGCAATACGTGACAACATGGCACCCCCTACTTTTCTCTTCAATGCGAGCGCGACCGATGATACAAGTGTGATACAAGCTCAAGTTAGCAGTAGCTGTTGGACTATTGACTTGGATGTTTGTACTGCGCTTAGAAATAATATTTACGCCTTGCAAGGATTTTTCTTTTTCCTTTCAGTAAATGCAGAGAATTATTAAGTATGACACAAACAAAAGCGTTATTCTAATAAAATTAAAAATAAGGTAAATAAAAAAGGATTCTGAAAATAATAATAAACAACTAGATCGCGCCGGCCATTTGATGATGACGGATTTTATTGCAGACTATATCTCGGAACGTGTTCCCAGCTAAACATTTAATGTAGAAGTGGCAAGATCGGGGAAAGTCGCTGTGATGTCGATTGTTGCCGGGAGACACACGTTGCCAATAATTATTTGTATACGTATAAATCGCATGTAAACATTGAATCCCTATAGCTAATGAAAATAGACACATACGGTATATATATATATATATATATAATAAGTTAACAAGTTACATTTGCTAGGAATTATGAACACAAAATAATTATTGATAATTATGAATCATTAAATGGAAAGAATTATCCTATTCCATATCAGTACCAAAAGCAAGTAGAGGAAGAAATTGGTAAATTATTAAAATAAGGTATCATAGTGAGGTCAACGTCTTATTTTAGGAATTTGTTCGAATATGCGCTCTATTAACAAAAAAAATCGATCGGGTTTTGAAGCGCCTATGAACATAAATGTTTTAATGTCAAGATGAGGACAGGGTCATTATTGATTGAAATGAATTAAATTAAATTGATTTAAAACACGCATTTTGCTTAATACTCTTAGAAGAAGAATCAAAGAAGCCTTTAATGTTAATAGAAATATCTATCATTTTACAGTAGTACCATTCGGCCTAGTAAGTAGTCCTAGTGCTCTTATAAGATTTCCGCATAAAATATTAAACAGGTATGATCAATTCTGTAGTCATTATTTCGACGCTTTTCTAATATTCTCCAAGAATCAGGAGGATCATTTGAAACATTTCGAAACTATTATAAGTGCCAGGAAGGAATGAAGATATATTTGGGAAAGTGTCAATTTTTGAGATCACAAGTAGATTATCTTAGTTATGTAATAAACAGTATAGGGATAACATTAAATCTGGATAAACTAAAAGAGATTAAATCCTATCCTCAATCACGAAGGGTCAAGGATATTAGATCATTTTTAGATATACTTAACCACTACCATAAATTTATATCTAATTATTTCAGGAAAATCCTACCAATGTAAAATGCTTTTGGGGCGATGAACAGGAAAAAGCTTTTTCAATTGAAAAATTTTATTGATTCTTTACTGCTATACCATACAGATTTCGAACAGGAGTTTATACTTCGCACATATGCTTCCAATTATGCTATTGAAACAGAATTAGTTCACTATCAAAATGGTGTGGATGTTCCGATTTATTTTTTTTTAGAACATAAAGAAATTGTGAAATTAGATATGCAATTTTTGAAAAAGAAATCTTAAGTTTTATATACAGTGAGGATAAGTTAAGATATTTCTTCTTAGGAAAAAAATTCATTGTAGAGATGGATCATATTGCTTTAGTGTCATTAATGAACAATCAATTATCATCGAATTTAGAGGTGGAGTTTATTATTGTCCGAATTTTATTTTGAAATCAAATACATACGGGGAAAACAAATGATTGTGGCTGATATTTTAAGCAGGAACGACAATAACAAAAATAAAGTTGAAATTATGATCACAAACATAAATTTAAAACATACAGGAATTTGTTCAAGCAAAATGATAAAAGAAACACAAAGGATGAAATCTTATTGAAAATTTGAGAACAGAAGATTTTAAAGGATATCATATTATAGATGATCTCGTAAAACCAGCAGGAACAAGAAATTTATTTGTAACTAATCCAAAACATGCACTAGAAATTATTTAATTTTTACATAATAGTTTTGAACATATTGGTATTAATAGCTTAATTAAGATTTTATGAAAGATTTCAAAAAAATTGAAAAAAAACTTTAATAAGTCCAATTAAAAGCAACCACGTGAATACAGAGAGTAATAACACACACACACATAAATCCTACTAACAATATAGCGTCCTTACGGAACTCATGAATGTAGCGTCCACCTTCGAAAAGTTAATTATTTCGTTAATATTTTGTGTTATTATTTGTGTTTTTGATCAAAACAGGTATAGTATTATAACTAAATAAAATATTAGGTAAAAAAAAGTGAATTATATTTCACTTTATTGGAGAAGTAGCGCCCTTTTATTTTGTCGTGCATGAAGCGCCTGTAAAATACCATTTATCTTTCACTTCTTCGCTCTTGTGGCTTCCATCGGGTATATTACATTATATTTGGTAGATATTAGAGAGTCCAGCAATGTTGCCACAATGTGTTTATCCGCTTACTTTATAAAAATATAAGTACTTTAAATCAAGAGGAGCAACTGAATACAATGAACACATTTATCCTCATTCGGGGACACTGTGGGTTATATTGTTCAGAACAGCAAACAGTAGTTTCTGTCTGTTTTTATTTTGCTTTATACATAGAGAAGAATATTCCCTAGAAAAATTATTATTGTTACGCTCAACCCTCGCCGTTGGATCGTCCTGGCAGAGAGGAGGCGCAAATGGCGCTGACGAAAACTAAAATAATGTCATTCGTCGTAAATTAGAGATGTGCCCGATTGTCGGAGTTTCACACCTGTAACCTCGACCAAATAGATTCATGAAAGTTTCGGAAATTTTATTGTGTCTTACCTTCAATCTGCTTTATCTTACTTCCCTAGTGTGCGTTGGAAAAGATGGGGTGGATCCTGTGCCTCTAGCTCTCGGATTTATGGGACATAGGTCACTCAGATTACTGAAGTGGATGACTAGGCGCCAGCTGTCTAATTTTTTTAATCAGGACCACACCAAATCTTCTTATCCCGACAGCAGGTAATAATTTTTGGGTGTAGTAGGTGTAGTAAGACATTGATACGCGATATCATCAACAAATAAGAAGTTTATTTAATCTGACATAAATTACCAAGAATTGTAACACAAGAGAAGCAATAAATTTATACTTTACAAATAATGAAGATATGAAAAAAATTTTAATGAAATTAAAATTTAACCAGTACAGTAATATGAATGACAGGTAAAATTAAACATATGGTGAGATGACCCTGTATATATCATCATTAAACATATTAGAATGGAACAGAAAATTACTTAACATGGTAGATAAATGCCAAATATACTAAAATGCAACTAAGTCTAAATTTATGACAGGTAATTACCATTGTTTTTTTTTTAAGAAAAAGACTTTTAAGCGGTATATATATACACAATCCAGATTAAATTCACAGTTAAATGGGGCCCAGTAAGATCTTACTTACAATCAGTTACATAAGATGCTTAATGCTACATTCACACACTGAAGGTGTTTATATCGTAATTAAACAAAACTAGTTATCAATTGCAACGTTCAAATTAACATCTGTAAAACATTACAGTTAACGCTTAAATAACAGAATAGCTGAAGTTTGAGCCTCCGATAACTGACACTATCGGGCATAGATTAACCAAAAAACCGAGCTATGCTCTTAATTTAATTTTTATCAAATAAACTTGTTCAAATGTAATTCAACACTTCCGAAGGTCGGAAAAAAATAAAACAAAAGAAAAACCTGATTGGAAAGTAAATTCCCTTGGTATGGAGTTTCTAAGGGTGATTATTCCTTCGAAGCAGTCACATAAGCCGTCGGCAGAGTCGGATAATTTCCATTCACCATAAGGCTGTGGAATTCGTTCTTATGCTTCCAAATTTCCATCCAAGATAAAACTTTTGTAAAGATGGCGGTATTCGGATCGACAAAAAATAGGCATGTGTCGTTCAACATTCACCATAAGCGGCACGTACGAAAATGTATCACCCAAGAGTAAAAGCTAATAAAGAAGAACGAAAACAACACGAAAAGTATTAATGAATGTGTTTAATAAAAGAAATACTAACTCACCAGCCAGTTAATCTGACTATTTAAAGATATCCAATAAAGTTGAAAACTAAACGGAAGAATCGTACCGCTACATGAATAATCCGCTATCAATTCGCGTAATACAACGTTAACGGTACTTAATTAAATCACCAACATTTGTGCAGAAAGTACTTCAGACAGGTAACATGCTGCTTATAGTTCGACGATCAAAATGGAAGTGGCTTACCCCGTTTAGGAGAAAATGGCTTAGTCGTCTCCTTGCTTGAAAACCACCAATCATAATCTTCCTTCAAAATAAAGACTGGCTAAACATAAATTGTAATTTTCTTACTCGTGTCTTAATGGCCATCATTAAATGCTCATTGCATAATATACTATTAAAGCTTGATTAAGAACAATACTTTTACTTTTATCGAGCAGAATCTTTTTGTAATTACCTCGCAAATTGTGCATTCTATACTAATTTATTAACTTGTTAAAAGTATTTAAAACTTCATTTAGAACAACTTTTGTAAAACTAATTCGGATCACATGCATCTATGACAGTCGTGTGATCCCGACGCCTCATTTTCTAAGCCAATATCCTAACAGATGGTTTGGTAGAAGTTTTCGAATTCAATGGCCAGCAAAGAGAATATATCTAACAAAACTTGATTTTGTGACTCAACATGACTAACTTTATCAATATTTACTATTGTCGAGTAATTTATAAATTGCTGTCTAATGATGATTTAGACATGACAGAAATAATATTAGAGAAATAATAAAAACCATATATCACACATATAGAAGTAGCGCATTCTTAATAGTATTTAATAAGAATTCATTGATATGCGTAGATATATAGTGTTTGTTGTACTTAAAATTCATTGCGTTTGAGCGTTGTAAACAAAGACCATAAAATGCAACTATAATCAGATCGGAGGATGTAAACATTAAGAAACTTCAAAATTGGATTTATGTATTCTAAAAGGTAACGAAGGTACAACTGCTTCTTTCAAACAATGTAAATGTTAAAATCGTTAACATATAAAAATATCTTGAAAATTAGTTTAGAGCTAGAATGATGTTTCATTTTACTTTTGATCAAAATGCATTGTAAAGTTCAGAAATAAATTTATATTATTGACTTGAATTGATATAATTGTACTTTTAGTGTCTTTTTTTTTATTCAAGAACAACAACTGTATACCTGATGGCACTTGCGTGGATGACAATTTTAAGACAAAAAAGGAGAACGCAGCATGAAACGTGAGAGATACACATAGATTTCGCTACATATGAAGGGTTAAAGACCGACTTGAAAACATTAGTCGGTATTTAATTTAATTGCGCTTTATTTATCGTAGTGTATTGCTTTCGATACCCATGTTTTTAACGCACATGATACATATTTTAGCAATGCCTCGCGCATCCTGAGTGCCATCAGATATTAACCGAGCTATACATTTGTGATGACTTAAAGAATTCGTAATGTTGTCCACTGTGTAAAATGTACATAACATGCAGATACGTCATTAAAAAGCTATAATCAAATTTTGCAACTTTTCTGTAGAGTTTGTGTTTCCACCATAAGGTAGGTCTTTAATGAGACTATGTTTTTCAAAAAATAGGAAGATGAAATAAATTGTTCAGAAATGGTAATTTTTTCTTCATGACAACGTTGTCATTTATTGCAGTTAACTCAAAAAAAAATTATAACGTGTCCCACTATATGAAAAATCCAGTTCGACTGCAATGCCAAGAAATTTGGATTTTTCCCTAATCTTTATACACGTTGTTTATTAGAGAAACATTCTGTGTTTCTACAAGGAACACGTCAATGAGTCGTAATTATTAGGATCAATCAGAATTCTAAACCAACAATTTTTTTTTTGAAAACTTGACCTACGTTTAGCAATAATACCTTTGTTCCTTTTTTTGGACATGAATAGTGTGTTACAATTGTTCGTCGTTTTTTACTATCCTTTGAGATAGACAGTTTAGAAAAATTGTTTTTATTGCACTAACTCTTACTTTGTTTGTATGAAATTGAATCTGCAATAATCGTTTATTATAGCTTAAACATTTATCAACTGTAAACGCCATCGTAAAACATAGGTATTTAATAAGATTACTAATCTACAGGTTTTTCAACTAAAGGACCTAATTAACTATGTAAACTTTTTAAGTCGCAAATAATATAATTTGCATTAAACTTATTTCCATACACATAGTCTTTTTAGTTCTTATTCAGTACAAGTATTCTTTTTGCCATTTGTTAAGGTTGTCCCCGGGAAATAATTATATTAAATAATTACTTTTTTCCTTTTTGGATTTATAACCACTGGTACACATAGGTACAAAACATGGCTTTACAAGTATACTCAGTTATAACAAAACACTCAATTATTTAAAATAAATAATGATAATATAAAAATGGAACAAAACTGCTTTCTAGACACTTGCTAATATTTACACTCAACCTGCTCCTGACGGAACAACCCCCAGTTGCTGTCTGGCTCCGCTACCTCTCACTCACGTTCCACAGATTCGGTTTATTGCATTCAACGAAAATATCATACAACTAATTTTTAATTTTTTCCTGGTTAATTAGATTTTTATGGTCATGTCTGTATATAAGAATTTATCCCACCTTATTCCTTGGCTACACCGAACTGATGACGACCAATTAGTCAGAAACACGTGTCTACGGTTGCTCTATAGCGGATTATACCCAATATTTTTCTTTTTCTGATATTTTATGTATCTGCGATAATTTCTTATTCTTTCATTTACATTTCCTGGGTCTCGGATGGCACGCAGGTTGACATTGTCTTTCTCGTGGCGACGTTAGTTGTTGTCTTCAAAACCGAGGATCTTCTAGCTGAAGCTACAAATGGGAGTCTGTCACCTGATGGTCTTCCGTTTAGCTTACATCTCCAAGGTTATCCCACCATATTCCTTGGCTACACCGTACTGATGACGACCAATTAGTCAGAAACACGTGTCTACGGTTGCTCTACAGCGGAATTTACCCGTTATTATTCTCTTTATTATATATTATATATATTTATTTATCTGTGTGTGAGTAGACACAACGTTGAAGCAAAAACTGGGATTGATTTAGTAGAACTTGAATGGATACAACCTTTGGTATTCAATACTATAATTTAACATTATTAACATTATATAAGTGTTAGTCTATCTATATATCAGTAGCACAGAGGTAAACTGTCGTAACTCCACGTTTAGCCACATTTGAGTTCACTACACTTTACCGCAAACAAAACTTTCTTTTTTCGAACGGCAAAAAATCGTAAGTGTCAATGCATTAGTATATGAGATATTCGAGTTAGAAACTGTAGTATCTCCTGTACCCACGGAAGTAAATAATAGTAACTCCACCGAGCGATACTGCGCATGAATGTGAAGCTAGATTTCAGTAGTGGTAAATGATCGTATCTCCATTCTTCAATGTTCTCCACCTGTTTGGAACTAGTAATAATGACGAGCAGAAGCAGAAACCTTGTGCAGCTGGCTTTGGAAAATGTAAGAAAAGGTAATGACAGATGTATGTAAAATTTTCACTGATAGCTTAAACAAACATGAAAACATGGTACATTTTGAGGTTATAATTTAAAAAATCCTGGGCAAAGTAATGTATTGTTATATTCTAACACTAAAATGAACGCTTTTGACAAATGTGAACATTATAGAAAAGCACATTTTTTTAATTGTCTGTGCTATTACAAGAAAAAATGATGCCCTCACTGATCACTTTGGAGATACGACTGTTTACCTGTAAGCTTCATTTCAGAAAACACAACTAATGAGTCTGTTCCTGTTAGAAAAAACATAGCAAAAATTGTCGACAATGCAAGGAAAGATAATATCACATACGGTAAGTCACATTTTCATATAAACTTACGAATAAAAGAGAAATAATTCTCTCATTGATTATGTACTTTGAAGATACGGCTATTTAGGTATATGTAAACTTTGTTTCAGAAAACACATCAGATGAATCTGTTGTAGAAAACGTCACGAAAATTGTAGAAATGTTTGACACTGTATCTGAAGCCGGAAAATATGATTTTATGCTTAATTCTCGCCTTGAAATTCAACTCGAATCTTTTCCCTTAGAACAAACGCAAAATAGAGAAGTAGTAATCGAAGGCAATTTGGAACAAGGGGAATCTCAAACTGAGTTTGAAATGTCGAAGAATATAGGAGCAGTGGCTTCCAACTTTAGAAATAACTGTACAGAATTATGCAACCCACAAGTTATGTCCATCTCCGAAACTGATTCTGAGGAGAATTTGCCTCTCTCAAGCATGGCTGCAGAACTTGGCCATTCTTCTAGAAGTTTTACTGGCCCACATCCCAAACAAATGGAAGAAAATATAAGTAAAACAACTGCAGGAGCTATTGATGATTACGATGAGATTGGAGAAGCTTATTATGGTGATGACAGCGACGCGGATCCTAACTACGTTCAAATTTCAGAATCTGAACCAGAACAAGCTTCAGTCGAAAATTTGGAAAGTGAACAAGAGAATGTCACAAATCTACTTGGTGCTGCAAACCCGACTGCAAGAAAGGAGATTAGGAAACAACTAAGAAATATGGACCAATGGAAAGCATCCAAGAGAACAGTGAAGACGTTATCTGGAAAAGAGCATATTTCTAAAACAGGCAAGTTAATACGTGCGAAATCCATGAAACAAGCATGCGGGCCCTGCAAGAAAAAGTGTTCAGAAAAAATTAAACAAGATGTACGAAACGAAATATTCCACTGTTATTGGGACGCATCAAAAAATTGGGACGTAAAGCGGCAATTTATAATATCACATGTGAGCAGTAAGCCCCCGAATCGAGTAAGATCTAAAGACGGCAGCAGAAATGGTCAAAGGAAGCAAACAATTTCCTACTACTTTGATGTAAATGGGTCACGAATAGAAGTCTGCAAAGTGTTTTTCCTAAATACATTAGGAATCTCAGAAACTGTAGTAAGAACATCATTGAAAAAGGGAAATGTGGGGGGTTTTACTGCACGTGATATGAGAGGTCGGCACGTACCTTCAAACAAACTTCAGGAAAATGTCCTCAACAAAGTTAGATCTCATATCAGGTCATTTCCTTTGTATCAGAGTCACTACAGCCGCGAGAAAAGTGCTAAAAACTATTTGGGAAGTGACCTAAATACAGAGAGGCTTTACCAATTGTACAAACAAAAGTGTGTAGAAGATAATGTTCCACAGAATGAAGTCGTGAAGCATTGGGCTTACAAGCGTGTCTTTGATAATGAATTCAATCTAGGATTTAAGAAACCTTCCAGTGACAGCTGTGATGCTTGTGACAGTTTTGTTTTGAAACTTAAAGACAACTCCCTTGACGAAAAAGATAAGCAAGAAGCTCAACAGGCTTACCGTGCTCACCTTGACGAAGCCGAAAGACGCTACCAAGAAAAAAGGCGAGATAAAGAAATGAGTAGGGGCGTTGAAAAAACTAAGGTAATAATGTTAGATCTTCAAAAATGTTTACCTACTCCATATCTATCGAATTGCCAAAGCTTCTATTTGCTAAAATTGTGGACACTCAATCTCACGATTTACGATGCTACCGATAAGAAATCCTACTGTATAACTTGGGACGAGTCCAAAGCTGGAAGAGGAGGGAATGAAGTTGCTTCGGCGCTGTTAAAATGGGCAAACAATGTTATTGCTCAAAGTGGAACCGAAAATTTAATAATATGGTCCGATAACTGTTCTAGCCAAAATAGAAACATTATGATGTTAACAACTTACTTTTGGCTCTTAAATGTATGTCCTTCTCTGAAAACTGTTGTTCACAAATTTCTTTTACGTGGGCATACTCACATGGAAGCTGACAATATCCATGGTTTGATTGAGAGAACAGTAAAGAAACAACCCACGATGCAAATTGTAACTCCCTGGGACTGGGAGCAACTTATACGAACTTCTGGTGCAACAGTTTTTAGTATGGAAATAGAAGATTTTAAAGATTTTGAAGTTTTGTATAGCTCCCGCGGAGCACCTTTCACAATCAGGAAACAAAATACGGACAAAGAAAATTTTCTAATATCTGCAGTTGTTTGGTTGGAGGCACGTGTTGAGTCACCATCCATTATTTATTATAAAACAGAATTCGACCAAGAAACCTTCAAAACTCTTAATATTGCAAGATCTGTTAGACAGACGATGAAACTACCGGACAACTTACCTGCCATAAGAAATAGTCCAAAGGGGGTCAACAAAAAGAAGAAAGATCACTTAGTTACACTTCTCAAGTGGGTCTCGACCACCTTTCACGACTACTACAGAAATATACCGGTAGCATCAAAAGATGGGCAAGACGATGACGAATAAACTTAACTGTTTTTTTTAAGCTTGGCATTCAGTTTATTTTTCTTTTTTTGTGTATTTGAATAAAATTTGAGTTTAAAAAATAAAAATAATGATCTTTTAAATTTAATGAGGAGTAGTAACGACCCTTTACCTGCTATTTGACGTTGAAGTAAATAGTCGTAAGTCCACAAAATCATGTTCAGGTATGAGTTATGGAAACAATGAATACTTCTTTTTGTCATGCAGAGCGTATTGATACGGAGTGCAGGAGTATGAATTCCTGCTATTTTTCAATTTTCGGCAATTTTTTTAATAGACGAAATAAAAACTGTTTTCGTTAATTTCTCAAAACTCTCTATAATGGAGATGCGACGGTTTACCTCTGTGCTACTGATATGTATCTCATATACACTGCACTACAAACCACCATTATAGCTAAATCACTATCATAAGCTGCAGATTACGTTAATTTGCGAATAATATAATAGGTATTTCGTTGGATAGAATATTCCACAAAGACGTTCCCAGTGGTGTCTGCATTGTTTATTTACTAGATACTCGAAATATTCTATGAGTGTTGTTGAGTTCTTAATGATTTAAGTGACTTTGCTTATTGGTTTCAAAACGTCGTTAACATTATATTATCCTTTTAGATACAAATACATCAATATACACAATATTTAAGTACAATATATAACTCAAAGAAGACGCTAGATTATCAAATTGCATATGAGACTGAAATGGAATATAGTAAATTTAGCAATATTTATTTCTTGCTTCCTGTAAACGTCTTCAAAAAAAGAAAGGATTATTTATTATATACCAGTTTTTTTTTAAAGACAGGTATTATTATAAAAGAAAAATTAAATTTAAAGTTATTAATAATTTCAGAGTTGATAATATCGGTCGGCTTGTAAAAAACATAATTTTTAAATTTCACCTGGCAAACCCTTCGTCAAATGGAAAACAGTCAGAAGGAGCTGAAGTAGATGACGAACAAGTGAAATAAAAAAGTACATATTATCCGTTCAGCTCTCAGTATACATTCCAAGCCTGACCTCATCATTTGTTCATTATACGCTCCTACGGTCAGTTAATATCAGAACTAATGAACATATTATTTACCTTCAAGTAACTAAATGTTGCTGTGTAAACGGGTCCCGGCCATCAGATCATTTCACAGCATCAACAACGTGTGTGGTCCGATCTATTACATACACGCTCCAGTACATACCAGCACACATGCTCATGGGCGCGCGTTATTAGTTTCGTGGAACAGGGACGGACTGCTGTATGTGTAACTGTTGGAAATTTTCTTTTCTTTACTTTTTCAATTTTCTATTAATTTTTGGACGGAGTTGGACATACATTTACATAATACATATTTAAATAAACGTGAAATACAGAGGTATATATACAATGCGATTGAAATTGATTGTCATTGCTGATCCTGTGATTTTGCGATGAGTTTAAGAGTGTTGCTATACGATATAAGTAAAAGCCAATACAAGGTACTTGTGTCATTGTCGTTCTGGATCTATTGTTTGAAGTAATTTTTTAGGTGGCAGTTTGATCTGATGTATGAATTTATAATAAATCTAAAAGTTGTTTAAAAGATGGTAAACATAATTCTTATCATCAATAAAAATCTTTAATCTTAGTCAATATCAAAAACAATTCAATTACATAATTTGGAATTAAAATTTTCTTAGACATTAAGCGTAATTATGGGACTATATTGTGGCGACGCGCGACGTTTGATTATTTTGAAAATTATGTTTTATATTATTATTTAAAATATAATAAAGTGAGTGCAAAATATAGAATAAGTAAAACATTTTGCTCCCATACTTCCTGTGTGCAAATATGGTCATGAATATCAGATTTTAAAATGTGAATTCTTGGTGACAGATATATTTTCATAATTTTTTAAAAGTATTAATCTAATTAACACAAATTCTTGAAAATGCAATATTATTAGCAGCTTAACTACAGTTATAACTTTGTCACTGTACCAGTAACATCGTTTTAATAGTGTTACCCAAGTTTGTCGCACTGTTAATTAAAAATATAAATTTAAATATCTGCTGTGCATACAAAAATCATCAGAGGCTATATTCACAAAATACAGTTTATTTACTAAAGTAAAATTTCGAATTATAGAGGATTAGTGGGCGAGGCATGCGTAATGGTCTGGGCCATCTTCTGTCTGTATATTAATATTTTTTACTTAAATAACATTATAATATATCAAGAAAAAATATATTAATAGTAATGCATGTTAAGAAAACTTCCTCTTCTGAATGTATTAATTAATATTTTTTTCTTGGACTGAGGCTTTCCTTTGTAATTCATTGGAAATGGTAGATAGTAATTAAACCAAATTTAACGTTTCGAATAAAAAGAAAGATGAATTTGAATAGATTAATAATTACAAGGAATAAATATAATTGTCACTGTCAGGTATGTTAGATGTACTATTTTAATATGTTTTTGTTTAAAAAGAAGAAATATTACGATGAATATAGCGAATATTATTTCTAGGTGATTATTTCTGATGAAGACAATAAAAATTTGTCGAAACGTTAAATTTGGTTTAATTACTATCTACCAGTTCCAATGAATTACAAAGTAAAGCCGCAGTCCAAAAAAAAGTATTAATTAATACATTATATACAGGGTGAGTTTTTTTGAATGTTTAGCATTGGGATCTCAGAAACTACTGGAGATAGAAAAACGCTTAAATGGGGAAAGATGCGCAGTTTTACGAATTTGATTTAAAACTGCTTTTGTTTCTCCGATAACTTTCATGGCTTATTAGATATTCAAAGAAAACTAAATTTTACGTTTTTCTTTAAACATGCTTAGCATCGTTAATAGTAATTTTAGAGAAAAAGTGTTCAGACAAAAGTTTTAGATAATTTTACGCCAAATAAAACTATGTAGCTAATATTTTTTACTTTCTTATACGTAGTATATTACTTTCTTATACGTAGTATAAGGAAGTATTGTGATGATGAAAATTTTCGACCTCGAGATTTTTGCAGATGTCCACGTTTTGAGGTCCCCTGATACCAAAAAAGTGGTTTTTAAAAAATGTCTGTGTGTCTGTGTGTCTGTGTGTGTGTCTGTGTGTGACCACGATAGCGGTCAAACCGCTGCAGATATCAATTCCAAATTTTGTATTTATGAATATAATCTCCCTCTTGAGAACTGATTAGATTTTGAGCAAAATCGGCAGACCGGAAGTAGTAGTTTACTTCAGTGAAAAAATCGAATTTTGCAAATATTTCGTCAATTACTAAGTTTAAACAAATTTATAAAGAATACAAATGTACTCAAAATTAAATTTGAGAAAAATTGTTTTAATAAAGTTTTTCGAAATTCCTACCGGAAGTAGGTCTTTTACTCTTATCGAAAATCAGTTTTTTGCGAATATCTCGCAAGTCATGCTTTCTAGGCAAGTACATTAAGAGTATAAAAGTATTTAGAACATACTTTTAAATATCTTTTGTATAAAAAAAATTTCAAAATTCAGACCGGAAGTACCACTTTTACTCTTATCGAATAGCGATTTTTTGCAAATATGTCGTAAATTATGCATTCTATATATATTTATGAAGAGTCCAAAAGTATTTAGAGTTGGATTTGGAATATTTTTTGTATAAATGAAATTTCAAAATTCGGACCGGAAGTAACACTTTCATACGTATAAGAAAGTCGTGTGGTGGCCACACCTCATTTTTTTTCGTTCGCCATTATCGAGTTATGACACAAACTTGTGTTTTTTTAAATGGAAACCATAGTTGGTTTTGACATCATTAAAAAGCTTATTTTTTGCAGATTACAATGATATAAGGTTTGATATGGTTATTTTAAAAAATAAAGAGGATATAGACATTTTTATGGTTTTTATGGAAAACAATTGAATTTCGAACTGATAAAATACAAACCAAACGAAAACTTATTTTGAAATCTTATGTAGTAATAAAATGAAAACTATAAGAACTTTTATTAAGGGCACACAACATTATTAATGTTCAAAGATACCTCCATTATTATTAATACACAAATTGCATCTCTTCACAACAGAATTTGTAGCATTGCGTACTTTACGCCTACCAATGTTATTAAAAGCAACTAAGACAGCTTGTCTTAAATCGTCGATTGTTTCATATGTTCTTTTGTATACTGTGTCCTTTAGTACACCCCACAAGAAAAAATCCAAAACTGATAAATCAGGGGATCTAGCCGGCCATTCAATGGGTGCATTTCGTACTATCCATTGATTACGGAAGTTCAAATTTAAATAATTTATAACATTCAGTTGATTGTGCGGAGGCGCTCCGTTATGTTGAAACCATTGCATTGCTCGGGTTCTTAAATTTAAATTATCTAACATTTCCTCGAAATCTTGTAAAAAATTAAGATAACGATTGCCAGTTAGTGATCCATCAAAAATAAAAGGAGGAAGAACAGTTGATCCTATAACACCACCCCAAACATTAAACCCAAATTTAATTTGTGGTCTCCTATGTTCAACGTGAAGCGGATTTGTTTGAGACCATATTATGTGCTCATTGTGCCTATTAAACATTCTACAATTTGTGAAACGAAATTCATCAGTCCATAATATTTTCATTGAGCAGTGTGGATCGTTTTGACACTGATCTTTAAACCATCTACAAAAAGCTATTCGTCTGATGTTATCACCTTCATGTAAAGTTTGTGATACTGATAATTTGTAGGGACGAAATTTATGCTTCTTCAACACTCTGACAATAGTGCGTTGAGAGGAGCCCATTTCTGTTAAAATTTGTCGGGTCGATATAGATGGATTCTGAGCGACACATGCTAATATGTTTATTTCTCTATCTTCATCCATCCCTTTTTTTGATTTTGGTTTAACGAACGAACCATAATCTGCTAAATTATCCCATAATCTCTTAAAAGTAGGTAGCCACGGCTGACATCGATCAAAATAATTTTTAAAATAAACTTCAGCAGCTCTAGTAGAATTTCTCTGGCACTGAATGTAACATTCAACCATATCACGCTTTTCTACGTTAGAAAATTCCATAGCCAATGCAAACTTATGATTAACGGCCGTTTACACCGCTTATAGTTAGGTTACAATTAAATTAATTAATAGTTAATTGTCAATGTTTGACAATGTTTATCAGTTCGAAATTCAATTGTTTTCCATAAAAACCATAGAAATGTCTATATCCTCTTTATTTTTTAAAATAACCATATCAAACCTTATATCATTGTAATCAGCAAAAAATAATCTTTTTAATGATGTCAAAACCAACTATGGTTTCCATTTAAAAAAACACAAGTTTGTGTCATAACTCGATAATGGCGAACGAAAAAAAATATTAGCTACATAGTTTTATTTGGCGTAAAATTATCTAAAACTTTTGTCTGAACACTTTTTCTCTAAAATTACTATTAACGATGCTAAGCATGTTTAAAGAAAAACGTAAAATTTAGTTTTCTTTGAATATCTAATAAGCCATGAAAGTTATCGGAGAAACAAAAGCAGTTTTAAATCAAATTCGTAAAACTGCGCATCTTTCCCCATTTAAGCGTTTTTCTATCTCCAGTAGTTTCTGAGATCCCAATGCTAAACATTCAAAAAAACTCACCCTGTATATAATATATTATATATATATATTGTGCTGAGTAATAATATGAGTGATTGGCACTGTATGTTTTTGAATAAGTTTGAAGGATTATTTAATTTTACTAATTTTTCTTTGTGACTGTTAAATTAAAATATTTAAACTAAAAAAGAACAGTTGTGTATACTTAAAATGTTATTTATTATAGTAAAGATGTGTGCAGTCAATTATGAAAACATTACTTGAAGGAGTCGTAGTAGACCAGGTTCTTGGTTGCAGTAATTTTCATTGGATTCTGAAAATGGAGATTTAAAAATTATTAATTATGTAAAAATGTAATTTGTTATCTTGTAAAACTTGTCTAATTAACAATAATGTAAAGAAAAGTAATTTAGTGTTGAATGTTGAAGTATGAAGGAAACAACTTGGTAAATAATTTCGCGGGTAAAGTTTGAATAAGCGGATCTGTCAAAATTGACATTTACATAAAATTTTGTTAGTAATGTTTTTTTGAAGTACAAAGTCTTAGTAATTCATTATTATAAATTAATAGAGATTTAATATAGAAGGTCTACTGAAATTTGGAAAGCACTGAAACGTATCAATAAAGTTTTATAATACCATTTTGAACAAGAATTATGAGAAAAGGAATTTAATTGGATGAAATTAAAAAACGGATATATTGTCTTGGTGACGATAAACAAACAACGAAGATTGAAAAATATTTTTTAAGAAAGGTGCGTGTAATTTTCGGAAAATCACGATTTTATTCCGAAAAGTATACTTTAAATTCACGAAAACCGCGAAAGTTGGTGAGAAAAGTGTTTCTTTCAGCATAGAAAATATTTATTTGATGGTAGAATAAAAATATATTATAGAGAAGCATAAAATTATAGAATAATTTTATTATTATCGAATTAAAAGATATCCTGGATGGTAAAAGAAGATATTTACGAAGGAAAGGAAATATTAAAATAATACTTACCAAATATTAACCAAGTCCGAGCGGAATTTTAAATTCATCAGTTGTACGTGAGACCAAAGAGGGATTCCAGTTATCAAAGTCCAGTTTATTGTATAAAACGAGAAGTTCCTACTAGTTAGAAACACAGATGTCGTTCCAGTTATATGTTAAATTAGTTAAAAGGATCCGGTGAACCATATATTTCCGAAGAGGTCTAGTTCCAGTGTTAAGTCGAGATAAAAGTACAGCTGCATTAAAATCCAGAAGATATCCTGTAATTGTCGAGGACACAACAAGATACATCCTGTTAGATATACCCGAAGAAGTTCCAGATACAGGATTAGAACGAGGATACACAAGAAGTCATACTAGGAGAGATCCAGAGAGTCATCCGAGGCACAGAACGAGTCCAGGAAGGTTGTTCTTTTTTCAAATAAAGAAGATCCACTGTAGTTATCTACGAACGTATTACCAGAACCTGTGAGGAAAAAGGAAAATATAATTTGAATAACCCAGAGAAAGAAGATAAATGTTAATAAGAGGTTGTATAATTTTTATATAAGGAAAAATTTGAATTTATTTTATTTTACATCGAGTAAAAGTCATGAATATTGTTAAGAATTGCTTAATAGTATAAAACAAGAATAGAAATACGTATTGTAAAAAGTTTAAATCTCTATTTTAATAAGAAGTTTCAGAATATGCACATATAAATGAATTTACATGACCTTGGTACTAAAACATACCTTCAAACTTGTTTAATATTTTATAGTCGAAAGTTATTTATAAATAATTAAATTGCGTGGTTAAATGCATGCAAAATTGAAAAAGTTACATTGAATTGGATTTTGTACATACCTTATCGAATAGATAACATTTGCTGAACATCCTTCATATAACAATAAATGTACAGGTACAATTAGACAGGTTAAACAATTTATGTACATGTCGTATAATTATATTGGATATATTTTCGAATCAAGATTTAAATATTTATTGTTATTAAACGATTCTTGTGGTGAAATATTTCTTTTATTTGGTAAAGTAGAAACATTGTGTTAGACATTTTCCTATCGGAAATAGAAGTTTGATAAGTCAATGACCTACAAGTAAACAAAATAAAATAGCATTTATAAAGTTAATTGTGAGAGGAAAAGTATACATACCGTACGATTGTTATCCTATAAGAGGGATAATTCATTAGCAGAAATATTCTCATCATCAAAAGAATAATTATAACAGGATTATTTGAAGCATGTAAATTGTTATTTTTATGTAGCAGTTTATAACGGCAAATACCAGTGCGACATCTTTATAAAAGTAAATGTAATGCTAGTACTGCGTGGTCAAAATAAAAACTAGTTTCATTTATAGAAAAGTAATACCATAAAGAAGTGATGAATTTTAAATTACTATTTGAAAGAGTTAGGAGATAAATATTTATTTCTAAATGCATTAAGAATATTATCATTATAGAAAATTAAATTGATTAAGAATAAAACTGAGAAGTGTTTGGGCATAGTTAAAAGAAATAAAGAAATATATAATAGCATATGAGATAATAAATTTGGTACAGAAATTTAAAATATTATATACTGAGTGTTACATTATCATTATCATATTATAACCTGAGATTATTTGAGTAAATTTGAATGACTAGGTAAGAGAGGAGATATTATTAGCAACACACATAACAAGATTTGAATAATTTTGGGTTTATTATTTATTATATGTGTTTGCAAGTATATTATCCCCTCCACTAGAGCAATATATATATACATGAAAGAGAAAATTATTGGGTAAATTCCGCTGTAGAGCAACCGTAGACACGTGTTTCTGACTCATTGGTCGTCATCGGTACGGTGTAGCCAAGGAATAAGGTGGGATAACCTTGGAGATGTATGCTATACGGAAGACCATCAGGAGACAGACCACCATTTGTAGCTTCAGTTAGAAGATCCTCAGTTTTGAGAACAACAACTAACGTCGCCACGAGGAAGACAATGTCAACCCGCGTGCCATCCGAGAACCCAGGAAAGATAAATAAAAGGAATTATCGCAGATACATGAAATACAAGTATTTCATACAGTATTTCATGTATCCGCGAAATACAAGTATTTCATACAGTATTTCATGTATCCGCGATTCCTCAATAACTCGATAACGCCTAATGCCATCCCATTTAAACTTTAACATTGTTCAGACACTTTTTTAAGACAATTTTTTTGGTGTTAACGGTACCCCCGATTTTCATTTGTTTCCAAGTTCTTAGCGTTATCTTTTGTTTTTCTTATGGTAGCCATATTGGATTTTTAATTAGTTAGATAGTCCTTAAAAATAGCTTTTCAATAATGTACAACATGCCTAATAAATCTTTATTTACACGAGAGATATGAATATTTGAATAAAATTTCACTCTAATACGGAATTAGTTGGCTATGAAATTAAATGGTAGTGTAAAACAGATGATAAATAGATAAATAAGCTCAGTCATTGTTGACATGTCAAAGTGCAGTGCAGTTGGTGGGAGATTTAGAACTTTGTGTTGTAATTATTGATAAGTAATTACCGTTAAGCATTGAAATTAGAATAGATTAGATAAGAACTGATAATGGCACATACATTTTCAAATGAAAAAAAGGTTGATATGTTAAAAGTTTATTTCAAAGCAAATAGAAACTCTGAAAATGCTTGCACAAATTACGTTTTTATGGAACGTTGAGGAAAAACAAATACCACCCATACAAACCAACAATTGTACAGGGTTTAAGCGATAATGACTATCCGCGAAGATTACAATTTAGCAGGTGGTATCTACAAAAATGTGAAGATGATACTGATTTTCCTAGGAAAATACTTTGGACAGATGAAACACGGTTTATCAATCGTGGAGTGTTCAACATACATAATTATCATCACTGGTCAATTGATAATCCACATTTGGCAAATCAAAGAAGATTTCAAATTCGATTTGGTTTTAATCTCTGGTGTGGTTTTATTGGTACGAACTTTTATTGACATCTTCTTTGTTGTTTGAGTTTTTGTTTTTTTATTTTAGATAATCACTTAATAGGTCCTTTCATCTTTGATTACAATTTAACTGGTAATAGATATTTGGAGCTACTAACGAACGAGATAATGCCTGCTGTAAGACAAATTATTAACCCTGAAAACATGCAAAACGTCTGGTTTCAGCAGGACGGCTGCCCTGCCCATAATGCTCGTGACGTGCAACATTTTTTGAGAGAACATTTCAATGAGAGAGTTATTTCAAATAATGGACCAGTACAATGGCCTGCGAGATCGCCCGACCTTACCCCCCTTGACTTTTATTTGTGGGGTGCCACTAAAACCGAAGTATTTAATTTTGAACCACCAGAGAATCGGGAAATTTTAGAACAACGAGTGCTGGATGTGTTAAGATCATTAAACGAAAACACACTACGTAGAGTTTGTAACTCTGGTAAAACAAGGTACCAAAAGTGTGTGGAGCAGAATGGTCGCCATATTGAACAGTTTATTTAAGTAAATCTGAACTTTTAATTTTGTATTAAAGTGAAGTTTATTTTACATGTTCATATCTCTCATATAAATAAAGATTTATTAGGCAAGTTGTACATTATTGAAAAGCTATTTTAAGGACTATCTAACTAATTGAGAATGCAATATGGTCGCCATAAGAAAAACAAAAGATGGCGCTAAGAACGTGGCAACAAATGAATTACTTATCAATAATTACTACACAAAGTTCTAAATCTTCCAGCAATTGCACTCCACTTTTACATGTAACTAAGCTTATTTATCGTCTGTTTTACACTACCATTTAATTTCATAGCCAACTAATTCCGTATTAGAGTGAAATTTTATTCAAATGTTCATATCTCTCGTGTAAATAAAGACTTATTAGGCATGTTGTACATTATTGAAAAGCTACTTTTAAGGACTATCTAATTAATTAAAAATCCAATATGGCCGCCATAAGAAAAACAAAAGATAGCGCTAAGAACTTGGAAACAAATGAAAATCGGGGATTACTGTTAACACCAAAAAATTTGCCTTAAAAAAGTGTCTGAACAATGTTAGAGTTTAAAAGCGATCGCATTAGGCGTTATCGAGTTATTGAGGAAAATTAAAATCGGCAAATATTGGTTTTTTCAAAATATCTCAAAATTGTAAAAAGTCCGAATGAATTTGAAATGAGATTTGTCGCGAGCATTGAATTCTGCAAAACATTCCCCATTTAACCGTTCCTCTATCTCTTCTAATAACCGATATACGAATGGTGAGCATCGAAATCTGGACACACTGTATATAATTAAATATTTTTTGGTCCTGGCCTTAATAGTTAATAATTCAAAATTTTTTTTTCTGGGATTAGCGGCCATAAGGGAATAGTAAATAAATTACACCATTTTTTTTACTCCAACGTATTAAAAATTAGTGTTACATCTCTGAAATGTATACTAAACAAAACTACTTTTAGAGTTTTGTTTAGTATACATTTCAGAGATGTACCTGTCGATAATAGTGTAGATCATAGGTTCCCAAAGTGGGTGATAACGCCCCCTTGTGGGCGCTGCAGGTCTAAAGGGGGGCGGTAAGAGACCCAGAAAAAAAATGGGGGCGTTGTGTAAAGGCTTAGGGGGCGATTTGTAATTTCATCTAAAATCTAGGAGGACTCTTAGACACCGACTGAGCTCTCGACTCTCGACTAGGGATGGGCGATAAACATCGATGTTCATTGAACATCGATATTTTAGGATCGATGTTCGATGTTTTTGCATCGATGTTTGCAATTTAGATTTATCGATAAACTATCGATGTTAGAAGAAATATAGTGAACATCGAACTTTTAAGCTTGACAAAATGTATTTGCACTAATCACAAAATAAAACAGCGTCCTCTGTTGACAAATACAAAAATGTTTCCAAATTAACAGCTCACATACAGGCTACGAGGATGTAAAATTGTCTACGAATAAAAGAAGTATTTAAATTACACAGTGCTATATCATATAAATTCGAATATTTCATTTTAGGCTCTTTTAAATATTACTCAGTATAAATATTTAAATAATATATAATTAAATACATAAATTTATAGTACTTTTAATGTGCAGAATAAAAGTTAAATTATGTATGCATGCAGAATAAGTGAAGGAGGTAAACGTATTTTCATAGAAAAAGAAGGGAGATAGACATTACCGATGTATACTTCTTCGGGAAATTCCCTAGTGCGTACAATCATACACGACGATACACGTATTAAATGCAAGATGACACATCAGAAATATAAAACCATATCCATATGTATCTCGGTATTTGCCAGCGTAGTCAAAAAAAAATGCAAGACTATAAAATCCCAAATAAAAATCGTTCTCTTAAAAAGCTTTGATACACGTAAATGTATATATTTTTTAAGTATCAGACGATTTAAGTCATGTGGTTGTTTCATGCGTAATTGCATAATATTGTTTTTTTATATAGTTTTTTTTGAGTAGTTTCTAAAGTTAACTACATATTATAAATGTATATATTTCTTTTATTATTTTTTTTGAATAGTGATATCTTTTATATCATTTTGTTAAGGACGTAAATTAATTAAGTTATAATAAAGTTTTTGTTAAACTGCCAAAAAATAAATCTATAAATATAATTATCGATGTTTAAAAACATCGATGTTTGGTAGTCGATATTTTGCAACCATCGATGTTGATCAACGATGTTAACATCGATGTTTGATATCGATGTTTACCCACCGATGTCCCATCCCTACTCTCGACTACAGCTTGTGAACATCAACTAATATTAATTAAGAGATTGCTCAAACCAACTCGGTTCGATATTTCTCTCCGAGTAGTTCATATATCTGTCCTGTTTTATTGAATAAATAAAATAAAAAACATATCAATCGGTCGCTCCGTTTCGAAACGAAAAGAGACACAAACAAACAAATAAAAAGGCAACTGTATCAATCGCCTGGTTCATAGAATACTTGTTCTTACTTGTTGAGTACGATTGAGCGTCGAATGAGATAAACGAGTTTATGCATGTTTGTCTTATTCCTGTCGGTGCGTGCTGCTTATGCAATCCTATATAAACAACGTAATATTTATTTTATTTTCATTTGCGGTTTCGCGCGTAATAGATAAGCAGTACTTAAGTTCAACACTTATACTTACGTATTTCTCAAAACAAAACAATGTCGGAAGTAAAAAAGAAGAGACGGCAATACTGTGCGGAATATATTAAATTCGGATTCATTGAAAATCCTACAAACCCATCGTCGCCTTTGTGCCTTCTATGCCTAAAAACATTTTCGAATGAAGCAATGAAGCCTTCAAGACTTCAAGATCATTTGAATAAAATGCATCCAGATAAGAAAGACAAGAATGTAGCATATTTTCAAGACCTAGAGAAGAAGCATAATACTCGGCCAAGTGTAGCAAAACTCTTTTCGGCGGCTGCTAAGCAAGATGACGACGGACTTCGAGCTTCGTACAACATCTCTTTGTTAATTGCTCAAAAAGGCAAACCACACAACATCGGAGAAGTTTTAATTTTGCCAGCAATAAAGGAAGTAATAACTACTGTGCTTCATAAACCGGCCGCAGATATTATCGGAAAAATTCCTTTGAGTAATAATTCTGTGCAAAGACGAATTGATGAAATGGCCGGAAACATAGAAGAATCATTGTGCAATCATCTGAGGACTAGTCAATTCTCAATTCAGCCCGATGAGTCCACTTTACCAACTAATGAAGCATTGTTGCTGTCTTACGTGAGGTTTATTAAAGATGAGGAAATATGTGAAGAACTATTGTTTGCTAGAAATTTAGAGACCGATACAAAAGGCGAAACCATATTCAATACATTGGAAAAGTTTTGTGATGAGAAAGAGATTCCCTTGAAAAATATTATATCAGTTGCTACGGATGGCGCTCCGGCTATGACAGGGTGCCATAAAGGCTTCATAGCGTACGTAAAAAATAAAATTCCAGATGTCCTTGCTGTACATTGCGTTATTCATAGACAACATTTGGTTGCTAGAAATTTAAGTGAACGACTATTTCAATCACTGCAATATGTCATCAAAGCAGTCAATAAAATCCGTAACTGCTCTTTGAATGATAGATTATTTCATCAGCTTTGTGTTACTAATGACGAAGATTTCAACCGTTTGTTGTTTCATACCGAAGTTCGTTGGCTATCAAGAGGCAATTGTCTGACTCGATTTTACAACCTGTTTGACTCTGTGATAGAGTTTTTGGAAACTAAAGATACAGAATTGCGCAACAAGCTCATTACATCAAAAAATGATATAGCTTACATGACAGACCTGTATAAATTGTTCAACAACATGAATCTCCAACTGCAAGGCGATGAACTAAATTTAATTAAAACAAAAAATGTCGTTGCTGCTTTCGCAGCCAAACTGCTTCTACACAAAAAGAATATGGGCAGACGTGAGTTTCATAATTTTCCGAATTTATCAGTATCCTGCAGTAACGACGACTTGTTTGCCTACTGCCAACATTTGGAAAAGCTCCACATTGACTTCACCGAACGATACCAGGATATTTTGAACTTGGAAATACCAGACTGGGTGTTGGATCCGTTTTCAAATGTCAACACAGCAATATCACCACATCTGGAAGAAGAACTTATAGAATTGACAACGAACGAGGAAATAAAAATCAAGTTCAAAAATGGCTACCAAGAATTTTGGCTACAAAAACCGATCCCGCAATTGTACCCTGGATTGTGGTCAATCATTCAACGATTCTTGATAGCATTCCCATCGTCATATTTGTGTGAACGTGGATTTAGTGCTGTAGCAACGCTGCTTACTAAAAAGAGAAATCGTTTGCATGTTACCGAACGTGGTGACTTGCGGCTGTTCTTGAGTAAATTGGAACCTGATATCAACAAACTTATTAAACAGCATCAGATTCATCCTTCACATTAGTTTTTATATTAGAATCGATTATGTTTGTTTTATTTTGAATTTTGAATAAAAGATACTTTGTCTGAATACTATAAAGTTGCGTTTCAATAATCATTCTCATTGGCAGGTATAGCCCGTAAAAGTTAACTTGAGACCTGAGCGCCGTTGTGTTACTACCTACTACGCTCAGGTCTCAAGTTAACTCATTCATTCTAAACGAGACTTTTACTATAACCCATAGTAAAAGTCTCGTTTAGAATGAATGTTTAATCTCCGCTAATATAGCTCACAATAATTAATTTAATTTGAAGTTATAGTGGTTTTTGAGTAGGTGAAAAAATGGGGGCGCTAAAAAATAATTTATTCTCAAAGTGGGCAGTAGGCAAAATAAGTTTGGGAACCACTGGTGTAGATGTATCACATCATAGTTCCCTGATAAAGCACACACACAATGTGCGAAATATTGGATGAAAAAATAAAGAACTAAATTGAATTTTGTTGTTATGCTGGATTCCCCAATAATTAAGTCTTTCATTGAGTTTTTCAACGGCAAAGACCTTCTCTTTTAATTATATATATATATATATATATATATATATATATATATATATATATATATATATATATATATATATATACAGGGTTACCGCTAAATAGGTACCAGGCTATACGAAACTGAGGAATACGTATAAATGTCTAACTGAAAATCAAAAAAGAAATTTATTTGTAACTCGTCAAAAATTTCCAAATTTTTAGGGCCAAAATGTAGTTAAAGTCGGCCCATAACTTTGTTTATCCTATACGCATTTACGTAAATACTAGTAATTCCCTTCTAAGGTTCTTCCAAAAAAAAAACGATAAAATGCAAATATTTACAACCTTTGAAAATGAATGGCAATTCATAAGATTTATTACAGCGACGTTTTTTGTGTGTGAATAGCACGCTTTTATGTGGAAAAGGTCGACAACCTAAATGCATTACCATGTTTTTTTTTGGGTAAATAGAAGGATATTATTTTTGAAACTTACATTCCTCTACCTGAAAATTATTAACTAAAGAAAAATATTTAATAATGTCTTATTAATCTCAAATACCACTTTTCATTAATTTTTATGTAATTATTCCCTTCATCTTTTTTTTAATTTATGGTGGTACTGAAAAGTACCGATTGTATGGCGAAACAGGAAAAACAAGATTACAAAAAGTGTTCGAAATGCCCACCATCAGCCTAATGCAGGCATCAATTCGGCGACGAAAGTTATTACGTAGGTACGTCGGCAAAATTTGGCATTCCCTCGCGAATGCGTTGAGCTGCAACAAATATGTGATTTTGCAGGTCTGCGGCACTTTCAATGTCATGGTGACGATCATATATCAAACTTTTCATGTATCCCCATAAAAAGAAATCTAAGGGATTTAGATCGGGACTTCGGGCCGGCCACGGAATGTGACTTCCACGTCCAATCCATTGCGGGAAAGTTCGCCAAACTCTGGATAAGCTCTAGAAGAAAATGCATACTGTCTGTCGCTTCGCAGTACATATAAATGAATGATTTATTGCCTTGTTTACTGGTACGTTTTGTTTTAACGTCGCCCGGAGGTCTGCTTCTCTTTTTTCTGTGTGCTTATTTCGTTACAATAATAAATGTTTAAATAAAACATACTTTACAAAAAATATAACAATGCATAAAAACAAAGGAAAACATTCATATACCGTTTGACTGAAATAAAAGTAGATATAGGGAAATACAGACACGCACACATGTGCATGCAAACATGAAATGGAGAGGTACGATAGTAGGGGAGTACAGATGAGTTCATATCGGGACACCGGGGTACCCAGGCTTTAGTGCAAAACGTTGAAAGTTAGTATGTAGACGTTTGCTTTAAGGAATTGCTACGCTCTTTACGGCTTTTGTATA
This sequence comes from Amphimallon solstitiale, assembly GCA_963170755.1. Classification (NCBI taxonomy): domain Eukaryota; kingdom Metazoa; phylum Arthropoda; class Insecta; order Coleoptera; family Scarabaeidae; genus Amphimallon; species Amphimallon solstitiale. The sequence goes on along the minus strand of OY720676.1, from coordinate 96,035,251 downwards.
ATATTTTGGTAACTGATGTATAATGTATTAACATTGAACTGAAACAAAACTCTATAAAATTTGTAACTAAAATAAAATTCTTATAAAAAATTAAATAAAATTCTCACGTTTAAACAAAATATTAAATGAACTATACAAAATTTAATGTTGAAGATGTTCAAATGTCTGTCCCTCTTGCATCAAGCAGTACCCTAAACGATTATAAAACCCATTTCGTACATTCGATAGCATTTCAGGAGTAATCATTTGTATGGCGTTAAGAATTTGTTCTCTTAAGCCATCCAAATCAATCGCTCTATTTCCTTTAGCGGTATTAATATTTGCGAGATTGCTCAGATAGTATGTACGTTCACGCTCTAAAGTTACGGAACGAATGTGTTGTCCCCGCTCTCGATCTCCCCACTATCTCCCCACACCACCGGTCTTATACATAGGTACATGTTTATGTGTGTGTATTTGAAGATGCATATTAACTTTTAACTACGACAATCTGTATAAAAAATAACACACAAATAAAATAAATTAAAAGATGCTTAAGGCTTTTACATTGCAAAGTTATATAATAGATGATATTGTAAGTATTAAAAAGTATGTAATTAACAATATTAAGAGTTTCAGATATGCTACAGAGGAACACCACATAAATTGAAAGATATTATCTAATATGTTTCATAAACAAATGCACTTCTTTTAAACCTGCTTATGACGTTTATTCCTTTGACATAAACAACTTTACATTTTATCATTCTAACTAAAAATGTATAACTATTACAACAAACGGTTTCGTGCGTTTTAACATTTGCAAATATAAATAAGTTTTCTGAGTGTTCTTGGTGGTTGTTTATCACTCAAATACGACTAGGTGAAACATAAAAATCAAAGATCCAATAATAATTACCGGTTATAAAAAGCACAACAATTTTCAGCCTATTCAAGTTCACTCTTAAAAAGGTATTTCTATTTTATTTATTAATGAATTCAGGTTACTTTAATGTTTACACATACCACTTTCCAGCAATGAAAGTTTTGCTATTATATAACTCAATATATATTATTATAATATAGTAACTTAATTAAATTTAGGTATACTTTTGTTAATTTTCCATTTTATTGTGACGTATTATATGCACTTTTAAGTGTTTCGTAATAAAGTATATTATTATTATTAATATTATCAATCTCTTAACTATTATGATACTGCCACCACACTATGTGGGGAAGTTGGTTTTATACATATTATAACAGCAGATCTTAATATTTACTCTACTCCTCTGGAAAGTTTCGGACACGAACACGAAAACGTCCATCCTCTCTAAGTGGTTGTCCAGTTTCTACAACTGCCTCATTTAAATTGCCTCATTCATTGTTATTTTTTGAAAATGTTCGAAAGAGGTTGAAATAACATCATCACATAAATTTGCTGGCATACTTACCCTGCTTGCATAAACAGGAGTGGTTGCGTTCTTCAGTTTGATTTCTTTTTCATTGTTTCTTCCGGCTTCTTTTCTCTCTTGGGGAGCTTTACAGTGATGATGCTATGTTTGACCAGTTTTTTTTAGGTTGCTGGTGTACTGAGAAAAATGGATGTCTTTAATCAACCAATTTGTGATAGTCATTTTTTATGTAAGTTCGGTCAGCTAATAATGAAGCAGAAAACATTCAAAAAAGCTCATATAATTTTACTTCAGGGAAGAGGTAAAAATATTGATTGTATAGTATAACATTATAAAGTGGCATTGACTTGTGACTTTGGTTGGCTCAAAAATATTATTTGTTAAAGCAACTTCCTACTTGGCAAAATCACTATATGCTCACTTGTTGTACATTAGCAAATACGTATTTTCATCCTTCTCTAAAATTGTGATTTTGCCAAGTGGGTTAATTCGTTTTTTTATGTTACATGAACCCGTCCTAGATGGTTTGCTAATAATCCTTGGGTTAATGTATTACTTCGGAACACGTGGCACGTTTCGTCACAAATTTCTGTTTTTGTTTGACCTTGGAATTTTTTCAGACCTTGGAAGGTTGTGCTAGTTTTACAGACGATAGCTGGGGTTGCCTGGCTCTTTTATGTGTACATTGGACCCGCTTGTACCGGAGTATCTTCTGATACTCGGCACAAAACTTTTGCAATTGACTTACTTGGCGTCCTCCACAGTTACCTTACAGCTCAAGGTAGAATGTGAACCTCAAACATCCCATGCTAAGGTGTAGTAGTAGTCCGTCCCGGATCTGGTAAGGCGAAATGCGGACATTTGTTATGCTTATGGACACAGCTTTACCAGCCAGAGGTAGATTAATGACACCATGTACACGAAACTGGTCTGATTTTTCCGGTTCTTCAGGTTCACTGTCTTGGTGATGTCGACACGCTGGTCTTCGAGTGGCTTGAGGATTTCTTCTTTCCTTAGAATTAGGAATGGGCTGTTTGAGAGTGGTCTGTATAAGACGCGTGTATGTACGTATAAAACTATACGCCAACACGCATGTTCTACTTTAGTAAGAATTTTAATTTTTAAATTGAAATCCTAGGTAACTCATCCACTGAGAATTTTGAAATGCTCATCTGAAAAAAACAGACAACAGTAATAAGTCTGTGCGAAGGCCACATACGTGGTGTAGTAACACGGTCTAGGTTAATATAATGAGCAATTTTTATTTGATATACATTAAAAACAGCTAATTACTAATTTTTAATTTAGGAGCAATTTATTTAACTTAATCGGAATTGAAATATTTATTATAAATATGGTGGATGTGGTATTTATTTCTGTACAGATTTTGTTTATTTTTTCTAGGACATATTTACTGTATATTTATGATAGATAAATATAGGTAGTAAGAGAGAGACTAGAAATTAAAAGCCTTTCAAACAAAATAGAAGTACGACTAAAAGAAAACAAAAACGCTTGTTTTCTTCCAAACCAACATAACTAATTACTATAGTAATGTTACTATAGTAATGTAGATACCTACACATATACTTAACCATAACTTATTATTAAAAATAAATCATTTTTAAAAGAAGCCTAGCGGTCATCAAATGCCGAAAAGCTAAATGTAAATACATTTCTACATAACTCATTTAAATATTAAGAGTCATCATTTTATCACTGTCATGTGATAAATTGGAATAAAATTACCGAAAAAAGAAATGGTTCATATTCTGTCAATATCGAATAGAGTCAACTTCTACTTAGAGTGGTTTTATGTACACGTATGGCTTTTTGCTACTGGATAAGAGCAAAAGTGTTACTTCCAGTCCGAACTTTGAAATTTCTTTTATACAAAAATTATTTCAAATCTAGCACCAAATACTTTTGTACTCTTGATAAATCGATATAGAATGCATAATTTACAAAACATATATTTGCAAAAGATAGTTATTAGATAAGAGTAAAAATGTTACTTTCTCTCGGAATTTTGAAATTTTTTTTATACAAAATATATTGAAAATCATGTTTTTCAATGTATTTGCCTAGAAAGGATGACTTTCCTTTTCGATAAAAGGCCTACTTCTGGTAGAAATTTCGAAAAACTTTTTCAATAAAAATTTTCTCAAATTTACTTTTGAGTATATTTGAATTGAAAAAGTTTGGAAAGTACATACGTATAAGAAAGTTGTGTGGTGCCTACATCTCATATTTTTATTTAGTAGTCTATGCTAATGGTAAACAAAGTCTAACAGGTAGTGACATCATTTAAAACTTTAAAGTGGCAAAATTAAAAGTTTTATTCAACAGAATAAACAATAATTAATTTATTTTTCTTAAAAAATTTGCACATTTTTCACATGTTAAATGTTTTTTACTTTACTCATGTCAATATTTTAAGAGTGGTTTAGTTAATCGTAGTAGAAGAAATACTTTTAGTACAAGAAGAACTTGGGCCGAAGTTGCCCTTAATATATGTAAACACAGTACATATAATAATTAGTGAATTTCTTCAGAGTGTATTATAGAATACCGTAAATAAACTCCTTATAGCGTCACAAACCTTACTAATTTACATACTAATAGGTTCACATATCAGTTTTGTAAAAATAATGAAAAAACAGGAGTAAATGTGTTACACATCTAAATTATGCACTCATCGAGATTAAAAAAGATTTTTATGTATTAATGGTATCGAGCTAACTAATCAAATTTAATATTGTCAATCAAATACTTGAGAATGTAGTCTGTTTGTTAGATGAAGCAAACACCATAATGCGAAATTGAAATCAGACGTCGAGATATAATTGAAATTTGAGAATTTCAAATAATCAAGTGACTGACTGTCTTTAGTTACTTGCGTTAAATTCATACGGATGGTAGCACTGATTGAGCGGCAGTCATTTGACAACTGAAATTATTGCAAATTACGGATTTGTCACGCATTCTGCAAAAACTTTTAAATTGAATAACTCGCGTCCGCGTTTCGTCGCCCTTTCGTTTCTTCTTTCACCCTCTTTCAATGCTTGCGAAGCTACGTCACTACCCCTCAAAGTTTGTTTTATTAAATCGTTTGTTCGATCGGAAAGGGGGTATTCGGATAGAGGAGGTGGATTAACAGAATAATAAAACGAAATACACTCTCTACTTGAAATTGAAGCGAGTAAACGATATGATACGCTTCCTGAATCTGTTCTGGTTAGATAACGCATTTGTATTGTTTTATTTGGTGAAAACTATGGTGAAAAATTGAAAACACATATGTGGCATAACATTGAATTTAAATTATCTTCAACAAATGATTGGTATCCAGTAGGTGTTTGTGTTCAAAAATTCAGTTTCCTATGTTCATAATTTCTATAGCAATTACCAATTAAAAATTGCAACACAATAACAAACGATTGGAAGATAAGTTTTTCAAATATAGTCTAGAAACACATAATATTAAAACTATTTTAGTGTGTATAATAACTTAATAAATAAGAATGTTTGAATAAGAATCAAGTCATAATATCAACATAACCAGCAAATTTGATGTTTCTTCTGTTATATTTACCCATTTATAGTAGTAATGATAATAATAACCTTTTCCAGTAGATTGATACCAAATAATAGTATAAGATAGTAGAATATAAATTACAATATTAGACCTATATAACAGATAAAACACTAAACAATAACCAAATAAAAGGAAATTATCTTCCACTGTAACGATATACAGGATGGCGTACCATATTTCCGTTGGTTTATATACGAGAAGTGACAAAATATTTAATTTTCTTTATTAAGAGTTGAGTAGGTGCATTAGGGGAACGTTTTAAAATTATTTTGTATTATATTATATACACAGTGATTCAATAAAATGTTGGCACCAAAGTTATTAACATTTAAATGGAACACCTTGTATATTCTGGCATATTTTGATACAATAGGCTAAATGAAGGTCACTTATACAGGGTGTTTAAAAACAGAATTTTGGTTTTGACTAACATTAAAGACAAATAACTTTCTTATTTTAAATTTAAATATTTATTACCATATTTAGATTCCTATTTTAATTGTTTTTAAAACTGTATTAAGGCTTCCTATACCTATCTCCTATAGTTCTTTAGCAATTTAGGATTTTCAATTTCAAACACTAGTTTATTGCAATTTATTTTTTAATAGTGTAATATTTGTTAACCTAACGGTTTGATTTGTTTTGTTTCATAATAATTAAACGGCGTCGTAACTAGGTAAGTAACAAATAGGTACATACTTTATTAAACAAATATCAAACTTAAGTAGTAAAAGAAAACTAATGTTTTAACAAGTGCTCGAAATGATGTCCATCTGTTTCAATAATCGAATTCTCTCTTGAAAGGACTGTTTAACTCTTGTTAAAATACTTGGTGTTATAGAACGAAACGCTATTCTTATTCTTTCTCTCATATCGTCGGGTGCGGTTGGTGGTGTATCAAAAACAATATATTTGAGATATCCCCATAAAAGAAAAGCGGGACCCGTTAAGTGTGGAGATTTTGCTGGCCAATTGTGTGGACCGCCTCGTCATATTCACCTATTGGGATATTGTCTATCCAATTCACTTCTAACATTTACTTGAAAATGCGTTATGTGCACCGTCTAGTTGTAACCACATTCTTTGACGAATATTAAGTGATATATTTTCTAAAAGTGCAGGCAAATTGTCTCTTAAAAATCGAAGAAACATGTCGCCGTTTATGTTACCGTCAAAAAAGGATCACTATCATAAACGAAATACGAGTCGACGATTGTAATGTACTTCCAAAAGTGCTTGGTGTAATTTAATACGATAAGGGAAAAAGTTGTATCTTTTTATAATTCTTCCGACGGTCCGTCTGCTTTTACCATTGATTTTACTTATGGGTATGTTTACATCCGCCATTGGTGGAACCATCAGCTGATTATTTGTGTAGTATATATTTTGTATTTTATTCTTTATTATCGTGAATTACAAAGTTATTATGTTCATATAACATTTATTTTTTTATTTAATATCATTTGTTGTTAATTAGTTTAAGGTTAAGGATTTTCATTATTTCCCATTTCATTTTTTACTAAGGATTTAGCTGTTTTAACTTTAATTTAGTACTTAGTATTTATGTTAAATGTCAAAATCGTTTTAATGAAAGCACCATTTGCAGCAAAAATTGTACAAGAATAAAAAAAAGACGCTTGCTAAAATTTTATTTAGACTAATTGACAATTTAAATTACAAAACAGAGTTGAATGGTAAAATTTCTAACACTAAAACAAAATTAACCTTTTCAAAACAACTAATATTCTAAAATGTACGAACAAAACATGTCCTTTATTTTAAGTGTTTCTGAACTTTTAATAACAGAAATAGAAGCACTCGTTCATTAGAAAACATTCCGCAAACAGCTAATTGTTTTTTGGTACAACACATTCTTGGTCCGGAAACAAGAATGTATGGCGTTACAACCCTATATCTTCGTTTGGCCTTTCAGTTGGCCGAAAAAACAATACACCACATCCATTTTCACGGATAAAAATGACCGCCGGAAAAGACTGGCTAGCCAAAGTTTATTTCTGCCGCTCGCGCAAGAGCCTTCAAGAAACCAGTGGCGGCAAAGTGTTTTGGTCTTCTGGAAGACTTACGGGAATAACATAATTATTTCTCCACAGAATATACAATGTCGATACGATATCAATTTCCACAGTTCCTGGAAAAAACTCCAAGACATTTTGCGAAGAAAGGAAGTAAGCAAGTGGCAGCATTACATCAGCTGAACGTGGAATATCTCCAGTAGCGGTCATTTGTATTTCAACAGCTGGAAATTTTACACCACTCATGCTGATTTTCAGCAGAACACGTATGAAATCTGAATTAATGTACGGGGCCCCACCAGCAATAATTTTTGCATGTTGCGAAAGTGGGTGGATGAAGCTTGACTTATTTAAACAGTGGTTCGATTATTTTGTGAGTTTTGTTAAGCCCTCTAAAGATGACCATGTATTACTTGTTTTGGATGGACACTTAACACATACCAACAATTTGGATGTGATTTTAAAAGCAAGGCACAACTTTGTTTCGTTTGCCACCTCACACAACACATGAACTCCAGCCGTTAGACGTTGGAGTTATGTTTCCCTTAAATACCTAATTGACCAAGCTCTAGAAAAATGAATGAACAATCACCCTGGAAGGACTATCATCATCTTCCAAATAAGCAGCGTCTTTTGCGAAGCATACTTGAAAGCTTCTACACCGATTAACCCTATCACAACAGCTGAATAATAATTCTTCATTTACTGTTACTACTCCCTCCGTTTGTCATCCTCTTCCAAAAATTGACAAGAAAAGAAGTAGGAATAAACGCAAATCCATACAAGGATAACCTCGAAAAAGAAAAGGGGAAAAAGATGAAGCCGAAAAAAGGAAGAAGGAAAAAAACAAGCAAAACTGGGTAGAACTAAAGCAGTTAAGACTTCAAACAGAACAAAGAAAAGTAAAGAAAAAGAAAATCTCTGGGAGAGTAGTAGGAGTAATAGTGACGATTCAGGCGACACTGAATACATATTGTACGATGGAAGTTTTAAAGGGTCTGTCAGTGGAGAAGTTGGATCCAATGCAGTACGAGTCGCGGATGCACATGATGAATGTGCAGGAGTTAGCTACGATAATAAGGATTATACATGTAGCAGATGTGTATTCCGAACTCAAGTAGTGCCTGCTAAACTACAAATTAAAATTTAGCTTAATCATTATTTATGCCAAAGTTTTTGAATTCCTAAAGAATATTTTTTTTTTTGAGAAAATATATTGTTTTTGTATTTACAGTAAACACATCCTTTTGCGAAGTATACATTGTATCCATATCTATTAATGTTTTTTAATGATTCAACCTTGACGACCATACCAAAGTGCTAAGAAAAGTATGCTCTCAAAGGTGTTTCACATTAAAGCAACTTCAAAGAAAAGGCAGTGTTATAGAAGGTGATTGTTTTATATTCTGGATATGATCTAATAATGTAAAAGAATAGATTAACATCAGACAAGAGGGTAGAATTCTAATAGCAATATTTTATTTGATTTATTTTCACACATTTGTTATTCTAAAATTAAAATTTGTATTTACGACTATTCAATAAAAAATTATATTTTATATATTTACATACTCTTTTGAAATTCATTAGCTCATTCCAAGTGCGATGGTACATCTTGTTGTGATAGGATAGGCACCTATAAAGATAAGAATAACTACTTTATTATTAAACTTTATGAAGCAGGCAACATTTTCATTTGTTTTCTGTGAATACACTCGTGAACACGCACCAGCGGCAAACTGCATAAGCATGACGACTAGCAAACACGAGCAAACGATTACATTTTTTACTCTTTAATGATGACAGAGAAGACTGAAAAATAGTGTTTGTCTATTTCTTGAGCGTGAGCTTAGTGAAAATGCTACATTATTTCTTTGTTTTCATATATGAAAACCAAATTGTAAAAGCATTTGAAGACTATATTTCAACGTATTGTAATTGTAAATTGATTCAACGGTACATACTTATTACTGTCCCATAGATATCACTAAAATAATTCAAACAGAAAATATCTCCTTTATTGTATATGTTTCGTTGTGTGGATAATTTAGATATTTTACTAAAATAGTACTTCATCTATATTCGTCTACTAGTTGAAGTCCTTGAGTTGTAGATGTTTATTTCGCTAGATAGGCAGAGAAGTAAGCGTAAACAGTAACGGACAGAGAATTGCTAATTTCTGCATACTAAACAGTTTAGTGGAATATACATTATTCCAATACAAAAACATCCACAAAAATATTTTTATTATACCCAGGCTTAATAATTGATCTGATACTGAATGTAAAGGACACATAAGAAAGATCAATGAGTTAATAATAATAATAATAATAATAATTTATTTTATTTCTTAGTACTTCAGACATTGTATGTAGCACAGTACAAAAAAAAAGTAAAAGAAATACATCACATACAATACAATATAAAGTTATTTAAAATAATTTATAAAATCTTGAACACTATAACAACAAATATGAAGGAGAGAGTCTCTCAATTTTTTTTTTAAAAAGTCGTAATGCGGGACATGTTCTTATTTCATTTGGCAAAGCATTAAATAATTTACAGCCCACAAAAGCCAGGGTCTTCTGAAAGGAATTCGTTCTATGTACAGGAGGCAAAACACGATCATAGTGGCGGGTCTCATAGCCATGCGATAGACTAAAATCAAAGTTGCTGCGATTTATGTATACATAACACAGTCCCTCAAAAATATATACATCATAAAATGTAAAAATCCCGTTGGCCCTGAACACATTAGGGGGCGGCCTTTACTTGGTAGTGATTAGCATGACATATTCGAAAAAGCAGAATGGATTAAATGTTAAGGAAACGAAAGAAATTTGAATTTAAGAGCTTAAAATCATATAGACCATAGGAAGATGAGATCAGGAACAGATATGAGGAAAAGAATATACAGGAAATAAGGAAGCTTAAAGAAACAATGAATAAGCATGAAACTGAAAAGCTGTGGAAGAAATTTAAAAGAAAAATCAACAATATAATTGCAGAAGTTTTTGGAGTTATTAAAAACACAAATAAGAAAAGGACAAAGACAATGGACAAAGTGCTTGTTAGCAAGCACACGAATTAATGCTTACTAAGAGTACAGGATATATAGACACACAGTTAAAATGACAATTATAGCGCAAATGCTAAGGAATCGGAAGTGTTTGGCGAGAGAAAAATTTTTTTATTTAATTTCCAGAAATAAATTATTAAATATTAAGCGTAAAAACATTTATTTTAGAGCATTAAAAAATTAAATGTTATTGTTTAACTTCTGGGCATTATTTTTTACAAAATAGGCACTGAAATAAATGAAAATGCATACTGATAAATTATTAATAATGTATTCACTGCACAATTAACGCTTTTCCAGCTTTCGTAGGTCGACCACGTTTTCTTTTGGCACATTTTTAGCCTCAGGAGGTGCTTCAACATACTTAGAACGAAGAGGCATTCCTAAAATTTTATACCACTTAAAATATTGTATTTTTTATTTTTTATCTTACCTAGCAGATGTTTGCAAATGTAATTGTTTAAAAAGTATGGACATGTGCACCGTCCATCTTTCCAACTGACCTCGTCCACAGGCAAGAACAATTTATAATAAGAAGATTTCTTCCTAATATATTATCCAATTCTTTAGACTGCAAGTAATCGGGCTTCAAAATATCCTTGCTTATTTCCAGTTTTTCGGCAGAAGGAATAACATACGTTCTTAGAGTACCATTATCTTCATTAATACATTCAACTTTTTTGTTTAGTCATGCCCATTGGTCCAAGTATGTAAATTTATCGTAATTGAATCCGAAAAATGGAGTAAAGAATTTTCATATTTTCTTGAAAATGATTCTATTATCTCCAGTACAAAATGGCAAAATCTGGAAAGTGGAAGTCTTTCTCGCAAAGTGTACTCGTCTTTAAGAACACGGTTTGTTGACTCAAGAGCGTTGTTTGTACTAGGAGTTCCTAAACATGCTCCTTCAAACCAATTTTTATTTTTATCGTACCATTCTTCTTGGAAGTACTCGATGAATCTCGCTTCATAACCATTTTTCGAAGAAAAGTTTATAGGCAGTTTCAAATGATACTTCATCTTCACTAACTTGAATTTGATCTACGTCAGCCCAAATTTTGGTCCAGTTTGATTTTTCAGTTAGACTTTGAACTTTCTTTTGCACATTACTTCTCATATGTGCCCAACACATACGCACAGTACAATTTCCAAAGACATTTTGAAAGCCATTGCATATACTGACGTCAGCATCGGCCACCAAATCTTTGGATTTCATTTCAAAATGAAACAAATCAAAAATTGCCTCCTTCAAACTCGGAAAAATAAATTGAAAATCGGCAGTTCGTTCATTGGTGCATACTGCTATTCCCAGTAAATAAATTTTTTTATCGCGGTCAGTTGTTCCTGTTAAGAAAACAGGAAACCCCTGCCAAATCAGTTTATACGTTGCATCTGCGTGGATAATGATATTCTTTTTTACTCCATTTTCTAATAGAAATTTACTGGTTGCCATGAATCTAAAAACACCGCCGTCCTCATCGGTTGTGAAATGTTTTACGATAAAAGCTTTGCTTCGTTCATTGGAGACAGCACTATCCTTAAGCAGCCAACTTTCCAGTTCACCAAGAGATATTGTTGGTGGACCGTAATTGGTTTTTCTTAATTTAGCCAGAATTTTTTTTATTTGGTTTATATTTGGTGGTGGATTACATTTCTGGACAAGAACATCCAAAATTGCTTTCGGTTTAATTTTTTTGGTAAAGAAATCCTTGATTTCGTTCCTTAGTTTGTCGTTCATTTCGGCACCGGCCTTTGTTGCAATATAATCACAAGAATGACTTACTTGCGATCGAAATACGAGAACATTTTCACAGGATGAATCCAGAATTAATTTAATACCAGTTGCACATTGTTGCCCTCGACATTTAACTTTATTACATCGAAAATACTTAACTACACCAGACTCAGTGTTGTTTGTGTTTTTTAAGCTCCAACAAGTTTCCGATTTGACAAAATCTTCTGCATCGTTACGATTAATGAAGGTTCTTTCGTAATTCCATGTTATGGATCTTTTCTTCTCACGTTTTTTTTCTGCCTCTGGAAACTGATCAGTTTCTGAATCACTAAATTCGGGTACAGATGCCATTTTATTTCACATTTACATACGCGAGGAGTCACAGATTCATACTCTAAGAATCTAACTAAACAAATAACATAACAACAGAAAGTGCGCGTGACCGCCGATGCAAAGAAGTCTTCCTAATAACTTACATTTATTTAACTTTATGCTCATTTATTCGGAATAATGTGCTTTTACTCATTTTAATGCGCATTTACTCGTTTTAAGTTGAATGTATTTATTTACTAGCTTAATTATTTATTACTGAAAACAAAACAATTATATAGTGTCCAGAGTTATTTTTATAAAAAAGAACTATTTTAGTAAAGATTCATTTTTTTATGTAAGGGTAATTTTTTTTAAATAATGGGCGCTGATGTTTTTGTTGGTGCGCATAGATTCTTTAGTGTTAAAATACATACACTGAGGTGCATTCACTTAAAATGAATTGCAAAAAATTTTTTTACTGCAAGTTCATGTTTTCAAAGGATCTAACATTTAAAAATGGATTAGTAACATTTAAGTAATGCACAACTGTAAGCTGCATTTATTTTTAATAATGTCCGTTTAAATTGTAGTCCTCATTAAAGCCAAATACTGCAAGAATATGTGTTGCAAACCATATATTTTACAATGTCACGATTAGAACAAAAAGCAATGCATTCCCAAAAACATTAAAAATACTAATAGGTAAAAAAGTAAAAGTAAAAAAGTTTAATGTTATTCGCAGTGAAGACAAAAAAAAGTATAAGCGATCCATGACTGGTCGAGAATTACTGGCACACAACTCGTGGGCACTTCCTTTATTCGTGGCACTGAATCCAGACTTCTCCGACTTTATTTTTTGAATATGGTTCAAGGCAGTGTGGACAGACATAATCCTCTTCGTCACACGAAGAAGAATTAACATCAAGTTTTCTCTTCTTTCTTCCAGTCCTATTGAGATTTTTCGTAACCACCTTCGCCTTCTTCTTCCTCAAGTTTAGTTTCTTTTTCTTGTAAAACTCGATTAATGCGTCCTTTTCTGGTGTTTCTGTTAAAACTGCTGTGCTCCCACGTTTTCTGCCCTTTCTTTTTGAACCTGTATCAAAAGTTGCTTTTGGTAATGGACAAATAGCTTCCAGTATATATGCAGCTGAGTTATTCAAGTCCTATTAAAATTTGTCGTCTATAAATTCCTTTAATGTCGAAGGAACTGGTTTCTTTTGTATTGTTAAATGGTTTAGGTGTATCTCAGAATTTTCTTTTTCAGCTTCTTTGCAAATCGAAAGAACTGATTCTTGAACTTTTGCACCATTAGTTGCAATAACGATTTCTTGTGTCGTTATTTCCTGGTTAATTTCGGTGTCTTGAGCAGCATCATTCTCAGGTACAGGTCTGTCTGTAACCGATGCTAAAGCGAACTCAAATTCTTGAAAAATATCTCTGTTTTATGGGTATATACCGGTAACTGCGAAACTTTCGTTATATTTGCTGGTGTCACAGCAAGTGGGTAAGCTTGGGATAAGATTCCTGGGAGATCGTAAAATAGTCATTGTCCGCCCAGGGTAATTTTTCATCCACGCGTCCATAAAGGAGTTGATGTAGGCTTTGAAGGGTCCAAATACCGCTCGATCTAGGGGTTGTAACTTATGCGACGTATGAGGTGGAAATAAAAGTAGTATTATCCAATTTTCTCTGCAAAAGTCTATAATTGGAATGTACAAGTGAGACTCGTGATTATCCAATATTAGAAGCACCTTTTCAACAGTCGGTTTCGAATGTTTAGCAAAGTGTTTAATGAAGATGAGAAACGTCTCCTTCTGCATCCATCCTGTCCCATTGGCATCCTCTATTGATCCAGTAGGTGCGTCTCTAATAAAAAAAATCCTTGAATTGCTTACGAGGAAATAGGAACATCGGGGTATCATATTCCCAATAGCATTAACTGCCACAGATACTGTTATTACCGTTCCTCGTTCAGCCGAAGTAATAGAGCCCACTTGTTTTCTTCCTTTTAGAGCGTCAACTTTACTCGCTTTTTTAACTGTTGTGACAGCTCGCTCGTGACAACGTCGAATGCCTTTTCATAAAATTTGTAAACCAGTATTCGCTAGCCATATTTATCTAATTCAACTTTTCGGGAAAATTTAAGTTCTGTTTAGAACAAAATTGGTAAACCAGTGGATTTGCGAATATATTCACAAAATGTCTCTACATTTACAGATAAAACCTTGTTATGGGGTTTGTAACTCATAACGATTTCCTTCCCATCCATTTGATGTATCTGTTTAAGGTAACGTGACAAATTTTCAAATCATTGGCTACATGGCGCTGACTACGATTTTCATTCAAGACTAAATCCGCAGCACGTTTCAAATATCCGTATTATCGTTCGATACTCGTTGACGTACACGGGGCATTTTGTAAAATTGTGCCTAAGAGAAAATAAAACAATATCTTTATTTTTTATTAAGCGGAGACGGGTACAAATGTAACATGTTACATTTGTACCCGTCTCCGTTGTTACAATTGTCCCCAACGTACATAGGTTGAGGTTTGATAGATTCTTCACCACTTGCAATACTTATAACCTCAGATGCTTTATACACAACGAAAAGAATAGTATAGTCGATGTTTAGAGATGATTATAAAAATTTCAAGTAGTCAGAATTTCACAGAAATTAAAAATATACATATCATACAAATATTACTCACCTAAGCAGAATTTTGTTGTTGTTTGAAATAACACCACATGTGGCGCCCTTTTTGAATCGTTACGAATAATGTTATAATGTTTGTTACAATCGACCCGTGTTACAATTGACATCGGTCTCCCCTACTGAATTATTTTACTTACAGCATGGAAACATAAATGATACTGAAAGTCTGGCAAACGGCAATAAGAAAGTGGAATTTAACAGTTGTAACAGTTAAGGGGACTGTCTTTCTTGTAAGTGCCGCATAAGATGTAGGAAAGAATTATAGGGAAAAAAATTAAGAAATAGGGAATAAAGTATAATGGAGGCGGGTTTTAGAGCATCAGCTAGGTCTCCACAAGATTAGATCTTTGTAATTCGCCAAATAACAAAGAAATAATAAGAACTTAAAGCAAATACATGATTACTCTATAGATCTGAAAAAGATGTTTGGTAGCTTGCTCAAGAACGAAATCTGATCAGTGTTCTACGCTGTTTATAAGATAATACATAAATAATATTTATAAAATATATTTCTCACATATTCGAATCTTAAAATATCACCGTTGTCATATTTTCGAGTGATACATTTTCAAAGACGTTGGAAAGTAAACTAATTATTATTTTTAATAGGGATGACAATGCTACAAAATTTAAATTTGTTTTTCTGTTTCATATCTATTAATGCTTCAAAAAAGAATTATATGCTTTGATGAGAACAGTAAAAGTTTTCAATAAGTTGCTTATAAATGGCTCACTCATTGTTTCGTGATCTAACACGCACAGATCAAAAGTATGTTTGAGCTATTTGATCCGAGATTAGTTAGTAATATACTTGTACCTGGGAGCTAGAATTTTCCAAACATATTAATACCAAAAGAAAGAATTATGCTATTTTTTATAAAACAATCGAATTAATAGACTTAATATAATTGATTAAGATGAAATTGAAAGCCTAGTTCTGGCCAAATTAACTCTCTTTATATTTAGAATTCCACGACAACAACTTTTGAGTAAAATCCTGTTATGTTTTAAATTATTAAATAGTTTTCAACATTTTTATTTTGCAGCAACTAATATTAAAGTGATACCTAGTGATTGATTATTACTTATTACACTTCTAATTGTAAATAACAGTAATTAAAATTACCGTCTAAGGAAAACCTGTCAACCGCCTGAAGAATTTTTTTTGCCTAAGTTGGAATAACAATATTGACATTTTATCAATAAGAAATATATATAAAAAACAAAAATAAATCCAAGCGTGATATGCATACATCATTAAAACAAATGACAATGATGGCTGGTTTATTCTTCTAATACACCATTAAATTAATTGAGCGTAATAATGTCTTCTTTTAATACAAATCAGAATATTTTCGCCGGACATTGTGTGATATCGACCTCAGATTCTCGTTTAATGGTAAAGATTATTTAACAAAAACTTTTTTTTTGTAATTATGATATTGATTGAAATCGAAATAACTATCGAACCTGTTTTGCCTAATATGCATTACACTAATAAGAAAAACGAAAAATTAATAAATTAAATTAGAAGTACATGATATTTAAATAATTTATTGGCATAAAGAATATACAGGCATACAAGAGGAGTAGCAATTAAATAACGAACTGGTTGCAAAACATTTTGTGGATCACCAACTACATAAAAAAATTAATCTCCTTGCCGATCCCTACAACCCACTATACGAATTTTCTATTGCTTAAAGCAGTTCTGACAATCTGCTTCTATCAGCTTGTTAAGAAACTTTGCTGTTTTTGCCTTCATCACTTCCACATTGTAAAATTTTGTCACCTTAAGCTCTGATTTTACCTGAGGAAATAAAAATAGTCACATGAAACCTGGTCGGGCGAGTACGGTGGGCGGTCCAGCACGGTAATGCGGTATTTTGAAAAGAACTCTTACATAGACAAGGCGGAATGGACAGGCATTGTCTTGGTGAAGCATCCAGCAGTTCTTTTCAATTTTACAAGAAACTTGAAGTTAACTCGTTGCTCCATCTAAATACTTTGCAATCTTTTCGACGAGACGCTAGCGCAAGTGGTTGAACGGGCGATTGCGGCAGCGAAACTAAGCGACGTATAACTGTGTCTATCAAGCTGGGTGGAATATGCATCAACAGGCATAGATATGTTCAAATCCGCCGTGGCCCGCTTGCTATTTGCTGGTAGCAGCACCAGTTCTGTTATTTAATTGGCACATCTCTTATACAGTTTCCACGATTAATCATGAAGAAGTCGTAGCAATGTTGTAGATCATTTGAAACTGGACTTCAAACATATACAGAAGAAGAAGGCGATATTTTTGAAAAATATTTATTAATTTTGTTTTTAATCATTTAATTTAAATGTATGAGGAAGCAATTTTAATTTCGCGGAATGAAGGAAAAGGAGCGAAAACAGAAATACATAATTATTTTTCTTTTTCAATACATTCAACTACAACCCTAATACATCTTTCAATTAGCTTGTGTATGCCTTCGTAAAGATATGTGTTGACTTTCTCTGAAAAATACTCCGAAAGTGGGCCTTTACTTCTTCATCACTCGTAAATTTCTTTTCACACAGCTATTTTTTTTATTTTAGGGAAAAAGTAAAAGTTGCTATGAGCGAGGTGTAGAGTATAGGGTGGGTGATTTAAAATATGGAAGCACACTCCATACACGGCAGCTAGTGTAACATGACTATTGTCGACGGAAACATTGTCCTGCAGAAGCCGGACATTTCATCAGTTTCCCCATTTTTTCCGTTAATGACTTCTTTTAACCGCGTCAGGATTGAAGCATTTGAGATGTTTCCATTACTTGAGAATACCAGTAATGGAAACGCTTTTATCTTTGTAATCAATCAACAGCCTTCATTACAGAGGTCCAAAGACGCACGAAAAGATTCCATAGGCTGTTGTTTTCGCTGTGGCGCGGCGTGAGCATTCTCAGTACCCATCTTGCGCTGACCTTGCAATGCCAAGATGATCATAAAGAATTTTAAAAATGGTTTATCAGATACTCCAGTTATGCTTGCGAGTTGTCTTCTTTAGCTGAATATCTTACATCATTAAGTTCGGGGATGGTCACTTCTATAGACCGCCCCAGTCATGGGTCATCTCCTTTTATATTCAATACCTTTTTTTTCAAAATACCTATTAATTATTCAGTAAAGTAAATTTGATTACGTCTACTGACGGTTTTGCTTTTTCATCTAAGGTTTGAAATGAAAATATTTTTGAATATGCTGTAATGTGATATTTTCAAATTATGCACCATTCCCGAATTATCAAGCTAGTCATTTCTTAACTTTTAAGAATTCAATGAAAATTACTTATTTTTAAAAACATAAATAATATAGTTAAAGTAATAAGGTATGCTATGTGTAATACAAGTTATATCAACTCATGTTTTTAACTTAATAAAGCATTATCTGGTTTATCGCCTAAATAAAACTCATAACAGATAAACTTAAAATTCTAAAAGAAAATTAAATGGAACTCTATATTTTCGTGGCAGTGAAAAGCACTAAAATTTTACTATGTGTCGGCAATGTTGCAGAAGTTATAGAATATCATATAGATATGATATTTTATAACTTCGACAACATTGCTGACAGATTGAGTAAAAGTAGATATTTTTAAATAGTAAAATTTTAATATTTTTCACTATCATTTTTTTAATTTGTAAGTTAACGATTGGTATGTAATTCTGAAGAATGTACATTGAAATGTCGAAACAAACATTAATTAAATTTGTGTTGATTTACTCAACCTAAGGGCAATCATAAAATATAAGAAAAATCATAGCGTTTTATTTAAAAATAAATAAATAAGAAGAAAATAAATTTGTTTTGTTTTATCGTTAAAGATCACTATGTATAAATGAAAGTATTTTTAAATTGAACAACTCATAAGTGTCTAAATTTTTTGTATTGTATTGCTTATTGATATGTAAACCTAAGGAAAACCACTGAATAACTTTCAAGTTGGAAGATTTGTTACTACAGTTTATACATCAAAAGAATTAGTGTGTATATTTATATTTATAAATATCAGTATACTGTTACTAAATTTTAAATTACTTTAAAATTAGTTTTTCTAAGTGTCGAAAATTCTCATTATAATTTTCTGCTTTAGCATTAATAATTATTTTATTAGGTAAATTTGTTAATTGAGAGTCGGGAGGTCCTGGGTTCGAACCTTAGCCGTGACAAATTTTTAAAATTAAATTAAAAACGTACCTAATTAAATAATTACCAGTGCTAAAAGCACAAAATTATAATTAGAATCAGTATACTGTTCTTTCGATATTTATCAATCTATTGATATTCCGATGTTTTTTTTAAATAGCAAAATAGAAATTTCAATGTATGCATATTTAATGTTTCAGAGCACCTGACGTTTGTGAGGGTGATAACAATACACAGAGACAATAATGTCAAGAATTGTAAAAATTACAGGACGATGAGTGTGTTCCATATAATATCGAAGATGTTTGAGTCTAATCTATCAGAATACTTAACGAAAAGCAACATTCTAAGCTTAATCATGCTCTAGATACAACGGGAATTTCTTGGATAAAACTTTTTAATCAAAGCAAAGCGTTTAATATAGTAGACCACATCATATTATTAAATAAATTGGTGATACAAGATTAGCTTCTACAATTAATAACATTTTATTTATTAAATAAAACACAGATAGTTGAATGGAAAGAAGTGTAGTGTATAAGGGGCCAAGATCGATCCTTGGGGTCACAGTGTGTAGTGTTTTCTATTTCTGGTCATAAACACCAGAAATAGAAAACACTACACACTGTGACCCCAAGGATCGATCTTGGCCCCTTATTGTTTGTAATATGTAAATAATTTATATATTATCTTGCAAGGGGCTATAGTCAACATAGAGTTGATACAGAACTTTTATGGAGGAAGCTATAGTATGGTTTGCTACAAACAAAAGCTAAATACAGATAAAACGCAACAAGAACGCTTGAAACACATCCTGGAAAAGAATTAAGATAAGAGGGTGATATTCTTGAACTATAAAAATACTTAGTCCAGTAATATTTGTTACTAAATAAATTAGTTTAAACGCAAGACACCAAGCTTTGCTAATAATGTTCAAATATATTCCAAACATTATTTTGCAGATGTGTTATCATTGAAAACATTATTAGTTTAAAACAATGCAATTACTTATAACATAATAAGTAATATTGTCTTGTTTCTGTTTTCTACTAAATATGTTTTACCAGCTGACAATGCGGATAAAGTTAAAGTATTTGCAAAACCCAAATCTTAATTTTGACACTTCACTTGAAAAATATCAAATGTTGTTTGATTCCTTAATTATTGCATTATGACAGATTCCTGTTAAATCAAACAAGTTATGATTTTTGAAATATTTGATATCTCTTTTTAACCATTATAGAATATGTAGATCGCATTTCGATACTTATTTCTTAATAATAATGACATTTCATTATTTCCCAATAAGCCAATATCCAATGATAGAGAAATTATATAAATTATGTACATCAGTAAATGCAATACATATAAATATATTCAGGGTGTCCAGAAACTCTCCTGACAAACGAAGACCGGAGATTCCTCAAATAATTTTAAGACAATTTAACCCAATTCACCCTAGTCCGAAAATGCTTCCTAAAGTCATAGGCGTCCGTTTTGGGTAGGTAGACGGTTATTTTAACGCATAAATTTTTTGTCTTTAACTTTTAAGCATTTGTGACACTAGATTATTAAATGTTCAGGTATTCTAGTACTAAAAGGTACTCTTACTTTAAGTCGGTAGGATACACCGTTTTCTAGAAAAATCGATTTGAAAATTTTTCGTTTTTTCGTCATTAAAATTCAATTTATTATTTTTTGCACTAGTTCGCTCTAAACTGCCAACAGAAATAAAACTTACGTTTTTAATTGTCAAATTGTTGTCAGTTCGCGAAGTTGAAATGACGAAAAAACGAAAAATTTTCAAATCGATTTTTCTAGAAAACGGTGTATCCTACCGACCTAAAGTAAGAGTACCTTTTAGTACTAGAATACCTGAAAATTTAATAATCTAGTGTCACAAATGCTTAAAAGTTAAAGACAAAAAAGTTATGCGTTAAAATAACCGTTTACCTCCCCAAAACGGACGCCTATGACCGGTACTAGAAATTCGCAATTGATGGAATCGATTCATCTCTGGAGGATAAATAAGCATACCAGTTTTTGTTTTTCTAACTAGAAGCGTTCGGGAGATATTAAAAAAAAACTAATTACAAGGCGCCATCTTCAAAGAGCTCTAGCTCCCTTAGGATGCATTTTCGGACTAGGGTGAATTGGGTTAAATTGTCTTAAAATTATCTGGGGAATCTCCGGTCTTCGTTTGTCACGAGAGTTTCTGGACACCCTGTATAAATATACGAATAGTAATATTCCGAAATACCTACGTCCTATTACCTCTGAAAGATAATATGCTGGCGTCAGCTTCATAGCGTTAGTTCAGGACAGTTAAAATTGCTTCTGATGAGTTTATGCAAAAATTTCTCGCAAACAGCGTCTCTTCTTGTCTGTAAAGATGATAAGTTGTCGCGTAATAGTAAATTCGCTTAAGGTGTGCCCCTCTCCGGATAAACACCATCGATTTTGTATGATAGAAACCTGAGAAACTTACGTCGGATACGTTCCAGTGCCAGCCTGTTGTAAGCATAAATGAGATATCAGATTAGTGCTGCGTATTCAATTTTATTTAATAGGTAAGTCGCGTACAAGGACTTGAACAAGGCAATATTCGTGAAATATTTGGAGGCGCGCATTATAAAACCAAGTGATATAAAAGCTCCACGACAAATTGTCCTAATATGTGACCCAAAGGTAAAGTAAGGGTCAAAAAGTACACGAAGGTCCATGACTGCGAATTTGCTTGCAAGAGCAGCATCTTTTACATGGTAACAGTAAAAGAAAGTTGTAGAGAATCGTATGTAAGTAACCACGCAGCGTTTGTTTAATTTAAGCCTAAATCTCTCGCGTAGCAAACATTTCCAAATCTCTCTGAAGATTCTGCATGTCGCTGGCTGATGTAATCTGAGAATATATTTTAATGTCATCCGTATTTCATGATCAATCGAGTCGAAGGCTTTTGACAAGTCGGTGTATATTACGTCCAGCTATCTGCCCTTATCCAAAGATTCCCCAGTGTATTGAGACATCGTAGCCAAATTGGTGAGAGTAGATCAACCAACGATAAATCCATGTGCGGATAAGCTAAATAGACAATTTTTTTTTGTTATGTTTTTATCATCCTCTCTTACATTCAAATTATATGACAGAAGCTAAGCGAAGTTTGTATATTATAGTTACCTTAAGTAACGGAAGAGTGGCAAGAAAAATTTTGACGGACAATAGTTGTTCTATCGTATTGTCTTTTCGTCACTGTTTTCTATAGTTTTGTCAGATAGATTTTTAGTTTTTAAAGTTATTTACATTCATTTATTTCATTTTATTTGATGTATATACAGCAGATATTGACAATTAGTATATTCTTTAAAAGAATAAAATTTTAATGATTAAAGATTAATAATTAAAAATCCAACATAGCCCACCCCTGGTTTGGAATCATTCCTTCACGTCAAAGAATGAAATACAATAAAACCAAGTATTTTGCAAGTAGATATTTAACAATCCGTGTTTTAGGTACCTATTTAAAATTATATCCCAAATAAATATAATATGGAAATAATGTTGTAGTTTTCACTTTAATAGCTTTTCAGTTTAGTAAAACTGTATAAATTTTGATAAATGAAATCAAGCTTTTGTTATGTAAATTTTATCTGTTTTCAACACATAAAAACTAAATTATCTCGAATAAGTTTTATAACATATAGGAAATTCTCGGTGTCCTATTTAAGAATTTAATTGCCTACTCCAAATACAAAAACAAAAACTAATGGTTGTGTAAAATACAACACCCATAACCTTTCCGTCATATATTTTCTAGTAGTCATTAAAAAAAACTAAAGTGTTTTACAATCTCCATAAAACGCGCGACTGAAAGTCACCCTATCTGATGCTGATGGGGTCTGAAAACATTATGACAGAAAAAGCTAACTAATTATGTGCAGAACACTTTAATTACAGTTTATTGCCCTTTTTATTGAACTTTTAATTATTTCCTCGTGTTTAGAACCTTCTTTAATTACATATAATGAAAATGGGCAATGTGCCAATGAAATTGAAAAAGAAATATACGTATACCTTTCACAAGAACACACGCAAATTTTAACCCTCTTTCAAATGAGCTATGAAAATATTTTATGTCCCCACGGATAGATGTATGTATGTATGTATGTATATCTTTTTCATGGTTCGTTCTCAGATTTAAAAAAGATTAGCATCCATGATTAATAATCTGTTTGATATAGGTATATGAAGAGCTACCGTTTTAAAGATGACATTTCGTCTTTTCAATTTTAAAGTAATCAAAAATATAATTAATGACTAGGGGACTGTTCGGATTATATTGAGATGCCAGGCGTAAAGTTATTGTAATGTCAAAAATATGTTTTTTAAACCTCACGGGTGTGCTTACAATACGGGATATTTTCTCGAAAAATCCATCTTGTATTGTGTACCTATACGGTTATGTTTCGTTAATACATTGTATGGCTGGTTTGCAAACACGTGTTCAATTTAAATTTAGGTACAACTAAACTAAAGTGTCTTTTTCCTAAAACTATATTAATAGTTTATGTATTCTAATACACTTCAAAGTTATTTCCTACATCATTATTAAAACAAAAAAAATTGTTAGAAGTTAAAGTAAATTGAATAGGTATTGTGAAAACACATGTACGAAATAATGTCGAATTAAAGCAAGCGACCTTCTGTTATCTCTGTATCACTAATAGTTTCTGTAGTCACTTTAACTTCACCTGACCGAAAAAAGTATGATTTTTATTAAAATATTGTGAATTTTCTAAGCTTTTCACCCTTAATAATGACATTTCCAATTCTGTATTCCCATGAAAAAATATCCAGTAACACTGTTTTCAAACCACGCATATATATATATATATATATAGTCGTGGAAAATAGTGGGTAATTCCGCTGTAGAGCAACCGTAGACACGTGTTTCTGACTCCTTGGTCGTCATCAGTACGGTGTAACCAAGGAATAAGGTGGGATAACCTTGGAGATGAAAGCATAAACGGTAGACCATCAGGCGACAGACCTCGATTTGTAGCTTCAGTTGGAAGATCCTCGGTTTTGAGGACAACAACCAACATCGCCACGAGGAAGACATTGTCAACCTGCGTGCCAACCGACCCTGGAAAGTTAATCAATGGAAATAGTGCGGATTAATAAAATAGTCATGGAAAATAGTGGGTAATTCCGCTGTAGAGCAACCGTAGACACGTGTTTCTGACTCCTTGGTCGTCATCAGTACGGTGTAGCCAATATATATATACATATATATATAAAATAAAATAATGTGGATACATGAAATAACAAGAAAGAGAATAATAACGGGTAAATTCCGCTGTAGGGCAACCGTAGACACGTGTTTCTGACTATTGGTCGTCATCAGTACGGTGTAGCCATGGAATAAGGTGGGATAACCTTGGAGATGTAAGCTATACGGAAGAACATCAGGTGAAAGACTCCCATTTGTAGCTTCAGCTAGAAGAATCTCAAATTTGAAGACAACAACTAACGCCACCACGAGGAAGACTTATGTCAACCTGCGTGCCATCCGAGACCCAGGAAAGATAAATAAAAAAAAAGGAAATAACGCGGATACATGAAATAACAAGAAAGAGAATAATAACGGGTAAATTCCGCTGTAGAGCAACCGTAGACACGTGTTTCTGACTATTGGTCGTCATCAGTACGGTGTAGCCAAAGAATAAGGTGGGATAACCTTGGAGATGTAAGCTATACGGAAGACCATCAGGTGACAGACTCCTATTTGTAGCTTTAGCTAGAAGATCCTCAAATTTGAAGACAACAATATATGACATATTATCCGGACCTTAGGAAATTGTACCTGCAATCCATGATAGATTTATTTTATGAAGAGGACCAGTCCTAGACGGAAACAGAAAATCGTAAAGTAAAATTATAAACATTTAAAAGGAAATCATTTGATAATAGTCAATATCAAACGTTTATTGCTTATGTATTTTCTATCAAATGCATGTCTTAGGTAAACCTAAACCATTTGATGGGACTGCATAAGAAACACCGGTTGTCCTATGCTTATTTGTTTACATTTTAATTTATACATGACTGATTTTACATTCTATTTTGTCATAAGATTAATAACTCTACTCGTAATTCTTTTAATTACATAGTTGCATCGTTATTATTTACACAATAATATTAATTGAACAGTTTATGGTACACATAGACCTTTTAATGGAACTGCATAAGTAATACCGATTGTCATATGCTTATTGTTTACATTTTCATTCTCACATATTTGATTTACATTCTATATTTGTCAATGTTTTCTAATTGACAACCAGTTGTCATGTTGTTATTACTTTTGCTCATCATTATGCCACTACTACCAAGATGATATTCATCTTTTCAATACATATATATATAAATAATCAGATGTGGAAATAGGGCGGATTAATAAATTAGTCTTGGAAAATAGTGGGTAATTCCGCTGTAGAGCAACTGTAGACATGTGTTTCTGACTCATTGGTCGTCATCAGTACGGTGTAGCCAAGGAATAAGGTGGGATAACCTTGGAGATGTAAGCATAAACGGTGGACCATCAGGCGACAGACCGGCATTTGTAGCTTCAGTTGGAAGTTCCTCGGTTTTGAGGACAACAACCAACATCGCCACAAGGAAGACATTGTCAACATGCGTGCCAACCGACCCTGGAAAGTTAATAGTACGCTGTAGCCAAGGAATAAGGTTCCCACCTTTGAGATACCAATTAGTCAGAAACACATGTCTACGGTTGCTCTACAGCGGATTATAGCCAATATTTTTCTTTTTCTGATGTTTTATGTATCCGCGATAATTCCTCTTTCTTTGATATATATATGTATATATATATATATATATATAAATAATTCTAAATTTTCTTGACCTTAATTCACATATTCATGGGCATATATATATATATATATATAATTAAATTTCTTGGACGATTTAGAGGTCATACTAATTTCAAATTAATTTAAAATTGGTTTAATTGTTAATTAGGTAATTTCTAATTTTTAAAAATTACCCATCGGTCCAGGAATCGAACCCGATATCTCCCGATTACCAGTCAGGTGCGTTATCCACTACGCTACCGAGGGTCCGGTCTCGACTCCTTTAAATTGTACTGATACACATATACATAACAAGTAACAGATGGAAAGTTTTGCTGGTATACCAGCGAATATATATACAGCACATGGACGTCTCGGTGCTTATATACGCTGGTATACCAGCAATACTTTCCATCTGTTACTTGTTATATGTATATGTATATATATATATCAGTACAATTTAAAGGAGTCGAGACCGGACCCACGGTAGCGTAGTGGATAACGCACCTGACTGGTAATCGGGAGATTCCAGTTTCGATTCCTGGACCGATGGGTAATTTTTAAAAATATTAGAAATTACCTAATTAACAATTAAACTAATTTTAAATTAATTTGAAATTAGTATGACCTCTAAATCGTCCAAGAAATTTAATTATATGTATATATATATATATATATATATATGTTGTCACTGGATTCCGGGTTTTCGTCCGCGTTTCCACTGCTTGGTCTTTGGAAAGACCGATGCTGGTTTCTTGACGACGTTTCGGCAAAATCACACTTGCCATCTTCAGGTCTGCGATAACTGTCTGCTTCTGCTTCTTGTTATTCGTAAACTGACGTTTTCGGGATTCGGATGGTGGTTATATACTTCGTTAGCGTTTCGGTTGGTTGCCCTTGGACGAGTGTGTGCATGGTTCCGTGTCGTTGGGCTCGTGTTTGGAGTGTGACGGCTGGTTTGCGATGTAGAAGTATTAGTTTGGTGTTCTTTGTTGGTATCTGTTCTTGTTAGTGCTGGTTTCCATGCTGTTGGTAACCTCTGGGTATCATCTCGTGAATTCAGATTGTTCGGATGTTTTTCAATTTCGATGGCTTCCCTGATGATTCTGGTTTTAGTATGTTCGATGTTCGCTAATAGCTTGGTGTTACTGAAGTCTATCGTGTGGGATGTTTCTTTTACATGTTGAGCCAGGGATGAAGTTTTCTCGTCTTTTCTTACGGAATTTTTGTGTTCGTCTCTTCTTGCGTTTACCCTTCTGTTCGTTTGTCCAATGTAAGTTTTTTCACAGTTGAGGCACGTTTCGTGATCTGGACACATGGAAAGGACCAACTCGACATCTTCCTGGAACATTTAAACAAAACCCATCCAAAAATAAAATTTACGATGGAAATAGAAGCGAACAACGAATTACCATTCCTCGACGTTTTGGTCAAGAAGAAAGAAAATGGGAACTTAAGTCACACGGTATACCGAAAATCAACCCATACAGACAGATATCTGAACGCTCAGTCTCACCACCACCCAGCTCAGTTACAATCAGTAGTGAAAACCCTAGTGACAAGATCGCAGAGATTAGCAGACGAAGATAACATCACCCAAGAAATGGACAAACTCCACAAGGCACTCCAGCAGAATGGTTTCAGTGAATCTGCTATCAAAAGGGCATCCAAGCCGAAACCAACAACACCACAAGAGGAAAAAAAAACACCAACTGCCAAAACCTACTTACCCTATGTGAAAGGCACCACCGATAGAATATCCAAAATCCTACGAAGACACAACATTGAAACAACATTCAAAGCAGACAGAAAAATCAGTACAGTCCTTCGAAACCCTAAAACAAAAATACCTTTAGAAAACCAAGGAGTTTATGAAATTCCGTGCCTCAACTGTGAAAAAACTTACATTGGACAAACGAACAGAAGGGTAAACGCAAGAAGAGACGAACACAAAAATTCCGTAAGAAAAGACGAGAAAACTTCATCCCTGGCTCAACATGTAAAAGAAACATCCCACACGATAGACTTCAGTAACACCAAGCTATTAGCGAACATCGAACATACTAAAACCAGAATCATCAGGGAAGCCATCGAAATTGAAAAACATCCGAACAATCTGAATTCACGAGATGATACCCAGAGGTTACCAACAGCATGGAAACCAGCACTAACAAGAACAGATACCAACAAAGAACACCAAACTAATACTTCTACATCGCAAACCAGCCGTCACACTCCAAACACGAGCCCAACGACACGGAACCATGCACACACTCGTCCAAGGGCAACCAACCGAAACGCTAACGAAGTATATAACCACCATCCGAATCCCGAAAACGTCAGTTTACGAATAACAAGAAGCAGAAGCAGACAGTTATCGCAGACCTGAAGATGGCAAGTGTGATTTTGCCGAAACGTCGTCAAGAAACCAGCATCGGTCTTTCCAAAGACCAAGCAGTGGAAACGCGGAAGAAAACCCGGAATCCAGTGACAACACATACTACTACCCGCGGAAACCTGAAAGAGAACATATATATATATATATATAATTATTAATAATGTTTTTCTTGGATGCGGCTTTAAGGGTAATAAAAATTAAAATTGACGTTTCGACATTCTTTTATTGTCTTCATCAGAAATTGATCACAGAAAAATCATCTGGAAATAACACTTACTGTACTTTTATAACATTCACAAATTTTAATTAATTCTAACACATTAAAATTGTATATCTGACATTACTAACAATTTAAAAATGTACCTCTTACATACCTGACTGTGACAAAAGTTTATTTCTTGTAATCAAAAATTTAATTCGTTTCATTTTAATTATATTATTCTATATAATTCAATGGATTTAAATGTAAATCTTCGGAGCGTGTCAGATTCTCAAAGCGAACACATGTTTATATTAAAAACTAACGATTCCACACAACAACTTATTTATGTGTATTCAAGCTGTTTCTTATGCTATTGATATTTGATAAATTTTAAAAATATATATGTGGGACTTGGGAATAGTACTATTGCTATCGAATAAGTGGAAAATATATTTTAGATAGATTATTTATTTCGTTTCTGTCATTAACTGCAAGATCTTCATGTTTTTTGATTTCAATTAATTCTAAAATTTCTCGTGATTTTGTGTTTTTTTCAACATGTAAGATTTTAGTTTTTTCAAAGTCAAATGTATGTGACATCTTGTTACTATGTTTTTTTAATGCAGTGGCATTATTGGCGTATTTGTGGCCCTTTAATCTTTCATGAAGATGTTGCATGGTCTGACCTACATAAACTTTATTGCATGATTTACACGGAATACTGTAGACCACGTGGGTCATTTTGTTTTTGTCAATTTTATCTTTAAGTTTGGTGTTAATGAATTGTAAATTGTTGTAGTTTTTGTGAGCTATTGTAATGTTGTATTTTAAAAACATTTTTTGAATTTTTTCGGACAAATTGGGAACATATGGTAAAGTTAAATATTTTTTACAATTATTATTGTTTTGTTGTTCGGTGGATGTGTTTGTGAGTCCATCTTTTTGTTGCCGTGTATTGTTATTGTGTTTATAAAGTCTTTGTTTGATAATTTTTTCCACAAAATATATATATATATATATATATAGATGTATATAGTAGAAAAAGCTTCTTACTACTCAAGGTAGAATTACGGGTAGAGGTAAATTGAATAAAAACACACTTCTACGCAAAGTGACGTTTCGACTGAATATCTCAGTCTTCATCAGACCTATTTATTAAAAACTCAAAAAAAAAACAATTTTAGGAGAAAACCCAGACTAACTAAGTACAATGTGTCAAAATGATACTTACACTAACATAATTATTTGTATGTACATCACGAGAGAACGAAACTGACATGAAACACATTAAAAACTTGTTTTCAGAAATAAGAAAGGGACACGTATATTTAAAATTAGTGTATATAAATAAATAACTTGTATATTACATTTTAATTTAAAATTTCCCAAAGTATGGAATCAAATATTCTATGTATTTGTTAGTCTTAATAAAATATAAATGTCTTTAGAAATTTTATTGGTATTATTTAAGTGAAAAAGAAAAGGATAAAGAAATCATTCCATTGGTATTTTTCTATGAGAAAAACAAAAACACATGACACGGCTCTAAAATAACATGAAGCAGGTCCGGACTCCGCGTACCTTATAGATATATCCCTAAGAAGAATTCCTATTTCATCCTAGTTTTAATTCTTTGTGTAATCTGGGGAATTAGAGCAGAATATATATTGCTGTAATTGCTGCAATCATTTCTGTTATTAATATTTGGTTTTATTGTCTTAATCGCCAGGGTTTCTAGGAATAGTCTTTTGACTAAGTTGCTCTCTCTGAATAACACCTGTATATTGTCAAATATTATATCGTGATTAGTGCTATTCAAATGCGCAGCCAAAGTGCACCTTTCAGGGTGTCTTCTGATGTCACTAGCATGCAATGTGTTTCTTTCCTTTAGGCGCTGTTTAGTCTGCCCTATAAAGTACTGGTTACAAGCACATTTTAGTAAGTATACCACATTATTATTCATCAAGATACTCAGCCGATCCTTCAAGTGCGTATGTAGCCCGCCCACCGTATTTGCCACCGTGTAAGTGATGGGAACAATATCTTTAAACAACATCTTTATTCTGTTCGTAAGGCCAGGTATGTATTGGATACTCTTGTATTTTATTATGGAATTATATTTGCCAGAATTAGAATTCACCGACACTTTAAGTGTAGTTGCTGTTGGCTTTGCGACAGAGAACTCAGTTGAAAAAAAGGATCTTGTTAATTGTGTACCTGGAGTAATTGTTTTGCAATAAAATATCTCGTAAACATTTCAAATCTTCTATCTGGTAATCCACATGTGATATTTTGACTATCCTGTCGTTTATCATTTTAGGAGATTTATTTTGTACTTCTTGGGACAGTTTGACAAGTAATTTGTGAAACGATTAGAATTTGAAGGTTATTTTAGGGACAAAAGTAATGTCACAGTCTGCATGCATCGCAAGGAATATAACGATAAAATGTTGGAATTGCTGCGTGATCATACGGTATACAAATTACTAAAGAGGGATCCCACATGTGCTTATGAGAGAAAAACTACCAGCATAATTAAAAATCTTAAAACTAAGGGTTACATTGATGACAACATGTACAAAACACTCATCAAACACAATTCTGCCCCACCACGCATGTATGGGATCCCTAAAATATATAAGGAGGGTTGTCCGCTTCGTCCCATTGTTTCGTGCGTCCAGGGTACTCCACATATCTATCCAAATTCATTGCCAATATTTTAAACAAGTCCCGACTACAATAAGTATAAAATAAAAGACTCTTTCACGTTTGCTGAAATGGCAAATAACATGAGAGTGTCAGAGGAAAATATGTTGGTGTCTTTTGATGTCACTAGCCTGTTTACTAACATTCCCACTGACTTGGTCATAACATTAATATCAGATCATTGGGATCTCATAGCACCTAACACCGCTATCCCAAAGACAGAATTTCTTTCAGTGCTCAGCTGGATTTTTGAGAGCTCGTTCTTTGTTTTTGACAATAACTTTTACGTACAAATTAGGGGTACAACGATGGGTCTTTCCTTGTCACCCAGCATAGCAGACTTAGTAATGAACATGATAATAAATCACGTGATGCTGAAGCTTAATTTAGAGCGGGTACAGGAAAGCAAGACCAGATATTCTGCTTGCGTCAACTAACATCTAAGACTCTGAGGTACAACAAAAATCTCTGTATGTGCTTTGTGAATTTGAAGAAAGCTTTCGACAGTGTCCCCAGGGATATGATATGGGCCGTACTACGGAAAAGAGTAGTGGAACAAAACTTAATAAATGCAATTGGAACATTTTATAATAAATGCAGAAATGTTGTGAGAACTGTTAATATCACGTCGCAGGAGATTTATACCAATAAAGGGAGGGGTAAGGCAGGGTGGGATACTTAGTCCGCTATTATTTATAATAGTCATGGATGAATTATCACACAGCGTTCAAAATAAATTGAAAGGAATACAAGTAGGGGTGAAAAAATTAGAGCCAGTGATAATAAGAGAACTCATGTATGCTAATGACATGGTGATAATGGCGGAAAATGAGGACACATTGCAGAAATTGATAAACGAGTGGAATAAAGTTTTCAAAGAAATCGGATTAAATGTGAATGTTAATAAAACGGAGGTAATGATTGTATCAAAAATTAAAATACAATTAAATATCAATATCGATAGAAATAGGTTAAAAAAAAGTAGATTTGTTTCAATACCTGGGATAAAAAATTAGCTGTGAAGACAGGTTATAGTACGAAATTAATAGCCGTATAAGTAGTGGTTCAAGGGCTTATTACACATTAAGGAAATCCAATTTCGGGAAGAAGGAGATTTCAGAGGAAACAAAAGTTTTTAAGCCCGTAATAGTTCCCATTCTGACGTACGGAAGAGAGGCATAGATACTTACCGAGCAGCTTAAAGGCAAATTACAGGCACTTGAAATGAGGGTACTCAGAAGAATAGAAGGTTTGACGCGTGCGAACTGTATCAGAAACGAAGAAATTAGAAGACATTTATCACTGAGGTCAGTTAATGAAACAATAGAAAATAGTCAGTTGCGCTGGTTCGGCCACTTAGTACGTATGCCTAGAAACAGAATAGTTAAGAAGGTGTAGGAAATGTGTGTTTGCGGGAACAGATCGCGAGGGCGCTCGAAAGCAACTTGGAATGAAAGTGTAGCTAGAACTTTAAGTGCTAAAGGAAGAAATGGAGGAAAGTGCATGGACGAGAGGAGTCATCTGCAAGACTCCGGGCGTCGACACCCTAGGAGTTCAAGAAGTGAAGATCAAGTAAGTAAGTAGTAAGAGTTAACAGTATTAGATTGATTACTTATATATTTTGGAAATTATAATATTATAAAATGTCCATTTACAAATTTAATTTCTTATATAGATCGGAATCCTGTTTTTATAATATTTCATCAAATTCAATTTGTCACTTATTGAAGTGCGGCTGTATACGAACATCAACACATATTATTTTTAAATTAATTAAGCGTGTTATATAAATTGTTCGGAATGTATGTACCTCTAATATTCTGTAAGTGTACTTACTTGTAAAACCATTCAAATCAATTTTTAAAAACAACAATTATCTTGCTCATCATAATAACGTCATATTTTATTGTTTTCTTTCTTCGTGGTCGATGTTTGAAAGAGCATAATAAATCCTAATCGAACGGGAAATTGAGAAAGGAATCGTTAATTGTGTTTATTTATACGAGAGTTGATTAATAACTGGAATTAACCTCGAGCACGGAGGTCAAAGTTGAATCATTTTTCTTCATAATCTCTCCCCTATATTCTAGCTGTGTATCTCCATATATCTCTTAAATCAAAAAATGACTTGGCGTATTTTTAATGGAATTATTATTTTTTCATTAATTTCCAAACCCACATATAATATACGGAATTTGTTCTCTTAGCAATATCTTCTTAGAAATTATTATGCATGAATTTAATTCTTTCTTAGTTTTTAACTTACTGTTAAACTTATTTATGTGGTCTAATATTATTTGGATTTTATGTTACATTATCGTAAATATAATATTTCAAGTAGTATTTATCTGGATTATGCCAGCATACCGGGACATTAGTAATGTGTATATATAAATAAAAAACTGTTTTGAATACTTACAAATATGAACTATAATGTGGACAATATTACTAAAATACATACACTAACATCAACACGTACATCTCTGAAATGTAAACTAAACAAAACTACCATGTAAATTTTAAAATAAGTATCTGATAAACACGTTCAAAAAAAAGTTTTTTTTTTTTTTTTTTGGTAAAAATCCACACTTAAAACAACAAGCACAAAAGAAACATCACACATAAGGAATGTTAAATGGTAAACTGGTACATAGGTAATAGTTATGTGTCTAATGTACACAGAGTTTGTTACGTGTACAGTGCAAATCTGTGTGAACATGTCATTAGGTTTTGTTCGAAAGCGCACTAATATCACAAATATATATCCAGTTGGCACATGATTAACAAATTTTTGTAGCCCAAAAATGATTACAAACACCAGGCTACGCTACCGTCGCCCGGAAACTACCACCAGAGGCGCAGAATATTTGAGAAATTTATATAATCTGCAGTTTAGTTGTAATTCAAGAGATTGAAACCTACAATTGGTATTCTAGTTAACGACAGATGACGCTCTTAAAAAATAATTATTTTATGTAATTTATTTCGGTACTGAATGAAGTTTACATATATTTTTTTCTATTATTTGAAAATATTAAAATTATCTAATAATTGACAAACAATTTTTCTAAATAAGGGATTCAAAATTTCATAATTCCTGCCCATGTGATCATAAGACTTAAAGTCTATAGTGGCTTGCAATCATTTCTTCACAAAAAACTGTTACATCAACTAGGCACACAAATGTACTCTTGTTCGCACTTTTTTCTATTTATTGACTATAAATTCCAAGAGCTTCTTCTTTGAGTAAGATTAATGTTTGGGGGAATATTATTATATAAATGCAAGGTAAGAGGAGGATTGATTTTAGGGAACAAACTAGAAAATATCCTAATGTAAACATTTACATAGAGCACAAATAATATACAGGCTGGCGCACCACATGCCTTATACTGCGATCTTACCAAAGCCTTTGACTGTGTTCAACACTGCCGCCTTCTGCATAAGCTTAACAGTTATGGAGTTCGGGGAAGGGCAGCTGAATGGATCTCTTCATATCTGAAGGATCGAACACAGTGTATTAAATTACAACATTCGCACTCTAACAATGTGAAAAGCAGTTTTTATTCAACTGAGCTATCTGTCAATATTGGTGTTCCTCAAGGATCCATATTAAATCCAATACTTTTCATCCTCTACATTAATGATTTGGGGTCTTTCCTTGTACAAGGCGTACCTATTATATATGCAGACGACACAACCATCTTGTCATCAAGTTCCTCACTTACAGACATAATAGATGCCACCGGGTCCATTATTCAGAATCTAAATAACTGGTTTAATGCGAACAAATTATGTCTAAACATTGATAAATCAAATTATACCATATTTCATCCCAGACAACGCGAAATTACTAATATTCCTCCTCAAATAAGAAATGTCACTCACAAGGATACAGTCAAATTCTTAGGTCTCTGGGTAAATAATACTTTAGACTGGTCCTTTCACTGTGATGAACTTGCCAATAAAATAGCTTCGATTACCTTTTTCGGTCGCTGCGTAATCAGGTCTCTGTATATATTTTACTTAATGTGTACTTTGCAGAAATTCAGTCTCGCCTATCGTATGGGATTATCTTTTGGGGACTTTCACCAGCTGCAGAGAGAGTATTTCTTGCACAAAAAAGACTGATTAGAGCCATAACTGGTATCTGTCCCATTGATTCATGTAAACCACATTTCAGAAAGCACAGAATTTGAACACAGCCTTCATTATTTATTTTAGAGAGTGTTTGTTATATACACAATAATAAAAACAAGTACAGTACCGTAGGATCTGCTCATTCAAATTGTACAAGGTATAAGGACGATTTACGTCTTCCTAACTTTCTTATGAAATTAACATCATCCTCAGTTGATTGGGAGGGAGTCAAGTACTATAATCATATACCTACCTGGAGATATAAGAAATTCTAATAAAAAAGCGTTTAGGAACAAAATCAAAGTCAGAGACTTCCTAAATATCACAGAAAATACTTACATATAACATAAATATATTAGTGCATTAGATATTTTAGCTGGGACTTTCTGTTTAATACCCCCGCTTCTTTTCTCTCCATTGCCTGCATGATTATTTCTTTATATTATTATTTCTGTATTCTCTTACATTGACGTATTCTATACATATTTTTATATATGTTAATAGAATAAAGACATTATTATTATTATTTATTATTTATTATTTCCGTCGATTTATATACGAAAAGTGGCAAAATGCTTTAACAATTTGCCATTTTAGGGACACGTTTTAAAATTATTTTGAAATATAAAGAGTGATTCAATAAAATGTTGCGAACCAAAGTTATGAACATTTAAATTGAACACTTGTATATTATGGCATATTGTGATACTGTAGGCTAAATGAAGGCTACTTACTGTTATATTACCTATACCTAACTCAACCTATTTTCGAGATATTTAACTATTATTGAAAATGTAGATTAAAATTTAAGAGGCATTTCTGTCTTACATATTTGAGCGAATTATTTTAAATTGTATTGATTGTTTACTCAAAGCATCAGACTTTAAGATAAGTTAAAGTTGAAATCTAAAAATTATACATGGTGTTTAAAAACAAAATTTTTGTTTTGACTAACATTAAAGACAAATAACTTTCATATTTTAAATTGAACGTATTTATTACCGTATTTAGATTGTAATTTTAATTATTTTTAAAACTGCATTAAGGCTTCCTATAACTATCTCTTACAGATTTTTAGTAATTAAGAATTTTCAATTAAACACAAATTTCTTGCAATTTATTTTTCAAAAGTAGGCTTTAACGAGGTTATTATTGCTTCAAACAGATACATTATTTATTATTATTACTAAAAAACTATATTAGTAATTTAGGATTTTCAATTTCAAACACTAGTTTCTTGCATTCATTTTTGAAAAGGCTAATATTTATTAACCTAACGGTTTGATTGGTTTTGTTTCACAATAATTGAAAAGCATCGTAACTAAGTAAAGAACAATAAACATACTTTATTAAGCAAATAACAAACTTAAGTAGTAAAATAATACTAATGTTTTAACAAGTGCTCCAAATGATGCCTTTCTGTTTCAATACATAAACGAATTTTCTCTTGAAAGGACTGTTTAACTCTTGTTCAAATGCTTGGTGTTAAAGAACGAAACGCTATTCTTATTCTTTCTCTCATATCATCTGGTGAGCTTGGTGGTGTATCATAGACAATATTTTTGAAATATCCCCATAAAAAAACGGGAGTCGTGAGGTCTGGAGAATTTGCTGGGCAATTGAGTGGACCACCGCGTCCTATCCACCTATTGGGATATTGCCTATCCAATTCATTTCTAACATTTACTTGAAATCCAAGAAATTTTCATCTTTACTAAACCTCCCTAGAACCCCTGAAGACAAAATACGAGTTGACGATCGCAATCTACTTCCAAAAGTGCTTGGTGTAATTGAATACAATACGGGAAAAAGTTGTGCCTTTTTATAATTCTTTCGACGCTCTGTCTGCTTATTCCACTGGTTTCACTTATTTTTCGCTGACTTGTATGCGGATTTTATACAAGAGAGTCGATAACAACAAATTCATTTTCTTCATTTCCCATAATTGGTCTTTGCCGTTCTGGTTTCTGATAACACTTGCAATAAACTTTCTAATGACTTCCTGTCAGGATGACGCGTGCTAGGATATTTGTGAGCATAAACTCTTGATGCTAGCAAGCAATTTTCGTCAAACTCTCCAATTACTAAAATCACATCCACCTTTTCCCTTTGAGTGTTGGTTCTTATTTTAAATAATTAAAATTATTGAAACGAGGTCGAACAGCGATGACGTCTTAATATGTACTGTCACTGTCAAATAATTTATCTATAATAGTTCAAGTAATAATAACACCGCCTACTTTTGAAAAATAAATTGCGAGGAATTTGAAATTGAAAATCCTAAATCACTAAAAAACTAAAAATTCTTATAGCTGCGACCATTAAAAACTTGAACAGCGAATTTTACACTCCTTTTTTTGAAACGATCTGGGTGGTATATGCGAATTTGCTATTTTTGTTAGTGCTCTGCTCTTCTTGTTTCTGATCAATATTATAGGTCCCCTTTATGTTACTGAAAGAAATAATTTTATTATCCAAGACATAACCGCTATTTAATAAATTATTTCGAAAACTTTTAAATAAATGACGTGCAAATCTTTCACCGGCACTTCGACACACTCAGTAAAAGGGATATTGCCTCATTTTCATATAACAAAAATTCTACGATATGCATGTCTATAAAGCTACTAAGTTGATGTGAACATTTTTTGTAATAATCTGCTAAATAGGTAACGGAATAACATTATTATGTTTCAGTGAAAGGACAATCACTACAGATTCAGAATAATCTAAGAAATTATGATTATGATCGACGGACTTCAATGAAATTATTCCGGGGTCTTTTTATGTTTCATTCAAAGCGAGGTGTAGATGATAATACCATTATGCAATTTATAGGGCAACGTATGAAAATGATTCTTTATATTCTAGTACTGGGATTTATTTTATATTCAATTTTCTTATGGCATGTAACATACACGTACATTGAACATAAGGCGAAATGTTTTATTGTAAACTGATTCAGCGTTAAAAGTAAAATGACGATCCTCATAACCAGAGAGCGGATACGAAAGGTTGATGACTCATCGCCCATGGGCGCAAATACCTTACAAAATATCTTATTATTTGTTCATTTTCTCTTCTGTAAGACTTGTTCTCTTTGAATTAAGTACATCCTTGTAGATAGAAAACGTCCTTTCTACATCGCAACTGGTTATAGGTGCGTACTGGAAATATTTTTTTATTTCAGCGTATTTAGCAATCAGATTTTGTGTCGTTGACCATACACAATTGCCGCAATGTTATTAATTCTGGATTTCTATTAAAAACTGCGTCTCAACTTTTGCCGAAGGCCACATCCGAAGTCACTTGGGATACTTTTGAAATCCGTACTTTTATGTACAACATGAGCATGCGTTGAGCAGACGGCTTAAGACTTAAGGAACAAGTGATCATGCATTTGAAACTTTGAATTTCATGAATCTGTCAAAAATACTGTACGTCAGTGCAAAAGCAAACATTCAACAATTAATATCATTACAAAAATAACTATAGATGAGTTCATACCATAAATGAACTGGACAACTCACACATATTCTAGAATTGACTCATTAATTTCAAGTAAGTGTTAATTAAATACTTATTATGTTCATATACATGTTATATTTCAGATATATCAAACGTAAAGAAACCGAAAATGAAAAGTGTGAACACATAGATGTTAAAACTAACATCAAGCAGTAAATAATTACTGTGGCTTACATATATACCTTTATACGTAAAACGTATATGTATATATGCATGTGTTTGAGATACACACATACATTAAATGCCATTGCCGATAATCGAACGCACAGACACCGGTGTTTCGACCTATGAGGTCTCATCAGTGTACGTAGAGATTCTCGACAATAGCTTCAAGACTTAAATCGCTGCCTATGTCATTTTCGCATGTTAAATGTACTGAGAGTATCACAGCGACATCTAACACCCAAAAGATGACACGGAAAAAAGCGATGGCTTCTGACAGCATGTTCTGCTATACAGAGGCCTGTATGTTAATAGTGTATCTCGTGTAAGAGAGCCTTATGTGGCGTCACCAATCAAAACGAAAATGAAAAGTGTGAACACATGGATGTTAAAACTAACATCAAGCAGTAAATAATTATAAATAATATAATAATATATAAGTCACAGTAATTTACATTTCCAAGACTAGTTGCTTGAGTTTACCTCCTCAACGTTTGTAGCAGTAATACGAATGATTTATCTGTATAAGTTCTTTATTGATTTTTAATATAGAAACTAATAAGCAAAACCTTTTCTGCAAGTTCTTAAGGACATTTTGATAAAAGATAAAAGGTTTGATTCATTCTTGCTCTCTGATACAAATAGTTAATAATAAATAGACTTGATTCACAATTTTCATGTTGATATAGCACATTCATTAAAATGTGCAATAATTATATATTTATAACGCCAATCTTCCTCAAAACGCTCAGAACAAAGTCTATGCTTTCATTTGTAAATTGGGCCTGTATCTTTGTCCATAGAGTCTTCTAATTTTTTTTGTAAAACTAGAATGAACAGATTTGAATGTTAAGAGATTTGTATTCATCAAATTATAGATGTATGCACCTACTTGTGTTTATAACTTTACTCTGCTGTTTCCAATTGCCGTGCACTCGTATTGCTGCTTCGACTGGTAGAATGAAAAGCGGCACATCCATTTATTTTAACGAAAGTAGTAAATGAAACACAAAACAGCTAAATCCCTAGTTAGGATTAATACAGTTCTTCTAACCTCAATTGTCATGATGTCATAATCAAATTGTCTACTAAATTTTAAGCTATATGTTCCATGTTTTGGCGGGATATTTATTCTGAGACAGGGTACACCAAGAAGATATTTATTTTTTAAATACATTTGTATATTTCGTAAAGAATTTTAGTATATTATATATATATATATACAGGGTGAGTCATCTCCGCGGCTAAGGCCGATTATGCCTTTATGAGTAAAGATATTCCGAAGCGGTTTTTTCTTGTGATAGCTGCTTATTAGGAGCACATTTTAAAAATATTTTATATTATACAGAGTGTCCCATAACTTGATGGCTGACCATAGTTATAGTTTTTTAAATAGAACTCCCCATACATTATTGCATTTTAGTATTCCTTGTATAATTTTTAGTCAAAAAGTAATAAGATAGTATAGACCTAAAATCTAAAGTTTTTGACTTTTTCCCATTTTTCTGAAAAATTTAATTTTTGTATAAAATTATATTTCTCGAAAACGACGTATTAGATACACAATTTTTTTTTGCAGTATTGTTTACAATAAGAGGTCCTAATAGAAGCGTGTTTTATTTTTTTACAGTTACTAACTGCATGTGCAGAAAATTGGATTAAAATTACATGACTCGTTTTTGTATAAAAGTAATTTTTTTTTAAATAGAACACCCTATATATCAGTTCATTTTTGAATTGTTTATTAGATTTCATGTCAGAAGCATATAAGACGTTAATACTTTAAAAGTGACTATTACTGAGCTACTGTCGTTTTTTGATATAATTTTGTTAGTTTTTGTATAAAAGTCAATTTTTTCAAAGGGAACAGCCTGTATATCAGTTCATTTTTGAATTTCTTATTAAATTTCACATCAAAAACATGTAAGACGTTAATACTTTAAAAGTAACTATTACTGAGCTATTGTCGCTTTTTGATATAATTTTGTCAGTATATTAATTAAAACCATAAATCTGACAAAATTATATCAAAAAGCGACAATAGCTCAGTAGTAGTCACTTTTAAAGTATTAACGTCTTACATATTTTTGATGTGAAATTTAATAAGGAATTCAAAAATGAACTGATATACAGGATGTTCCATTTAAAAAAAAATGACATACAAAAACGTGTCATGTAATTTTAATCTAGTTTTCTGCACATGCAGTTAGTAACTGTAAAAAAATAAAACATGCTTCTAGTAGGACCTCTTATTGTAAACAATACTGCAAAAAATTTTGTCAATATAATATGTCGTTTTCGAGAAATATAATTTTATACAAACATTGAATTTTTCAGAAAAATGGGAATATGTCGAAAACTTGTATATAGCGTGTTCCATTTAAAAAACTAAATATAGTTACCCACCAAGTTATGGAACACTCTGTATAATACGAAATATTTTTAAAATGTGCTCCTAGTGAGCCGGTATCTCAAGAAAAAAACCGCTTCTAAATATCTCATAAAGGCATAATCGGCCTTACCCGCGGAGATGACTCACCCTGTATATATATTATATATTATATATAGGGTCCCAGCTAAGACTTTCGGGTCATATATCTCAATTATTATTGAACGATTTTTTTTGAAATTTAAAATGTAGATATTTTATTGAATGAGGATTGTTCTGTTACTTTTGAAATTAGTGAAAGTTAAAAAATGTAATTTTCACTCAACGCTCTTTTTTTTTCGAATTCCACGAGAATATCTAAAGTATCTATGGGTGTTCTGTGAGTTTAATTATTTGCACACTGTAAAGACATTAACAATAAGATTCACTAAAAACTGGAAAGTCTGAAACCAGTATCTTGCATTTAATAAAGTATGCTACCTTTAACTCGCCTGAATAACAGGAAATAAAAGCTAGTTGAATTCACGTTTTAAAGACTATGACTGTTTCAGTATAGCGCAACGGTTCTTCACTTAATAAATTGTCTATATTCCAAATTTTATAAAAATTCGTTCAATAATAATGAAGATATATGACCCGAAAGTCTAGATAGGTATTAGGCAACTAATTCAGTTCAAGTTAGTAATATTAATAAAAGTATCATATATTATGTACGATTTGCTTTTCTTTTGAGTGTAGAAAAGAAAAAAAAATCTTATACGTATGAGCGTTTCAAATTATACAAAATTGTTCTAAATTTTTTTAAATAGTGTGATCTTCTTAGATAAATAAGGCAAATTTTAAGAATTTTTTCATATAAAACTTATTCATAAACCTATTATAAGTACCGCTCAGCATATTTAACTTGAGCGGTGAAGATCATATGCGCGAAGGACAAGGGAGAGAGTGGTAGTAGCGGGGTGTGCACACATGCATGTGTTACAGCTGTATCCATCTCTATCGTGCATTCTCTCTCTTTTTGATCTGCGCCGACGCGACGACCGCTGAACTTATATGTGGTTGGCTGTACTTCTATTCTCTTAATAAATCTCTATAGAAGGCATACTTTGCGAGATATTCGAAAGTCCTACTCGCTAAGAGTAAAAGTGTTACTTCCGGTCCGAATTTTGAAATTTCATGTATACAAAAAATATTCCAAATCCAAATCTAAATACTTCGGTAATCTTGATAAATATATATAGGAATGCATAATTTACGACATATTTGCAAAAAATCGCTATTCGATAGAAGTAAAAGTGTTACTTCCAGTCAGAATTTTTAAATTTTTTTTATACAAAAGGTATTGAAGATTAAGTTCTAAATACTTTTGTACTCGTCATGTACCTGTATAAGAACTATGACTTGCGAAATATTGGCAAAAAACTGAGTTTTGATAAGAGTAAAAACCTACTTCCAGTAGGAATTTGTTTGACTGTATATTGTAGATTTACTAAAAAGCCATTGATATCCTAGTGGGGTTTTAATCGTCAATGGTAAATATACCTTACCTAACTATTAAAGATTGAAAATATTGTTGCTCAATTGGCAATACTTCTGAAATTTTATATTGACTTGCCTAACTTTAAACGTCAGATAAATCATATACCAACAGACAATAACGGTAGTCTTTAATTGACTTACGAATTGTAATTTAAAACCAGAATTGTGCCTAAATGTTTAATTTACAAAATCTCCATCATAAGAGCGTCCATGTGTATAATTCTTTGTAGTTACTTGTAATGTTAACATAATTCTCGCAAAAACATTTTTCTGGATGTCGCTTAGCGACCGAAAGGAAATATATTGGGATGCTATTTTATTACTTTATAGAACTGACTGTTAAACTTTCTAAGGAAATGATGTGTATACATAATATAGAATTGACTTATATAATCGTTCGATATTGTAGCGCGCATCAGAATTTGGAAACTAAATGGTGCATTTTGAGTACAAACTGAATATATATTTAAATCATGTAGAGCATCTACTGTGGGAGGCATTTATTGGTATGTTAATGAGAACATTATGTAATACATAATTATCTGCAGGAGTGATCAATTAATAGATTTTTATAGTTCTCGAAATACAATGAACTCCAAGAATGTTTCTTTATTAAAGTCAAATATTGTGAATACTTAATACACCTAGATATTGCGTGTTTTTAAACTAGGTTATAATTTCCTTTAAATATACAGCTGTTGATGATGGACTAGTCAATCGTATGATTCCTTCAATCCATTTATAATTACCGGTACTAATTAAAACAGATCAGCTGATTTAAATCTTAGTAAGTAAATCAAGGGTGAGATTTACTAACATTTTAGTACAAATCACATAGACACAATAAGGAATAATAAGCCTCTAATGTGGAATTTTTAGTTTATTCAAATTATAGCTGTCATTATGACTGAATTCATTTCACAATCAATTCTAATGATATAGAAAATGCCTCGATAGCTAGAACAAAAATTAGGCTAAGTTTTATATTCATACAAAAGCAAGAAAAA
Organism: Amphimallon solstitiale; assembly: GCA_963170755.1. Taxonomy (NCBI): domain Eukaryota; kingdom Metazoa; phylum Arthropoda; class Insecta; order Coleoptera; family Scarabaeidae; genus Amphimallon; species Amphimallon solstitiale. The sequence goes on along the minus strand of OY720676.1, from coordinate 95,991,273 downwards.
TACGCACACATTAATTGCTTAGCTTTTCTTTTCTGTAGCTTTCAGTAATATAAATTTACTCTAAAATGACTTTAGGGTATATTTAGTACTAGCATTCCTATTAAAAGTATCGAATATGTATTTTACATCCTACAAAAATATTTCTATAGCTTACAAAGTTTACTTCAAGTAAAATTCATCTACCATATCAAATAAATAGGTTTTACATTTCTACCACAAAAACAATGTTTAAATACATTATTTTCTTTCTCAATTAATATTAATAAAATAATACACGTTTCAGAAGCCACTAACGCAACCTAAAGGTTGATTTGTGAAAATACAAGAGCAATTCATATACCTATAACAACTGTCATTCTAAGTTATTAAGGCACTCGTCTAGGAAAATAATATAAAGTGTCATTTTTATCAATCTAACTACTAATATTGTATTTACCGATGGATATCTATAGCAATACATATGCAACTTGGCCATTAGTAAAAATTTGAAGAGCGATGACTTTCATTACATGATAAATGATCCATACTAAATGTAAATGACGAATTTAATGACTAATAATCAAAATGTAATGTGTACTAAAATTATAATTACATTTAAAAAAAAATAATCGAAAAATACGTAATTATTTGTAAAATATAAAAACCACGACAATTAGCCATTGTGTATTCATAATAGATCGAACGCCAGTCTGTGTGTACATATGTAATATCTCACCAATAGCACCTGCAAATGTTTTCCCTCCTTTTAGAAGAAGAATTTAAAAAGGTACCTCATGTATTTACACCTTTGAAATTTTAAACAAATTTTCGTAGGTCTTTTAAGCACTATTACTAGCCTTTTCTCAGTTACAACTACATAGTTAGCGACTGGTAATTGACAGATCCCTGAATGTTTATGTTTGTAATCTTTTTGAAACAGGTAAAACTATATCACTCTCGGTCCTTTTCAAATTTAAAATTTACTTAGACAATTTTTCGAATAATACCTTTCTACAGAAATGGTTTATGTTAATTACGAAGAACGAGATAAATAGTTTTTATAATACAGAAGACATTATGTGAGAAATAAACATATATGTGAGAACAGGATTAAATACATACATGATTTTCTTATGAACAGATTTTAAAAATGCCTCGTGTAAATTAGAAAACAAAAACGCCAATTATAGCATTTATCACTTGACATCCGACACACCAGCGGCTGTATATGAAACGATCCCTATATAAAATGCGGGAGAATGAGATGATCGTGTGCCAGAAGTTGCTGTTCAATGTATGTGGTAGTAGTAATATCCAGTAAAGCCTCAAAGTGCCGTCCTCATTAGCAGCCAAGTGATACACGGTCGCTTATGCGTCCCCTTTAATGACATGATACGGAGCAGACACGGTCTACAATATCCTGGGTGACATTTCTAATAAATTTAATTACTCTTTGAGGAATCAAGCCACTTTGCTTGTGATTTATCGAGTTATGATTTATGGACCGAGGAATTCCATGCAGATTATTTTTGAAACTCCCAGCACACTACGATGTAGCTTTATTTATCCAACTTTAAATCGAAAATTGGAACCGCAGTAATTCAATTAAGACTAAGCATTCTTTATTAGAAATAATTAATATGATTGAAACTCTATCGCCGGTAATGATTAATACTTATCAGCGGAGATCCCACTAAGTACTAACAACGAAAGTAGGAAAAGTATTCATCAAAAAGATATAAGTTTAACATAATAAATTTCCTCATTTCCGAACTTAAATAACATCTTTACTTTTGCCAACGTGGTATCTGTACCTAGTTTTGAGGTTATTGTTTATCACCACCTCAGTCAGAGTATTTGCTAATTTCATTAGTTCACATTGTGTAAAATTAACGTCATGCATTTTTCTAAAGTTTAGCAATTATATGTATGTAAAAACTAACTAATGTTTTTCTTGATTTAACAACAAGGTTATAAAGCATAACAAAATAATTGTTAGTATTCGTATGTATTTTTGTTAAAATATATTCTTGTTATAATATGACAATTATTTAGTATATTTTAATAATTTTATAATAACGCTGGATCAGACTTTTTTCATTACGAGCGACAAACGGCGTTACTTTAACTACTTATTATTGCTAATTGAAGTAATAAATGTTGTATCTAACAATATATTGTTCGTACGGTATGAATTGGTAAAATATGAACGAAAATGGTGCTTCTTTAACTAATTATTAGTAGGGAGCGGAATCGAGCGAGCTAAACTACCACGGAGCCACAACCGTGAAAAGAAATAATGTAAACAACTGCGTGTTGTTTACATTATATCTGAATACCACTAATTCATAGGGCGAACTGTAACATCTGTTTACTCCAGAGAATCAGAGAAAAAACTGCCATAAAATAAGGAATTTTATGAATAAAATCCTTTCTTCATCGGCGTAGGTACAAGGGTGACGAGTTTTTAAAATTTATTATATTTACCTTACATTTCGCAATATAATATGTATGTTTCAATAACATACGCGTATATTTTTAGTTATCATTTATTTAGATCTAGAACGTTGTTTATGTTACTTTTTCTGAGATAAAAATTAATTGTCAGTGATTCCGAAATTTATGGCAAAGTCTGTAAAATATCGTCACTTAGCTTTGCTAAAACATACACAGAAATAGTTTTCATGCAGACAATTTCGATAGTTTACAAAATTTCGTTGCATGTTTAAATGACGATGCTCGAAGTATTTCTGAGTGCAAGGAACTAACACAAATCCCAAATTTAAAAAATCAGTTGTTATTCCTTCAGGAACACTTTGGAAATTTGTCTAAACTAATGACATATTTTGAAAATCGAATCTCAAATTAAAAAATGAGGTGTGGCCACCACACGACTTTCTTATACGTATGAGCGTTTCAAACTATACTATATTTTTTTTACACAAAAATTATTCAAAATCCTATTCTAAGTACTTCTGTTCTCTTAATAAATCGCTATAGAATGCATACTTAGCAAGATATTCGAAAAAAGGACTACTCCCTAAGAGTAAAAGTGTTACTTCCGGTCCGAATTTTCATATATTCAAAAAATATTGCAAATCTAGCTCTAAATACTTTTGCATTCTTGATAAATACATATAGAATGCATAATTTACGACATATTCGCAAAAAATCGCTATTCGATAAGAGTAAAAGTGGTAATTCCGGTCTGAATTTTGAAATTGTTTTTATTCAAAAGATATTGAAAATTACGTTTTAAATACTTTTATACGCGTAACGTACCTGTCTAAAAAGCATGACATGCGAAATATTCGCAAAAAACTGATTTTCGATAAGAGTAAAAGACCTACTTCCGGTAGCAGCTTCGAAAAACTTTTTAAATAAAATTGTTCTCAATTTTAATTTCAAGTACATATGAATTCTTTATAAATTTGTTTAAATTTAGTAGTTGACGAAATATTGGCAAAATTTAATTTTTTTCACTGAAGTAAACTGCTACTTCCGGTCTACCGATTTTACTGAAAAACTACTCAGATCTCAAGAGGGAGATTAGACACGTAAATACAAAATTTGGAATTGATATCTACAGCGGTTATCGTGGTCACATAGAGACACACAGACATTTTTTAAAAACATCTTTTTCGGTATCAGGGGACTTCAAAACGTGACATCTGCAAAAATCTCGAAGTCGAAAATTTCACATTACTTCTTTATACTACGTATAAGAAAGTAAAAATGGATTAACCACATTAGATGAGGCTATTAATAATTCCAAGAGACTTAGACGCAGTTTTTAATAGAAATCCAGGTTTAATAACATTGCGGCAATTGTGTATGCTAATGTAGAAGGAACGTTTTCTATCTACAAGGATGTACTTAATTCAAAGAGAACAAGTCTTACAGAAGAGAAAATGAAGAAATAGTAGGGTATTTTGTATTTTATAATCACCAGCCACTTGTTATTCAATTATATAAATAAAATTAAAACCTCTTTAAAAATACAACATTTCAATAGCGCGCCCATGGGCGATGAGTCATGACTCGCTCGATTCCGCTCCCTAATTATTAGTGCGATTATACACAATTTCAGAGTCTGCCCTCAGAAAAATTTGCAACAATCAGTCCCTATAAAATATAATGCCTGAATTTACTTCTGCAATACTTACAAATATACAATGAATTTTATGAAACATAATGCAGTAACAAAAAGAATGGCCTAAAAAGTAGTACATGATTATAAACTTAGAATATTAGCTTGCAAGAAAAGGCGATTCTTAACAAAATGTATGTAGATTTTGTAGATGTAAACGTTTTTAAGTTCCCTGAAAAGAAAACGTGTTTTTCCAAATATCTATCTCTTGCTCTCACACTCTTTTCTCTCTTCCGCTCTCCTTCTTTGTGAATAATCATTTCAAGTTTTGATTGATCTTCGGTGAAATCGGTAATTTGTTAAGTAGTAATTTGCTTCAGTGAAAAATCAAATTTTATCAATATCTCGTCAACTATTAATTAGTAATAATATTTTTAGACTGATATATATCTGTTTAAATAAGCTGCCAGATATTCCCAAAAACTGTTTTTCAATATGTGTAAAAGACGTGCGCTAGGGATTTGGAAAAAAGGTCTATTATAGAATTGTTCTCAAATTTACTTTTGAGTAATTTCGTTTACTTTAGATACGTATATAAATCTATTGTTTTTCCAAATTCCTACCTGACGTCTCTTACATTTTCGAAAAACAATTTTTGATGAATATATGGCATCTTATGCATTGCATATTGGTATAGTAGTATTTAGTACTCTATGTGGAATATTCGTTGTATAAAAGAAATTTTAAATATCGGATCCGAAGTAGTACTTCCAGTCTTATCGAAACGCAGGTTTATTTTTTGCAAATATCTAGCTAATTACGCATTCTATAATAATAAAGTACCAAGAGTTTGATTTAGAACAGTTTTTTTTTCTTAATCCGACTGAACATGCTTTTTAGTTATCAAATAATAGTTTTTTAAATATCGCAAATTATACATGACGGAGAATATGGGTAAGATAATAGAGTATTTAAAACTTAATTTGGAAGAATTCTTCTTTTATATGTCAACGATTAAGATCTATTACAAGCTCATAAGCGTTTATCTCTCTGAAAGGTCTCAAACCCAATCCTGCTATGATTATAGTAGCTGCTAACAAGAAAAACGCTATCGTTGTCTTGGGCAGCAGCGAATGTGAATAAAATATCCATTGCCTAATTCAAGATGGTTCCTACAGACTTTAAAACTAGAGACCACCAGAAGCATTAAACTTACATTATACACTTATGCTTATCAAACATTCTCTTATATCTCAAGAACAACACAAACGTCTTCTACCAGCTCATTTCAAAGCACCTAAAGTATACGGGTAACCTAAAACCCTACACGGAGAGTCTTTTATCCGAATTTCCTATCATTTCATCTACCGAAGCACTAATCCCGAAGACTACCATAACTAGACAAATCCTATCCAAACGCAACCACCTGGAAGACTTTGCTGACCTGGTGGAAACCTGTTTAAAATCTACCTACTTCCAGATCGGTGACAGTTACTACGAGCAAATTTTGGGTGACACCGTGGGTCATTTTTGTCACGCAACTGCCAACATTTTCATGTTCAAAAAACAATATTTATCAACCTATAACCGTAAACCAAACTTCGTTTTTTGACCGCGTGGGCGGAATTCCCTTAACAATTTCTGCTTATATCTCAATTCCCAACCATCAATTTCCCATCCTTGATGTGTTGGTAAGTTATCGGTTGGAAGGCATACAGAACATTCCATATACCGATCACTCTTTCGATAAGCAATCCGTCATCAACGTATTAGTAAACAGAGCTTTCGCTCTACCCGAATTTGTCGTACTACTCCAGGATATTTTACATATAACAAAAACCTTTATCAAAAATGACTACCCCAAAAAAAGACAGAGACAGAACTATTCATCGACATTTAAATTCCGCTCTTAAATTCACACCGCCTCACACTAACCACTGCACCCGGTTGTTGCATGCTGCCGGTTCTGGCTGAGCACATAGTGCAAACCGGTCACCAGATCCAGTTCAATTTCATAAAAATCCTCTCCAAAAATTCCCATTATAACAGTCGCAAATTCCCCAAACCATCGAAAACCAGAAGCAGTATGACAATTTGAATCAAAACAAAGCACCACTACTCCTAGAAGTCTATCATACAAACTGAACTCAACCATAACATATCAAATTGTTTTTTTATTTATCCACGTAGTTGATCACAGTTTATTTTGTATTATGGAGCATACATATACTTGCACAAGCAGGTACCAGTGATTTCTGTTGGTCGGAACAATTTTCAGTTCGCACATAACTTATTAGATACTCTAGTGTTATGTATTTCACAAAACTATATTTTTAAAATTTCTTGAACTAGATTCGTCTCTTAATTAAATTGAAACGATGATAAAATGTAGAAGAGAAAGGGTTAACTTACCATACAAAAGTCGTCCAAAATTGGTGCAACACAAGTTGTAGTTAGTACTTCTGTAGAAAGAGAAAAACTTTCATGATAGTTAATGCGAGCAGTAATAATATTCCACCATTTCTTTCCATGGAAGAATTTCAAATACGTTATTTCCGAGTGCAAATTTTCTTTTATTTGTAAACCATTTTATATAGTTTACTCGATGTACCAAGGAATAACCCCATTATGTGGGTTTTATTGCAATCCCTTGACCACACATTGTTTGTATCTCTAAAACGCTATTTCAGTAGCAATTCAGGTGGCTGGCTAAAGTCCAATCCACGGAAAACCGTGATTATTCACGATAACCAATTAATTTTCAGACAAGCACTTATGCTTTAACGCCAAGCAATGTTTCAAAAAGTTTTGCAGTGACGAGAATTTAGCTATAATATCCAGAAGTGTTTCTGTATGACGAAAGTTTTTCATTAGAAGTCACAAATAGGCTGATCGGAGAACATGGAACTAACTTAATTAAAAATAATTTTTCTGAGTCATTTATCATTCATCACCCTCATTTCAAACTTCTACAAGCTATGCACCCAAACTAGTCACCGAACTTCTAAAGAGATGAAAACATACTTAAAGAACAAAGACGTGTTCGCCGGAAGATAGTATATTTTATATTAACCAAAATTCCAATAAAATCTGCATATCAGTATATATTGAGGGAAAATCGCAAACAAGAGCTGGCAGTACTAGAAACTATTTACAGCTTCCTTCTGTGGAAAACAGAAAAAGATTGCCAAGCAACATTTTAAAACGCAATCTGCAGAGTTCAAAATCCAGAAATACAGATTGAATTCAATGCATAAATGTAATGCACATGTTCCTTGTGTCAACGATGATAATTTCACATGTTAGATAATATCATGACGTGTACACTACAGACACGTAAAAATATAAAATGTGAAAATTGTAAAAATTATCTCCGTTCTCCACAGCTAATTCTAATTTTTTAGACAAGAGTAAGTCCAATTTCCATAAACAAGGTAACAAAAGTCTTCAACACTAATAAATCTGTTTTATATACACTATCATAAATTTCTTATTATATACATGAATATCAGTGAGTGTTAACACTTTAACCATCATACTCCACCCAGTGACTCAAACTCGCATATTTTCAGTAAAAATCTCTGTGCATCACGTAAGGCTAGGTTCACACGGCATTGTACTGCACGTTTTTAGCAGTATTCGATTTTAACCGTACACGGTGCGGACTGTTCACATGATGCGGCTTTTATTCGTTTAAAAAACGTATAGCCCCAGTTTTCATACAGCGATCTCCATGTAGCAGACCGAATACGTTTTAAGTTTATTCGGTTTGCTTGACAAGTCCGTTGAGTATTCGATAAACGTATAAACGTATATACGTCTTTTTGCAGGACAAGCGACGTGTGAACGGTTCTATACTCAATGTATGCGCCACTACTTAGGCTAGGTTCACACGGCATTGTACTGCACGTTTTTAGCAGTATTCGATTTTAACCGTACACGGTGCGGACTGTTCACATGATACGGCTTTTATTCGTTTAAAAAACGTATAGCCCCAGTTTTCATACAGCGATCTCCATGTAGCAGACCGAATACGTTTAAAGTTTATTCGGTTTGCTTGACAAGTCCGTTGAGTATTCGATAAACGTATAAACGTATATACGTTTTTTTGCAGGACAAGCGACGTGTGAACGGTTCTATACTCAATGTATGCGCCACTACTTAGGCTAGGTTCACCCGGCATTGTACTGCACGTTTTTAGAAGTATTCGATTTTAACCGTACACGGTGCGGACTGTTCACATGATACGGCTTTTATTCGTTTAAAAAACGTATAGCCCCAGTTTTCATACAGCAATCTCCATGTAGCAGACCGAATACGTTTTAAGTTTATTCGGTTTGCTTGACAAGTCCGTTGAGTATTCGATAAACGTATAAACGTATATACATTTTTTGCAGGACAAGCGACGTGTGAACGGTTCTATACTCAATGTATGCGCCACTACTTATTCGGTAAAATTCATCCTGCACAAAAACGTGCAGTACAATGCTGTGTGAACCTAGCCTTATTCGGTAAAATTCATCCTGCACAAAAACGTGCAGTACAATGCCGTGTGAACCTAGCCTAAACTGAATTGCAGTAATTTTAAATAACCATGCAAAAGACGTACCTACGAAATGATTACAGAAAATAACAGCTTAAATTTGTTAAGTTAACAATGAATAATAAGAATCATATATGCAAATATAAATTTTTGTAGCTACTTGTTGATTGATAATAGAAGCCTACTCAAATGTTTAGATGTGTTTGATCGTAGTAATCACAGAGTAATAATAAAATTTAACAATTTCCAATGCGTTTTATGATTGCTTTTATTTAAAATACTACATTTTTATAAACCTTAATATTCAATTAATCATACACATAACTAACGGACTGACGCATACTATGTCCTGTCGGCGTAAGTTTGCATGTCATTCTGCTCCACATTACAGAGACTTACAAGTTGCATTTCATTTGATAGTAGTGGACTCTTTTAAATAAAGAAAACTATTGCTTATTGGTGATAATATCATTTAAAGAGTAAATGGTTTAAAACGCTTAAAAAGGAGCGAAACCATAATGCGTTTTGTATTACAATTGGGTATTAACAAGTGAATAATAAAATAGAAGAATAGAAGAATATTTAAAATATTATATTTCTTCACCAAAAATAAAAGAAATTTTATACTACAAAACAGGTATGTTTATGAGTCATATTTATGATTTTATATAAAACAGTTTGCAAGTTCATTTGAACACTTTTGGCAGTCAGTATAACACGTGTAAGGAAACTGTTAGACGTCGTCTTAGCTGCTTCACTACTTCCCAACTACCGTAGATATTTATTCTAGCAACTTACAAACTTTTAAATATAAATATAAAATTTATACTATTAAAATAGTATAAAAAAAGTTTTTTGAAATTCTCATTGGACGTAGGTCTTTTACTCTTATCGAAAAGTAGTTTCTTGGTAATATCTCGCAAGTTATGCTTTTTGAATAGATATATTACGAATTTGAAAGTATTACGATGACGAAATGGTCTAACTTGAGATTTTTGTGCATATCCACGTTTTGAAGTCCTTTGATAACAAAAACGATTTTCTTATAAGTATATGTGCGTTCTGAAATATACAGCACGTGTCAATTTTCATTAGCCATAGGCGATTAATTCATGCAATACGTGACAACATGGCACCCCCTACTTTTCTCTTCAAAGCAAGCGCGACCGATGATACAAGCTCAAGTTAGCAGTAGCTGTTGGACTATTGACTTGGATGTTTGTACTGCGCTTAGAAATAATATTTACGCCTTGCAAGGATTTTTCTTTTTCCTTTCAGTAAATGCAGAGAATTATTAAGCATGACACAAACAAAAGCGTAATTCTAATAAAATTAAAAATAAGGTAAATAAAAAAGGATTCTGAAAATAATAGTAAACAACTAGATCGCGGGCCATTTGATGATGACGGATTTTATTGCAGACTATATCTCCGAACGTGTTCGCAGCTAAATATTTAATGTAGAAGTGGCAAGATCGGGGAAAGTCGCTGTGATGTCGATTGTTGCCGGGAGACAGACGTTGCCACGTATTATTTGTATACGTATAAATCGCATGTAAACATTGAATCCCTATAGCTAATGAAAATAGACACATACGGTATGTATAAAAACCCAATTAAGTTTTTAATTCTTTATCTTCTTAATAAAATAAACCTCTGACTTCCGAATATCCAAATTTTGTTTATATATAAATTATCCCAAATCTAGCCCAAAGTACCTTTATTCTCTTGATAAATCCCTATAGGATTCATAATTTGAGAAATTTTTGCAAAAGACCGCTGTTCAATAAGAATAAAACTGTTACATAAAGTCTGAATTTTGAATTTTTTTATACAAAAATTATTTCAATTGCAACTATAATTTTTTTTGTGTAGAATGTATAATTTACAAAATATTTGCAAGCAAATACTAATTGATAAGAGTATAGTATTACTTTCGGCCTACATTTTTTCTTTTATACAAAAATTGTTCCAAATCTAGCTCTAAATACTTTTGCACTTGTAGTAAATCTATAATATACAATGCATAATTTGAGAGATATACCTAAAAACTGCTGTTCTATAAGAGTAAAAGTGTTTCTTCCGGTACAAATTTTCAAACTTTTTATATACAAAAATTGCTTTATCTCTAGCTCTAAATACTCTTGTGCTTTAGATAAACTTGTATAGCATACATAATTTGTGAAATATTTACAAAAACACTGGTTTTTGATAAGACCTACTTCCGGTAAAAATTTTGAAAAACTTTTTATAAAATCTTTCTATAATTCACTTTTTAGTACTTTGTATTGTGTAGTAATTTGTCTAAACTTAGTAGTTGTTGAGATACTGGTGAATTTTAATTTTTTTCCATTGAAATAAACTACTACTTCCGGTTTACCGATTTCACTAAACATCTATAGTTTATTTCAAATTATAAGAATATAACTTTGAACGGCTCTAATGCTTTTATTGCACCACCTTCTGTGACCTGGTCTCCTTATTGAACGAGTACGGTTTACCTATTTGCAACGTATTGCAACGTTATTGCCGCAGGTGGTGCATAAAAGCATTAGAGCCGTTCAAAGTTATATTCTTATAATTTGAAATAAACTATACTCCGATTTCAAGAGGGTTATACTCGCAAATATAAAGTTAGGTATTGATAGCTTTAGCCGTTTGGCCCATATCTTCTTCATGCACACACACACAAACACAGTACGAACACACGCACGTACGAACATGTCTGCAAAAACCGAAAATTGTCGTTGTCACAATACTTCCACAAACTACGTATAAGAAAGTAAAAGCGGTTTTTTCAAAAATGTTTGTATCTCTCTCTCGTTTCTTCTCCCTCCCTCACCAATTTCTCCCTATCCAGCTCAAATTCTCTATTTTTTTCTCTGTGTGTATGTGAGTGTCTGATTTATCAGAATAGAATCCAAATTCGTTAAAAGTAGCAATAGTAATAATTTATATCTAGAAGTATTATTTTCTCTCAAAATCTAGTTAGTAGTAGTTGAGTTCTGAAAAAATCAAATGTTGCTAGTTAACTATTAATTTTAGACAAATATTTCGTCAATAACTTAGTTTAAACAAATTTTCAAAGAAGGCAAAAATGCCCAAAAGTGAATTTAAGAATAACTCTATAAAAGGTGTTATTCGTAATTCAGACCGAAAGTAACACTTTTACTCGAAAAGGAGTTTAGAAGTTATGGATCTAGTCAAGTGACAACGTATTTAGATTATGGTTTGGCACAATTTTTGAAAAGAATTCGAACCGGAAATAATAATGTTACTCTCATCCAAAACCTGTTTTTTACAAATATCTCTCGAATTATACATTCCACACATATTTATTAAGAAAAAAAGAAAGGTATTTAAAACTTGATTTGGAAGAAACTCCGTATATAAAATTTGAATCGCACATACGTACGTGAAATTCTTGTGTTGTCCACACGCCATTTTTATTATTTGTTGTATTACCTGGTTGTACCAGAAATTCCGCAATAATATTGAAGAAATATGAGTAGAACATGAGTAAATATTATTGATAATTTTAATTTTCCTAATTGCAACCGATACTGTAAGTAAATAGGAAAATTAAATTTTAAAAATTTTGTCGAATTATTAAAATTTAATGTCGCTATTAAGAGTACCGGTTACAAAAGGGGAATAGAGATTCCTCACAGATTTGTTTTTCCAAAAGAATATCTTGGCATTTAAAAATTCTTTGGAATTTTTAATTTTTTGGTAAAGATTGATGGGTGTACACTGTGAAAAGAATATTCCTTTATTTAAAAGATGTTTAAAAAAATAGAGCAAAACCAAATTATTATGCAAACACAAACTTTACAATGCTGTAATAATGTTGAAATTAAAAGTGAGCTTAATATTTTATCTAAACTCCTTGTAACTTTATTAAAGAAAGGAAAAGCACTGGAGAACATTAAACTAAAGTAACGGAAACACGAACGCTATTGTAAAATAACGCAAACGCTATTTATTACTAATTCAATTATCTGTTGTTCTCGTCAACTACCATTTATCATTAGACTGCTGACAAAGTATAAAAAAGCTGTGTCATTTAGTTAAGTTTAGTTAAAGAAAGCGACTGAGAGTAGACAACCACGTGCATTTTGGCTAAAATGGAAAAAAGTGAATATGGTTATCTTATCAAGTATTATTCTTTGGGAAAAAAGTCATTACTCAAACCAATTCTAAGCTTGATAAATACTATCGGGCTACGCATAATCAGAATCAATGGTAAGAAAATTGTTTACCAAATGTCGTTGTTATTGCACAAGCCCAAGTGACGCCAACGTTTTGGAAGTCCAATTGAGTCCCTACACCCACAACAATTAAAAAATTTACGACATGACCGATCAGAGATTGAGACCGTGCAAGGTTGTAGAAGCCATGGGCATATCACATTGTTTAGTTTACTTGCCTACGAGAAAGCTATTGCGCAAGATGGGTTGCGTTTTTACTCATAATTGATTACGAACGTTTCATAACCGTGGACAAAATACGGATCCACCACAACACATTGAAGACCAAGAAATAGTCGAAACAGTAGACTTTTTGAGCAAATTGGCACCGAAGAAGGCCAAGATGAATCTGGCGACCAGCAAAGTCATGGCGACAGTTTCTTGGGACTCACGTATCATAATTCACATCGATTACTTTCAAAAGGGGAAAAGAGTCAATTTCGGCTTATTGGACTGGTTTAAGGGCGATTTGAAGAAGAAATGACCACGTTTGGACAAGAAAAAGGTTTTATTTTATCAAGACAATGCACGGACGCACACGGGTGTAGTCGTCATGACAAAGTTTTATGAAATAGGCTACAAATTGCCCTCTCTCGTCATATTCTATGGACTTAGTCTCCAGTGACTATTTCTTGTTTCCAAATCTGAAAAAATGGCACGACGAAAAGAGATTTAGCACAAACGATGAAATGTTCGCCGAAACCTCGATAAATTTTATTATTTGGAAGGGATCAACAAATGGAAGAAGCGATGGATAAAGTGTATTAAGCTCAAAGCTGACTATGTTGAGAAATTAAAGGTTTTTTTGGCGCGAAAATTATGTTACATTCAAAAAGTAACGGAGATAATGATCCACTATAGTATTATATTACGCATTTGGTTTATATTTGCAGGAGCAATTTTAAAAGAATGACGCTCTGTGAAGTATATACCAATCAATGCAATCATACTTTTTCCTCCAGTATGGTTCGAATCGGCATACTGCGTTTAAAAAGCACCCCTCATATTTCGATGCAAATCTTAGCACTATCAGCAAACGAAGCAAACCCTGGCAACCCAAATAAGTACAAAATTCATAGACAGGAAATTATTGAGCTGAAGGTGATATTAAGAGACTTGCGCAAAATTGACGAAAGTTAACTCAAGTTACGAGGAGAAAAGAAATATGAACCTAGCCATGATAGAAGATGATGACAAATATAATCGCCGAAAGATCGACTTTGTAATAGCGCCAAACGAATAAAAAATGATAAAGAAGGACCTAGGTAGCAAGCTCACGACTATATGACGTCGTTATAAAGTCATCAGTTACGTCATAAATGACGGTAGAATAAGGTGATTATGTCACAGACCAATGATGTAATCATTGGACGTGAAAGCAGCGTCATTTGGGACGTCACACAGACCATATTTGTGACTATTTTTTGACGTCTCTTTACGTCATTTTTAGAAGTTTTAGTAACGGTCTTTGAGACGTCACACTGACCGGATTTGATTGTTTTGTTGACGTCTTTTTTACATTGAATTAAATCATGGCGATTGGCATTTTAAAAGTAAAGGTTGCTTGATGTTGGCTATGGTGATTATCGTCATGAACAAAACCTTCCTGATCATGCCTAATCACCGCAGCAGAGATTACTTTTGAAATGCGCATCGGCATGACTTATTTCAATGTGGTTAATAGTAATATTGTACGTTTGTAGTGTTGTGATTAACCACAGACCTTGAATCTGTAATTTAAGTTGTCACAATAAGTATATTTGTATCTGCTTTTTGTCAGTCGAATGTATCTTTCGCCTTATGACGAGATTTCGTAAAATAAAAATGAGACGACTGTTTAATATTATTTATGTATATGTATATTACACTTTACATTTACATTGTACACCTTACTACTTTAATTAATAAATAAGAATACTGAATACAAAGAGTACAGAAATGATTATACAGGCTGAGTCAACTACGCGGGTAAGACCGATTGTGTCTTTATGAGTAAAGATATTTCGAAGCGGTTCACTAGAGGCACATTTTAAAAATATTTTGTAATATACAGAGTGTTCCATAACTTGGTGGCTAACCATAGTTATAGTTTTTTAAATGGAACACCCTATATATTATTGCATTTTTGAATTCCCCGTATAATTTTTAGTCAAAAAGTTATAAGATAGTAAACTAAAGTGTAAAGTTTTTCACTTATTCCTATTTTTCTGAAAAATTCAATGTTTGTATAAAATTATATTTCTCGAAAACGACGTATTAGATGGACAAAATTTTTTGCAATATTGTTTACAATAAGAGGTCCAAATAGAAGCATGTTTTATTTTTTTACAGTTACTAACTGCATGTGCAGGAAACTGAATTAAAGTTAGATGACACGTTTTTGTATAAAAGTCATTTTTCTTAAATGGAACACTCTGTATATCAGTTCATTTTTGAATTGTTTATTAAATTTCGTGTCAGAAACATGTAAGACGTTAACACAGTAAAAGTGACTATTACAGAGTTATTGTCGTTTTTTGATATGCTTTGTTAGTTTTTGCAAAAAAGGCAATTTTTTCAAATGGAACACCATGTATATTATTTCATTTTTGAATTTATTATTAAATTTCACGTCAAAAACTTAAAGGTTAATACTTTAAAAGTAACTATTACTGAGCTATTGTCGTTTTTTGATATAATTTTGTCAGTACTATACTATATTAATTAAAACCTTAAAACTGACAAAATTATATCAAAAAGAGACAATAGCTCAGTAATAGTCACTTTTAAAGTATTAACGTCTTATATGTTTTTGATGTGAAATTTAATAAGAAATTCAAAAATGAAATAATATACAGGGTGTTCCATTTGAAATAATTGATTTTCTTGCAAAAACTAACAAAAGCATATCAAAAAACGACAATAACTCTGTAATAGTCACTTTTAAAGTATAAACATTTTAATGTTTCTGACATGAAATTTAATAAACAATTCAAAAATGAACTGATATACAGGGTGTTCCATTTAAAAAAAATTACTTTTATACAAAATCGTGTCATCTAATTTTAATCCAGTTTCCTGCACATGCAGTTAGTAACTGTAAAAAAATAAAATATGCTTCTATTAGGACTTCTTATTGTAAACAATACAGCAAAAAATTTTGCCCATCTAATACGTCGTTTTCGAGAAATATAATTTTATACGAACATTGAATTTTTCAGAAAAATGGGAATAAGTCAAAAACTTTACACTTTAGGCCTATACTATCTTATAACTTTTGGACTAAAAATTATACGGGGAATTCAAAAGTGCAATAATATGTAGGGTGTTCCATTTAAAAAACTATAACTATGGTTAGCCACCAAGTTATGGAACACTCTGTATAATACAAAATATTTTTAAAATGTGCTCCTAATGAACAGCTATCACATGAAAAAAAACGCTTCGAAATATCTTTACTCATAAAGGCATAATCGGCCTTAGCTGCTTAAATGACTCACCCTGTATTTACATAATCTATAAAAAATGCGTTCTTTTCGTAGCCGTTTGAAATAATTGACTTTTTTGCAAAAACTAACAAAAGCATATCAAAAAACGACAATAACTCTGTAATAGTCCCAAGTATAAACGTTTTACTGTCATAATCTATAATATATACGAAGTACCATAAGGACAGTTAAAATAATTTATTGTATATTTGAGTTACTGTAGAAAAAAATACTCAATGCAACAAGGTGTATGATGCAACACAGCCATAATTATTAATTGGATATAAAAACCTCTATGACACAGTGCATTTAAAATCCCAAACTTTCTATAGATAATTCTAAAGGAAAGTCGTATGGTAGAACTGCAGATTTATTTCGTGGTAGGTTATTATTGAGTAGACCAATAATCATATCGTTTTGCTCCTTTATGTGAGCAAGTAGTGTTAAAAGCTTCTTTCTGAATTCTGGAAACAAACATATTGTCATAAATATCAATAGAATAAGCTTTGACAAAAGTTAAAAATACTAAAGTAAAAAGTAAATTCTATTAACCTCTATCAGCATCTGATACTAGAGTCACTGTTGAAGATCTTGAAGGTGTTGAAGTAGTTATTTAGTTAGTGCAGGTTCAGTCTCTCGTATATGTATTTCCGCTACAGTAACAAAAATACTTTGAAGAACTGGCAGTGTCAATGTGTTTACTGGGGTTTCCCTAAAATGTACAAGTTTAATTAATTACACTGCTCTCTTGAAAGAAAAAGCAGCTTTATACAAACCTTTAATTATTGACTTTGTGATTTTTGGAGGACAACTCAATTCCTCTGATGCATATTCTTCATCACTAGTGTCATACAGCTTTCATGTTATTCTTTTTTCCCGCTTCTTTATGCAGCATCTATCTCAGCCTCACTTTGGACATCAGAGGTTTCTTTGGCCTTTCTTAGTTTGTCATTTATTTTGTTAAAATCATCTGAAATATAAATTTTGAAAACTAGTAAATGTTAAACCAAAACATCAAATTTAATGACTGCACTTATTAGCAATAAGGCTTATTATGGCTGCTTTTTTAAACAATCATCCTCAAGAAAAAAGTGTAATCTATCCCAGATTCACAATAAATTACAAAAAACTCTCATCGCATGAATAAAAATAACGTTGGATTTTATACAAACTCCATTTTTCATGAATAGCTTCACATGCTTTTTTAAATTTGTTTAACTCTTTATAGGGGGGCCAGAAAACCTCAGTTTTTCTAGGTGTCAACCACGAAGCATGCACCACTGACAGTCCTCCACCACTTTCGTCATAAAACTCTATTAATTATACATACATATCCTTTAATTTTTTTATTATCAATCAATAAATTTTACGTAGATATTAATTAAATTCAGTCATCTTCTTTTGCTGCAAATGATTAAACCAAATCAGTCGTTTGATTCCAAAAGAATTTCTGATATTATATGATTGAACAATAGAATTTTTAACCCTAAATTTTTAAATAAGCAAAAACAACAGTCAGAATTGTTATTGTTTAAAAGTTACATAGAGTTTTTAAATCATGCAAGTTTTATGCTTCCTTTTGATTTAATAATTTAAATGTTCAAAACAAAACGACTTTCAACGTATAAAAATAAACGGTATAAATGCTGCTGAATCTGAATGCCACAATGCTATTTTTCGTCAAACTTTGTAATTTACACAACACTCTCAACTTCTACCAAAAAGAGGAAGACTTGAAACCGCTGTGCCATAAACGTACAGTATTGGCATAAACAAATATGGTAACGCGCGCGTCTCAATGAACGAATGCAATGGGTCGAAGTAGTGTGACGTCACAAAATTCTAATTCAAAGCCTTATGGAATAGGTCATTAACGTTCACATTAAATAGGTCCGCAAACTATAACATATTGCTGTGATCTTGAGTTTGGTGGTAATCTGTAAATAAGCATAATCAAGATCACTTCTAAATTGAATTTAATTAATTACTATTTTATTTATTTTATCGTGATCAAGTGCATATAAATATTTATTAAGTTAGTATTTAATATAAGAATGTTATCGTAATTTTATTCAAGAAGCTAATATTAAAAGAAGCCTGGTATATCAAGTGAATATTCACAAGAAAGTGTTTCCCGTAAGCTTCAGCGCAAGAAAATATTATGACCGAATATGTTCAATGAATAAGCCCGGCAAAACAATATTCTCCGCGAGATACTATTTACAATCACAAACGTAATCAAGTCGACATCGAGGTGGATGTTTGTTTACATTTTTAAATAAATAATACATCAATTGACCGAAATGTGCAGCACTATAGAAATGCAATTGAAAAGGTGGAATCGGTATCGTACCGAGGATAACCGTACGTTTTTGTGAAGAAAAATATGCATATAAGTGAAGACACCTACATTTCAAGGAAGAAGTTGGTGCAAACCGCTTCCTAAACTAATTGGACTTAAAAAAATTTCAATCATTCTGAACTTTATAATATTTTACAGAAAAAAATTAGTTGTACTTAGAATAATTTCGTCTAAATAAGACTTTAATATTTCTAGCGAGTTAAGTTTTTTTCTTTTTAACTAGGATGTTTTATTCTTATACGAGGGGTAATTATGCCGTGCGTTTTGGTAGAACATTTTTAGTAATTGTAATGATTTAGTTTAAGATTTAATGAGAAAGTATTTATTATCAGTTGGAATAAAAGTATAGACACTTGGTGTTTGAGACATTTATAAGATTAAAGTATTAGGGTAATTAAATTTTTTTGTAGAATATTTCTTTACTGCCTACAAAATATTTTTTTTCTTTAACGGTTTTAAATATGGAAGAGTTCGAGATTTTATATGAGGACTTAAGGTGATTAAGTGTTATTTATTTTGTTTTATTGTATAATTTGTGTGACATAATTTTATTATGTGGTGTTTTATACTGGAGTTGTAGAACGAGGTTAGTAATTTTTTTTTATGTAAATAATATTCTTTATTTATTTTATACTTTATTGTGTTTGTGTATTGGAATTTTGACGTGTTGGGTAATAAGTCAGGGATGTGTGCAATGAATTAAATAGGTGATTAATTCATAGCATGGAGCCTTGATTAATCCTAAAAACACGAATTGGTTTTGGTGATACTGTTTCGGGAGCGAGCAAAGGCGCTGATCAGAACTAATCAGGACTAAGTCAATAATTCTGAATACACAAAGGCATTTGATTTGAATTTTAAAGACATATTTCAGTAACGGATGAGCACATTGTTGTGTATGTTAGGGGTGTATTCAACGAGTTGAAAGACATACTCGTGGGATGGAACACTGGGGTACCTACCCATGTGAATCTGTCATTTGGTGATACTGCTCGGAAGCGAGAAAAGGCGCTGAGCAGAATTAATCAGGGCAGAGCCATTACCTTAGTGTTTATATATTTGAAACCGATGTGATAAAATTTTATTGTTTATTTATAATCCAGTATAACTCATAACATATAATATTTTTTTTTGATATGTTGATTCTTTTACAATTAAATAGAAATGAATTAAGTAATGATGAATGTTTAGTAGAATGTTTACTGATAGTTTTTTTTATATATTATTTTGAATATAATTGTCATATTTTATCATATTATGTTATCATGATACGCAAAATTTTTAACATAACGTTTATGATATGGTTAATTATAAAGATATTGGCTTTATTTGTAAATTAGTAATTTAATAAAACATATTGTAAGGTTTATTTTGTATTTTTATTTAATTATCTGACCTGGAGACAACTTGAAAGCATTCATATTGGAGAAGGAACATTATTATTATTTTCTGCCCCTGAGTAAAAACAACTTTAATAATTTTAAAACTGAGCTAGTGATATGTGAAATTGCTAAACCTACTGTTTTGCAGAAAATTATAAGACTTTAGTCTAGCATAAGGCCTAGAACTAAATTATATGCTTGATTCTGCTCTTGTTTATTATTTAAATTAATTAATATATTTTATGCAATCATTAATTTGCAAGAGTCACAGTAATATGTATTTCTTAAATATTAAATCAAAAATATTAAAACACAAAGAGACCAATTATTTTGTTGTTGATTTATATATGCAGTTCGTTAGGATGCTGCAGATACAATTATAAATAATCTTTATTTTCATTATCATTATTTTTCTCATATTGGAAGTCAAAATTATATACAATCTTCGATTCTTCGGCTATACTTTGTTCAAATACGAAAAGTTGTAAACACAACTATCCTATAAGATTGCTTCCAAATATGACCTACAGGCATGGTTACAGATAAAAATCATATTGTACTTATACAATGACCAAAAAAGTACGTTATATAGTACAGTACGATAAAACTTCTAGAGCAAAATTTATTTTCTGACAAGACTTCATATGATAGGAAAATATACATACACGTCAACTCAAACGATCTTACTACTTCTGTACCTTTCAAATATAATATTAATTAATAGTACTACATACTACATTTTATGTTGAGACGCAATCCATATATTATTTCACTACAATCAATATGCAATATTTATTCAGATTAATATAAATTTAGTCAATTAAAAAAGATTTCTAAACAAATTTTGTAATATATCTATTATTAACAAAAGCTCTAGATATTGTTAGGAATTTTTGTATAATAATATGTATGATCTTATAATGTCTCTGTTATATTTAGAATGTACACGATATTGATTGAGTGTTGTAATGATAACATGTAGTTGAAAATATTGATTAATGCAATCTAATCTAATCATGATCTACATATAAATTTGATCTTTGAAATTAAATTGTTGGTGATGAGACAAAACGGAGGACAAAGTCTTATGTAATTTAAAACATTCATGCTTAATCCCTATTACAGGAAAATATACTAACAATAACAGATAATTGTGACAATTGCACATCAATACTGGAAATTAACTACCTATATTTATATATACATACATTTTAATTAAAACGTAAGTGCTTGCTATCAGTATCTGTTATTGAAACGCACTTATGCTGCTTTTGATGTAATTATGATCTATTTTTAGAAACACTTATCTGAAGTTAATAGAATTGTAAATTTGTAGCGGCTAAACCAAACAACTTATTTTGTTGTAATAAGTGCCATTAGAAATATATTAAAATAAAAACTTCACTTTTTTGACACTAATTAATCTGATCAACAGAATTTTTAAGCAATACAAATTTTCTCGCTAGCCTACCAAATATGCATCATTTTACAGATCTGTTACTATTGCAATTACTATAAAAGGAAATAAAAAGTTATACCTGGAGACATGCTTCACACTCTAAAATAAAGTTCAAGTTATATTTTGTCCGCACCATATCGAATTTTGGTTTCTTGAATAGAACTAGTTAGTGTTCGACTTTAGAATAAGCACAAGTACAAAAGTTTAAAGAAGTTTCAAAGGTAGATAATTCATTTCTTCAAAGATGGCAGCCAACGGGGTTTGCAAAAAGACCACAGTAATTCCTTGGATCAGCAGTTATATAACGTGAAGAATTTTTAATTAACACTGGTTTGCGTTAAGTGGAATCACGTAGAAGTGACAGATGAGTTTAGGTATAGTATATAGTAGCCTGTCGTAGACACTGACTACTGAAATACTGCAGCTAAACAAACGTTAGAACAAGGTTCTAACAGGATATGTTGCAGGACACTGACTCATTCCATGCAAAACAAAAACTATTTTATCGGGTATTGAAAAGCATAAAAAACGAAAACCAACACCGGAAGAAAAATGTGCTGCTGCATATATTAGGTCCTAACATTACTTTTCTGCATAGAGATAAGCAACCGTAGTCTTTTCATTCATCAATAAATGATTTTCGCTAACAATGGATTTATAACACTCACACAGTTGAAAATGCTGTGTGAATTGTCACAAAAACTGCTTGTCAATATCAGTACACGCATTATTTTGTTTAAAAATTGACATATTTGAATTAGGTAAATATTTAGCCCAAATTCCGTGACATTTTATTAACACACTTTTCAAGAAATTCTAATATAAAATGTAACCTACTGCGTGACTTCATCACGCAGTAGGTTACATCTATGGTATGCCTCATCTTTCCTATAATTTTTACCACTGCTAGTGTAAATTTAAAAAAATTATTGTGTGAAATATTTTAACATAACTATTTAATAAGGAATTGTGTTATATTGTAAACTAGAATAATAATAACATAACTAATTTGTGTATCAACACAAATTTGTGAGAATATTTAAAATATTCAACAGTATAGGAGACCATACCACAGGCTGCTGTGACTGCCATAATTTCAAGTATGCCTAATAGACATTTCGGGTCAGTAATAAATAGATCGACGTGACCGAGGTTAGTGTTCACATCTATTGCTACAATTATTTCTTGTAAAAACTTTTATCGTTTCTTGATGTGAATAAAATAAGTATAAATTTCATGAAGATTTCTAAAGCCAGTGGAGATTTTTATTTATGAGGGTGGGTATATTTACTAGAGCGAACGTGGAAGAGATTTTCATGTTCGCTCCATACTCCGGACATTCAGTGTTGGTCTTTCTCTTTCTTATACGTAGTATAAGGAAGTACATATTGTGATGACGAAAATGTTTGACCTCGGGATTTTTGCAGTTTGAAAGTCCCCTTATACCGAATAAGTGGTTTTAAAAAAATTCTCTCTCTTTGTTTGTGTCTCTGTGTGTAACCGAAAAAGCAGCCAAATTCCCTCTTGAGATCTGATTACATTTTTAGTAATATTAGTAGACCAGAAGTTGTAGTTTACTTCAGTGAAAAAATAAAATTTTACTAATAATTGTCAACTACTAAGTTTAAACAAATTTATAAATAATTATAATGTATTCAAAAGTGAATTTCAGAAACAACTTATTAGAAAAGTTTTTTCCTAACGGAAGTAGGTATTTTATTCTTATCGAAAAAGTTTTTTGCAAATATCACAAATTCATCATTTTTTGTAGTTTTTTACACATCTAGAAGAATACGGAGAGACTTCAAGGTATTGCACAATTGAGAATAAATTACTTTTTACAGTTACAGTTATTTATAAATTTAATTATATATTTTGATTTGCGCGTGAAGAATATCAAATCGAGATTCATAATGCCCTCGATGCGTCCCTGGAATTGACGTCATGTACCTTACTTTCGATCCGCAGCTATCACTTACAACATTATTAGTTTCAAGTAGTGCAATTGCTTACTGCAGAAATATTGTCGCTAATATGTTTTCATTGACTCAGCTTTCTATTAAATATGTTTTACCTGTTAACAATATAGGTAAATAAAGTTAAGTATTTGCAAATATCAAATGTCAATTTTGACATTTCATGCAATAAATTTCAAGCATTGGTTGATTACGTATCGTATTATTTCCACAGTATGACAAATGCTATTTAAATGAAACAAATTACGATTGTTAATTATATTGTATCTCTTTTTAACTATTATAGAGTATGTAGATGTAAATAGGCAAATGTTCTCCTTTGTATATGTTTTTATATCTTTCTCTCTTGCATTTAGGTTATGTGAGTTAGGTTGAGCGATGTTTGTATATTATAGCTACATATAATAACACATGAATGGTAAAGAAAAATTGGACAAACAATATAGGTATGGAAATGTAATTATAACATTGTTGTTAATAATAATAAGAGCGAATTTTGTTTTAGCAATATACAGTTCTACCAAATACGAGTTACATTAAATCTAAAATTCCGACATTGTTTAAACAAAATAAGAACTACAACACAATGCGTAACAATAAAAACTTCTACACATATGCACGAGTACTAAAAGCTATATAATTAGACATTTTCAGTGATGAAACACAAACCGAACCAATGCCATTTGACAAGAGGTACAGTGTCTAGGAATATTCCATCTCTTTTGCACTTAACTCTGTGTCTGTACCAACAAACGCAACAAAACGAACTTACGTGCATAATAAATGATTTTCATCAAAGTGATAATTCCGAGCAATTAAACATGTCGCAAGCGTGAGCGCTAACTAGTGGCCGTTTCAGCGGTTATGTGCAGTAGACTATGTCTGTCTCTGTTTGGTTAGAATGTTATTACGATAGTAGGTGAAGGAAAGCTAAAGGTCCGGCGTGTTTCATTTGAATAATGTCGGCGATGTATAAATCAAGGGGACCACCCGTGCGACGGTGGCTCCGCCGTGGTAACCGAACACGGACACTAGCGCCAAAAATGTTAACAAGACACATGACAACTGCCGGCCGACGATGAGAGGGGCGGCCTCTGTCTGGTTATAAATGTCGCATGGGCAAACCTTTTTCTAATTCTTTCTTTCATTTAGTGTTTATTTGTATTTATACGCAGATATGTTTTTTTAAGCTGGGCCAAAACATACAAATAATAAAAACAGGGTAATTAGAGGTGCCGCAAACTCAAGATACATTATGTTTCACACTCTCAAAGATTTCATAAACGTTACACTTAAACTAAAAATGATATTAGATGCATATACAGAGAGATCGTAAATGGTTGACGGTGCCGCTTCATAGGCATAGTGTAATTGCAGCATATATCATATTCTGAATTGAAGGGTCCAGTGCAAGAACCGGTCACGTCCATTATAGTTAAATTTACTGGAGCATAAAAAACGATTTGGCACAGATTAGTTTAATAAATATGGATAACAACTATGCCTGCTATTAGAATTTAAGCCAATGGATTGGGTTTTAGGCTAAAATAAGTAGTATTAACATTCGAAGGTTTAATTAATATTGAAAAAACGTTGAACTTGGCCTGTTATTGCACAGTAAATTTAATTTAAAAAAATAAATAAGTACTAAATATTTCAGGAAAAAATTAAATTTGTTTTATTTCAAGAATGGTTTGAACTTCAACAACGCAAATGACATCCACTGATGTAATAACTTCTTCAGACTTCAAGTTGAGAAGGTACTCTTTACTATTATTGTAATACCACAGGTCCCATGCTGGTACATAATTTTTAGCCAACGTCATAACATGTTGAAATTTGTTTAATTTTTAGTCTTCTGCGCCCATCGTATAGCTTTTTATCGTCACCTGGCAACAAGAGAGGTTCTATTATTCTTTTGTTTTGTATTTCGAAAGCCACAAAAATTGGTTTTGAAACAGATATACTATATTCAAGCAAAGTGCCATTTTGGTTCTTCTTACATTTTATGATCCTCCAAACAGGGTAAATTTTTTATTCTTTCTTGATGGATTCTTTACAAATAAATGTTCAAAGTGTTGTTCAAAGTTTAGGAACATATACTGAGTTACAGATACTATTTCAAATTTTTCCCCAAGTCAATTATTATATCGATATAGTCTTAGGGAGAAATATTTGGTCGTGTTTCTTTTTTGTAGTTTCACTGCTCCAAAGATGCGGTCGCATGCCAAGAAACTGTGGCCTGGCTCCGGATATCGATGTTGGATTAGAGTAAATCTTCCTGAATGTACAAGGGTATGCCAAAATTGAAGTAAAACGTAATTTTTATTTTGGGATGCACAGTTATCAGAGAAAAGATATAGATTAGTAACTTCTTTGCGGATGTAGTTGTTTATAAAATGCAAAAGAAGGCTACACACTTCATTCTGGCCGTTACCACCCAGCATTTCGTCGTACACATAAATGAAGCTTTTACTGCGCAAAAACAGGCTAAGTCCAGGACTTGACTGATTATTGCACAGTGTTACAACACAGGCAACCACCAAAGCAGCTGCGTAATGAATAATATAAAGCTTTTTCAGCTGGTTATTGCACAGAATCATACACTACCCGGGAAAGGACTTGGCTGCATGTAGAACTTAATTTTACCAAAACAGGGACTTGACCAGTTCTTGCATTGAACCCCTCAATTGTATTTCGTCCGTGCGACATCTATTATTTTGCGTACATTCAATAATTGAAAATATCTTTATTAAAAATATAGGTAACATTACATATTTAGAAATATTATAAAATATGTTCAAAATGACATCCTTCATTTTGTAGACCCACATTTATACGTCTTTTGAGAGAATTGAAAACATATTGAATCATTTCTTCTGTTACATTGTTACAGCATCTGTAATAGCATGTTGTAGTTCTGGTAATGTATTTAGTGGAGTCTTAAAGACAGTGTTCTTTAAACACCCAAATAGGAAAAAATCTAGATAAGTCAAATCTGGTGATCTATTTCTGCTAATCAGTCGGTTATTATTAAAATATCTTTGGAGGAATTCAATTGTAGCATGTGCATGGTGAGTGGTAGCACCATCCTGCTGACAATAGCCAAATTGTCTTTCATTGTCGTCAAGTTGTCTAATATAAGTGGTTCTAAAAGAAGTGTTCTATATCGTTCTGCATTTATTGTATCATGGAAGAAACTTGGCTCTATTACTCTTCTTCGTGATATTGCACACCTAACACCTATTAAGTAGGATGTATGTCAGTTTCAATAAAAACATGTGGGCTTACGGATGACCAGTATCGATAATTTTCGGAATTGACATACCCACTTAGATGAAACTAGGCCTTGTCTGAGAAAAATGTGATGTCCAACAAATTATCATCCGCAAGATTATTATTAAACCACGTACAAAATCGTATGCGTTTCTCAAAGTCTGTTGGCAACAATTTCTGTACAACAGATACTTTATATGGATGTAAGTGTAGTTTTTTAGTGGCTTTATGGTATGTTCCATAAGATAGTCTTATATGAACATAAAATCAGAATTAATAAAATTTCTGTACATCAAACAAAGTAATATTTTACCTGTCTGCGCTGATAGGCGCCTTAATGATTTCTTAGGACTTACGTCCAGTCGTTCTTGAATATCTTCTAGCACCTCTCCTGTTAGTAAAATAGGTCTACCAGAAAAGTGTTTCTAAGATATACTGCCAGTTTCTCGAAAACGACTAATAAGACGGTTAACATATCTTGCAAAAATATCATGTTAGAATTCCATTTCTATGAATCGAGTGTGAAACTGTTGTCTAGGTATTTTGTATTTACGTGTATAATCTCCCTCTTGAGATCTGATTAGGTTTTCAGTAAAATCGGTAGACCGGAAGTAGCAGTTCACTACCGGGAAAAAACCGAATTTTGCGAATATTTCGTCAACTACTAAGTTTAAACAAATTTATAAAGAATTCATATATACTTAAAATTAAAATTGAGAATAATTTTATTTAAAAAGTTTTTCGAAATTCCTACCGGAAGTAGGTCTTTTACTCTTATCGAAAATCAGTTTTTTGCGAATATTTCGCAAGTCATGCTTTTTAGACAAGTACGTTACGGGTATAAAAGTATTTAAAACATAATTTTCAATATCTTTTGTATAAAAAAATTTTCAAAATTCAGACCGGAAGTACCACTTTTACTCTTATCGAATAGCGATTTTTTGCAAATATGTCGTAAGTTATGCATTCTATATATATTTATCAAGAGTACAAAAGTATTTAGAACTGGATTTGCAATATTTTTTGTATATATGAAATTTCAAAATTCGGACCGGAAGTAACACTTTCATACGTATAAGAAAGTCGTGTGGTGGCCACACCTCATTTTTTTCTCTGGTTATACGAAAAACTAAATATATACTTGCGATGCAGTTGTTGCACACAACAGTTATTCATTTTATCTATTTCCTACGTCTAGTGAACTGTTATAAGTTACTAAATCATTAAGTATGTCTAAAATGTCGGGAATAGATTCTGTTTTCCAGATTATTTAAAATTTGCGAATATTGTGCCTATTAATAAGAGGCTGTCGTGATGACATAAATAACTGCAGAGCGCTTACCTTCGGGTATTGTTTGATTTCACAGATCGTACCTTGGGCGCTCTTGATAATAAAAGAATCCCTTTTGGTGTTCTACTCGACCTATCAAAAGCATTTGATAATGTTGTACATCAGTGCTTACTTCAAAAGTTGGAACTTTACGGTATTAGAAGTATTGCTCTGGATTGGTTCAGTAGTTCTTTATCAAACAGGCAGTAAATGTTTAATATCACTAAGAATAGTGAAACAGTGCATTCTAAGACTGAAACTATAAACCAAGGAGTTCCACAAGACAGCATCTAGGGACATTGCTGCTAGTGATTTATTTCGAAGAAAACTGCTCCCTAAGTTGTACGTACAGTTCAATTTTTTGTTGTTGTAGAGAACACTGTTTGATAAAAATGATGATAATTGCTAGTGCCACCCAATAGAGAGACTTACTCTGAGTGAGAGTGATTTAGCATATGCAAGATTAACATTCTTTAACGAATTGATAAGAGATATTAGAGATATTAATTCTCTGTACCTGTATTTAAAAATTAAATATTTAAGTTATTATATGCAATAGAACCATACACTATGGAAGACTTTCTCATTTAACCATTACCGTTATTGCTTACGCGATGATCGCCTTGTGTTTTCTCTTGTGATTATATATGGCAATAAAATATATTACTATTATATCTGTACCAAAACAAAAATTATAATTCAGAAACTTTTTGCAGATATCTCTCAAATTATGGCTTCTATACAGATATATTAACAGTACAATAGCATATTAAAACACAAGTTCCATAAGACTTGAACATGTATTTTATATTATTTTTTCAGTTAAGAGTATTAAAACTTTAAAAGTCTTAAAAAATACGTATTTTGCTCGAACATTTTCGAATTTAGCAATTTAAATATTTTAATATCGGCAGTATTGACAGGTATATTTCGATAATAGCATTAGAAACTTTACCATCCAACTTTGTTTAAAGATTTCTGTTGTTAATTAGCCTAAATAAAATATCAGGATGTCTCTTTTTTATTCTTTGTACAATTTCTACTGCACTTGCTTGTACATTAAAACACTAATATTGACATTTAAATATGGGTGGTTTTGTATGTTTTTGATACAAACTTCAAAAAAATAAAATTAGCGTGCCATAATGCAAGATTTATTTGTATAAAGTCATAAAGTGAACTTTATAGAACCGAAATTAACGGCCGGCTTCATAATCAAGTTAAAGTGACTTTTAAATTCAAAGTTGACTTTAACCCTGAATTTTGGTTTCATAATGTCACATTAGATAGTATTAATTAAAACGAACTAATGTATATTGCAAACGAGTTCTAATTCCTCATCAGAAGATGAAGTTAATGTAGTCGTAAACGACGTAAAGTTTATAGAAATAGGGATAACGCTTTGATGACATTGAACTTTTTGATAGATTCAGACTAACAAAAGAAACAGTCGTTTATCTGTTAAAAAGAATCGAACATTTAATTTCACTTCCTACAAATCGGTAGGTATTATCATGATGTGATTGTATCACTACTAATAAATGATATATTTTAGTGGAGGATGCTTACAGCGCTCACACAGTTATTGTTAACATTAAGGTTTTATGCCACTGGTAGTATGCTTATTGCAGTTGGAGATTTTGTTGGCGTATCCAAGGCCTCATCTTGTAGGATAATCAAACGGGTATTCAATGCTATATGCTCATTATTGCCAGATTATATCCACATGCCTCGTAACAATGTTGAAATGGGAAGATTGACTGAGAAATTTTACATTTTGCAGTTGTTAATAATAATGGGCTTGGAATGAGGCGTTTGTTAATCAGTGAACATTTTCTTGTAATATGTACTTGTAATTTTTTCTTCTTCATACTACTCGTAAGTTATATGAAATTGACATTTCTATCTCAGTGGAATACTTCAAAAGGTTGTTTGCTAAACCCACAGCATGAAACTTTATATTTAAAGTAGGTATGTACAAGATTGGCTTTTAGTATATATAATAAGTAGTTTACCCGAAGGCGTAAGCTGGGAGATCTTGGACCGTTTACCCTAAGGGGAGAAAACCTACAGATCTCGAAGGAGGTAAAGGATCTAGGAGTAACGCTAGACTCGAGATTTCCTGGAATTGATACTTGGAAAACATTACAAAGAAAGCGGTAACATCTCTAATGATAACATGACGCTTACATGGGAAGCAATGGGGTTTAAGGCCGGACATGTTGTACTGGACATACAACATGGTGGTAAAACCGATTTTAACGTATGCCTCTCTAGTGTGGTGGCCCAAGATACAACAAAGAAAGGCCATTTTACAACTAGGCAAGGTGCAAAGATTTGAGCATAACCGGATCAATGCGGACCACTTCAAATGCAGCCATGGAGGCCCTCTTAGGTCTCCCGCCTCTTCACCTTGTGATACAGGCGGAGGCCAAGATGGGGGCCTTTAGGCTACAGCTGAAAGACGCTAAAACTAATAAAATGGCGGGACACATGGCAATTGTCTGAGATGTCTTAAACATGAGAACGGACAACATGGTAAAGCAATATAGCCTAAACAGACCATTCGAAGTAACGATTTCAGAAAGACACGAAATGGAGAACAGTATGCCAGGTATCAGCAGGCGGGATCAGACTTGGTACACAGATGGGTCGAAGACCGCAGCTAGCACTGGAGCAGGAAACTACTCTGCTAACCAGAGCAAATACTATGCACTGGGGGGTATGCATCTGTGTTTCAGGCAGAGGTGTATGCCATACTCCAATGTGCTATAGAAAACAACAGGAATGACGTCAGTTATCGGCGGATTCTTATATTATCTGACAGTCAAGCGGCACTAAAGGCGTTATCAAGCCAAGAGGTTTCGTCAAGACTGGTCTGGGAATGCCTCGAAGAACTCAAACTGCTGGCAATCCGGAATAAGGTGAAACTGATCTGGGTGCCAAGGCATAAAGGGATTGACGGTAATGAAAAAGCTCATGAATTCGCTAGAAGAGGATCAGAAGCAAGATTCATAGGCCCAGAACCGGCTCTGGGAGTACTCAAAAGTATGACCCGAAGCCACGTTAAAGACTGGGTTTATGAAAAACACAAGCATCACTGGGCAACAATTCCAGGACAAAATTATGGCAAGGAATTTATTGGCCAACCGTGCAACAAAAGAGCCGCAGAACCACTACATATGAGCAGGGAAAGGCTGCGAAAAATAACCGATCTTTTGACTGGTCATGCACCTTTTAAGGTGTATCTGAACAGGATCGGCCTGTATAATGGAGACCTTAGTTGTAGAGTCTGCAATAAGGAACCAGAAACAGTGGGGTATATCCTGGTAAACTGTGAGGCACTGGATCACAGGAGGCAACACATCTTTGGGCAACCGAACGTAGATCCAGAGGTGCTCAAGAGACACCCAGTCAAAGACGTGTACAGACTTTTACAGGATACAACATTGCTGGAGTAGATAACATAGGCAACACAGGTTGAGCACAATAAGCCTTATTGGCTACGGTGTAAACTGGAGACGTTAGTCACGCAGGCCTCGAGGGAAAAAATGTATAAGTAGTATAATGACAAGTGATGCTTAATTTTTTGAAAACAAATTTACTTCATGTAATGTTCATATACGACTGTATTATTTATGAGTGCAAGTATAGAAATATATTAACATTGTAAATTATTCTGCTTTCTGGTACTTATATTTATTTAATAAAAGTAAATTTAAATATTTTCATTGCTTTATTTTTGTACGTCTGATAGTCGTATCATACAATTTTTTTTAAACTGACAAAAAATTGAACACAGTCAATTAACTGTTCTCTTAAGGAGTTATTCCATATACCGGGGTCGACATATTTTAATTTCTGTTACGAAAGTAGAAAGAGGAAAAGAGCGCGACGAAATAAACTTAAGATAAACATAAGCGAGGCTGCCAAGAAAGTACACTCGGCAAACGTTGTGTGAGGATCCCCCGACATCGACACTGCGTTGCTCTCCCACCACTGTTAGCAAGCAGGCATCGCTGCATATCATAAGGTCATCTTCTGCATATGATAGAAGTGCAAACCGAAATTAAACTTTGACGACTATGGTATATACATATATATGTAATAAATACTTTTATTTACATCCATACGCGTAATGTTGGCATTTCTGACTTTTTAAAAGTTTGGAAGTGTAACTTTGTTCACGTTTACTTCCCGCCCTCTATTACTGCCCTCATTTACTTCCCGCCTTCTACTACTGCCCTCATTTCCCAACCTTAATGTCAATTACAAAACTGTCAACTGGATATGTCAAAACCTTATCGGAATTTTTATCACAAATAATTATTAATTGTATGGTTGTATATAAAATTAATTCTTACATTAGAATTATTGAAAGCTTGAACCCAAGTAGACCACTCTGCTATTTCTGATATGATGATATAGTGATTTTTTGTCCTTCTCCATTCGAGCTAAGATATCCGGATTGCTACGGCTGGACAGTTTCTCTCAGTTCCAGTGGAGTTCACTCCTTGAAAACTTTATTACTCAACACTTTTTTTATACTCTATTCACCGAAAAAACTGACGTACATTTATTTAAAGTTTACGCTAGAACATCACAAATCTCGCAATTCAATATGTCAAAACTTTCACCGGAATTTTTATTACAACTAAATATAGTAATTATGGTTGTAAATAAAATAGTATACAAACCTCTGTGAAAGTTTCATTCCTGTCTCGAGATAAAGTTAACTTTTATAAAACATGCACAACAATAAAATACATTAAAAGGGGTTTTAAAATTTAAAATATCGACAATTATTATAATTACAAAACCCATTAATATTAACATGCATACATTCATATAAATACATTTTATCGCCAACCGTCAGTAAAGTGATGCGTTACCATAGCGTTTTACGGAGGTAAACAAACACTTTATCGTACTGTACAATAAAGTACTTTACCTGCCGCTAATATCTGTCAGCGTAGCCATGACTGATGACTTTAAGAATAAATCGTTTGTCACTGTCATTAACTGTCATAAGTTATTATATCTTTATTTCTTAAATTAACAATTTTCACGGTTGGCGATAAAATTTTGTATGCACCACGTCAGTAAAGTACCTTTACCGAACTCGTCTGTTACTCGCCGCGCTCGCTTCACTCGCTTGGCTCGTAAATCAGACTCGTTCGATAAAGTATCACTTTACTGACTTGTTACATAAATAAGTATTATTTAATTTCTGCCGAAAATGCCCAATGCTTACCAAGAGTTTAAATAATATATATAAAGAAAAGAAATATTGCGGATAATGGAATAATGAAGTACAGAATTTAATGGGTTAACTCCGCTGAAAATGCAACTGCGGACACGTGTTTCGAACTACTTGGTTCTCGTCAGCGCAGTGTAGCCAAGGAATAGGATGGGATAACCTTGGAGCTGAAAAACATCAATCAGAGACATACACAGGGGACAGCCTACTATATATATATATATATATATATAT
This sequence comes from Amphimallon solstitiale, assembly GCA_963170755.1. Lineage (NCBI taxonomy): Eukaryota > Metazoa > Arthropoda > Insecta > Coleoptera > Scarabaeidae > Amphimallon > Amphimallon solstitiale. The sequence goes on along the minus strand of OY720676.1, from coordinate 95,957,666 downwards.
ATATAAATCGGAAAGGAGTCTCTGCTGTCAAAGTCAAGAAAAATGTATTCTTAGGGGGGGATCCAGCATCAAAAGATAAAACTTTATGTGAAGTTCTTTATTTTTTGCCAATATTTCGTATTATAATTTAATACTTCTTCAGGGCCAAACTACGGTATAAAATAGATATTGTAACTTTATAAAAATGAACATCAATCAATTAAAATAACTTACAATGCGAACTTATCGAGAGAAACACGTGCACATAACTAGACAACATCACTTTTTTTTGGATGGATGAATTAAATTGATATTATTTGATAATTTAAAACTACAGTTAAACGTTTTACAGTCACATTAATAAAATAACAAAAATTGAAAATTTTAAGGAACTTCCTGGAAGGACCTCTAAAAATTTAAAAACTACATGTTAACACTTCAAACATCTGACAGGATATGATCAGCTGTTGCCATGACAGAAAGACACAACTTCATTGTGGTTTTGCCAACTGAGTGCTTACAACTTATAAATGTTAAATTAACTGAATTGTACAAAGTGGTTGGTAAAAAAGCGCCAAATTAGAAAATTGTTATGTATTGTATGTAAAAATTCAAAGTTGAATAATAAAAATGATTTTAATATTATGTTTTATTTAATGAAAGGAGATATGAATAAATATTACTTAATTGGTCGATGTCAGACCTGAAATTCATGGACTTAGCATTATTATTGATCTCTATCATTTCTAGAAACTCTCTCGATCTCTTATGTCTCTCAATACATAGGATCTTGGTATCATCGTATAATGGTTGGTGATTTAGTCTAAGACAATGTTGTGCTAAAGCACATCTCTGTTTTTTGGTATTAATGTCGCTTTTATGTGTACGAAGGCGAGTTTTCAACCAAGAGGAAGTGTTGCCTATGTAAGTCTCATCACAATTACTACATGGGATAGAGTATACTACATTTGACTGACAATCTTTGTTGTCTTTATCTTTGACTTTCGAGAATAGCCTATCTAAACCAAGCACACCATAATAACCGAATTTGATGTGGTCATACCTAAGGACTTTAGAAATTTTATAACTAACATCTTCTATGAAGGGTAATCTAAAATAAGTGAATTCTGGAGGGGGACTATTGTTATCGCTGTGAGAGTTGTTATTTAAGTTAATAGTTGATGTGTTGAATAGCAATCTTTTTACCAACGATCTGGGATACCCATTATTGATAAAAATACTGCTTAATTTATTAACATTATCATTAAGGAAAGATGGGTGACATATCTTGGTTACTCTGTCTTTTGTAGAAGTCAATATGTTTAACTTCTGTTGTAAGGGATGACTGGAATGGTAATTTATAATTCTACCAGAGTATGTTGGTTTTGTGTACCAGTCAATAAATATGATGTTGTTAAAATTTCTAATAAGTTTCGTATCCAAGAATGGCACTGCTCTTTCCGTTTCCGTTTCAACTGTAAATTGTATTTTTTCATGAAAAGCGTTAAATTTATTCAAAGTGTATTCTATTTTGTCCGAAGGTAATCCCAAAATCAAATCATCAACATATTTTTTAATAAATGACAATTGAAAACCCAACGAAGCAATCACTTCACCCAAGCAAACGTCCATAATAATATTAGCCATTATTGGGCTCAAAGGCATGCCCATCGGTACGCCATCAATCTGTATGTAGAATTCATCGTTAAATTTAAAGTAACTGTTATTGATTATAAATTTTAGAAGTGTCATAAATGAAGTTTTTGTTAAAGTTGTGTAAGTCTCTATTTGAAGCCAATTTCTTTCTATGATTTCAAATAAGAGGTCTAAAGGAATGTTAGTGAACAACGAATTTACATCTAATGAAATGAGAACGTGATTATCTGGTAATTGGTAATTTTGAAACATTTCAACAAACTCAAATGAGTTTTTAACATCAAAGCTACAGGGATTATTATTTACTGAATCATTGAGAATGGAGGCCACAAATGATTTGATTTCATTTGACGTGACTGACTGTATGTTTAAATATTGACTTTAATGTTTAGTTAATTTTAACGCAAAACAATTTATTGATATGTGAATTCTATATTATTGACTTCTAATGACTATTACTACTTTTAAAGTACTGACATTGATTTTTGATTGATTACAAAAATAGTTTGATGTAAATATTGTTACTTGAAAGTTGAACCTTTTTTTGAGTGTTGTTAATACTTGTAAACATATCACGATACATTCATTTAAACATATCAAAATATCCTTTAGCTTTATGGCGGCTTCCTTGAGCGACAGGAACGGAAAATGCGGCTGGTTACTCCCTGGACTCTTCCTGTCTTTGGTGTGAATGGATCTCAGGATTGATGACCAGGAAACGCTTGTGGGGGTCTCGTTCCTATGACGTGGTACAGGATTACGGAATCAGCTTCGGTAGGGCGCAGTATCTAAGTCTTGGAGTCACGACAGCAGCAGGTCTCGGTGTTGTAAATGAACGTAATGGTGAGTTATCATTCCTTGGCTTATATTGTTATTTCTTCTTGTGTCCGTCTCGAAGTTTTTTTGGTTATGTTCTTTGTTGATATTTCTTTCTCCTTTCTAGCACGTGGAATTTATGTTCGTGCTTTTATATCGATAAAGCAGGGCAGTTGCTTCACCGAAGGTGATATTGGTTCGGCGTTTGACAGGACGCCTTCGCTTGGATATCTAGCCGGCGTTGAGGTTTCGCCGCGCTGGATTTTTCTAAACTTGTCGGTTTGATTGATATTTTTTTAATGATCCTTATGGCCTCTTCGGTGGCCTTTTTATATCCGTATATAGTTTATTCAAATGTTTCATCTTGTAATCTCGAACCCAAAGCGTTCGTGAATTATAATTTCATTAATTATAATTATTTAGCATATCTAAACGTGATATTGTATAATGTTCCGTAGTTTTTTATATTTATAACAAATTAAAAAAATATCTTTAGTACGTAAAATGTCTGAATGCTCATTTTTGAATTTTTAATACGTATGACGATTTTAGCGTCGGTTTTTGAGAAATCGGTACAGTCATGTATAAAAAGATAATTATAATTTTTGGATTTTATCCAAAAATAAGGATATTACGAGATTATGTGGACCTGGTTTACAAATAGTATTTCCGTTTTTTACTCGATTAAAATCTGTTTATTAATAATAAAATGCCTGATGCAAATTTTTAAATTTTTAATTTAAAGTCAATTACATTTTAATTGTAATTTTGGTTTAATTTACTTAATTGCCTATCAGAACTTTATCAATTCAGTCACATCTATCAACTCAAAGGATTATCCTACTTGGGCTTAATTGTACCAAACGTTTACTTAGTTTTTGGATTTCAAATAAAATTTTAGTTTTAAGAGTAATTAATTGCTAATAGCTTTATTTAAATAGGGCATCTGTTCGTGCACACAACTCATATTGTTAATTGGCCTTACATGTTTATATTTAGTGAGTTTTACTAAATTTAAAATATTGATGTTTGACATTTCTTCCTGAGGCTACTCGGTCTAAATTAGAAAAGATTCTTTCGATAATTATACATTTACAAAGGTGTAATTCATAATCAAACCTTATCCTAACTGTGCTGTGATATATGTTGTTTAAGTATTTAATATCAAATATCAGGCAATTAGTAAATTTTAACTTTATCATGACGTGTGATCTAGGTCTATTCTTGTTACTTCATGTTTGTACTTAATTCAAAGTCTTAATAAACATTCATGCCCTGATTCTAATATGTTTTAGATATAGAAGAGGCTGTGGTTAAATTATGTTTTCATGTAAAAATTGGTTTCTTTACCGAATTAAATTGTATTTGACATAATAATGGGCGTTCATGGTGAGCGTCCATTCCTTGCATTGAATGATGCTATTGAATTTTTCTCGGTCAATAATTCTATTTGTGCTTTCTAAAGCCTGAGATGTATAAACAACTAGCTTTGGAGTATCACTCTTAGTATGTACAATTCATGATTGTGTTTCGATTCAGTCATAATTGTCATTTTTATATCGGCCATATTTGTAGGCTCTAAATGCATGTATTGTGTGTGCTAGAAAAGATGATTTGTCAAAACTCAATGTGTAGGTATAGTGAAAGATTAAAAATAATATATGCTTCATAAATATAAGACTATAGCTAATTTCTGTTGTATTTAAATTGTCCTAACTAATTTCTGGAGGTGTAGAGGTATCAATTAGTAAGTCATGTTTTTATAATATTTTTACATCTTGTTTTAAATAAACTTTATGACCACGATATAACTGTTTGCTAACTCGATTATATGGGATGGATTCTGTGTGCATGGTGGATTTTTCATTTCTGTCATCTACTTAAGTAAATCAATGACAACTACAAAATTTCAACCTGTACAAGGGTTCGTCCCTAATACCAAAGATAAAAGTTAAAAAAATGAGTGTTTTAACTCGTAATTACTTATGTATATTTGAATGGTCTTGGTTCAGATACAAGACCAGTTCAATATATATATATATATATATATATATATAGGACAAAGAATATCGGGTTAATCCGCTGTAGTGCAACCGCAGACACGTGTTTCAGACTCGTTGGTCATCGTCAGTACGGTGTAGCCAAGGAATAAGGTGGGATATCCTTGGAGATTTAATTCATTGTATGCCACTACTACCAAGAAGATTTTCAATTTTTCAATACATATATATATATATGTAATTATGTAAAAAAATGAAAGAGGTTGCCGGTGCAGCTACTGCGTCGACCCTTAACAAAAAAATTACACACACCATAGATATTTTTTTCAGTACATTAAAGAAAAAACAACAGAAAAAATTCAATATTTTACTCTACAAATCAACACACTAGATTGCACTAAACCACACAAAAAACAAAAATACTAACTGGCTACACAACCTGTCACAGACCGCAATTCCAGAAAATGTAGCAGAAATTCTGAGTCTAGGGAGAAATTTCTCAATACAGACAGATAATCCCAAAATAATTCCAACACACAACATTATAGCCAACATAGAATCTACAATAGATAACCTTAACGAAAATGAAAAAAACTCCATCAGAGCTAAAATCACAAATGTCATAACCAATTTTAAAAATAAACCCAACATAAACATAGAAAACTTCCATAAAAATCTCAACAAAAAAATTATAACAACAAAAATTTTTTTAAAAAACAATCCACAACTTATCATTACTAAACCTGACAAAAGTAATAAAACAGTCATCATGGATAAAACCGATTATGAAACTAAAATCAACAACCTGTTACAAGATAATACAATTTATAAAAAATTGAAAAATGATCCAACAAAAAAATTCCAAAAACAAAATAATGATCTCATAAAATATTGGGAAAATAACAATTTGATATCCAAAGAAACAACTAAATCACTTCAGATCAATAATGCACAAGCCCCAAGAATATATGGACTTCCAAAACTTCACAAAAAGAATATACCTCTTCGACCAATTGTTTCATCAACACAGAGTCCTTTTTATAAACTCGCAAAATTTCTAGCTAACTCAATTTCTAATATCACAGGAAAAAATCAATATTTTCTAAAAAATTCATACGATCTCAAAGAATTTCTCGACACCACAGAAATACCAGATGACCACATCTTAGTTTCTTTAGACGTCATTTCCATGTACACTAACATCACTTTGGCCCTGCAAGCAATAGAAACAAAATGGGATGTCTTACAAGATTTTACAACACTAACACTAACAGAGTTCAAAAAGGGAGTAGAACTTACCCTAAACGCCACTTATTTCCAATACAACAATCAACATTACCAACAAATTCATGGCTGTGCAATGGAGTCTCCTATTTCCAGTGTCATAGCTCAATTAGTGCTCGAACAACTAGAAGAAACTATCATTCAAAAACTTAATTTCAAGCCCAGCTTCTTCAAAAGATACGTGGATGATTGCATTGCCTGCATTCCTTCCGACAAAACAGATTACATACTCAAACAATTTAACTCATTCCATCCGAGACTACAATTCGAGGTTGAGATAGAACGAGACAAAACCATTAATTTCCTTGATCTCACTATTATACACACAGAAAATATTTTCCTAACAAAATTATACCAGAAACCTATTGCAACAGACCGATACATCAATTATAAATCCAACCAAACAAAAGCCCTTAAAATAAATGTCGCAAAGAATTTGATTAATAGAGCTATAACCTTGACAAGTGCTATTTATAAACCGGAAATATTACAAAATATTAAAACATCTTTACAAAAGAACAACTACCCATTACACTGTATACAGAAAATAATTAAAACACAACTTCACATTCACTATAATCGTTACAGAACACCAAAAACACAATCAAATGCAAATGCTGAAACACGATATGTAGCTATACCATACATTCACAACCTAAGTGAACGAATTAACAAAATACTGTTACCATACAACATAAAAGTAGCAAACAAAAATTTCAATACCCTTAAAAATCTGTACACAAACCTCAAAGATAAAATACCAATTACAAAAAAAACCCATGTTGTATATAAAATACCATGTAACAACTGTCAAGGTGTATACATAGGGCAAACTTCCCAACATTTACAAGAACGTCTAAATGGTCACAAATATGCGGCAAATAGCACCGCTTTAAAAAAGCACATAACTCTAACAAACCACTCATTCAACTATAATCACACATCAATCCTCACTACCGAAATTAATAGCAAAGCTAGGAACGTTCATGAAAGTTTGCAAATTAAAAAGCATAAAAATGCCATAAATGACAGAACAGATACGCAAAATATATCACAAATTTATTATTCTATAGTATAAAATTGTTATTGGTCGGGCCTCGTACTGCATTGACAACCGAAAAAGATATTCATAGAGAAAAACACACACACATTTCTGACCTCGAGAGGTGTCCAGTCAGATGCATACATTAGATACATAAAGAAACACATGTACACATGTGTATTATTGATTATTTATTGAACAGTTTAAAATTTTACATGTATATAAACTAAATTACTGTTAAAACGTCTACAACAAGTTCATTTATTAAAAGGAAGATTGTTAAAACATTAAATAACAACAACAAAAAATTTTTTTATCCTTTGAGTAAGTAGTTCCCTCATTATTTTTTAAAGTGTTTGTTTGTAAAAATTAAAATAAAAATTGTTTGTCATTTTTATAGTTACCATGCTTTTCCAATTAAGGAAACACATTTTTCATTACTCAGTTGTAAAAAACAGCAAGAACCTCAAAAATACTAATGTTTAATTAATGTAAGTTTTACTTAAGGTTATTATATTACTAATTTCAAAATTAATTATTATCAATTTTTATAGTTTTGACCTACATAAATTTCTGAGGAAGACCTTATAAATAGGGTCGAAACGTAAGAATGTTTTTTATTTTAACCTAACATAATTCCGCAATCCAAGCCGAAAAAACCAGGAAGAAAATACAACCATTATATATATATATATATATATATATGTATATATGTATATATATGTGTCCATAGTGGCAAAGTCTGATGATGGAATAAATTATTCCGAAACGTTACCAGCCACAAATAGATTGTTTTAATTAACCCAGCCCACACATTCTGACCTTCCTGGTTCAGTAAATTTACATACCTATATATATATATATATTTATTCAACCGACGTAACCAGGCCCGCTATATTCATGCTACCAAGTCAATCCCAGTGTATAACACACGAGTTGTCATTCAATCGACGCTTTTAAACCCAGCGATTCTACCGTCTTTCGAGTCCCAGTGTGTAAAAAAGCAACATTTATCAGACCTTGTCATTCCCGACAGCATTGCCAAGTATACTACATAAACAACGTAATTTAATAGTCCCGCTCGTGCTATGAAATTCAGCTTAAATTTATTTAAGATGTTTTAAGAGTAAGGGAAAAGTAAGATTTTAAAATACAATATTTTAAAATAAATTGTGTTAAAGGTAATTTAGATATTTGCCGTTATTTTTGGTTGTTTCACTTTCTTTAGATATCTATATTCTTTTAAATATATCAAACAAAAGGTAAAGAAATGTGTATATCTTCCATTAGTGTTTTTTCGAGTATTCTAATACAGCGTTAGTAAAAAGTCCCGGAACGGTCGAATAACTTTGTTATTTGAAAATTATGATTTCTGAAATTTGGTATGGGGGTATAGTTAATATAAATGCATTTTATGCAATACAGTTAATATTTTTTTCACTTCCGGTTTAATCGGCAATACGTCCAACTTTTTTTTTTAAATGGAACGCCCAGATTTTTTTAACACTTTTGAATGCAAAATAAAAAACTACGTTCAGGAAGTATTAAGATGTTTATTTTTATTCACAAGAAAACAGTTAAAAAATTAAAAAAGTGTCCTAATACAGAAAAATCAAGGTACCTTTGAAAAAAGTTGTTGTTTAGTGTTTGCATTCTTTTTGCCGTCACATTTGACAATTTTAAAAGTGTTTTAACTTTTGCATCGCTATAAATTTAGTTATTTTTGACATTGACACATTTGAAAATGGCAGTAAAACTTACTGAATCAGAACGAATTGAGATATTAATGATGCGTGGGTACGGTGATCGTCAACGTTCTTTTGAAGAGGGTCGTATTTTGTTTAATACTGTTTATCCGGATCGTCACATTAGTAAAAGTACGGTATGCCGAACAATTCAAAAGTTTGAAGTCTTTCGTCAGGTGAAGGATTTACCTAGAAGGGGACGTCCATTAACAGCAACAGATGAAGAAACTAGTTTGAATGTGTTACTTACAGTGGAAGAAAATCATCACGTATCCACAACAGAATTAGGTCAAATTCATGAGATCTCTCAAAAATCTGCTCATAATATTCTTAAATCAGCAAGAATGAAAGCCTATAAAATGTATCCCGTTCATGAGTTAACTGAAGATGATCCAGATCGTAGACTACAATTTTGCGAAACAATGACGGAATTGATCGAACAGCAGCCTAATGTTTTAGATCACATGATTTTTTCAGATGAGGCAACGTTTTGTCTCAACGGCACTGTGAACAGACATAATTGTCGCTACTGGTCAATTGAAAATCCGCATTGGATTGAAGAAGTCCATACACAGCGTCCTCAAAAGGTAAATGTCTGGGCTGGTCTTGTTGGAAACAACATCATAGGACCATTTTTTATAAGAGGAAATTTAACTGGCAACGTCTACTTAAATTTATTGCGAAATGAGGTTGTTCCAGCACTTGCGGCCCTCTTTCCAAATGCAAACATAGGTGATCACCCTAATGCACATTTTTGGTTTCAACTAGATGGAGCTCCCCCCATTTTGCCCATAATGTCCGCGATTATTTGAATGAAATTTTTCCAGGACGTTGGATCGGACGTAGAGGAGCAATCGAATGGCCAGCACGTTCGCCAGATCTCTCGCCATTAGATTTTTTCTTTTGGGGTCACTTGAAATGTCAAGTGTACAAAAATCGTCCCCATAATCTTGAACAATTGGAAGAGAGAAGAGTTCAAGAAGCCAATCGCATCACTCCAGAACAAATACAAAATTCAATAAGAAATTTTACTGACCGTTTACATTTTTGTCAAATTGTAAATGGAGAGCATTTTGAACAATTATTGTAATCGCAACCTGAATAGACGGGTATCTAGATTTTTCTGTATTAGGACACTTTTTTAATTTTTTAACTGTTTTCTTGTGAATAAAAATAAACATCTTAATACTTCCTGAACGTAGTTTTTTATTTTGCATTCAAAAGTGTTAAAAAAATCTGGGCGTTCCATTTAAAAAAAAAAAAAAGTTGGACGTATTGCCGATTAAACCGGAAGTGAAAAAAATATTAACTGTATTGCATAAAATGCATTTATATTAACTATACCCCCATACCAAAAAATCATGTGATCTAAAACATTAGGCTGCTGCTCGATCAATTCCGTCATTGTTTCGCAAAATTATAGTCTACGATCTGGATCATCTTCAGTTAACTCATGGACGGGATACATTTTATAGGCTTTCATTCTTGCTGATTTAAGAATATTATGAGCAGATTTTTGAGAGATCTCATGAATTTGACCTAATTCTGTTGTGGACACGTGATGATTTTCTTCCACTGTAAGTAACACATTCAAACTAGTTTCTTCATCTGTTGCTGTTAATGGACGTCCCCTTCTAGGTAAATCCTTCACCTGACGAAAGACTTCAAACTTTTGAATTGTTCGGCATACCGTACTTTTACTAATGTGACGATCCGGATAAACAGTATTAAACAAAATACGAACCTCTTCACAAGAACGTTGACGATCACCGTACCCACGCATCATTAATATCTCACTTCGTTCTGATTCAGTAAGTTTTACTGCCATTTTCAAATGTGTCAATGTCAAAAATAAGTAAATTTATAGCGATGCAAAAGTTAAAACGCTTTTAAAATTGTCAAATGTGACGGCAAAAAGAATGCAAACACTAAACAACAACTTTTTTCAAAGGTACCTTGATTTTCCTGTATTAGGACACTTTTTTAATTTTTTAACTGTTTTCTTGTGAATAAAAATAAACATCTTAATACTTCCTGAACGTAGTTTTTTATTTTGCATTCAAAAGTGTTAAAAAAATCTGGGCGTTCCATTTAAAAAAAAAAAGTTGGACGTATTGCCGATTAAACCGGAAGTGAAAAAAATGTTAACTGTATTGCATAAAATGCATTTATATTAACTACAGTACAGGGTGTCCCAGATAGTGTGCTCACCATTGGGATCTCGTAAACGGTAAGAGATAGAGAGTTGGTTAAATGAGACAAAATGTACGTGACACCTGGGTTTACTTTTTTAAATAAAAAAACTTTTAAAAAAATGAACGATTCGTGCGCTATAGGGGAAAAACTAAAAATCGGCAATTTTAATTTCGTCGTTTAACTTATTTCATGTAAAAGATACCGAAATACTATTTTGACATTATGAAGGTACTTTTTTACGCAGAATTCAAATTTGGTATTGCAACCTCTGAAGCTTTTATACGTTTCGAGATTTTTATACAAACTTTCTTATTTTAAATACAAATCGTAGGCGGCTTTGACTGTATCAAAAAGAGCATAATTTGCTGATTTCAATGATGTATAACACTTTGGGTTTATTTGTAGAAATAACAAAGTTACAAGAATAATTAGCATATTTTTTTGTTTTATACTTACCTATTCCTGGAAAGAAAATACAAAAATGACTGAAAAGTAAATAAAACACTAACTTCACATACCTAACTATTTATTTACTACTAGTAAATAGATAAATTACATTAAATGCTCAAAAAGTCCTCCATTGTTATTGATACATAACTGAGCTCTTCTTAGTGTGGAATTAATCACTTTTTCTAAAATACGTCCATTTATCCGATGAAACTCTCTTAAAACACAAGCTTGCAGTTCCTCCACATTATTAAATTGTGTTTTATACACCTTATTTTTTATGTAACCCCAAAGGAAAAAATCCATTGCGGTTAAGTCTGGGGAACGTGCAGGCCATGAAATGGGTCCTCGATTACCAATCCACCGATTACCAAATCTATTATTTAGGTAATTCGTAATAATGTGAGCATTATGTGCTGGTGCCCCATCCTGTTGGAAATACATATTCTTCTTTTCACCTTGAAGTAAGTTCAAATAGCGTTCACTCGTTAAATTGTTATTGAAGATAATAGGTCCAACTATTCTTCTGCCGATATTACCGCACCACACATTGAACCCAAAACGTTCTTGATGTCGAGCTTCATGTAGAGCATGGGGATTTTCTGTCCCCCAATAGTGAATATTATTTCTGTTAAATAACCCATTGTTCGTAAATCGAGATTCATCTGACCACAACACATTAAACAGAAATGTAACATTGTTGTTATTCTGATTAATGTACCAATGACAGAAACGAGTCCGCCTCTCTGCGTTTCCTGGTTAGAGTCCTTGGCTAATGTGGACTTTGTAAGGATGATATCGATGCTTTTTTAATATTCTATGGGCTGATGTTCTAGAGATTCCGGTGTTGTTTTCTATTTCTCTTGTGGAAACTTTTGGATTTTCACGCACCTGATTTAATACAATAACTTGGGTTTCCTCATCCAATCTTTTTCTATTTCTTTTCGGTTTACTAAAGGCACCGTATGTTTTTAGATTTACTTCTAATCTTCGAAATAAAGTTTCGTGTGGTTGCCGTCGATCTGGGTACAACTCCAAATAATGATTAGCTGCATTCCTTGAATTTTTGTGAGCCAATATGTAACTTTGAAGCATATCATATTTCTCTTCATTATTAAATTTCTCCATAACGTGAACAACAATAAACAAGTAATAAAACGAACCAAAACAACAAATGCGGTGATTTTTAAATAAACGAACAAAATAGCAGACTAAATAACACAAAAATAAACCGATACGTAACTTGCTTGTAAATAAATTTGACAGATTGCTACCGGAACTACGTCGCACTAAGATAGCAGACGAAAGTTAGTTAAGATAACGAAGATTCACAATAGGCGATGTTTGAAACTGAGAGACGCAGGGCCGAGCTAACTCTGTCGCAGACGGCGTGACGGTTCAGAAAAACTAGAACACCTAAAAGTAGAGCGTCGGTCGGCAACGACGCTAGCGACGTTGTCCGGGCACCAGGACACTGTGTTACCTTATGATAACCTACCTGCGCCTCCTATGAGCTACCACTGGCTGTGTCCCTCCAGCGGGTTTCCTATTGATCACCCTGTATAATTTAATATAATATAATGCACCTAACCTTATGTACGTGCTTGTCACATAATTATAAGAGTTATGTAGAGGTATAATAAAAAAAAGATATTATGGAAAGTAGCAAGATTTAATCAAATTGGAATGTTGTTCTTTTTTTTTTAAAGTTGTTTAAATTTTTTTTTATAAAGAAGAGGAGCAGTTAAGTATAAAAGCAAATTTACAAAAAGACACGAATCTGTCTGAACAGTTTTAATTATATAAAAAAAAATTAGCAAGCGTTGAATAAAATTGATATACAAAGAAAAATAATGAAAACTAGACAGTTTGATAATTTAGCAAACAAAACGTTAGGTAACAATAATGAAATATAAAAGGAAATAACAAGTCTTAATACTAAATCATAATCTCTGCGTTACGGCAGGAGATGGTTGGTAGCAGAAACGTTTCATTACCTCACAAAATAAAAATACAAGTAATTTCATGGAAACGCCACAACGGCAGTGTTAACACACAATGTGATTTAATATGTACGCAAGAAAATTAATATCATCCAGTACATAAGACTTAGACTATTAAAGTGAAAAATACGTTAAATACCAAACACAAGATTTGATTACATGATCATATTTAATTTAAATGAAGGTATTAGTAAAAGTCAAATAATTAAAGATAAAATTAGAAAGGAAATTTTATAATATGCAAAAATACACTGAGCTTCCCGAACAAAATTTACTCTTGCAGAAATGATTTTAACTAGCTCAGAAAAAAAAAGAAAAAAAAAGTTAAATGAACAACGTGGAAGTCAAATTTCTAACTTACGGTAATAAACGTGCAAAAATTATTATCCTAAACAAGATTAAAATTCAACACAACAAAGAGAATTACTAATATGATTTCGGTAATGAAATTACTGGATAGTCTACTAAATTAAAGATTAACCTTTCAAGAGATATAGTGCTACATTAAAGAATTTACTAAAGTTAATAATTAATTAAATTTTCGACACAACAAAAGTTATATAATTACGGTAATGACATAACTAAAATTTTTATTGAACTAAATATTCAACATATCAGTGAGAGCCCTTATAAAATCATCTTGGGGTCACCCTGTATCCCGCAAAACCAGCTTGCATAACAATAACAGGAAAAATAACGGTAATTTAATTAGGATTAATTTGTGACCTTGCAGTTAACTAAGTGGTGCATTAGTTATTATAGCCACTCAAAATTCTTAGGTAAAATTTAGGTAAGATAAAGTCCTGCACTCTGGCATAAAGTCGTCGAAAATCAGTCGTAAATTAAGATGTAAATTACAACATTAGTTGCACTTATCTGACAAAATGGACGTCGGATGGCCTCAACGATAATCAAAATGGCGTAGGCCCCCTTGATGAAAATTCCACTTCAACAGGCGGGATGGATGTAGAGGTGCAACTACTGCAACAACGATAGAAACCACCGCGCTCTTCAGCGATAATGCGGGGTGATAAAGCCAGAAATATGGCTACTGTGGGCTTTTGTGCCCGTCAAAAGAATCCTATTAAATTAGAGAAGAAAAGAAACAAAGATAAAATCCCGAAAATTAACACAAAGTTTCAAACACTTACCCCAATATGATAATGGAGATTCCGCGATAAACGACTTCACAAGTCACTCAAGGGTGCAAAATTTAGATTAAAGAAACCAGCACGTGGCCATACGTGAATTTTAGGTAACGGTATAACGGTAGAAATTCACGAAAATAACCAAAATTAAGGTAACGGTAATTTCTGCTTACTCCAATTAAAGCCGCATAAGCGAAAATATCTACTTAGATAATGTAACCAGGTTACTAAAGGAAGATAAGCAATTTGCACACCATGTTCTTACACAAGAATCGACTATAAAGTGCCGTCAAAAAGCGGGAACCTCTTCCATATCTAATGCGCGTCAGTTACACGCATGCTTTCCGAAGCGACATGCCCGGAAATATCTCAGAACGAAAGGCGGGAGATTTCAAAAGAACATAATAGGCACAAAACTAAATTGACAATGAAGAGAGTCAACATCGTGACGCATATAAAATTAAACACAACCCTACACATAACTTAGACGAAAAGAAAATACCGAAACACTCATCCAATTGTACGTAAAAATTATAAAGTCGGCAGTACGAGTGGGAATTCACAAGCTAAACGGTTGGCAAGCGTGACACGAACGGTCACCTGAGCGACATAACCAAAAGTTTGACAGAAAGAAACAAACCAAAACCTCAGAAGTATATATACAATTTATTACGGAAGGAAAACAGATACTGCAGGTAACTATTGAAATATGCAAGCTCTAATCAAAACGCTGCAAGGAGACGGTAAAGAAAACCGATCAAAACTTATATTTCAGAGTATCACGACTCTTAACCCCTACAGCAGCTCCATGGAAGAATTAACAGAAGCTACTAACACGGAGAATATCAATGATAGTATAACAGCGATCTGCAAAACAATTAATAGTATGCCCTATATTCCAAGCACTTCCTTATTTAATACTCCTACATTTTCAGTGACATAACTGCGAAGGAAGAATAATAATCGGACATGCTCGAGAGACTGTGTTTGGAAATACGCATAAACACGTGAGACAGTAAACACAACGGCCTGACTGTTGTCTCGGAGCATTTAAAGCCACAAATAAATGCACTTTGTAGAGTTCGGAGGCAACAATTAAGTAGATATTGAAAAAGCTTAAACAGGGCGTAAAAAGTAACTGCAAATGCAGAAAATACGAAACTACAGGTAGGGTAAAATAAGCTAGAGATAAGGTACTTAGAATTAGTTACATAGATACAGAGGTTTTTACACAAATAGAGGGTATTTGCTCGATATTACACAATACCTGTCTATCAATTTCGCGGTTCGTGACTTAGGGCTCTAAGAGCACAATAGTCGATTTAGCACACACATAGATATACGGCAGACGGTCTTTTCAACCGGTGAAACGAACGATGTACAAGGTTCACTCAAAAGTCTCGTGCCCAATAAATTCTACGCACTTAAACAAAGACACATAATCTTTCGAGAACTATACACGAAAGTGAATTTTACAGCATAACAAGATGCTACTTATTGTCTTAATAATTCAATGCTGCCTCTGATGTATAGCCTATGCATTCATAAGGATACCAAAAATTGCACAAATATCATTATAACTTTGTTATTTCTACAAATAAACCCAAAGTGTTATACATCATTGAAATCAGCAAATTATGCTCTTTTTGATACAGTCAAAGCCGCCTACGATTTGTATTTAAAATAAGAAAGTTTGTATAAAAATCTCGAAACGTATAAAAGCTTTAGAGGTTGCAATACCAAATTTGAATTCTGCGTAAAAAAGTACCTTCATAATGTCAAAATAGTATTTCGGTATCTTTTACATGAAATAAGTTAAACGACGAAATTAAAATTGCCGATTTTTAGTTTTTCCCCTATAGCGCACGTATCGTTCATTTTTTTAAAAGTTTTTTTGCTTAAAAAAATAAACCCAGGTGTCACGTACATTTTGTCTCATTTAACCAACTCTCTATCTCTTACCGTTCACGAGATCCCAATGGTGAGCACACTATCTGGGACAGCCTGTATACCCCCATACCAAATTTCAGAAATTATAATTTTCAAATAACAAAGTTATTCGACCGTTCCGGGACTTTTTACTAACCCTGTATATTCTTCAATTCTATTACTTTTATTATTTCAATATATTAGTTTATTTGGCTGAGATTAGAAGAGTCGCAATTCTAAATTAATATTCTTCAAATTATCTTGGAATTATTTACTGCAGACTACTTTAAGACCAACTATAGTAATTGTAAACACAGATATATTATTCGAAAAATATACCTGTAACTAATTATACTTAAATAATCCGTCAGAGATCAAATTAATTGTGCCATCTGAATGGGACACAATCTCTTCCACTTACACCATGTAACCGATACCCATGTAGTTATACGTAAATAAAGTATTATATTAGTAGACGAAAATGATTTATTTGATAAAATAACAAGCAATACAAAACAACTTAGGTCAGCGATAGTTGTTGCTTTGTATATATAATAAAATTCTTATTTATTAGTTGAGAAAGAAGAAACAAGTCCGGGTCTCTTTAATAACCTTGGTAGAACAGCTGATTTATCAAAACTAAGAGATTTGCTTGCTTTCTGTTTTCATTTTATATAATCAATTTTAGGGATTAGTAAAAGCATTTATTCAAATATTTAATTAATTAACTCCCATTACAACAATAGCTTGTATGCTAATGATTACGTATTTAAAAAATCATACTTTTGAAAAGAAGCAACTTTGAACAAATCTTAAATTACGTTATAATATTAAGTCGATGATTGAAATCCGTCAAATTCACTAGCTGAATAAAAAAAATGAGGTGTGGCCACCACACGACTTTCTTATACGTATGAGCGTTTCAAACTATACAATCTCAAGAATTTTTTTATACAAAACTTATTCAAAATCCTATTCTAAGTACTTTTATTCTCTTAATAAATCGCTATAGAATGCATACTTCGCAAGATATTCGAAAAAAAAGTGCTACTCGCTAAGAGTAAAAGTGCTACTTCCGGTCCGAATTTTGAAATTTCATGTATACAAAAAATATTGCAAATATAACTCTAAATACTTTTGCACTCTTTAATAAATATATATAGAATGCATAATTTATGGCATATTTGCCAAAAATCGCTATTCGGTAAGAGTAAAAGTGTTACTTCCGGTCCGAATTTTGAAATCTTTTTTATACAAAAGATATTGAAAACTATGTTTTAAATACTTTTATACACGTAACGTACCTGTCTAAAAAGCTTGACTTGCGAAATATTCGCAAAAAACCGATTTTCGATAAGAGTAAAAGACCTACTTCCGGTAGGAATTTCGAAAAACTTTTTAAATAAAATTGTTCTCAATTTTAATTTTAAGTACATATGAATTCTTTATAAATTTGTATAAGCTTAGTATTTCACGAAATATTGGCAAAATTCGATTTTTTCACTGAAGTAAACTGCTACTTCCGGTCTACCGATTTTACTGAAAAACTAATCAGATGTCAAGAGGGAGATTATACACCTAAATACAAAATTTGGAATTGATATCTCCAGCGGTTTGACCGCTATCGTGGTCACACGCAGACAGACAGACAGACAGACACACACACACACACAGACATTTTTTAAAAACCACTTTTTTGGTATCAGGGGACCTCCACTAATGATTTTCTTGTATACCTACCATTTTCTAACCATTAATACAATAGTCGAGATATTTGCTGTGACATAAAATCTAACACTGTTTTATATAAAATATGATTTTAAGTGATAGGTAAACATAATATAATATAAATAAGTAGATTGCTCTACATCATTAATTCATTCGAAATATAGTTAAGGATAGTATTTCAAAGAATCTAGAAGCAAATGTCTCAAAATAATATTTTGCGTTACTCGACCAATTGAAGAGTATTAAAAGAAAGGCAATGTGTTAGTTCTACAAGTATTATTCCTAGAAGTGTTTCGCTTATCGTCATTTACGTAGCTGCCAAGTTTAGGGCTTGGGAACGTCGGTATAATATGGTGGGCTTGACAACGTAAGAGTAAAAGTTTTTACACAAATACGCCTGGCCCTCTCCCAGAAAATCCCTGAACTAAACTTGTATATAAGTTGATATTATACCGCGTTAGCGGACCCAAAAAATTTTTTTTGAAATATCATTTTTTATCATAAGCATTGAATAATAGACCGAAATAACACAAGAAACGTTGTCAGTCCCGAAACCGGGACTGACAACGTCTTTGCGGGCCTGACAACGATTACTGTATGTAGCAGATCGGGTCTGTGTAGACGGTTAAATAAATATATATATATATATAATAAATAATTCTAAATCAATAAAGGAAATATCACGGATACATAATAAAAATAGGACAAAGAATATCGGGTTAATCCGCTGTAGTGCAACCGCAGACACGTGTTTCAGACTCGTTGGTCATCGTCAGTACGGTGTAGCCAAGGAATAAGGTGGGATATCCTTGGAGATCTCCAAGGATATCCCACCTTATTCCTTGGCTACAAACAGTACCGCAAACAGTATATCTTCACCCTAGAATTTGTAATGACTTCTCTCAAATATGTAACCTTAATATCATATACAGGATGTGATGAGTATTTTTAGTTGTGTGATGATATTGTATGATGAGTTAAGAATGTGTATAACAAGTTTATTGGAGAGCAATATATATAACCATCTAGTTGTATACACCAATTTTGTTAAGGGATAATAGGAGGAGTGTAATATTCACCCACTTATCTACAGGACGCATGAATATCTACCTAGTTTGGGTCCAGGAAGTTTTTCAGAGGTTCTAAAGTTGCTGTTAATATTAATTGGATGATATACCGAATCCATTTTAAGCCTAGGGATAACATTAAATTGTGAATAGAGCTAGCTGTATGCGATGGTACTGTCAAGACGCTAGAAAAATTGACAAGAAATGCGTAAGATGAGATCATGTGCGGTGTCTGCGGGGCTCGCATTCCGCCTGATATTTTGTAGAAGAAACTGCAATTAGTCAAACTTAACATATCTTAATCTTTATGCTCGCAAAACAAACAAATAATTGTCGAATAGAAAAAAAGGCACCAGGGTAAACTATTTAAAATTGATATTATTTATGCAGTACACAACTAATTAACTCATTAACAAAAGTATTTAAATTGGAGCCGTATGATAACTGAATCAGATGATCTACCGGGTCTGCATTAAGCCTAGAAATAATATGGAATTATGAATAGAGCATGCTGTATCGACTGGTACTCTCATGACGCTAAATAAATTGACAAGTTTTGTTCTGGGTAAGCTCTTATAAAGCTCCTGAAAAGCTCGTGTTAGACATAATATAGATTTGAAAAAGAAAAAGCAATTATTTAAACTTTACATATCTTAGTACGCCCTGATTTCAAGTATTTCGAAGAAAATATAATTTGCCTTTGATCATTTTCGAAAACGCATATTAAGCAAAAATTGGAATAAATTAAGTAGATATGTCCCGATTTCAATAAATATACTATACATGGACCTCTTAATTACAAGCACCAACACATATATGTACTATACTATCATTAATAGATCGAAACAAATTCAATACTTAATTTGTGTTTTCAATGTTTAAATGTTTGCAGTAGAAGCATTTCTGGTACTTGAACTATTTTATACTTCGCTGAATGAATAAGCCTTCGATAATTATCTTTGCATAACTGAAAGTCGAGTGCTAAATAAACAATCCAATTAAAGCTCCTACAGTTAGTTTACTCAGAGGAGTAATTACACTTTCTTTGATACTACCGTAGTATCAATGTTTGTTAGCGTGTAATAAATCTTTCAAAGAGAGTGTAATAGACGACAGGTGCAAAAGGATAAGATAAATGCTCATCATCTGAGCCCATTATGTTAGAATTGTTATCTCTTTGTGTCCCTATACGCACTCGAGCGCTAATCATTTTATTTGAAGCCTGTTCTGTTGATTTAGAAAAAGAACGGTTTGAATGAACTTTTTTACAGTAGTTTCGAATACCCAAAGAAATTTAGTACACGCCTTTAATTTTGCGTAGAATGTACACATTTTCTACATAATTATCCGAGAAAGAAATATTACTCAAAACTGAAATGCTTCACAAAACCTTGTTCAAATTAAATAATGCTATGTTAACCACATTTGGGCATTCTAATGATGTATAACAACTGATCTTAGCAATGTTATATTTCAATTAACGAAACAGACATGTCACGTCATAAACAGGTACTTCAGGTCAAATAACATTAAATTACAATAATAACTTCTAATCCTAGTAATACTCTGGCTTCAGTAAATACATGATGTTACTAGAACTGTACCCGGTGGCAACATATAGCTTGGAAAAATTTTATTCTGTCAAATGCTAAATGTTATAGTTATGTTTACATTTTACATCCACCTCACTTTCATACGAATTTACTAGTTTCACTTTCACTATATTTATACGGCGATAGTATATATAAAGATCGGTACTTTTCACAACTAAATCATACTAAGTCGTTAGATAAGAAAGCTACAGAAATAAGTTTCTCTTTAATCGGGTATATTGACCAAGAACGCGATAATACCGGACAATTGTTTCCGCTAGCAGTAGTTAATATTTTCTATTATTTACACTTTATACCATAAGAGTTTTAATAAGAACATTTTTTATTAAGAGAGTAGCAAGTGCTTTAAATACTCCTATTGCAATAGATCTCATCTACGTCAAAGTAGGGGGTTGAATCATCTACTCCAAAGCGAAAACGACCTAGAAGTAAGCCTGTTGTAAATGTTGATGATTTTACTGAATGTGCAATTAAAAATGCAGTATATGACTGTATTTGTATAAAAACACTAAGTTGAATGTAATTGAGAATTTACATTTATAAAATTAATATATGAATTTATTTTAGAATCGCATATAACTCCTCAATCTGAATATTACTGATAAAAGAATTCTGGTTGTTAATCATCTTTATAGACAATATTACATAGTGTTGGTTTAAATTACAAGAGAGATGATTCTAAACGATCATTAATGGAATTACCACATATTGTATTAAAGCGTCTTACATTCCTGCAAAAATATGTCCGTATAAAAGATGAGTATGTACGTCAGTTTCTTTTTCCTTGATGAAACTTAGGTTTTCCAAGAAAGAAGTTGATGGAAGTATTCCTAAATCTTAGTAAAATGAGTCTCGGAATTGGCCTTAGTTTAAACAAGAGGCAATATTGGTATGCCATTTTTTTTCTTAATTCGTAGTACGTATAAGTATGTATTGTGAGAAAATGTTCAACCTTGAGATATTTGGAGATATTTGGGGATGTCCACGTTCTGAAGTTCCGTGATACCGAAAGAGTGTTTTTTTGCAAACATTTCTCTCTCTCTCTGTGTGTGTGTGTTTGTTTGTCTGTGTGTGCCCACGATAGTGGTCAAAAGGCTAATTTTATATTTATGAGTATTACCCTCCTTTTGAGATCTGATTAGATTTTCAATAAAATCGGTAGACTGAAAGTAAGTTTATTTTTAAATTTGCTACATTTGCAATTCGCAATGAGAAAAAGGCTTACTTTGAAAATATATCACCTGGAACAATTCCAAACGTTTGTGGAGTGAATTGAAAAAGAAACGTGTCGGTGGCTCCTCGTTAAGGGAACTGCCAACAATCTTCTCTAACGCAGATCAATTAAATGAAGCATTCATTGGTGGTATACCGTAAACCGAACCTGATATTACCAATTTTTATGCGAGTTCAACCTGCACAGACTTTGAATCTAACTTTGATTTTCAACTCGTAGACCAGGACACTGTTTTAAGAGTTTTGTCATCTATTAGTAGCAGCTCTATAGGTGCTGATGGTATTGGTATAAATATGCTGAAATTAATATTGCCCAACGCACTTCCCTATTTGACGCATATAATTAACTCATGCCTGTATTTTAATTATTTTCCCCGACAACGGAAATTAGCCATTGTGGTGCCTCTGCCCAAGAGTCCATCCCCGTCTAATGTGCGGGAGCTTCGCCCAATAAGCATACTTCCTGTGTTTAGTAGAAAAGAAAAAATCATGTGCGCTCAACTGAAGGAACATTTAGCATGTCATAAACTGATTCCGGAATGTCAGTCTGGTTTCAGACGTGGTTATTACAACTACTATATAAAGCATAGCTGACTCGTCCGTCATTTTGGAGATAATTTTAAGGCGGTAAATATGTATGCTAATAGCAAATGTTGAATAGAACTTCGAATAATTGACTTTATTAAGCCGGTTTAGGACGTGAAATAATGTATGTATAATTGTTTACAATAGTCGAATATTTAAGAATAATCCAGAATATATAATAATAATTAAAAATAAGTACGTAATATGACTGATATTTATCTCCAAAATGGCCGACGAGTCAGCTGTCCTAAATATAGTAGCTATAGTGGTTATGGTTGCGTCACAAGTTTGTTGGACGTGACGGATGATATCATGCGGGCCAGAGATAAGAACGAACTGTCTATTCTAGTATTATTAGATTTCAGTAAGGCGTTTGATACCATCAGTCACGATGTTCTCTTGTCTATATTGCACTACATTGGTTGCGATGAGTCTTGCGTGGGACTTACACAGTCCTATTTGTGCGACAGGTACCAGATGGTTCGGTTGGGTAATCAGAAGTCCTCCCTGTTGTCTATGCATAGGGGTGTGCCTCAGAGGTCTATTCTGAAGCCACTGCTGTTTTCAATTTATACAAGTATGTTGCCCAAAAATATTGACTTTTGTAAATCGTATATGTATGCGGCTGACACACAAATGTATTTATCTTTTCCTCCTTCCGAGCTGACTGATGCAATATCCAAAGTTAAGGCTAAATTATCAAATATCAGTACTTACTTCTGCAAACATTTTATTTTTATTAACCCTAACAAAGTTGTGTTATCTTCTTTGGAAGGGTGGGTGACGTTGAGAGGTGTAGGGATCAGTTGAACATTACTTTAAATAATAGCACTATACCAGTAGTAACGCAAGCAAAAAGTTTAGGCATAACCATAGATAACACTTGTAGATATAAGTCTTATATATCTAAAATAATAATAATCCGTGCTTACTTGAACTTAAAGATTTTATATCCCTTCAAATCTATCTTCAGTGTTGTGTGCTGTCGTTATTTAATTATTGCATGCCTGTTTATGGGCCCTGTTTGGATGCTGTTGATATGAAACGAGTGCAGAAAGTTCAATATGAGTGTATGCGGTACATTTTTGGTATCCGCAAGTTTGATAGAATATCACACAAGCTTGGATCCTTGCGATGGGTAAATATGCAAAACCGAATTGTTTTACATTGCCTTACATTGTTTCACAGTATCCTTTTGTTTGAGTGCCCGCCGTATTTATTGAGGAAAGTCAGGTTTCGCTGTGATGTGCATAACATTAATATAAAGAGAAAAGATGCTATTACCTTACCTAAATACCATACTACATTTTTTATGAGATCATTCACATATGCAATTTATTCCCTCTACAATTCTATACCAGGACATTTTAAGGCTATGGGTTTGACGGCTTTCAGGGATGCTGTTTATTCTAATTTGTTAGAACAACAATGACGCTTACTTCAATTTGTTTCTCAAAACTCTGTTTGTTATAAACAATATATATTTTGTTAAGTATATTCTACAATATGTATTATTTTGTTTTTCTTTTTTAAAATATGTAAGGATGCCTTCGATATATACGGTTACTTGAAAAAGACCTGAATTAATATACGTAGTAGTTAAGCAGAATGTTAGTATTAAGATAGGATAAGCAAGCATTGTTCTCTCTTTCTTGGATTCTTTTGATTTTAAGGTTTTGGTGGAAGAACAGGGGCTGGAGAACTTCTCCAGTCATCTGAACCACGCCTTAAGATTTCAGCAGCATGTTTTCTTTTGTTTTTAATATACCTATGTGTATATCCTTTTGTTGAAATAAAGGATATTATTATTACTAATATCTTGACAACTAATGAGTTTACAAATCTTTAAAAAATGCATTTTAGACAGACTTTTTAAAAAAAGTGTTTCGAATAGGAACTAGAACTTTTTGTCTTATCGAAAACGGTTTTAGCAAATATCTCGCAAATTATGCATTCTATTACAGATTTATTTAAAATACAAAGGTATTTAGAGCTCGAGTTGGAACAATTTTTGTATATAAAAAATTTCAAAATTCGTACCGGATGTAAACACTACTCTTATCAAATAGCAGTTTTTTTCGAATATCTAGCAAATTATGATTATATGTATACAGATTTATTATAAGTGCGAAAGTATTTAACCTTAAATTTGGAACAATCTGCGCATTAAATTTTTAAAATTCGAACCGGAAGTAATACTTCTACTCTTATCCAATAGCAGTTTTTTGCAAATATCTCGCAAATTTTTCATTCTATACAGATTTATTAAGAACTCGAAAGTATTGATAATTCAAGTTGGAACAATTTTTATATTTAAACAAATTCAAAATTCGGACCGAGAGTAACACTTTTAGTCACATATCGAATAGTAGCTTACAAATATTTCTCAAATTATATTTCTATAGAGATTTATTAAGTTGAGTTAAATTTGGTATAATTTCTGTATAAAAAAAATGTCGGTATTCCTACCGGAAGAAACACTTAGATTTATTTTATTAAGAAATGCAGATTTTAAAGTATAATTTGGGACAACAACACAATTCGGAACGCACATACGTTAATAAAGTAGTGTGGTGCCCGTACCTCATTTTTGTGTTTAATCCTCAAGTTCTTTTGACCATTTTTCAAGCAATTGTGCTGGTATCTTTGTGGATTTTCAGTTGCATTGGCGTTTGATTTCGTGAAAATGAAACTCTGGCAACGTTACAGTTAGTTTTAAGTTAAAAGACATTTCATGTAACGGGACTAACAATGGATTCCGAGTTAAAGGAAACTCTCAAAGAACGTACGAACAACAGCTGTAGGATCATATTTACCCACTCTAAATACTTTGATGTTATCGACAACATGAAGACTGGGGTAGATTTCACCGATCAATTTAGTATCCAGGTTTAACTGTTCAATGTTATATTACATTTAGCTTCACCAGAATTGAAGATAATTTTAGTGTTTTACGACGACGACGATAAATACTTTTCTGTATTATTTCCTCCTTATCCCTGGGAGATGGGCCAGCAGTCAGACTTACTACTAATCGTTATTCGATAAGAATTTTTCAAAATTTGGATAACTTTCGAAGGAACAATTTTAGACATACATTGAAGAGAGAAAGTAAAAAAGTATTTTCCTGGTAAAATTTTAAAAACGCGTATAGCACTCGCTCTGACTCTGGGGTAAATAAAAATATTTATTTACGCATACACTTCAGCCATGTATTCGAAGTCAAGTCGAAGTATTAGAAGTCTGAAGGATAAGTTTACCTCAGACCAACATAAAATCCCGCCTTTTATATTTAGAGACTGTGCAAATGTTCTTGCTTTCCCTTTAACACAAATATTTAACTTAGCGCTATCCACATCTTCTTTTCCCACAATTTGAAAACAAAAGAAAATTATTCCTGTTTTGAAAACTGGCGATTCCTTGGACATATCGCGTCGATTTTCGAAATTGCATTGTATTGAAGAATTTTTGCATTCACTAAATACAAAATGATTTTATGGAGAGAAGATTTACAGTGTCAAACCTAGCAATATTTACTCAATATGTGACTAAAGCGTTGAATGAGAGACTATACAAGTGACACCATTTACACTGACAAAAAAAGAAGTTTTGGATTTAGCAATGAGCAAACCACTTTTGGAGTGCCACAAAACGTCAATATACTTCTATTAATCCTCAATATATTCATTAAGATATTGCTGACGGGATTAAATTCAATAAACTTCTGTTTGTTGACGATTTATTACAAAATTGATAGCCATTAGGTACACAC
This sequence comes from Amphimallon solstitiale, assembly GCA_963170755.1. Classification (NCBI taxonomy): domain Eukaryota; kingdom Metazoa; phylum Arthropoda; class Insecta; order Coleoptera; family Scarabaeidae; genus Amphimallon; species Amphimallon solstitiale. Next base: position 95,931,423 of record OY720676.1, on the reverse strand, counting down.
TAACCTAGAAAGAGACACTGCTTATCCTCCTAGAGGTTTGACTACTCCTTACCCCTCTCTTATTTTGAGATCCCTTCGCTCTATTTTAGACGCTTCTACAATGGCCTTACCTTATAAAGGTGGAGTTGCCAAAAATTTCATCAATCCCTAATTTCAAGTTTTCATAATACTTTGTTTGCCCTTATTCTGTCTTTTATCTTTTATTTCCCAGAACTAACGTTATGATTAAATACCCCGTTTACGTAATGTCGTCTAATTATAATCAGATTTCTTCCATTACAGACATCTATTTCGATCATCTTTCATTCTTCCAGAAATTGATTTATGATTATTCCAATAAATTCGCATTATAAGGATAAAACAATATTCATATTCGCTATTTTGTCTATTACTAATATTAATCTTTGGTCTGTGTATCGATTTATACAAGACAGATTTCTTCTGCGGCTGCTGGTCTATAAGATAATATAATATTGTATTAATAAAAAATTCATATATACTCCTAATATCGACCATGTAATAAAAAAGAAATAGTGTTTACGCAGAAGTTACTATTAATTAAGTTTCACAAATGTAGATTCTACATAAACTACCTCTTAGATACTAACTAATTTATATATATTATGTCCAGTTCAAGAAGATTTATAAATATATAAAAGCATAAATATTTAATAGTAGATAATTTAAATACAAAGTTAGGGGTTCAATCTCAATAATATCAGATCCATACCTTACCTTAAACACAACTCCATGTTCATCGCTAATACCAACCTAAAAGTCTTTAGTTTTGTTATCACTGCATTAATATTGTTACATTTAATAAAACTTCACTCAAGGTAATTTAATTATAGAAGACTCGATATACATATTTGATCATATGCAGCACTTATTACACTATACAAATAAATTAATTATTGTTTAATATGTTATTTTTAGTCTAGCATCATAATTACCACCAAGTACTATTGTATATAAGCGTATATACTTGCAATTTGTAAAAGTGTATTTTTTTGATACTGTAATCATCTCAGGATAAGTGCTGTCATTCGAAGACGATGAATATCCTATTTGAATAACTTAACGCGTTATTATAGGAAACAGTTTTTGGAGAGATATTCTCGTTCACCTAATAGAGAAGTCAGGTATCCAGATAATGTAGATACTGTTGATTAAAATGCGTCTACTCAATACCTCAATGATCTTTACTACTAGGAATTCCATAAGTGGGAACATGCGTTTACCGACTAAGAAATAATAGGTTTCAAGTATAAAGCGGTACATGCACTTTTAAAATCAGAATTGAGTTAAACATTATTCCACGCATAAAATAAATTTCTTATTTCTGTTTCTAGTTTCAGAATAAGAATTATAAATAATGTGATAATTAATGAAGAACACTTGAGAAAATATTAATCAAGTAATTTTAAGTAGAATACTTACTTACTTTCTTAATTCATACATAAATAGAGCAAAATATTAGTGGTATAAAAATTATATTATAGTTATAATTGATAAATAGAAAAAAACATTTTATTATAAAACAGCACTTAATCATTTAAAATATAATATAAATAAATAATTAATGTATTGAGGGCGCGTTTTACAAGAATTGCTTGTGTTTGTTTCTTAAGTCACAGTGATATTTACAAACATTCACCACCAGAATAATAAAAGCGTTGATTTCAAAAACAGCATATATCCAAAATTGACAAAACTGAAACGACTTTCTCTATTTCGGCACTTAAATTTCATTTGAAACTTGTTTTGTTTGTATAAAGTTTTACTTTATCGTACCATAACTTTTTTTAACATTTTTAATGTAATAAACATGTACAATAGCAATTGTACTGCGAATAATAAAGAAGTGTGGCCACCACATGACTTTCTTATACGTATGAGTATTTTAAGTTATTTAAAAGTTTCTCTAAATTGTTTTAAATACCTTTATCTTAGAAAAATAAACCTGTGAGTAAGTGTGTTACCTCAAATCCAAATTTTAATATTTCTAAATCCTATTCTAAGCACTTCTATTCTCAAGTCTCTATAGAACGCATATTTTGCAAGATATTCGGAAAAAAATTGGTACCCCCTAGAATGGTTGCTCCCGGTCTTAATTTCATTTATACAAAAATATTCCAAATGTAGCTCTAAATACTCTTGATAAATATATATAGAATGCATAATTTACGACATATTTGCAAGAAATCGCTACTCGATAAGAATAAAAGTGCCTAGAAAGCATGACTTGCCAGATATTCGCAGTAATAATTTCGAAAAACTTTTTTAATATAACTCTTCTAAAGTTTAATTTGAGCACATTTGAAATCTTTATAAATTTGTTTAAACTTAGTATTTGACGAAATATTGCCAAAATTCGATTTTTTCACAGAAGTAAACAACTACTTCCGGTCTGCCGATTTTACTGAAAATCTAATCACATCTCAAGAGGGAGATTATACACGCAAATACAAAATTTGGCATTGATAGCTGAAGCCGTTTGGCCGCTATCGTGGTCACACACACACTGACACACGCGCACACAGAGAGACAGACATTCTTTAAAAATCCCTTTTTTGGTATCAGGGGACATCAAAACGTGGACATCTGCAAAAATCTTGAGGTTGAAAATTTTCATCAAAATACTTCCTTATACTACGTATAAGAAAGTAAATAATTAGGTGTGGTCACCACACGACTTTCTTATAAGTACGAGCGTTTCAAATTAAACAATTTTAAGATCTTTTTTTAAACAAAAATTATTCAAAATCCTATTCTAAGTACTTTTAATTCTCTTAATAAATCTCTATAGAATACATACTTTGCGTGATATTCGAAAGAAAGTTCTACTCGCTAAGAGTAATTGTGTTACTTTCGGTCCGAATTTTGAAATTTCAGTTGTAGAAAAGGTATTCCAAATCCAGCTCTAAATACTTTTTTTCTGTGACGGGAAAAAAAGTTGACATTTTATCCTTCTTAACATGTAATAAAATGTCACTTTATCAACCCGGGAAAAAAGTACTCACTTTTTTCCCGGGGAAAAAAGTGCTCACTTTTTTCCCGCTTAAATTGACAGATATTTGATTATTTTACAGGTTTCCATTAGCAACGCAGGTGTAATATCACTTGAAATGTCACATCGATTGATTTTCTGACTTCAATATATAGTATTTACGTGATTTTTTCAATATTAAATCGTCGTTTTTCCCATCACAGAAAAAAATAGTGTATTATACACGGGAAAAAAATTAGATTTTAGCTCTCGGTAATTTATCTAAACCTTACCTCGAGTTAAAATCTAATACTTTTTTCCCTTGTATAATAAATAACTATTGTGCTCTTGATAAATATATATAGAGAATGCATAAATTTACGACATATTTTCGAAAAATCTCTGTCCGACAAGAGTAAAAGTGTTACTTCCGGTTGAATGAAAACATTTTTTTATACAAAATGTATTGAAAATTAAGTTCTAAATACTTGTATACTCGTAAAAAAGTATGTCTAAAAAACATGACTTGCGAAATGTCGGGAAAAAACTGCTTTTCAATAAGAGTAAAAGAATTACTTCCGGTGAGAATTTCGAAAAACTTTCATAATAAAATTCTTCTCAAATTTAAATTTGAGTACATATGAATTTTTATAAATTTGTTTAAACTTAGGAGTTGACGAAATATTGGGAAAATTCACTGAAGTAAACTACTACTTCCGGTCTGCCAATTTTACTGAAAATCTAATCAGATCTCAAGAGGTAAATTATACTCGTAAATACAAAATTTAGAATTGATAGCGCTAGCGGTTTGACTGCTGTCGTGGTCGCACACACACACACACACACCGATACAAACATACACACACATACTCTTTTAAAAATGAGGTGTGGCCACCACCCGACTTTCTTATACGTATGAGCGTTTCAAACTATACAATTTCACGAATTTTTTTATACAAAACTTATTCAAAATTCTATTCTAAGTACTTTCATTCTCTTAATAAATCTATAGAATGCATACTTTGCAAGATATTCGAAAAAAAGTGCTACTCGCTAAGAGTAAAAGTGCTACTTACAGTCCGAATATTGAAATTTCAAAAAATATTGCAAATCTAACTCTAAATACTTTTTTACTCTTAATAAATATACATAGAATGCATAATTTACGAAATATTTGCAAAAAATCGCTATTCGGTAAGAGTAAAACTGTTACTTCCGGTCCGAATTTTGAAATTTTTTTTATACAAAAGATATTTAAAAGTATATACTAAATACTTTTATACTCGCAATGTACCTGCCTAAAAAGCATGACTTGCGAGATATTCGCAAGAAACTGATTTTCGATAAGAGTAAAAGACCTACTTCCGGTAGGAATTTCGAAAAACCTTTTAAATAAAATTATTCTCAATTTTAATTCTAGGTATATATGAATTCTTTATAAATTTGTTTAAACTTAGTATTTGACGAAATATTGGCAAAATTCGATTTTTTTGCTGAAGTAAACTGCTACTTCCGGTCTACCGATTTTACTGAAAAACTAATCAGATCTCAAGAGGGTATTTATACACGTAAATACAAAATTTGGAATTGATATCTACTGCGGTTTGACCGCTATCGTGGTCACACGCACACACACACACACACACAGACAGACAGACACACACAGAGAGAGAGACATTTTTTAAAAACCACTTTTTCGGTATCAGGAGACTTCAGAACGTGGACATCTGCAGAAATCTCGATGTCGAAAATTTTCATCATCAGAATACTTCCTTATACTACGTATAAGAAAGTAAAAACCACTTTTTCGGTATCAGGGAACTTCAAAACGTGGATATTTGCAAAAATCTCAAGGTCGAAAATTTGTATCATCACAATACTTCCTTACACTACGTATAAGAAAGTAAAATGATGTGTGACTTTCCTATACGTATGTGCGTTCCTAATTTTTCTGTTCTCAATTTTGTATTGTTTTAATTAATATTTTTTATTTAATTAATATTTTTAAGTTTCCAAAATGATCGCAGGGGGCGCAATTCTCAACATGAATTAAAAATTCGATAATTTTTCATTAAATTCTAGATTAAGATAGATTAAAAAATTTACTAACAAAATTTTTAGACCTTTTTATACAACTTTCATTTGAATCTTTTTGATCTAACTCCCATACGAAGGGGAGAGTGGAGGGGGTATGTCTGCGTACAAAAGTAGGTATAACTTTGGTTTGCCCCAACGGATTTTAATGTTTCTGGGCTCATTAGATAGAGAATTTTACAAAGAATTAAAGGATATGTAGCACAAAATTACGTGGTTGTCAAAGAAAATAACAGGGGGTGCTGTTCTCAATGTATGTATATTTCTTGTTTTTTCTTTAAAATTTCAAATGGAACGATATATTTTTAATATCGTAATATTGAAGCACATAAAAAACTGAAGGGCATGATCAAAACCGGAAGTTGCTACCTTTTTTGTTGACGAAAATATAGTCATACCAAGACAATCCAGAAAAATAAAACTCTTTAAATATAAATTTATTTATTTATTGGGAGTAATAATTTTATTTTAATTTTAATAGGGTCTCTAGACAGTGTATAGTACGTTTTCACTTGAAATTTCATCATACTCTTCGCTAAATGTATTTATTTCATTCTTTTTATCGATTTTTTAATTCATTGCATCTGTTAAGTTAGATTCTCCTTTTAAATGTTTTTAAATACTCTAGCTATTATTTTTTAAATATCATTTCTTATCCTTTCCAACATTGAAATAAAGTAATATTAGTGAACAGTGTAGTTTGCTTTTTTTTTTAAATTTTTATCATACAACATGGCATGCACAGTGATACTAAATTACATTACGATGAGATTTCCAAGGTACGCCATGAAAATCGAAATGCAAAGATATTAGTGTCACTTGTAGTTAAACTTTTTGTACGTATTTAGCAAATTAAGCCTTTTTGGACACCTGCACATAATTATTAAGTTTGTAAAATGTCGTATTCTAACGTTGAAGCTTATGACATGATCAGAATGTATTTTCAATGCTTTGAAAATGCATTCTTGCTTCGGGGAAATATTCCCTAAATTATCCCGAAAGAAGACATTATTGAGTTTTTATTCAGCTTGCCAGATGTTCTTGATGTTTATTTATGGGGCAGAATAAAAGACATAGCTTATCACAAAAAGTCGAGTTCAACAATTGCTGCCTCCGAAATGGAAGTAACTCTGCTCTCTACTAATCCACAAATAAACGTGTATTGAAAATGAAGGTGAACACTTTGAACATTTGTTAAGTTGAAGTTTTTTCTTGTTTTTTTTGTACTTTCTGATTTAAATATATTTTCTTTTCCTTTATATTACTTGGTCAATATATTTTCTTATTTATGTTTAGGTATATAATAGGTTCTTTCATTTACTTTCATTTCAGGCGGGGATGATTTAGATATCAATTTGTGTACCTTTTCGTTACTAATGAGTAAATGATTTGATCATAACTAATGCATTGTATTATATTGTTTTTTTTTCTCGTTATTGTCTACTTAGTTAATAATGACTTATGGAAATTATTTTTTTAAGAAGAGAATCTAATATAACATATTGCTGTGGTGTTTCTCTGTATTTTTAAAATTATAATTAAAAGTAAAACATAAAGAAAAACTGGCTATAACCAGATTTAAATATTAAAAATTTTATATATGTAAAAACATTGATAGAACTGGATATAAGCGGCTATTACAGAATAAATGTGAATATAACCAGATACCAGTGGATGTGGTTAACACATTTTTATACATAAAAAAATTACACAAATAAAATGCCAACAAAAATAAATTTCAGCACAATTTATTTTGACAAATAAATATAAGTATACATATTTGATACATTAGTTATAATTCAACATTACATCAGATATAAATATATAGAATAATCCATTGACTTATATATATATATATATATTGTTTAAATTATTGCATGACAATAAATATCTAACTGATGAACATGCAATATAATACACATCAATGCAATGTGGGTTGCACACCCGTCAAAACAAAACAAAAATGGGAGCATTGGAAATTAAAAGTGTTGACCTCAATTTTGAATAAATTAGAGCACAAGAATTGTACTGAATATCATACAAAACATGATGTTCAAATACTGACCTCAGTCTAAAAAAGGATATGTAATGATTTAAACAGTATTATTAGTAATAAATAGAAAAGTAGGTCACTCCAGGAATACATTCTTTAGCAGCAATAATAATCAATGAATAAAAGCCTGCATTCCAGCATATTGCCATAATAATAAATACTACTGCAAAAACAAAGGTCTTTATACGTAAATAAATATATTCCACTTATTTCTCAATCACTATATAAAAATCAATTGTATATGGGACATAGAAATGCATATAAAGGTGTATGATTTATTTGTTTTCTATACACCAACACACCCAGAATATAAATACTGTAGCCACTATCACTATTAAAAATAAAACGTTATGTTAAGTATGCATTTTCCACTGGTGTCTCCCGAATAAAACGATATTATTGAAAGTACATTTAAATATGCGATTGGAATAATTTCCTTCATATAAAAATGCTCCAAGAGATTTCAAGCTAAAAACAAATAAAACATTAGTCAGTATATAATATAAAGCAGCTTAAAATACCTACCAGTCGATAAAAATCAATCGATATTAATTGGATATGCAAATGCATAATATGTAAACAACAACAATAACATGGCGGACGCAAAATCATTTGATCACATGACATCGATAATTACCAAAACAAACACGGAGGGCGCAGTAGAAGAAAATTCAAATAGAATCCAAACATTTTAAAACAAAATAAGGCGTTTGTCAATTGTTGAGGGGTATATAAGCGCGTGCATTTGCAATTATAGGGGAGTTCATCTGAAGATCTTGAATACCTAAGAAGAAAGAGTTGATCAGCAGTCCCTTAAACTTCCAATCAGTGCTCCAAGCGTCGTTCAGTTAAATAAAATCTAAAAAGGCATAAACGCTTTTAAGATTGAAACACGTAGTGAAACATAACGTGTAATTCGTTTTTCAAACAATAAGTGCGCGCTAAATACAGTAAAGCGCGGGATATTATTATTCGATTTTATAAAACCCGCCATAATAAATTTCAAAGGAATGGAAGACAAGAATTAGGTATCAAGAAGAATTCGAAATGATATACAGTCAAGAAAAGTAAGTACAAGCACTATTTAATACAGCTTCATCCTGCAATCATATAGTCAATAAATAAAAGAAGCTTCATGTGTGTTATATAAAATTACTGGATAATAATAGTTTTAAAACATTATTTGAACATTTAATAAATCCTTCTTTGGGTAAGTCTTGGCTTGACGTGAAAATCTCAAGTTAAGGCGATTCAACGGAGTATTAACAATTTTGCCTGGATAACAACAATTTTAAAACATTATCTAAATATTTAATAAATTCTTCTTTGGATAAGTCTTGACTTGACGTGAAAATCTCGAGTTAGCGCGATTCAACGAAGTGTTGACAATTTTACCTGAACAACAATAATTATAAAATATTATTTAAACATTTAATAAACTCTTCTTTGGATAAGTCTTGACTTGACGTGAAAATCTCAGGTTAGGGTGATTCAACGAAGTATTGACGTTTTCACTTGAATAACAATAGTTTCAAACTATTATTTGAAATATCTAATAGGTTCTTCATTGTTTAAATCTCGATTTTGACGTGAAAATTTCAGGTCGAGATGATCCAATGGGGATACGTCGGTAAAGAGTAAAGAAAATAAATTTAGTAATTTCTTATGAATCGTAAGCATACATGAAGAAGTAATTTAGTAGACTTCTACAATTTTTTAAACAATAAAAGATTGGCAAGGTGCTTGTACCATAACTGAGAAGATAATATACCTAAATGAAATAAACTATTATATTGTATAATTGTCAATATTTTCTTATGTTCTTGTAAATCTTCATACTGTAAATAAATATAAGTTGTGCTGACATTCATTATTTACTTATTTATACCCATCCCAAAGGAGAACATTAGGAAAGTAAACATCACAATCACAGCTAGAACTCACAATAAGGAAAAGCTGTGACATATTTCTTTTTATAAAAGAACAAAGAAATTTACCTTTAAGACCCTGAGATTATTAACGAATATTAATTTATTAATTTGACTATTGGTTATCAACCATAGTACAGCAGATCACAGCAATATGCAAGAAATAAAAAATCGGTGAGAAGATTGAAATAAATACATTTATGGAAGACTATGATGAAAATTCAAGTGAAAGCGAACTATACACTCTCTAGTTACACTTAAAATTAAAATAAAGTTATTACTCACAATAAATGAATAAATTTATATTAAAAATTGTCTATTTTTTTGGATTGTCTTCGTATGACTATATCTTCGTCAAGAAAAAAGGGAGCAACTTCCGGTTTTCATCATTCTCTTCAGTTTTTATGTGCTTCAATATTACTACATTAAAAATATGCCGTTCCATTTAAAATTTTAAAATCCGTTTGTGCAAACCAAAATTATACCGACTTTTGTACACAGACATACCCCCTCCCCTCTTCCCTTGGTATGGGAGTTAGATCAAAAATTTTCAAATGAAAGTTGTATAAAAATGTCTAAAAGTTTTGCTAGAAAAATTTTCTATCTATCTTAATCTATAATTTAATGAAAAATTTTCGAATTTTTAATTTAATTTGCCCCCTTGCGATTATTTTAGAAACTTAAACATATTTTAGTTGTAATTTCCGTCGTCCATTTTACTATCAAGATTTTTTCCGCGAGGTTGTACGATAAACGGTTGCCGAGATATGGCCGGTGGCCGAGCTTAAACAGACACCCGGTATAGAATGCACATTTGCGCGATATTGGCAAAAGAACTGTTATTAAATAAGTCCAATTTTGTTTTGTTTTGATATGAAACTTATTCAAAATTAAGCTTTACAAACTTTCGTGTTCTTGATATACCTTCTCTAGAACGCACGACTTGCGAATTACTAGCAGAAACATATTTTTCGATAAGAGTGTAAAAAAATAAATAATAAAAAGTAGAAATTTCGAAAAACGTTTTTTATCAAAATTTTCCCAAATTCACTTTGGAGTACATTTGTATTCTTTACGTTTTTGCTAAACTATGTAGTTTGTGAAAGAGAGACAGGCAGATATTTATTAAAAACCACTTTTTCGGTATCAAGGGATTTCGAGGTCAATTTTTTTTTATCACAATGCTTCCTTTTGCTACGTATCAGAAAGTAAGAAGATATACTAAAATTTTATTTAAACTAATTAAAAACATAAATCGTTAATCGTTAGAAGGATGATAAAATTTCTAATACATCTATAAAAATTTATTATATTTATATTTATTTACTGTAACGCTAAAAACTAAACGCAGGTTCTAAACAGATTCTGGGGAGATGCTATGTTTTATGCGAATTCCTGGTTATTCACGTTGATTGGTACATCATTGCCTATGGCATTAGAAGTCGGTGGGTCTAAGTGATTTCAATGGAATATTAGGTGCACTAGACAGTAAGTGAGCAAGTAGCGATACTTTTGAGTACTTTTCTAAAGTATTAATACCAATTAGTCTATTCACACAAAACAATTTCTATATTTGTGGAAGAAGTTTTATGTATAACATGCCTGGGACATAGAATATAATATTTTTTTTTTTACCAAACCAACACATACGTAATCTTTGTGTTATAATAAATTGTAACATAATATTAATATGTCTATTATAGCCAGTAGAAAATTATACTACGATTATGTCTTATTCTGAATATATGTTATCATCAGCTTGTATTATCAAACAGTTAATATGCTCTACTTCTAAAATCTTGAGATATCTGTATTCTATTAGATATTTAAACAAATTAACTGCATAGTTGGCCACAAGGAATTTCCTTTCTTATCTTGCTTCCCTTATCAACATAAGCAATCATTATATTTTCGGTAATATTCGTAATATTATTTTCATTATACGAACTTAGAGAGCGACAGTGTTCTTTTTGGTAAATATATGTCGAGACTTTGTTGAAGAAAGGTTTTGTAAATTGTTTTCAGCTATTTTCCGAATTTCTCGGAGCGTCATCTTGTCCATTTTGGTACGTACAAGAAATTGGTGTCGTGTCTCACATTTTACTCATCGAATAGTGTTTTACTTCTTTGTATGTAAATAAATAATATTTTTAAACTAAAATTAGTATTAATAAACGACAAAATTAAATGTATCGCAAATTATGCATTTCATGCACGTATATCAATCAAATTATTTAGAACTTAATTTACAAGTTTTGTATACCAATTTCTAAAAATTTAAAAAGTGACACTTTCATTCTTATTATGATTATTATCATGATCAACTGCATTCAAATTCAAGAAAGTTGTATTATAATAACATCATTTATCTAGTAATAAAGATACAACGAAAAAATTATCGAATGTTTGTTTTACTGACAATTTGCAAGTGCTAAAAGAGGAGGGTAATATGGTTGGTGATCCTTCGATGTTGGTTGATTTCTTTCGCGAGCCTGTCTCAAAATGTACCTCTAACATTTCTAAGTCTAATGCCAAATGATAAAATCAGAACTATTATTGCATCTACTCAACAAAACAGTCGAAGGGTGTCAGTGAGATTCCAAGCCATATCATGAGATACATTGTAAATATCACCGGTGTCCATTTAATCTACATAATTCATTTAACCATAAACACAGGAACATTTTCCGAAAGACTGAAAATAGCCAAAATTTTACCATCCCATAAGAAATATAACCGTAGTGTAATAGTTATCTATAGGATAATATCGCTTTTATCTCTTGTTTGGTAAGGTGTGGGAAAATTATTAACGAGCCACTGCTTTTTTTCCTGCAAAGTAAGAGTATTATAAAAGGGCATCACTTGGGTTTTATGCATGGCATGTCAACAAAAAATGGTATATTTAATAACTTGAATTATATACTAGCTTAGATAGAAGAAAAATAACAGCAAATATATTTTTTGATCTCACTAAGACATTTAACAACCATGAGATACTCTTCTATAAAATTGAAATGTATGGCAGTAGAGGCATTGCTTTGGATATATTCAGATCTTACTTTTGTTGTAGATCGTAGGTAAGAAGCTTATCGACCTTCTTGGGCTCAATTCAAGGGGTCTTACGTCGTAGGTTCGAGAATGCAGCTGTGGAGTTCCACAGGTCTCGATTTTGGAATCTACGACACTTTTAATATATGTTAACGGCCTTTCTCAATCTCTTGGTGTAATTTAATTCGTTTTATTGCGATCACTTGGAACTAATGTCTACAGTTATCCGTGTTATGTTTATAAAATTTAATATAGATGAATACTAATAAAACAAAATTATTAAACTTTTTAATATCAAGGGAAATTAATTATAGTTTATATATAAGTACAGCTGAGGAGTCGCTTACTAATATACATGCGACTGATTTTCTTGGCGTCACATTTCACAGATATTTGACTTGGGAATAACACTGTAAATTAATGTGCAGTAATATGAATAAAGCAACATTTGTTCTACAGATAATGAGATGTTATGTATCACTATCCTTCTTAAAATCGTTTTATTATGCATATGGTGAGACCAGATTGCATTACGAATTTTGGGAATCGTCCGCTCATTTTGTTGAAGTTCTCATAGCACAAAATTGAGATGTCAAGCACATGATGACAATATCTGATCGAACATCTTGCAAGCCACTGTGCAGTAAATATTCCGTTATATACAGTGCCCGCGGAAAAGTCTGCACCATATGGAAAAAAAAATTACTCGTTTAATTTTTAAAATTATTTTTTTGTAGTTTGTTTTTGCATAATTAGAAACCAAAAACTAACCTAAAATATTTAACATATCGCATTTGCTTCAATGCGTAAATGTCATTTAAAAATTGCCAACGTCCAAACGTGCCAGTATTTGTCAAAATATAAGAAGATGCCATAAGAAAAAGTTGTTTGTACTTTCGCGGACATCCTAAATCCAAAGTTTCGTACAAAAATTTTAATTTAGTTTTTTTTTCATAATTTTGTAAAAAAACGCCTGTATATTTTTTAAGTGTATTTTTCTCTCGAATTCTAATAAAAACCTATGTTACCATGTAATAAACAAAAAAAAAAACAATTTGTATTTCAGAATAAGGTATATTTTTTTTAAATAAATGATTTCGTTAAGAAAAGTGGAGGACATTCTTGGACTATTTTCATATTTTCGTATGTACCATTAAAAATAAATTAAAAAACATAATGGTCAAAAAAGCTAGAAAATAACCTTTTAAAAATGAGAAAAAAAAGTAATTTTATTTCAACTAACAAAGTTAATTTCAAAAAAAAACAATTCTAATTCTTAAAATTAAATAAATTCACAAGTAAGCGTAGTCAACAATTCCAATTTTACAAAAATACCGTTACTATACAGTTAAACTAAATGAATAAAAAAATGTTAACAATACTACATTTCTGTATGTCTCCCTTCTCTTGCAATACATTTGATGATCCTTCTAGAGAACTCTCTCGTAATGTTTACAAAATATGTGGCCGGAATTTCTAGGCAAACGTCACGTATTGTGTTTTCTAGATGTTCAATGTTTCGAAATGGTCGTTTGCGGTACACTTTCTCTTTTAGATACCCCCACAAGGAAAAATCTAACGGAGTTAGGTCAGGGGATCTCGCTGGCCATGGATACGCTGAATATCTGCCAATCCATTTGTCCCCAAATAATTGATTTAAATAACTCCTCACCGCCAGTGTACTATGTATAGATGCGCCGTCTTGCTGAAACCATAGGACAGATCTTTCTTCCAATACCATATCATCAATTAAATCGGTTATTTCGGTCATGAGAAAGTTCAAGTACCTTTGCGAATTTAAATTTTCGTGGAAAAAATAGGGTCCAATCAATCTACCATAAAAAATACCACACCAAACATTTGTTTTAAAAGAATATTGGTCCCTGCATTCGATGATAAAGTTAGGGTTTTCATCAGCCCACCATCTGCAGTTCTGCGAACTCACCGTTCCATTGGAAGAGAACGTTGCTTCGTCCGAGAACATGATTTCTTTGGGGAAACGACGGTTTTCTTCGAGCTCTCCTTGAAACCACATACAAAAATCAAATCTTGCGTTAAAATCTCGTTCTTTTAGTATATGGACATATTTTGGCTTAAATGGACGGTACTTATGTTTCTTTAAAATTTTTCTCACTGTAGTCTCTTTTGCCCTAGTTCTGTTGGAAATAGCAGCAATTGATGTAGTTTTATGCTCTACTACATCTAATAATACATGTTCTTCATGCTGCTGAACTTGCCAGTTTACATGTGGCTTCTTAAAATCATTTAGAACTGAACCGGATGACTTGAACTTATCTACAATACGACCAACAGTAGAGTGCGAAACGAATTTGTTAGGGTGTCATTGATTAAAAATATTTGCCGTATCCCTGTTGGTTCTATTTTCTCCGTGAATTAAAATGATTTCTATTTTTTCTTCCATGGATAACATTTTAAAACAAATCTATTAGAGAAATACACAAAACTGACATTTATTTAGTTGTTTATGTCTAGAATTTGCAATTATTTTCTAAGCCTACTTGTGAATTTATCGAAGTTTAAGAATAAGCTTGTTATTTCCTGCTTTAGAGATACTAAAGGAAATTTTGCTTAAAACAGACAAGGCTAGGTACATAACATGTTCTAATCTTACAACTAGTGTTATTTTCTAGGGTTTTTGACCATTATGTTTGAAAAATAAACATTTTTAATATACGAAAATATGAAAATAGTCCAAGAATGTCCTCCACTTTTCTTAACGAAATCTTTTATTTAAAAAAAATAGACCTTATTCTGAAATGCAAATTGTTTTTTTTTTGTTTATTACATGGTAACATAGGTTTTTATCAGAATTCGAGAGAAAAATACACTTAAAAAATATACAGGCGTTTTTTTACAAAATTATGAAAAAAAAATTAAAATTAAAATTTTTGTACGAAACTTTGGATTTAGGATGTCCGCGAAAGTACAAACAACTTTTTCTTATGGCATCTTCTTATATTTTGACAAATAATGGCACGTTTGGACGTTGGTAATTTTTAAATGACATTTACGCATTGAAGCAAATGCGATATGTTAAATATTTTAGGTTAGTTTTTGGTTTCTAATTATGCAAAAACAAACTACAAAAAATAATTTAAAAAATTAAAAGAGTAAATTTTTTTTCCATATGGTGCAGACTTTTCCGCGGGCACTGTATATAATCCATTTTTGAGAATGGACTCAGAGCAGAAAGGCCTTCAACGCACTACCATAAAAATTTAAGGTGATTACTAATATAAATTCTTTAAAAATTCAATAAAAAAAGTACTTCATTTAAAAAGGGTTTTATTTATTTGACAAATACCTTGATTGGTAATTATTGTACGTCTACTTTGCTTTTTGTACTTACTGTTTTTTTTTTATATTATGTGTTGTGTTTGATTATGTTTATTGTGTAAATATGCGAATATTCAATAAAAACTATATTATTATTAAAACGCAGATTTTTGCAAATAAAATGCGAATTAAAATTTGCATAAATTTTCGATGTCGAGTATTGGTTTTTCTTTAGTTGTGCACACTACTAGGCATATACGGAGAAGTAAAAACTAACCATGTCGTGCTTTAATTGTCTAAATCGTCTTGGGGGGTCATGAATTATGGTATTATTATTTTCATTAACTGAATATTATTAACGATAATTATACATATACCGAACGTTGCAGTCTTCTTGGCATGGACACATTACATACACGAAGAATTAAAAAAACTAAAAAACTGGGGGTTATGTTACTTTACAATAAGCTTGATTCGTCTGAATTAGTATGCATGTTAGATTACAGAGTTCCGAGTATGTATACTAGATGCAGAGATGTTTTCGGTATAAAACACCATCGCACGGAATGTGGCAAAAGCTCGCTATTAAGCCATATAGCCACAGTGCTAAACTCGTTATTAGATTATGGGGATTTGTTTCATTGTTGTTTTAAAAGTTTGATTGGCTTGATGATAAGGGGAATACTTAGTACATCTGTGTATATTCTTGTATACCGTGCCTTCAAATACTTTCCGTATTAGAGACGGCCATGCTTTTTTTTAATAGTTGGTGACAGTGCATAATTTTAATAGTTTGGTTATGTCATGTAAATAATAATAGGCGTCTATAATTTGAATTTATGTATTACAAATGTCAGAATTTGAAGTTTTCAAAAAATTAGTACACCAACATTGATTACTTAAAAACTTCAAAAACAGCCTACTCTAATGCGGAAATTATTTGAAGGCATGGTATATATCTGCACTTACTGCTTGAATGCCTGTATTGCACTTTTATTCTTAGTTATTTTGATTTGGTGTGTTAGGGATTAGTTGTAGTACAATTGAATGTAATATTAACATAACCGTATTATATGTTTATAGAGAAATATGGGTGTTTCCTGATATATCTCTATCTCTAAATAAAAAAAAGTGAATAAATGAATTATAAATAATAACTATAGTATCTTTACATTCGTATATTAATATAAAAGAGTATCTGATCAACAATATAATTATAAATAGTCAGCAGTTGTTAACATATAAATTCCATAAAACATATTTCATTAGGCTGGCTAGAATAAGCATTCATTGCAGTGTTAGTCATTGTGCTTTTTTATCCGCTAAACAATAATTTCGTAACAAACTAAGTTTGATTATTGCGTTAGTTATACATGTATGTCAAACCATTATACAAAAACGTATTTAAAACCTATTACATCGAAATCAAAATAGAAATATTTAATATTTAAATATTCATTCTCATAAAGTCTATATGTATGTATATGTATATGCATACATGTATCTTCAGAACATAGTCGAGCTTAAATTTTCCAATTGAAAGCTTTAGAAATGAAATATGTTGCTGTATGTAAATGTCCCTGGCATACATAAATTTGCTTTCATTTGAATTAAAACCGCAGATGTTACGAGATATGGTTAAGATCGTAGCAGATACCATTAATTAAGTCTTATTTAATTACTTTATTAAGATGATATATACAAGTCTACGTCATCGTGTCGAGACAAATTACCTAGTTTCATTTATAAATGATTACGACTTTATTTCTTTGACAAATAATTTTATGCCTTGTAAAAGTATATCATATCATATCTGACAGCTTAATTTTGTATCATTAGGCTACATTCTATTATTTAGTGTATTTTATAATACCTATGTATATGAAAAACATATATAGACATTATGGTGGCCCAAAAGTTTGAAATTTGGAACGCATACCCCCTATTTTTTTTCATTAGGACCTAAAAACGTCGTATACAAAATTTCAGACAAATTAGAGGGCATTAACCCATGCCGATGTGAACTTAAACATTTACCATTCCGAACATTTAATTACACGTTTTTTTGTGGTTTTGCGCTTAAAATAATGCTATAAGTAAATATAATTATTCTAAAAATGTTTAACATGTGGTGCATCTTAGTATAAAGTCGGATGTTACCCTTGCGACGAGAACGCCGTTTGTTGGTAACACGTTCAAACATGTCATTTTGAGACGCGCGCGCACGTATCGACAGATGTTTACAATATCTACCGATATACCTCTTCAGTCGACGATAAGGTTACGTTCGAAAAAAACGGAGATTCATTTCCTAAATAATTTTATAGTACGCTTACAGGTACGTACTTTATATTTTGCTGAAAAATATTTCGAAAATTGAGAAGTGAAGAGAATATTTTTCTTGTAGGAAAGATTACTTCATCAAATTCTAGGCCCAAGATTGCCAGCAAATGGAAAAGTTTTTAGTGTTATTTTATAATTCGCGTTAGTTAAGTTGAAAATTAGTAAAAGCGTCAATTTATCAATTCGGGAATGCTTATCTTTTTGGGAGAAAGCTCGAGTTCCAACTAGAGCTGTTCCGTATTGCGTAAAGAAATTAATTGACTTGCAAACATATTGAAGAGAACTTCAAAGAAATTCTACAAAGGACGGATAAAGTATTGGAAACGGGAGAGAGACTTTGAACTGAAATTGTTAAATCTTTTTGACATCGCACATGCAGACGCATTGAAAATGATCAAGATCGAAGAAGATCAATTTATTGAAGCTTTTAGGAATTCATACAGGGTTTCTTCTAATAGGTCTCTCAAAGTGGGATGAAAATCAAGAGTTCATCAAGGCCTAAAAGATCGTGGGAACATTGGTGTGTGTTAACGACACTACTGAAATGGCAGTTAAATTGACGGAAGGGTATAATGGACTACTTACTGAAAATAAAGAACAAAAACAATTTATTTTAAAATACGTAATGGAGTACAGGAAGCTGTTACCGGATTGCACTAAACAAAGATTGAGAAGAAAATACCCCGAATAATTTATTCATTAGTAGGTATATCACATGTGTTAAAGTTCGTACAAACAAATTGTTTTCTTAAATATGTTGACCACTTACTTTTTAAAAACTAGAGGGTGTATTTACTTCATCAACTTTAAGATTAGTAAAAAAATTTTCGATAAAAATCGTACGTAAATTTGTACGCGAAAACACGTTAAATTGGGTATTATTTAGAATGGTAAATGTTTAAGTCCACGTCGGAATGAGTTAATGTCCTCGAATTTGGCTGAAATTTATTGTAGGATGTTTTTAGGTCCTAATGAAAAGAATTAGGGGGTATGCGTTTTAAATTTCGAACTTTGCAAAATTTTGGGCCACCCTAATAAACATTCATGAATGTTTATTTTGGGAAATGAATACTCATTAAAATTTTCTTTCTTCAGAAATCAAAAAACCTTTCTTTAAACAATAATGATACATTATTCTGGCCCTACAGGTGCAAAATAATAATAATAATTCATGCTGTAACATGCTTCACCAGCTTTACGTCAGTTACAGTAAGTTTCGGTAGCTATGAATTATCATTACACCGGAGCCGATGGTAAGATTTAACTTGGTGTTTCGACACGTTCGCCGTAAACTGTGGATACCCAGAGGAAATTCAGTGCTTAATGCAAGACCTTGCGCCAGTACTTTGAGCAAAATGCAATATTTTTAATTTAAGAACATTCGGTTTCCTAAGACGTGATATCTGATGCTACCATATGTCATAAGAAATGGAATACATGTTTACTGTTGCTTATATGTTGTGCTAAACAAGATGTGTAATTGATTGAATATTATATATGTGTACAAGTTATAGAAAATTTTATTTTTAATCAATATGATGAAATATTAAAAATTTGAAATTTTGTTTTTAAGTTGATATTTTAGGGTGCCCTGATGAGGAAAAAGTAGGTTTTCGATTTAAATTTGACTGAAATATCTGACACGATCTTGTCCAAATATCTATCAATTTCATAAACTAAAGTTAACCTTGTAGTACTAGTCGTTGGATTCCCTCGATTTTTGAGAAATATTGTTAAACCGGAAGAACCAACTCATTTCAACGCCATAATTATATTTTGTTAGTATGCATTTAGTTAGTGGTTTAATTTTCGACGAACCAATCAAAGGTACAAAAGTTAACTAGAACAACTTCTATATTCTGTTCAAAATTTGAATTGGAAGTAAGACTTATATACCTATCTAAACAGTTTTCTGAAAATATTTCGAAAGTTATTCTTTGACACAGATTTATTAAGAAAGGAAAGCATTTTTAGGTGTATTTAAATCAAAATTAAAACACCTTGCGGGAAAAAATATAATAATAGTAGTTTATTTACAACCATACGCGTAATGTTGGCATTTCTGACTTTTTAAAAGTTTGGAAGTGTAACTTTGTTCACGTTTACTTCCCGCCCTCACTTCCCGCCCTCATTTAGAAATCCCAATTTCTTTCAAATGTTAGTTTATCTTTATTTTGGATAATACATTAAAAAGGCCCCCAACCACATTTTAATTAACGAGACGAACAAGAACTACTTTATAAAGATTTATTGATACATTTCAATTATTGGAAGCTTGAATTCATGTAGATAGACTGCCCTGCTATTGCTGATATGATGATTTAGTGATTTCTTGTCCTTTTGCATTCGAGCTAAGATATCTGGATTGCTACGGGAGGATAGTCTTCCTTAGTTCCAGTGGAGTGTAGTCCTTGAAGACTTTACTACTCAACATTTCTTTTATAATCTATTCAGCAAAAAAACTGACGTACATTTATTTGACGTTTACGCTAGAATATCACAAATCTGACAACTCAATATGTCAAAACTTTTAACGGAACTTTTATTACAAATAAATGTAATAATTATGGTTGTAAATAAAATAGTATACAAACCTCGGTGAAAAGTTTCATTCCTGTCTCGAGATAAAGTTAAACTACTTAATCTCTCGACAGTAATGAAGCACTGTCCACCTCGGTATGTAATCTACTATTATTAGCTCTAACTAACGTTATATCTCATATACTTGATAAAATGATGCTTATATCAGTATATCTTTTATAGTTACTTAACACAAATAACAGCTTTCTACATACTTAAATCCTTGTTGGAAAGTCTGCATAAGTATTTTCCTTATACTAACAGACTGTGAAAAACATAAGCAATAGAACAAAAAATATATAGCATATTTTACAGCTAATCTAATCTATACGTTACCGAATCTCTAGTACTGCTATATTTTCTATAAATAAATGCTGAAAAGTTCTCTTAAATACAATTTAATTAAAAAGTAAAATATATCTACTTATGAAAGTATTAGATATGAAAATGACTGATAAATTAAATAATTAGTTAATGTCCACTTGTCCTTGACTGGAACAAGTAAATTGTAAATGACAAGAGCGTTGATGTATATCAATTATTTTATTTTCCACAACATGCTTGATGTTAAACTGCCAGTCCTTGACAGAAACTATGTAGTGTTTTGCCATTTCCTCAATTGAATCCCAATATTTGTTAATAATCAATATAAGCAACTTTTTGAAAGATTAGATGTATGTACATGTGCATTATTCAATTCAGTTGATATCTTGTCTAAATAAATTGATTGGAATATTTCGTGCTAAAAACCGTGGACTTATCTGACAAGCATTTGACATATTCATTATAAACTTGAAATGAGAGCTCTGATATTTGAAATTGGCTGCCTGCGTCTTTCTCAACAGGCGTATATTATAAGTGCTCCTGTTTTTTCTTCTTTAGACAAGATATACTTCTATTTCACATTTAAATGTTTCGATTATGTACGCAATTGCATGCGAAATATTATTAATTTTAATAAAATATGTATTCACAATCGTTGTTTCATGTGAATTAGGATTGTTATAGATAATTTACTAATATTCGGTAATTTAATATTCCCTTAAACGAAAACAATTATTTTCTTATATTTCCAATAAACTAGATAAGAATACGCGTCTGTGATATGCACAGGGTTCATTTTTAGATAGTTCCGTTAGTCTGATTTTCAGGTTCTAAATATAGTCTCCATTAAATGTGTTAATAGTAGTTCCAGGTTTCTAAAAACAGAGTATACTTTCTTATTGTACAAAATTCGATTTACGTTTTTCAGCATTGTTTTCATGTTTGGCAGATTCTTTTCTATATCTATTCATATCATTATAAGAGAATATTTGTTCAGGTTTTTTCGAAATATTTTTTTTTATTCCTTTTCAAAAATCGGGACTACTTATCTGTTTTTCATTGTTTTGGTACTGCTTTGTTTACAAAACATTTTTTATATGTGCTACCTTTGTACGTGTATTACCACTAGACTACTATTTTGTGTTTCCAAGAGCTTTTTGAACTTTTATTTTCTTGAATATACCATTTAGTTCTTTCTCTTTCTGTTATCAGTCCTTGTATTAATCACTGGATTCTTCACTTTTTTCGCGTACATCCCCTCCCATTAAACAGTCTCTATAGTTGCCTAACAGTTTTTGAAAGCGCTCTTTCCTCTCTCCCTTATTTAGTTTGTTACTGTTGAATTTCACCAGTTTTACCAGAATTCTTAGATACTGTTTTGGTTTTTCTTATGTTATTTATGACATTATAAACCACTTTTTTACTTTCTTATACGTAGTATATGGAAGTATTGTGATGACGAAAATTTTCGACCTCCAGATTTTTGCAGATGTCCACGTTTTGTAGTCCCCTGATACCAAAAAAGTGGTTTTTAAATCGCTCTCTCTCTCTCTCTCTCTCTTTCTCTCTCTCTCTCTGTGTGTGACCACGATAGCAGTCAAACCGCTGTAGATATTTATTCCAAATTTTGTATTTATGTTTATAATCTCCCTCTTGAGAACCGATTAGTTTTTCAGTAAAATCGGTAGACAGAAAGTAGTAGTTTACTTCAGTGAAAAAATCGAATTTTGCAATTTCGTCAATTACTACGTTTAAGCAATTTATAAAGAATTAAAATGTACTCAAAATTAAATTTGAGAAAAATTGTGTTAAAAAAGTTTTTCGAAATTCATACTGGAAGTAGGTCTTTTACTCTTATCGAAAATCACTTTTTTGCGAATATCTTCTAAGCCATGCTTTCTAGGCAGGTACATTACGAGTACAAAGGTATTTAAAACATAATTTCAAATATCTTTTGTATAAAAAAAATTTCAAAATTCTAACCGGAAGTAACACTTTTACTCTTACCGAATAGTGACTTTTTGCAAATATGTCGTAAATTTTGCATTTTGTATATATTTATCAAAAGTACAAAAGTATTTAGAGTTAGATTTGCAATGTTTTTTGTATAAATGAAATTTCAAAATTCGGACCGAAAGTAGCACTTTTACTCTTAGCGACTAGCGCTTTTTTTTATATCTTGCAAAGTATGCATTCTGTAGACATTTATTCAGAGAATAGAAGTACTTATAATAGGATTTTGAATAAATTTGGTATAAAAAAATTCTTAAAATTCTATAATTTGAAGCGCTCATACGTATAAGAAAGTCGTGCGGTGGCCACACTTCATTTTTTTCCATTGTTTCTTCAAATTGCGTCGACGATTTTTTTCAGCTTCTCTTAATGTTTTAACGTTCATAATGTTTTCCTTATAATGCTAGTGTGGGTCTTTATTTCTGTTTCTTCTTTTACATATCTAAAATAAATGTTATATTTTTGATCCATCAGAGTGTTGCTTTTTCAGGTTGTGCTTTTGACATAAATTCTTATATTCCATATCACATTGACTTTATTAGAGTTTCGTTTTAATTGTAAGTCATTTTATTAATTATTTTGTGGTTCAAATCAGCCAGTGTTAAGTTTATTTAAATTTGTAAATTTGTTATTATTAGAAATATGAATTTTTGATAAATGTCTGCAATTAATGTGTGTTAGATTTACCACATTTTCAATGAATCTTTTCGCCGTTATTTGAAATAAGTATCCCTTAGAAATTGGTGGAATTTTCCTATAAAGTAAAGTAAATAATACTGCAATTGATAAAAAGAAGTAACATATTAATGATTTTTATTAACGACAAATTGACACTAATAGTTACAAATAGTATCAAAATATGCTGGTGTATATCAGAAGTACTTCGATTATGGAGAGCGATACAATGCAAAAGTGGATGCCGATGTGAGGGAAAACTATCTGAACAAGATAAACAATTCAGGTAATAAGCAAAAAGCAATATGGGAGATTATTAATAAGAAAGCAAAAAAGAAAAAGGATTATGTATTTTCTGCTACTCTCAATGCCAACACTTTAAATTATACATTCGTAAGAAACGATGTGCAAATAGATATCGGCACAAAAAAATATGAAGGTTCGCGTAGAGACCTGGAAGTCATGCTTCTTTGTGCCAACAACAACAAATGAAGTGAGCAACATCATGACCAAAATCAAAACAAAAAGTACTTTGGACCACTATGGTTAGACTACAAAATTGTTGAAGAACGTCTTTGATGGATGCTATTAGTGCCCCTGTAACGGACTTAATAAAAAAAGTGCATTATAGAAGGCGAATTTCCTGATGAACTAAAAATATCAAGAATAGTTCCAATTCACAAAAAGGGGAACATCAATGATCCAAAAAATTACAGACCGATATCAATATTACCAGCAATATCTAAGATTCTGGAGCGAGTGATAACTGATCGCCTACTGTATTATTTTGAAAAAAATAACTTACTCTCCAACGCGCAGCATTGATTTAGGCAAAATAGGTTTACATGTAGTGGTATAACCGACATCCTCGATTGTCTACTGGATGCAGTGGATAAGCACGATAACATCGAAATAAACTGCTACGACTTAACACGTGCGTTTGGTACTGTCCAGCATTTCATTCTGCTGGGAAAGTTGTATCATTATGGAGTTCGTGGCATTGGACATCAACTTATTGCGTCATATCTTGGGGACAGGAGACAATACGTGGACTTTCATGGACAAAGATCTAATGTACTATATGTGCAGCAGGGTGTACCACAGGGATCCATACTTGGACCCCTCCTGTTTATAATATACATCAACGACCTAGATTTAAACCTTAGTGCAGATAGGGTGTGCTTATATGTAGATGACACCTCATTCTTAGTGCGAGAATATTGCAAAAGCAATGTACTTGAAAAATCTGACACTGTCCAAAAAGAAGCTGAGGAATGGTTTTCTTCAAATAGATGAAAATTAAATAAGAATAAGACGCAAAGGCTGGATTTCACAACAAACAAATGTGAAGAAACAAAAAGTATCAAACTCCTAGGTCTTTATATAGATAATAAACTAAATTGGAAGGCACATGTCAATAAAATTGCAGGAAAATTGAATGCAGCGATATACCGCATTCGCAGAATTAAGAATATATCTAACCACCAGGCGGCCCGAATGACATACTTTGCGAATTTCCATAGTGTTCTATCGTATGGAATTGAGTTCTGGGGAACGTCCGCGGGTGCGGAGCGGATTTTTCTACTCCAAAAACGTGCTTTAAAGGTGTTGTGCGACCTAAAAACAGAACAGTCATGCAAATCATATTTTGTCTGTGTTTACCATCTATCTTCATTTTTGTGGTTTCAGTGTATATGAAAAAAACTTAACTAACGTTATAAAGAGCGGTGAAACGCAAACATACATCACACGCGGGAGAGATCTATTAAAGGTTCCGTACCACCGGTTGATAACAACACAGAAGTATATTGACTATTGGGGTCAGAATATACATAATAAGCTACAGACAGTACTATCAAATAACAAATACGAAAGTGAAAGAAACTATTTATATCATGTGAAAACTTTTCTATTGGAGAATGCTTTTTATACTGTGGACGGTTTTCTGAATTACTAGTTTCATAGATTGACATTTGTTTGTACGACTTGTTGTCTTACGTTTCATACAATTTCAATGTTTTTAAGCTTATTTTATATATACAATAGTATTTATTTATGTACCTTTTGACGCTTGCTGTAATGTTTATTACAACAAATAAAGCACTACTACTACTACTACCTACATTTGTGTTAATATTAATTGAAACGAAATTAACAGAGTTTTATATTTTACATTAAGCATTTCTGCATGTTTTTTACTA
The DNA here is from genome assembly GCA_963170755.1 of Amphimallon solstitiale. Classification (NCBI taxonomy): domain Eukaryota; kingdom Metazoa; phylum Arthropoda; class Insecta; order Coleoptera; family Scarabaeidae; genus Amphimallon; species Amphimallon solstitiale. The sequence goes on along the minus strand of OY720676.1, from coordinate 95,905,878 downwards.
TTTTATTCAAAGATTAACAAAAGTCGTGATAATTAATATTACATAATGCTAAACAGGTAACACTTAATTGTAGATAATCAAATATATGTATCTACATAAATACTTCAGTTAAATATACTTACGTATTTAACATATTTTTAAGCAATCTTATAAAACGTCTTGCCGTAAACCGTGAATTTAATTCTCAAACATTATCAACTTGTAGTATTTCGTGACTAATTTACGCATGTATAATATACATGCCTATACCTCACGTAATTTGTCGGAATTAAATATACATTAGTACTTGAATCGGAATCGATCTCATGTGTTTTCACAAATTCGTCAAAACTTTATCAGCACTTGAACTTGTCTGAAACGGGAACTCACGAACTTCTGACATTATAATTAATGAAATTGCATTATTATGGCAAAACATATACGTAACACACCTATTTTTATTATCATTAGTTATTATCATTTAAATACGTTTCTTTTCTACAAATTTTCTCACGCGAAGTATTGATATAAATCAGTTATGAGTTGAGAAGAAAATGTATGTTATTTGAACTCTTATTATAGAGTATTAATGCTTAGAACAAAATTAGTATTCTGTTCTATCAAACAGATAATTTGAGCCTACAAACACTGATGAATATTTAATACAAATACTCAATGAAATAAATTCGCTCAAATTTTACTCAAATCATTAAACCAAAATATAAATAGAGTTAGAAGAGCCACAATGTATATTATTTTACTTTATTTTCTAAGTACTTATATCTTATGTTATGAAAAAAACTTGCCATATTTTACCTTGCTTTGACAGCTATTTTGAGAATATAGATTACATCAATTGAAGACACGAGTGGATAAAGGGTCTATGTGACATTTTAATGAAAAATGAGATTTTTGGGTGGATAAAGGATTTAAGCGAGTAGGATGTTTTCCCTACTAATACCGTTCGTCTATTGTACAAAATAAGAAAGTTATATATTGATGAAAGATCTATGTTCACCTATGTTTTATCATTGCCACTGGATGAAGGGTTCAAGTACATTGTATTGTATGAACATGATTATTCCATGATTATTCTATTTGTCGGGTACTTCAATCCTTCATCCGCTAGAAACAATCGCAAAATTCTTCTGAATATTGACAACACTGTACATAGTTCCGAAAAGTGAGGTTAAATCGTATTAGTGTTAGACGCAGTACTAAATTCGCTCGTGAATTTCTCCATATTTTGTGAAAAGAACTGTGAATATTTGTATGTGCTCGAGGAAAATGAGTTGCAAGATGTTTGCAATAACAAAGTTAATAATAGAACGTGCCAAAAATATCGTTTACACTGGTAAGTATCTAACCATAAGTTTTCAAAGAATGACTAGCTATTTCTATCAAAGTTGGCAACGTATTCAACCAGTCGTATGCTCATTTCGTATGCTTATTTCGTATGCTTGTTTTCCAAAATGGTTCAGAATTTGAGTTTACAGATTTATAGATTGTTCATAAAATTGGCATGGAACTTTTCATGAATGACTACTCCATTGATATATTCACTTGAAAAACTATATGTAGTGTTTGATAAAGTAAGAATAGGTTCTTCTAGATTCTGGCGAGTCAAGCCAGAACAGTGTGCCTTCGACAAGTAAGTTCGTCAGAGAAAATAAGACAGGAACATTATCAGTGAAATATGCTGATAGTCAATTTATTTTAGATACGAATAATATTCCTGGCCCATCTCGTCTGACACCTGAAGAGGAGTGTTTTCACGGTAAGTTTTTGCTTTTGTTTGAACGAATATAAAAGTATTCGATTGAAATATGTGAATACTTTTGTTGTTTTTTTGTAGATTTCTCGGACAACGGTTCTTCTGATGATTACATACCAAGCTGCTCAGATATAGAAAGTAGTTGTGATTCTGAATCTGACGACAAATTCATCAAACGAAAAATAAGTAATACAACCGAAAATCCTGTCAGAAATGAAGAAAGCCTGAAGATTCAGAAACTATGGAGATTTCCCAAAACATGCTTCAGTATGAAGATATAGTAGATATTGGCGAAGACAAAAGTACTCAACGACCAGAAAATATATTCAAAAAAATTACACCTGTTGAAAGAGTTAAGAAAAAACTATTTCAGCTACCAGAAAAAACTTCCAGGAAGCGTCAAAGAAACGTAGACGAGTGGAAAAGAAAAAAGCGGCAATATCCAGACAAAGGGGAGAAAGTTATATTTCTCAGAAAGGAAAATTGATGCCATGTAAGAGAATTGAGGTGGGTTCCTTATGTCAGAAAACTAAATGTAAACTAAGATGCGATGAATATTTTGATGAAGGAGCAAGAAACGAAATTTTGAAAAAATACTACTTGCAGGATGTTAATTCAAAAAATTCCCTTCTCTTTAAGAGTCTTTCGATTCATCCTGTTCAACGTCACAGGAAAAACATTAAAAAAGCGAAATCCTTCTCTTTCAAATATACAATTACATTTAATAAAAAAGTAATTCAGGTTTGTAAAACAGCACTATGTGCACTTTATCGAATTTCAAATAAAAAAATACAGGTCATTCAGAACAAACTTAAAAGTGGTTCTTCTGCGCCAACACCAGACAAATGAGGTACTCACACTAATAGACCAAAGAAGGTACCTGAAGAAGTGGTAAACTGCGTTATTAATCATATTGAGCAATTCCCCGCGGAACACTCTCATTATTCGAGGAATAAAAATATTCACAGAACGTATTTGTCGCCTTTGCTAAATGTACAAAAAATGTTTGATATTTATATCGAATCATGCAGGCAAAATGATCTTTCAGAGAAGTATTTTATAAAAAAATGCACCTATCATAACATTTTTTCGACACACTTTAATCTTTCATTTGGCGAGCCAAAAAGTGACACCTGTGGAACTTGCGATGCCGGTTTAGATACTGATGATCATAAAGAAAATTATAGATTTGCATTTGAACAAATGAAACGAGACAGAGAATTGGCGCAATCAAGTGATAATACAGTTTTTATGACAATGGACTTACAGCAAACAATGCCTTTGCCAAAACTGACAACGTCCAAAGCATTCTACTTGAGGCAGTTGTGGTTTTATAACTTCAGTATACATACAGTGACCAAATCTGGTGATAAACCTTTTTTTGTTACTTGGACTGAAAATATTTCCACAAAAGGAAGTTTGGAAATAGGTAGTTGTCCAATTATTTAAAGTTGCTACGCAGACGAATACTCAGCATCTTGTGATATGGTCCGACTCATGTTCTGGACAAAACAAAAATTTTAATTTGATTGCTCTCTATGAATACTTCATTTTAAAAGGATTTTTTCAAATTATAGACCATAAGTTCCCTGTAGTAGGTCATACCTATCTGGACTCCGATAGAGACTTCGGAAGAATAGAGAAAGTACTGAGGAAACATTCCAACATTTATACTCCTGGTGAATATAGAACAATCATAAAGTCAGCCACAGTGAAAAACTCTGTAGTTTTTAATATGGAAAATCACTTCAAAAATATTGAAGAAATTGAGGAGAAAATGCATTTGTACAATAGAAAAAAAAATGTTTTAAATGACCCAGTATGTTTTCGCGATGGCGTCAAGTGGATACGCGTCGAAGAATATGGAAGTTACTTATACAAACATACTCTGGATGAATATACGCCTTTTATGAAAGTAGATATTATGAGGAGTAAATGTAAAGAAATTGAACGGGAAGACTTTACTCTACGTAGTGTCACGCTAAAACAGAATAAAATATCCGAAGAAAAAATTGCGAACCTGCAAGAACAGCTGGTGTATGTTAATGACGAATTTAAATACCTTTATGAAAACATTATAAGGGAAGATGGAAATATTGTTGGTAAAACTTCAAAACAAAATGTATTGCAAAGAAGAAGCAAGTGAACTTTTCATTTTGAAGTTTTATAAATGGAGTTTTGTGTTACAACATCGATATCCAATCAAATCATTTGATTTATTCTCAATAATACGTTTTTTTCTCATAAACCCTTTATCCACTTACCTATTCAAATATGACTTGAACCTTTCTTCTATTTTCCATTCATGAAACTAACTCTGTTTATTTGAAGGATGAAGGATTCATGTACCTTTTTTGTGTTTTTTTTTAAACTGTATTATAATACCAGTGTCAGATGTACTATGCAAAATTGTGTAATAAAGGTCTATTCAAACCAGCGATTATTTTGTTCATTCAACGCAATACAAAAAACTGCGGCATCAAAAACTTTGAACATCATTTGCTCTAAATTAATTTTGTGTGACTTGAACCCTTTATCCACTTGTGTCTTCAATTATGTGCAACGTACAGACTGCGGATTGGATCCGTCCCGCAGCTTGATTTAATCCGACCCGCGTAACAGTTTTTAAATCTTATGAAACCTAGAAACCCTAAAAAATATTTAATTTTGGTTTGATTATTATTTTATGTTTTTACTAAACATATAAACGGAATAATTTTTATCCAATACTAGCCTATATATACTAGCCTTCACCCGCTAAATGAGTCTCACTTAAATTCTTGTATTTTCTATTTCCTTTTCTCTTATACAATTTAGGTGTTGTTAGTAGAATCAACTTGGAACTACGCAGTGAGAACATAGATACAGCACATTTAGGTTTATTCCACTTTATTCTACATCAACAAACGTTGTCTGCAAAATTTCTGGACGATGTTCAATCCGATTATGAAGATCTTATATTTTACGGCGTACTGCGTTGGCTAAGTAAATGAAAGATGCTGAAGCGATTTTCTGATTTGAAAGAAGAGGTGTATGTTTTTATGGAAGTGATAGGAAAACCTGTACAAGAGCTAAAAAGGCAGTTGGCTTTGTAAACATTTATTGTTGATTCATCTTAATGAAATGAATTTTCTGTTACAAACCCAGGAACAACAAGGTCATGAACTTTATGAACCCATTAAGGCATTGCAAAATAAGTTACGGCTCGAGAAAATCATCTAAGGACAGGGAATACCTAGCATTTTCCTACTCTTGCAAATCTAGTAACTTCGAAATATTTGCTAAAGAATTAAAATTTATAATGGAAGAAATTTAATGTCTAATATAATTATATACAATCATATTACGAGTTATTTTTTATTATAACAATCCTTCTTCACAACGTTTTTAATATCATTTCCATGAAATAAAACTACGAGTTTCTCTTTAAACTCTCCCTTATAAATTTGAATTATAAGTCCAGACCGCGGTCTTGATTAAGTTGCAGAAGCCTGGTTTACATGCTAACGGTGGACGCAGAGAAAGGGAAGAGTTTTTCACTAAGCTCACGCTCGCTTATGCGGTACACCTAAGCTTACGTATATAGTTATGTATGACAAATATTTAAATTTTGTTTCTATTTCACACTGTATTCTAATAAAAGACTTCCCTCTGGACAAGAGAAAATATAAAAAAATGACAGGCGCATTTCAGCAAAAATGTTTATTGGAAAATTTGTATTTAGTTTGGAAAAGAACCAATTTATTGGAATACCAAATATTTTTTTTTGCTCTATTGCCTTTTACTTTTTTTTAAAATTACATTTAGTTTTTCTAAATTCGTAAATTTGTCCTATAGTGAAAATTCGTGACAGATAACTTAAAATTGATCTATAATTTCCTCTTACTACACTTGGAGAAATAATGCGCGTTATTATACATGGTATTCCGCGACTCAACCGACAAATTTATCTCATATATTCCGGCGGTCATTACAATCAAAAAATGTTGTATGACCTATAAGTGAATTCCTCTAATTTAGTTAGCCTTGACGAATAGACGTATGTTTGACAAATTAATGAGTTTTCTGCTGTAATATTAATTTAAACCATTATGCCGCGTTTTACTAATGCAGAATATGCCGATAAAGTTTCCTTGTATAGTTTTTGGGATGAAAGTGGACGTGCTGCAGCTGCGCAGTACCTCAGGCGATACCCATATCGCATTTATCCTCACCACAGAACATTTTCAAACGTTTTTCGCTGTGTAAGAGAGACAGGATCTTTCCCAAATCGTCGTGTAGAAAAAGATGGATTAGGGAACGCTTAAGTAGTTTTAAATGCAGTTGAACGAAGTCCTTCTATACCAATATCCGTAGAATATCTCATACAACGACAATTCCTCAAACCAATGTATGGAGAATTGTGCACTATAATGGGCTTTATCCCTATCACTTACAAAAAGTCCAGCATTTACTTCCTGGAGATTTAGAAAATCGAGTACGATATTGCCAGTGGTTACAAAATAATTTTGGAGATTATTCCACACATACTTTTTACGGATGACACCCAATTTACAAGGAATGGTATTAACAACACATGTAATTCTCACATCTGGGCGGATCAAAACCCACGCGAGACAATCGTGGTTAACCATCAACATCGTTTTTCCGTCAACGTGTGGTGTGGCTTATTAAATAATCATCTTATTGGGCCTCATTTTTTTGAAGAACGTTTTAGTGCAGAAAGTTACCTTCACTTTTTGGAAGAAGAATTGCCGAATTACATGGAAGATGTTTCTTTGGAAGCTCATCGTGGCATGTGGTTCCAGCAAGATGGGTGACGGTGTTTCTTAATGAAAATTTTCCGGAACGGTGGATAGGACGAGGTGGTCCTGTACATTGGCCACCTCAGTTACCTGATTTGTCTCCATTAGCTACTAATTCTCTAAAGTATTGAATTGGTAACAATTAACTGACAACATTCTATGATACAAAGAATAGTTGCTTGTTTAGAAAATGGCGGTTCTCAATTTGAACAGTTACTCTAACTTTGTGTTAATTATCTATCCATTAATGAATAAATATTCTTTTTAATTTTTTATAAATATATTCCTTCAATATCTACGAAACAAAGAGGACTTATAGGTCGTATAACATTTTTTGATTGTAATGACCCCGGAATATATGGGATAAGTTTGTCGGTCGCGTCGCCGAACAGCCTGTATTAAAAGTAATCTGAGTTCAACAAATGAAAAATAAATAAATGTTATTTTTCATTTGTTGAACTCAGATTACTTTTTCTGAAACAAGGTGTGGGTCTTTCGTTCAGTGTGCCCTAATGAACTACTATAACAACTTAAGTGTATGAAATAAACGTTACGATAATGGCAATAGAGATCGTTCCGAAGGTTGAGTTTTTGTATCAAGAAATGCTTGGCTCGCCATTAAAGTGTGCATTTAAGTTGCGTTCTCAAACTACGTCAAATAAAAGCGGAAATATCACCGCAAGAAAATAAGGTTAAATAATTAAATAAGCGCAATTTTTCGCTAGGCAGCTGGATACAATTTTGAAGCCAGTTTAATAATTTTATTCTCAAAAAATACAGAAAGTTAATTTACAATGAGCAGAAAGTATAAAACATATTACTAAATTAAATTATTCATAGCCAATATATTCAAAACCAATAAATTAACTTTTGATATATTAGCTACGACTAATTTAATGTTACTAATATGCCTTGCTGAAATTTGGTATTTCAAAATGCAGAATACATTGTTGCTGAGCACTGTAGGCATAAATGGTTTTTGAAATTTAGAGTCTTAGGGTAATATTTTATACTATACATATATATGCAGGGTGAGTCATTAGTAACCGCTTCTTCAATTGCTCTTTTGTGCTTTAAATAAAAGAAAAAACAATTAGTGGAAGATCCATGGTTGCTTGTGGCGCATATTGGAAAAATACTTTAAGCTCTGGCGCACTTCTGGTTTCACCGGAAATGCACGGAACTTAATTTTTTTAAATGACTCACCCTATATATTTTTGGATTTTCTTATACCGTTTTAAATTGTCTGTTCGACTGTTTTTTCTTTTTCAAAATTGAGCCAATAGTTTTTGAGTTATTAATTTTTTTTGAAAATATTTGACCAAAACACGTGTTCAGAAATAAAACATTTCCACACTGTTTTTAAAAGCAAAAACATTAACTTTGGTGGTGCTTGTAGCCAAGAAAATTCTGCATTATCTGGTAAAGTTACACTCGACAATACCTCAAAAACTTTGTTTTTTCAAAGCCCACTTCCTGAAATTTTCACATACCAAAAACTTATTTTTTTTAAATGGAACACCTAGTATTTTATTAAGGCATTTTGTTCATTTTTTTATTCTCTTTCATTTTTGTTAACAATATCCTATACCTATCTTTTGTAATTTCTGAGATAATCATTATAGGAGCTATTAGCGGTTAATTAAAGAACTACGGGCGCTGTTGTTCTATGTACCAATATATTCGTTCAATCAATGGCAGGCAGGGATGGCGCCCGACTTCCTATGTCAACTGTCAAACAAAGTAAATGTTATATCCAACTATCCCAAAAGTAATAATTTTATAGAATGAAGAGCATCGCATTTCATTTTTTAAATTCCGGCAATGTCCAGTTGCAAAATTTCAGTTTTGACACTGTTGGTTAACATCGAAATAAAATAAAAGTTATGTTTACTGACATATTTGAAGATGTCAGTAAAAAAGTAAGTCAAAAAGTTTTGAAAATCCGTCCGTACATAGCGAAGCTAATCTTCCCTATTAACATTTCATCAAAGAAATAAGGTCCAATTATGTAACTACCCATTATTCCCCCCCCCCCCCCCCCACTGTTTTAATGACCAATGATTTTGAAAGCTTACAGGTGTGATAAAGTGGGGGATTTTATGTGTTATAATAATGGAAATTGTGACGATGAACGTATTCACTTTAATAGAAGGTGGCTTCGTTGGTAAACAACAAAAAATTGAGAAAGCCAGGATAACTTATCTGCTGCCAATTGACAAAAATGTAAGCGATTCTGAAAATTTCTTTCATCTAACCCTGTGTATAAATATGCTACGGGTGAATTTCATATTTCCTAATTATTCTGGATTCTCAAATTTGACTTACATTTAACTGACGACTAATTTTCTTAGTATTAGTATGGGGGGTGTTCGACTACACTCGCAAGTACCATAAACGTCTTATCCTCACCAGTTATTGCTTTTTCCGCTCTTTCTTTCATATTCAATGCTTTCTGTTCACTCAAACCGTCTACTTTATATTTTCGAAGATTTCTGGCTTCGGTTAGAAATCAACCGATCCCTGGTAGAAACCAGGGATCGCTGTGCATAAAGTCTGGATGCTAACAAAGAGTTTCTTTCAGATTCACCCAAAACGTCAGTCATATCTATTAACTCTTCATAAGAATAATTCATTTGGATGATAACTAATAGCGATGCTTTTATAAGTTTGAAATAAATGTATACCGACTTTCTTCAACAGTTGTCTCAGGCAGTCACTCGCATTCCAGCCTTTATTGGACGAATATTTGCGTGCATAGAACAGTGCCCGTAGTTCTTTAATTAACCGCTAATTGCTCCTATAGTGATTAACTCAAAAATTACAAAAGATAGGTATAGGACATTGTTAACAAAAATGAAAGAGAATAAAAAAGGAAGAAAATGACTCAATAAAATACTGGGTGTTCCATTTAAAAAAAATAAGTTTTTGGTATGTGAAAATTTCAAGAAGTAGGCTTTGAAAAAACAAAGTTTTTTGAGGTATTGTCGAGTGCAACTTTACCAAATGATGCAGAATTTTCTTGGCTACAAGCACCATCAAAGTTAATGTTTTTGCTTTTAAAAACAATGTGAAAATGATTTTTTTCTGAACGCGTGTTTTGGTCAAATATTTTCAAAAAAAATGAATAACTCAAAAACTATTGGCTCAATTTCGAAAAAGAAAAAACAGTCGAACAGACAATTAAAAGCAGTACAAGAAAATCGAAAAATATATAGGGTGAGTCATTTAAAAAAATTAAGTTCCGGGCATTTCCGGTGATACCGGAAGTGCGCCAGAGCTAAAAGTATTTTTACAAAATGCGCCATAAGCAACCATGCATCGTCCACTAATTGTTTTTTCGTTTATTTAAAACACAAAAGAGCAATCGAAGAAGCGGCTACTAATGACTCACCCTGTATATATATATACCTACTAACAACACTTTATTGGCTATATCATACTGAATAACACTAATAAGTAAGAAACACCTGTCTGTGATTGCAAAACACACAATAATTTACAGAATTTCACGTTATAATTTTTTCTTTGTCATTCATTTAACACATAAGTCGGTATTGTTATATGGTAAAGTTAAATGTCTTCCCTAATAGAACAACGATCTTTTGATGAAACTGCATGGATATTAACGTTTGGTTGTAGTTCTAACCTACAATCTTACATTTTTCATCCTTCTGTAGTGAAGTTGGATGTCGTTTTTGACAAATCAATGATCTTCCAAGGAATTCTGCATAATGTATTACTTTCCTATTAGCATATCGTTATTAGTTTGCTATTTTTTTAATCAATGAAGCCTCTACCTACGCCATGATAAGTCATTATGACAGATTTATTACTTTTAATATATTGGCTACGAATTATATATATATATATATAATAATTGAAATTAAATTTGTTTGTATTATATATATATATATATATATATATATATATATATATATATAAATGTATTGAAAAAATTCAAAAGATTCTTGGTAGTAGTGGCATACAATGAAGTAAAAGTAATAACAATATGACAACTGGTTGTCAATTAGAAAACAATGACAAATATAAAATGCAAATCACAATGTATAATTGAAAGTGTAATCAAATAAGCAATAGGACAGTCGGGATTACTTATATGGTCACATCAAAGGGCTTGGGATTTACCACAAACTGTTCAGTCAATGCAATTATACAAATAACAACGACGCAACTATGTAATGAAAAATTAAGAGTAGAACTGTTGATATTATGTATGTATGCCACTACTACCAAGAATCTTTTGAATTTTTTCAATACATTTGTATATTTTGGCAAAGAATTGTAATATATTTTATATATATATATATATATATATATATATATATTGTTATAGTATAAAGGCATACGTTAACAATATAATATGGAAAGTTATTAAAGTTACCAAATTTAATTAAATAAACGTAGAAAAATTTATTATGATGTGTTTAAAATAAGATTTATTGAGTTAATTATAAAAGAGGTTTATCGCATTTAACAAGTATTCGAATTTTATAAATAACCACCTGTATATGGAAAGGTTGACCATGTTCATTGTTCTTAGAAGTTCAAAATATTCTGGAAAGAAGAGAGTTGAATATTAGTTGTTATTGTGTAAAATGTATTATTAATTTGTAAAAACTTGGGTAATTGACGTTTATGAGGTGATAAAAATATTTAGAATCTTATTTTGAAAGGTGTATAGATTGTATTGTAGAATAGTTCCCGGGAATAATTTGAAATACAGGAACTGTCATTATTTGACATGTGTTCAGAAATATAAATGTAGAGAGGTATTGGGATATGAATATGAAAAGAAGGGTTAATAAAATTATGAAAAGAATTTAGATATTCAGATAATACAATTTTAAGAAGTATTCTAGGTATATTAGAGAATTTAAAAGCTATGTTGTTGATGGTTATTGCTGTTGTAAAACTTTGATTGGAGAATACAAAATGAGAAAGGATTACTAGGGAAATGAATAAATAAAGGGGAGAATTTTTCGAATTCTAAAAAGCGGTAGACGTGTTTTTGGAAAAGAGAATATCTTTTCTGATATTAACGCGATAATAGATATTTATAAATGAGAAAAGTGTGTCTTGAGTGAACTTCGTTAACTACAAATAAATTAATATAAAAAAAGTAATTGTACTTACAAATTTGTACAAGATCCAGGTATATCCGAAATAGGATTGATATCTCCGGGATCATATAAGTTTTCAGAAGGCTATTTAGTACCAGAGTCTTGAAATTCCATAAAGGGTGAAGAAATCTTCAAGATCCGGTTATTATAAAAGGTAGCAGATTCCAGAAATACTGGTGTTCAAAAGAGGCAGGTTATCACAAGAGATCCATAAAGGTTGGTGAATTTCACAAGTTTCCGGGTGAATAGGAGAATTTGCTGTGCACGAAGAGATTTGGCTTAATATCGTAAGGACAATTTATTCCCACATCGAGCAAGTTCCTGTACAGGATAGTTGGTATTTTTCCTTCAAGAATTTGAACTAGATTGTAGTGTATCAACATCAGAGAAGTGGTATCCGTCCAAAAACGTCATCAAGAAGTGGATAGTACTCATCTAAAAGAAGAAAGCAATTAAGTATTACCATTTTAGTAATTTTTTTTGTGTCAGTATTAAAGAAAGATAACATTTTGTGAATGTTGGAGAAGATTTAATTTTATTCAATATAATTCAGTATAGAAATAGATTGAACTAATTGTTAGTACAACAAGTACATTTGTTATAAACAACATAAGTTATTTTAATTCTCTACTATCCAGTAATATGTCAAGATATGAATAATTTTCATTTGAATACAAATTTATGGAGTTATCAAGCCAGTAAATAGTTTTGAACACATTATAATAATAGTATAAATTAATTTTGAGAAAGTAAGTAATAGAAAGAATTACTTAATTTTGTATATCAATATTTAATAATATCAGAGTACGTACCTGCATTATTTAGTTGGGTTTGGAACTAAACACTTTGAGTAAATATTTTATAAACGTCAAATATCAAGTTTCCATATTATATTTATTGTCAACAAATGTCCCATATTTTTAAAAAAAACACACGAATTTTGAATATAAACATATTATTTATTAGTAGAATATCGTTTTATTTTATCATAGTCAAATTCTCATCTAAAGGAAATATTTTGGTTTATTTATAACCTCAATGAAATAAATGTCATTTGATATATTGAAATGGAATGAGTAGTGGTGACATCTAGGTGTTTTATTGTACACTTCTTAGTAAATTGGATTATTTAAAGTATAGAATGTAAAAAAATAATACAGAAATCGGTAATTTATAAAATGTTAGTTCAGAAGAAAAAAATAAGTAATTCAAAAAGGATTATTGAGATTAATAAAAGTATATAATTGTAGGCAGAGTTAAATACTGTAAATTAAATAAAGAGTTAGGATAGAGTAAAATATTTTATATAAAGTTAAAATATAAAGCTAGTCGGGCATATAAATAAAATACCTTCGTATTATGAGTGAAATAGTAGATGATATATAAAGAGATTATACAACTAGTACATACGAGGGTTGTTCATTAAATGATAACAATTTTTCAAAATAGGTCATATCAAGGACATTATATGACGCATCAACGTGGGGCTACGAAAAATAAGACTCGCAATATAGTATTTTCAATATTTTATTTACATTATTATATGTGTAAACATAAATAAACATTTTACGAAGTGGATTACCATAGTAAAACTTATATTGATAATTTTGGAAAGTATATTTGTATTGTTGTCACATAATAGTTATTAAAAAAATGAATACTAGGTCTAAAAGTAGTTCAAGAATGAATAGAGTAGAATCATCTAGCGATGATGAGGTGGAGGTTAGTCAGGAAGGAATTTCACAAGAGGGAGGAGAAGTTACTTTACAGGTCCAGGAAGAAAATCAAAAGACAGGAGAGGTACAAGATAGAGGAGACAAGTCACAAGTACAAGGAGAGACGTCTACATCAGAGTATATGGTGATAATATATAATATGTTAAAACAAATGATCGATGAGTCTAAGAAAGAGAGAGAAGAAAGTAGACAAATGTGGGATAATTACTTCGAAAAATTAGAGAAAGATAACGAAGAATTTAATAAGAAATTAAGTAATAAATTTGACAAGATGATTGAAGAAAGTAGACAACAAAGAGAGGAGGATAAAAAAGAATTAGGAGGAAGATTGGATAAATTGATTAAGGCGAGCATTGATACTAGAGAAGAATATAAAAGAGATATTGAAGAATTTAAAGAATCTTTGGTGAGTAATCCAGAAGAAATAATATCAGTAACACAAGTTTGCGTGAAAGACAAACAAGATGCAGCAGAAGTTAATGTAATATTGAAGATGGAAGAAGGAGTAATTATTGGAAATCAGTCAGTAGAAATAGACATAAACGAGACTAAAGAAGTGTTAGGAAATATTGAGAAGGATGTTCTAAACGGTATTGATGATATACAAAACACAGATGTAATTACGAAAATGAATACAATTGTACTATTACAGAAGAAAACAAAATACATGGATTCAGGCAGAAGTATTTTAAGAACTCAATTAGATTCAATTTTATTAGAAGAAGAAGATGACAAAAAGTTATACGTATTCACCTCAAGGCAGACAAAAGGGATAGTTATAGGAGACGAAAAGTTTACTGGAATTATATTTAATGTTGGACGTAATATGTTACTAACATATATGAGAAATAGCTTAAGAAGTGAAAAAAATAATATGGACAGTAAATTTGAAGGACTTGTAAATGGTAATAATGTTATTGAGAAGAGAAGAGTTTATTTAGAAAGTTATGTGTCACGTAATGTGTATCAGGAGTCATTGATCTTAGATATAAGTTGTAATGTGTTATTAGAATGTGATATTGAATGTCAGAAAGTTTCAAATACATTCACATTAAATCATATTAATTTTGGAAGAGTATTTAATAAGATTAGGAAAATGATTAATAAGATTACTTATGTAATGGAACTAGAGGATACATGGTATTTAGAAAATTTGGTACCAGTAGAAAAATTGGGTACATGGAAGAATAGAGTTAGATTAAAAATAGAATTATGAACAGAAAACTATAGTCAGGACAGAAGAAAAAAGAGGTCGTCTTCTGAAGGTATTTACGACACCTGCTTTCCGAGTATAAATTAGATCTCAAGTTATAGGCAGGACATTACATTAGAATTGATTGTGTTTTATAAGTGGGTAACGTCACTTCTGTATCCAAATATTGTTAATTCATTCACATGTTGTTTTTGAAGAATCATCAAACCATACAAGTAATGTTTGTATATTCAAGAGTTCAAATTTTTATATGGTATAGAAGTTAGGGGCATAGTAGGAGTATTTTTTTATAACAAGAACATAATCGGATATAAAAAAAATGTTAACTCATTTGATTTGTTGAGAAAGGGGCATGTTAAAGTTCATAAGTAGGGTGAATAAAGCCTAGTATAAAAATAGATATATAGAAAGAGGTTCAGAATCGAAATATAGCATATAGAGTTTAGAATATTAGAAATATTTGAAGAATGTTGTTTTAAGAGTTGTATCAAATGTTACTCTCATTCCTACATATTTTATAGATAAAAAAAAAAAATAAAACCAAAGTACTATAAGAAAATCTATTTGGAATTAAATGTGTAATTATATGCCCAAATATAAAACATAGAAGGAATGTATTTAGTAGTTGAGGAAAAGAAAGAATTATTCAAAGCCTTAAGATTTTTAAATAATTGAAGCAGTAAAAGAGATTTGCAGAATAATAAAGTAGGTGATGTTATAAAGCTAATTATAAAAAGATAGTAAAAGCCTTTATGATATAATATTTTAATTGAAGGAAAAATGCTTGCACTAATAAATAAATATAAAATGTACCATTAAAATATGGAATTATAATATAAATGATAGAGAATGGGTTAAAAGTAACCTAATATGATGATTTATATAGGACTAAAATGTCTAATGAGAGATTAAGGTAACGTTCGCCAATAAAACGTAAATATAAGTATAAACTTTCATAAGTAGAAAGTATGGGGAAGACGGATATGTCTATAGGAATATTATGGGATACATGCGCAAAGGGAATAGAAATAATAAATATAATATAAATGTATAAGTGAGCATAAGTAAAATATTTTATAGAGGCAATAATCTTTACAAGAAAGAGTTGAATGAAAAAAAATTGAAACTATCACCTAAAAGAAATGTTAAGAGTAATACAGTTACTATGATATTATAAAAATTGTATAGAGGCTAAATATTTATATGTAGAGAACACTTGCTAAATAGTAATAGAATGTACAGGGCATAGTTATTATGTATGTAAAATTTTCTTATGATGAATTAAAATAATTGGTACTTATATTACTTTGGATAAACTATACATAAAAAAAAAAAAAATTTGCTTAAACATATTTGGTAATTGTTGAGAATTGTGAAATGTTTGTACATTGGATTTGAATATGAATAGTTTATTGTAATAACATTGTTTACAAGATAGGAATTACTGAAAGTGTAATTATTGAAGTTATATTAGTTTAATAAATGAAAATTTGTTTATTTGAGGTTTAAATTTACATTTATTAAAAGGGGCATATGTTATAGTATAAAGGCATACGTTAACAATATAATATGGAAAGTTATTAAAGTTACCAAATTTAATTAAATAAACGTAGAAAAATTTATTATGATGTGTTTAAAATAAGATTTATTGAGTTAATTATAAAAGAGGTTTATCGCATTTAACAAGTATTCGAATTTTATAAATAACCACCTGTATATGGAAAGGTTGACCATGTTCATTGTTCTTAGAAGTTCAAAATATTCTGGAAAGAAGAGAGTTGAATATTAGTTGTTATTGTGTAAAATGTATTATTAATTTGTAAAAACTTGGGTAATTGACGTTTATGAGGTGATAAAAATATTTAGAATCTTATTTTGAAAGGTGTATAGATTGTATTGTAGAATAGTTCCCGGGAATAATTTGAAATACAGGAACTGTCATTATTTGACATGTGTTCAGAAATATAAATGTAGAGAGGTATTGGGATATGAATATGAAAAGAAGGGTTAATAAAATTATGAAAAGAATTTAGATATTCAGATAATACAATTTTAAGAAGTATTCTAGGTATATTAGAGAATTTAAAAGCTATGTTGTTGATGGTTATTGCTGTTGTAAAACTTTGATTGGAGAATACAAAATGAGAAAGGATTACTAGGGAAATGAATAAATAAAGGGGAGAATTTTTCGAATTCTAAAAAGCGGTAGACGTGTTTTTGGAAAAGAGAATATCTTTTCTGATATTAACGCGATAATAGATATTTATAAATGAGAAAAGTGTGTCTTGAGTGAACTTCGTTAACTACAAATAAATTAATATAAAAAAAGTAATTGTACTTACAAATTTGTACAAGATCCAGGTATATCCGAAATAGGATTGATATCTCCGGGATCATATAAGTTTTCAGAAGGCTATTTAGTACCAGAGTTTTGAAATTCCATAAAGGGTGAAGAAATCTTCAAGATCCGGTTATTATAAAAGGTAGGAGATTCCAGAAATACTGGTGTTCAAAAGAGGCAGGTTATCACAAGAGATCCATAAAGGTTGGTGAATTTCACAAGTTTCCGGGTGAATAGGAGAATTTGCTGTGCACGAAGAGATTTGGCTTAATATCGTAAGGACAATTTATTCCCACATCGAGCAAGTTCCTGTACAGGATAGTTGGTATTTTTCCTTCAAGAATTTGAACTAGATTGTAGTGTATCAACATCAGAGAAGTGGTATCCGTCCAAAAACGTCATCAAGAAGTGGATAGTACTCATCTAAAAGAAGAAAGCAATTAAGTATTACCATTTTAGTAATTTTTTTTGTGTCAGTATTAAAGAAAGATAACATTTTGTGAATGTTGGAGAAGATTTAATTTTATTCAATATAATTCAGTATAGAAATAGATTGAACTAATTGTTAGTACAACAAGTACATTTGTTATAAACAACATAAGTTATTTTAATTCTCTACTATCCAGTAATATGTCAAGATATGAATAATTTTCATTTGAATACAAATTTATGGAGTTATCAAGCCAGTAAATAGTTTTGAACACATTATAATAATAGTATAAATTAATTTTGAGAAAGTAAGTAATAGAAAGAATTACTTAATTTTGTATATCAATATTTAATAATATCAGAGTACGTACCTGCATTATTTAGTTGGGTTTGGAACTAAACACTTTGAGTAAATATTTTATAAACGTCAAATATCAAGTTTCCATATTATATTTATTGTCAACAAATGTCCCATATTTTTAAAAAAAACACACGAATTTTGAATATAAACATATTATTTATTAGTAGAATATCGTTTTATTTTATCATAGTCAAATTCTCATCTAAAGGAAATATTTTGGTTTATTTATAACCTCAATGAAATAAATGTCATTTGATATATTGAAATGGAATGAGTAGTGGTGACATCTAGGTGTTTTATTGTACACTTCTTAGTAAATTGGATTATTTAAAGTATAGAATGTAAAAAAATAATACAGAAATCGGTAATTTATAAAATGTTAGTTCAGAAGAAAAAAATAAGTAATTCAAAAAGGATTATTGAGATTAATAAAAGTATATAATTGTAGACAGAGTTAAATACTGTAAATTAAATAAAGAGTTAGGATAGAGTAAAATATTTTATATAAAGTTAAAATATAAAGCTAGTCGGGCATATAAATAAAATACCTTCGTATTATGAGTGAAATAGTAGATGATATATAAAGAGATTATACAACTAGTACATACGAGGGTTGTTCATTAAATAATAGCAATTTTTCAAAATATGTCTAGAGTGTTATCGCATTGCATATACGGTTCAATTTATGACATTTAAACGGTAATAGGATTTAATAATTATTAGGAGGATTGAACTGATATGTATGAGATATTACCTAGTACAATATATATATATATAATTACGCATCATTGAAAGTATGTAACGTCTTTGATATTATCGACACATCTAATCTGTATCCATCACCTATATATAAACGAGGTAAAGATAAATACAGAGTAATTTGATTTATAAATAAGATTATCTAATATATGAATACAAGGACTTCGAATTCCTAGAAAATTAAATACGTCAGTTTGTTATCTAACTTTCATTGTTATTAATTAAGAAAAATAAATCGCCAGAAGTCCACAAATGAAATTCCTATATATTGTTGTTTTGTCTTACTTTCAAATATATATTTCTTTGTCAAAATAAACGAAATATAACCATTTTGATAAACACAAATGTGTAGAACATGTTAGAACGAAATAACTAAAATGTGATATACCGTATGTGTCAATTTTCATTAGGTATAGGGATTCAATGTTTACGTGCGATTTATACGTATACAAGTAATACGTGGCACCGTGGTACCCCTACTATCCGTCACCAATCCCGGCAACAATCGACATCACAACGATTTTCTCTGATCTTCCCACTTCTCTCCACGAGATTTTACATTCAATGCTTAGCTGCGAACACGTTGCGATCTAGTCTGCAATAAAAGCCGTCTTATTACGGGAACGGGAAACATCAAATGGCCGCCGCGATCTCCTGATCTAGTAGTTTATTTCAGAATCCTTTTTTATTTACCTTATTTTTAATTTTATTAAAATTACGCTTTTGTTTGTGTCATGCAGCGTGAACGCAGCTTAATAACTCTCTGAATTTACTGAAAGGAAAAAGAAAAACAAATCCTTGCAACTCGTAAATATTATTTTTGAACGCATTACAAACACCCAAGCCGGTGGTCGAATAGTTACTGCTAACTACGCTAACTTGTATTTACGAGCATGCATCGGTCGTGCTGGCACTGGAAAGGAAAGAAGGGGTACTATGTTGCCACGTACTGTATGGATTAATCGCCTATGGCTAATGAAAATTGACACATGCTGTATATAGTCACAATTACAAACACATGGAAACTCATATGGACAACAAAATACATAGAGATATAATCATTTATTAATCCAGAACTTTTTTCAAATGACTATTTTTAATTCGAATAGCGTATTTTGTACTACATCAAGTGCATTAAGGGGTGCCGACTAACTACCGTGAGGTAGGACGTAAGGGGGTGGCGCCATACGCGCAAATGTAAATTCTGGACTTTACAAGGTTTCGTTAAAACAATAGTACCGCTTTTATTTACGAAATATTAAAACGAAATTTAAAACACAAATAAACAAGGGCTTAATGCATGCTCGACTGGAATTAGTTTTTAAAATAAAGTTTCTGAAACTGTGTTATGATGTTTTGCCAACTTTGAGAGTCAAATGTAGGAGTAAATAATATGAATTATAATAAAGTACTCCCAACGAAGCCTTAATTAATCCTTTGTATTCAATTTAATGCAAAGACATAATAAGAAAAACAAAAATGTCTGTTGTTTGTTTTATTTTAATGAATACCTTACATCGGCGGAATTTACATTAGCGCATATGGCGCCACCCCGTTACATCCTACCTCACGGCAATTAGTCGACACCTCTAAGCCCCATTAAATGTTTTTGCTTGGGCTGCACCATTCACATTCGTTTTAATATGTCTGGTATATATGCTTTTATACACTGATACACTGAGAAAAGATTTTTTTTCAACTTATCAATTGAGCTTTTACAAATAGTGCGTATTCTAAGATGTACAGTGCTGGCAAAGTATCTCATACTGACATTTTTAAATACCTCTTTAGAACTACCTGCAGGTTTCATGATGAGAACAGGGGGCCAACAAAGGCTTTGCAGCAGGAAGATAAGTCGCGAGACTAAGGTTCTCCAGAATATAACACTGTATATGGGTCGCGAATGCACATGTGCGTAATACGCGATCTTTGTAGCTTCCTCATTAACACTCCACGATATTACTTTTAAGGCAGAAACAGGAAAACCTTCCCGCTAGATAGTCGATGTGATTTTTCCAGGATAATCTAGTCTCCATACTAAGAAAGTAGCCAGCTTGGTAAGTAAACTACCATTATATTCAAATTCAAAATCTGTGTTTGTACCACTATCCCAAAATTTAGTAATTTGTTTTCACCATATTTAAATTTACTTCATCCAATTTTGTTGTATTTTCACGCAAAGTATCTACAACATCTTGATTGGTACATAGACATTTGTAACGTGGTTACCCGCTGTAATTAGAAACCATATGTTGCGACGCTCTAATGTGTCGCTAAAATAATTAATTAATGAGCGCGGAAGTTTTGAACCATATTACAAATGTAAATATATAAGACAAAATATAACATTTAATAACAGCTACATTGTACATGAATCACAAATATAAGCAAACATGTCTGATGAAATAATAGGTAAAAAATCCAACTTATTAATTATTGTAAAATTGTCAAAATATATACAAAAGTATAAAATACAAAAAAAAAGGAACACAACTGCCAAAACAACACATTACTAAAAAAGACAAATGATAGTTAAATCACATATAGTATGTTTCAAGATATAGTAACCTGTGGGAGCTTGCATTTGCACTATATCTTGAAACAGAAAATATATGTATAGTCTGTTTCAAGATATAGTGCGAATGCAAGCTCCCACAGGTTAGGTACTATATCTTGAAACGGACTATACATATATATATACTGTTTCAAGATATAGTGCAAATGAAAGCTCCCACAGGTTACTAAATCTTGAAACATACTGTACTTAAATATTCGTCGATGCTGTAAAAGCACTTTGTCAAAAGGAACTGCTTAACAAATTTCCTATAAATAATGTATTTATATTTTTAATGTCGGAAGGTAGATGATTAAAAAGTCTACATCCCAAATACTCCAAATGCTTCTGAAAAAGAGCAGAGCAGTGCGCAGGTGGTAAGAGGTGGCTTTTCTTTCTGGTGTCATGCGGATGACTCTTTTTATGAAGTCGTAACAAGGTCATATTTTTATAAACGAAACACAAGATTTTGTACATAAATATCGAGGGGGGAGTGAAAATATTTTATTTAATAAAATATGTTTTGCAAGAATCGTGTTGATTCAAATTTTCAAAAACAAAGCAATTAAGCCTGTGCGATTTATGCACATAGCCCAGTAATTGATCTTATTCATTATGCTCTCGGTTCCCTGTACAAGTTGTGTCAAAGAGGAACCCGTAACAATAATATTCGTATCATCAGCGTAAGACACTATAGTACAACCCGGAGTTGATATATAAAAAAAGAGGACCTTAAAGAAAATGGTGAAAAGTGTAGGACCCAGTATAGAACCTTGTGGAACTCTTGCACTTGTATACTGTACACTTGATTTTTGGTTACCTAATGAGACAAGCTGACATCTGTTACTCAAATAAGATTCGAACCAGCTGAGGGCTTTACCCCTAACTCCATATCTCTCTAACATTTTTAAAAGAAGTTTATGATTGAGAGCAGTAACAGTCTCAGCAACGGAAACGAAGTAGTTGTAGAAATAATCAGCTGCATTAGTACCAGTTAATGTCCTATTGGTCCCATCAACCACTTTCAGTGTCACATATGATTTAATAATAATACACGCCAGTTTTGTTTTATTGAAAGCTGTACGAATCAAGTTATGGTCATGTTTTCCATTAGGAAGCAGTTTCAGGTAGTACTTATTATATTCAAGAAATATTGGTCTAAAAACCGGATATTGTCTACTTAGACCGCCATACAGTGACAATACCTTTTCTGCATTAAGAACGTCCCGTGTAATCCACTTGGAATTACTTCTATAAGTATTTACCTTAACGACTGGAAACGGTATATCAAAATAGTGACAAACCGTATTTATAAACTTATTAAAGGAAGAGTTCGGAGGATACCATTCCTCATTAGTCAAATATAATGACCAGCATGGTAATTATACAGGCTGTCCCAGAAATAAAAAGACGGAGTAGCAGAAATCGGAAGCTAGATTGTGTAAAAACGTACCCTCAAAATATCAAGTCTTTATTCGTGCGCAGACAGCAGAAAAATAATAATAAAGAATTGAATTGACTTTACGCCGACCCTGGACTAAATATCAACCTGCTTCACTTTCACAATCGGTCCTTTTCGGGACCACCATATTACTTGTGTTTAAAAAAAAGGAGGAGGAATAGATACTTCATAATAAATATCAAACCATTCATTACTTTAATTTTACGCCTGATAGAAAAAAAGAATTACATTCTTGATATTTATTGTAATAAAGGCTAGAAATTGAATATTCTAAAATAATAATAATCAGTTGTTTCCGACTACAAACACATTAAAGGGCAACAACCTACCTATTTTAAAAATAAAAACAATCTTTTATTGTCTACAATGTTCGACTACATAGCTGCGTTAGACGCACCGGGCAAAAAATATGTTTTATATGAATGAGTACGATTTAACGTTTTTTTCCCGTTTTATACAAATAAAAGCGTATTTTTATATGAATGAGTGTTCGGTTCTATTTACAAATGAGCATTCTTACGTGTATTTATAAACATACATTCTGGGCCAGGTTCGTAATGTAATTTTTTTATCTAAAAAACAACATAGAAAATAATATTTTTAATTTTTTCGTTATTGCGGTATATTTGGGTCTGTTTCTGTTCGGACTTTACATAACCGCTACTCCGTCTTTTTATTTCTGGGACAGCCTGTATATTATACTAATTGCCTGAGCATAATGATCAGTTGTATTATTACATATGAATCTAATGCAATACTGATCAGCAGACAGCCCGATACCAAAATGTAATCATTCGTGGATGCGGAAGCAGCCGTTCCCTAGTGAGATAAGATTAAAGAAACTCGAAATATCTCTAAAACGAGATACGCTGCCATTGTCGTCCAAGATACCAATATTGAAATCGCCCAATAATTATCTGATCCGAAATACCAGAAACAAAGTCAAGTAGGCCATAAAATTTTTCAAAAACGCATCAGTATCTCCCAATTGGACCTGTAAATACCAATAACAATCAAATTTCTATTTGTGATTAGAACTGCGGAATACTCTAGATTCTAGATCTTTCTCCACAGAAAAATTCACCACAGCATTTATGGATGTAACGTTAACATCAACATCCAACCTGGAAAATATTGCAATGCCGATATTTTACAGTGCTTATACTTTTCTCTACAAAATTTGGCATTTAGTTCACAATTTTGAAGTTTAAATGCATAAATGCTACATTGCCAGTGTTCACTAAACACCAACAGATCAAAACAGTCCTCAGTCAAGAATACTTCTACTTTATTAAGTTTGTTTCCAATTAATTGCAAATTTTGGTGTAACACAATAATTTTTTTCGGACGTGTATCCGTGTGATCAACACCGATTATGTCATTAGTTGGCGCCTCACCTTCCATAAAAAAGTTTTCGATGATGAGTCATAAATTTCATTAATAGTATCAGCCTACAGCTCGCATAAATATCGTTTTCAGCGATACTTAAGTTGAATTCCATCAAATCGTCAATTGATATCAAGTTATTAACACAAAACGTGTTCATAATGAGCAGAAATATAATATATTCTGTAGTTAATATGTTCGATTATACCATTCAGTTCCCTATCCTTACATCTGAACAGAATTGTGCTGATAATTAAATTTGTATCTGTCGATATTTCCATAATTGATTTATAAGTACGGATCACATCATTTATGCTACTACTATCGAAGCAATTGTAAATGTTGTTAGTTCCTCCTATTAAGACAATGCAGTCTTCCTTAGTGAAACTGTGAGTTAGTGGGTCGAAGTTCTTTACTACGTCCTGCAATATGGCCGATGGCTTAACAATTCCTTGTACATGTTCAGTTTTATCAGCTACATCCCTTAACAAAACACTATAGTGGCATGCATGACTGTCTCCCAGCACCATTATTTTTCCTTTAAACATTCTATCCTGTATATTACTGCCATTAATGGCGACTTCATTAGCTTGAGCAGTGGAAGTGTTTGATGGTATAATTGCTTCGGCAGTCTACACAGTCTAGTGGCACGATAATTAAGCTGCCTGTGTAGATACATTTGCCGTGTTGATTACTTCAGTTTCTCTGCTGTAGACAATTTTTGTATCCTTTAGGTTTTCAGTAAGAAGTTGAATTGTTTTGTTTAAATTATTAATAATTATTTGTGTGCCTTCACATTCAACACATAAGCAATTGATTTCCCTCCAAGTTTCTCTTTCTCCTCCATAAGTTCCAATATTTTGTACTGAGCTTTAGCTATATTATTGCGTAAGTCAGTAATCACATCGAGTTCTTGATTTATGGATGTTTTATAAACTGCGATTTAGTAATTTACTATCGACTTTATTCATAGCTTTTGTGTTAGTATTTGCTGAAGCCTTCATTCTCTGCGATCTTGTAGTCATCTTGAAATAGGTAATGGATGTATAGAAAAGGTAGGTATAATATAACAAGTATGGACACAAGACCGTCACAACATACGGCCTTCCGTGTTGGCTAACAAAGAAACACACAAAAACACGGCCATAGATAGAGATCCACATAAGTCAATGAAAACATAGAAGGCTATAGCATACATATATTCGTAATCGAAGTGCTATTGCATATTTACGCTGTAAAAGATCGAACAGCCAAAAAATTACCCATAAACATCAACGCGATAAAAATATATACATATAAAAATAAACCAGTTTAATTACTGTTTCGTAACCCCGAAAACAGAATGTATGGGTAGGTATAAAGAAAACACTATATTGTAGCTTATAACGTTTCGGAAAAAATTATTTCCTTCATCAGATAATTGCCACACAATGGACCAAGGATCTCAGTATCTATCATTAATTTTAATCAAAGAGTATTTTAACAATCACTAATTCTAAAACGTCTGTCAAACATCAGATTTGTAATGGCTAGATAGTTGACAAACATCGAAAACAGCACTCTGAATTCAGTAAATCAAACATATTACAAATTTTGGACAACACATCTAAAAATGTCACGAAATGGCAAATACAAAAAGAGCGCATTACCGACAGCAATGGAAACAGATATGAAACCTCAGATTTGTTTTGTTTATATCAGATAAATTGAAATTGTAAGTTTTACTAAATAAAATGTTGTTGAAACAATGTGTATGATTTTAATAAATATTATGGTTAGTTATAAAGTATTAGGCAAAAAATTGAATATGGGTAAGAAAGTTATTTTAACTTTTGATCTTATTAACAATCTTATCAGTAATGAACTGTTCCAAAAGAACGTATAAGTTACTGAAACTTCTGCAGTCAGTTTTGGAATTAATGTTAGGTTCAATAACGTTAATGCACAACGTCTCCAAAAACAGCCTTTTAGTCAAGTTATTTTGGTGGTACAAAATCTTGGTCAAGTCATAGTCGATGGTGTGACTCGTGTGAAACACATGGGCTGCCAAACCACAAGCCTGAGGGCGATTCCTGACATCACTTCTATTTGGGTATTACGATCTCTCACTCTTTGTCCAGTTTGCCCTATGTAATACTTATCATAGTCCTTACATGTTAAGCAATACACTACGTGGCTGTGATATGTGACATTTAGTTTACCTTTTAATGGGGTAAAATATTTGGACACAGGAACAGCTGATGTATAAGCTATGGAGACATTGCGTTTGAACAACTGCCTTATATGGTTGGTAAGACCAGGGACATATGCTAGTTTTTTAAAAATAACGGGTTCCACAACATCTTGTGACATGTTATTACTGGCAGAAGCGACAGCAATACGGAGGTTGTCACAGTCAACTGACATTGTGGAGAAAAGAATCTTGTTCAAAGTTCCACTGGGAAACCCATTCTTCATGAGTATGTTTTTTAAAATTATCAAATCCTTATACTGCAATTCAGGGTGTGTGATGTTTAAGATTCTGTTCTTTAGGCATTTAATCAAATTAATTTTATATTTTAACGGGCAGTTTGACCGATAGTTCAACAACCGGTTGGAATTTGATGGTTTCCTATACCACCTTAATCTAATGGTATTATGGTCATAGGTTAATAGAGAGTCGAGAAAGGGGATCGAATTGTTAGTCTCACTTTCCAAGGTAAAACGGGGGTGGCTGTTGTAGGAGTTGAAAGTGTCAAGCAGGTGTTTAACTCTGTTAGATGGTACCAGAGCTATGATATCATCCACATAGTGATAGATGAATGCAAAATCAACACCAGACTGAGTCACCACATGATGTATAACCGTGTTCATTATAATGTCAGCAATGCAAGGTGATAACGAGGACCCCATAGGTGTGCCAAACAACTGTAGAAAATGCTGCCCATCAAATACAAAGTGTACACTGTCGAACAACCACCGAAGCAAAAACATAAAGTCATCACACAGGATTTAATTAAGACAAACTTTCTTGGTTATGCCATACTGAAGGCAACAAATGAGTTAGAAGCATATGTGTTTATGGCTATTTTACACCTATAAGTTTATATTTTCATGTTTGATTTACACAATTCTGCATTATCATTTCTCTTTGCCTTGTCAATCATGTATCATTTAGCACATAAGTCAGTACTATTTATGTGGTAGAATTAGATGTTGTAAATGATAAATCATGATTTTCTGGTGGAGCTACATTTTTAAAAGCAGCTGTTGTTGTGTGCCTAAATGTATATATTTTCACTTTTAATAACACTGAATTAGTGTTGTGTCTTTCTATATTTTGTCAGTCGTTTATCATTAACATGTAAGTCGGCATTGTCTGCTTTATAATGAAGCGCGATGTAGTTTTTGATAAATCAATGAACTTTTTGCATAAGCGACTTCGTTTCTTTATTGTCATTTTTGTTATTAATTTACTATTTTTATCAATATAGCCTCTAGCCATGTCAACCAGTTTCGTGACATTTCTTGTATATTTGGCAACAAATTTTAATGTTTATAATATGTATTAAAGAGATGGTGTAGCTTTTTAGCATTCCACTTTAAATTCCTCCCATAATTTCATGTGCACACGCAGTATCGTTTGATAAGTAATTGTGTCTAATAGGTAGATAATAACCAGATAAATGAAAATATTATAGAATCCTTTATGCAATCTTTAAACAAATCGTCGTATTATCCAACAATTTCGAACACATACGCCTGATATACAATTAATTCTATGAAAATATTTTCAATTTTTTAGATAGAGAGACTTTTCTCTTACTATGGCATTGAATAAAAAATGTGTTAATAACGGACAGCAATAACTATGTTGACTGTGCGCAAAAAATTCTTTTTTGATTATAGTATTACTTATTCTTCAATATATTCCTCGCCATTCACACAAATCATTAAATTGGTATACTACTTGACATAATAATTTTTCATTCTATTTCTAAATTCATTTCCTTTTAAGAAGGTATATTTGCAGTCTTCCTTATTGCGTAGACGCATTTAGTTTCCAGATTTCACATCAATGCTCTTAATTGAAACCTTCTTCCATTGTTGAATTAGGAGAATTCTTTGCATAGGTAAAAATGTGTACAAACATTATCTTAGAAAATCGAGTGAAAATTTTTACATTGTATCTTGTTTGATTGTGGATATAAATCATTGATTCTACGTCCTACCAATCTCATTATTTGTAAACTTCTAGAATGCGTTCTTTCAGAACATTTATATTCTTTGACTGTGGTTATTTATCATAGATTCTCCTTCCAACCAATTCCATAAGAATTCTATTAAGCATCAGTCTAGCGATGAAGTCGTTGATCACTGTCATCAGCATTCTGTACAAAGTCTTGCGGTATATTATCATTCATACATACTTCCGGTACGAATTTTTTTTTTTTTTTTTTGATTACTGAAAGTTAAATCATCCAAATCAAGCTTTAAATACTTTCATCTTTCTTAACATATCTGGTTAGAAAGCATAACTAGCAAAAAAATATTTTTCAATAAGAGTAAAAATATACTTCCGGTAAAAATTTTGAAAAGCTATTTTTATAGAATTTTTCTCAACTCTTCTTTTGAATAGAATTACATTTCTTAGATATTTGTTAAAATTTAGTTTGTTGAAAAAATAAAATTTGATTTTTTCACTGAAATAGAAAACTTCAACTTCCGGTTTATCGATTTCATTGAAAATCTAATCAGATTTCAAGATGGAGATTATACTCATATATATATATATATAAATGTTTGGAGTTGATAGAGTTAGGTGTTTGGCCGCTATCATAATCAGAGAGAGAGAGAGAGAGAGAGAGAGAGAGAGAGAGAGAGAGAGAGAGAGAGAGAGAGAGAGAGAGAGAGAGAGAGAGAGAGAGAGAGAGAGAGAGAAGAGAGAGAGAGAGAGAGAGAGAGAGAGAGAGAGAGAGAGAGAGAGAGAGAGACCTTTTCTTTTTAGTATAAGGGGCTTCAAGACGGGAGCATATGCAAAAATCTCAGAGAGCAAAATTTTTCTCATCACAATACTTACTGTGTATAAGAAAGAAAAAATCAGGAGTGAGTACATACAACTTTCTTAAGGTGGCTTCTCACGCTCGTGTTATTACAGGCCAGCCCGCGCCGAATCGATTTGTGCCAAGAAGCACATTGGGCTGCACCCTTCCTACGACGTGTGTAGGCCTGAGTTTTAATTGTTATTTCCGTAATGCCGCGTGAAGAAGGCACTGTTGCCGCAGCAGCTTTCGTGTTATTGAGTGGATTTTATTTACACAACAAATACAAAAAGAAGAAATGGCGCTGGTGGATGTCGCCACCATGAATTTGCATGCTTGGTGAAGAAGGAACTGAATGGAATGTTGGCGATGCTTGTGAAAAAGAACAGGGATGAGATCTTGGCGACTGTTTTGAATGGGATTGTAGACTTGCATGCCTGGCAATAGTTGTAAAGAAGAAAATGAATGGAAAGTTAATGATGGTTGTGTAGAAGTACAGCTGACAGAGTGAGACGTGGCCGGTGAGGTGCCCCTTTCACAAAGTGCGCAGTTGATTCTTATAATATTACGATAAGCACGAGCAATCTCGAAAAGATTGTCAAGCGTTACACATCTAAGTGCAGTATGTTTCCTATATACGTACCTCTTTTTAGTATATTACAATTTATCATCTACATTTACGCCTTCGTCCTTCTAATGTATGCGATGATGAAAAAATGTTATCATTTCTTTTTTTCCAATATATTCTCTGTTAGACACTGACCCATTACCTCGCGCAGCGACGATTTCTCCCACCGGTCAAGTCTCGTTCTGTGTACTGTAGATGGGTGGTGGAGATTGGTAGTTACAAAGGTGGAATTTGTGCTTGTAAATAAGACTCAGACTTAATCTGCTTTTTCTTCTGTATTGTTTCAGTTTTTTGATTAATTTATTCGAAATATTCGCAAAAATTTGTTTTCCGATAAAAACAAAAGACTTTCGATAGGGAATGTCGAAAATTCTTTTTATAAAAAATGTTCAAAATCACTTTTGAGTATTTTTGTATCAATTTAGAAAATAGTCTAAACTTAATAATTGATGAGATATTGGTAAAATTTGATTTTTTCGCTGATGAACTACTACTAGCGGGCTACCGATTTGTCTGAAATTCTAATCAAATTTTAATAGCGTGATTATAGTTGTAAATACAAAGTTTAGTATAAACAAGTTGGACAGGTTGGCTGTTGTAGCGAGAGAGAGAAAAAAAGAAAGAGAGAAAGAGAGAGAGAGATAGGGAGGGAGAGGGATTTCATATTTTTTTCATTTTTTTATAATGTTGACATCTGCAAAAAAATCTCCATGTTGAAAATTTTTATCACAATAGTTGCTAATCCTACGTATGAAGTTAGAAGAAATATGGAAACCATACGACTTTCTTATACGTATATGTGGTACAAATTTTGTATATATGAAAGTTGTTTCAGATTAAGCTTTAAATACTTATAATTACTGAAGGATAGCACTACTTCTGGTTTACTGATACGACTGAAAATTTAATCTTATCTTATTTTTTAAATATAGAGTGTGGTCATGATAACTCTAACCATTCGGCCGCTATCGTGATCACTCACAGATACAGAGACAGAAAGATATACAGTGAAACACATGCAAAGTGGGGGGCACAGAAATGTTTGCACTAACCATATTTGATAAGAGTAGAAATGTTACTTTCGTTAGAGTTTCGAAAAACTGTTTTTTTAAATTGTTCTCCAATTCACTTTCAGATACACAGATAAACAAATAAACAAACAATATACATAGAGACAGACACTATTTTGGTATCAGGAGGTTTTTTAAAAGTAGACATCTAAAAAGAAACTGGTTCGAAAATTATACTTCCTTGCCTTCGCTTTGACTTTGCGAACATTTTTGAATATGAGCTTTTTGCAGATAACTATTTCTCATTTCTCATGATAATTTGAAATAATTTTTGTATAAAGAAATAAGGGTCACATAAAAGTTTAAGAAAGAATGAGGCACCCACACTTCATTTTGTTGTTGGTTTCAAACAAATTGCATTGGTGTGCAATTCTCAGATGAGAAAATATTATCACGTGAAATATACTGTGTGGTATTACATTTTAAGTGTCTAAATAGTTGTCAAAGAAACATAATATCTGTACTTGATTTACTCCTCCGCCATTTGCATTTTAGTGATTTTTCGTTATACAATTTACACCCCTGCATGAATTCAAATTAGTTGTCAAATTTAACATTAAAGTCGCATAAGAGCAGTTTATAGGGCTTTAAAGCAGTAATTTTGAAAATTATATAAATCTTTACCAGGTGCGGCAATATTGTCGGCGGAACTTAACATGAAAACTAATAATGTGGAGCAATGAGACTTTAAGTGCGTTTGTAATAGACTATTGTGCATTCCAAATTATCGTTGCAATGATATATGGATATGTGTACTTCAGACTGTTAGTTTTGATTTTATTGACTATTCAATTCACCTGTCATTGTTCAAATATGAACCAATAAAATAGCAAATATTTACTTTCGTATCATAGCAACAGGAAATTTCAGCGATTATATCTTCCTAGAAGGTATTCAAGTGGATATTTTAAACAAGTGAAAGTTTTTATTAATGTAACTCATTTACTAACAATATTGAAGGTACAATTAGAAAAACTAACATTACTGCAGTGCTGCAGCAGACATTCTGGAACAGAGCTATCACTGGGAGTACCCGAGGGAGTACCTTTCTCTTGTAGCTTAATACCGTCACTATTACTGACAGATGTCGAAGTTGTACATGACACATTTGTCTCCATACTGAATCTTTGGATTTCTTCGTGTTCCAAGGGATATTTTCGCAAATTTCAGCATCGATTTCGTCTTCAGATTTCGTGCCAAATCTTTTCTCAGTTCCCATTATTTAGAAACACCAGTTTTTATTCAACGAAACGAACTAAATAGGAACACGATTCCAAAAATTTTAATGACAAACATAAATGTTTTTTTTGTTGACATGGAAACGTAATCATGTGTAACTAAATTTTGAGTCATTTTAATATGAAAAATTGATTTGGTTCATTGAATAGTCTCTCGAATACGATTCGTAGTCAAAGTTGAGTCTACTATTTTTGTGGTGCTTTACACTCATGTCTTTCATAATTGCGAATACTACTCGTGCTCCGCACTCGTAGTATTTAAATGCAATCATGAAAGACATTCGTGTAACCACCACAAAAATAATCGACATAACTTTGACTACTCATGGTATTATAAGTGATAATTTTTTTAAAATCTTGACAGTTGCAGCATCTAATATTTTAAGCCTTGGTCTGAAAATGGGTAAAATGCCTCACGTAACTCTTGTGTTATTAATTTATGGACTAACACGTTATTTGTTTTGAGGTTGAACAAAGTGAATAAATATACAGGGTGTTAAATATGTCATGTCTAATTTATGTAACTTTATTGACTATTTTCTCGTTTTTTCTTTAAACTAACCTATAATATTTTTATAAGTTAGCATATTCCTTGTAAAATTGCCTTTAAAATGGTACCAATAAAAGAGTACTTATTTCTATTATTTTCAGTAATAATATCACAAGAGCATAGAAAATAATCGATTATATTTCCGATTCACGAGACGTATTCTGCGAAACACCACGAGAGCGTACCTCGAGTGGTTTTTAAGGATATACGTCGAGTGAAGAGGTTATGTAATGGATTATTTTCGTTTGCTCGAGTGGTATTCGTTACGATTATATAAAGAATTAACTAACGAAATTTTTTTGTTGGTTGAAATTAAGTACAATTATTAAAATAAATATTTGTTGTATTATCTTTAGAAGTTGAATTTGAGGTGCTGGTGCTGGTGATGGTAGAGTTGGCAGAATCTTGTTTATTTTTCATTTTTTCAAGTATCTATTTTTTCAAGTGGCTATGGTGTTCATTAGTAAGCTTTAGATACGGCTTCAGAGATTCAGATGATGAGTGGCCTGCTATCTTAATAATTTCTTGTAAGTTTGCTCCAGATTGTGTCAAGATGCTAACAGCGAAAGAGCGATTGGAATGATTAGATATTTTTTGCTTCTTTGTATCAAGTCCTATTCTTTCTGCCGCTGAACGTGTCCAGTTACTTAATTGATTAAGGCCTACAGGGAAGTTTTTATACCATATTTTAGTTTTCTGCCAATCAGGATTAGGTGTTAAAAATAGACGATTGGTTTTAATGTTTGGTGTTCCTTGCTTAACATTTTCTTCAACAGACGTACTGCACACTGATCTTCACAATTTTTATTAGGTATCAACCATTTAGATTCAGCTGTATGTTTTTCGCCACCTTGTGCTGTCTATGAAAATATGGTATTGTACTCAATACGTCCTGTGGGTTGACCATAATTGTCGCATTCTGCTTTGAAATAGTCAATTAAGCAAAAGACTGCTTCATTTCCACGCCACGCCAGTTCCACAGAACAAATTTGATAGAATTTTTTTTGTAAACCGTCTGGCGTATTTTCGATAAAAAATGACCTAATTTTGCTAATTACTTCCGTTTTAAGGGGACTGAACTTGTTTTTCTTTTTTCAGGAATTGCTTGTAACTTCTTCCTTTTAGCTGCCCGCGCCTTTCTTACATCTTCAAAAATCACGCCTCTGAATGGATTTGTTTCTCGAATAAACTCTTCATAAAACTTTTTCTGGACAGTTTAGTGGAAATATACCAAATTGTTTTCACGGTACCTTCTTTGTATTCGGTGCCGTCTGCACGTTTCATGTTGAATGCCCAATCTTTCAAAATACTTGCTAATTGTTCGTCAGAAGTTTGAGCAGAAAGTTTATAATTTCGCTGTTCACAAAATTCGGTGAAGTGTTTCCAAACATATTTATGTGTTTTAACGGTATTTTGCGGTGTCAAATTTTCAATTTATTTATCTATTTCGGTCCCCGAGCTTATACCAAAGCGTTCCATGTCGAAAAAATTAAAAAAACATTATGAAAATTGCTGAATATATTTTTGACGTTTATCAACAAACTTCAAAACACTTGTTACCATGACAAAATTCATATTATTGTAGGAAGCGAAACACCAAAACGGTTATATCACGTCGTCAATAGTATATTCACTTATCAATACATGGTAACTATGTAAAATTTGTAATTACTATTGGGTAAATTTCAAATCAGTTATATAATCAGAGTTATAAACCTTTAACGGGATATACTCATGTTTATATAATGCAATATGTGGGGCATCTAATAGTTAGTTGGCCTTGGTTTTAAAAAAAATGGCTGTGCAACCAAACGTCAAATCTCTACTTCAAAAGTTCATATAAAGTCATTTTCTGTATTTTCTCTTTGCTGTAATTGCGTTTTATAGTTATAAATTAAGTTCGGCTAGTTAATTATCAATTTCTGTTTGTTTGTTATGTTACATGTTGCATTTACCTTGTTATCAGTTATATCGTTTTATTGACATTATTTTTTATTTAGATACCATAATAGTTCATAGTTGTTTTTGCTTTAAAATGAATTTTTCAAAATGAGCTCATAGACATGGTATTTGCTCTTGGCGCTAGCAACAGAAATCCAATTTTAGCATCAAGAACATAAGTCATAGAGTATCCTGACCAAAGAGCACCGGATAGTAAAACGTTTGACAATTTGTTGATAAGGTTTCTTCGAACGGGTTCAGTGAATTACGTCGAATATGAAAGAAGTAACACGGGATAGAAATCATTGCTGTAAGAAGGATTTTGAAAAAACATAAACTTCAAAATTATAAAGTCTTATTACAAACGGACTTTGAAAGGAGACTAGTTTACTGTGAATGAATACTTTATAATTACGACAAGATATAACTTTTCTAGATCATGTGCTTTTCACAAAAAATACCCATTATTATGATACTGCAAACCCACATCTTGTTCAGTTCATTCAACAAAAATGGAGTGTTAACATATGGGGAGGCATCATAGGACACACTATTATTGGTTCATTCTTTTTTAATAATACTTTAAATTGTGCAATTTACACAAATTTCCTACAAAATAATTTACCATTACTATTAGAAAGTCTTTCAGATAATATCATCAAGAGATTGTGGTACCAACATGATGGTGCACCAGCACATTATGATGCTACTGCAAGAGCACATTTAGATACGGTATTCACCAATAAGTGGATTAGGAGAGGAAGTTTGATAAGCTGGCCACCGCGATCACCAGATATCACACCTTGTGATTTCTTTCTGTGGCCAATTGTAAAAAGTGAGAACAACTTAGCTCAGAATGTAAGTCTGTCGATACAGAGACGGTTGAGAGCATGTATATAGCAGAAAGGAAATATATTTGAACACATTTTAAATTAAAATTGTTTTATTATGGAAAATTATCAGAATGTAATTCTAAAACTAATGAAAAAGCATTTAAAAATCAGGTGTTTGTTAAAATTACTTTGTTTTATTTTCATGGCCAACCAACTATTAGATGAGCCGCATTTTACATGTTATAAACATGTGTATATCGCATTAAAGGGTTATAACTTTGAAATTACTAGAAATAAGTACAATGCTATTGGTACCATTTTAAAGGCAATTTTACAAGGAATATGCTGACTAATAAAAATTTTATAGGTTAGATTTAAAAAAAAAACGAGAAAATAGCCAATAAAATTCCATAAATTAGATACGACATATTTAACACCCTGTATATTTATTCACTTCGTTCAATCTCAAAACAAATAACGTGTTAGTTCATAAATTAGTAGCACAATAGTTACGTGAGGCATTGTACCCATTTTCAGACTAAGGCTTAAAATGTTAGATGCTGCAACTGTTAAGATTTTAACAAAATTATCAACAATATCAAAACTAATAGTTTGAAGTGCAACATATCCATATATAATTGCAAAGTTAATTTGGATGGCTATCATTGTAATATCTAAAAAGTATAGTAATCTATTTAAAATAAAAAAGTTGAAGGTGGTTGCGAAAATGTTGAACAGT
This sequence comes from Amphimallon solstitiale, assembly GCA_963170755.1. Lineage (NCBI taxonomy): Eukaryota > Metazoa > Arthropoda > Insecta > Coleoptera > Scarabaeidae > Amphimallon > Amphimallon solstitiale. Next base: position 95,869,915 of record OY720676.1, on the reverse strand, counting down.
CTGTATATTCGTAAATAAAATTAGAAAATGCACAGTAGTATACTACGTACGTACGTAAAGTTTCATTGCTACACCGTTATTAGCTTTCATGCTAAGTTCCGCCGCACACTATTGCCTCACCCGGTATATATAAAGTGATTTCTTAAACTCTTTCTTGAAAAATTGTACGTAGGTAATCTAATAGAACTATTCACATATTTGAAATAGAAACTATCCAATTTATCGTAATTACCCATTTCTACACTCCGGGGAAGCAGAAAACCTATGTCTTTTTATCTGGTGTTTTCTATTATTAACAAAATATACTTAAACCCTAAAACTTTTGACGTAAATATATAAGGAAAATAAATAATAAAAGCAAATAAACGGAAAAACAAATGTTTTATTTATTTGAATTTCTTTAAACTTTGCAATATTAATATATACAAAAACATTTTAAAATTACGACATTGCACTCGGTATGGATACATTAATAAATCAGTCTATATATGTATAAGGCTGCTTACATACTATACTACCTATCAATTGCTACAACACAACAAATTGAATAAAACTGTAATGGTTACAACAACTCATCACTCATAATTGTACATATAGGTGTAAATACCGAATTAATCTACTTTATTCTCGTATGTATGTATGTCAATAATAATAACTATTTTAATAGCCTACTAATATTAAGCATTGACAACTATCAAGCATACTCATAATTAGATTTAAGTCTACAACTACATCTGAAATACTTTTAATACTTTCATAACACGTATAAATTAAAATCTTTGTACAAATATTTACACTGAGATCTTTGAAAATAAATAATGATTGAATAAATATATGTAATGTACTTAATGAACTTCGATTTGAAAATCACGTATATTTACAAAATAGTATACTACGTTAACATTTTAGGGGGTGATAGGCATATCGTCTTCATCACAAGGTACCGTGGAATGATTATAAAGTCCTTGTGCCATTAATTGCAAAGCAAGCGGATTTTTTTGGCCGTTAGCTTTTTTAATTTTAGCTCGTTTGTTTTGGAACCATATTTTAATTTGTGCTTCGTTTAAACCGAGTTCTTGACTCAATTGCTGTCTTCGCCTCTCTGTTAAATACCGATTTTCTGTAAATTCGTGCTTTAGTCTGGCTAATTGAGCCCCAGAAAATGCTGTTCTTGGTCGTTTATCTTCGTTTGTAGGCTTAGTACCCGGCTTCTTCATTCTTCTAGATCGTGGACCTGTAACAAAAAACACGCAACTTAGGTAAATGCATACTTTAAATTTCTAAAAACATCAAATATTGGCAAATTCATAATATATAGGTGCATAAGCTGCAATATTTTTCAACATTATGTTTTTACACATATACTCTATTGAAGTCTTCAATTTAGAAGTGAAAGAGTAATAAAGAATAATTTTTTTTTTTATCTTTTGCACTCTAATTTAGGTCTTTATAATTGCTGGATTCATATTTTGCGTTAAGTTTATATTGAGTTTAATGATAGATAGGAAAACAAATTGTCATCCAAGCAATTTGATTATACATAATATTGATGAAAATTAGCAAATAATAACAAAAAATTACCATTAGAAAAGTAATACAATTAAATAGAATCATTGGAAAACCTTTGATTAATTAAAAACGATATCGAAAAACATTACGAGGTGACAATGCCGACTTATATGTTTAATGATAAACACAGAAAGATACAGACGCGAATAGTGTAATTAAAAATGAAATTATAAAAATTCAAACCCGCTACTATTTATGTAGTCTCTTAGAAGATCCAGATTTATCATAGAAAACATTTAATAACACTACGTAAGTAGTATCCACGCGTATTGTGTAATTAAAAGGGTAATTGTAAAAAATTTATGAGTAGAGCAGTTATTCTAAATAACATACACCTTGGTTGTTGACAGATGAGTTTAATTCAGTTATTATTTATAATATAATCTTGAAAATGTTTGTATTAACACTTGAATTTTATACTCTACGAATTTTGATGATATTAATGAATGTTGAGAGTGTACCCATCAACACTATTGAACAACGTCACCAAGGGATACAGAATAATGTTTCCAATTGTTGTTCTATACTGATATTAGAAGAATATACTACTCAATAGAAGGTGAGGGGAAGAAAGAAAACGTTCTAGTTGATGAGTCAACATTTTAAAAATAAAAAATTTTCCTTTTATATATTGGAAATTATCTCTAAATAAATATTAATTTTATATAGAAAACGTATCGCACAATATTACAAACTACTAATTACTTTCAACAAGTCATAAAATTTAAACGAGTGTAGAACACCAAATCCGTAAATCATCTTGTACACAGACACATTCATATTTTAAGAGGTGGCTTCTAAAAATACCTATGTACGTATTCTGAAAGTAGTCATTTTTAAAACCACTTATCTTCTCGATGACAGTTTTAAACATGTGATGTATGAAATGCGTTTTTAGTACATTTACATTTAATTTTAAGAAGGTTAGTGATTGATGCCGAGTCAGTTCAAAAAACCAAACAGAATAGCGTGAAATATTGATCTACTGAAATAATATCCCATAAATTTTCAAAAATGATTTACGTTTGTTAATTACGGTTTGTGCAAAAGTTACGTTCGATTGATGATACGTGCGTAGAAATTTATGCATCTATTATCTAAATGGGATGGTATTGAAATATTTATGTTCACTTTGTATTAATATAACAAATACTAAAATAACAGAAGCATACGAAATTTATGTGTGCTCGAGAGACCCATTTATATTCTGAAGTAATGCCTAAATAAACGGAAAGTATTTTGCATTGGTGTAAATAACATTTTTCAGTAATATATGTAGACATTTATATGCATGGATAACTTGTGAATCATATAGACACCAGTTTGTGTTGCATATTCCATCAATAACAGAAACAAGAAAAACTGTTATTAACGTAAAATTTCGTGTTACAAAAGTATTCATACTCTCAATTAAAACAAAAGAAACCTAGACACTAAACTTACGCAATATATGTATTTAGTTACATTTTTTTAATCCTTTTAAGCGCTGCTTTTTGTGGTATCTTTAAAAAAAATGACACACGAAGAACCTCGAGCAAAGACGTCAGAATCAGGTATTTCAAAATTTCTAATTTTATTATTATTGGATTATTATAAACTGGAACAAAAACAATGAAAAACTATATAGATATATCATATACCAAAGCAAGAGAAATGCGATAGCAAATATCAAGAGCGAAGAATGAGAGAAACATTTCAAATAATTGGAAATGGAATTAGTGATATTTAATCTTGAAAATAACAACGGTAGTGAACCAAACAATTATCACGAAATGAAAAAAATATAAAAGTTTAAGACAGGGCCGAATGCTTAGTGTATACAATAGAATATTGAAATGATTGCGCAAATACTGAAGAAAGAAAACCGTATGAAATGCGAAAATCATAGAGATATTACTTTACTCTGATTTAAAATACTGAAAAGTACTAACAATAGAATTATGAAATATATTTAATTATGAATAAGAAAACACCAAAGCGGATTAAGTGGGAATAGATTGCCAATACAACAAATCATTGAAAAATGTTATAAACACAACACAGATATTCACATCCATTTCATTGTCTTTAAGAAGCATAGCTTAAAACCACACATAACATTCAGAGATATGCTGAGATTAGAAATCCTAAATAAACTCATAAAATTAACAAAAATTATAATGAATAGATAGATATAAACTTAGATGAGGCAAGCTGACAGTCTGTCGGCTGCACTATTTAATATCGCGTTGTGCAGACCATAGGGTTCCATGTTTAATATAGTGGTTCAGGTTCTTATCCTTGGTGAAGACCGAGGTTGCAAGACAAGTTTAAGGGCATTTTTGATTTAAGTTAGTCGAAAACAAAACATATTACACTAAATAGTCAGAATGTATCAAACGAAAAAGAAGGCAGAGAGAGACAGTGAGAATTTTAAATGCAAATTTCGAAATAGTTTTAAAAATTTAGGTGTAATAAGCAAGTACACATACATTAGAAGAGTGTAATTTACCCTAAAAATGATTAGGCAGGATATGTACCTTTGGAAGGAAACCAGAATAAAATGTTTTATCTCATAGTATAGACTTGCATTGAGTACAAGAAGAAAGAAGATCTAATCTACGCTCATATTATTTCTAGTCTAGATATCTTATTTATGGATAAATTTAAAACTTTTATATTTACAAGAATAATCTACCTTTTGAGATTTTCAGCAAAATCCGCAGACAGGAAGTAGTAGTTTACTTTATTGAAAAAAATAGAATTTTACCAATATTTTGTAAGCTACTAAGTTTAAACAAATTTATGAAGAATCTAAATGTACACAAGTGTGAATTTGAGAAAATTTTTATTAAACAAATTTTTCGAAATTCCTACCGGAAGTAAGTTTTTTGGTTGTATCGAAAATCAGTTTTTAGTAAATATTTGACAAGTCATGCTTTCTAGACAGATACATTATGAGTATGAAAGTATTTAAAGCTTGATTTTCAATACTTTTTGTATGAAAAAAATTTTATTATTTGGAACGGTAGTAAGACTTTTATCGAGTAGCACTTTCTTTTACAAATATCTCGCAAAGTATGAGGTTTTATAGACGATTTATTAAGAGAATAGAAGTACCTAGAACAGAATTTCGAATAATTTTTGTATAAAAAAATCTCAAAATTCGAACGTGAACAAGTTTATTTGTTTAGAAATATAAAAGTATTTAAAACTTAATTTAGAACAACTTTGGTATAATTTGAAACGCACATACGGATAAGAAAGTCGTGTGGTGGCCACACCTTATTATTAATCCTGGTATGAGCATAGTGCAACAATATCATGCTTACCAATTATCATCACATTATTAATAATAGGTATACCATCAACAAATAATAAATTTACATTACATGACATAAAATATAATAGCATTATCTCTAATTAGCAGAAGTCATCTAATAAAAATTAACTGATGGTTAATCTCATAGGTAATACAGAGAAAACGTTTTTCATTTATAGATTTGCGTGTTTTAGGCAAATATTGATTAATTTAATTTACAAATCTTTTACCTGTGCATTAGTTGTAAGTAATATTTAAATATTATAATAATTTCCTAATAATAAAAAAAAAAGAATAACATGCTTGTGAAATTAGAATAGATGCTAGTAAAGACTGACTGCACTATTGCTTGGTTGAACTTCTTGTATGGAAAAAAAATGTATTGCCAACACGAGCGGAAACAAGGACGCGTTTCGCTTCTGTTGGCTTTCTTCAAATTGATGTACTTTTTTGCTATGTTTTTAGTATAATGTATCGCATATATAAGACGTATTGGTATACTTGTGGGTGTGTATCAGATTTTTCTTTTAGGTATTTTTTAATAAATTCAAACTTGAGCAAACAAAAAAATAATGTTGTAGGTATTTTAATCTGCGTTTAAACATAAGTTTTCGATAAACAATCATAGCTTTTAAGTACCAATAACAACTTGATAATTTTTTATTACGTTGACGTATAACGTCATCGGAATTCTTTATTTAAACCTATATGTTTAATATTAAAATTGATATTTATTTATGACCATGCGAAGACATGGTACATATAAGCTTTGTTCGTAGAGAAATCTCGAACTAATAAGAGCCAATCAAATGTGAAATCAGTCATAGACTAGTTTCGAATTTCTCTCCACCAATTGAATCGTCGCTGACTAGTTTGTGATTTCTCTACGAACGAAGCTATAGTTACATATTAAGAAGTTCAAGAAGGAATTCGTTAAAAATCGTATAAAATTGTTATAATTTGACCCAGTATCAACATTTTTATTGTATAACCATAATATGTATTGACAAAATGAATCTAGTTACCGGCGCATAAAACAAAAAATATTAGTTACGGTTACGGCTGTCAGAATAAATTACTTTGTCAGTCTCTCAATAAAATAAGTGTTATTCCCTTTTCTAAATAAAAATAATTTACCTTTTTCAAACTATTTATTAATTAAAATGGTACTACTGAGCAATATCCTCAGAAGTAAGTCCATTCTTTTTTGCTAACAACTTGACTGGAGAGAGATACTTGCAATTTCTAGAGTTCGAATTGCTGCCTGCATTAGCTGGATTATTTCCTAATGCAAACAGCCCTGAGCTACCTGGTTACAACATAATGGTGCTTCACCTCATTACGCAATTAATGTGCGACGCTACTTGGGCCAAGTTCTTCCAAGAAGATAGATAGGAAGAAGAGGTCTGATGGAATAGCCGGCTAGGTCTTCAGATCTAACGCCATTAGATTTATTTCTATAGGGCTACTTAAAAAGTAAAGTGTATAAAAATCGACCTAATTATTTAGAAGATCTCAAGCACAGAATTTGACATTAAACTTGATTTGTATCAGCTCAAACTTTTCAGAATGTGAAAAATGAGTTTTAGAGTCGTCTTGGGTATTGTCAGAGGGTATAGGATCGTAATTTTGAACACTTAGTGTAAATGAAATTTAAAAAGTGTTACTTCTAGGCTTATTCTTGTGTTTGATGTTATTGTTAGAGTTTTTTCTGGTTAATCAATTTAGTTTTAATGTAATTATTAACTTTGTATGGAGTAGATATTAAATTTATAGTTCGGTTTTTCAACATTTTTATAATTTCATAATAAGAACGAATGCTGCCGTCAATCTTTCCATCAAATTTATGTGACTAGATTTGTTTAATGAATTTTTAATTTTCAACTTTAAGACTCTTTGTCTCAATTTTTCTCAAATGTAATATATTAAAAGTTTTATACTGTTGGATAGGGAATTGAAAATAATATCGAAATCCATTATTAAAAAAATTATAGGTTGTCGTTTAAAAAAAAAAGTCGGTGACCTCATAACATGAAATCCAAATGACGTAAGAAACTGAAAATGCGACGAAAATATCCCTTAGTTAAATTTCCTATACCCCTTCAAGATTTTTTTTTTAAAAAAATAAATATTAACGTAGTTAATGTCTTTATCCGTTACTTTATTTCCACACTGTAGGTATATTAAACTGTGAACATCTTAACAGTTATGTTATTATAGTTATTAATTCAAAAAGTATTTTCACTATCTTTTTTCAGAAAGAAATACTATTTATTGCATGAATGTAAGTAGATACTTACTTTATGCGTAGTTAATAAAGAACTAAAAAAACTAAGTCTTATATAAATTAAAGGCAATTGAAAGAATACAAGTGATACGCCTATGTATATGAATCGCATACGTCCATCGATATAAATGTATAAAATATACCGGGGTCGACATATTTTAATTTCTGATACGAAAGTAGAAAGGGGAAAAGAGCGCGACGAAATAAACTAAAGATAAACATAAGCGACGCTGCCACACTCGACAAACGTTTGCTATGAAATGTAAGGCGTGGGGGTCCCCCGCCACTGCGTTGCTCTCCCACCACTGTTAGCAAGCAGGCATCGCTGCATATCATAAGGTCATCTTCTGCATATGATAGAAGTGCAAACCGAAATTAAAATTTGACGACCATGGTATGTAAAACTATATAGTACCTATAATTGTATATTACATACAGTGAGGACGCGCGGGTTGGAATAAATTCATTTAAAATTTTTGGTTTTGTTTTATGGAAAAACGCTCGGATAGGTCGATTTTTATTTTTAGCTGCGGTTTTTTTGAGGGTAAATTGATGTGGTAAGATGATGTGGTCCAAAAATAAGTTACGACCATCAATTTTTTTTTTCAAATGGAAACATATATTTTTTATTTAATTTATTAATTCTGCATCAAATTCTAAGTATGTTTCATGTAGCATGTCCTATACCCAAACTCAACAGTTATAGAGAAATTTACAATTGAACATAGGACATGGTACATGAAACATACATAGAATTCGATGCAAATTAAATAGAAAACAACAAAAACAACAAAAATAAATAAGTTACGACCATCAATTTTTTTTTCAAATGGAAACATATTTTTTATTTAATTTGTTAATTCTGCATCGAATTCTAAGTATGTTTCATGTACCATGTCCTATACCCAAACTCAACAGTTATCGAGAAATTTACAATTGAACATATCAATAAATGCAGTTATTGATATGTTCAATTGTAAATTTCTCGATAACTGTTGAGTTTGGGTATAGGATATGGTACATGAAACATACTTAGAATTCGATGTAGAATTAACAAATTAAATAAAAAACGTATGTTTCCATTTGAAAAAAAAAAATTGATGGTCGTAACTTATTTTTGGACCATGCTTTGTACATCAATTTACCATCAGAAAAACCGCAGCTAAAAATAAAAATCGACTTATCCGAGCGTTTTTCCATAAAATAAAACCAAAAATTTTAAATGAATTTATTCCAACCCGCGCGTCCTCACTGTATAAGCAGTATATATCGGAGTTATTAATAATTGGGATTGATCCTATTTTACTACTGTAAATTTTATACTATTTTTTTTATTTCTAATTTACTTTGCATTTCTTAAGGAGTATTAACAAAAAAGGGGAATATCTTTATAATACATTGATCCTGTATAATTTAAAACTTTAAATATGTATATTTGAAAATATCCATTGCAAGAGAATCACATTGCGTGTAAGACAGAATTCAGTCTACAGCGACTTGTACTTATGAAAATAAGAAACATCGGTGTAATGCTGGTTGCATGAATATTGAAAACTATGTGAAATTGAATGTATCTCAGGAGTGTCTGATATTTATTTGTTATAAAGTTATAATACTATAATACACGAAAATAATTATGATGTATTGTATGTTTGTACAATACGTTAATGACATTAGTATTGTAAGAAGTAAATAGTAAAATATACAAATGCCAAAACAAAAATATTAATGAATAATTAAGTACCAACCTATAGAAGATTAAAAACTTAAATGCATTGATTTATGTTGAATTCATTACCTCGTTAAATTTAATAAAATATTAAGCATTTTTTACTGCATTTTAGGTCAACAGGTACTGTATTTACAGAATGACAGCGCAAAATAAGAAACCAATCAATTCGCTAAAGATTTGTATTTTACGTATTTCGTTAACTAATATCTTTGCAGTATACCAGCCTAGTTAAAAACAAAAGATATTAAATTCGTCCTTTTACTTACATATGTATGTAGTAATAACAGAAAGTACACCATTATATACATATACATAAGGAATGTATAAAAATAGTTTAAATTGTAAAATAGAACTTTCTCTTGTACAACTGTGACTAATTAAATTGCAAACTGCTTCAAATGAGAATTTCAATAACATAAAATAATATAAAAAAAATGACATTTCATTGCGATTGTAATTGAAAGTAGTCATACCTCTCCTTCTCTATATACAGTGTCTCAGAAACCAGAATGCACTCTATATGGCGCTGGAAAGTTAACGCATTTGAGCAGCTTATTTTCAAAAAACTTATAAATGTACCTGTTATATCCCCTCAATTATAATGTGTTGTAATATAGTTGGCCCGCTTGTAACACTTGTTTTTCAAATAACGAACACTTATCAAATAAGAGTACGAGGGGAGCTTTTTATGTTATCTACCTAGCTATGGAAGGGACGAGGTAGAAAGCAAAAAAAAATATTTTTCAACGTAAGAATCATTAACACTAACACACTTATTGCAGCGTTTCTGTAATAACGCTATGCCTTCGAAAAGAAATTTTGCGTTTTGGAAGAAGATAATATTCACAAGGGGTAAAATCGGTACTGTAGGGTGGATGTCGTAATTTCTTAAAACCGCATACACTGATTACTACTTGAACAAATGCACCCTGTAGTCGTCGTGCAGAAGCAGAATTTTCTGAGCAAAATTGTTGGGTCTTTTTTTGAGTATAGCCGCGTTCAATTTTTTGATTGTGTGTTGGTAGACATTTCCCGTTATTGTAGTTCCTCTTGGTATATTCTGAATTAAGAGAATTTCCTCCGCTTCCCAAAAAGCTGTGGCCATCATTTTTCCCGCAGAAAAATGTGCTTTTGCTTTGTTGAACGGTGGAGAGCTTATGAACTCCTTACATGGACATTACACTCTTGTTTCGCGAGAAGGTCCCAGTGAGAGAGTCAAATTATCTTTACAAATTTGTCGTCTACACAATTTTTGTTCGGGGTTGAGCAGCCTGGATATCCATCGTACTGACATTTTGCTTCTTCCTTCTTGTAGAATTTATAAACACTCATTTCAGATATTCTCATTTCTCTAGCAATAACTGAAACTTTTACTCGACGATCTGTCAACATCAAATCTTCAACTTTGTTGATGATTTCTTCATTTCGTGCTTCTAGAGGTTTTCCACACTTTGGGTCATCATGAATGGATTTTGTGCCCAAATTTGAACTGCTTACACCAAAATTGAAAATAGAACGGCTTTTTGCTCCATCGAATCATACCATTCTTTGCTGGATATTCTTCGGGCTACTGCCTTCTTTTGATAAAAATTTCATGACACTTCTATGTTAAGCGATTCGAACCAAAGTGCGAGATGAAACTATAAAATGTCACAGAGACGTCATGTAAGAAAATTGTAGCTATAGCATATTGTTTTCATAGTTAGGTAAGTAGATAACATAAAAAACTGCCCTCGTAAAAGAGATTTAAGTGAACCATTTCATATTTATTATTTATATTTATTCTATGAGCATTTTTATTCTGCAGACGATAGGTAACTTCGTGGTCAAGAGGGCAGGGAGAGAATGTTTATATTGAATTTTATATTGCACACTTATTACCACTTTTATATTTTTACATAAGTCAAATATCTACTTTAAATTTCAAATTTTGCTAATGGGAGTAACGAAAAATAGATATTTTACTTCAGATTAAAAAATATTGTTATACAAAATTTGCCTCATTAATGCTAAAATGCCTTTAAAAGATTGGTTTACTACTATCAAAACCTACTATGATTTCTATTAAAAAGACGATAACAAGTTCTACGCGCAAATAGGATATTATGATACATATTCAATCCTCCAAGGACATAAAAAAACCTATTTATAACTGCTTGATATCTTTCATAATAAGTAAAACAATTTTTAAAATCAGAATATTTCTTTTTGCGGTCAAAACCAACAGTTGGTAACGATAAGCATTATTACGACTTAGAGGTAAACTAGTCATGAAAAGTAAACATATTTCTACGTAATGTGTGATTAAAGATATTTTTATGTAAAAAAGTATTGAACCATTTACATTAGCTTGTTTCGTAATATTACGGAAACTTAAATTCCAATGTTGAAGCTTTGATTATTATACTTGACATATTATTCATAAGTGTATGGTTGATATTATATAATACTTAGATATTTATTTTACATTTAAAATGAGACACAAAATTGTTTATACGACCGCAAGTATTTAGGCACATATATATTCCTTAAAAATAGCTATTAACCTTTATCTAACTGACAAAGAATTGAAATTTCTATAAAGAACAAATCCTCCTTTGAAAAATGCCACTGTATATGAAAAGCATAGCGCGAAGACAGTTGAAATAAATGAGATCGTGAACAAAACAAAAGAATTTTGTACGCAAAATAAACTCGGCGATTAAAAAAGGAGTTTCAAAAACGGACAAAGGTTCGGCTGCCTTTTCAGAGATCATATCAGCACACGGTAGCCCCTAACTAATTGCTCACCCTGAAGGAAAAATAAACGTCAACTTGAAACAATGGAAATGTTGTTGATTGATATCTGTCATTACATTGAAATATCTGTGCTGTTATCCCTATCTGCGTAGGCTTGTACTGATGACGTGTCAATACATCAGATTTCACTTATCGACATGGCACTACATACATAAAATATTAAGAATGGTCAAATTATCCTAAACCTAAAGAAATATAAATTTGGATAAGCAAATTCTTTTAAAACATTTAGTTATTGACGTGTTTGTGGAAAATTATCCGAGATAATTTGTGTGTTAATCCACAACCTTTTTACGAGACAAGTCTGAAACCCTTGTGTTATTGTAGGTACGTTTTAAAATTTACTTAAACAAGTTATTTTAATTAGATAATTTATTTACATATATAGCTATATTAGGCATATTAATGCAAACGTATTTCATATACAGACCCTGGCATTTATAAAATAGATACTGAAGTAAACGTTCCAACGTTTTAGGATATAAATTCGAATTGCTTGGTGAAAAATATCTCTCTCGGTCTCCTCAGTTTGTGATATAATGCAACTACCTTTAACGGCGGATATGTAATGTAACAAAGACGAACACGGTTGTATAGGTACACTAGAAGGCTCTAATAGTTTTGATATATATATATATATATAAGCTTAAGACTCATGAACAGGTTGCACAACAATTAAATAAAAATGAATTTGAAATCAAATTATGCATATATTAGGTGTTTCTTTATTGAATGAAGAAAGAATGTGTTGAACCATGTATGTTTTATCACGCCGCCAGTGTTTATTTTGAACTCGTTTTATAGTAGTGTAAAACTAAGTCAATACATTACACTAACATTATTATTATATTATGCAATAAAAACACTGAGAAACATATATCTAGTTTCAGGCTCAAAAAATAGATAAATATTGTTTCATAAAAAACGACAAATTATACCAGAAAAGCTATCTAAAATATCCCTATCGATAGAAACACTCAAATATCTTTCTGTATGCTATAGGTATTTAGATGTATAATTACGTAATGTGTAAAATTGTTCATTTAATTTCATTTTATAAAGTGACTGTTTAGATCTCATTAATTATTTTTTTAAATTTATTAGAAAAACAATTTTATTTAGTTATCATAAGTCAGCACTATCAGACGCGAAGGGATAATTCACTTTCTTTAATAGCGATTGATACAGATAGGAGTCAAGAGTTGTACTAAAAATACATTAACACGTTTATAAATATCTGTTCAGTCTTTCTTATCAGATTATGATATGTAAATGCCTATGTAATGTATATAAAAATAGCTGGGACAAATGCACGTGTTTTTATCTTAATGAGAAGAATTGATTGTTTCTATTTTTTGATCTTAAGTGCAACACAAGCATACTAACAGCTATCGAAATACATGCATACTTCAGCATAATATCGGAAAAATATGTTTATTTGCAAATGGCATATTCGTGAATACGTACAATCTGATAAATACCATCATAAGATACGATCACTTACAAAAGTGTTTTTCAGTTATTATCCCTGTTATACTACAAATGTTTTCTTTATCTGATGAAACGTGATAATTAATCAATTATTGTGCCCTAACAATGCTTGACATTAATATCGTTAATAAAGTAATAGAGATGTACGAGAATCTTATTTGTCTTTCCAGTCATTTCTTTTTTTTAAACATAAACTCTCCAGCATTCTATGCGAATGTTTAAATATAGATAGAATAACCAACGAAAGCAGTATAATATACAGGGTTATTTTTTTAAATCTTGCCATAGGCTAACTTTTTTATTTGAAAAGATAAACCTATGGTTCCTGAACCAGAGTTTTAGGAATTAGTCCAAATAATAAAAATGTGTGGAAAAAATAAACGCGTTGTTGCCAGATTGGGCGCTATTTCAGAAAAACGTATTTTCTTAAATGGCAGCATCGCATGATTTTAACAATTCCTAATACATCTTGAGATTCCAGACAAAACAAAGAGGATGCAAGTTTTTGATTAGAGTTGCGGTTTACGACCTAATAGTACCTAAACTTTAATACATTTTCCAACATTAAAGAAATAAGAAGTAGGCTATGTTTGTCCCTGCTGTCATAACATAATAATAAGTTCAGTGTAATCTTGAATTAAAATGGATCGTATTACACCCCAAGAGAAAATTGAATTAATTTTTTTGCATGTTGGTGGTTTAAGTAAGTATAAAGAAACATTGCGACTTTAAAAAAACATACCAACATTACAAAACATAAGTTTAAATTTGATGAAACTAAAATGTTATGTAAAGAACATAATAACAAAATTAGAAACTTTCTAGAACTTATACAAATAAAGAATAATGAAAATGCAGTAAATGACCGAACAGAAATTAATAATTTGGCAAAAGCATATCATTCAATAATTTAATATAACGTATTGAGTCTGCTACGTTTACGTATTCTAGGTCGTCTAGGATACACCAATATTATTTATTCTGTACCATATATCTGCCGCCAATATATTTGTCAAATATATGTTACAGTTTTATTAATAGTTATTGGAGTTTTAATGTTTTAATTAGTTAGGTTATGTTACATTAATTGTAAAAGATAATATCTATATTATAGAAACGTTTTAATTTCTTTTTTTTGTTTTTGAGTTCATTTTACAGCCGCTAAACCACGAAAGGAAACTGTTTTATCAAACATATAATAATAATCATAGGTATAGATAATCCTGGCGGATTCCTTGTATAGCATTGAGCTATGGTTCCGTATTAATCAAAAAAATTTAATTCATGTAATATTTAATTGAAACATTTAAACTCACGAAATAATAACAAACGGATAAGAGGATTAGCATAGACATAGACGATGAATATTTTATGTTCTATTCGTATTTTTATTTGTTAACTGCTAAAAGCATGAATGAAGTATTTCTTAACTCGCCATTTTTTGCTTTTGTATAACACCTCATAAATTATTCATTTAACTAGTTTTAATAAAGTGACAGGAATAGTAGATTGTTTAACAAGTAAAGAAAAGTGATTGTTTTCTAGCGAGTGAAAACAGATTGATTAACGAGCGTAGCGAGTGAATCAAGTTTTCACCGAGCTAGAAAACTCACTTTTTTTACGCGTTGAACACGTAATTTTTTCGTGTACTTCACGAGAATTATAATTTTAAAAATAAAAATTGTCATTTTCCTATTATCAAAATAATCCGTGTCAAGGATTTGTTTACTTAATGACAAAACATCACAACAAGTAAACAACTAATGTGTTGCTAACAAGAAAAGTGTTGCTAACAAGAAAAGTCCTACTTTTCTTAATTATTTTGGGTTAAACAATATTATCAATTTCTATCAAGTACACGAAAATAATTATTTGTTTCCAACAGCTTCTAATCAATGCAGTTGATGCTATACTCAGACGTTGAAAGTCTCTGGGCTGGCATTTAAACCAGAAACGTTCAATTCATAGCTTACAACCTCATGAGGATTTTTGTCAAACCAATAAATTGAGTTATGCCTAATAAAGCTTCCATATTATCTTAATGATGCTTCATAAATCTCCTAGATTACGAAAAAAATTTGCGACTCAATCTCTATTTGTTTCAATTTGATTTGGCACAAGATTGCAGCCTGCAGTAATAATGGTCTTCTGGTAAATAATTGAGTATTGGCTACGGTCTAAAATTCATATTTGGTAAACCCTGTAGATTGGAACAGATAAAATCCAATTGTAGAAATATGTTCCTTTGGCTCGCACGAGGATGTTCTACGAAACTTAACTATTCGTTGCAAATTAGTTTCAGTTCGTGCAGTTTTAGGTTCATTACAAACAATTTCTGTTGACATTGTTGTAATAACTTTTTGAAGACACTGGTAGATAGATATAACAGTATTTCTCGAGTAACGAAGGTCTTTCTCTTTTAATAAAATTCATGATTGAAATCAACGTCAAGATATGAATACTATGCAAAAGCGTGTCTTCATTGTATCCTCAAGACTAAGCTTAGAAGCTATTCTTTTACACATAGAAGGAACTTACCCCTAAATTCCTATTGGGCATAGTGTTTATATGTACGAACCTATGGTAAAATGCGGAGATTCTTCAATAAGTGCCGATTTTTATAATATCTGTGGCCGAGCAATTGCCACCTTATATTGTTAAATAAGTAGTAAATACTCCACAAGCACAAATATAAGCGTGACATTTTTTACCACCCTTGTAATACTGATTGATCTTGAGCGAATACTTGTTTAAAACAATAACTTGAAACAATATTTCTCAGTTTAAGTGTATCACTGACCAGTTATGAATGGACGCACGCTTCATAGTATGACAGCCTGGGTTTAAGTAGTAGTACTTCCTCTCTGAATAACTTTTTTTTCTGTTATTTCCTCAATTCCTGGAGAGAACCACACTACAGGGTTTGGGCAGAATAAAAGCTCAGTGCTGTTACGATCTCACATACTTGGGGGACGTTAAAGCATGAATTATATACCTATTTATATGACCCTAACTTAATTTTTTAACTAAGAAATAATGTATTTAAAGAGCACTTAATTCAATTACACAGTACTGCTTATATTTACTAGTAGCTGTAACATGTACAAATATTTAAGCAATATTTTTAACTTTGATATATTGTCCAACGCAAATGATTAACAATTTATATTGAAGAATTATGGCAAGTAGTTCCTAAACCAAAGATAAAGCGAGCTTGGAGAAAAGATTTATCCAATTAATTGCAATAAATTCATTATTATACCTAAAATCGAATAAAGTGCAGTAGAATTATAATTAGAACTGTAAAGCCAAAATTAATGGTATGCAAGTAGAGAAGAAAAATAACGAGTTAAATATTTTCTTTACTTTTTTATTTGCGAACTTTTATCGTATACAAAATTTGTATTCATGAGGCGTAATCACTTCAGTAATTATTATATTATTTTTATAATTAATACAAATTTCAATTAATATAATCTTCTTCAGAAAAGAAACAATATCCCAAAAGTTGGGACATCATTAAGTTGTTATATTTTACAACCTAAATTGCCGAAAATACCCAAAAAACATTTAAAATCAAATAACTACACGGCAACGAAAACCAATATAATATATATTGAACTTTGAGTTACCTTGATTACTTTGCCCTAATCATAAAATTTATCTGATTTTAAGATCAGATATCTATTAAACAGTAGTTAAATTTAATCTGTCATTAAACACATTAATAAAATATATTGCACCATAAACCAATCTTTCTTTATAAATTATAACTAGTAATAAAAGGATACAAAGCAACTTTTTAACTTCACACTAGACACATACTATGCCATAAGCATATACAGGGTTTCACCTTAGATCCTCTATCAAAAAGAAAAAAAAACTGTATCAAACCAAATCTGCTTAATCTCATATTAATTTGATTTCAGTTATAGAGCTTATTCAATTCTTTGAATTTCTTTAATCTAAATGTCATATTTAAATTGCAGTCTATTTTAAGCAATACCAAGATAATTTATTCCGGTTCGCATTTTTGGAATTACATTTTCTTACAGTTCGGAAATTTAATGATATCCATGGTCATATCGGGAGTAAGACATTAGATTTTAAGAAGTCGATTTGCAATTAAGAAAATTAGGAAATAGCAAATCTCTCAAAATCTGCAGAATATCACTAACATGGTCGAAATCTAATTGCATTTTTCACTTTACTTATTGAAAAGTCAAAATTGATGTGTTTCTATTTTATTTTAATTGAAATTAGTTTTAACCATAAGCTGCATGCTCCATCGTTGAATAAAAGCTGTCCAACTAAATGAATAATATGACCATTCACATTTAAGTTCACAGATGTGATAATAAAATTAAAATTAAAAAAACTAAAGTTAGAGTCGGCACAAAAAAGATAACATATTATGTCGACCATAATTCTGATTGTGAAAAACTGTTATTCGAATCTGTATTTTACAATGTTACTAATAACGAAGTTATACATGAATGTTGCTTAGTGAGGCATGAAATTCAATATGTAGGCAAATCCTTTTTTTTTTTTGAAAAACGACTTCACAGATATGTAACAATGTAATTTTTATGACACAGCGTTGATTTTAAATAGTGTTAGCGTCAGAAAATGTTAGAACTGGAAACATATCAATTGATTCAACGACTTACTGTAACATTTCGTGTAAAAATGTCAATAAAAAGTTTCGTCAATCGACTAGAAGCAATATGTATAAGAATAATTGATAATTATAAAGACTGCATGGTGTTTATATACCGTAGTCGACAAATTTTAATTTCTGGTACGAAAGTAGAACAGGAAAAGAGCACGGCGAAATAAAGTAAAGACAAACATATAGCGAGGCTGCCAAGTACACCCGTCAAACGTTTGCTACCAAATGAGAAAATCCCCCGACTGCGTTGCTTCTCCCACCACTGTTGGAAAGCAAGCATCGCTGCATATTATAAGGTCATCTTCTGCATGGGATAGATAGCTAGTATAGAGATGTAAACAGAAATTAAAATTTATCAACTACGGTATAATGTTTTATAACAGCCTATAAGTGAAATTATTCCACTATATCACTCAATCACCTCAGAAAATGAATGGAGCCGTACTTGAGATCTACAGAAATATGCTGATCAACGGTCAAACTCATAATAAACAAATAATATAGCCCAAAAAACACAACATATTATAGAAATTTTAAAATGTTAAACTATGTTTAGACTACGTAATCAAATAAAAAACAAAGCTTCTTATTGCATCTTCGAATATAAAGCATAAAGCAACTAATACTAGCTTTAATGTTCCTTATATGAATAAAAACATTGGGAGGACAATAAAGTCAATAAAACTAGTTATATTTTGCACAGATGCATTTTATCCAAGCTTTATCCACAGTAACAAAATAGCACGTGATATAATTTTTTTGAATACATGGTATATTACAAATTCTTAAACTTTGGCTTTGTCTATATTATCTTGAGTAAAATATGTCCATTGTGATATTATTTTTCTTAAGCTATATAGTCTGACTTTTTATGTAACTATTAGCATTACTCTTTAATATTACCTATTTGTAAGGGACATTTGCAACGTACAATTGTAGATTTGGATAAAATTTGATGTATTGTAGCCGGATAAAAAATATTCGGCATCTAAACCACCATTATGACCATTATGACGATAGGCAAATTGTTTCATTTGTGCTATAAGTTTTAAACGACTAGAGCTAAATCGCCGTTCTAAATTTAAAAACAAATATTTTTTATGAACTGACAGTAATTGAGGTTAGACGTAATGGAAAATTCTTGTTAATTTGGATACTGCGAGCTTAAAGACTATCTTGATGTATTTAAGTACTTTGCATTTGTCCGCTTTATAGTTTGCAAGATATATGCCTAGATTATTTATAGATATTAAAATGCAAAAACATATGCATTTTATGTTATCTCTCTCCTGTGCAAAACAAAAAGTTTGTATTTGAATTTTCTTTTATAAGATTACTGTTGACAAAAGAAGAAGAAGGTTTATTTTTAAAATAGTTCTTTGATTATTTCAAATTTCATGTCATGCAAATCTATTAACATATTTTATAGGAAATTTACGTCTGTAGGTACGTTCTTCTTAACATACCTAGCACACGAACACATTTCTTGATAACGGGACACCTCTTTACTCATATCAAACATCAATGTTGGCTTTGTCACAGTTAGGCATCGAATTAAAACATCATAAAAAATTAATCAAATGTGATATTCCATCGACAAATATTATAAATGTGTCATTATGGCTGTCATAAATCACGAAAACTAATCGGTATCAATAGCAACAATTTTTAAAAGACTTGCCTTATCAGATAATCCAGGATATATTATTAAACCTCAAGTATCAAAAATTACGTCAATATCAGTACATATTCAGTCCTTACTTCAATATTTACATTGTAATTGAGTAAATACATGAATGATTTAAGTGTAAACACAGATGTCAAAACCATATAAATACGATACATCTCTTTAGGTAGAGAAGAATGAATAAATGAATGAATTTTTAATAAATTAATTATTTTTTTATTTAAGATTCAAGTAGCTTAACATTAAATTAAATATGAATTAATTCCTTCACTTAAATTAATTCATTTCGAAGAGAAGAACGAATATTTTTCTCTACCTAGTAACTTATCTAGAGTAAAATTAAAAAATCAAAAATTAATTTTGATATACATTTCTACTTTACATGGGCAAGATAGGGGATACGGTTCAGTTTCACTCAGACTAGACCGACTTGTGTTTTGTCAGCTCTCGGGGAAACCGGTAGGTAATACGGTGCCCGAGAGCCGACAAAACACGACTCGGTCTAGTCTGACAGAAACTGAACCGTATACCCTATCTCGCCCATGTATAATTTCTACTATGGTTCCACTTAATTTGAACAACGTCAAACACAATATGAAATTTTCAAGAAATATTTGATTTTAAATAGAAATTCTTCTTTTTATGGATTTAATTAGTTGTTTATAAGTATGGCACAAAAATCATGTTCTGTACATATGAAATTATCCCAAATCCAGCTGAAAGTACTTTTATTCTCTTAATAAATCTCTATAGAATGCATAATTTAATAAATAAAATGTTATTCCATAAGAGTAAAAGTGTTACTTCCAATTTGAATTTTGATTTTTTTTTTATACAATAATTATCCAAATGTAGGTCTAAATACTTTTGGGTTGGTTATAAATCTGTATAAAATGCAAAATTTGTTATATATTTGCAAAAACTGCTATTTGTTAAGAGTAAAAATGTTACTTCTGGTCCAATTTATTTTTTATATAAACAATAATTATACCAATTCGGGCTCTGAATACTTTTGTACTCTAGATAAATCTCTAGGGTAAAGTCGGGTGAGATAGACAGGCGGGATAGATGACCAACACCAAAAATTTTCATTAAAAATCGCTAGATGGTGTTAGCGGTTCTACAAATTGTTATACGACGTCAACTAAATGCCGGCACTTTGATATTAGTTGCGTCAGACGCATATTTTCCGTCCAAAATTTTGAAAACTATTTTGTGGTCAGATCAATGGTTTCGATAAGTTAGGTGAGTATAGTCTTCGTTAAACTATTCTAATCTCCAACATCCACCGTAGCACCGAGTTATTTTTAATCTCCCTAGCATTTTGGGAGAGTTGGCCGTCGGGTAATAGGGAGAGATGGCTAACGCTTTTTTGCGACTATTTTTATATTCTCTTTGCAGAAGAATGACAACAACTTATAAGAGCAAAGGAGTGAATCGTGGAAGTTACACTGAAGAAAACCTAAGACTTACGATTGTAGCTATATGAACTGGTTCATCAGTTAACGGTGCGTCGAAAACCTATGACATTCCTAGGAGCACCTTTGAGAGGAAAGTACGGAATAATGACTTCACGGTTGGTAAATTAGGATCAGATAGTCTATTGGGGAAAGCTAATGAGAAGAAACTGGTGTTACATATTAAAAAAAAGCTCAAAAATGTGGATTTCCTCTGACAATTTCTGATGTTCGAAGCTTGCTTATAATTTTACTCAAAGTCTTCGTATCAACCATAAGTTTAACAAAAACAAAGAAATGGTCGGTTCTGATTGGTTCAGATTATTTCTAAGAAGAAACTCTGATTTTTCTTTTCGAAAAGCTTAGGGTGTATCTCTAGGACGGGGCGAAGGAATGAATTGTGTGAATGTTGGGAACTACTTTCAACTCTCAACTTTCAACAAGAAAATGAACTATTTGACAAACTTGGTTCCATATTTAACGCCGATGAAACTGGCTTGCAGCTCAACGATAAAGCAAATCATATAATAGTTAAGAAGAGGGCACGAGATGTTTTTACAATAACCTCAGGAGAAAAGGGGAAAACATTGCTAATACTAGACGGTCATGTTTCTCATTGTAATTCTGTTGATCTTTAGGAGACCGCAAAAGCGAATAATGTCATTTTGTTGTGTTTACCACCGCATACTATACATTTCTTACAACCTCTGGACCGAGCGTTTTTAATTCTTTAAAGACGTATTACTACCAAGCCTGTAGAGAATGAATGCGAAGCTATCCAGGTAGAAAAGTAGGGCGTGTACAGTTTGGTGAATATTTAGCTCAAAGTTGGGGAAAGTCTGCTACTTTAGGAAACGCAGTGTTGAGTTTCAAGGCCACGGGGACATTTCCTTGGAATCCGGACTGCATACCAGATCATGCTTACGCAATATATGATCAAATAAGAAATTCCTAAACAACACAAGAAGAGGAAACGCCTCCCCAAGCAACAGTAGATCAAAATACGCGAGATACGACACCGCAACCATCATGTAGCCACAGTTCTACAGGAATTCTTTGATGCACGTCCCCAGTAGAAGTCACGCGTGCATCTACGCCAGAAGTTACTCCCTGCTAGATTTTGGAGCAAATTAATCCCACGTCCAAACTTTTGGCAAGTGTAAGAAAATGGTCAAAATCTGTCGCTCTTTTGTTGACGCCTCCTGAACATATTTCTTCGTTAAAAAATAAGAGCACAAAAAAACTAAAATAGCTCAGAACGCTATTTCACAAAAACAGAAAGCTCAGTTCGAATGAAGATGAAGTGGTGCAGTATGACGATGAAAGCGACACATTTGACGAAAATGATGATGTCACATGTCCAGGTTATGGGAATCATACTACAACACTTAAGAAGGGTGACTGGCTGCAATGTATAAAATGTGAAAGTTGGTTCCACGACAAATGTTCTTCTTTCGAGAACACCTGCAAAAAATAAACCTTAAACGTCAAGTTACCTTAAAAATTGCTTAAATTTTGTTTTTTGATATGTTACTTATATATTTTATGTTAAGGCCATCTCTTCCGTACGGTGTTGGTCATCTCACTCGACCGTGTGGGGACAGATGGCCAATTGTAATTTTTTTTCTTTTTAAAATTGAATAATAAAAAGTTATGTTTTTTTATAGTAACTAACTTATATACATGAAGTGTAAACAACTGTCTGAACCCAAACCAAGCTTCCCAGTTGTTTATTAAATGAATTGAAGATAATTTTTTAAAATGTTGGCCAACTCACCCAACTTTACCGTATAGATATGCGTAATTTGTGAAATATTTGCAATAAACTGTTTTTCGCTAAGACAAAAAGACCGACTTTCGGTAGGAGTTTCGAAAAACCTTTTTTATAAAATCTTTCTAAAATTCACTTTTTAGTACTTTTGTATTCTTTCAAAATTTGTCTAAACTTAGTATTAAATTACAACTTCCGATCTATCGATTTTACTGAAAACCTATTTAGATCTCAGGAGGAGTGTTTTACTCGTAAATATAAATTTTGGTATTAGTACCTATAGCCGTTATCGTGACGGCACACAGAGAGAAAGACACAGACACAGACATGTTTTCAAAAAACAGTTTTTCGGTTTCAGGGAACTTCAAAACATGGACGTTCGCAAAAATCTTGAGCTCGAAAATGTTCCTTATACTATGAAGTAAAAACAAGGTGTCGATATTTTTTGATGAGTAAAAGTGTTAATTCCAGTCCAAATTTTTAAATTTCCTTTATACAAAAATTACTTGAAGTTACACTGTAAAATTACACTATAAATAAATAAACCTACACGGAATGTATAATTTGCAAGATAAGACAGATTTCAGATAAAAGTAAAACTGTGACTTCCGGTTCAAAGTTAAAAAACAGTTTTTTATAAAAGTTATTCCAAATGAAGTCTAAATATTATCATACTGCAAATCTGTGTTAAATATATAATGTGTGATTGATCCTAAAATACTGGTTTTCAAGAGTTAAAGACATATATCCGGTAGAAAATTTAAAAATTTGATTTATAAAATTGTCAAAATCTAATCAGGTCTTAGGTGAAATGTTATATTTCTAAATATAAAGTTTTGTATTGGTACCTTTAACCGTTTGGCCTCTCACATTGTTAGAGAGAGGGTGAGGAAGAGAAGAGAGAGATAATTCTTTTTTCTAAATAGTGTTTATTTGACCATGAGCACACACAGGAAACACTTCAGATAAAGGTCTCAACAAAGTAATAATCCTACAGGTCCAGGTATTAGAAATAGAATAGGAATGTGTTGGGATTAACATTTTTGTATACTAATACTGACTATTTGAACATGCAAAAATCTCGAGGTGGAAGATTCTCAACATCACAATACTACCTTATACTATGTATGTAAGTAATTAAAGCGGTTCAAATAGTACGATGGATAAGTGTTTATAAAATATATGTTAATAACTAAACATTCCCTAAGATAAATTCAACTGACACAAAAAAGGAAAAACCTACCATTAAATAGTACTTCAGCTAAGAACTTTATAGACATACTATAGATAATCTGTAGGAAGCGAACATGCTTGAAAACTTTAGCAATGATTAAGAGCAGAAGAAATCGAGTGAAAGATTTGAATTTCAAAATTAGAGTGAAGATTTATTAATTATAAGATGAAAACATTGAAATGTGTTCATGCTAATGTAGTTTTAATTAATATGAGTGCATGTTAATGTCGTTGATAATGGTAAATCTAAAAACAGTTTTTTGGTTTCAGGGAACTTCAAAACATGGACGTTCGCAAAAATCTTGAGCTCGAAAATGTTCCTTATACTATGAAGTAAAAACAAGGTGTCGATATTTTTTGATGAGTAAAAGTGTTAATTCCAGTCCAAATTTTTAAATTTCCTTTATACAAAAATTACTTGAAGTTACACTGTAAAATTACACTATAAATAAATAAACCTACACGGAATGTATAATTTGCAAGATAAGACAGATTTCAGATAAAAGTAAAACTGACTTCCGGTTCAAAGTTAAAAAACAGTTTTTTATAAAAGTTATTCCAAATGAAGTCTAAATATTATCATACTGCAAATCTGTGTTAAATATATAATGTGTGATTGATCCTAAAATACTGGTTTTCAAGAGTTAAAGACATATATCCGGTAGAAAATTTAAAAACTTGTTTTATAAAATTGTCAAAATCTAATCAGGTCTTAGGTGAAATGTTATATTTCTAAATATAAAGTTTTGTATTGGTACCTTTAACCGTTTGGCCTCTCACATTGTTAGAGAGAGGGTGAGGAAGAGAAGAGAGAGATAATTCTTTTTTCTAAATAGTGTTTATTTGACCATGAGCACACACAAGAAACACTTCAGATAAAGGTCTCAACAAAGTAATAATCCTACAGGTCCAGGTATTAGAAATAGAATAGGAATGTGTTGGGATTAACATTTTTGTATACTAATACTGACTATTTGAACATGCAAAAATCTCGAGGTGGAAGATTCTCAACATCACAATACTACCTTATACTATGTATGTAAGTAATTAAAGCGGTTCAAATAGTACGATGGATAAGTGTTTATAAAATATATGTTAATAACTAAACATTCCCTAAGATAAATTCAACTGACACAAAAAAGAAAAAACCTACCATTAAATACTTCAGCTAAGAACTTTATAGACATACTATAGATAATCTGTAGGAAGCGAACATGCTTGAAAACTTTAGCAATGATTAAGAGCAGAAGAAATCCAGTGAAAGATTTGAATTTCAAAATTAGAGTGAAGATTTATTAATTATAAGATGAAAACATTGAAATGTGTTCATGCTAATGTAGTTTTAATTAATATGAGTGCATGTTAATGTCGTTGATAATGGTAAATCTAGAAAATTGAACAAAGCAAACGGT
Organism: Amphimallon solstitiale; assembly: GCA_963170755.1. Classification (NCBI taxonomy): domain Eukaryota; kingdom Metazoa; phylum Arthropoda; class Insecta; order Coleoptera; family Scarabaeidae; genus Amphimallon; species Amphimallon solstitiale. The sequence goes on along the minus strand of OY720676.1, from coordinate 95,844,504 downwards.
TTTATATTGTTTGTTTTGCATCAATACCCAGCAGTTTCGTCAAATGACATGTTTTTTCGTATAGAATATTGTAATTCGTATGGAATATTCTAAACCAAAAAAAAAAAAAAACACACCATGTAAAACTATATATTTTTTATCCAAATTTTGTACGAATATGTCCTATGTTAACAGTAATAATTAATTTAATTATATTGAAAAATTCTTACCTATTATTGAGAAAATAAAATAATAAGCTAGCGCCCAACGTTAACAAATAGATTTCTGGTATTCCCTATATTCCTATTCCGAGCAACTTGTGGAGTATCATGTAGTTATGCAAGTTAATTTGAGGATTTGAAAGCATACCAGTTCCCCCATCTACTCAAGTTTCAAGTTTTTCTATGGGTTATAGGTCTGCGCAAGGTAATTGAGAATATAGATGATCTCTTTTGGGGGGAATCTGAATGTCAGGATTGCAACAACAAGATGGGTATTATCTTTCTGCAATGCAACATTATTTACCTCTTGGATATATTGCAAGACGAACGGTTCCAGAAATTTGTAAATTGAGCATTTAAATGGCTATGAAGGAATACTAAAGCACTTTCACTTTCATCTATGCCGTAGTAGGTGCAGCCTCATGTTCTACGTAAAAATTCAAGAACTGTCTTTCACCTCTTCAAGTGTTGCACTAGTCTACGACCATCATGGGCCCACAAACATGGGCGAAGTTCGTCTGAAGAAACTATATTTTTACATTCTTCATCCCAATCTGCTCGCACATTATACTGTCCTAATCTTAGGACGCGGTGCTTTTAGTGAGTGGCAGTATGAATCTCATACGATAGGTATCAACCTAAATAAACGAATACGGCTATATGTGGAAATCATTGTCATTCTATGTCCTGTCTCTGCCAAAAGAACATTACCCACAAACCTTGATATATAAGGGCAATAACTAAGGGTAAGCATTCTTAGTCCCCATTACCCCGTTTGAAGGTTCTCCTAGGTTAAATCTTCTTCAGGGACTCTTCTACCATATTACCTACCTTCTGGAGATCACTCTCTTTAACAAGGAATAATTGTAGCAGCATTTTTATGAATCCACCTAACTACTTTCCAAATTCACTGAGCTATAGAAAATCCAAACTTATCCAGAATAAAAACAAATTTTTCGGTCGGTAAAAAGAATAGATTTATTGTTTTCTAGTCAGCTTTCTTTATCATTTCTTAACGACAGAGGTCTGAAATTGTTAGGTATCGGTGTTTAAGTATCTCTTCAAATACCGAAGATTTTGTTAAAGAACAATTCTATACAATATCTAAGCAATAACTTACATGCTTCTTACCATTTATGAGATCATTACTAACACTGATACTACAACTTGGTTTATTCTGTTTTTAAGATCTCATCTTCCCATTCAAATAATAAAAAATAATTTTTGGTGATCAGAAGTTCGCTAATCACACGTAACAAAATAGTGGAAATGTGACCCACACTGCTTCAACTATTTTACCCTGCTCGACACGGTCAGATTTTCATCAATCAGTCTGAAAAGCCGATTTTACTTTCACGTTATTACTGATCGTGTAAAATGTAGTATTTGTACAATTGCCCTATATTGCTGAATATGGACAGAACATAATGAAACACGACGGTGTTTATGGCCTTAACATTCAGAGAGTTCTGGATAGCTGTTCATCAGTAATGGAAATTAGTAATAAATTCGATCTTTCGAACTTATGCCATTCCAATCATGTCTCCTATTATTTACAACTAATCGTCATAACGTTTCACTAATAGAGTGATATAGAGGAAGCACTGGAATTACAAATACTTATCTTTACTGACGAACTTGAATTTAGTTTATGAGCTCATGGTGGTCATAGATAGAAGAAACGTGTAATTTTCATTACAGTAATATACGAGCCTTACACAAGCAGTGAGGATGTACGAAACTATTTATCGTGAAAGAATAGATCTCTTCTAGTCGAATTCCAGAAGCATTGTAAATGGGATTCGTTACGTCAATAAAGAGCTCATATCATCAACAATTGGCATTTCCCGCTTTTCAGCAGCATAGTAGTCAGCCACATACCGGGTCGGTTGCTATGGAGCTTTTGAACAATGGTAATGTTGAGCGACTAACTTTTTCATCTCGTTCACTAGCTTATCTCAAATAGAACACACGTGAAGTAGGGATGCGCAAGGAAAATACGAGTTCTTTTTCATGACACTAAACTTACTCGCGTTTTATCGACTCTCGGGAAAACCGGTAGGCAACACGGTGTTGATCGAGAGCCGACAAAACACGAGTCTGTCTTGTCGCAATAAAAAGTTATCGTATTCCCATATCTTGCACATCACTATTGCGGAATATAGTTAGTATGGAGAGTCAATCGTTTACCACCTTCAAGGCCGTATCAATAGTGGATTTGCATATTTAAACCCTCTGCTCTCCCCAACTAATGAACTATATTAGCACTACTATGCCTTTGCTCAAAGTGTTTAATACACATTTCTATCGTTTTGCACATTCCCTACTTCGTATTTTAGAAGCCTGGGATAACTTACCGCAGGTCCATTGATTCCCTAATTTCAAGTATCCTAATATATTAGCTAAATGTGTAAGAAACAAACGAGAATAGATAGATTAAAGTGTTTACATAAATTGTTCGGTTGATTCTTGCTGAAAGTTTCAACAAAATATGTCCGCCGCTGTCATTTATTTATGATAGTATATATTGAATATTGCATAATAACACAATGACAATAAGAAAAAATAAAGTTGTCTTAACTATATTACGTACATTTTTACCTGGCACTTACAGTATAAATTTTAAATGTTCCAACTATTAAATTTTCATTACTACTTATATTTACAAGACCATGTTTAATGTAGAAATTTCCTGGAACATATTTGACATTCAATTTCTTTCTTTTCGTTATTCATTATGATAAATCTTAGATTTGGTATCCGTTTAAAACCTAGAGAAAATATTAGTTTTTATTATAAATTTGTCATTCCAATGACATGCCTTATCAATTTCGATCACAATAATTATGTCGTTGCGTATTTATTCGTAATTGATTGATATATTTGTTATTTTGAAACGAGTATATTTGTACAAGTACTTGTCACATTTTGCAATTTTGTTAAATCATTTAATTTACCATATATTTTTTCCTCTTTATTCCATGAATAAATAAAGTAATTTAATCGCAAAATTAGGTAAAAATCTTTGTAATGTGTCAGAATAAATACTGTAGTAATTGCTTGTAATACATGCATAACATAAAATAACATAAAACTTGCACTTATTTCATTTACGGTTAAATCTATAATAAGTTAGAGATACAGATACACTTATTTCATTACGCATCTAGAGAGAGTGATAACCATGTAGCCTTATTAATAAAATACTATATAATAGAGATTGTTTATATCCAAAATTATGGGGAGTAATAGCAGTTATTCGACCGCAATTATTGTCACACATTCCTTCTTAAATGAAAATTTATAGAATGTACTTATATCGATCTTCAATATTGTTACTTTAAATCAGAATTTGCAGGTAGATATATTTTTCTGAAAAACGTTGCCCAGTTTAATATACAGGGCGAGTCATCTCCACGGGGAATGCAGATTGTTACTTTATGAGAAAAGATATTTCGAAGCGGTCTTTTTTCCTATGAGAGCCCCTTATTAGGAGCACCTCTTAAAATTATTTTGTGTTATACAGGCAGTTCCATAACTTGGCAGCTGACCACATTTACAGTTTTTTAAATGGAATACTATATATATCATTACACTTTTGTATTTCCCGTATAATTTGTATACAAAAAGTGTTAAGACAGTATAGGCCTAAAATTTAACGTTTTCGACTTATTACCATTTTTTGAAAAATTCAATGTTTTTATAAAATTGTATTTCTCGAAAACGACGTATTAGATGGGGACAGTTTTTGGTAGCGTTGTTCATAATATAAGGTCCTAATACAAACATTTTTTTAATTTTTTTTGCAATTACTAATTAAATTTACAGAAAACTGGAGTAATTTTACTTGACACATTTTTGCCCAAAAGTGATTTCTATCAAATGGAAGAGCCTGTAATCGGTTCATTTTTGAATTGCTTAATAAATTTTGCATCAAAAACATATAAGACAATATTTTAAAATTGACAATTTCTGAGCTATTGTGGTTTTTTGATATAATTTTGCCAACTTTATGTTTTTTATTTCAATACAGTATAGTGAGTCAAGATATTCGCCACGAAATTGATAATTAAATAGATGACATTTAATAAATTGCTTCTCAGTTGACAAGCATGATTTTGTAAAGCATTTTTATAAAAATGAGCTTAGAGATATGATTGTTATATGTATTGGGGTAAAGACAAAAGAAATTGGATATATCTTATATACAATGCACTATATATACAAGCAACATATAATTCAAAAAATATGTAGAATAGGGTACAATAAACAAATTATAAAACCAAACAAGTTAATAACTTGATTTTAGTAGATGTATAAACAGGAAATGGTAATGGTGGATGAGAAATTAGTGGAACAGAAAGTATAAAATAACAATAAATTTGCTGAACATTAAAATAGGTAAAAATTAAAAGTGTTGAAATTCACTTTTAAATGTTTTTGAACATGCAATGATAAATCGACATTAATAAGACGTTGAGTACTTATATTTCTAAATATTTGTCGCATATGTTCCTTCATAACTTCTTTTCTGGTTTCAAGTATACTGTATATTTGCGCTTTTACAGATCCTTACAAAAAGAAACTAATTTTGTGATATCCGAAGACTCAGAAGGCTAGTCAATAAGACCTCTATGGGCAAGCCCTTTCCCTGCCTGTAGCACAGAATGTGGGGATTCGCCGTCTTGTTGCATCTACATCTCTTTGTAAATTAAGCGGAACATATTCCAATAATTTCACTAAATTGCTTGATAGAAATTACTCACAAGCCTTTTTTAAATACTACCTTCAAAGAAATGAGAGCCTATCATCCAATCACCAAGAATATCTCCCCATACACTGATGCTTCACCTATGCTAATGATATTATTATTATTGAAGTAACGGTTTTCATTTGAATAAAAATGAAAATTTCTTTTGCTAACTCTACCGTTACTATGCAAAGCAGCTTCATCTGCAAATAACACATTACGAATTGCCTGGGAATTCATTTTAGTTATTGCCAATTGGCAGAACACTCTTCTAGCTTTAAAATGATGCGTCCGTAACTCAATATTTAAATGATATTTATTTTATTTTAAGGTCCTTGCAACGATGGTTTGGGTAATATGCAGGAAACGACTTATTTCATGGATACTGAATGGATTTTCTGTTGTTGCCAGAAGAATTCTTAATTGATTTTCACCATTTACCACATATTAAGGTTTCTTTGGTTTTGAATTAGCAGTACTACCAGAATTATTAAAAAAAAATTATTTCGTAGTGACAGACCGACTCGAGGTGGTGGTTTTCTTATTTATATTAGAGATTATTTGTCATGTAATTTAAAGAATTCCAGCTCTATTATCGAACCATTGTTTACAAATCACAAAAGATATTGCTTTGGAATGTATTTATAATCCTCCAGGCTCTAAGACATTTAATTTTTTGGAAGAACTAGACCTTCAGCTCACTGAATGTCATCTCTGTTGGGGTGTTATTTTCTGTCTTGGTGATATTAACATTGACATGCTCAATATCATAAATAATTTTAGTACAACTATCCAAGATATCTTTTACGCCTTTGATATGCAACAAATTATACAAGACTCCACACGTCTAACTGCTACTTCAGTCGAAATATTGCAATATGGCGTTTTATTTTCGGAATTATCGGATCATGATGTAGTGTTTGCAAAACTTCCCAATTGGTGTCCTACCAAGAGTCACAATCTGTTGTACATATATCGTGATTTTTCTTCTTTTGACTACAATACTTTTCTTTTGATCTACGCAGCATATACCCTTTCATCATACGTTCATTATGGATGTGAATAATAAAATTAATTATTTTAATAATCAAGTTATTGAATTATTTATCAAGCATGTACCATTTAAGACTACTCGGATTACAAGACCTAGACAGCCCTGGCTCACGGATAACATACGATTTCTACAGAAACTGAGAAATAAAAGCTAAGGCTAAATTTAGACGAACGGGGTTGATGGGGCATTGGAATTGCTATAAGTCTCTAAGAAATTTTACTACTTAGGCTATAAAGAATGAAAGAAAGGGCTTTTTTTAATTATGTATTTTAGTACAAGATCAGTAAGCAGCTATGGTCAGAATTGCAGCATTTTCATATCACTAAACGTAAAACAAAACAAGTTCCGCCCTAACTACGAAATCCTACTGAAATAAACTTTTTTTTTTGTTAACAGCATCCCTCAAGGAACTGTAGACACGTATCCACTACAGCTGACACCTATAATAATCTAGACTTCTATCTGACAATGTCAGTTTTTTCTTTCACCCAGTCGAACAGTCAACAGTGTCAACATTTATTTCCAGCATTAGAAGTAAGGCTGTTGATGCTGATAATGTCAGTATTAACATGCTCAATTATACTACAACTACCATACTTTACTTATTTAATTAATAGCTGCCTTATTGAGGGTGCTTTTCTTGATTTCTAGAAAAAAGCTGTGATTCTACCCCTGCCAAAGGTAACGCGACCTACCTTATACACTGATTCGCGTCCTATTAGTATAACCGCAACCCTAAGTAAAGTACTCGAAAAAATTAAGCTTTTCCAAATTAGTGAATATCTTGGTCCATTCTGCCACTGTGTGCCCTATTTATAGACAATATTCTCACTGATAACCAACCCCATGACAAACCTTCTAAACTTTTTAAAATGGACGAAAGCGGTTTGCAGTTGAACAATAAACCAACTGAAGTGTTCGCCACAAAAGGCTCAAAAAATGTTTCTTCGTTGACATCAGGCGAGAGGGCGAAACCATTTCAGAGGGAATCTTTCTCCCACCTTACGCAATATTTAAAGGAAAAAATAGAATGGATGAATTTTTGGACGGAATGTCACCGGGCTCTCAAATTGCTGTCAGTTAAATCGACGTATGACAACGCTACCATTTTTAAGGATTGGTTGGAATCCCATTTTCTGCGACGAAAACTAGTTGGAAAATTGTTGTTAATTGCCGATGGCCATACTTTTCACACAAATTCTGTAGAAGTCTTACATGGTTTTGGTGCGAAATTTAGTAAACAATTCAAATATATACCATAGCACCTTTTATTATGAACAACGCTACCAAAAATATCATTTTCTAAAAACATTGAATTTTTCAGGAAAATGGTATAAGTCGAAAACATTAAATTTTAAGCCTATACTATCTTACCAGTTTCTGACTAAGAAGTAGACGGGGATTAACAAAGTGTATTAGTATACATAGTATTCTATTTGAAAAATTATAACTATAGTCAACTACCAAGTAATGGAACACTATATAATACAAAATAATTTTAAACGGTGCTCCTAATAAGTGACTACCATAGGAAAACATCCCTTCGAAATATCTTTTCTCATAAAATCACAATCTGCCTTCCCTGCGGAAATGGCTCACCCTGTATATATAAATCTACCGAAAGATGTAAGTAGATTATAATGATTATCATGCGCGCTTCGATAGCCGGCGACCCCTCCCCCTCCTACTATTACAAAAATTAAATATACGAAATTGAATATGTTTAGAGATAATTTACTAGGTACTTACGTTCATACCACTTTCATAACAGAAGCAGTATGTTGTATTCTTAAAGCGTCTAAATATAGATACAGATGCGTAATAATTTAGCAGAAATATTCATAAAATGACAATTCCAAATAATTAATGTTATATATTACATATTATTATACCTATAGTAGGTATCTATGTAAATGAAATCAATTGAAATGCACCTATATATACTGCAGTAAATTTACAATATTAGAGTTTAACAGCAGTAGAAGTATATTTTCTTAAGAACTATGAAGATAAATAGTATTTAGTGCTAAACCTAATCAATATTGGAGCAATGCTTGGCATAATTTCCAACTTATTTGTAAAGTTTGGTAATGATCAGTTTAGATATGAAGATGCTTATTAGATTAGTAAGTATCTATTCCTAACTGATCTTTAATTAAATTTAAAATACTTATAAATAATAGGATCGCCACTAAATAGAAAATCCAAATCAAATCACATGAATGTGTTAAGTTATCTAATGCATTGCAATAGCATCTACTAATAACTATACATGTAAGTATGTATGTATATATACAAGGAATATTATGTAATGTACCTAATAATATTATCATATGAGTTGTAGGTATTTTAGTCTGGTATTAAACTCAATTTTTATCAATTCGTAATCAGATTTCTTCTGTTTTTCAATTACCTATTGAACTTTGACATTTAGTAATTACCTGAAAATTTTATACTATGTGTGTTAAGAAAGACGTCTCATTTCATTAAAAATTCTATTCAATATGTAAATATAATCCTACAGCAATTTAGCAAGTGAATAATGAAATTTACTATTACTTATTACTTTATTAGATAACTCATTAATAATACATGTATTTAAAATTCTTGATTTGTTTGAAAATATATATATCTTTTATTTGTATTTATGCAAAAAATAACAAAATAGTTACCTAAAAACAGTCATACCTGAACTTGGTCTATCCGAATATCTTGTGCAATATACCCACGCTGGCCACAAGGTTGGTACCTTACTGTCTTGAGGTTTCGAGTCCGTTTCAAGATTTGTTAATGGTTTGGGTTCTGGTGTTTTCGGTCTAGGTGCATCTTGTGTTTTGCCAATTTGCGAAACAGCTTGACATAAGCTTCCTAAAGGAGCATCTCCAAATTTATTTTCGACATTTTCGTAAGGTTTAAAGTTTATTTTTGGCGAGGATTTTGTCTTCAGTACAGCGTTTTTTCCAAAGTTCGGTTGCAAGATATTTCTGATCGAATACTTTAATGTTTGAATAGAAGGCTCCTCTTCTTGATTCTTCGGAGGTGGAGAATTTGAAGATTCAGAAGGATTGCAGGAAACCATGGAGTCAGTACTTGGTGATCGAGGATAGGAATTGGGAGAATATCTGCTCACCAAAGCCGCAGAAGATTTAATTAAGAAGTCCTTTTGGCCGTCCTTTTGTGGGATTAACGCACTGGGAAAATCAAATTTGATATTGTGTATATTAGACTTTTCTGATTGGGGTGATTTAGATTGTGGAGAATCTGGCTCACATTTAGGACTAGATAGGGCATACGAAGTTATACTGAAGAAAGATTGCTGAATTATTTTAGGTGAATTCACAGGTGATATGTACAACCTGCTATCTTGTTGATTTGAGATTGTAGTACACGTATATGGGGAAGTTCGTGTCGACTCTGGTGAATTCGGTGAATTGATATTAAAACATTCACTCGCCGGACTGGACGCTGTATTAGGACTTGATCTGTCTTCAAATGCCATTTTGAAAATTAACTTTATTCACTTCGTAATGTATTGTTCACTTAAAAACTGTAATTAAATATCGGCGACCCGAAACAAGTCACGTTTATTTTATCCTATGAGTACCTACTTATTAGTTCTTGGAATGACACGCACCAAGATATGTATGTATTTACAAACAGTCACTCTCCTAAACAAGTGCTTACTTGTATAAGTACGCTGTCAAACTGAGTGAGTTTTCAAAATAGTCATCTTTATTACTTGAGGTCCGGAATTTTGCCCCGCCCACGGATCTTCTGTCTCTCTTTTCGTAAACGATATCGACTGCGTGTCTACCCATCTCGCTTGCCCAGTTTGCTTCGTATTCTTTGTGTGTGGCCCAACGTGTTAGATTGCAGTTGTCGGGTATTAAGTTTTCTTTATGCAAATCGTTTATGATCTAAGGAAAAAGAATTAATCTTAATAAATACAAATTTGTCATATCAAAGTTAATGCGGCTGTCTGTTTTACAACGTTCTGTTTTTTAATGGTAGTTTGATTTTGATTGACTACAGTTTCGCTATTAGGTACAGGTAATGTTCGAAAGTATTGTGACGACCTATAGTCATCAGATGTATTTGTAATTTAACATTTATGAAAGATCAATTATTCCTTGAAATAAAATATACGCACATGGTAGTTAATAGTCAGTATGTAAGTACCAATAATGGGCACCATGCACAGAAATGTACATTTAGTTAAATAAATATCATATTTGTAAATAATAAAGTATATGTATATTTTATGTATATGCACAAATAGTACGATGAATACGAAGTATTTGTTATTTGTATTGCAACTACAATCAGACACCCGTGCATTATTAAAATTGGGTAAGGTGGATCTCGGAAAATAATTTTTATAAAAACCATTTATAATTATAATCAGTAGAGTAGAAGACATAAGTTTTAGATGTCACCAAAAATGTCACATAATATAAAATAATTTGTAAGTTGGTTGCGTTATAATAATAGGTCCATGTAACAGGCCTTGGATATCTATGGTGTGTAACTGTAAGCATGTTATGTGTTAAGTATTTTGGAAGACTATAGCGGATAGTAAAGAGACTCATTGAACCTAAATTGACCAAGTGCCAGAAATAGCACCAGAAGTATGCTAATGGCGAGCAAGAACGGAATTGAACTCAATGCCTTCGGTTTTGTAGTTAAGCATAATTTTCTCTCTGTTACTGTGGCGCACAGTAATGCAGAGATAGCAAAAAGTTGATTACGAAAAGATGTGAATTTCAGTATGTATTTGTAGCAAATAATTATTAATCAAGCTTTCCAAAAAGGTAGTATTTTATATGAATATAATTACAATACACTTTTATGGAGAATATTACATTTTATTAATATACCCCCTGCCCAACCCTACAAATTTCAGCTTCTTCTTTTTGTTACTCAATTTAGGCCTTTGCATGCGAATATAAAGTTTCTGCAATCCGTTTTAAATCATGCAAAGAGGAAGTTTGCCAAACATTCACAAGCACACAAAATGACTAATGGAAGTATTTTTTCGCGAGTGTTTATAGGTACTTCTTTTGTAAAGTCTTTTTTTTTATAATAAAGGGTTGTATTTCATGGATCGTTTGATGTATTTATATGTAAGCATTCCTTTGCTTTTGGAATAATATTGAGATTTGTCATATGATAATGATATTGACCTAGTGACAGCTCAATTACTATTACTATTAAGACAGTTCATAGTATATGTTCAAAAGATTCTGAATACATTTCCTTGACAATATTTAGATAGATAATTGAATTATAAACAAGAAACCTTCCACATTTGCTGCTGTATGGTATACCATTGCAAAGATCATTTTTTAGCCGAAATAATAACATTAACCCTCGCCTTACAAGAATTAATCGCGCGCTTTACAATTTCGTGTGCTCGATATGGTATAGCCCGTACTTATCTCCCATCAAATAGGCGATATTTGCCTATCGTTAACTAATAACTGTAAGAAAGATTTTATAAGTTATTGCAAATATTAATAATAATAAACAACATGCTTTTAAAATACTGAGAAAGTGATAGATAGATCTGTGCACCATCTAATATTGAAGAATATTACAAATGGAAACTAGAAAAATTTTGCGATGTAATTAAAAGCTATGACATATATTTTTTATTGCATTTGGTTTAGTAGAAACTTTGGCATGATCGTACTATGTACTACAACAACATTCCTTTTTTGCTCTTTTAACTAGATACGAGTATACCTACGTACCTACAAAATCGATTATAAATTGAAACTCTCATAGTACATACCTATTTAGTACCTATATAAATGCTTTTTTTTTCTGTTGTAACTCATGTCTGCTATAAATCTAAGTAGCTAAATACAGACTTTTGTTTTTATTCAGCACATGAGTTCCTTTTACTACTGCGATAACAATAAAGACAATATCGCAGTAGTAGCGGAAAAACCTGAAGACGTCCTTTAGGATAGTGGGCGAAACGTCGGCAGCAGAAACAGAGTCAACGACGCGGTTTAAATCCATAAACCAAGAAGATATCAAACTATAACCGTGTAGAATGTAGCTAATAATATATAAAGCTGTAGCAGTTCTCTTGCCGATATTTTATTTAATGACCTATCTAGTGTTTCATTTGCAATAGAAGTAAATTCTTTTTGTATGTTATAGGTTAGTAGTACTTTTTTTGAACGCTTTTATATTGAAACTTTAATGCTTTTAAATCAGATTCTATATTTGTAACCTATTTTCTTATAGACCATTAAGTCGGAAATAATTACAATTACCTAATTAACAGGGAAGAGATATTCATTTATTCTTGAATAAATTTCAATAAAGACAATAATTTGTACCCTGAAGTTATTCAGTTGAATAGAAAATAATATAGGTACCTATATTTAAATCGCTAATGTTTACCTTTTTTGATACTACTCTTAATTTCCTTGGCAATCTGTAAACGTGAGTAACTGGCAGTTGTCTCATTATTCTATCTTTCTCTCTCAAAAATCAATTTAACAAAAGCAATTGTCTGTCTCCGTCCTTCCGACTCATAGCGTGCTATTACTCTACATCTCACTCAGTATCCTCGCATCTGCCAATGGCATAATGGGCGTGGCGAGATAAATTCAAATCTGGTTGGTCTGACTGAGAAGAGGGGACAGTGGATAGCCAGATTGAGACGTCGGCATGTTTGTTTTTGCTGATGCTTAGAGGAGGAGTCTGGCTATATGCACGAAATTGAATATCACATTGAAGTGCCATGTATTAATAAGGGGCTTACATAATGATTTTATTATCAATCTGAAACTAATTGACAGCATTTGGACTGCCACAGATGAATCATCCGTTTTGTAAATGTATCTGCAGAGCTAATTTTCGTTATCTTTTCTTTGTTTTTAAATATAGATCGCATAAAATTAATTTTAATATTAGTAACGTGTTATTCAAAAATATACTTTAGTATAACACTAACTACACTCCTAGAAGAAATTACTTTATCAACCATATAAGTAAAATAGGTATTCCAAAATCTTACAAATAAACATATATTCTTGAACATAACAAAATATTCATAACCTGTCTTGTGATTGTTGTTTAACTGGAACATGACAATGACAAAGGACCTAGTCTTATTTAGTTGTAGGACTGTGGCCTTTTTGAAAAAACAATTAGAAGATTAATCTACCTACGTATATTTGTACTTTTTTTCTGAATGAGGTAAAACTTTACTAATTGATAAGTCATTACTAAAACTATTTACGTACTTTATTTTCACCTATATTAGATTTAGAAAATAAATTCGGTTTATTAAAGGTATTTATATTTTACCTTTGTCAGTTACACTGTAAGTCTATATTAAATATTATGGAATATGTGAAGCAAATAATTTATTAACAAACAGATTATTTAAAATACACATCAGTCACAGTCTGAGTCATCATATTCTTAATTTTGAACGTGTGAACAACTTCCAAGGAGTCTCATTTTATCGATATTGATTCTTTTATCGTTATCTAAGATTTTTGTCAAATTAATTACATTGGAAAGTTTCAGTGGTTCCATTTTCAACTTTTCAGGATATAGTGTATTTGCATTGGATGGTACACAACTACTTTGGAATTTTGCTTAAATAATATAGGTAAATATTTGTGATAAGAAGAACAAGTTGCGAAAAGAAAAATTATATAAAACAATAACATATTCAATTTTACATTGTCTTGTTAAAAATATATATTATTTTGTAAGCCAAATTAATTATAATTTAATATTTATGATAAATTGCGGGCACGTGTATCAAAATCAGTTAGCTTTTTATGCCATATTATATGTACATATCTAGCATAGTTATTATGGTTTAATTTGGTGAAAATATAAATTTTATGCACGAAAGAGAAGTTGAGCTTGTTTCCGTCAAGATACGTTTGCGATAGGTACCATGAATAAAGTTAATTTACGAGAAATCAGGGTAAATGAAACTATAATCATGAACACGGAGTTTTCTGCAGAAAGCTGAGGTGGCATCTGAAAAGTGGAAGCTCAATTATGATAGTAGCTCGAGAACCGGAATTAGGAACCGAGCACAAGAAAAACTCTTTACCCATATCAAGTCCCTGAAAAATATCGGTTTTGCCACCGATGGCGGTGCAATGAGAAGCTTAAAAATTTGCAGAAGAACTAAACATCAACCACCAATTTCAAAAGTTAGGAAGGTAGGCATTCAAAAATCTAAAGCTATTTCTGTAGCTACAGCAAAGGGGTATGAGGTCGAACTTATGACTAATAATGAATTGTTTCATAAGCTCGGGCAAATCTATATTGTCTACAAGACTGGAATAGAGATGAATAACAAACCGGTTATATTAGTCCAAAGGCGCGAAAGATGTTTATTTGTTAACCAGCTCGAGAATGTATCCTTGGTTGTATGCTGTAATGCAGGGTGTAATTTTATATTTCCCTTTATGATATATATAAAAATATAAAAAGAGATAGCGTTGCGCTATATAGGTTCGAAAGTATTTATAAATCAGAAGTCGGCATATATAAATGCCGAGTAGTTCTTGAAATAGTTCAGGGAATGTCCTGTACCAAAGAAGAAGATTGTGAAAGCCCTAGTTATTTAAGATGGCCACACCTCACATTGCAATGCAACTAAGCTCTTAGATTTGGCAACAGAAAATGATGTGGTATTTCTATATCTACCAAGTCACACCACACATATAGGTACCTACTCCACGCGTGGAGTAAATTTGCAATTGTTGCAATTGCAACCTCAGGATTCGTTTAATCCCAAAGCAATCCAATATCATTTCATTTCAATATCGGGTGCGTCTTTAGCAAATACAACTTAACTTACTCACGAGATACCTAGTGAATATGAAAATTTTCTTATAGCATCAACCTTTGAGTAGAAAACTCACAAACCAGGAGAAAACAATAGTGTAAAACGCACAGTATTTTATAAAAAAGCAAAGCAAATGCTAGCCGATCAAAAAGGCCGTGAAAAATAAGTTGTACAAACAAAAATCAGGAAATTGCGTAAACAGTTTCAAACAACAAACGTTGTTAAGGAGACAACAGTTCTTCTACTTCCTCGAATGATGACAGTGTTTTAAGTTAGATAGATGAAATTTCTGATGAAAGTGATGACTTTTGCATTGAATGTCGTAAGTATTATTTATACAAACAAATCGAAAGTTGACTGAGTACAATGCACCCTATGTTAAATATAGTTGGCTTTATGAAATATGTACCAGCAATAAAAACATTTGCAAAAAGCGTGCCAAAGAGAATAATCCGAGGGGGAAACCGCTGACTCAAAAGCGTACACCATAATCTCACCATATGTAAATAATCCCACATAATCCAATATAATTCCACACAATTCCAAATAATTCCTAATAATTCCTAATAATTCCAAATAATTCCAAATAATTCCAAATAATCCCATATAATCCCAATAATCCCAAATAATCCCTAATTATTTCGTTATATGTTCCACACTCTGAGAATTTTGTGCGCGTTTTAAAGGTAAATTACGGTTGAATATACATAACACCAGCCTTACGAAAAAGATTTGCTTTATTTATACACTACTTAAGGAAAACATATAAACACAGCAAAAGTAAAATTCATAAACTTAAATATTCGTGAAAAATAAAAAAAATCGAATTAAATAATAATAATTAGTCTTTAACACAGAATTTAATCTCAGATTTAATATTATCATATTTCTTATAAATTTCGGGGTATGTGATTTCATCTAAATGAAAAGGTTCCATTTCGGTGGCAAATTTAACAGGGCCGTAAAAAATATATTTGAAATCAACCGTAGCAACGTCTTGTTTAATTTTTGGCGAGGTAAACATTTTATTTTGCTTCCTTCCACGTGTTAAAAAATTATTTTAAAAATTGTATCATTGATAATTTCAATAATTTGACCTACATACATACCACCGTTCATCATAAAAAACAGCGTAAAATTTATTACACTCAATTACACTTAATAATGACCACTGAGTGATGGGTCTGTGATGGGATTTATTTTTCCTGTCTCGATTCCTATACCATCAGAAGATTTCCATTTCGAGCATGAGGCCTCTGGTTCACCTGGTTCCTTTTCTTCAAAAGAATTATCACTAACAATCGAGCTAGCAATAGGACTTTCAATATTGTTAGGATTTTCTTGTTGTTTGATATCATTATTGAACGAATGAACAATGAGAGTATTGCTAATTATAGTTATAGCTTTGCAGGCTTTCCCAACATTTTTTGCCTTATCATCTTCAAAATTTTGTAACGAAGGTATCACTTGATGAGCAGGATTACCTTTTTCAGCATGTTCTGTCGAAGTATTCGCTTCAGAGCAAGAAATCTGATTAAAAAAACACTTAATATCTTTATTACCACTTTTTTTCTTTGGATTACAGATCAAAGATGGGCTTGACGTTGATTTTAGTGTGCCGGTGGTCTTAGATAAGGAACCAAGTGCAAAATAAGCACTTATATGTCCAGATATGTGGTTGTAAATATTTCCAAAAATCCATTTCTTAGAATGGCCTGGCTGTTGCGCATATTTTTGAATATAGCTCATTTCGTATTCCATATTTGGTTTCGAAAAATATTTCCAAGAATGTTTTTTTAAAAAAGTACCATTGGTCGTGGCTGATGCACTTATGTTTAATCCAGTTTCTTATAGTACGTGAAACATGAGAAGTTTCTTCTGGGAGATTTGTAGCGATCTCGTCGGCAACTACCGATTGTGAGCCTGATGCACCCACTAATGTAATACTTGCCTGTCGACCTGTCCCTAAAAGTAAAGCAAAACTTTATTCTGAAATCCGTTCTTAATACTCCTTCATTTTCAAGAACCACAAGTAGAGTAGCACTTCTATTATCCGAGTTAATGTGGATCGGATCGCGCTCCAATAATCAAAATAGGTATTCTCGTATATACATATATAAAATCATAAATGAATGTTAGAGAAAGGTTTGGTATCTTTTTCTAAATAATAATTATTCTACCTTTTTTTAAATTTGGCATTTTTACTAACCTCGTAACCAACCACGTAACTGACTTCTGAATGTGTAATACTCTCGATGCACTAGACGGAAATGGAGTAATAGCGAAGTGAATAGCACACTAATTGAAAAGAAAAATAACATACGACAATATTCACACCGATTTGTTAAAAACTTATATAAGAAAATTGTTCGGATAATCTAGCTTCTACTGCACATATGTATACTATACTACATATAGATTAACTGAGGTCTCGCCGATATCTTCGCTAACCTAGAGTTCCAGTGCACCAATTTGTTGCAAGGGATTTATCTTGCGTTTTAGATTGTTGTAGAACGTTTCTTTTGAAATGGCTGGAAGTTATGGTAATTAATCTTCTGTGACCTTGTATAAGTTTGAAATTTTCTGATTTTTTCGAAAATATTCCCAAATATGATTCATATTCCTCCTTGGGAATTAATGTTGGTACTGTCTCGGCCACAAATTTCTCCATCTCCAAGATGTCATCATCTGTGATTTGAGCAAGTAATTGTGCGTTAGTAAATCCATTGATCCTTAAAAGATTTTTTATGCAGACAGGCACGGAAATATTTAGCTTAGCACTCATCCCGTTTGTGAAACTTCCATCTAAAGAAAAGAACGGGCGCTTACAAATTACAATTACTCTCTTGGTAAACGACTTGGTAATAGATTTCAAGTGATCATACCTTGATTTCAGCTGTAAAAATTATCCTCAAGATTATCTGTGCAATAATGCAGTGGCAGCAAAAATAAACAGCATAACATCCTAGAATATCACATCACACCGCATTACACTGACTTGTATAAATAAAATGCCGAGTGGAAGGCGCATGCATTCAAATCTCGGTTTAAACTAGTGTACGATCAACAATTTACCGCAAAATATCGTATGATTAAGTAATGAGTCGTAAGGCGTCATTCGTGGAAGTGAAAAACTACCTAAGGCACTTTTTGTAAAAATCAATTTGATTTTTACTACTGTGATTGAACTATGTACATGACGTTCAATTTCAAGGGATGATTCGATTACTTAAAGTATTGTTGATTATACAGGACAATAGATACAAAAACATTCTTTCTGATGACCGTGGAATCCGTCATAATTCAATCAAGTAATCACGCATAATCCCATATAATTCCAAATAATTCCATGTAATCCGATATAATTCCAAATAATCCCATGTAATCCGATATAATCCTAAATAATTCTACATAATTCCAATAATCCCAAATAATTCCTGGAATTCCTAGGGGGTATACACTATAATCCCTCAGCGGTTTCCCCCTCGGAATAATCAAAATTAGTTAATTATCTGTAGTAGGGCGTTTTTACCACCACGCCAGTGCACGCTTAAAAACCTTTTTTTTAATACAATTTAATACTAAAAGTGTATTTATAATTAATTAATATATTTTTTTTAATTATACCTACGTTCTATAAAAGATTATTGTTGTCCTGTTCAGCTTATAGGTATAATAACTAATTATAAATATTATTTTCTTTTTCAAAATTACTTGCCCGGTTTACCTTACTTACAATTACTTAGTGTTCAAAATGTGAATGTATGTGTGTAAGAGTCTTTTTTTCTTCCTCTGTTAACTTAACGTAAGAGTAACAATTAAATTAAATATGTTAGAATTAAATGTGTTGTGCACTCACATATGAATTGACTGACTAATTTTATTAATATAACAACTCTCCAAATAAAAACTTGTCTATAATTTCGATTCAGTTCTACTGGAAGCTAGTACCTCCTTAAATCTTCACTTAATTGATTTTCTTCAATTTTTGAATCTGCACTGTTGCTTGTCGAATTTTTCTCGGATTGTATTAGAAATGTATTTTGTACTCGTGCTTTGGCATATTTGATATACAATTTTCTTCTAATTACTATACCTACGCCTAATTCAAAAGAAGGTACATACAAACCCTATATAAACCAACCAATAAGTTTACTTTTTATATATTGTTACATGCAAGATTAAAATATACTAAATAAAATATTATTTTAAATAGTAACCTATTCAGCTATTCAGTACATATATAAAAATCACTGGTCCGTAAACTGAGAAGGAAAGACACAAAAAAATTTTACATTCGTATATATATGTAGCGTTTGTACACATTAGGCGAGATTTGTTGATCCATCTATCCCACATATGGAGAATAGTAGGACCAACAATGTGGTGGAGAAATGGATCTACATTTCTAGGTTTTAGAAAATGCCAATTATCTACAATCAAATATATAAGCTAACGATACAATGTTATAAAATGGATATAATACTAATATTAATGAAAAAAGAGCAACATTCTATTTTAGTCAAGTGAACCATCTCTCCTCCGGCATCAAGGTGAGATGGCTCTATTGTTTAGAATTAAAGCGGATAGTAGACGTAGAAGGTTTTGGCCCACATGTTTGGCAAAAATTGTCAAACGCTGAGCATGATTCATGAAACCATTTTTTGCAATTAATACATTGTATCCAGTCATCTGATTTTCGAGTTTCTGCATAAAGTTCGCCACAACCAAGGCAACTAACAGCACTGTCTTCGTCGAAA
Organism: Amphimallon solstitiale; assembly: GCA_963170755.1. NCBI lineage: Eukaryota > Metazoa > Arthropoda > Insecta > Coleoptera > Scarabaeidae > Amphimallon > Amphimallon solstitiale. The sequence goes on along the minus strand of OY720676.1, from coordinate 95,824,898 downwards.
TTATCTGATGACTCGTCATGGAGGGACATATTTTCGGAATCGTCTTCATCAGATGATGACCTATGTCTACGATTCTTCTTTGACGATTTAACCTTAGATAAAGATCGTCTAACTTTTTTTGTTGTTTTAGTATTTGAATTTCCTCTTTTACTCTTCAGTGTTTCTGTTTTTTTTTGGCTTTTTGGCTTGACTTTGCTTTTTCCTTTTGTGCTTTAATGTGTTCGTTATCAGTTAAGACAGTGGCAAGTTGTTTACTTCTCTTTCTAACTGAAGATAGTGCATTGGAAATAATAGGGATGGGGGATATATTGCTCCAGCAAATTTCCAGGTGTTGTTTCGTGAGCACGAGTGTTTGAACCGTCAAGATCATTTTTTTCTAATTCCATCATTCCAAAGCTGTCTTCAGCTGTGATATGACTGCGACCAGCTTGTTCAGTAGTGCTCATAGGTGTTTGCTCATGGGGATTGCTCTGTAGTGCTGCACCTTCAGTTAAATAAGCGTAATTCGGAATAGCAGAAGGATTGAATGGCGCAATACCAGTAGCTGCAAAAGCTGAGGTTGCATTATCAACAGTTGCTGAGTCTTTTCCATGCTGCCGCCAGTAATTTTCCAAATTGAAGTCTTGTGATCTTTCGTCCAGGATTATTTTTTATGTACAGATTACAGGCGTTATAATAGTGTAACTTCAGGGATTTAAAGACACATCTGTCAAGGGGCTGCAAAAATTGAGTAGTGTGGCTTGGAAGGCAAAGTAATATTATGTCGTTTTCAGAGCAGTATTCTAACATTTCAATGTTGCTTCAGTGTGATGAGTGCCCATCAAGGATGAGTAACACACTTCCAGAAGGTTTCCGTGGAACAAACTGCTATCGAAGCCATTTGAAGAAAATGAAGTTGTTTACATAGGCCGATTTTTCTGACATGTAAACAAGCGATCCTGGAGGCATGCCGTCTTCAAACTCTTTTTTTTTATTTTTTCCTGTCATTACGCAGGTTGGCGGTATGAAAACACCTTCTGCATTTGCACAACATATCACACTTATGGTTTCCCCTTTCTCTCCAAACGTAATAGCTGCAATATTTTTTGTTCCTTTTTTAGCTATCACGTAACCTGGTCGATTATTAAGTTGCAAGCCTGTCTCGTCTATATTGAAAATATGACCAGGTTTATTTCGAAGATCATTTTCATCCAGAACAGCTTCCAGCACATGGATGTAATTCTGAACATCAGTTCTATTCATTCCTTGAGCACGATTAATCGACACCCCTTCTGATTTTCGAACAACAAGATCGGAATTTCGTCGTAAAAACGACTGTAGCCACGGAAAGCCTGCCGTTCTTCTGTAAAGGTATGTTTAATTTTAAGTTGTTCAGCTACTTCAAAGGCCATTGAACGGACACCGTCTCTTGTCGGCGCAAAACCATACTTTTGTAACTTACATATGTGGGCCACAATCTTTCGCTCTATTTCCACACCTAACACAGAACTTGGTCCAAGGGCTTTTTTTCTTGTGTCATTTCTATCTCTTCTTCGACGTAGTGTTGTAGATGGTACGTTAAAATTACGAGCGGCTTCATTCACTCCCATTCGATTTTCTTTTAGGTATGGCACGAATTGCTTTCTCTAAATTATTTTACGACCAAGTGGCTCTGTCGCAACTTCCTTTTCTTTTATATAGAGTAGGTATGCTTCCTGAAACCCAATAAATATTTCACAAACGAGAAACTAACTAAAAACAATATGCGCCATCTCTCCTTTACATAAGTTAAGCCATCTCACCTAACCGTATGAGGATAGATGGCTCATTAAACAATAACTGAACAGTTTGAAATTTGCAAAAAATTGTACGTTTGGAAGGTAATGTAAACTCCGCTTACCTGGTTAATACGAAAAGCGCCTTCCCAAATAGATAATTTGTTACTTTCTGATCGCAACAATCTATGTCACTAAAAACTTTGGAGGCAACCAAAACAAACAACAACACCGATCATTTGTTGACGCACTGCTATAAACGTTAGCTTTGTATACCGTAACAAGCAGTCACGTTTACACCGTTGGTAATGTAGAACAGTAGCAATACCTTTGCAGTTTCGCATATACACGATTGCGCCATCTCACCTCGTGGGCCATCTCTCCTCGACTTCCCCTATTTGAATAATTTAGAAATGATACGCATTACTTGATTTATGTTGAGCAGCCTAATATTGAATCTATATTCAGCGATTATTTCGGACTTAGTTTAAACTGCTGAGGCAATTCTCGTGTTCCTGGACAAAGCTAAATATAAACCACGAACTCTTTCTGTAACATACATATATCCAAGCCTATGAAGTAGCATCCGACTGGACCTCTCTTTCGCGAACTATGGCAGTGTAAAAGTTTACTGTGCAATCTTGATCAAAATGAGAGTACCGAACAATTTAGGCTCAAAACCAAGCACGTGGCTTCCCTATCACGTCAACGCTTCGGAGCGTCAGCCCAACGTTAGTACCGAGTATTTTGCAAGAACCTGGATGACGAACTTGGAACATTCACTCAATAAACAGATTTTGCTCCGTGAAGCTTTGCGTTGTTTCATCGTGTGCAAAACAGACTGAAAAGGAAAATGTTTCATAACGATGAGGATCTTCTTAATGCGAGAATTACTTTACTGATGTACACACTGGTCCAATTCCATGACAAAATAATTCATCTTACTAAACAACTACTATACACTGAGTTGTATAGTTGAAAAAGTCCTTCACTGTATCGAAACATCAATAATTAAACCCAACACTTTCTGATTTAAAATAATACATAACATTTAACGATGAATCTTAAACTAGCTTGTTAAACATTAAAAAATATAAAACCGATTAAAAAAGAATGTTAAACGTTATTTATTAAAAGTTAAACGATACATTTTAAGAGACAAACGTTAAACTTTATTAAAAAAGAATAATTTTGTATCGCGTTTCTTTATTTAACGGAGATCCTAAGTAAGATTTTTAAGACAAGTTCTTAATTATCGAATAGATTATATTTGTAATTTTTTCTATAGGGATTAGGGATAATGTGTTTCTGATATAAACATCACTAATTATAACTAGGGGAAATGTGGGTAAAACGGAATACTTGATAATACGGGATAGCGTTGTTTTTGTGTAAAATACGTATCGCTATCCAGCGCCTGCGTGTCTGAAAGAATTACAAAGTCACGTACACCAATGGCGCAGAAGGTGTGATTTGTGCGAGTGATAGTTAAAAAAGTGGGGAAGTTTTTCAGTTTTTCACACTTCTGTTATAAAAACAGCCTTTTAAAAACGTAAGGATTGTACTCACAAACCTTAGCAGACTGGAGTTTATAATTTTTTGCGTTTAATAGATATCTAAACAAACATTTTCATTATGATCACTTTGCGATTACATGTGAGGTTAGAATTTTTTCGTCGGTCAAATTGGCCGACATGCATGAGGTTAAAATGAGATAGTAGTATCCCGTTTTACCCTAATGAAGAAATCAGATCGTTTTACTTCGTTCCTTCCAAATTCAACTGTTCATTTCAGAAAAATGGCCGGAAAATATTCTCGAACGACCAACCGCCAGTCATGGACAGTGGAAGCTATGTCTAAAGCAATTGAGGCAGTTTCTACTGGTCAATGTGGTTACTTAAAAGCAGCGAAAATGTATTTGGTGCCCAAAAGCACTCTAGAGCGGTGAATTAAAGGACAAAATAAATGCAAAACCGGAACAGAAAAAGGTTCGGGAAGCAGGAATTTAACATTTCCTCTAGAATTTGAACTACAACTGGTGGATTATATTAAAAATATGGAGTGCATGCTCTTCGGGTTGACAACTAGGGCAGTTCGTCGCCTTGCTTATCAAGTAGCCGAAAGGAATAAGCTGAAGCATTACTATAGTACGAATAAAGAAATGGCTGGTTGGACATGGCTGCACTCCTTTTTAAGCCGAAACAAGCTCTCCATCAGGGTTCCAGAAGCTACTTGGGCATCTCGTGCAAGAAGCTACAATCAAGTAAATGTGAAAAACTTCTTTAATATATTGGAGCCTATTCAAGAGCAACGGAAATTTTCAGCATCACGAGTGTTTAACGTTGATGAGACGGGATTAACTACGGTTCCAGGACGTCTTTCAAAAGTAATTGCATTGCAGGGAAGGAAACAAGTTGGCACCCTACCATCAGCTGAATGTGGAACTTTAGTAACTGCGGTAATATGCATGAACGCTGCAGGGACATACGTTCCACACATGCTTAAATTCCCACGAGTGCGCATGAAGGCGGTATTTCTTAATGGGGCTCCTCCTAAAACAATAGCGGCTTGTCATCTAACAGGATGTATGCAAATGAACCTTTTCGAAAAGTGGTTCGATCACTTTTTATCATTTACTAGAACTACGAAAGAAAATCCAGTTTTATTGGTAATGGAGGGGCACAATACCCATACACAAAACATCGCAGTGATAGATAATGATAGATAACGCCAGGAGCCATGGAGTAACTCTGATATGTTTGCCTCCTCATTGCAGCCATCGGATGCTACCCCTCGATGTCTCATTTATGGCCCCATTATCAGCGTTTTATAGTCAACAAGTGGAAACATTTCTGATGAATAATCCTGGACAGGTTGCTAATTTATTCGGCAAAGCATACTTATAAGCGGCAACTCCATTGAATGCAATACACGGTCTTGAAAAAATTGGCCTTTATCCCTTGAATCGTCATGTATTCACAGAGGAGATGTTCGCTGCCGCTACTCCTACTGATATGCCAGAAATTGAAGGTGAAGGCAGACATACCCCTTTAAACGCACCAATTCACCAAACTCCACCACCTCATTTACCTGTGAAAAATAAAGAGGAGTCAATTCAGCAATTTCTTTCACCCTCTTCTTTAAATGCGAAAACGGAAAAAGAAATATGGAATGTAAAAAGAAAAAGGAAAGCAAGGGGTGTCAACAGAAGAATAAAAGAAAAGCACCCGTTAGCAAGAAGCTAGAAGCCAAGCGTAAAATATTATGTCCGATTGAAAACGAGGATAGTAGCAGCTCTGACGAAGACGACCTTGCATGTTTTTACTGTGAAAGTCTTTATTCAAGAAGTAAAAGCGGAGAGGAATTGATTTGCTGTTCATTATGCCAGAAGTGGTTACGCGATGCCTGTGCTGGGGTCAAGAGCGATGAAGAAGACTTCACATGCGACAAATGTAGATATCTTTGAGTTTGCAATTAAAAAACGTTTGAAAATTTGTTATTCCTATATTACACATACATATACCGGTTGTAGAATGGATTTTCGTACATAGGGATTTTACATGCAAAACTAATAATTTGCGAATATTCCCTCCCCTAATTTTTTTATAGGAAAATGTTAAACACAAAAGTTGTAGACAAAAAAAATGTATCTAAATTCTTTGATATTTATTTTCTAACACCTTCTGGTCCTGCTAGACTTGAAGAAAAAGTATTAGGAATGAACCGATTAGTACTAGCCATAAATCCTGTCAGCAATAAATGTCACGTTTTGACAATCAAAATAAGTTTGCTGATTCTTAAAATGAATTGCTATAGCCAAGAAGAGAAAGTCAACTTTATTAAATGGTACTACTCTGGATTGTCTTTTAGGGACATACAAGCAACTTTTGCTGGATTCTACCCGAAGCGACCAATTCTAAATTTGAACACCCTGAATAGAATTGTCAGGCACTTTGAGACCAACGACACTGTTAATAAGAAATGTAAGTGCCAGAATGTAACAGCTGGTGCAAGTAGAGAGAAGGTAGATGCCGTTCTGTTGAGCGTTGTAGAGAACAAAAATGTCTCCTTAAGAAAAATAGGTAATAATTTGGGGATTCATTTTACTACTGCTCAGAAAATTTTAAAGAGTCAAGATCCGCGGTTTCGGTCTTATAAATACGAAAAGCACCGAAAAATATTCGAGGAGGATAAAGAAAAAAGAATGCAGTTTTGTGAAATAATGATGGAGATGGCCAATGATGACCGAAACTTTTTATCTAGGATTTTATTCAGCGATGAGTGTCGATTTCAGTTAACTGGTGAACCAAATCAACAAAATTATCGCTACTGGAGCACACAAAATGAACATTTAATGTTGCAGACTCATACGCAATACCGGGGTAGTGTCAATGTTTGGGCTGGCATATTAGGTCCTCACATAATTGGACCGTTCTTTATTGCAGACCGCTTAACTGGTGCTGCGTATTTACATTTTTTGCAAGAAGAAGTCGGGCCAGCTATCGACGAATTGGGAATTAATTACGAATTTTGGTACCAACATGATGGATGTCCGGCGCATTACCAGCGCGATGTACTTAAATCATGTATTCCCAAATCGCTGGATAGGTCGAGGTGGAGAAATTAATTGGCCTCCAAGATCTCCGGATCTTTCGCCAAATGATTTTTTTCTGTGGGGCACATTGCATGATCGGCTATACAATGGAAGGACGTATCAAAATGTCGACGCTTTAAGAGCTGCAATACTTGCAGAATGTCGTCAAATATCACACTATCAACTGGCCGCAACTAGAAGAAATTTTTACGACAGATTGGGGTGCTGCTTAGCTGTCAACGGAGATTTGTTTGAGCATTTAATTTAGTTATTACTACAACTACCTTTATTACCACGTTCAATAAAATTTTAAAATCTCTTCAGCACGTTTTTTATTATCTGCAAACGACTTAAAACCTATGCTTAAAACAGATTTAAACGCCTCTACTAAAATTGTCACATTGTTGTGTTAAATGAATGAATTTTGTTACTTTTGTTGTCACATGTCACGGCTGTTGCTATTTTGTATCATTTCTTCAATTCTTTTTCCTTTAATGACCCGGAGGGTGATAGTAAGCAAAGAAGAAAAAAAATGGGACCTATTTTTAAAGCTCTATAATTTTTGTGTTTAACATTTTCCTATAAAAAAATTAGGGGAGGGAATATTCGCAAATTATTAGTTTTGCATGTAAAATCCCTATGTACGAAAATCCATTCTACACCCGGTATGCCTTATCCCATTTTAGAATAATACACTATCTCATTTTACCAACATATACGGGTAAAATTAACAGATACCTTAAAAAATATTTATATAATGCAAAATGTATATTAAACTTTAATTTTTTATGTTCCTCTCAACAAAGAAATGTATGGGCAGGGCAAATCATAAAAAAATTGTTTATGCTGTCGAGGATGTGGATACTTCTATAAAAATTTTCAAACGTTAAGTATCCCATTTTACCCACATTTCCCCTACTAAGAATCACAACAATTCACTACAAAACAAATTCAAGATATGTTTATTAGATTAATTTAACTGATTTGAATCAGCCATTTGTCGCTGTGTGGAATCGTATGTCATTATTATTTATATAAATATTCATGTATTCGTTATCATGTCATTATCGAAGGACGAGTGCATTCAAGATTCAATTTGTATCCGCAATAATATTCAACTATCTGATCAAAATAAATTGTTCCTGTCGTGACACTACAATTCAAAATTTATTTGTCTCGTCACTGCGTTCATTTATTGACACTCCAATTTAAACATTAACCAGTTACAATTGTATTTCATTATGTAATACAACAAAGGTTATTAAACTGCAGGATGTCGTATTTTAATTAAGTCATGTAAGTCAAATAAACGTTTGCCTCCAAATCAATGGAAAAAACATTTACTTGTAATAATTAAGTGATTATATATTTTGTGAAGTCAACGTGTACGTACGAACATCCATTTCATATTTCGAAAATGTTATATTATTATTAAAACTTTTGCACATTTTAATAGAATAAACGCTAAATAATTAAAGAAGAAACCAAAACAAAGTACACATAATATTTTATAAATACTCTTTCTGTATTTTATTCTTTAATATGCCGTCTATATTATGTTACTATATAACTGTCGATTTAGTTGAACTATCATCACAAATAAATACAAGGTTTGATCAAAAAGAGAGACAAATTTTTCTAAAAGTCCTTATTTATTCATCTATATTAATTGTGTACTCTTCGAAGTAATTGTCCTCAGATATCCACTTGTGCCAGCGTATTTCTATTCTCCGAAGCATTATTATAGGTTTATTTTTCGGGATTGTATTCAATTCCTTCAATGAGTCTCATCTCTTCGATGCTCGTAAAACTTCTTCCTTTAAGTTAAATATAAGTTAATTTTTAGGTATCGTCTTCAATTCCTTCATTCTTTCCTGGCTGTCTTCAGAGTTAGGATTGAATGAAGTTACGGAAGATCATGTCCAGCGAATATGGGGCGAAATAAAATTCACGAATGAGGAGTGAGATATTAACAGGTGCATTATCGTGGTGCAATTTCCACGAGTTGTTTTGATAATATGCTGGGTGATTTCGTTCAATTACTTCAAGCAGACGACCCATATGTTATTCGCTATTGACCATACGACCATATGGCAGGTACTAATGGTACACTAGGTGATTGAAATCGAAAAAATCATTAAATAAAGCTAATCGATTTTTTTCTGGCTTGTTTGTTAACTCATAATTGGTAAATGTTATGAGACTATAATTTTTTATTATGAGACGTGATTGTAAAGAGTCAATAATTAATAGCCACATAAGAGGCTATTAATTATTATTGACTCATTCGTTTATAATTTTCCTACTTTAATATATTATTGAAGTATAAAATATTTCTATTTAAGAACAAACGCTGCAATCCATACGCAAGATGGGAAGACCGTATTAGGTTTTTTGGGGTAAAGTATTTTTATATGAAGGAGGTATTTTGAGAAATTATTTTTGAAATATAACAGGGTATTTAATTTAGTATCTATTTTTGATCAGTTTGATATTTCATATCTATAATTAATAGAATTTTGATGTCTTTGTATTTCTATATCATTATAATATGTTTCTGGATTTTGTGTTATATTCTTTATGTAAAACAGATGTGTGTTATAGGTTTGTGTGTTTTTTAAGTGCTGTGCTATTTTTTGCGTATTTCTGTGCCTATAATATATTCTCTCTGTTAAATGTTGTGCAGTTTGTCATACATACATACCATGACAATCGTTACAAGGATTTTTTTTTAACAAAGTGTGTTTGTTTCTTACAGGGGATGCTGTCTTTAATTTTGTGTATACATGTTTAAGAGTATTGTGATTTTTGTATGCTATTGTTAAGTTATATGGGGCAAGTAATTTATTTATTTTTTGAGAGAGATAATTGATGAATGTTTAAAATATATTTTTTGTTGTTGGAATTTGTTGTGGTGTTGTACATTTTATGGATTTCTAGTGTGGCTGTTTTATTTCTAAAATAGGAAGGGTAAATGTTGTTTATGAAATAGGTTTTTGCGTTGTTGATTATTTCTTTCCTGTGAGTTACAGCTATTAATCTAATTACTCTAATAATAATAATAAGGTTAGCTGGGATACATTTAATGCAAGTCATAGTAACTCATATTTAAATTTATAAATCATAATAGCCTTTGTTCAGACATAACACTCTATAACTTCTGAAATATCGCCCACGGATGCACAAAAACAGGTATTTCAAGTAGTAAACTTTCAGTAATTTTCATTGACATGTAGATATACAAGAAGAGCAATTTCTTCTTTTAAGGATTTTACCTTTTGGGAATGGTCTGTAATTTTAACGTAAATGCGTTTTAATGCCGAAATAAACATCAAATTCAAATAAGGTACTGAAATAATATCTCTTCTAACAAGCAGGGTTTGCAGTAACAATTCACTTTTATTTCAGAAACAGTGTCTGTACAATAATTCCAATATTATTTGTAGAATATTAATTTATTGTGACTTTTCAACTAAACTAGTTGAAAGAATTAATGAAAGTAACAGAATTATGTAGTTATGTAGATGTAAATTGTAGAGTATGTTAACATATTCCAAAAATGTTAATGGAAGATACACACATTTTTTACCTTACTTGATATATTTAGAAGAACCTAGATATCTAAGTGAAACAACCAAAAATAACGGCAAATATCTGAATTACTTTTAACACAATCTATTTTAAAAAGTTTTAGAACATTTTAAATAAATCTAATCTGAATTTCATAGCACGAATAAGACTATCTTATTACATTGTTTATGTAAGTATACTTGGGAATGCAGCCGGGAATCACAAGGGCTGACAAATGTAAGTTTTTTATACACTGGGGTTGACTTGGTATAACGGGCCTGGTTACGTCGATTGAAATTTATTAATCTATTACGAATTTACTCATTTTATTATTTTAACTGTCAAAATTACTACAATATACCGGTAAGTTTTCGGGTGAAGCAACGACAGAGGAGTGTCCAAGTCCCCACTATCACTCGCTACAGTTATCGTATTCCCCGACGCGAACGGCTGTAGTATACTACTACCACCGCTCTGGTTAACGGAGGGGAGTACATATACGTAGTCGTTCAGTTGTGGGGACTGATACATGCGCTATACAATCGTTGCGTTACCAGAAAACCTACCGGTATATGAGTATATGTACTCATGATTACCTACAAAAATTGTAGGTAACATGAGCGCCCCAATTTAAAATAACAAGCTTTTTTTTAAAAGGTTGTCATGTATAAGCAAGTAATAGGGTTGTCATGTATTTTTTAAAGTTTTTGATTAAACTCACATCATTTTGTATTAGCCGATTCCCAACTCTTTCTGAGATCCAACTTTTAAAAAATTGCTATAAAATAACATATGAACATGATGAAAGACAAATTATAGGCTTATAATTTGTTCTTTGATACTACAAACCCTGCTTTTTTATGTATATGTAATGCGAAAATTATTTACTGCAGTCTACTTTAAGTTCAACTATAGAAATTGTAAGCAGAGGTATATTATTCAAGAACTACACATGTGCCTAATTATAATTATATAACCTGCCAGAAAAAAGTAGAACATCTCTACCTTAAAGAGACACAGCCTCTTCCACTCACAATATGTAACAGATGTCCATGTTATACGTAGATAAAGTATTATACCAACAGTCAACAAAATATTATTTGAAAGAATAACATATAATACAACACAACTTAGGTCGCCGGCAAAGATTTATTGCTTTATATGTATAATAAAATTCCTATTTATTAATTGAGTATTGAACTCAACAGATATTTTAGATTGCTCCATTATTACGAAGAAACAGGTCCGGGTCTGTTTAATAACCTTTGTAGAAGAGCTGAATTATCAAAATTACTAGATTTGATTTCTTTCTCTTTTAATTTTATATAATCAATTTTAGGGTTAGTATAAGATTTATTCACATATTTACTTTATTAAATCCCATTACAACAATAGCTTTCATGTTAATGCTTACGTATTTAAAAAATGTTGCTTTTGGAAAGAACCAATGCAGAAACTTCAAACAAATCAGAAATTATATTATATTATATCGACGATTAAAATGCGTCAAATTCGCTAGCTGAATAAAAAAAATCTAATTTTAATAAAGATTACTTATTTGTAAAAAGAAAATATTAGAAGTAACTCTCTTCGATTAATTATTAATTATTTTTTAATTATGCTATGTGTAATTAAGTCAAGGCAACGCATATTTTTAAATCGTAATCGGGTTTATTCAGATATAATATCCTAGAACTTTTGCAATATCGCCCACAAGCACTAGAAAGTATATATTTTTATTTAGTAAATTTTATATTCTTTTCAATGACTTATAGATATACAGGCTGTCCATTTAAAATCGCCATATCTCAGAAACAGTTGCAATTGATTTATATGGAAACATGCACCATAAAAGAAAATGCTTGAACAGTAAATACGTGCTTGATCAGCGCCTAATTTTCATTTCAGGAATAAACATCGGTCCGATAATTGTTTTCGACATTACGTTTATTAATTTTCATTTGATTATTGGTAATTAAATATTTAATAGCTTTGTCATAATTAGTTCATATATAATTAATTAAAAATCATAATTGTGGTAGTATCTAAAGGAAATTACTGAAAATAACGATAAAATATGAACAAAGTAAATATTGACGAAAGCTCTACCAGAAACGATAAGCCATACTTATACAGAGCCGGTTTTAGGGGTACTACTATAAATTAGTAGATTAGTTGCAGTGTATTATCGAAAAAGAAAAGTAGAAACATGATTTTTTTAATTGATTATTTATTCATAATCAGGGTAAAATAACTAATATTTGTTTTATAGCATTGTCAATGTATTTAATAAATTATAAAATGAACGTTTTAATATATACAGGCTGAGTCATTAGTAGCCGCTTCTTCGACTGCTCTTTTGTGTTTTAAATAAAAGAAAAAACAATTAGTGGATGATCCATGGTTGCTTGCAGCGCACATTGTAAAAATACTTTAAGCTCTGACGCACTTCCGGTTTTACCGGAAATGCACGGAACTTAATTTTTTTAAATGACATCCTATATATTTTTGGATTTTCTTGTACTGCTTTAAATTGTCTGTTCAACTGTTTTTTCTTTTTCAAAATTGAGCCAATACACCAAAACACGTGTTCAGAAAAAAATAATTTTCACATTGTTTTTAAAAGTACAAACATTAACTTTGGTGGTGCTTGTAGCCAAGAAAATTCTGCATCATAACTTGCACTCGACAATACCTCAAAATACTTTGTTTTTTCAAAGCCTACTTCCTGAAATTTTCACATACCAAAAACATATTTTTTTTTAATGAAACATCCAGTATTTTATTGAGGCATTTTGTTCCTTTTTTATTCTCTTTCATTTTTGTTGACAATGTCCTATACCTATCTTTTGTAATTTTTGAGATAATCACTATAGGAGCAATTAGCGCTCAATTAAAGAACTGCGGGCGCTGTTCTATGCACCCAAATATTCGTCCAGTTATAACATCCGTCCCTTGTTAGAGGGTTGGATGGTTAAATGAAACACATAATATGGATGTTGTGATGTGTTTTATTCGTTGTGGACAACCATTACTATATTATTTACTATACCATCTCAATACTATCTTATTACTATACTCTATCAATACTATTTCAGTACTCATTCAATACTATTTCAATACTAACTGTATACTGCATCATGCTGATACATACTAACTACTTACTTATTACTATACTAACTGTATTATATTAACCTAATTCAGAGAAGGATTGTTTATGTAAAACAAGTAGTTTGTATATGTACAGAGACCTTGCGTGGTCACCTTCCATTAATTTTGTAATCTTACTTGTTCTACATACGTTACATCTCCTTCCTGACGAAAAAAATTTTTTCTAATAAATAAAAAAATTTTTCTTTATAGTTTATGTATAACTTTTACAACTTAAATATTCTAATTACACTAAGACAATTATTCTTATATAATATAAATAATACAGTTTACTTAAAATATAAAATTTACAAAATTTATTTTTTTTTTATTATATTATTTATATTATAAAATATTATTTCTTGTAGGAATCACTGTATACCGGGTGGTGCAATAGTGTGTCGGCGGAGCTTAGTGTGAAAACTAATAACGCTGCAGCAATGAGACTTTACGTACGTATGTAGTATGCGACTGTGCATTCTCTAATTTTATTTACAAATATACAGGGTGTTCCAAATTTTCGCAACCACATTCAACTTTTTTATTTTAAATACATTGCTATACTTTCTAGATATTATAATGATAGCCATTCAAATTATCTTTGCAATGATATATGGATATGTGCACTTCAGACTGTTCGTTTTGATTTTATTGATAATATTGTTAAAATCTTGACAGTTGCAGCATCTAACATTTTAAGCTGTAGTCTGTAAATGGGTAGAAGGCCTCACGTAACTCTTGTGTTACTCATTTATGGACTAACACGTTATTTGTTTTGAGGTTGAACAAAGTGAATAAATATACAGGGTGTTAAATATGTCGTGTCTAAGTTATCGATCTTTATTGGTTATTTTCTCGTTTTTTTTAAATCTAACCTATAATATTTTTATAAGTCAGCATATTCTTTGTAAAATCGCCTTTAAAATGGTACCAATAACATAGTACTTATTTCTAGTATTTTCAAAGTTATAACCCTTTAATGGGATATACTCATGTTTATAATATGCAATATGTGGGGCATCTAATAGTTGGTTGGCCTTGGTTTAAAAAAAAAATGGCTGTACAACCAAACGTCAAATCTCTACTTCAAAAGTCCATAAAAAGTCGTTTTCTGTATTTTCTCTTTTCTGTAATTGCGTTTTGTTGTTATAAATTAAGTTCGGCTAGTGAATTATTAATTTCCGTTTGTTTGTTAGTAGTTGTTACGTGTTGTATTTTCCTTGTTATCAGTTATATCGCTTTATTGACATTATTTCTCATTTAGATACCATAATAGTTTATTGTTGTTTTTGCTTTAAAATGAATTTTTCGAAAGAGGAGCTCATAGACATGGTATTTGCTCTTGGCGCTAGCAACAGAAATCCATTTTTAGCATCAAGAACATATGCGATGGAATATCCCGACCGAAGAGCACCGGATAGTAAAACGTTTGAAAATTTGTTAATAAGGTTCATCGAACGGGTTCAGTGAATTACGTCGAACATGAAAGAAGTAAGACTATGATTACAGAAGATAATGAAGTGATAGTCGTCCAGTCCATTGTGGAAAATCCGCTCGTATCTACAAGGATAATTTCGAAACAACACGGGATAGAAGTCACTGCTGTAAAAAGGATTTTAAAAAAACATAAGTTTCACCCTTACAAAATTCAAAATCATCAAGGCTTATTACAAACGGACTTTGAAAGGAGACTAGTGTACTGTGAATGGCTACTTTTACAATTACGACACGATATAACTTTTCTAGATCATGTGCTTTTCACAGATGAAGCAACATTTGCTAATTGTGGAACCACAAACAGAAAAAATACCCATTATTATGACACTACAAACCCACATTTTGTTCAGCCCATTTTATATCAACAAAAATGGAGTGTTAACACATGGGGAGGCATCATAGGAAACACTATTATTGATCCATTCTCTTTTGATAATACTTTAAATTGTGCAATCTACACAAATTTCCTACAAAATAATTTACCATTGCTATTAGAAGACCTCCCAGATAACGTCATCAGGAGATTGTGGTACCAACATGATGGTGCACCAGCACATTATGGTGCTGCTGCAAGAGCACATTTAGATAGGGTATTCACCAATAAGTGGATTGGGAGAGGAAGTTTGATAAGCTGGCCACCACGATCACCAGATCTCACACCTTGTGATTTCTTTCTGTGGCCAACTGTAAAAAACATTGTTCACGCAACACCTCCTACAACGGCAGAGAACATGCAGCAACGAATAAGAAACGCTTTTCTTCAATTAAGTGAGAATAACTTAGCTGAGAATGTAAGTCTGTCGATACAGAGACGGTTGAGAGCATGTGTAGAGCAGAATGGAAATATATTTGAACACATTGTTTTATTATCGAAAATTTTCAAAATGTATTTCTAAAACTAATGATAAAGCATTTAAAAAACAGGTGTTTGTTAAAATTACTTTGTTTTATTTTCATGGCCAACCAACTATTAGATGCCTCGCATTTTGCATGTTATAAACATGAGTATATCCCATTAAAGGGTTATAACTTTGAAAATACTAGAAATAAGTACTATGTTATTGGTACCATTTTAAAGGCGATTTTACAAGGAATATGCTGACTTATAAAAACATTATAGGTTAGATTAAAAAAAAAACGAGAAAATAACCAATAAAAATCTATAACTTAGACACGACATATTTAACACCCTGTATATTTATTCACTTTGTTCAACCTCAAAACAAATAACGTGTTAGTCCATAAATTAGTAACACAAGAGTTACGTGAGGCATTCTAGCCATTTACAGACTACAGCTTAAAATGTTAGATGCTGCAACTGTCAAGATTTTAACAATATTATCAATAAAATCAAAACGAACAGTCTGAAGTGCACATATCCATATATCATTGCAAAGATAATTTGAATGGCTATCATTATAATATCTAGAAAGTATAGCAATGTATTTAAAATAAAAAAGTTGAATGTGATTGCGGAAATTTGGAACACCCATATTTGTAACTAAAATTAGAAAATGCACAGTCGCATACTACATACGTACGTAAAGTCTCATTGCTGCAGCGTTATTAGTTTTCACACTAAGCTCCGCCGACACACTATTGCACCACCCGGTATAGGTTCTAATTTTAGATATGTTTCGTGGTTATTGAATACGTTATTTCACAATTATTTTAAAATTGATTTTTTGACACATGCAAACTTTTTTCATGTATTTATATACTTTGATATTGCATATCAATACGATTTTAAGTCATTTTAATCCTCTTTATTGGATGACTATATTTATAATTATACACTGTAATAAAATAATATTGATTTAAAAAAAATAATTACAACTTTTTTTTTTGTGAATGATGTAGTTACGTCGATTGTCAGCGGTTTCATGCAGCGTCCCACATGCTTATGGCGTTGACATTCGTTAAATTTTTTTTGTTCAAAAATTGCCTAAATAACTCTAAATTTTTTCAAAAATAATGTTACTTATTTTGGGAATGATAGATATTTCATAATTTATATTACGAGATCTTAACTAATTCTTGGATATTGTGGGATATTAGTTCCTCATTATTTGAGCATCTAAACTACATATACACATTTTGTGCATTTCATGAGAGTAGCTAGCTCTCTGGACATTACAAGTAGGTCAGCTAGCGACGCAAGTACTGCTGGTTCGCTGCTATTGTATCCTCTTGACTATTTGTCCAATATAAGTAGTTTTTTTAAAAAACTTACTATAATCCATATTATTTATTTCATATTAATCATGCAACAGTCTCAACAAGTCCTCTAAGGCTAAGTGCCGATCGATTAGTATGGCGATCCTGGCAGGATCGCCATATAACATCCGTCCCTTGTTAGAGGGTTGGATGGTTAAATCAAACACATATGGATGTTGTGATGTGTTTTATTCGTAGTGGACAACCGTTACTATATTATTTACTATACCATCTCAATACTATACTCTATCAATACTATTTCAATACGAACTCAATACTAACTGTATACTGCATCATGCTGATACATACTAACTACTTACTTATTACTATACTAACTATATTATATTAACCTAATTCAGAGAAGGATTGTTTATGTATAACAAGTAGTTTGTATATGTACATAGACCTTGTCTATGTACCGAGACCTTGTGTGGTCACCTTCTATTAATTTTATAATCTTACTTCTTCTACATACGTTACACAGTAAAGGCTGGAAGGCGGCTGACTGCCTGAGTCAACTGTTAAAGAAAGTTGGTATACATTTATGTCAAACTTATAAAAGCATCGCTGTTAGTTATCATCCAAATGAATTATTCTTATGAAGAGTTAATAGATATGATTGACGTTTTGGGTGAATCTGAAAGAAACTCTTTGCTAGCATCCAGACTCTATGCACAGCGATCCCTGGTAGAAGTCAACAGAAGGCAGAAAACCTTCGAAAGTATAAAGGGACGGTTTGAGTGAACAGAAAGAATTGAATATGAAAGAAAGAGCGGAAAAAGCAATAACTGGTGAGGATAAGACGTTTGTGGTACTTGCGAGTGTAGTCGAACATCCCCATACTAGTACTACGAAAATTAGTCGTCAGTTAGATGTAAGTCAAATTTGAGAATCCCGAATAATTAGAAAATATGAAATTCACCCGTAGCATATTCATTCACAGAATTAGATGGAAGAAATTTTCAGAATCGCTTACATTTTTGTCAATTGGCAGCAGAAAAATATCCTGGCTTTCTCAAGTTTTTTGTTGTTTACCAACGAAGCCTTCTATTAAAGTGAATACGTTTATCGTCACAATTTCCGTTATTATACCACATAAAACCCCTCACTTTATCACACATGTAAACTTTCAAAATCGTTGGTCATTAAAACTGTGGGGAGGAATAGTAGGTAGTTACATAATTGGACTTTATTTCTTTGATGAAAATGTTAGTGGAGGAGAGTATCTTCGCTATCTACGGACAGATTTTCAAAACTTTTTGAAGACATCCTGAAATATGTCAGTAAACATAACCTTAATTTTATTTCGATGTTAACCAACAGTGTCAAAAATGAAATACTGCCGGAATTAAAAAATTGAAATGCGATGCTCTTCTTTCTGTAAAATTATTACTTTGAAGATAGTTTGATTTAACATTTACTTTGTTTGATAGTTCACTAAGGAAGTCGGGCGCCATTCTTGCCTTCCATTGGTTGAACGAATATTTTGGTGCATAGAAGAACAGCGCTCGTAATTCTTTAATTGACCGCTAATTGCTCCTATTGTGATCATCTCAGAAACTACAAAAGATAGGTATATGACATTGTTAACAAAAATGAAGGAGAATAAAAAAAGGAACAAAATGCCTCAATAAAATACTGGGTGTTCCATTTAAAAAAAATAAGTTTTTGGTATGTGAAAATTTCAGGAAGTAGGCATTGAAAAAACAAAGTATTTTGAGGTATTGTCGAGTGCAACCTTACCAAATGATGCAGAATTTTCTTGGCTACAAGCACCACCAAAGTTAATATTTTTACTTTTAAAAACAATGAAAATATTTTTTTCTGAACACGTGTTTTGGTCAAATATTTTGAAAAAAAATTAGTAACTGAAAAACTACTGGCTCAATTTTGAAAAAGAAAAAACAGTTGAACAGACAATTTAAAGCAGTACAAGAAAATCCAAAAATATATAGGGCAAGTCATTTAAAAAAATTAAATTCCGTGCATTTCCGGTGAAACCGGAAGTGTGTCAGAGCTTAAAGTATTTTTACAATATGCGCCACTATCAACCATCTATCTTCCACTAATTGTTGTTTCTTTTATTTAAAACACATAGGAGCAATCGAGGAAGCGGCTACTAATGACTCACCCTGTATATATATAGGTTGTGATATACAGTGTGGAAATAAAGTAACGGATAGAGGCATTATCTTCGTTAATATTCATTTTTTGAATAAAATATCGAAGGGGTATAGCGATTTTAACTAGAGGGAATATTTTCTTCGCATTTTCAGTTTCCCGCTTCATTTGTTTTTCATGTTATGACGTCACCAACTTTTTTTTTAAATGACAACCTATATCTTTTTTAATTGATTTCGATAGTACTTTCAATTCTCTATCCAACGGTATAATTTTTTATTAATATTATATTTGAAAAAAATTGAGAAAAGGAGTCTTGAAGTTCAAATATTAAAAATTCATTATATTGGCAAAATAAATCTAGTTACCGATGCCTAAAACAAAAAATATTAGTTGTAGCTATCAGAAACTTAAGTTTGGTCCAGAATTCGACACGAAATTGGATTAATATCAGGTCAAACTATTCAGAATGTGATAAATGAGTGTTATAATCATTTTGGGTATTGTCGGATGGTATAGGGTCATCATTTTGAACACTTAATGGAAATGTAATTTAAAAAGTGTTATTTCTGTGCTTATTTTTGTGTGATATCGTTAGATTTTTTTTCCTGGTAAAAGAATTTAGTTTTAATGTGAATATTAACTTTGAATGGAGTAGATAAAAATTTTCAATTCGGGTTTTCAATATTTTTATATTATATACAATAAAAGCCATTTTTATAATAAAAACCAATTTGCCGTCAATTTTTCCATCAAATTTATGTGACTAAATTCGTTTAATGGATTTTTAATATTTGAACTTTAAGACTCTTTTTCTCAATTTTTTTCAAATATAACATTTTAAAAATTTTATATGGTTGGATAGGGCATTGAAAGTACTATCGAAGTCAATTAAAGAAATAGAGGTTCTTATTTAAGAAAAAAGTCGGTGACGTCATAACATGAAAAACAAATGAAGTAAGAAACTAAAAATGCGATGAAAATATTCCCTTTAGTTAATATCGCTTAACCCCTTCGAGATTTTTTTCAAAAAATGAATATTAACGAAGTTAATGATTTTATTCGTTACTTTATTTCCACACTGTATAATTGAATTGAGAGACGTTTAAAACTAATTGTCACAGTGCCTTGCATGTTCATTTAGTTGCCCAAAATCTCATGTTCATGGCCAGCTACGTATACTCAAATTGGAAACCATATATTATAGATAGTGATCATCACCTGATGAAGCCACACTGTGGTGAAACATATTGCTGTGGTTACAACAATATTCAATGAATGCTGAGATTGCATTAAATATCATTAAAAATCTTCACCTATAAATTTATAAATCTAATCCCTATCAGCATTCTATTTATTCTTGTGAGTTCCAGCAGTAATCTTTCCTCTTTTCTCTGGTGTGTTTCTTATTTAGTATTTTATTTGGATAAGGTTAATAATAAAATCAATTCTTTTAAATTTCATAAAACATTTATATTCATCTTTATTGTACTAAACAACACCAAATTTTTTTATTAACAACATGTGGCTGTGTCAAGAATGTTTCTTCATAATTATAATACATAGAAAAACATAATTTCTTTTTTTTCTATTACGATTCATGAAAAATATTATTTTGCTATTTTTATCCTTTAATATAATACTATTTATACATTCCAAAAAAAAAAAACATCCCATACGAAGCTAATTTTCATTTAAACAAAAACATACATTCGCACATAGTGCCTTTGATAATCTAAAACTTTGCAACAAATAAATTATCTTGAAAATGACCTATACCAATCCCCGAATGTAAATATTCGCACATAGTACACCCAACAGATTGGCGCTTGTCCATCAAGAATATTCCTGTCTATTCGTATTTTATACTTGAAATTTTAATTAAATTTTACCACAATAATCGTTAATAATGCCCAGTGATACACAGGAAGCAATATTTGCACATAGTACCTCAAGTGCCCTCAACACCATTAACGATCTTCCCACAATTACAATAAAATCAATGCAGTTTAGCAAAACAATATTTATTTTAAAATTTAATGATGTTCAACGCCTTGCCAAAAATAAATATTTTCACATAGTACTCTTGGAGTACGTCTTACATCATCAATTATTCAAAACTGTATATTTATTTCAAAAACTTACTTAACTTCCTCATATAAATTATCAAATTCTTTTTTATTCATATCTTCCATTTTGTTATATTTAATATTGTGAAACAATATTAAATAACAAAACTAAACTAATACTTGAATTCAAAATGAACTAAAACAATCAAAGCTAATATAAATTTATCGTAGTGTTTCAAAAACCCCTACTATTATTCGCAAACGATCTCAAAATTTTTACGTGTTATTAATTCGAAAGATCGGCTTCATCTCTCTCTGCATCTAGTTTCACCTCTTTATATAACTTGAAACAAACGATAGCTACGCATTCGCAGCGCTATGTGTATCGAACTAACATTTACGTTGGTATCGTTTGATTCATTTTATCTCCTTCAAGTTTTTCCACTCGCGTAAACACATATTTCGCAGTTTGACAGTTAAATGTTTATGAAATGGTGTCACTCAAAAATTGTTTACTGCGATTTACACACACTTTCCATCCTTCGTCTTCGGTGGGTATGTTCTTGTTTTCTTAATGCCATCCTTCATTGTATCTGTATATGAACATATCGCCTTTCTTCCCTGTTTACATATTGTTGCGTTTTCGGGTTCGCAATAAACAACTCGTGCAATTTATTTATTTAAAACAGTCTGTATATTCACACACGTAAAATTAATTACAATATAAAAAATGTAAAACTAATGTATCACACTTGAACTACTACGATATAAATTAACACAGGTATTTATTTCTATTACTAATATTTATATCCGTATATTTATATCACTTCTATTTATATAACACCGCACCACTATATTTATTTTGTACTACTTATATTTATGTTTACTCTTCGACTACCACTCAAGGAACAATTTATTTATTTCTAATATTTATTTTAACTTTGGCCTGTTCCGCGCGACGACTACTTAAGGACTTTCTTATTCCGGAATGACTCATCCATCGGTTCAACTGCCTTTATATACGCATACGAAATATCTGGAAGCATTTGCGAAAACTCCATCTTTCTCTCGATGTTCGTAGAACATACAAGAGACATTCTGTCTCTTCGCAGTACATATAAAGTGGATGATTTATTGCTTTACGACTTGTTTACCAGTCGCGCCTTTCTTTTTAATGTAGACTGGTTTCGATACAATATTTTCTCTTTCCACTAACTAAGGTTATTCTCAACTTCTTCTTATAGGTGCCTTCCTCCGATACAATTGAAAATACATCATATACTACTGGAATCCTTTTCCTCAAAACCGTATTGCAAGGAGTACTCATTTCCATAGCACGGCCTACAAGTTCTATCCAGTTTTTTTTTCTGTTTATAGTATGTCGATTTGTAAATAACTGCGTACAATATTAATGTTATCTCTTCTTTGTAGGTTTTAAAATAACCACACAAGATTTATACTGCTGTCTTTGAAGCCCTTTGTATTTGTGCATACAAAATTTCAAAATGTATCCTATTTGTACACCTGGTGTATACAGAAAATGTATTAATGTATTGTCCGAGATAGGGAAATACCTTTCCATATATCCTTTTACTGTACGAATAATAAATACATTCTTATAAATATGATCATGAAATCCTCTAATAAATTTAAAATCATTGTACAAATTTAAATCTATTTTTATTCTTTTGAATTAACGTTTTCATCACAAGCATGCCGAATATAGCCCTGCTCGTACAATTTTATGGCATTCAAATGATTCACCCTTTTTATTGTTTCATCTCTCAACATCAGTCTCTCTCTCTCTCTCGGTTATTTACTTTTAATACGTTTTTATTTTTGAACAGTGGACCATTACCTATAATGTTTAACGCTATTCTAACACTTTGCGGGAAGTTTGGTTCTATTTTTGTATATTCAAACCATACCTTGTGCTTGTCTTTTCTATAAAATATAGAATGCATATATTTATTTTGTGTTTATTTTTATTTCTTAATTCTTAATATATTTAAACTTGAATTATTATATCTATATTTTCATAATGACATTGCCTATTAAAGGTTATGCAACTCATTATTCACCTACTAAATCTGTGACTTTGTGATTATTCTATCTTAAACTATATATAAAACTAAAAATTAATGTTCTTATTCTAAAGCTTAACTATTTAACAATTTTCATAATTCTTAAACTATAAAGATCACGGCAACATGTGGTGTCTACATTAAATATGTAGTGTGTGTTATTTACTTATTGGAATGAAGTTTCAACAAGTAACTCTCTAATCAATGCTGTTATTTAATATTCGTTTCTGTAACTGATTTTGTGTTAATTAAGTATAAAATAAGTATGTTGAATTAGGTACTCATCAGTGGCGGGTGGTGAGTATGTTTTGGTGGGGCAATTACATAGACGAGACTGATTATTATATTATTGTCGGCGATATACTCCCAAATACCGAGCATATCACCGATAGTAAACGAATAAGTCATGTCTATATAATTGCCCCACCAAAACCTACTCACCAGCCGCTACTGGTACTCATACATTATTTGTGTTTATGTAGTTTGGAATTGTGTGTATCTTTAATACGAAAGTTGGATGTGGCTGTCCAAACAGCGTGTTTTGTTGTGGTAATCGGCTTGTGCTATGAACGCCCAGCTGGCGATCTGATTGACCCGCGAGATGGCGCCCAATTTTTAAGACCATCTGGACGTCCATAAAGATTGCAAAATCAATTAAAGCTCATTTTTTATCTATATTTACAGAGGTACAGAAGGTTTTTCTTAATTATATTTGTATTTGTCAAAAATAGTAAGTACACGGCCAAACCCTTAATTGAGCAGTGCATAGCTAAGAATGAAAAACGGCCACTGTAAATATAGAAAAAGATTGGCTTGTGAAACTTAAGGAAAAAAAATTGTTTATGTATTAATTTTTAAAGTTGACGCGCTTTTTTGGTTTTACTGCATTCAGATTTCAGCATATATATAACACAACAACAACTATATTGCGTGTGCTATATCTTGTCTACACGCAATATAGTAGTATCATATCAGATATGGATTTCAGCTGTAAGCTGTTATTATTCGAAGCTGTTATTATTCGATAAGGTTAATATGAATGGTTTCAAAGCACACCTCAAAACAAATGGTTTCACCAAACAGAAGCTGAGAAATGGTTAAGGGATTTAATGAGAATAATTTTACTAATTTTCTTGTTCAGAAAATATTTCCAAGTGATGGAACAAAGTTAATATTTATTGTAAACTGTAATAACATTAATGTAAATATGTATTTTGTACATCAATATAAATAATAATATACATATAATATGTATAAATATAAAATATAAAACGTTTTACATTGAATTCTAATGTTTAACAGGATGAATATTTTCTTGTGCCAATAGTGACAAACAATGCCTTTTTCCTAATTTTTTGAAGTATTTCCGCCCAAGAGCAATGTTTTACTATTGCATAATTATGTTCAGGGATGTTCCGTTTTGCCGGCCGACCTATTTGTTGAAATTTTCTTCCACCTACATAAGTTTTCCTTCGAGCTATGGCAGTTGGTTGAACACTGATATTTTCCCTTTTATTAGATGGAATGTTTCCTTTTCCAAATGAATGCAGGGTGAAAATTATGGAGATTTCTGTTTTCAAATTTTCAATTTTTTTTATAAAAATCCTGCAAGTTGGAATATATATATGAGGTTTGGATTGTAGACGTTGAATAATATCAAAAAAACATTTTTGTTCATTGCCATAGTAACACTGCTAGTTAAGGGTAGATATACTCGTACACTGCTAGCCAAAATGCTACTTGAAGGTAGGAAGTAGTTTATTTGAACACTTACAATCTGGACTTAGTAATCGTAGCAAGATTTCTTTTGCTTTTCTGTCATATAGTGGAGAAAATAATTGCGTACTTATTTTCAGTTCCTTGCACACCGCATACTGGTGTTTACCGGTTCCTCCTTGAATGCATATGGGACATGAGCAAATTCCCAACGTTGTATGTATATCTGTTTTCTGCAGTGAAAATATCAAATGTGCCATTTGTCGTACTTGTACTTTCAACCAATTTATGTTATGTTCTATTATTAACAACATCAATAATTAGTCTTTCAAAAAATTATTCAAAGCGTGTTATTAAAACATCAAAGAGTTGAACAATGCTGTATGCCTTTGTCCTACACAAAATTATATCTTTCAGTACACAAAATGTTACTTCTGCATAATTGTTTTTATTATATCTCCAAGTCAGTAAATCATTGCGAAAAAACAAACTCCATTCTGAAACTCTGGTTCTCATATTTAGTAGGTGGGTTTGCACTTTAATATGTTTTGCTATTAGTGGGTTCTTTAAAACAGAATCAAAAATATTTTCCATGTTAGTTTTGTCTGAGGCATTTACAATTTTCTTAAACATGTTAAAGATTTCAGGACGCTCTGCTTTCGGAACTCCATTTGATGAGTCCCACACATACCTTCAAAAAGCTTACAACACATGGAACTTGCAGAGTAACAAAGTGATTCTGGGAATCCTTCCTTAAGTGCATTTCTCTCACTTTTATTGTCATCTGTTATAATCAAATTTGGTGCATGTTTACCATCAAAGGAATTATTAGAAAGAATATTAATAAGCATCTTTAAGCACATGTTCACTTTCAGAATATGTTAATACGACACCAGGCAAAACACTTCGACGTGTCCATGACAAAACGGCACAAACGCCATTTTTTCAATAAACAACCTTTTGACACCATTCAATAAAGTACAAAATTCTTTTTCGTCCTGTTGCTGTGGCATAAACGTGAAAAAATTATTGTGGAAGAAAAACCGATTCAAAGTCGGCCCAAACGCCATATCATAATTATGAGCATGAGCATGTTCGTATCACAATCGCCATCTTGCCACTGTGCTACTGTTTACCTGTTATTGTGTCATGAATATTGTTCGTTTTATCATCGACTTGAAGATAATTTTAAGGTGAGTAATCATTAATACTTAAAGTTACCTTTATTTATTGTTTTTGTAATGTACAACACATGGAACTTGCAGAGTAACAAAGTGATTCTGGGAACGCTTCCTTAAGCGCATTTCTCTCACTTTTATTGTCATCTATTATAATCAAATTTGGTGCATGTTTACCATCAAAGTAGTTATTAGGAAGAATATTAATAAGCATCTTTAAGCACATGTTCACTTTCAGAATATGTTAATATGACACCAGGCAAAGCACTTGGACGTGTCCATGACAAAACGGCACAAACGACATTTTTTCAATAAACAACCTTCCCATAGGAATGGCTCTTAAATAGTGTTTGAAAATGTGGTGTTTGTGCCAAACCTAACAATGAAAGAAGATAATGTCACATTTTTTTTAATGTCACATTTTCAATTAGAGAATTATTTGATATTAATCTGTTTGATATTAGCTGCACTGTTTAGACTGAATTGATAGGGCATCAGAAAGCCGCTGATAGCTTTTGTTTTGGTAATTCTTTTTAAAATAAACAACCCAACCCAACTAATTTTTTCTCATCAATTTCCTTACAGTAGGAAAAAATACGGTGTTTATTGGAAGGCGTTTATGCCATTTTCTTAATTACAGGGATGGCTTCTATTCGCACTAAGAGAATGTTAGGCATGTGGAAATGAAACTCTGAAGAACAAGATTACGGTGGTTCTTGAAATACGCTCTTGGATGTAGCTCCAAGAAATCAATTATTTTTGATGACTGCACATTGAATGACAATTATTTTCATTCCACAGATTTGGAACCTGATGATTTGATGTCTGTCGAGGATGGACCAGTTTTAAATACAACAACCTTTCTAGATACATCTTCTCCTACGAGTATATCTTTGACGACTCTGACGCCGCTAACGTTTCCTTGTCCAAAAAATGTCGAAACTATGCCGATATATCAAAAAAAGTAAGAAAATGTGCTGACGTATACTACATCTACCAAAACACCAGCATCATCCAGTAATGACAATAGTTCAAGTTTTCAACCAACCATGTTTCCTAATAAGCTTAGTAAACTTATTAGGAAACATAAATTTAAGAAACAAATTCAGGATACTACATGTTTGCTACCTCAAAAAACTTTTGGTAATAAGTTTGTTTCTTTGCCGTATCATTCAATCACACGAATTTTTAACAGCATTTTTAAAGAACAGGAACTTCAAATCGCGTTTAAAATCACTTTTAGGGAACGCTAAGATAAAATTGAGGTAGATCAAAAATCTGGTATTTACGAAATATCCTGTAATGATTGTAATCAAAAATATGTAGGGCAAACTAGGCGCTCAATTTCAACTCGTTACAAAGAACACATTGCACATTTCAGATATAACAGACCGAAAAAATCAAGTGTTGCTCGATACAGATATCTACTTAATATGGCAACTTAGTTGCTGAAATACGTATTTAGATTTTTTATATATATTTTTTGTGGTAAGGGTTTTTTCCTTTTTTTTCTTATGCATTTTATTTAACCAAATGAGCAAGTAATTTGTCAAATACATTTTAGGTTATGGCGTTTGTGTTGTTCTGTCGACGAGAAACAAACACACTCTGGTATTGTGTTCGTCCATAGAAACTGAAGAGTCAACAAGCATTATTCTACACTGCTGTACATTTGAATGAATTCGTCTCATTAACGAGGAACAAAGCACTAGTATGGGACCTGTGCTTGTATTCTTCAAAACTCCACAAGCTGATCCACATGTTTTATTACAGTTGTCAATAAATGGTTTAATGATTCTATTAGTCTATCTCCATCAGTAGCTCCATACATAAATTGGGGCAAGTACTACCATCAGCAGCAACTTCAAAATATTTATCACCATTAATTTCCTGTAAATCAAATTTATGATTTTGTAATGCAGGAGATGGTGTATGTCCATCTCTAAATATGTGTATAAACTTTTGTTTGATACCATTAGCAGGCATCCTATGATGGAGTGCATCTGCACATTGAACAGGATGATTACGAATATAATCAATAAATATTTCTGTTGGTAGACTTTTACTTTCTTATATATTTCTGTATAAGGAAGTATTGTGATGATGAAAATTTTTGACTCGAGATTTTTGCAGATGTCCACGTTTTGAAGTCCCCTGATACAGAAAAAGTGGTTTTAAAAAAATGTCTGTGTGTCTGTCTGCCCGTCTGTGTTTCTGTGACCACGATAGCGGTCAAACCGCTATAGCTATCAATTCCAAATTTTGTATTTACGTGTATAATCTCCCTCTTGCGATCTGATTAGTTTTCCAATAAAATCGGTAGACCGGACGTAGCAGTTTACTCAGTGAAAAAATCGAATATTTCGTCAACTACTAAGTTTAAACAAATTTATAAAGAATTCATCTGTACTTAAAATTAAGTTTGAGACAAATTATCTTAAAAAGGTTTTTCGAAA
This sequence comes from Amphimallon solstitiale, assembly GCA_963170755.1. Taxonomy (NCBI): domain Eukaryota; kingdom Metazoa; phylum Arthropoda; class Insecta; order Coleoptera; family Scarabaeidae; genus Amphimallon; species Amphimallon solstitiale. The sequence continues at coordinate 95,796,492 of OY720676.1, read as the reverse complement.
TTCCAACCGGAAGTACGTCTTTTACTCTTATCGAAAATCAGTTTTTTGCGAATATCTCGCAAGTCATGCTTTTTAGACAAGTACGTTACGAGTACAAAAGTATTTAAAACATACTTTTCAATATCTTTCGTATAAAAAAGATTCAAAATTCAGACCGGAACTACCACTTTTACTCTTATGGAATAGCGATATTTTGCAAATATGTCGTAAGTTATGCTTTATATATATATATTTATCAAGAGTAGAAAAGTATTTAGAATTGGATTTGCAATATTTTTTGTATACATGAAATTTCAAAATTCGGACCGGAGGTAGCACTTTTACTCTTAGCGAGTAGCACTTTCTTGATAATATCTTGCAAAGTATGCATTCTATAGAGATTTATTAAGATAATAGAAGTACTTAGAAAAGGATTTTGAATAATTTTATAAAAAAATTCTTAAAATTGTATAGTTTGAAACGCTCATACGTATAAGAAAGTCGTGTGGTTGCCACACCTAATTTTTTTGATAGTAAGTCCTTTTCTTTATTAAAGTAGATTACGTTATATCGTAGAGAGAATATATATAGAGAACCCATGCAATGTTATTTTTTGGGTACGCCATTGTGGACGTGGAGGTAAGAACGGCTACGTCCAGAACTAGCGGCAGCACCTGTTCCTGGGATTAAGCTTATGCCTGGTAGATGTCGTTAAGAATTCTCAAATATTTTTTAGTATTAATATATATTATTATTATTATATAAACAAAATAGTACCTAATAGATAGTATTATTTCACTCATATTTCATAATAAATTTTATTATTTAGATTTATAAACAGAATAAATATAATCTGTTATATAAATTCCAACAAAATACGTTACGGTAAGAACCATATTAAAATACGCATATATAAAAACTTATGAATGAATGTGTAAAATCAAGGCCGACTCTTCCTGACAAGGAAAAATGCACAGAGAACTCATACATCAAATTTTGTGTTTACACATATGGTCATAAAATAACATAAGTATTTTACTAAATTGCCTGTCTTTATATCCTCAAGATATAATATATTGCAATATAGACATGATAATGTAAACCAAGGCCAGTCAGAATATTGTGTTTTGTAATCAAACGACGTTTAAAATTATTTTGTATATTTAGCATTGGATTTTATTCACAAATTGAGGGATAAAGACATTAATTATCTCTTAAATTATGAAAAAAACCGAATGTTAAATGCTAAATTCAATAACAAAATAATTTTAAACGTCATTTGATCACAAAACACAATTTTCGCCTTATGACAGTGTTCCTGCCGATGTGCCACGTATTATAAACGAGTTATATACAGTTTGTCCAGATTTCGATGCTCACCATTGGTATATCGGTTATTAGAAGACATAGAGGAACGGTTAAATGGGGAATGTTTTGCAGAATACAATGCTCGCCATTAATCTCATTTCAAATTCATTCGGACTTTTTACAATTTTGAGATATTTTGCCGACTTGAATCTTTCTCAATAAGTCGATACCGCCTAATGCTTTTAAACTCTAACATTGTTGAGACACTTTTTTAAGGCAAATTTTTTGGTGTTAACAGTAACCCCCGCTTTTTTTTTATTTGTTTCCAAGTTCTTAGCGCTATCTTTTGCTTTTCTTATGGCGGCCATATTGGATTTTTAATTAGTTTGATAGTCCTTAAGAATAGCTTATAAATAATGTACAACATGCCTAATACATCCTTATTTACACGAGAGGTATGAACATTTGAATAAAATTTCACTGTAATACGGAATTAGTTGGCAATGAAATTAAATGATAGTGTAAAACAGACGATAAATAAGCTCTGTCATTATTGACATGTAAAAGTGCAGTGAAATTGGTGGGAGATTTAGAACTTTATGTAAGTAATTACCGTTAAGCATGGAGATTAATAAGAATTGATATTGTCACACGCATTTTCAAATTAAGTAAACGTTGATAAGTTGGAAGTTTATTTCAAAGTAAACGGAATCTCTGAAAATACTTGCACAAGTTACGCTCAGCGTTTTACGGAAAGACCACAACCACACCGAGCAATTTTTAGCAGAATAATCAGAAATTTAATTAACTATGGAAGCTTCGAACAAAAAAGATCTATCAAGTTAACAATGCTGATATACTTCAAAATAATATTTTACAATATGTTATGAACAATCCAAGTACATCAGTACGTCGAGTGGCTCGAGAAACTGGAATTCCGACATCTAGTGTTTACAGAACGTGGAGAAAAAACAAATACCACCCATACAAACCAACAATTGTGCAGGGTTTAAGCGATAATGACTATCAGCGAAGTTTACAATTTAGCAGGTGGTATCTACAAAAATGTGAAGATGGAACTGATAATATATTAAGAAACAAAAAAAAAGTCAATAAAAGTTCGTACCACTCAAACCACACCAGAGATTAAAACCAAATAGAACTGGAAATCTTCTTTGATTTACCAAATGTGGATTTTCAGTAGACCAGTGTCGCACGGCTTCGTATATAGGTGGTATTGATATTACGGTGTTGAATCTCCTGTCGTGGAGTTAGACTGAGAGAGTTTTAAGGCTTCTCGATTGCATTGCGCATCTTCTGCACAAGTCCCACCTGATGGTTTTTACTGACTGAGGAACTGTTTCATGGTTGTCAAATGCATAAGGATATTAATACACGTTTGTATATTTGATTTCTTCTTTAAAAATAGTGAAATAGCAAAAATTGTAGATATTATATTTTCTGACACTACTTTTTATTATCCTTTATGTAGATAGTGTTCATGTGGTTTTAAATGCAAATACAGGGTGAGTTTTTTTGAATGTTTAGCATTGGGATCTCAGAAACTACTGGAGATAGAAAAACGCTTAAATGGGGAAAGATGCGCAGTTTTACGAATTTGATTTAAAACTGCTTTTGTTTCTCCGATAACTTTCATGGCTTATTAGATATTCAAAGAAAACTAAATTTTACGTTTTTCTTTAAACATGCCTAGCATCGTTAATAGTAATTTTAGAAAAAAAGTGTTCAGACAAAAGTTTTAGATAATTTTACGCCAAATAAAACTATGTAGCTAATATTTTTTTTTCGTTCGCCATTATCGAGTTATGACACAAACTTGTGTTTTTTTAAATGGAAACCATAGTTGGTTTTGACATCATTAAAAAGCTTATTTTTTGCTGATTACAATGATATAAGGTTTGATATGGTTATTTTAAAAAATAAAGAGGATATAGACATTTTTATGGTTTTTATGGAAAACAATTGAATTTCGAACTGATAAAATACAAACCAAACGAAAACTTATTTTTAATAGTTAATTGTCAAACATTGACAATTAACTATTAATTAATTTAATTGTAACCTAACTATAAGCGGTGTAAACGGCCGTTAATCATAAGTTTGCATTGGCTATGGAATTTTCTAACGTAGAAAAGCGTGATATGGTTGAATGTTACATTCAGTGCCAGAGAAATTCTACTAGAGCTGCTGAAGTTTATTTTAAAAATTATTTTGATCGATGTCAGCCGTGGCTACCTACTTTTAAGAGATTATGGGATAATTTAGCAGATTATGGTTCGTTCGTTAAACCAAAATCAAAAAAATGAGGTGTGGCCACCACACGACTTTCTTATACGTATGAGCGTTTCAAACTATGCAATTTTAAGAATTTTTTTATACAAAAATCATTCAAAATCCTATTCTAAGTACTTTCATTCTCTTAATAAATCGCTATAGAATGCATACTTTGCAAGATATTCGAAAAAAAGTGCTACTCGCTAAGAGTAAAAGTGCTACTTCCGGTCCGAATTTTGAAATTTCATGTATACCAAAAATATTGAAAATCCACCTCTAAATACTTTTGTACTCTTAATAAATATATATAGAATACATAATTTACGACATATTTGCAAAAAATCGCTATTCGGTAAGAGTAAAAGTGGTACTTCCGGTCCGAATTTTTAAATTTTTTTTATACAAAAGATATTTAAAAGTACATTCTAAATACTTTTATACTCGTAATGTACCTGCCTAGAAAGCATGACTTGCGAGATATTCGCAAAAAACTGATTTTCGATAAGAATAAAAGACCTACTTCCGGTAGGAATTTCGAAAAACTTTATTAATACAATTTTTCTCAAATTTAATTTTGAGTACATTTGAATCCTTTATAAATTTGTTTAAACTTAGTAATTGACGACATATTTGCAAAATTCGATTTTTTCACTGAAGTAAACTACTACTTCCGGTCTGGCGATTTTGCTCAAAATCTAATCAGTTCTCAAGAGGGAGATTATATTCGTAAATACAAAAGTTTGAATTGATATCTACAGCGGTTTGACCGCTATCGTGGTCACACACACACACACACACACACACACAGACACACACACACACAGACACACACACACACAGACACACAGACATTTTTTAAAAACCACTTTTTTGGTATCAGGGGACCTCAAAACGTGGACATCTGCAAAAATCTCGAGGTCGAAAATTTTCATCATCACAATACTTCCTTATACTACGTATAAGAAAGTAAAAAGGGATGGATGAAAATAGAGAAATAAACATATTAGCATGTGTCGCTCAGAATCCATCTATATCGACCCGACAAATTTTAACAGAAATGGGCTCCTCTCAACGCACTATTGTCAGAGTGTTGAAGAAGCATAAATTTCGTCCCTACAAATTATCAGTATCACAAACTTTACATGAAGGTGATAACATCAGACGAATAGCTTTTTGTAGATGGTTTAAAGATCAGTGTCAAAACGATCCACACTGCTCAATGAAAATATTATGGACTGATGAATTTCGTTTCACAAATTGTGGAATGTTTAATAGGCACAATGAGCACATAATATGGTCTCAAACAAATCCGCTTCACGTTGAACATAGGAGACCACAAATTAAATTTGGGTTTAATGTTTGGGGTGGTGTTATAGGATCAACTGTTCTTCCTCCTTTTATTTTTGATGGATCACTAACTGGCAATCGTTATCTTAATTTTTTACAAGATTTCGAGGAAATGTTAGATAATTTAAATTTAAGAACCCGAGCAATGCAATGGTTTCAACATAACGGAGCGCCTCCGCACAATCAACTGAATGTTATAAATTATTTAAATTTGAACTTCCGTAATCAATGGATAGTACGAAATGCACCCATTGAATGGCCGGCTAGATCCCCTGATTTATCAGTTTTGGATTTTTTCTTGTGGGGTGTACTAAAGGACACAGTATACAAAAGAACATATGAAACAATCGACGATTTAAGACAAGCTGTCTTAGTTGCTTTTAATAACATTGGTAGGCGTAAAGTACGCAATGCTACAAATTCTGTTGTGAAGAGATGCAATTTGTGTATTAATAATAATGGAGGTATCTTTGAACATTAATAATGTTGTGTGCCCTTAATAAAAGTTCTTATAGTTTTCATTTTATTACTACATAAGATTTCAAAATAAGTTTTCGTTTGGTTTGTATTTTATCAGTTCGAAATTCAATTGTTTTCCATAAAAACCATAAAAATGTCTATATCCTCTTTATTTTTTAAAATAACCATATCAAACCTTATATCATTGTAATCAGCAAAAAATAAGCTTTTTAATGATGTCAAAACCAACTATGGTTTCCATTTAAAAAAACACAAGTTTGTGTCATAACTCGATAATGGCGAACGAAAAAAAAATATTAGCTACATAGTTTTATTTGGCGTAAAATTATCTAAAACTTTTGTCTGAACACTTTTTTTCTAAAATTACTATTAACGATGCTAAGCATGTTTAAAGAAAAACGTAAAATTTAGTTTTCTTTGAATATCTAATAAGCCATGAAAGTTATCGGAGAAACAAAAGCAGTTTTAAATCAAATTCGTAAAACTGCGCATCTTTCCCCATTTAAGCGTTTTTCTATCTCCAGTAGTTTCTGAGATCCCAATGCTAAACATTCAAAAAAACTCACCCTGTATATAAAAGAATATATTTTTTGAAAGAGTACAGATTTCCTACGGAATAAATACAAAAATTTAAGAACAAATGTAAAGTGACTATTGTGATTTTGATTTATTGTAATAAATGAAAATCCAAATTATGTACACACACACTTGTAAAACTTTTCTTAAAATCAAATTTAATGTAAAACCCTAAATCCGTTTCTGCAAAAACAAAATATATTCATAGGTATGCCTGTATCTGGCAGTAATCGTTACAATATAATGCGTGTTCAATAACATAACCCACGGGAAACAAATTATATCTGCTGGGGGATGTTTTCGGAGAGAATTGGAGCTTAGTAATATACGCAGATATGTATATAATTAAGGAGATTATTTTATTTTTTATGTTGGTCTCGAATTTCTACACAACGTAATTAAAAACTCGTTAGTCTAGTAGTCATTACTTACACATATGTATATACCTATTAATTAACGTTAGCGATGTTAAATGTTGGTACTCACTATGCTTCAATATCCCCCTTTTCAAATTAAATACAATACTATCTAATCGAATTAGTCCGCTCTACAGTTTCCTGGAAATTTTAATAAAATAAAATGTAGGATCAAGTAATATTTCAGTATACTTATATGTATGCTACACCGTGTGTCTTTGGATTAAATATTGTTAACGGGAACATGCAAAATATAAGATTAAATATACAGATTGTTATGAAACTAAAAATATTTAAGAATGCTCCATCTACTGTAATTTTTAATTAAATATCCTTTATTTAAAATATTATGTTTATGAAAAAAGCTTTTAAATTATTTATTTAATATTACTATTGGCATGGAATATATACATAAGATTAATAAATTTAATTACAGGAAATGTCAGTTGTAATATTTCTAATTCTGCAAAATATTCTTTAAACCTCTAGTATTGGAAAAGTAACATTGCATGTTAGGTTTAAAAAATACATACTTTCAAATGAAGAAATATGAATGACAATGAAAACTTCAACCACTTTAAACAAAATAAATAAATAAAAGTCTACTTTTTACGCATATATTTATTAACATTATAAATTATCTTCGTCTGATAAACAATTAAATAAATCATCACTATCATCACTGTCGTTTCCTACTTCTATTATAAATTCTTCACAATAATTGTCCATTATATGTTCTTTGTGAATATAATTTTCTTCTAGTTTCTGTACGTGATGGCACATGTTTGAATATTCCTGCACCGTAACATTTTGTAACTCTTTCTCTGCAAGTTTCTGCATATCTTGTAATTTAAAGGTGACATTTTTGGTCGCTACCCTATTCTTGTCAAGAGCCCAAATCTTCTCAATGGGATTCAGCTCCGGATGATATGGTGGCAGCCTTAGCACAGAATGTCCATGTTCTGCCAATATCCCATCAATTTTATATTCTGTGAATGCAGGCTTATTTTGTTTAATTCCACCATATAACTCCATCTTGGTAAATGTACTATCATAAGTAATGCCTCTAGCCATAGTTTCATTTCTGCCTTTCGACTATTTGAGGTGAGTTGCCCAACATACAAAGCATTGTGATAAAATGCTTTCTTTGTCAACCACCAACACAGAATTTTTTGGTAAATTTGGTATAAGCTTTTCTGTTAACCATTTCTTGTAATTCGTAGTGTTCATGTCATCATGATAGTTGCCAGTTTTCTGTCCAGACTTAAATATTAACAGAGCATTGTCAATAAATCCTTGTTCACCCCCTGGAAATTATAACATGTGTTAAGTGATATATATTATCCAAAAGTATTATTTAAATATACCTGCATGTACAATAATCAATCGTTTTCCTTTTGTATATTCCTTTATGAGTCCCATTAATCCATTCATATGAAGTTGTATGGCTGTTATGAATGTAAGTTTCATCTACAATTAATATTAGAATACGTTAGAAGTATACTAAAAATGTCCATAATGTACTTCGAATCGCACCTGTGTATATTATAGGTCGTCCTTCTGCTCAATATTTAGTTATATATCTGATGTATTTACATCGCAGCTTACGTATGTCAGTTTTTTCTATCAATACTTTCCGGTTATCTGTGGTTTTTTTTCCACCTATGTGTAAAAAGAACATTAAAAGGTGTTTGAATTAGTAGTAGCTATACGTACCTAAGTTGTAATGTTAATAATAATTTTCGGAAAGATGACTTCTTCCCTAGAAAACCAAGGGCATTAAACTTATTTACTTCATTATATAAAGCAGTAATCGATCTTTGTTTGTGTGTCATATGAAAATTATAAACAATAAGACGAATCGCTTCTTCCCCACACTTATCAATCGTAGACTTCGGGGCAGCTTTGACAATATTCGGTTTTGGCGTAGAAAATGAGACAATTGCACTTTCTTCAACTGCTTTAAAACCCTCACTAATAATCCTTGCAACACTTCTTCTTGAAATTCCAGTCGCCTGGGTGTCAATGGTTAAGATATCACCTGTTTACAACAAAACGATTATCATAATAACAATATTGATGAAAGATAATAGTTGTAACTCTACTTTAACCTCAATTTATTTATTCTAATCGAAGAATTTATTTATTACCTTTATGATTCTGCATCTTGAAGTAATTATATACATTCCACACGATTTCTCGAGCTTGATAATGTATAATTTTGCGCTTTTTCGATACAGGTTCAGAAGAATCCGCTATTATCGAAAGCTGCTAGTTTGTTTTGTTGTAGAAAACGAGGATAAAGCGATTTTTTATAAATAGCCAAATAACATACTCTACGGTAGACAAAGCGCAACTAAATTAAATATGGACTAATATTTTCAAGTCGGTCCTTAACCCTTCATATGTAGAGAAATCTATGTCTATCTCACTCATTTCATGCTGCTTTCTCCTTTTTTGTATTAAAATTGTCATCCACGCAAGTGCCATCAGATCGTAACCGAGCTATATATCACAACTTCTTGGGGGCCAATTAACAGCTCCATTTCTGCAGATTATAGACTCACCAAACTTTGCTCCCAATAACAATATAGTGTTGTTGGAAAAACAGGTCTTAAAAATCAATTTCATTCAATTTTGGTCACAAAAAATCTCTTAACATTGATCGATAACGCTCACCATCAATGTTACTGCGTCTGCATTTGTATCAAACCACCATGCCATAAACCACACCAAAGAGTAGCTTTTTCTGAAGACTTCTCATAAATCTGGTGTGTATTATTTTCACTCCAAAAACGACAATTTTGTTTGTTAACAAACCCGTTTAACCAGAAATGAGCTACACCTAAAGAAAAGATTTTTTGAAAAAGTCAGAATCAATTTTGAGTCGCTCTAAAGCCCAATTAGCAAACACACGACGCTTATGATGGTCGATCGAGTGGCTTCAGTTCTTGAATCAACACTATCTTGTACGGATGTAATCCCAAATCTTTTCTGAAAATACGCCAAGTTGTCATTCTTGAAAGGCCAAGTTCTTGGGAATCTCGATTCATCGACCGATTTTCATCTTCTGTAATATTGGCACTTACAACGTCAATAGTCTCTTGGTTTTTTGTTTTTCGTTGTCTTATTGGTGTGCTGGTATCGGGTAAAGTGAAATTAAATTCGAATTTTCCAACGATTCGACGAATAGCAAGACGATTATGTGGACCACAATCTTCACAAAGATGACGTTGAGTTTGAACAAAAGGACGACTGTTTTTATATATATATTTTTTTGTAAAATAAACTGACTCTGTTAAAAGCGTGTAGTTTTCCTTGATGGATTATCAAACAATACTAAACAGAAGTGACAGCTAGTAACATTACTACCATTTTAAATATGGCTGCCATGACGATTTAAAGCATATCGTCCCTGTTAAAAAATCCTTTATTTGTCGATACTATAAAAACAGTGAAAATCTTTGTCCTGTTTTAACTTTCTCATACGTGGTTTTAGAAAGTAAGGTGATGTTGAACATTTTCGATCTGCCAAATATATGAGGACATCTATGTTTTGAAATCCTTTCATAACGCAAAAGTGCTTTTTGCAAACATATCTGGGTAAAATATATTAATACCAAACGTTATATTTCATAATTTAATCTTTCTCTTAGGATCCGACAAGATTTTCAACCAAATCCAGATTGTACTTTAATGTAAAATTCAAATTTTACTAATATTTCGTCAATTAATAAGAGAAGATGAATTTCTAAAGGAAATGAAAACACAGTAAGGTTAATTTAAGAAAAAAAATAGAAAAGAGCCTATCAAAATTCCTACCGGAAAGTAGTAGTTTCTTATGAAAATCTTCTTTTTTTGGAAGTATCTCTTAAATTATCCACTCTATTGAGATATTTTAAGAGATTTATTAATACTATAAGAGTATTTCAAACCAATTTTATTTACAAGTGTTTTCAAAATTCAGATCGGAAGCAATACTTTATTCTTATCGTTTTCAATTTTAAATGTCTTGGAAATTATGCGTTCTGCTCATAAACAACTATTAATGCTATCAATATCAAAACTTACGTTTAGCTTGTATTAGATTTTCAGTAAATGCCGTAAACTGGAAATAGCAGCTTATTTAATTTAGAAAAACGAAGTTTATCAATTTTTCGTCATATCAAAAGAATACAAAAGTACTTAAGAGTAAATTGGAAACAAACTTTATATAACAGTTTTTCAAATTTTCTACCGGAAGTTGGTACCGAAAATCAGTTTATCACGCAAAGTATGCGTCCGCACAGGTTTATTAAGAGTATACATGTATTAATATATTATATATTTAATTTGTTATAGCTTCTGTATAAAAAGTTCGGAACGCAGGTATAATACATTTTGGGCTTGCCGTTAGTTTATTATAAAGCGAAGTTTCGACACACATAAGACACTCTTGTTAATGTGTTTCGCAAATATATAGGTGCAAAAAATCAAACAGGTCTTTAACTTACACGCTTAAATGTTATGTCAATATATTCCTTGGAAAATCAAGTTAAAATGTCATTGCTTTTACTCCATACACATTCATCTTTTGTACAAAAAGTATAAGTTATAGACAAGAAATAGAATTTCTCTTTTCAAACATTACACTTCGATCAAAAAGGTCAGAAACAAAGAAGTAGCATTTTCTATGGTTTTGCTGAATGTCGTAGAAGAATCGATGTCACACGTAAATCTATATGTACAAGCTCAGGTAAACAATGAAGTCAGGAAAAAAGCACCTGCTTCTATAATAAGTTAGGATCGACTAGGGTAAGTATGTATGAGTTTCTTCCCGGCAGGGGAAGTAAAATATTTTGTCTTGTTTTGACAGGTAAGCGGACTATTAATTTAGATACGGTGCATAACTAAATGTTTCTGAAGTATTTCTCTTTAATGCCAAAGTAAGAATTGGGATTTTACTGCACGGTTAAATCGATTTTCGCAGTTTACGGATCTTTCTCGTCTTCTTAGTAAAATACATGTTTACATTTTCTTTAGTATACTACGAAATATATTAAAAAAAAATGCAGTTAGTGTTCTATCCGGTAAAACCTTTGTCGTGACAATAAAAAGAAAATTACAGTGATTTCTAAGAAACGTTTTCTAATTAAGGTGGAGTGGGGTAAGTGCTCACCGGCTTTTGGTAAATTGACTTTGAATTCATGTAATTTCAAATATTTTAGAAATATTATACACAGGGTGAGTCATTAGTATCCGCTTCTTCGATTGCGTTGTTGTGTTTTAAATAAAAGGAAAAACGATTAGTGGAATACGCATGGTTGCTTGGGGCGCATGTTCTAAAAATACTTTAAGCTCTGACGTACTTATGCATGGAACTTTTGTTTTAAATCACTCACCCTCTATATGTTTTGAATTTCAAGTACTGGTTTAAATTGCCTATCCAACTTGTTTTATTTTTCAAAATTAAACGAATAGTTTTCAAATTATTAATTTCTTTTTGAAATTTTTGACCAAAACACGTGTTTAGAAAAAAATAATTGGATTGTTTTTAAAAGTAAAAATATTAATTTTGGTGGTGCGCGAGCCCAGAAAATTCTGCATCATTTGTTATAAGTTGCATTCGACAATGTCTCAAAAACTTTGGCTTTTCAAAGCCTACTTCCCGAAATTTTCACCAAAAACTTTCCTTTAAATGGAACTCCCGGTATTTTATTGTGGTATTTTATTCCTTTCTTTAGTCTCTTTGATTTTTGTTAACAACGTCCTATACCTATTTTCTATAATTTCTCAGATAATTATTATAGGAGCAATCAGCAGTCAAATAAAGGACTAAGTCCGCTGTTTTTCTTTGCACCTAAATAATATTCGTCCATCCAAAGGAAGGCTGGAATGGGGTCGATTGCTTTAGTTAACTGTCAAACAAAATAAAGATTAAATCCAGTCTCAAAAGTAATAATTTTACAGAACGAAGCGCATTACATTTCAGTTTTTTAATTCCAGTAATGTCCAGTTGCAATATTTCATTTTTTACACTGTTGGTTAACAACGAAATAAAAGAAAGGTTATGTTTACTGACATATTTTAAGATGTCGCCCCACTAAGAGGTGCATGAAACAATGCTGCTTTCTTCAATTTATTTAGCCTAATTTCTCGTACTCTTTCGTTGTTGATGCTCTTCATAAGAGATGGCTGTATTTTTTCAAAATTATAAATTGATGTAAAACTTTGATAGAACAAAATATATAAAAACACAATTTAAATAACCTAAAACTATTAAACAACGCAACAACAATCGAAAGTAAGAAAAACAAATTTCATCAAATAATATATTCAACCCAACTTTGTGCAACGCACGTGCGTATTCTGTTTTCTAAAGAAGTACTAACGTTGCGTAAAACGTTTCGACATATACTCTTGTAAATAGCTTTCTGGTTCTAATTTTCACGTCCTCAAAAAGTTTTGAAAATCCGTCAGTAGAGAACAAAGATACTCTTGTCCATTAATATTTCCATCAAAGAAATAAGGTCGAATTATCTAACTAGCCACTATTCCTCCTTACACATTTAAAGAAAAGCGATTTTGAAAGTTTGCAGGTCTGATAAAGTGAAGGTTTTTTTTTGTTATAATAACGAAAATTATTATTTATTTTCATAGAAGGTTAACGTCGGTAACCAACAAAAAGAGAAAGAGAAAGTCAGACTGTTCTTCTAATTGCTGCCGATTGACAAAAATGTAAGTGATTCTGAGAATCTCTTTCACCTAACAGTGTATGAGTATAATATGGATGAATTACATATATCCTAATTATTCTGGTTTCTCAAATTTGACTTATATCTAACTGACGATTAATTTTCGTAGTGCTACTATGGGAGCGTTCGACTATACTTGCAAGTATTATAAACTTATTATCCTCACCAGTTATTGATTTTATCCGCTCTTTTTTTTCATATTCAATACTTTCTGTCCGCTCGAGCCGTTCCTTTATACTTTCGAAGATCTTTGACTTAGGTTGACTTCTATCAGGGTATCGCTTTGCATAAAGTCTGGATGATACCAAATAATTTCTTTCAGTTTCACCCAAAACGTAAATCATATCTATTCTCTCTTCATGAGAATAATTCATTTTGATAACTAATAGCGATGCTTTTGTAAATTTGACATACATGTTTACCGATTTTCCTCAACAGTTGACTCAGGCAGTCGGGCCCCATTCCAGACTCTATTAGATGAATTGATTTGGGTGCATAGAGCAACAGAGCTCGTAGTTTTTTATTTGACCGCTGATTGCTCCTATAATGATTATCTCAGAAATTACAAAAGGTAGGACATTGTTAACAAAAATGAAGGATTTCCATTTAAAAAAAAGTTTTTGGTGTATGCAAAAGCTTCGGGAAGTAGACTTTAAAAAACAAAGTTTTTTGAGGTATTGTCAACTACAACTTATACCAAATGATGCATAATTTCCTTGGCTACACGCATCAGGTTTTTTGGTCAAAAATTGTTAAAAAACATTAATAACTCAAAAATTATTGGCTTTATTTTGAAAAAAGAGAAACAGTTGAATAGGCAATTTAGAACAGTACTAGAAAATCATTTAAAAAAAATTAAGTTCCATGCAGTTCCAGTGATACCGGAAGTGCGTCAGAGCTTAAAGTATTTTTAGAATATGCGTCCTAAGCAACCATGAATCCTCCACTAGTTGTTTTTTCTCTTATTTAAAACACAAAAAAAAAACAATCGAAGAAACACCATGTATGTTTTGGAATTAACGTATAGAAAGAATTCTTACATATTAATTTGTGTTGTCATGAATATAAATTTCGCTTGGAATTTTTTATTTTTATAGGAAATTGTAAAATATGTTCGCTAGTCTGCTCTTGCCCCTAAAATGGAGCAACAACATACTAGACAGCTTAAAACGCATTCAATGATTGTATAATATTGAATGGTGAAAGAGCAAAATTATTACCCATATAGTTTACTGTTTACATTAAAATATATTGTCTAATTATAAAGTTATATACATTTAATCAAAACGCTTTACTTAGACTGCATTTCATTAATTATTTCACGTAAAATTAAAGAATGAATTATAATATTTAAATATATACTTTATTTACTGAACATTGTTGCAGATAAGAAGTAGAATTATTACAACTATAGTATAATTTTTTTGAAGTTTTAGTTCAATCTTTATCTATACATCTCTCACATTCAAAATATCTGCTCCCAGAACCATTATTACATTTTCTGCAAACCTATTGCATATAAATTACGCATTAGATCTACTCTTTTTTGCTAAGATAATATCTAAAGTCGCGTTTGCATATTGAAGTCAAATTGTCATTTTTATCAAATGAAAAACTTTTCGAGTTCCTTCAGGTTTAGATTCTTTAGGAAGCTTTCCTCTAATTAATCTATCTTCTACTTCGGCGGTTACAGTTTCTGCTCCTATTGCAATTCTGTTTTCAGTTGCAATATTTGACGCCGTGCCTTTGTTTAATGTGGTCAAAAGAAGATCTTCAAAGGAGAATGTTCGTTATTCGATTATGGAAACACTCGGAGAAATCAAACTGAGCTGTATCAATTGGATTAACCTTATCATCGAGATGATTGTTTTGATTATCTAATGTTATTGGAAGATACGATGCAGCATCCTCAATAACAGAAAGTATAGAGTCTTGGTGTGTGTCAGTATTATTTGTTTCTTTAGATTTTATTTCCTTCCGTTGTTTCAAGGCAATCGAGTTAAACATGGAACCCGCACAACATTTCTTGGCGGGGAAATCCCACCTTTTCGGAAACCATTTATAATTATGTTTACGTTTAAATCTTGCCAGTCACTTTTGAAAACATTACTTTCGGAAGCGCACTCCAATATTTTCGAAATGCCATTTTACCAGCACCAGATCCCATAAAGTTTTTAATGGCATAAAGATGCTTAGATTTGGAGGCGATTTGAGAATGGTAATATTTGATTTAGTAGCAATTTCTATCAAAATAATGGTTCCTTTAAATAAGATTAACGGAGGATCTTTGTTACAGAGGCAGAAGTTGCCATTAAGACAGTACTATTCTCTCGCCCAGATGCAGTGACTGTACGAGAGCATGGCAAATTTTTACGGCCAACAACTTTTGTTTTAGACAAATCCATGCATAAACTCGTTACATGAAGGTTCCATATTCTTGATGGTTTGTTTTCCAACCTTGTTTAATATATTCTCCAATAATGTGAAGCATACATCAATAGCGAATAAATTGGAAATTCTTGCGTAAACAACTACCATACTTTGAGGTTTTTTATTGACAAATTGTGTCTCCTTGCAAAACCAAGTTACTAATCTTTACCAGAAACACCATTTTAAAATAAAATTTTAATATTGTTCTTCTTCTTCTTGAATTGAAAGGACAGTACTTCTTCAAAAAGTTTTGATTTTACTACATGTCTTCCTTTCAAGTGGCCCTGCAGAATGTTAGAGGTATCTTACATTTTTGCTAGCCCACTTAGTAGTAATAATCCCTTCTTTAATCTGATTTATCACTTCCTTTAAGGTTTCTTAGGAGTAAGAGGCGCGGTTCTATTTTCCCAAAGACTTTTTAACCATTGCAGATCCTAAGTCTTAATTTTGACAAGTGCAAAATTAACAATACAACGTGTTTCTGTTTCATTTACTAAAACGTACAAAGCAAAAGCAAACCCATGTCTTTCTCATTAAATTGTAAAAACTCGAGTGATATTTTTATTTAATACAAACTATAAGTAATATTTTTTGTACTTAACCAGAGAAATAAATGAAGAGACAAAATATACCATAAAATTGTAGAAAAGGCCAAAACCCGACAAACTTGCACAACCACATTCTAAGTGAAGCTGTACGAAATGCTAATATGAGAAGGTATAGCCGACTATTTCATATCGACAGCTTTCGTAATCGATTAAGATCAAATTGGAGTAGATTAGTTAGTTTTTCTCTACTCGAATAATGAGATCTGATTTGTATCTGGCCTAAAGTCAGATCGGGAAAGGTTATTGTCCATATTAGATTTTTTAAGTAAATAACTAAAACACAAAACCGAAACTCGAATAATATAAATCAATCAATTTGTATTATCCGGAAATTTTCTCTGTTTAAGGAGTCAGGGACAAATTCGGCATATTTCCATAAACTTAATTCAATTGGAGTACTGACAAGTATGTTAATCGATTTTACTGTTAAATTTTAGTTAAATATCTGTACCTAAATATTCTTATATTATTTTTGTGGTGGTATCGTATCATACGTCTGCAATTATTGTAATTGCAAATTTTATTTCAGAAGTCCATCAATGGAAAACTTTCAATTTTGTCGCTAACAAACCTCTGTAATTTGTTGAGGTACTGTAGTAATTAATATTATCATATGACCATTTACACACTTACCTGCTCGATAATATGCGTCTGTATTTGTGAAGGGTTGAACTGTATTTTTCACCACATAAAATACAATAATTTAATAAACAAATACAAATACCCATTTATGGGACAATTATTAACTGTCTTTTTTCAAGGCAAGAGATGTGTGATTATTTTATTCACAACAAATATTTCATATTTTAACTATACAGGAAGACAAGCACTAAATAGAATACAAATAATCTTAAAATTTCTAATTTTAAACTAATCATAAACATTTAAGTAAAAGAGCATTATCCTTGTAAAATTATTGTTCTGTTGTTGCCAGCATAATTATTTATACTTTAAATTTTGTAACACCAGTATGTACATCTAAAGTACATAGCTAATTCATAAACAGATATCCTATTAGACGTTAGCAATGTAACAAATAATCCTCTTCTGTAATTTTTTTATAGACACTGGCAAATATGGATTAAATAATAGAGGAAGATAATTGCATTTAGTACAATGACCCAGCACAGTTAATTTATAACGTTTAAGAAGAAATGCTGTCTTCTTTGTAAGTTTTTGAACTTTAAAAATTGCGTTTTTATTTGACCAATTAAATTGTCATTTTATACTTATCCAGACTGAACATAATAATCATGTGTAGTGTATTATGATGATTATTCTCTTATTACTGATGTCTTTTCTCTTTTTATTATAACTACACTTTTAATTAAATAAACTTCCGTTATGGACCAAAGATTTTTTTGATTACTTTGGCAGTGCTTATATGTAACATACAAAAGCTAAATATTCAAAATTTACTAGTATGTTTGTATTAAATAGTGAAAACTGGATTAAATTTACAAAAATATATATTTTTGTCTAAAAGTGAATTTGCTTTAATGGAATAGCCTGTATATCAGTTTATTTTTGAATTGCTTATAAAATTTCGCACCAAAAACGTATAAGATATTATTATTTTAAATGTGACCATTACTGAGCTATTGACGTTGTTTTATATAATCTTTCTAACTTTATGTTTTTTAATTTAATATAATATTTTGTACTGAAGGAATGTCAAAGAAATTATTTATCAACCCATAAAGTTTACCAGCAGCGTTACTATGAGAGAAGATGTCCCAAAACAGATGCCTATAGATGCGTTTAGAAGAGAAATGAATGCTTTCATTACTACTGGTAGTATTGCTAATTCAAAACCCAGGAAACCTAAATATGTGGTAAATGATGAAAATCGATTAAAAATTTTTTTGCAACAACTGATAACCCACACGCTAGTACCCATAAAAGAAGTCGTATGCTGGATATTAGCCAAAACCATAGTTACAATAACGTTAAAATGAAATAAATGTCATGCGTAATGAATACATTTAAATATTGAGGCACGCATCCGTCATTTTTAAGCTAAAAGAGTGTTCTGCCAATGGTCAGAATTAAAATGAATGCCCGGGCAATTCTTTTTGGTGATGCGTCATTTACGAATGAAGCTGTTTTCCATAGTAAAGGAATAGCTATCAAACTAAATTTTCATTATTATTCAAATGACCCTTCCATCGACAATATATCAGCCTAGATGGAGCATAAATGCATGAGGAGGCATTCTTGGAGATTAGATGATAGACAGTATTAACGGAGAAACTTATGAGTAATATCTATTAAGCAGTTAGTGGAATTATTGAAAGATGTTCCGCTAACTTTACGAAGAGATGTAGATGCAACAAGAGAGCAAATTCCCACATTCTACTACAGACACAAAATATGTCATGCCAGCCCATGGAGGTCCTATTGACTAGCCTGCTAGGTCTTCGTACATCACAAAATTATTGTCTTTTTATTGGGATCTGTGAAAGAGCAACTATACAGTAAACCTGTAACCACAGAAGAAGCCACGAGCGAAAATATTCGACAAATATTTAGAAATATATGTACTCAACGACATATTAATGTCGATTTATCATTTTGGAAGCATGTTCAGAAACTTTTGAAAGTGAATTTGAACACTTTTAATTTTTATCTATTTTAATATTCATATTTATTGTTATTTTATAATTTCTCTTCCACTAATTACTCATATATTCACGTAAAACTTCTTGTTTCTACTATAATCAAGTTATTAATTTTTTTGGTTTGGTTTTAAAATTTGTCTATTGTACCATATTCTAAATATTCTTTGAATTATATTGCTATATTATAAATAAGATATATCCAATTCTTTTTTGTCATGGCCCCAATACATAAAAACATCATATCTCTAAGCACATTTTTAGTAAAATTCATAGCATAAAGTTGGCAAAATTATATCAAAAAATAACAACAGCTCATTAATGGTTACTTTTCAAATAATAACATCTTACATATTTTGGTACAACATTTAGTAAGCTATTTAAAAACGAGCCAACATACAGGCTGCTCTATTTAACATAAATCGCTTTTAGACAAAAGTCTCTCATGTAGTTTTCTGCACATTCAATTAGTAATTGCAAAAAAATAATATTTGTTTCCCGCTGATATGACTCACCCTGTACATATATATCGAAGCACACAGTGTTATTACAGCGGTAACATGATTCCTGAGATCGACCGTGTAACGTAAATCCATATCGTCTCGATGGCATCCTGTCTGGCCGTTCGATGAGTTGAACGGAAGTTGATCGAACGGGAAGAATTTGCAAATTCAACAAGGTTAGGAGGGACTGAGCGTTACCTAGGTAATAAAGGAAGGAGATTTCGAAAAGGAATGAGAATTATAAGTGATCTTCCGATAGGAGGATTACAAGGTGATCATCCACTTGTGATTAGTATGGAGCGAGAACGGTTGACAATTAAAAGGGTAATAGTATAAGTAAGAAAATTATGAAAAGGTCCCAAAAACGCAATGGCACACGCAATATAAGCGTGAAAAAGTCCTAAAAGTGCACTAGTATAAGTAATAAAAGTATGAGGGGATCGTAAAAATGGAATGGCGCACGCAAAAAAAGCGTGAAAAGGTCCTAAAATGCAATAGCATAAGAAATAAAAGCATGATGAGGTCCTATGGCTGGAGATATGGGACAATGAAGCAATCCACTTTCACCGAGTTGCAACATAAGTAAAAGCGAAAGCGAATATTTATTGTCCGATGATCCTGAATGGTGTCCAAAACAGATAGAAGAAAAGTCATTTCTTTCGAAAAGTTGCAACTTCTGAAAACCATATTCTCTTGCTGCGCCGAAAGATAAGAAATCTCACAAGAAGCGAGACAAGAGAAACGCTACAAATGGTGGTCTGTCATCTGATGGTCTTGCGTGTATGCTTACATATCCAAGGATATCTCACCTTATTCCTTGGCCACACCGTACTGATGACGACCAACGAGTCAGAAACACGTGTCTATGATTGCTCTACAGCGGAATTTACCCCAATATTCTCTATTTCTTGTTTTAATTTATGTATCCGCGATAATTCCTTTTTTGATTATTTTTTCTGGGTTCGGTGGGCACGCAGGTTGACAATGTTTTCCTCGTGGCGATGTTGGTTGTTGTCCTCAAAACCGAGGATCTTCTAACTGAAGCTACAAATGGCGGTATGTCACCTGATGGTTTTCTGTGCATGCTTACATCTCCAAGCTTATCCCACCTTATTCCTTGGCAGCACCATACTGATGACGATCAACGAGTCAAATTAACTGTGGCTATTATCTGTGTGATATAATACTGGAAAATAATAAATCTAACTCGGGTAATACTCCCGTGTAGGTTAGTATGATCTAGTTATGTTCTTATATAGATAACTAGTATACTTACTTATATCGCTCACTAGAATAAACTCTTCACTAACAGTCGTTCAATAGATACACTGTTTCTTATAACACTGTGAATAGCTTTAATGGAACACTTTCATAGGTACAAGTAAGCAAATATTCTTTTTGAAAATAATGTACTTTCTTAAATACTATAAAAAAAGTACAAAATGTTATAATTTGAAAATAATAGTTCCAGAAGAAATTTTTATTATGACAATAAACATCGACAAACAATGAAAATATTTAACGCAATTAGAAGCCTTTAGGCTATATATAGGCTAATTTTAAAAAGAATATTTACTTACTTGTACCTACGAGAGTGTTCCATTAAAGCTATTCACATTTTAATACGAAACAGTGTATCTATTGAACGACTGTTAGTGAAAGTCCTGTCACGCTTTTCATAATTTTCTTACTTATACTATTGCCATTTTAATTGTCAACCGTTCTCACTCCAATTGCTGCCGAGTTTATCAAAGTCGTTTTTATTTCCTTATTACCATTTATATTATTTTTTTTTATTTGACGCCGAAGAACGATTTGCCTTTGATACCAATGCGAGCGGTACCAAGATTCGTGCCCGGCGCGTCCACCAGAATGTCACGGTCAACATTTAACCTTAATGTCGCAGGCCGCTAAGCCCACAACGAGAGTTTTGCTCTGAGAGATCACTCGCTATATTAAAATAAAATAGCAAAAGGTAGGTACTAATCACAAGTGGATGATCACCTTGTAATCCTCCTATCGGAAGATCACTTATAGTTCTCATTCCTTTTCGGAATCTCCTTCCTTTATTACCTCGGTAACGCCGAGTCCCTCCTTACCTCGCTGAAATTTCAAATGCCCGTTCGATCAACTTCCGTTCAACTCATCGAACGGCCAGACAGGATGCCATCGAGACGATATGGATTTACGTTACACGGTCGATCTCGGTGTTGTCTTCTAACAGCGAGGTAAGCCAGGAATCGTATTACCTCTGTAATAACTCTAACACAACGCAATTAGAAGCCTTTTATTATGTGTGGAAATGAATAAGGTAGATGAATTTACTTATATTGATGAAATATGTATTTAACCAATTCAACGTTTAAGTTGATGAAATAGCAATGGTAAATAACGATGTATATATGTACTTCAATAAATCACCTGTTTATTGCTTAAAAATTGTAGATAATCATAAGCTCTACAATCTAAAAATATTTTTATTTATACAGAGTGATCGACAACGACGAACCAACACAAACTTATGTTATTTTAAATGGAATGCTATGAATTTTTTCACTTTTTTTGATAGCCCTTAAAGGATTGATTAAACTGACATCAAATTGTATTTGCCGATTTTCAACTGTTTCTGAAATATGGCGATTTTTCGTTAAAAATTGTACAACATTTGAAAAGTTGCTGTGAAATAACGACTGATGATGAAATACTTTTTATGGGCTCAGTTAGTAGAGATACTTTTCAGTACTTAAAAGTAATGTTTGTTTTGACATATTTACGCATGTTCTTTAGAATTACATGCCATTCGAAAAAGTTAAAAATTCTAAAAAAGAATTAAATGGATATATTAATGTGCCATTGAAAAGTTCTTAAAATTTACTATTCAAATATATCTACTTTCTTCCGCCTGTGGGTGTTATATCTGAATAAACCCGATTACGACTTAAAAATATAAGTTACCATGACTTACATTATACATAACATAACTAAAAGTAAACGAGCAAAAATACTCATGAAATGAAAAGTTTGGAAGTTCATGGATTAACAATATTTTAAAAAATATCGCAGTCGTTATTGTCTCAAAAAATGTAAAACTCCAAACTTAGATATATAACTTGCGTTGTAAAGCAAACCGTCAATAAGAGCATTTAAATTTACTTTATTAAAAACAGCTATCTTGAAAAACATGACATAAGTTACTATTTTCAAGCATCACAGCTATTATAAGCTATCAACTAACAAATTAGAAAATGCGTATGTTCGAAATTCTGCCCTTCTACTTCTAAACACTTTTGTAGTCATGTTTCATATGACCTATAGACATTTGCCATTAGTTCTCGACTACTAGAAGAAAATACTTCTAGAGTTCTTTCTTGCATATTCTCTCTTGTGGTTGGAACAATTCTATATACTCGCTCCTTAACATAACTCCAAAGGAAATAATCAATTGGAGTTAAATCTGGCGATCTAGGTAGCCACGATAATGGAGCATCACGGCCAATCTAATTTTTCCTGAATGTTTTATTTAAAAAGTTTCGAACGCTTCTTGCTTAATGTGCTGTAGCTCCATCGAGTTGAAAGTACATTACGCGGCGCGTATACAAATCTATATTTTCTAATAAGACAGGCAGATAGTTCTCAAGAAATTCTAGATACCTTCTCCTGTTAGTGTACCAACCAAAAAAAGGTCCGATAACTTGATGGTTAAGGATGCCGCGCCATACATTTAACGACCATTTAAGTTGATGATCAACGTTTCTCAACCAGTGCGGATTCTCATTGGCGTAGTAATGCATATTGTGTTTATTTACGTAGACCACTACTTTCAAAAGTAGCTTCATCACAAAACAAAATCTGAGTTACAACATTGTGGTTTTGAATTATTTTGTGGTACATCGAGACAGAAGTCAACTCTATTAATAAAATCATTCCCCTGAAGATCTTGATGTAAGTTTATATGATACGGATAGTATTTAAACTTCTTTAAGGTTTCAGTATACCTTATTATTATTATTAAGGTAATACTATATTTTTTAATGAACACATATTTAGTGCTTTAACATACACCTTCCTCGTTATGCTGCACTGACGAAACCAAACAAGGTAGAAACATATAAGTCTGTAGCTACAAACACATCTTAACACATACATAGTTGCGTCGTTTATTCTTTGTGTATTTTCTATCAAATGTATATATCTAGGTGAACCTAAACCGTTTGGTGGGACTACATAAGTAATACCGGTTATCCTTTGCTTATTTGCATACATTTTTCATTTATACACGACTGATTTTACATTCTATATTGTCATAGTACCAACAACTCTACTCGTAATTCTTTTAATTACATAGTTGCATCGTTCTTATTTACATAATTCCATTAATTGAACAGTTTAAGGCAGACTTAAACCATTTAATGGGACTGCATAAGTAATACCGATTGTCCTATGCTTATTGTTTACATTTTCATTCATAGATATTTGATTTACATTCTACATTTGTCAATGTTTTCTAAATGACAACCAGTTGTCATATTGTTATTACTTTTACTCATCATTTGCCACTACTATCCAGAAGATATTCATTTTTTCAATACATTTGTATATTTGGTAAAGAATTTTAATATATATATATATATATATACATATATAAAAGGAAATTATCGCGGATACATGAAATAAAAGAAAGAGAAAAATAATGGGTAAATTCCGCTGTAGAGCAACCGTAGACACGTGTTTCTGACTCATAGGTCGTCCTCGGTGCGGTGTAGCCAAGGAATAAGGTGGGATAACCTTGGAGATTGATGCAATAAACGGAAGACCATCAGGAGACAGACCACCATTTGTAGCTTCAGTTAGAAGATCCTCAATTTGAGGACAACAACTAACGCCGCCACGAGGAAGACAATGTCAACCCGCGTGCCATCCGAAAACCCAGGAAAGATAAATAAAAGGAAATTATCGCGGATACATGAAATAAAAGAAAGAGAAAAATAATGGGTAAATTCCGCTGTAGAGCAACCGTAGACACGTGTTTCTGACTCATTGGTCGTCATCGGTACGGTGTAGCCAAGGAATAAGGTGGGATAACCTTGGAGATGTATGCAATAAACGGAAGACCATCAGGACACCGTACCGATGACGACCAATGAGTCAGAAACACGTGTCTACGGTTGCTCTACAGCGGAATTTACCCATTATTTTTCTCTTTCTTTTATTTCATGTATCCGCGATAATTTCCTTTTATTTATCTTTCCTGGGTTTTCGGATGGCACGCGGGTTGACATTGTCTTCCTCGTGGCGGCGTTAGTTGTTGTCCTCAAATTGAGGATCTTCTAACTGAAGCTACGAATGGTGGTCTGTCTCCTTATGGTCTTCCGTTTATTGCATACATCTCCAAGGTTATCCCACCTTATTCCTTGGCTACACCGTACCGATGACGACCAATGAGTCAGAAACACGTGTCTACGGTTGCTCTACAGCGGAATTTACCCATTATTTTTCTCTTTCTTTTATTTCATGTATCCGCGATAATTTCCTTTTATTTATCTTTCCTGAGTTTTCGGATGGCACGCGGGTTGACATTGTCTTCCTCGTGGCGACGTTAGTTGTTGTCCTCAAATTGAGGATCTTCTAACTGAAGCTACAAATGGTGGTCTGTCTCCTGATGGTCTTCCGTTTATTGCATACATCTCCAAGGTTATCCCACCTTATTCCTTGGCTACACCGTACCGATGACGACCAATGAGTCAGAAACACGTGTCTACGGTTGCTCTACAGCGGAATTTACCCATTATTTTTCCCTTTCTTTTATATACCGGGTGGTGCAATAGTGTGTCGGCGGAGCTTAGTGTGAAAACTAATAACGCTGCAGCAATGAGACTTTACGTACGTATGTAGTATGCGACTGTGCATTTTCTAATTTTATTTACAAATATACAGGGTGTTCCAAATTTTCGCAACCACATTCAACTTTTTTATTTTAAATACATTGCTATACTTTCTAGATATTATAATCATAGCCATTCAAATTATCTTTGCAATGATATATGGATATGTGCACTTCAGACCGAGGGGTAGACCGCTGTGGAAATCTGGTGTACACGCAGAAGGAAATCTATAGAAATCAAGTAGAATTCATAGAAATCACTGGAATTCAAGTGGAAATTGCTGGAAATCTGTGGAAATCTTTAGAAATCACTGGAATTTATTGGAAATCAATAGAAATCAGTGGAAATTAATGGAAATAATTTAACGAAAAGAAAACCTAATTGCAATTAATTATTACAAATCTCGAGACGAATCTATAGTAAATGTAAAACTATGACATTTACTATAGATTCGTTACAGATTTATATTACATCTAACCGTTCTTGTGCAAATAATAAAAAAAACAAGAAAACTTTATTTATGTAATCCCGTGTAATCCGGTGATTCCGTGATTCCCTCGCGCAGCACCACTTCTGCTCAACACAATCCTCGGCACCAGCCTCGACATAACCTCACTTTTCTTATAAAAGTGGTAAATGAGGAAGTCGGTTTTTGTGGCAAATAAATGCGTTTACGGTGCAATACTCGGTGCAATATCTTGGGTGTTTTTCTTAAGTTTTGCTCATTGTGTGTTGTTAATAAAGGCCATCATAAAAAAAAATTAATAGAAAAGAGTGAACAAATGCGCGCAGCTCGGCGCGGTCTAACCTCAGACAGAAAATTTATAATTTGCACAGTGTGAAACAATCATATTATGGCGAATATTTCTGTTGAAAAGGAGGTTGAAAAGCGAGTTGAAAAGGTAAGAATTGTTTTCTTAAAGTGTTTTTGTTATAACAATTCACATTTTAGATGGGAGAAAGCTCGCAATCGTATTCACAACAAAATAATTGCGACTTTTTTAGTCAAGCAGAGAATGACTTAAAAATTAAAATTCTGGATTGTTTAAAGCGCATGCTGTCTGTAAATGGATTCGAAGACGCTGTACTAATATCTAGCATAACAGAAACCGATCTAGAGAACATTGAAAAATTTGCGCGTGAAGAATCAATATACAATAACAAATAATTTCTTAACGAATAATTGTTATACCTGCATTGAACTGAATGCACATAATTTAATAAAACTAATATTGCTACTGAAAGAAAAGAAAATTGACATAAGACATTTTTCTATAACTCAATTTAGTAGCCAAGCTTGTGAAAAGCTCTTTAGAGCTGCACGGTCCATGACATCAACCTTCAGCACCGTGATTAATTTCAGTATTAAAGATTTTCTACATCGTATTGACAGAATCAAAATTATAAATACTATAATTAGCGGAGAACTGAAAGATACTTTTAAATTTCCAAGAGAGGAAAAAAGTTTTTTGAAATGCAAAAAGATACGGTGAATACGGAAGAAATCAGTGCAATAGACATTAAGACAACTATAAACAAAGCTTTAGAAGATGCAGTTTTTGATGCAAAAAAATTAAAAATTATTACAGATAATGTTTCCGATGCATGGAAATTTCTTGACATTTCTTTCATCGAAGAACGCAATATGGAAGACGAAGATGAAGAGTTTGAAGATATTACTTTTGATGTTCCTACGAATACAGATGGAATAGAAAAACAAATGAATGATTTAATTTTTGGTGAAGATTGGGAAGCTACAGATGAAACTACTGTTACTCACGACAGTCTAACCTTAAAAGATTATTCTGAAACAGTAACGGATCTTTCTCCAAATTCACCTTATGTCAAGATTAACTTAAGCAATGACAAATCTATAATCGTAAAAAAGTCGTCATACTGCTGGCTTTTAGAAGAAAACGACGGAAAAGTCAGTTCTGATAGGTTAAGAAGATTTTTTGTTAAAAATAAATCACCTGAAAGTGGAGATAAATTGAAGGGCCTCAGAAAAAACAGAAAAGTGGTCACAGGTTTACTCAAAAATCAAGAAAAATTAAAATGCTGCAAAAATAAAAGACGAGGAGAAACAATTTCAATTTCATCTGATTGTGGGAGAGGAAAAAAAATAAAAAGAAACACGAAGCAAGTAGATAGTAGTTCGCTCAAAGAAAAATTAAAGAGCAGGAAAGGCAGAGGGCAAACGAAAACTTTGAAGAGAAAAGTGACTTCGTGACTTCCGAAGAATCTGACAGTTCTGTAGAAATTGAATACGCAGAAAGTGATGATTCTGAGATTTTTTTTGAAAATTCTGATGGAGGTGACGATAAAGATTTAATGGAGTAGAGCGAAGACGAAAAGATTTTCATTTTATCGTAGTAGGTATCAATCGGTATCAATGTTCAAAGTATTTTACTGTTTTTTATTTGAATAAACTTCTGAGCAAAAGTGGCTTTGATTAATTGTGATTACAACAAGACTGACCTAATATGTGTTTTATTTGTAAACACCATGTACATTTGAATTACTTTCACTATATATGAAAAGATGAACGTTTCCGTATTTTTAAAATAAGTATTTTTTGTGATGACGCAATGTTTCTATCCACCAAATGAAAAAATCAAACCCGGTGTGTATGGTAAGCAATCCCTTCAAAGAGCAGTAAACAACCATTTAAAATAAATAAGAAATCACTGGAATTCTTTGGAAATCTTTGGAAATCTTTGGAAGTCAGTGGAAATCAGTGGAAATCTTTGGAATTCATTAGA
Organism: Amphimallon solstitiale; assembly: GCA_963170755.1. Lineage (NCBI taxonomy): Eukaryota > Metazoa > Arthropoda > Insecta > Coleoptera > Scarabaeidae > Amphimallon > Amphimallon solstitiale. The sequence continues at coordinate 95,768,554 of OY720676.1, read as the reverse complement.
ATTCATTGGAAATCATGAGGAAATCTTAGAAATCTTATGGAAATCGGTGGAAATCACATTAAATTGGAAATCTAGTGTACAAATTTTCGTCTGCGGTTTACCCCTCGCTTCAGACTGTTCGTTTTGATTTTATTGATAATATTGTTAAAATCTTGACAGTTGCAGCATCTAACATTTTAAGCTGTAGTCTGTAAATGGGTAGAATGCCTCACGTAACTCTTGTGTTACTAATTTATGGACTAACACGTTATTTGTTTTGAGGAAGTGAATAAATATACAGGGTGTTAAATATGTCGTGTCTAAGTTATCGATCTTTATTGGTTATTTTCTCGTTTTTTTTAAATCTAACCTATAATATTTTTATAAGTCAGCATATTCCTTGTAAAATCGCCTTTAAAATGGTATCAATAACATAGTACTTATTTCTAGTATTTTCAAAGTTATAACCCTTTAATGGGATATACTCATGTTTATAATATGCAATATGTGGGGCATCTAATAGTTGGTTGGCCTTGGTTTAAAAAAAAATGGCTGTACAACCAAACGTCAAATCTCTACTTCAAAAGTCCATAAAAAGTCGTTTTCTGTATTTTCTCTTTTCTGTAATTGCGTTTTGTTGTTATAAATTAAGTTCGGCTAGTGAATTATTAATTTCCGTTTGTTTGTTAGTAGTTGTTACGTGTTGTATTTACCTTGTTATCAGTTATATCGCTTTATTGACATTATTTCTCATTTAGATACCATAATAGTTTATTGTTGTTTTTGCTTTAAAATGAATTTTTCGAAAGAGGAGCTCATAGACATGGTATTTGCTCTTGGCGCTAGCAACAGAAATCCATTTTTAGCATCAAGAACATATGCGATGGAATATCCCGACCGAAGAGCACCTGATAGTAAAACGTTTGAAAATTTGTTAATAAGGTTTCTTCGAACGGGTTCAGTGAATTAAGTACGTCGAACATGAAAGAAGTAAGACTATGATTACAGAAGATAATGAAGTGATAGTCGTCCAGTCCATTGTGGAAAATCCGCACGTATCTACAAGGATAATTTCGAAACAACACGGGATAGAAGTCACTGCTGTAAAAAGGATTTTAAAAAAACGTAAGTTTCACCCTTACAAAATTCAAAATCATCAAGGCTTATTACAAACGGACTTTGAAAGGAGACTAGTGTACTGTGAATGGCTAATTTTACAATTACGACATGATATAACTTTTCTAGATCATGTGCTTTTCACAGATGAAGCAACATTTGCTAATTGTGGAACCACAAACAGAAAAAATACCCATTATTATGATACTACAAACCCACATTTTGTTCAGCCCATTTTATATCAACAAAAATGGAGTGTTAACACATGGGGAGGCATCATAGGAAACACTATTATTGGTCCATTCTTTTTTGATAATACTTTAAATTGTGCAATCTACACAAATTTCCTACAAAATAATTTACCATTGCTATTAGAAGGCCTCCCAGATAACGTCATCAGGAGATTGTGGTACCAACATGATGGTGCTGCTGCAAGAGCACATTTAGATAGGGTATTCACCAATAAGTGGATTGGGAGAGGAAGTTTGATAAGCTGGCCACCACGATCACCAGATCTCACACCTTGTGATTTCTTCCTGTGGCCAACTGTAAAAAACATTGTTTACGCAACACCTCCTACAACGGCAGAGAACATGCAGCAACGAATAGAATAGAATAGAATAATTTATTTGTCCATAAATTTTACATAAATGTGTTGGACACGTCATGTTACAAAATATGTGTTGTAAAAGACAGAAATACACAAACAAATAAATACATACAATTAAATAAATAAAAAGGTAAATAACAAATTATATACATATACAGAGTTATCATGTGTGAACTTATCCAGAAGTGTCACCGATCAGTAACATCAATAAACTCTTGCACCGAATAAATGCAATTAATTTGCAGAAGCTGGCGCAGTTTCCGTTTAAATTTTTGGGCACTTTCTAAAACATGCAATTCATCGGGTAACCTGTTAAATAGTTGTAGCCCCATGGACACCGGCGACCTCTTTGCAATATTCAATCTATTGTTCGGCAACCTGAAATCATTTCTTCGCCTAGTATTGTACGCGTGTATTTCATAGTTTTTTCTAAAATCGCTTTTATTTCTAAAAATATACACCAAAAGTTCTAGAATATATACACTAGGCAAAGGCAAAATGCTGTATTTCCTGAAATATGGCCTGCAAGATGTAGTCGAATGAATACCAGCAATAGAACGAATTACGCGCTTCTGCGCAAGAAATACTTGATAGGCATACTGAGATGATCCCCATAGGATGACTCCGTATGCCATGTGCGAGAAAACCTGCCCGTAATAAAACCTGACTAGGTCTGTAGCATGCAATGAATGCCTCAGTACTCGAATTTGATAACATGAGGAATTAATACTGGAAATCAGCTTATCACAATGAATCCTCCAATCCAAGCATTCATCAAGCGTCACGCCAAGAAAACTAACGCTAGACTGATGACTAATGCCAGTATCCAGGTAAGCAAGATCCAAGTCAAAAGCCTCCCTGGACTGCGCTGTATGAAAAATCAAAAGATTCATAAACAACTTATTACTCTGAAACCAGTAACAGAGTCGCCCAAGGACCGCAGCGGCCCTGTCACGCACGCTCACAGGGTCAGATCCCGAAACCAACGCAGTAGTATCGTCAGCATAAATGTATAGTGGAGCATCAACGCATGTCACAAGGTCATTAATAAAAAGTAAAAACAATATTGGGCCAAGAACGGACCCCTGTGGCACACCGAGGCCCACAGGCAAAACGGAGGAATAAGAATTTCTTGTCAAGTTATCTTTCCTGTGTGATATCCTAACGCACTGTGTTCGCTCTGACAAATACGAAGCAAACCATTCAGACACTACGCCTCTAATACCGTAGCTATACAGCTTGTCAAGCAGGAGCCGATGGTCCACGCAATCGAAAGCACGTGTAAGGTCACAAAAAACTCCAGCAGGGTACTCTCCACGATCCAAGCCATCAATTACATCTGTAATAAAGGCAGTCACGGCAGCCACAGTTGAAAAACCTTCCCTGAAACCAAACTGTCTATTTGTAATTATGTTGTTTTTATTTAAGTGACCCATCAACCTATCCAACATTGCATACTCAAATAGTTTTGAGAAACTAGAGGTCAGTGTTATCGGACGATAATTAGACACTTCATGTGTAGAGTGTCTTTTATGAATTGGATTAACAATCGATGTTTTAAGGACTTTAGGAAAAGAGCCTTTCTCAAACGACAGATTAATAATCTGCGTTAAAGGCCGAATACATGCAACAGCAACACGACGCAACAAGTTGCAAGGTACATGATCTGGGCCCGAACTACCCGTGTTTTTTAATTTGTTTATTATGTTAACCATCTCATGCTCAGACAAAGGAAGAGCACACATGGAATTACAACCATCACCACCACCAGTAATGGTATCCTGCATAGTTGTAGCAACACCAGATACAATGCTAATTGGCTCCTCAACAAAAAAATTGTTAAATTTATCAGCTACTGTAATAGGATCATCGATCAATCAATTTCCTATATTTAAGGAAATATTCTCCCTCGGCTTCCGCTGTTTATTTGTAAGCTCCGCTATAACTGACCATGCTGCGCTGTTTACATTCTTAGAATTTAGAATTTTGTTTGCATAAAAATATCGTTTAGTATTATGTACAAGAGCTGCATGATCCCTTCTAGCAGCAGAATAAAACTCCCGCAGATTTGGGTAATGCAACTGAAGGTAGTATAAATCTCTCAATCTGCTACTTGACACCCTGACTTCCTGAGTAACCCAAGCAGCACGATCTCGGACCCTATCAGAAACTATCATTTCCGGAAAGTTAATCTCAAAGTGGCACAAACATATTCCATAGAAGGAATTGAATGCCTCATCAACATCGGTGAATACACTATAATCCTGCCACCCCTCCTCCGCAAGAGACGTCTGAAATCGCACAATGGATGTTTCACTAAATTTTATAAGAAACGCTTTTCTTCAATTAAGTGAAAATAACTTAGCTGCGAATGTAAGTCTGTCGATACAGAGACGGTTGGGAGCATGTGTAGAGCAGAATGGAAATATATTTGAACACATTTTAAATTAAGATTGTTTTATTATCGAAAATTTTCAAAATGTATTTCTAAAACTAATGATAAAGCATTTAAAAAACAGGTGTTTGTTAAAATTACTTTGTTTTATTTTCATGGCCAACCAACTATTAGATGCCCCGCATTTTGCATGTTATAAACATGAGTATATCCCATTAAAGGGTTATAACTTTGAAAATACTAGAAATAAGTACAATGTTATTGGTACCATTTTAAAGGCGATTTTACAAGGAATATGCTGACTTATAAAAATATTATAGGTTAGATTTAAAAAAAACGAGAAAATAACCAATAAAGATCGATAACTTAGACACGACATATTTAACACCCTGTATATTTATTCACTTTGTTCAACCTCAAAACAAATAACGTGTTAGTCCATAAATTAGAGACACAAGAGTTACGTGAGGCATTCTACCCATTTACAGACTACAGCTTAAAATGTTAGATGCTGCAACTGTCAAGATTTTAACAATATTATCAATAAAATCAAAACGAACAGTCTGAAGTGCACATATCCATATATCATTGCAAAGATAATTTGAATGGCTATCATTATAATATCTAGAAAGTATAGCAATATATTTAAAATAAAAAAGTTGAATGTGGTTGCGAAAATTTGGAACACCCTGTATATTTGTAAATAAAATTAGAAAATGCACCGTCGCATACTACATACGTACGTAAAGTCTCATTGCTGCAGCGTTATTAGTTTTCACACTAAGCTCCGCCGACACACTATTGCACCACCCGGTATATATACATATATATATATATATATATAAGAAAGAGAATAATAACGGGTATATATATATATATATGTAAAGTGTGAAAATAAAGTAACAAATAGAGGCATTAACTTTGTTAATATTAATTTTTTGAAAAAAATCTCGAAGGGGTATAGCGATCTTAACTAAAGAGAATACTTTCTTCGCATTTTAAGTTTCCTACTTCATTTTTTTTTCATGTTATGTCGCCGACTTTTTTTTAAATGACATCCTATATATTTTTTAATTGCTTTCGATAGTACTTTCAATTCTCTATCCAACGGTATAAAATTTTTAGAATATTATATTTGAAAAAAATTGAGAAAAGGAGCCTTGAATTTCAAATATTAAAAATTCATTATATTGGCAAAATAAAGTTAGTTACCGATGCCTAAAACAAAAAACATTAGTTGCAGCTGTCAGAATATAATAATTTGTCAGTAACACATTAAAGTAAGTGTTATTTCTCTTTTCTATATTACAATAACTTAATTTTAGCCCAGAATTCGACACGAAATTGGATTAATATCAGTTCAAACTATTCATAATGTGAGAAATGAATTTTTTGTACCAGTAGTAAAAAATCATAGCATTTTTACACATAACACAGCGCCACGAAATGACATTTCACGACCTGGAACTAATAAGAGGTAAATAATGAGGCTATTATTGACCTAGGGAAATAATGAAAACAAATAAAGGGAATGCCGCAATCATGCAATCGCAGATGTATGTCAAGTTGTCAACCGTCAAATTCATTGTAGTTTGTTTATTCAAGTTTATTTTTATTTAGATTTATACCACAAATCATACTCTAAAACTTATAAATGCTCGACCTCTAAGGTAAAATAACAACTAACAGTATTTTAACAATAGCAAAATATGTATGACAGGAGTATAAGTGGAAACAAATATCCTAACGGGTAACTGTTATAGATGTAAAGATATTTTACTTTCTTTACATAAAACTGTATTTTAAGGTTATGTAACAACATAATATGGAAACAATATAACACGTAACTATTACAGATGTAAAGAATTTTAATTTATTTATAAAAATTGATAGTGCAATTATGGCATGTCAAATTTATTGATGGTTCAATTCTGATTCAGAGCTGTAGGCACATTAATGACAGTATTGTTAATTGTGTTAATTCCATAAGTATTTACGATATCTTCAGTTGAAATAGAGCCTGATTGTACTGCTGATGTTGATGGAATTTGGTTCATATCGTGTGTAAGTAGATGTAGGTAGACCTTGTAACATATATGCTATATTTTTTTTTATTTCTAGGGAATCTTCGATATAACTTTCAGCTACACTAGATTTCCAACCACCATGTACCATGTTGTTTTAACTGAAGGATATTACCACCATTGACAGCTAAAAGTGTAGCCTAGGTTCTACGGAAGGGCAATTTCTTTTGGCATCTGTCCTATTGTGTTATGTCCAATGTTTTATCTAGTACATTTACCATTACGTACACTAATAAAGAATTTTGCTATATCTGGAATTGGTCTAATTTTTAAATAGTTTTTAATTATTTTGATCCAAAGTGGCTCCATTATTACAAACTTTAGAGACGAACCATTTTTGCTATTGCAGATGTGAATAATAATTAAATCGGCTTTCATGATGACATCAGAAATTAATAAATTACACAGCTCATCACTTCGGCATGCACCAGCAACACCAATTACAAGAGCAGTCTACAGGGTTATAAATTGTCAATAATTTTGAAGTATTAATATATAAACATATTACCTTAGTTGCAATGTAACATGTATCGGGTGCCTCAGTAAGGAATTTTATAATTTCCTCTAGTAAATACTAATGACTTTTTGGGCTTAGAATTTTCATTTTATCTTTTTAAAAAGGCAACTAATTTAAAATATTTTGATATGTTAATATTCTCTGTTAAGCCAAGTGTAGCTTTCAATATTGAATAATGGGTCCATAAAGTCGAGGCTTTTTAATGTTGTGTGTTTAATGGAAGTACGTTTTGAGAAGTTACTACTGTATTTTTGGAATTACACGATTTTTTAAATTCTGTATATGTTTTTATGTACTTATAAGTGTTTGGATATATGCGGAAGCAATCTCGCGCATTGCAGGTGGTGTAATCTAAACTCTTCAGATATTATAAATGGAATGAAAAATAATCTAATAAATACCTACTTGACTTTTACTTTCAGCATTTATGTCAAAACTTATTTGTCAACATCAAAATATAGCCTACTTATTTGTTTATATGAAGTTTTATTATAAGGGAATTCTTACATACATGTATGAGTAAATTTATTCATAATTATTAAGGTTTCAAGATCCAATTAGACTACTGGTACAAAAAATAGTATACATACTGCGGTTGAGAAGACTATTATTGCCCTTGTGGCTTAAATTCCTCGGCGCTTTGCGCCTCGGAATTTAATCTCGCCACTCGGGCAATAATAGTCATCTTCTCAACCTTGGTATGTAATATACTATTATAATCTTCTTGAGTATTATCGGATGGTACAGGGTCGTCACTTAATGGAAATGTAATTTAAAAAGTGTTATTTCTGTGCTTACTTTTGTGTGATGTTATCGTTAGATTTTTTTTCTAGTTAATGAATTTAGTTTTAATGTGAATATTAACTTTGAATGGAGTAGATAGTAAATTTACAATTAATTTTTTATAATAAAAACCAATTTGCCGTCAACTTTTCCATCAAATTTATGTGACTAAATTCGTTGAATGAGATTTTAATATTAGAACTTCAAGACTCCTTTTCTCATTTTTTTTTCAAATATAACATTATAAAAATGTAATACCGTTAGATAGAGAATTGAAAGTACTATCGAAATGAATTAAAAAAATATAGGTTATCATTTAAAAAAAAAGTCGGTGACGTTATAACATGAAAAACAAATGAAGTAAGAAACCAAAAATGCGATAAAAATATTTTCTTTAGTTAATATCGCTATACCCCTTCGAAATTTATTTCAAAAAATGAATCTTAACGACGTTAATGGCTCTATTCGTTACTTTATTTTCACACTGTATATATATATATATATACAGTGTGATATATAGTGTATATATATAAACTTAGATGTCTTTACCACAAGTACATGAATTAAAATAATATTTCTAGGGTTTGTGGTACTTACTGATTAAATAAATAAAACTAAATTTGACGTTTCGACATATTTAATGTCTTTCTCAAAAATGTAGAGATATAAAACAACCATGCCTAAAATTAATACATAGAGCAGTGTCAGATGTTAATACAGTTAATATATTCAGATATTACATGCAAAATACTATATAGAACTTTATCAAAATATAAAAAATATAAAAATATAAAAAACACATATAGCAACGGACAACTCACATATATATATATATATATATATATATATATATATATATATATATATATATATATAGTGAGAACGCGCGGGTTGGAATAAATTCATTTAAAATTTTTGGTTTTGTTTTATGGAAAAACGCTCGGATAGGTCGATTTTTATTTTTAGCTGCGGTTTTTTTGATGGTAAATTGATGTACAAAGGCTGGTCCAAAAATAAGTTACGACCATCAATTTTTTTTTCAAATGGAAACATATGTTTTTTATTTAATTTGTTAATTCTACATCGGATTCTAAGTATGTTTCGTGTACCATGTGCTATACCCAAACTCAACAGCTATCGAGAAATTTACAATTGAACATATCAATAACTGCATGTTCAATTGTAAATTTCTCGATAACTGTTGAGTTTGGGTATAGGATATGGTACATGAAACATACTTAGAATTCGATGCAGAATTAACAAATCAATTTTTTTTTTCATAAAGAAACATATATTTTTTATCTACAGGATTGACTGGCCTAGAATTTTATTAATGTCATATCTAAAGACATACGCTCTAACATTTAACTTTTACTTATATTAGAGGTGTTCACAGAAGTGAATTCAATGTTTGTCAGCGCATGTGGCAAACTTCGTATTAAGTTTCTGATTAGACATTATGTAACTTTCTACATAATTATCATTGAATCTAATATAAGCCCTCGATATTCCATTTTATAATCATTAGAGAAAGATATCCGCCATGGTATACCATGGTACTTGAAAATTAAGAAGTGAGTAACTTATTAAATTACATTGAGGTTAAAAACATTTCAAATTTTTTCGAATAAAACAACCTTTTCGATATTTTTATTTTATAATTATATTTGATTCACTGAGAAAAATATTTAGTGTCCCCAAATAAAATTGTAATATTTGCAAATAAAAATTTCATGGCACAAATCATTTTCCGAGGTTTCTGAGATAACTATTCATGTATTTGTTGTAAATAAAAACACGTATTTAATGCAACAGCATAATTTAATTAAATATTCTGTAAGTTACTAATGAATAGTACGTGTTACGAAAGTATAAAAGTACTTACAGAGCCAATACATTAGAATTCATTAAAGAATTGAACATTCAATTTAAAATATAACTTATATAACATATGATGCTTTTTTTGATTTTGATAAAAAAATTGAGATTGAAATATCTAACATTTTTTTTAATATTTGATGTACTTTTTGTTATTTCATTGCCCTTGTTAATTATTGTTAATTAGTCTTATATTCTTAAATATTAAATATATTATTTTCAAATTAATTATGATGTTCAAATATTTCATGGAAATGGGAGATTGCACAAGACAAACTCATGAATCATGCAAACTCAGCCACCGAAACGGATTAAATCCAGGAAAACATCTTTATTGCTATGTACGGTTGTTGTTTATTGTAGTTGTCCGTAACAGTTTTACGCCGAATTTAATTGCAAAACATCTGCAGTCTTCTGTACTTACTGAAATGGTAAAAACAGTCCACTAATATAAAAGAAAAACAGAGAAATTGCCTTTCTGAGATAACTGGGTCTGAACTGTGACGATGTTCAGAGCGCATATTTCGAATTCCTTAGTTTTAAACAGACTTTTACACATAAACAGTAGCGATTTTTGTCCTTTTCGGATTTAATTGATGTGTAAAATAATTCTTTCTGTTTGGTCTTTAATTACTTCGCGTATATTGCAATTAATGATTATAATAAATTTCCACGTTTTTCTCACTAATGAAAGATAATAGTGAAAATAAAAGAGAGCAAAAGCCTCTTATTTAATAGATAAACATTCTATACCGTGTACATGATAGCTTGTGGAGCAGTTGTTTGTGTACAAACAAACCTCTATTCACTTTTGATGAAAAGGCTTTTTCTAAGTTAAAATAGAAGGTAGCCACATTCATGAAAAGCATTCAAAGTAAGTTATAATTAGACTGACGGCTGTAATATACTAAGAAGACCTACCACATATATTACAACAAGTAAGCTTATTAAGGTTGCAAAATAAACATGAAAACATAGGTAAGGCATCTCAAAATTAATATTTTTCGTATAAGTTCCTTTAAGGAAAATGCAAATATCTAAATTATACTGGGCTATTTTTTTTATTATCCCACAGTGAAGGTAGATAGCTATTGCTTTAACTAAGGATCACTGTTCCAAATGAATTGTATTGTTGTCACGGTTATAACATCAAAGATGTAGAATATAATGAGCTGCAAGAGAAAATGTTAATAAAAAGGAAGACATGGTTATCTATACAGTTTTTACTTAACGAATTAAATAGAATTAACTTTTAAAGAAAAAAAATAACTTAAGGCATGTAGATTATTATATTAGTGGACTGTAAATAAGGACAGATGTTGGTTACAAGTCGGTTCAAAATTAAGCCTTCTAAAGTAAATTTTAAATGCGACTGTATTGCGTGTGTGAATCTTGGACAGAATTCACAAGTGTTGGCGGACGTCGACAACTTGAAGAAGAGTACTAGTGGATGCTAGCCGAAAAAATAGCGAGCAGATAGAGTAAAGAAGTTGGGCCTTTTTAAAGTAATTTGAGGAAAATGGGGATATATATATGTTTCTGCCATTAAAACAAAGAGCAAAAAAATAGCAATAATATAATCTAATTTACACTACTACAGAATAGATGATTTCATATCGACAGTTCATTTAGAACCAGTTTTAAATCATATACCATGAAACTGCTCGCGATTTGAACTTTAACTTTAACATTGATTTCAAAAATTGTTATATTTACTCCTTGAAGGCTTTAATTGAGAGAGTTTAAATGAGAAAAGATATCTGACAAGTATGCTAGTTTACATAATCAGGAAAAATTATGAAGACGTTCACTTAATGACTGTGCAGGGGAGTGTTCTGTGAAAAATATTGTTATTCATTTCTCAACACAAAAAAATCGAGACAAAACTTTTCCTCAAGATAACAATCTCACTTCCGTGTGTAACAGCAATTAATGATATTCATTGTCCATAGCCTTCCACATCTATTCAAAAAGTCTTGAATTTAATGATTTAGCCTTGCTAAAATTAAAATTTAGGTTACGGACGAGATGATATTTCAAATAAGTGTTAATGTGTGAGTCCAGTACTTTTTCCAGACATTGCTTGCGCTCTATCCATCAGTAGTACTAATTTTTATGCATTTTAACCAATCAGTTTAATTGGATGTAATCAATTCATTCACCTTGTTAAACAATTCTGGAGACGTAGTATATATATAAATGACAGGATATTGGATTGACAGCCACTTCAGCAGAATTATGTACAAACTAAATATTCATACTACAACAATGAACGTGTGACAAACTCGTACTAAAGTTGATACGAGGTAGGCGCCATAAATTCTCGGCCTGATATACAAAAAAGAAACATGAGCAATATTAGAATTTTTATTTTTCAATGTAATTTCCCCTAACTTCTACACATTTATTACAACGATTAAAGTTTTTCCGTCAAAATGTTCTATAACAGCTGCTTGCAACTCACTCAGGTCTTTTTTTAAATTAGAAAAATCACAAGCAGCCATATCCGGACTATACGGTGGATGTTCCAATTCTTGAAAACTGCATTCGCGGATGGTAGTTTGTGAAAGGGCGGCAGTATGGACGAGAGCATTGTCGTGTAATAATCGCACACCTTTTGTCAATATTTGCCGACGTTTTGCACGAATACTGCCCCATAATTTATGCAATAAAGATGCATAATATGCTGTTCACACTTGTATTGCGCTCTTTAAAGTCAATTAGCAAAATGTCCTCACAATCCCAGAATATTGTGGCCATCACCTTTTTTGTTGATTGAACCACTTTCGCCTTTCTTGGACGAGGTTCATCAGGTCGCCGCTATTTCATGGACTCCCTCTTCGATAGAGGATCGTAAAACAGAACCATTGTTTCATTCCCTGAGACAATGGACTCCAAAATCGGTTTTGGCTTGTCTCCACACATGTTTAAATACGACTGCGCACTTTCGACTCGCCGTTCACGTTGGAAAGCAGAAAGAAGTCGCGGTAACCATCTAGCACTTATTGCCAACCAATTGCAACAACCGAATGGTCATGGAGAATTCGGCGAACAATTGTTTCGGAAATGTTTGATATCACTGCTAATTCCTTCACTTTTAAACGGCGATCTTCTAGCACTAAATGTTCAATAAATAAAATTTGTTGAGGCATTATCACTTCAATTGGTCGATCTGACCGATCAGCATCTTCCAGGGATTCTTGTCCCAAACGGAAACATTTTGCCCACTTTTTTACAGTTGAATACGAAGGAGATGAATCACCGAAAACGCCGTCTAAACATTGTTTAGTGTGATAAGGTGTATGCCCTTCTTTTGTTAAAAATTTAATGATCGCGGGGTACTCAATTTTCGTTACTTCAGACATTTTCGTGCGCTAGTCACGTTGGTTGGCTGGTTACTAAAAGCTACTAGGCTTCGAACCGTTATATTTATAGTGTATACCTCGCATATGTGCATACATGACGTGACGGAGTTTGAACACGTTTGAACCTGTATAAGCCTGTCAGGCCGGGAATTTATGCCACCTACCTCGTATATCGATGAAGCGGCACGCTCAACCATTTACGATCTCTCTGTATAAATTTCACTAGATTTCTAGAATACGAGATTAAATAGATTGAAAAACTAGAGAAAACTAAATGTACTACTAAACAAAGTTAATCCTATAATAAATAACATATTTTCAAAACAGTTGTCAGTTATTTTAGTTAGCATATTACATTTGCATTTTGCAAACCGTTATAATGTAGCTTAGCATATTCTTAAAATAAATATTTCTTGTTTGTACAGCGGACTCCCTGAAAGATCTTATAGATCCCAGGGGGTTCCCGGACTGCAACTTAAGAACCGCTGTCGTAGACATTTAACAAACCATTTTCTGATAAAATATAGATATGTAATATCTATAACAGTAAAGCTGCATTTCTTATAAAAGGCAATATTAAACAGAATGTCAAACAGTGGGAATAATGCAGGAATGGCAATATTAATGAAATCATAATCATAATCAGAATGCTGATGTTATCTGAATGAAAATGATATATCACAGTAAGCAGATACAATACCAATTAAGATAATTAGGCGACTCGACATGTGCCTTTACCTAAATATTGGTGGATTACCTCGGACATTTACTGAAAGTGGAAGTGTCTTCATTATTGATCATTATTCTAATTATAATCACGGAATTAGTCTAGATTTAGAAATAAATAGAAATATTATATATAAAAAAACAAATTATTTGAAGTGTTCAATAACTCAGAGTATGGTAGGGTACAAAGGAAGGGTTTTTAACATAGTTGGTTTTATAAACAAAGGAATCTCTTATTGTAGACGTTCCTTATGAAATCAAGTGTCTTTGATGCATATAGAATAATTTCTAAAATTGACTTGAAAACATTTGAAAATAATTTTAAATAAGTTCAAAGACGAGTAATGCTAATTGTAATAATTTCAAATATGCAATATCTAAAGGTATATCTACAGGCCTAGATGCTTTATCCACTGTTGCAAGGGATAGCTTCAGGCTTGGATGTAGATATTCTTCCAGTCGCTCTAGCTTAAAAAATGGCTAGGATTTTAGTTTCTAGAAATTATATAGCAATCAGGTCAAATTGTGACCCGCTGTTAGCTGGAGTAGATGAATCAAGCGCATGTGTGGTAGACCACTAGCGTTACTAGACTGTTAAGTATAGATGGTTCAGCACGGGCAGAACATAAACTTAACCCCAGCCATCATTCTCTATTGAAAGCTATTCAACTTCTGTTCCTCAGGTATTACTACTAGGTTTACTGTTATAGATATTACACGTAGATGATACCAGAAAATGCTCTGTTATATGCCGATCATGCAACTCTTCAATGTGAAGAACATTTAAATGTATATATTCGTATTTATAGGGATATTTTACAACAAACTATTTTTTAGTGGAATTAGATATCTATAACTTCATTCAGTCTTCCCTAAAGGTTGCTAAATTTCTCTAATATAACAGCTCTAACTTAAGCTGGAATTACATGTTACATTTGTATCTAGAGACTTTGTAAACTAAATTGTAAGCTAGGTACTATATAATCGCGGGCAGTTCCATAGTGCAATATTATTTAAGTGAGTTCTAAATGAGTTGTCAACATCAAATTTATTTATTAATACAGTAAATTGGATTACATTATTTCCATTTTTTATGTTTGTTATTGTTGGTGTCTTATCTACTAGTTTGGATTAGCTTACTGTTTGAAATGAAAATGAATTTGATTGATTTAAAGAATAAGAACTTTAATCCTAAATTTGCAAACAATATATGTGGTTGACAGAAACAATAAGTAAGAACATTTTAAACTCTAGTAATGGCTGTGCATGCAAGTCTCATTATTCCAATATAATCAAATAGAATCAAAAACCTGCAATTTTTAATTAAATATGATCACTTATTAGGGTGTACATTTCTTTAAATCATTGCTGTAAGTACATTCAACGCCACTTTTGTTACAAGAATGTAACATTTGAAATAGTATTTAGTAATAATAAAATGTGCCAAACTGCATTAATTATGAGAAAACTGACAAATTCACTGCAAATGTGTTCAATATAATGGTAATAATAATAATTAAATTTATTTGATCAGCAAGTCACCCCGACAAATACAAATAACAAAGGTAATACATACGTCAAAAATTAATGACATTAAGCAAGTTAAAATAAAATAAATTAATCTGATTATCTGATTAAAAATGAAAAAACAACAAATGGGAAACATTCAGGGCAAACTTGATAAACTTCTACAATAATTCCTTCCAGCAGGCGAAAATATTATTCACTTTTGAACTTGGACGAGACACCCGCAAGGTATTTTATTAAAACCGCATTTTTGATATCAAGGGATTTCGGCACAGGTACTAGTGATCAGTAAGTTGAATCCAAATGTATCAAGTAAAAAAGATTTTATTTTACCTCACAGAAAAACGCCTCCTTCACACTAATTCAATATGCGTGTTGACTAAGAAGTACCGATTTGATTCGTATATATAAAATTAAAGGAATGGTAAAGAAAAATTGTACAAGCAAAAGTTTTACTCTTATACAAGATGCGTATTATAGGATAACCATTTTTCCTTTTTTTCTTCTGTTGAAATAATTGTAGATCCCTGATAAATATTCTGCTTAATTTGTTTTCGATTTCAAATGGAATTGTTAATTGAGAATGTTTTTGAACATATCGTCAATGACAAAGAATTAATGCGACGCTTTTTCAACTCTGTTGAAAACAGGTGTAAAGCTCGCATCGAATGCGTGACAATAAGCATTTTCAGCTAGTTTCATATAAATTTCTTTATATATCTAAGTATAAAATATGCTTGGAACGTAAAAAAATAATAATAATAGAAACATAATCTACTATTATTATTTTGAAAATACATGACATGCTTGACATCGAAAGAAATAAACCAGGCTCAGAGGAACAAGAAGAAAGAACAAAACGTAGTTCACTACGGAAAATACACTGAAAAATACAAAATCTTTCTAGTAAAGGTAGCTAATATCAAAAAGGAAGTACGTGCAATGTCATTTTAAATTTACCTGTGAATGATATATTATCTTTTAATATTGCTCTACCACTAAAATGTTCCCGTAACATTTTTGTAGATGGAAATTTATTCTATGACACGATTTCTTCTTTGCAATTATGTATTCGACACGCATTCCATTACTACATCGTTAATGCAAAATGCCGATCTACAAATACATGTAATATTGTTTAGTAAATGATGGACTGTCCGGCAGTTATCTTAAATTATATTGCCGCTAACTAACTTTAGTATCTATTCAATATACAGACTGAAATATTTTGCTTATTGACTGGTTTTCTATTATTTTCATATTTGCTTCTTATATGTGTCAAATTATTAAAGAATAATTTATTTAATATACCAAAAATTTCGATTTAGTTTTCAGCTTCGATAAATTTATTGAATTATAACAAATTGTTTTGAATAATCCTGTTTGCTTCTTGTGTTTTTCTTTACAGTACTTTTACTTTCTTATACGTAGTGTATGGAAGTATTGTGATGACGAAAATGTTCGACCTCGAGATTTTTGCAGATGTCCACGTTTTGAAGTTCCATGATACCAAAAAAGTGGTTTTAAAAATATGTCTCTCCCCCCCCCCTCTCTCTCCCTCCCTCCCTCCCTGCCTCGCGCTCTCTCTCTCTCTCTCTCCCTCTCTCTCTCTCTCTCTCTCTCTCTCTCTCTCTCTCTCTCTCTCTCTCTCTCTCTCTCTCTCTCTCTCTCTCTCTCTTTTCAGTAAATTCGGCAGACCGGAAGCAGTGAAAAAATCGAATTTCGCCAATATTTCGTCAACTACTAAGTTTAAACAAATTTATAAGGAATTCATATATACTCAAAATTAAATTTCAGAAAAATCTTATAATGGAAGTTTTCTGAAATTCCTACCGGAAGTAGGTCTTTTACTCTTATCGAAAATCAGTTTTTTGCAAATATTTCGCAAGTCATGCTTTTGAGACGGATACATTACAAGTATAAAAGTATTTAGAACTTAATTTTCAATATCTTTTGTATAAAAAAAATTTCAAAATTCGGACCGGAAGTAACACTTTTGCTCTTATCGAATAGCGATATTTGCAAATATCTCGTAAATTATGCTTTCTTTCTATATATATTTTCAAGAGCACAAATATATTTAGAGCCACATTTGAAATATTTTTTGTATAAACAGAAATTTCAAAATTCGAACCGGAAGTAACACTTTTACTCTTAGCGAGTCCCGCTTTCGAATATTTCGTATAATGCATTCTATAGAGATTTATTAAGAGAATAGAATTTAAAAGTATTTAAATCTTAATTTAGAACTACTTTTGTATAATTTGAAACGCACACGTATAAGAAAGTCGTATGGTGGCCACACCTCATTTTTTCTACCTCATTTACTTGAAAATGATATCTATCTCAAGCGTAGAAACAAATAGAGATACATTTGCATTAGGCTATATTTGTCATTTCTAGCAATAATATAACTGCTTTAATATTAAAATCGACCATAGTCATTTTATAGAAGTGAGTAGCTGGTGTCACTAATTGACTTATGCGATATAGAAATGTTCTTGTTATTAAATTGGTCACATCGAAACGTCTTCCACCATGGGCACTACATGCATTATTATTATTATTATTATTATTATTATTATTATTATTATTATTATTATTATTATTATTATTATTATTATGATCAAAACAAAGGACGGTTTACCTAAATACATAAGAAAATGAATTTGTTGAGTAATACTTTTTTTTTACATATGTTAACAGATAAATTTATGTAACAAATACGAACGTTCTACCAAATAACAGACTTAAACACTATTAATCTTCAATTACTTCGCGACTTAAAGATTTAGGTGTGTAACTATTTTGCGAACCGTATCGTATTTAACATCAAACGTAGTGTTGAAATTTTTCAAAGTTTTACCTTTGTTAAACACTTTTATTATTAAACAACGTCTTCTTTCGATACTGATCTTATTGTAAACCATACTTTTTAAATGTACTAGTGTCACCAAAATGAAACGAACTGACAGTGACCGTCCTTTTTTTTGATCATAGCGGACTTTATTTTGAATAATAGAACTTTCATTTGGAGATTAGAAATGTCCTGTTGACAACCGAACTTTCTATTGACGATATCGGAATTACTTATGAATACAGAGGAAAATCAATTGATTTGGACTGTAAGTGATTAAGTATTCAACATTTAATGTAATCGTAGAGGTTAATCAACACACTCGAAAAATATTAACTTTCACTGGCCATATGCCAACCTTGTCAGTTTCTCAGTAGCTAAATTAAAGAAGCACCAACAACCCACCGTGTTGTCATCCCTTATATCTTCTTCTTTTCATGTCCACTCATAATCTGTCAGTTATGCCTCCCTATATGTATTCTCTATCCATATTTCAGTACCCTGGTACTCAAAGAGTGCATGAGCTACTGTGTCTATTGCTCTTCATTAGCTGTCCAGTGCATCACGCTTACCATTACGAAGCAAATATGAAGCAAAATTATTGTGTACAGTCATGAGCTGCACTGTTTGGTGCGAGAGTTGTAATTTTAGAGAATCACACCGTGCAACATTACCTATAAACTTTTTAGTCCGCATACCATTTGTGTTCTTCCACCGAGCTTGCCACCAACGTTCATTATTATTCGCTATTGCATTTACCACAACACGCTCTGACACCGTATCAAAAACAACTACTGCCATATCGTCATTCGCAGATTACTTAGGAAGAAAATCAGCTCTCTTATTTCCACAAGTGCCGGCGTGCGCCTTTATCAAGCTAAGCCTAATACCACACTCACGAACTATACGCCATGTCTCAATAGTTCACAGAGGGACTATCTCTACTAAATTTTGCCTGACGCGCCACTACCACTCTAATATATACTGCTGCATTGGTGGTCGTCAGACCATCCTGGTAATTCTCGCAAAAATGATAAAGGTTTATTTCTTTTAGAGTAAAGCTCTTCTTCCCCTGCATATACTAAGAATGCCGCACTAGTATCCACATCCGTCTTAGAACCATCTGTAGAACTTCAACCCCATCATTTAAATTTTCATTACCTTTGCACTTAAAAAAGACAACAGGACCAATCTCAGCCGGATGAATATCACTAGTCAATGGTCCACCGTGCTCAACCGAAGCTGGATTACAGTCATTTTTTTTGCTTTTCCGCTTTTGTTATTTGCGTTTCCCTATTTGTCAAATGACATTCTAATTATTTTATATAGTAGACTTCCTTTATCAAATAAATTCCGTTTCTGTCAAATGCTTTTCCTTATTTGTCAATTTAATTTCACATGCACAAAT
The DNA here is from genome assembly GCA_963170755.1 of Amphimallon solstitiale. Classification (NCBI taxonomy): domain Eukaryota; kingdom Metazoa; phylum Arthropoda; class Insecta; order Coleoptera; family Scarabaeidae; genus Amphimallon; species Amphimallon solstitiale. The sequence continues at coordinate 95,749,309 of OY720676.1, read as the reverse complement.
ATTTGCATTATACAATGGAAGATAATAACAATCGTCAGAGAAGGAATAATAATAAGATGAAGTACGTAAATTAATCATTAATTCTTTGAATAACGGTGAAGAATGTTAGTTCGACAACAGTTTGCAGTTTTGCCGGATACAGTTAGAAAAATTTATACAACATAGAGGAGAACTAATAATACTGCAAAAGTAAGTACAGGACATCGGCAACAAAAATTATTAAATGCTCAAATACAACAGATTTGTGACTGGATTGTTCTTTAACCCTCTGCCTGTTTTAAGGAACGTGCTTAAACCTATGCCCACTTCTTCAACAAATATCACTATCTACAATTAATAGAGCACTTAAGAACTTTCATTATTTTGTTAAAAAGTGTCATTTGTTCCTGAAAGATAAAATACACCCGACTTTATTCAAGCTCATTTTGATTACGCCGTCCAGATAACAGAATGATGTAGGAAAGAGAAAAAAATTCTTTATTGACAAGTACGGACTACAAATATATTATTGGTTCTCATGCGGAAGATCTGTGAACAATACCAAAGCATCAAAAATAAAGCACAGTTAAGAGGGCGCAATTATTCTATTGTCGCTGTAATGAACGTAAATTCCTTGTATTTGTTTCAAATTCAATATGTGCCCTTTCATGTACTGGACTTTTCTGAATTTCTCACAACGTTAATTCAACATTTACATAATGACGGTGTTATAGAAGGGCTCATATTGTTATGGACAAGATTTCATAGAAGTAGGAAAGCCTTGACCCTCATTACAGGCCATGGTCATACTCCAGTGCATCTTCCTCTTATAGCCCTTTTCTAAATCCAATAGAAGGGCTATTCAACCAGTAGAAGCAGATAATAAAAAGAACATAGCCAGCGAGTGAAAATGAATTATAATATATGAGGCAGTAGACAAGCGTTGAGCGTATAAGTCCACAAAATTGTTTGAATTATATTCAACACATGGATACATATTTACAGACCTGTTTACGTAGAAATTAAATTTTGAATTAAGTTATCTTTATATTACATAGATGTTGTGTTTGTATCTAAATACAAAATAAATTTCCCACATTAATGTATAAATTATATATTTTGTTTAATGTAAGAGGTATACATACCTACATATAAACAAGAAAAGCAATTGATATAAAGAGAAAGCAATTTGACAGAAAGGGAATTCCATTTGACAAAAGCGGAAAAGCAAAAGAAAATAGCTTAGTATAATCAAGTTTTTAATTTAAGTTGTTTTAAAATTTGTTTGTTTTACTTATTCTACATGTTTTATGAATCAAATTACTGGCATAGACAGTATTTTAAATAAAATGTGTCCTTCAATTTTCGTATAAATACAAGTAGGTATAGACGTGAGACACTAATACTTTATAAGTAAAAAAGAAAGAAGAAGAGTAATGATATATTATATATTCTCATAATGCATTTTTTAAACAGTTCATACTCTAGTAGTAAATATTTTTTTGACATTCCCCCCAATACATACAAAAATCATATTTCTAACCTCAGTTAGAAAAATTCATTATAAAATCATGCATCTCAACTGACGAGCAACTTATTAAATGTCATCAATTCGATTGTCAATTTCGCAGCAAATACTTACTATACATTGTTCAAATCAAAAACATAAAGTTGACAAAATTATATCAAGAAATGACTATAGCTCAGTAATGGTTATTTTTGAAGTAATAACGCCCTACATGTTTTTTGTGCGAAATTTAGTTTGCAATTGAAAAGTGAACTGATATGTGTCATGTAATTTTAATCCAGTTTTCTGCAAACCCAATTAGTAATTGAAAAAAATAATAGTATATTACAGTACAAGTGAAGAAAGTACTCGTTTCGCTCACGCGTGCGTCGTGTCAAGACGCACAAGTGAGCGAATGTAGTTTCTTCACGAGTGCTGTATAGCGTTTTGTTCAATCCTGCTAAATTACCTATCTAAAGGAGTCAAAGATTAAAAATTTCAATTTGTCTGACAGTTATAATATCATTCATATTGCATTCATGTTGATTCATGTCAATATTAATTGTGATCAAATAATATAGCATAGATAGCGGGTTTTACCGTTGGTATAGTTACCTGGTTACGATAAAATAAAAATTAGCTATGTTGTCAACAAAATTTTATTTTTGCTTTGTTTAGAGTAAATTTGTCATTAATTTCAATATTTAACAAAAATATGGAACAAGAAGCTGTACCAAGAGATGTTGTAAATGAAGCGAATGCTGTTGTATTCAATTTATTGCCGCCAAAATCTAAAGAAAGGTATATAAATGAGTTAAGAAAATTTCATGAGTGGATGAATATAAAAAGTGTTAGTCTTATAACGGAGCAAGTACTCCTAGCGTATTTTAACGGATTATTATTAGAGAAGTATGCACCGTCTTCTTTGTGGTCCACATATTCTATGTTTAAATCTACTTTATTTGTTTTTGAGAAGATATCAGTAAGTAAGTTTATAGTATCATATTTTTTGATTTATTTGATCTAAATTTGTAATAATTTATAGGTATAAGACATTGTTTTCGATTTTGAAAAGTAAATCTAAAGGATATCAACCTAAGAAGGCCAAAGTGTTTGAGTATGAAGATGTACAGAAGTTCTTAAACGAAGCCCCCGATGAGAAGTACTTGCTGATGAAAATTGTTGTTGTTATGGGAATTATGGGCGCTTGTAGGTGCGATGAGCTAGTTAATCTCAAAATGACGGATATAGTAAATAAACAATCTGTAGTGGTGGTTAATATTTTGAAAACCAAAAATTATAAACCTCGCTCTTTTGTTATTACCGATGTTGAAGGAGGAGGTTTTAATGGTTTAGAAATATATAGAAAATATGCTGCGTTACGTTCTTCAATAATGCTTGGTGAGGGAAGATTTTTCCTGAGTTACTATTATGGTAAATGTACAGAGTGCAACCTGTAGGTATAAACACGATATCAAAGATACCTAGACTAGTGGCAGAATATTTGGGGATGAATGATGCTCATTTATATACAGGACATTCCTTTCGACGAACCTCAGCAACATTACTAGCCCACGTTTCAGGTGATATTTTAACGCTTAAACGGCACGGAGGTTGGCGATCGACGTCTGTCGCAGAAGGTTATGTAGAAGAGTCAGAGAGCAATAAAATTAAAATTGCAAGAAAATTAATTACTGGTGAAGAGGGCACGACTAAAAACATTCAAGCACAAACAAATAAAACTGATTTTGTGAAAGATACCCATACAGCCATTGCATCTAATAATATTTTTAATAATTGTACTCTTAATTTCAATATTTCTTACTAGTTAATTGTATGTTTTGAATAAATTATACGAATTCTATTCTAATGTATGTACCTTTCATTCAATACTAATCTTGCACTTCTTATCTAAAAATATTGAAAACTAAATTGTCAAATTTGACATATGAGTGAGCGAATAGTACCTATATTATTCAACAAGCATGTAATAATGATGGCTATTACCCACGAAGATGTAATTGCAACACGAGCCGTCAGGCGAGTGTTGTAACATCTGAGTGGGTAATAACCATTATACGCGAGTTAAATACTATACTTTATCCACAACTTAAATGTTCTTCAAAAAATACGAAAGATAAAGAACAATATTTCTTTCTACAAACGCTGTCAAAAGTTGACATTTTGACATGGCAAACTTAAAAAAAAATGCGATTTTATGTATACCACATATTCACAACTGTATATGTTTGTTCAAAAATACAAAAGATAAAGAGATAAAGGAACAACATTATTTATTAATAGTGACGTTTTAAATACACAAAAAATTAATTTGTATAATAATTATTAATCGTTACATTACAGTTGCTAAAATTCTTATATATATATATATATATAAACTTGGACAGAAGTCTCTGCTGTCTGAATGAAGAATTAAAAGGAATCGTTAGGGGATCCAGCATAAAAAACATCTACAGTTACAAAGTTCTCTATTTATTGCCGATATTTCGCATTACATACTAATGCTTCTTCTGGGCTTAACTACAATATTAATATGAATTACAGTATTGAAATTTAAAGTAGTAATAAAATAATCTATTTAATATTAAAATTGACTCACAATTTGAACTTTTTTGAGAGAGAATCGCATCTGACTATGAACTATGTTGTTTTACGCAAATCGTTTCAGATAACATATTAAAAAACTTTTTTAAAAAACTGGTACATATAAATTTAAAAAACAGATATGTACATGTGTTAATAGAGTATTAAAACGGACAAGAACATGTTTACCCATTGACAGGTGACAAATCAATGAATTGATCTGTAAGGGACAACCGTATCCAAGCTGCCTACAACTTTAATATGATATTGACAACCTAGTGTGTTCAGATTTAGATTTGTTGAAAGAATTAAAGTATACAGTGCATTTAACTATACAGTGTGACTAGAAAATGAAGTGTTTATAATTAATATGGTTGAGTTAAGTTAAATCCATTAGTTATGACAATTAGTAATTTGTATAAATTAGTCTTGTATAACTTATTAAGGAAATGGCATTTTAATTTTTGTTGTTTGAATTGATAGTGATATTAGTTTTTGTTAAATGAAAGCAAATAAGAATAAACGTTACTTAAACTATCTATGTCCGATCTGAAGTTCATAGAATTATCGTTATTATTGATTTCAATCATTTCCAAAAATTCCCTAGATTTCTTGTGCCTCTCAACACACAAAATCTGAGTGTTATCATACATGGGTTGGTGATTAAGTCTGAGACAGTGTTGTGCCAAAGCACATCTCTGTTTTTTAGTGTTAATATCGCTTTTGTGTGTTCTGAGGCGAGTTTTCAGCCACGATGACGTATTTCCTATGTAAACTTATTCGCAATCTTTACACGGTATAGCATATACTATGTTGGAACGACATTCTTTATTGTCTTTGTCTTTGACTTTCGAGAAAAATTTGTCTACACCAAGCACACCATAACACCCGAATTTGACATTGTCACACCTAAGGACCTTTGTGATTTTATAGGTAACATTTTCTATGAATGGTAATCTGAAATAGGTAGGTTCTGAATTAAAATTATTGTTGTTATTTTGTGAAACATTATTGTTAATGTGAGGTGTATTAAATAGAAATTTATTAACTAGTGACTTAGGATAACCATTGTTAATGAATATATTGCTTAATTTTTTCATGTTGTCATTGAGAAAAGAGGGGTGGCAAATCCTGGATACTCTGTTTTTTGTGGCAGTAATTAAATTAAGTTTTTGTTTTATTGGGTGACTGGAGTGATAATTAATGACTCTGCCTGAATACGTTGGTTTTGTGTACCAGTCTATCATAATGATGTTGTTCATGTTTCTTTTTAGTTTGGTATCCAAGAATGGCAAAGTCCTCTCTGTCTCTGTTTCTATTGTAAATTGAATTTTATCATGAAAAGAGTTGAATTTGTTTAGAGTGTCAATATCATATTAAAGTTGTAGGCAGCTTGGATACGGTTGTCCCTTACAGATCAATTCATTGATTTGTCACCTGTCAATGGGTAAACATGTTCTTGTCCGTTTTAATACTCTATTAACACATGTATCTGTTTTTTAAATTTATATGTACCAGTTTTTTAAAAAAGTTTTTTAATATGTTATCTGAAACGATTTGCGTAAAACAACATAGTTCATAGTCAGATGCGATTCTCTCTCAAAAAAGTTCAAATTGTGAGTCAATTTTAATATTAAATAGATTATTTTATTACTACTTTAAATTTCAATACTGTAATTCATATTAATATTGTAGTTAAGCCCAGAAGAAGCATTAGTATGTAATGCGAAATATCGGCAATAAATAGAGAACTTTGTAACTGTAGATGTTTTTTATGCTGGATCCCCTAACGATTCCTTTTAATTATTTATATATATATATATATATATATATATATATATATATATATATAAGTATATTTATGAAATGTCAAATTTGACACAACGGTGGAGTAATATTATTCCATCGAAGTGTCATTATTATTCAACAGTATTTAGTAATGCATGGCATTACTTGATAGAAATCGCGTATTTAATACATATATTACTTAATAGTTGTGGATAATAGTATATTACATACCGAGGTGGAAAGTGTTTCATTACTGTCGAGAGATTAGGTAGTTAACCGAGACGCGAAGCGTCGAGGTTAACTTTATCTCGAGACAGGAATGAAACTTTTCACCGAGGTTTGTATACTATTTTATTTACAACCATAATTATATTTATTTGTGACAATTTAATTCATCTGTCAAAAACATGACATTTTAATACACGCTGTGTTAGTTTGCCATCGGATAAACTGCATGTTTGCTAGCGGATAAACTGCATGTAGATTTTCCATGGCAACGAAAATTCAATTCTGACAGTATCGTTCAAATAAATTTCATACATAAACATATGTATTTTTCTCTTTCTTTTGTATATGTATTCAAAGGAATGTTAAATAAAAATATTTCGGTTTATTAATATTAATTAAATGATTCATTAAATTGTCTTACCAAATACCATTCGAGTTTGTGTTTATTTCCGGAACAAACTTTCATTTTGACAAAACTCAAACTTTGTTGCTTAAGGGTAACACGACTCGAACAAATAACAAAAGGTAAAACCGCTCCACCTTCGGTGTCGCGGTTTTACCATGTTATTTGTTCTCGTCAGTTACCAAGCAACAAAGCTTTCGTTCAAAATGAAAGTTTGTCCGGATAAACACAAACTCTTATGGTATTACCCCCGATAAAAATTCCGGTAAAAGTTTTGACATATTGAGTTGTCAGATTTGTGATCATCTAGCGTAAACGTCAAATAAATATACGCCACTTTTTTCGGTGAACAGATTATAAAGGAAATGTTGAGTAGTAAAGCCTTCAAGGTCTGCACTCCACTTGAACTGAGGGAAACTGTCCTCCCGTAGCAATCCAGATATCTTGGCTCGAATGGAAAAGGACAAGAAATCACTATTTCATCATATCAGCAATAGCAGGGCGGCCTATCTACATATATTCAAGCTTCCAATAATTCTAATGTAACAATTAATTTTATTTACAACCATACAATTAATAATTAGTTGTGATAAAAATTCCCATGATGTTTTGACATATCGAGTTGACAGTTTTAAAAGTGTGATTGACATTGAGGTTAAGAAACGAGGGCAGTAATAGAGGGCGGGAAGTAAATGAGGGCTGTAATAAGAGGGCGGGAAGTAAACGTGAACAAAGTCACACTTCCCAACTTTTAAAAAGTCAGAAATGCCAACATTACGCGTATGGTTGTAAATAATAGTTATTTATGTAACAAGTCAGTAAAGTGATACTTTACCGAACGAGTCTGGTTTACGAGCCAAGCGAGTGAAGCGAGCGCGGCGAGTAACAGACGAGTTCGGTAAAGGTACTTTACTGACGTGGTGCATACAAAATTTTATCGCCAACCGTTAAAATTGTTAATTTAAGAAATAAAGATATAATAACTTTTGACAGTTTATGACAGTGACAAACGATTTATTTTTAAAAGTCATCAGTCATGCTACGCTGACAGATATTAGCGGCAGGTAAAGTACTTTATTGTACAGTACGATAAAGTGTTTCTTTACCTCCGCAAAACGCTATGGTAACGCATCACTTTACTGACGGTTGGCGATAAAATCCATTACCTCACTCCGAGTGAGGAAAATAGACGCTTTCAGGCTTAGCAACCAGTGGAGAAACAACGTGTTTCAAAGGCAGGATTGATCAAAACATTTTTGCATTAGAACCTTTTATTATATTATTAGTATACAGTTTATTTCACATGACATCTTGTCAGTGTCAATTTTTAAGTTTCTATTTTTATAGTTATTTATATGTGTCAATCTATATTTCTTTATTTTATGTATTTGATTTTGGTCGATGGTAGCCATCTTTACGATGGTCCAAAATGGAGAATATAATGTTGTCCATAATAACCATCACTTGGAAGACCGTACAAGATTCCAAGATCCTCACGGTCATATGACAGGCATAATTTTACAAGTTTAAATTCATATTGAGTTTCTTGTAGGAATATTGGTCCAGTTGTTAAGATTTCTCAACTTAATATCGAAGGTATATCCAAAGACAAATGAATTTCATGTAGAATCAGTGGATCAACTGGTTTCAAGAGGAGAATGGTATGTTATTAAAGTGGAATATGATCCAGCTTGTGATTGCGGAGCTGATATTGTAACAGTTAAACATATTGTTGAAGAATGTCCTCTAGCTAAGTTTGAATTTGGGTACACATACTTACTTGATTTAACTGAGAGGCTGTTGCTTGAATCTTAACAACTAAAAACCTTTAGTTTTGTGGCACTGTGATTTATAGGTTTTTTATTCTGCAGGTTTTTTCCTACATCCTAGACCAAATGGTGCAATGTTTTAAAAACCCGCCCCTCCCCCCCCCCCCCCGCAGTTATAATTTATATATGTTTTTTTTCTTGTACCTGTCATGTAGTTTTATACGAATCTAAATATACAGTATTACACAGTTAACTACGAAAATGCACAGTGATGTCATTGGCGCTTAGCAATAATAGGGGAAATGTGGGGCGAACTCAATGGACCTTTATATTTTACGCGGGAGAGAAACAGCAACGGTATTTCGGTATAAGAGAAAGTAGGAGAATAGACGGCTTTCGTATAAAATTTTTAAACTTCGCGGCTGTCCTTACTACCAACATTGACCAATAATACCAACATTTACTGCATATTTACTGCTACTGATTTTTGTGTTGATAGCGTGTTTGTGGTTTATTCTTGTTGTTAAATTTGCGCGGTCGGCAGCGCACGCATCTGGTAGAAAGGTCACGCTGATGACGTAGTGGTGGGCGTTAAAATATAAAGGTATTAAATACTGATTAAGTAAATAAATAGAACTTAAAAATAATAATTTATAAACAAAAATTCTCGGTTGATTATACTACATTAAATGTTCAAATCGTCCTCCTTCTATTTCTAAACAATACGCAATTCAATTATAAAATTATAAAAGTTACGCCGTACATTGGACAAGACCTTGGGACTGATTGTTAACAAACAGTTTCTAATTTTTATACGCAATTCTTCTAAATTATTTGCACGTTGTTCTTCGTAGCCGTATATTTGTGACTTTATGTGACCCCACAGAAAAAAGTCATTTGGTGACAAATCAGGAGACCTGGCAGGCCAATGTGCCCCGTTTTGAAATAATTCGGTCTTCAAACGCATTTCTTAGATATTGCAGCACAATCCTGCTTGTATGGGCAGGACATCCGTCTTGTTGATACCAAATGTCTTCCATTACAATGTTAGGTATTCCGCGTATAAAAGGAATAATACTGTGTCGCAGTAGATCTAAGTATTTCTGTCCGTTCAACATGCCATCAATATAAAATGGGCCAATGATATTATTGCCTAATATCCCAACCCATACATTTACCTTTTGTGGGTATTGTGTGTGAGCAGTATACGCAATGTTTTTATTTGTTCTGGACCAATATCGTAGTATCGCTGGATTATGCCGGCCATGTAAGACAAACGTAGATTCATCCGTAAAGAGGATGTTCGAAATAAAACCTTCATTCAGTGCACATTTTTCAATTATGTCTAAACAAAACTGAATGTGATCATAATTGTCCTGTGGAAAAATGTCATTTATCTTCTGAACATGATAAGAGTGATATTTGTTTTTCCTTAAAGCTCTTCTCACAGTTTCACGTGATACATCCAGTTCTTGTCCTATTTGTGATGTTGTCAGAGTATAATTGTTTTCCACGCTAGCACATATCATTACATTGAGATCCTGGTTATCATTATTTTGAGGTTTCACATGATACGATGGCGAAACACAACCGAATTTTTCAAAATTAGTTTTGATGCGATGAATGGTATTCAAACAAGAATAGGTCGATTTTCAAAAGTATCCCGAAAGAGAGCTATAATAGACATCAGTGAGTGGCCTTGAAAATACCATTTTACAATCTGGACCTTTTCATCAATTGTATACACCATATCCATAATTTTACTATAACAGACACTTGACAGATCACGAACAACTCACATAAACGAAAGACATATGTCAGTAAGATCAAGTAAGATATAGTTGCCTGGCCGTTAGATGTAATGTATTAATCCCCACTACATTCCCCTTTCAGTATATATTCGTAGTATGTTGTGGTTTACTGTATATATATTATAAACAACATTACCAAATATGGTGCGTATCTAATACGTCGCTTCCGAGAAATATAATTTTATATAAACATTGAATTTTTGAGAAAATGATAAGTCAAAAACTTTAGATTTTGGGCCTACATTATTACTTTTTGACTAAGAATTATACGAGAAACACAAATATGTAATAATATACTGGATGTTCCATTAAAAAAATTATAACTATGGCTAGCCACCAAGTTATGAAAATACTCCTAACAAGTGGCTATCTTAAGAAGTAAACCTCTTCGAAATATATTTTCTCATAAAGTCACAATCGACCTTCCACGCATAGATGATTCACCCTATATATATCTATATATATACCAGGACCGCCTAATTGACCAACATGATTGGTACGCGACAGCCCTACTCGTATTTTTCCTTACCTATCCTTTTAATTGTGCAATTGGCGTCGATATTATTTGTTTGGTGTCATTGAATGCACGCCTTTGATATATCAAGATCATTTGATGATACTACATACATAATAGTAATGCTTAATTGTTTACATTTTCACTTTTAGACGTTTCATCATTTTTTTTGCATTACATCTTGTTAGTCATTGAAACTTTGTAGATGACAGCTTGCTGTCAAATTGTCATTTTATAGTGCCGCCACACCAAGAATGTATTTTTATATACAGGCTGAGTCAACTACGCGGGTAAGGCCGATTGTGTCTTTACGAGTAAAGATATTTCGAAGCAATTTTTTTCTTGTGGTAGCTGTTCATTAGGGGCACATTTTAAAAATATTTTGTATTATACAGAGTGTTCCATAACTTGGTGGCTAACCATAGTTATAGTTTTTTTAATGGAACACCCTATATATTATTGCATTTATGAATTCCCCGTATAATTTTTAGTCAAAAAGTTATAAGATAGTATAGACCTAAAGTGTAAAGTTTTTGACTTATTCCCATTTTTCTGAAAAATTCAATGTTTGTATGAAATTATATTTCCCGAAAATGACGTATTAGATGGACAACATTTTTTGCAGTATTGTTTACAATAAGAGGTCCTAATAGAAGCATGTTTTATTTCTATACAGTTAGTAACTGCATGTGCAGGAAACGGGATTAAAATTAGATGACACGTTTTTGTATAAAAGTCAATTTTTTTAAATGGAACACCCTATATATCAGTTCATTTTTTAATTGTTTATTAAATTTTATGTCAGAAACATGTAAAACGTTAATACTTTAAAAGTGACTATTACACAGTTATTGTCGTTTTTTGATTTGCTTTTGTTAGTTTTTGCAAAAAAGTCAATTTTTTCAAACGGAACACACTGTATATTATTTCATTTTTGAATTTCTTATTAAATTTCACATCAAAAACATGTAAGACGTTAATACTATAAAAGTGACTATTACTGAGCTATTGTCTCTTTTTGATATAATTTTGTCAGTACTATACTATATTAATTAAACCACAAAACTGACAAAATTATATTAAAAAGAGACAATAGCTCAGTAATAGTCACTTTTAAAGTATTAATGTCTTAGATGTTGTTGATGTGAAATTTAATAAGAAATTCGAAAATGAAATAATATACAGGGTGTTCCATTTGAAAAAGTTGACTTTTTTGCAAAAACTAACAAAAGCATATCAAAAAACGACAATAACTCTGTAATAGTCACTTTTACTGTATTAACGTCTTACATGTTTCTCACACGAAATTTAATAAATAATTCAAAAATGAACTAATATACAGGGTGTTCCATTTAAAAATATTGACTTTTATACAAAAACGTGTCATCTAATTTTAATCCAGTTTCCTGCACATGCAGTTAGTAACTGTAAAGAAATAAAACATGCTCCTATTAGGACGTCTTATTTTAAACAATATTGCAAAAAATTTTGTCCATCTAATACGTCGTTTTCGAGAAATATAATTTTATACAAACATTGAATTTTTCAGAAAAATGGGAATAAGTCAAAAACTTTACACTTTAGGCCTATACTATCTTATAACTTCTTGACTAAAAATTATACGGGAAATTCAAAAATGCAATAATATATAGGGTGTTCCATTAAAAAACTAAAACTATGGTTAACCACCAAGTTATGGAACACTCTGTATAATACAAAATATTTTTAAAATGTGCCCCTAATGAACAGCTACCACAAGAAAAAAACCACTTCGAAATATCTTTACTCGTAAAGGCACAATCGGCCTTACCCGCGTAGTTGACTCACCCTGTATATAGACTGAGCACTCCTGCGCATTAGCTCTTCTGGGCTCTCTTATTTTTTTTCCCGGATGATCACTCCACAGTTCTACTAATATATTCTATAAGTTTTTGTGTGCCGTTGCCTTTTCTACTATTTGTCTTCATTCGTTTCTGTTTTTGTTCTCTTTCTCCAGTTTGTTATCCCTATTTTATTCATGTCTTCTGTCATTTGTTGCTCCCATCTAATTCATAGTCTTTCTTTTCTTTCTTTCACTGGTGTCAACTGGTCAATGCTGTGTATTGTTGCTCTTGCGTCTGCTTTGTTGATGTCTCCATCTATCTTATTCTTTGGAATTTTATACGTCCCACTATTCTTTTTTGTGTTTCATTAGTCTTCGTATTTCATCTTCTTCTCGCTTTGGGCCATATATTGTTCTTACTGCTTTTCTTTCAAATATTCTGAATTTTCCTTCGTCTCTTTTTGTGAGAAAATGGTCTCTGTTGCGTACGTCAATATTGGATCAAATATGATGTTTCTGTTTTCTAGTAGCTTCCTGTACCTATAAAACGCTTTATTCCCTATTTGTTTTCGGTGTGTCTTTTCTCCAGACGTATTATTGTATATGTCGATTATTGTTCCAAGATATTTGGAGGTATCTACTCTCTTGAATTCACATTTCCCCTTTTCTTCTGGCAGTTCTGCCGTAAGTTTTTCCATTGCCTACCTTGTCTTTTGTTTTCTTTTCGTTAATATGTAGACTTCTATCTGTCGCCGCTACTACGTTTTTCTGAATGTCTCTTTCAAGTTTATTTCGTCACTGTCTATTACGAACAAATCGCCCGCATATGCTACAATCTGCACACATTTATTTCTTCATTTACTCCTGCTAAAAATAAATTAATTATGTTTCCTGTTGTTATTTTTTACGATTTGTAGGGGTCGGAGTCAGGGGTACATAAATTAAAATTACTTTCTAAATGTTACAATTTTAAAATACTGGTTAATAATCAATAAAGGTCTCAACTTAAAATTTAGAGTAGTCTTAAAATGTTGTAAAACTTAGAATAGTATATTAAAATACAAGTAACAGAAGGCCTTTCATTCCAGCATGATTTCCAAATTCGGACACGAGCGCGCAGCGCGAGTGGCCGAAGGAAAGAATGCTGGAATGGCCTTCTGTTACGAGTATTTTACACTATCTTCTCTGTTTCGGATTGTATTTATATTATTTATTTATAGAAAAATTGTTAAAAATATTCATTAAGGCACATTTTGATAACGTGACGTAGTCGATTGGTAGCAATGATTTGCATTTATATTTGACAGTTGACTTTTGTAAGAATTATTTGAATTGAAAAGTTTGCTTAAATTAGAAAAAAATCTCATATTATCTGTGGGCGGAATGTCAGAAGAAGAGCGTCAATCTGCGGCACTAGAATTGCGGGACGGGGCTTCAACGCCATAAATAATTTACTACCAGGTAAATCGAAAAGCAAGTATGAAAAAGATTATGCCACCAACCTATTTCTACTAAAATAAAAAGTTACCAAAAATCGGTGTTAGAATGGAGTCCATTCTAACATCAAAATGGCTGCTAGAATAACGTTGTTCTATACCTTGTCTCAGAATAAGAAGGAGTGATTCAAATATCGCGCCAAAATGGCGTATATTTTTAAAGTATTTCATTGGTTCTTGCGTAGGCAAGTTTAACATGGGAAAATAAGTTTGACAAAACGTCATTTTATGTTTATAGCCAAGCCATAACCTAGTCTCTTACATTTTTACTTTGGTTTATTATACTTTATTGTGTTATTAAATAAAATCCGTACTTTTATGTACAACATGAGCATGCGTTGATCAGACGTCTTAAGACCTAAGGAACAAGTGATCATGCATTTGAAACTTTGGATTTGATGAATCTGTCAAAAATACTGTACGTCAGTGCAAAAATCAAACATTCAACAATTAATATCATTGCAAAAATAACTATAGATGAGTTCATACCATAAATGAACTGGGCAACTCACACATATTCTAAAATTGACTCATTAATTTCAAGTAAGTGTTAATTAAATACTAATTATATTACCACATGTTCCTATACATGTATATTAAACGTAAAGAAACCTGTACAAATAGAAACAGGTGAAAATATCTAGTGGAGAATATGGGAAAAAGTTTGGATTGCCACAAGTATAATGAGTGCACGACAAGCTTTGATGAAAACCTGAAGGATTAAATAGCCATATCGATAAAGATAGGCAATTAAGAATACTTCATATAGAATCTGAATTGATACATAAGATGAAGTTGCTTCAAAAAAATCCCCCTTTCAGAATATCACTTATATGAGAACTTTTGACAGAAGCAATTACAAATGTTGCAATAAGTATTTGGAAAAATTGTGCCGACCATGTACATTTTTAATCTTTTTAACATGATGTGAACACTAAATTATTGTTAATTTCCAATATATAGTAGAATTAAATATTTGTTATACTTTATATATTTTCATAATAAATAAATTTTAATAGGGAATAATAATTAGTAATGTGTAGGTATATGTAATTATCTTTGCAGTTCGTGTAAACAACTTAGCCGATGTAAATTTTTCTATTTATTACTGTTGTATGTAAGATTCACATTTCCAAGACTAGTTGCTTGAATTTACCTCCTCAAGGTTTGTAGCAGTAATACGAATAAAAAGATAAAATGTTTGATTCATTCTTGCTCTCTGATAAAAATATTTAATAATAGACTTGATTCACAATTTTCATGTTGATATAGCACATTCACTAAAATGTGCAGTAATTATATATTTATAACAGCAATCCTCCTCAAAACGCTCAGAACAAAGTCTATGCTTTCATTTGTAAATTGGGCCTATATCTTTATCCATAGATTCTTCTAATTTTTTATGTAAAACTAGAATGAACAGATTTGAATGTTAAGAGATTTGTATTCATCAAATTATAGATGTATACACCTACTTGTGTTTATAACTTTACTCTCCTGTTTCCAATTGCCGTGCATTCGTATTGCTGCTTCGACTGGTAGAATGAATAGCGGCACATCCATCTATTTTAACGAAAGTAGTAAATGAAACACAAAACAGCTAAATCCTTGGTTAGAATTAATACAGTTCTTCTAACCTCAATTGTCATGATGTCATATCAAATTGTCTACTAAATTTTAAGCTATGTGTTCCATGTTTTGGCGGGATATTTGAATCACTCCTTCTTATTCCGAGACAGGGTATAACACCGAAACAGAGAAAGTAATTTTAATTTATGTAGCCCTGACTGCCGATCCCTAATGGTTTGTTTATTGTGTGTAACGTCAAGTGAGTTTTAACCTTTAAAATCTAATAATTTTTCCAATTTGTTGTAAATAGAACATTTCCAGAAAGAATAGAAAAATGTTCTGAACAAAACGTTGGCTATTTTGGTCACTTACTATAATTATTTTTAATGTAATTTTATCAAATTTATTTCAGTTTCAATCCAAAAAAGAAAAATAGCTTTGCAGCTGTTAATAAGAAAACCGTTTATGTAAATATAGCACCTTATATTACAGTTAGAAATAAAATAGTTATTATAAATATAGCACTTTTAACAAGGAACAATCCATTATTAATTATTTTACACCTAAGGCTAATAATGTTTGAATGAAAATTTTGAGTTAAACCATCATAACTCAAGAACCACGAGGTTTATAAATAGGAACCCAACAGTCAGTTGGGTTCCTATTTACATGGTTTATTAATATATAGAATGTTCCATTTAAAATAATGGAGAAACATCAAATAGAATTTTCTTTAGTTTGATGCTAATTTTCGGACAGTCTATAAGATATCAAAATTATTTATGTAGTACCAGATACCGCTAAATATATTTTACCCTGTCTTAGAATAAGAAGGAGTGGTTCAAGCATCCCGTCAAAACCCGGCACACATATCTTATAATGTAACAGACAATTTGATATATCATTTAACAGTTAAAATGTAGTATTATCAACTTAACGTATGTGAGATATTTACGGTAAAATTTAATGTAGGTGGAAGAGAGAGAACTGGAAACAGGAAAACTAAAGTTATAAACACAAGTTGGTACATACATCTGTAGTTTGATGAATATAAATTTTTTAACATACAAATTTGTTGATTCCAGGTTTTCAAAAAACCCATTAGAAGAAATCTATAGATATAGACAATTCCAAATGAAAGTAGTAGACATTTTTCTGAGCGTCTTGAGGAGGATGCCATTATAAATATATAATTACTACTATATATTTTAGTGAATGTGCTAACAAGCGCGAAAATTGTGAATCAAATCTATGTTTTATTAAATATTTGTACGAAGAGCAAGAATGTTCAAACCTTTTATCAAGACGTCGTTAAGAACTCGCGGAAAAAATGTTGCTTAATTTTCTTCTATTTGAATAATATCAATAAAGAACTTATACATATAAATCATTGGTATTACTATGACAAACCTTGAGTAGGAAAATTCAAACAACCTCACTGAGAAATGTGATTTAACATACAACAGTAATAAATATAATACTTACATCGGCTGAAGTTGCTTACACTACCTGCAAAGATAATTACGTATATATACACATTGCTAATTATTATATTTGCTATTTATGTATTCTGAAGATATGGAAAAAATGTTTTTATTGAATAATTTAGACTTATAAAGTATAACAACTTTTGATTTCTATTATATATTGAAAATTAACAATAATTTAATGTTCTCATCATCTTAAAAAGATTAAAAATACACAATTCAGACTATAAATATAAAAAAATGCCGCATAAATTGGTCTGATTCGCTTGTGTTGGACATTAATAAGTCACTTTCATTATCATTGTTTCAGATACAAGTAATACATAGTTCCACAATCATCCATTAATTCATCTGTCTCACATTATCTTTCCTACTTTAATTAGATGGTGGGCACAGTTTTTCTAATTATTTATTGAAACATTTGTAATTGCTTCTGTTAAAAGTTCTCGTTCAAGTGATATTTTGAAAGCGGAATTTTTGAAGCAACTTGACCTTCTAGTTGGGCCTAAATCATTTCAATCCGATTGAGCTCGCAATGATATCGAGGTAACCTCAATACAGTTTTAGGTACGGTTGTCATTTCGAACTTTGGCAATATTTGTTGAAACAAATCTTCTAAAATGTTACCGTTCCTTTCAAGAAGCAATAGACCATCTCCCACGTATCCCAATTCAGATCTTATATGAAGAATTACTAATTGCCTGGTTTTACCAGTAGGGCTTTTTAATCCTGTCTATAAACTTTCAACAATAGCTTGTCTTGGGCTCTTTATACTTACGTCAATCCACTTTTCCTTTGTGTATACTTCATTCAACCCTGTTTCATCTAATTCAATATTGGGCGGCCATCATAACCTGTAGTGTTTTATTGTTCTCAGATATTTTTACCTCGACGTGATACTTTTTCTGTTGGTAATGGTTTTCTGTTACGTTTGACATATCTGAAATATAATATGTGCCTGAAAATGTTGTAATATAATTTGTTTCATTAACACTTACTTGAAATTAATGAGTTTCAAGAATCTGTGTAGAGTTGCTCGGTTCATATTTGGTATAGACTCGTTTATAGGTAGTTATTTTTGCCATGATATTATTAGTGTTGAAAGTTCGATTTTAATAAGAAATTGTACACTGTTTTACAGCATTTTTGACAAATTCATCATACTCAAAGTTTCAAATGCCTCCTCACTTGGTCTTTAGGTGTTAAGCTGTCTGATCAGTCTTGTTCGTGTTATACATAAAAGTACAGATTTTATTTAATTACTCAATAAAATATAATAATCCAAAATACAAATGTAAGAGAATAGGTTATGGCTTGGTTATAAACACGAAATGATGTTTGAGCAGACTTACTTTTTCATGTTAAACTTGTCTACACAAGAACCAATGAAATCTCTTAAAAATATGTACTATTTTAGCGCGATATTTGAATCGCTCATTCTTATTCTGAAATAAGATAAGTATAGTAATAAGCAAGTATAATACTTTTCGTTACATTACTACTATTGGGAATATAAATAAACCGCAAGATATGTATAGGGAATAGTAATGCAATTACATTTAGAAGATGGAGTTTTACCGCAACAGCATTAAAAAACGCCATTCAAGTAAAAAAAAAGATATGTCTTAGAATCCTATATTTACAATAACCTGTATACACTGAATATTTTGAATAATGTATCTATACACACCAAGATACTATTAAACTTTTTTAAAGATTATTAACTTTTAATTATTAAAGTGTATATTTCGTGATCGTCTTAAGGGGAGAGTAAGGTTTATAGATTTTTTTTGCACTTTTTTATTTGATTTTGTGAATGGAGAACCTTTCAAGAATTTTGTGTGAAAATTTTAGATGAATCAGAGCAAAACTAACGAAGATGCGGTTTAAGTGACCGCGTGTCACTTCCGCGCGCCCAAAAGGACGGTACAGCGGTGGCCATCATACAGACGCCTAATGCTCTTCAAGGATTTGACCGCTACACGTACAGTGCTCTTTCCAAGGATGTTCTGAATGCCATCAAGCCTATCTATGAAGATCTGAGCAAAGATGCCCTCCTAGAGCGATGTGTTGGAGGTGTTCCTCTGTCATTGTTGAGATTGCAGCTTATGTGGCAGCCTGTGTCTTCAATGAAGGTTATTTTGCTTTACTAACCTTCATGCAAGACATGGGAATCAATAATGGACCAAGCGCTCATGAATGGGCGCGATCAACTGACTCTATGCGTATAAGCCGAGCGGAGCAGGAAGCTAAAAACAAACTAAAGAAGGCAGGATTCGTCGTAGACAGGATCAAAAAGATGCTTTAGATATCATGGATGATAACAACATTCTTTACGGACCTGGCATCGATGATTCAGTGTGAGGTAAGCCGATAAAACTCGTTTATGGACGTTTCATTCCAAATTTGTTTAGTGTTCAAACTTTCAAGCGTTTTTCCCACAATTCACGTTTTCGAAGTCGGTGCCCCTCATAACTTCAAAACTACTGCACAAATCCTTTTGTAGTTTTGAACACTATTTCTGTACATAATTTACGAGGTAACGCTGGAAAGTTTTTTTCAAATTTGTTGATATTTTTTATTTTACAAATAACAAAATAGCCGATTTTTCCGCAAAAATCGTGTTTCTCATTTCAAGGTGTTCCCGAAAAGTGAGAAATTGAAATTTGGAAAAACCCTCCCAGCGTTACCTAGAGAAAGCGATTATCTAACGAAAAAACTTTGATTTTTTCATTTCAGATGATACAGCACCGAGCTATGAGGGGCACCGCAATTCAATTTTTTTCCGAGACGTTTCCAAATAATTGCTGCCATTGCCGAATTTTTTGATATTTCTTCATGAAAATTTCACATAATATTCTTCAAATGTTATACTTTAATGTACCATTGGCTTTAATGCATAAAATTCAACTGTGTCGTGAAAAAATCTTCTAAATGAAAAATGCTGTCGTAAAATTAAATAAGTAATATTATTACCTTATCGCAATACACTTTTTATTCTTATTATTTTTCACAACTGTTATACAACATAATTTTCTACTAGGATAAGTAAATATGTACGTTTCACAGGAAACGAACGAAACAGCTAAATCGATTTTTAGTAAAAGCTGGACATAAATGTAAAAGTGGTGACTGAGGAAAAACTTGTCTCGGCCAGGTTACTGCAGCATCGAATTACGAGGAAAACGTTAATTATTACGTATCTCAAAGAATAAGTTACGCGATAAAGAGCTAGTTGGTTAAATGGTGAATTGTTGGCATTAAGGAAATATTTTTTAATTAAAATGGCAATAACACAAAACATACTGCAAGTGAAACCCGACGACAATTACTTCTTGGATCGCCGCCGCGTCGAATTTTATCACATGCATTGGCAATTAACTCTATAATTACACAATATAATTAAACAATAATTCCTGTCAATTATTAAGCGAGAGAAGTAGTGACTCACGTCAATTTATAGTAAGGGTATTTTTCACGATTGTTATTTATTTGAAAGATTCCTTTGAAATGTTTATACTGTTTACATTTACTACTATAACGAAGAGATTCCTCTATCTAATGTTACCTTTTGCAACACCATTTTTTGTCAAGAGCAGTCAGAATTATAATTCACAAATATTAATAATTGGAACAAGGAAAATGGAAACATTATACAATATTGTTTTTATTAATACTAATATAATAATAACTTTTTCGTTAAAACATTTCTACATTCGATAAGACCTTTACGAAACTATACAATTTCAAAAACGTATTGTAATACAGCTATACAGGCTGTCCGGGAAAATGTGGGAAATCTCTTGGATGCAGATAGAACATGAACAAATAAGATGACAAATTCCTATAAAAAAATTGCCTACAGGCCCTTCCTACGGAGATATGCGTCCCTGAAGGACGCCGCTGGAAATCGGTTTTTATTGAATTTCTAAAGCATTGCAAGATGCAAGACCACACATTAGATGCATATCTGCATACTCAGTAAACGTGTATTCCATACTTCGAATAAATTCAATGTGTCGACGATGTGATGACAAGTTCTAAAATGCCGGATATTTTATTTATTTCGTACCATAGTAACGTTTGCAACAGCAATAGGTTTTTTTGGTGCTGATAAAAACTAAAACGCAAATTTTTTGCGAACTTTTTCTCCTAAACGGTTCATTTTAACGACAATAAGCAAAAGTACCTTTTTTAAAATCTATGGTTCAAGCTATCCAGTTTAATATTTCTTTATCATACAGGGTGTTAAAAATTTAGGCATTAAGTTATAAAGAGTAGCCCGCCCCTGGTAAACTATAAAAGCTAAATATGTTTCAAGAACACTATTTTAAGAGGTCCTTACTGTGTCCATCACATTAAATTTTTATTAAATTATATTAATTACTTTAAAAGAAATTCAATAAAAACCGATTTTCAGCGGCGTCCTTCAGGGACGCATATCTCCGTAGGAGGAGCCTGTAGGAATTTTTTTTATAGGAACTTGTCATCTTATTTGTTCATGTTCTATCGGCATCTAAGATATTTCCCACATTTTCCCGGACATCCTGTATACAATGTAAGGCGTAAATTTATTTTTTGAAAGCTGTTTACGTGACAATACCTAAATATGTGTGGTGTGTACATCTTTGTTGAAATAGTAGACACATTTTTAACACTAAGTCCTATTAACTGCTGTAATTATTCTGGAATTCTCTAACTTATGTACTATTAGCTCAGGATATATTATTTCTTGATACCTAGTAATAATAATCAAATATTTGTTTAGCACAAAACACTGAAAGATAGAAAGACAGATTTTTTATAAAGAATAAACCCATGGTTCCTTTGATATAGTTATAATACCGCGCGATCATTTAAATTCTAAATTAGAGCAGGTTGTGAAATTTAAATTAAGTTGGTATATAAGTACTAATTTACAATTTGAATTGTCAAAGTGACGTTTCAAAATGTTAATTAATCAATAATTGACATTCTGGAGAACCTAATAAAAAAAATCCCGCCTGCTATAATTTAGAATTTAAATGATCGCGTGGTACTACTTATTATTGGTAAAATAAATTATTGCACATCTTATTTTTCCGCATTTATATTGCTGGTCAATAAAAAGTCTCTTATTTTAATTCAATCATGGCTGACTATCATTTTCATAAAGAACACAAGATATATTTATGCCTAAGTACAAATAAATATGTAATTTAATTGAAGTGGTAGATTCCACTTTAAAAAGTTAGTAAAAATTGTATGTAAAGTTTTCAAACAAGTTTTGGTCTTAATAGGTATTGTAATTATAACACTCAACATTCAGTATCCTTTAGAAAATATACATCAAAGTTTTGTTATTACTGTATACAAAAAGAAATGTTTAGGCTAGGCTATTAGGCAAAATTGGAATTCCTTCTATTTTTATCAAAAAAAAAAAAGCAATATAGCAGCATAAACTTCTACTATTCAATAGCGTAATTCTTGGTATACCGAATCTAGATGATATATACTTTTGGTCAAAGAAGATGGATGATCCTGCTCATTTAATGCAGCATATTTGATTTCAGGTTCTTAAATCGCTGATCAGTTTAAGTTCCTTTACCTTCCCAGATAACACACGTAATACTGTAGAATTTTGCGCAAACATCGATTACTTTCAAAATATCAAGTAAAAAAGATTTTAAATGTCTATTTGTTCAAATTTTCCACAATGGGTTTTAAACATTTCACAGTATAGGTAGATGCATAGAATTTAAGTTTTGCAATGCTGCTTTAGTTGAATTCTGGAAAAAGGGCATGATTTAAGTTTTAGTATTTTAATTTAATGTGTAAAATTTGCTTTCTTCATTTTAATTAATATTATACATTTTCAAGATTACTTCATCATCAATGTTTTCACTAAATACCTTTTATCAAATTTGAATTTATATATAAGATTTACGAAAACAGTCAAATCAAGCAAACGTCTATTTTGTTGTAATATGTCTGTTATACGCACTGTTTTCATACATGTATGTCAACGTTTGTTAATAATTGAGTGCAGCTCTAAAGAAGAAGAAGAAACATCTATAAATCAAAGCAGAAGAAAAGGTATTGCAACGATTTTGGTTCCGCTTGTGTTTGTCACCGATACAGATAGTCTTCTAGAAATATTAAAGCGATCTAAAGTGAGTGTGTATACAAATCAGACATTAGGCAAGTTTTCGTCAGTGCTACAAACGATAATAAACAAGACGAATGAGTGTGCTTAAAACCACACGGCAGAAGTAAAACTTCATCAAGGCGAGGTTAATAATACGAAATACACGCGTATAATATTCAATAACGTATTAAATAAAACGTATTCGCACATTTATTACATTTACACATGTACACACGCGTATAATATTCAGTAACGTATTAAATAAAACGTAAACCTCAACTATCCCCGCATCTAAATTTCATATGCATACGTCAATTTTCAAAAAATTCTTCCGCAATCTTGTTTTTTTTGACATTTTGACTTTAGATTCGTGATCGGCGACATAAGACACCCCCGTATCTAAAATTTCCATTCATACGTCAATTTTCAAAAAATTCTTCCGCCATTTCGCTTTTTTTTGACATTTTGACTATGGATTGGTGATCGACGACACCCCCGTATCTAAAATTTCACTTTCATACGTCAATTTTCAATAATACGAAATACACGCGTACTTATAATATTCAGTAACGTATTAAATAAAACATATTCGCACATTTATTACATTTACGCGAACGGCCATTTCGTTTGGTCGGTTCGGACGTATGTGTATGTATAAATAGACAATATTGAGGTAGTTATCTTGTATGTGATAACTACTCAACTACTTTATAAATGTCTATAACATAAAATAATGAAGTTTCTTTTGGTATACTTAAAGACTGTAAATTAAAATATTCTACATAATAAAATAGTAGAGTTTTTCCTTACAATATTGTTTATTGGGTTTGTAAAAGAAATAGTATACTTAAATAAATATTATATCTTGTGTGGGAGGACGTTGATCAGGTTCTTTGTAGATTTATTTTCCACCGTATTCTGAAAGTAGAGAATTAAAAGAAAATTATTTGAAATATTCAAAATGTAAATATGACTTTGTAAAAACTTGTTTAATGAACACAATTGTATAAGAAAAGTAAAGAAAAGGTGAATATTGTAACACGTATAAGTCAAAAGGTATATTAGTTTACGCGGTTCAATTCAAATTTGGGATCCGTCAGTTTTGGCAGTTAGGTAATGAAATAGTAGAAATGGGTATTGATGTGTTTTAATATGTGGAAATAGTGCTAAAAATCAGTAAGGAATTTTAAATAATTGATTGTACATATTTGAAAGAGTATTTAATGTTATCAAGTGAAAAAGAGAACTTTTATTGTATAGGTTTTGTATATGATAAGAATTAATTGGCTGTTAGAAGAAAGTTATGCATCTCCAAGGAAATAAAATAACAACGAGAGTAATTTTCGAATTTGAGAAGATTATTAGTTTTTCTTTTCCGGTAAAACGTAGTTTTTATCCGTAAAAGGAGAAATTATCATTCGTAAAGCAGTTTAAAGAGTGTTAAAAGATAATATCTATCGGCAGAAGTGAAGTGTGTAATTTATTTTAGGGAATATTGGAAATTACATATAAATTTATAAACAAACCTATGGTTCTATTAATATAGATGAAAGTGGTATCAAATTAAAGAAAAATACTTCATTATACAAATATAAAAATTATAAACTTACCAAATAAATCCAGTTAGAAAATTAAAAACCAGAAGATTCCAGTCCGAGAGGTGATCCAGTTTATTACAACCGAACTCGAAGAGATTAAGCGATAATCAACCTTCTAGTAGAGGTCCATCTATTTCCACCGTTATTTAAAGAGGTCCAGCTGTTATTATCAAGTACGAAGAGGTCCAGTTAAAGTACATCTAGGGAAACCGTACACGAAGAGTCCACACCTGCATAAATTAAAAACAGAAAAGGTACTAATTATATCATTAAAATAAAGAAGTAGGAAAAATAAACTTACCAAGTCCAAGACAGAAGGGGATAATTATTAGAACACTATTGACTTCAAGAAGACAGGGACACTACAAAACGTTGGAATACTTTTCAAGAAATATCTATCGAGTTAGATCCAGAGCTAAAATAGAAATCACATTAATCCACGGAAGAAATACCGGATCAGAAGATCTATTATATGAGAAGGTTGTATAATTTATTTGAAAACAATTTCAATTTTTGTTCTAAAAACTAGATATAGATGGCTATTTATTAATATAGACTGAGGAAATATAATTTTCAAAAGATACCGGTTGAATTAAGAATTGAAGTATTAAATTTTATCAAAAAGAAATCTGAATTAGTGTTTGGGCGTAATTAATTGAATAACATAAAAGTTTAATTATTTTTAAAAGTATAAAGAATTTTATTACCTATTAAAAAATTAAAGAATACAATCTACAAGGTTCATCGAATAAGTTTAAAGGAAAAAAATATTCGCATAAAATTTTGATTTATCTGAATGTCTAGATAAGTGTGGAGGTGTATTCGTATTACGAATATTAATTTTACGTATAAATATAAGTGAAGACTTAAGAATAGGTATAGTAAACGAATTACCCCCACCACTAGTACATTTTATGACGTAACCAATGTGGGGCATAGTAAAAATAAGACTCGCAACATCGTATTTCAAATATTTTATTTATTGTATTAATAGCGGTAATATTAATATACATTTTACAAAGGTAATAAAGTCAGCTAAAAGTATATTATATTATTATAATTTGTGTACTCAACTTATTTAAAAATGAATACCAGTTCTAAAAGTAATTCTGTATTAAATAGAACTGATTCATCCAGTGATAGTGAGGAAGAGGTAAGAAAAGAAGTGAATAGACAAGATAGGGGTGATAAATCGCAGGTATAGAGAAAGACATCAATCACATCAGCAGACGTGTTGTTAATTTATCAAATGTGTGAAGAATTAAGGAAAGAACAAGAGGTAGACAGAGAAATAAGAAGACGTCTAAAAGAGACAGAAAGAGAAGAAAGAAGGCGTATGAGAGAGGAAGACAGAGAAGAAAGAAGACGTATGAGAGAGGAAGACAATAAAGAAAGAGAGAAAAATAGAGAAGAGGATAAAAAAGAATTAGGTGAAAAATTGGATAAATTGAACAAGAAAAGTGAAGAATTAAGTGGTAAATTGATTAGAACGAGTGAGGAATTAATTGGGAAATTGAATAAGACGAGCAAGGAAACTAGAGAAGAATATAAAAGGGATATTGAAGAATTTAAAAAATCTGTGGTGTGCAAACCAGAAGAGATAATATCAGAAAAACAAGTATGTATGAAAGACAAACAAGATACAGCAGAGGATAAGGAAATATTGAATATGGAAGGAGTAATTATTGGAAATCAGTTACTAGAAGCAGAAATATATGAGAATAAAGAAGTGATAGGAAATTTAGAGAAGGATGTTATAAAATGTGTAGACGTTGAACAAGACAGCAGAAATTAAGAAATCTTTTATAATTGTTCCATTAACAAAGAAAACAAAATACATGGATTCTAGTGAAGAATTTTGAGAACTCATTTTGATATGGTTTTATTAGAGGAAGAAGATGATAGTTTTTTAGATGTATATTTGTCAAAGTATACTACAGGGATAGTTATAGGAGACGAAAAGTATACTGGAAGGAATTGTAAAGTTGGATGTGGTAAAATACCACCACCTATAAGAAGTGTTGTAGGTAATGCAGAAGGTAAAATGTGTAGTCAATTTAAAGGAACTGCAAATGGGAATGGTTTCGTTGAGAGAAAACGAGTTTATTTAGTAAGGGATTTGCAAAGGAAGGTGTATTACTCTACATTGTTTTTGGATATAGATGTTAGAGAATTTTTAGGACCTGAATTTGAATTTCAGGACGGTACAGACATATCGATATTAAGTAATGCTGGTATTTCAACAAGGTTGGAAGTATGATGAACGAGATCACTTATATTATGGAAGAAAATGATCCATGGTATGAAGATAAATTGGTGCAAATAAAAACATTGGACACTTTACAGAATAGAGTCAGATTAAAAATAGTAATGGGAAACATGACTCGGATAATAAATGCTACAGATCTAAATATATAAAGGGGCATACAATTATAGGTAAGACACAGTATTGGGAGATTGTACTGTGTAAGTGAGTATCTGTGATCCAAGATCAAGAACGCACGGAAATGTTAACCCTCAGTAGAACATCTACTATATCGGGCTACTGAGGGTTAACATTTCCTTGCGTTCTTGATTTTGGATCACAGATGCCGCTGGGAGTCTCTCTCATGGACATTTGGTACCCAAATCGAGTATATCAAGGAATTCCAAGTTTGTCTGACATTGCAAATATCTCCTTCGTGTACTAACGAGATCGAGGTTAGATCGAAACAGCTGTCTACACGTTGATATTTTCAATGCCAGCAATTAGTGGTGTAGATATGCATTACATTTCATATCACTTATGCATATACGAATTATTTCGTATATGTACACTTGATTTGAATTAACGCGGCAAATAATCCAAAATATTAATTTGTCATCACATAACCGCGAAAACGTCATTTTTGACGTAACCTTTCTGGGGAGGTAGTTTATTAAGTAGGTAAAGTCACCTATTGAATGCATATCTACAGTTGCCCGATATAGTAGATGTTCTACTGTGGGTTAACATTTCATTGCGTTCTTGATCTTGGATCACAGATGCCGCTGGGAGTCTCTCTCATGGGCATTTGGTACCCAAATCGAGCATATCATGGAATTCCAAGTTTGTCTGACATTGCAAATATCACCTTCGTGTACTGACGAGATCGAGGTTAGATCGAAACAGCTGTCTACACGTTGATATTTGCAATGCCAGCAATTAGTGGTGTAGAAGTGCATTACATTTCATATCAGTTATGCATATACGAATTATTTCGTATATGTACACTTGATTTGAATTAACGCGGTAAATAACCCAAAATATCAATTTGTCATATATGTATATATATGTCTGTCACCTGATGGTCTTCCGTTTATGCTTACATCTCCAAGGTTATTCCACCTTATTCCTTGGCTACACCGTACTGATGACGACCAATTAGTCAGAAACACGTGTCTACGGTTGCACTACAGCGGATTTTACCCAATATTCTCTTTTTATTGTTTTATTTTATGTATCCGCGATAATTCCTCTTTTTATTATCTTTCCTGGGTTCGGATGGCACGCAGGTTGACAATATCTTCCTCGTGGCGAGGTTAGTTGTTGTCTTCAAAACCGAAGATCTTCTAACTGAAGTTGCAAATGGCGGTCTGTCACCTGATGGTCTTCCGTTTATGCTTACATCTCCAAGGTTATCCCACCTTATTCCTTGGCTACACCGTACTGAAGACGACCAATTAGTCAGAAACACGTGTCTAGGGTTGCACTACAGCGGATTTTACCCAATATTCTCTTTTTCTTGTTTTATTTTATGTATCCTTGATAATTCTTCTTTTTATTATCTTTCCTGGGTTCGAATGGCACGCAGGTTGACAATGTCTTCCTCGTGGTGATGTTAGTTGTTGTCTTCAAAACCGAAGATCTTCTAACTGAAGCTGCAAA
Source organism: Amphimallon solstitiale (assembly GCA_963170755.1). Lineage (NCBI taxonomy): Eukaryota > Metazoa > Arthropoda > Insecta > Coleoptera > Scarabaeidae > Amphimallon > Amphimallon solstitiale. The sequence continues at coordinate 95,720,700 of OY720676.1, read as the reverse complement.
TGGTGGTCTGTCACCTGATGGTCTTCCATTTATGCTTACATCTCCAAGGTTATCCCACCTTATTCCTTGGCTACACCGTACTGATGACGACCAATTAGTCAGAAACACGTGTCTACGGTTGCACTACAGCGGATTTTACCCAATATTCTCTTTTTCTTGTTTTATATATATATATATATATTGTACTAAAGCTCTTGTACTAAACTTGTACTAACTTCAATGAGTTAAAAACAACCAACAAGTTAAACTTTTATCTTTATGCTTAAAATATCTCACGTTGGGTTAGCCAATTAATAAGAAAATATACTCTGTATAAACTATAATCAATGTACTAAATATTTTATCAATTTGCCCTAACTAACTCAGTCGAATTTCCTATAGTATTTTAAACTTCTCTTTTAATCGGTTAAATATGAATTAACATTATTCAGATATCAAATATCTTATAATAGTTTAATATAATCTATTTACTTTTTACTTTTATGTTCTATTATTTTTATACGCCCAAAATCTCTAAGTCCGTACCTGACCTTTCAATTCAAATTAACATTTCACACCCTCCTAGTTATATTATATGTTAAGGTTGGTACTGCGTATCTAGTGTAACATGTCTGCTATGCCAAGCCTATTATTTTTATTATAGTGCAATGGTTATATTCACAATCAATCTATAAATCGATAAGCTTAGTAAGAAATCTATAATTCATGTCTTTGACTCATTCTCAGGGTAAGTGCTTTTATTAAAGATATAAACTTATTCACCATATCTTATTTTTATGTTATGATTTAAATTTCAGGTTAATATCAACTCTTTTTCCTATTATATCTTCACCAAAATTACTACCAGTAAAACAAAGATGTACATCCAACAAATGATGTATTATTTTATAAGGAAATATACACAATTATATCTATTAATGATGAAAATGCCAGTAAATACAAAATACTCAAGCAACTTGTTCAATATCGCTTATAAATGTTCAAGGTTACATATGATTAAAACTTCTCTTCTGTCAAGGTAAGTTATATGCATTTAGTCTTAAGAATACTAGTATACACAACACTTTTATGTGATTTATGGAATAGTATTATATTAAAAATTAAATTCTCTTACGAAAATAATATTTATGGATAGATCTTTCTTTGATAACTCAAATTTATCAATACTTTTCAAATTTATAGAGATTTTAAAATATGCTATTTCCTTTAGAATAGGAATAATATGAACTAATATTTCAAATAATAAATAATTATGTAATACAAATTTGATATTTCAATATTTATAAAGTTAAATTTGATTTGTTTGATAAACATATTATATTGAACTAATTTAAAAATTGTATAGTTTCGATACGACCTTTTATTACACAAGATATCCTCTTCAAACAAATATTCGTATTATTAATGCCTATTCTGTTGTAGCACAAACTGGATTAGATATTCCTCGGGTTCACCTTATCCTACTGCTTGGCTATCACTTTGTGCATCTAAGAACTGAGATCTTGTCCAAGGAGTTCCTCGATAAATGTCCAAGTGATATACTTCTGGAAAATGCCTCTTCGTTTATGGAGTTCCTCGTCGAATGTCCAAGTGATATACTTCTGGAAAATGCCTCTTCGTTTATGGAGTTCCTCGTCAAATGTCCAAGTGATATATTTCTTGAAAAATGCCTCTTCGTTTATGGAGTTCCTCGTCGAATGTCCAAGTGATATACTTCTGGAAAAATGCCTCTTTGGTTATGAAGTTCCTTGTCGAGAGACCAAATGTAATGCTTCTGGGAAAATGCCTCTTCGTTAATGGAGTTCCTCGACGAATGTCCAAGTGTATTTTTCCTTAAAATATGGTATTTGGAAATTATATCTGCTTCTAATAAATCTCCGGTCTTGGTAAGTGTCTTCTATATTTTTTTAATAGTACAATTTACTTCAATCTTCTGTCTCTTTAATTGTATAATACTTTAAGATATTAGAATATTTTATTCTAATGCACCTTTGCTATTTAGAAGCCTCTTTTTTATATAATATTAGCTGAAAAACACTAATACCTAATTCACAACAACATTCTTCTAAAAATAATTTTTAGAGAATCTTCTTATTTATTTTCATATCCTTAGTGATATAGCAAAAATTTTTTAAATTAACCAATTACCATTGAACTACCAATTATTATAATCAATATAAATTCTAGATCTATTTACTTTTCTTAAATGCTTTACCATATATCATTACTTATATACCCATAATTTTTCCCATAAATTTTGTAATAGTTTTGTGTATTCTCAATATTTTCAACTCAATCACAATTTTCAAATCTTCAAATGTCAAAATGATTAGCAACTGACAGTTCCTGTATATGAATTTGGGTGGATGATTTTTAATCGATTTTAACGATTCATTTTATTAAAATTAACGTCTTAATACCTTTTCTTATTATAAAAGTCAATTGAACAAGTTTTAACAATAATATAATACATATCAAAATTCTCAATTAATTTTTAAAATCTCTATTTTTCAGATACTGGTATCATTTTAAGAACAATGGACCTTATCCAATAAACATTATTTTATCATCTATGGACTTTGTGATTTTGTACAATTATAAAAAATAGTACAATAAATAATATACTAGGTAATACTATTCCATTTCTTTAATACTCTCTACTTTCTAGCACTAATTGAATACTGATTTATGAAATCATATTAAAAAGATATATAAATATTGATGGTAGGTATCTAGCACTACCTCAGTATATATATATATATATATAATTAAAATATTTTATATGTATATATATATATATATATACACTTTTCATGTTAAATTAAATTTTGTTCGTTTATAATAATAATGAAATTAAAAATATTTTTTTTCTTACTTGTTTTCTAAAATCTTAAAAGAAATTTAGAAACATACTAATTAATATGAACAGATTATAGCGTATACGCATATTTATAAGTGTGACTATCTGTTATATTTCGTGTAAATGAATACATAACCTAAATTAGATTATGAAATCTGGAATATTTATTACCATAGTTTATGTCAAAATCTCGACTATACATAGTAATCAAGCAATAATAGCAGTAGAGGGCAATTTTCACGTAAATAAGGAAGCCACCCCACTAACGGTCTACCTTAACGCGATTAAAGGGAACGCTCTTGAATTTTAGACGATTGAGTTTTTGCTATGGCATCCGCGAGGTGAACTCAACCGTGAACATTCGGTCGGATCGAGTGCCCGAGCGAATTTAAACCTTAAGGCCGAGATATCTCAAGACCATGTTGTTATCGATTGATTGGTAGGGTGGAATCTTACACCTTGTATATTCGAGGGTGTGGAATTCAATTTTCTACATCACTTGTAAATAAAATCAAAGTGTGTGGGGTCCGTAAGAACATCCAATCGATCCCTCGTTCTCTGTGAGAACTGATGCCAAAGGTTTTGCTTTTAGCAGCAGCTGTAGAACAGAAACAAACAAAATACTCTATAGGTATTTTATGCGAAACTGTATCTCACAAACACATAAGCTTTTTATATAAATGTATTATAAAAAACTTCAAATTAAAAGTCATAAAATTATGAAATAAAGGATCTTGAGGAGTCGTGCAACAATTAAAATATGAAATGGAAGTCGCTTCTTTGTAGAAAAAAAACTGCAATACGTTCTTAATCAACTTTGTCATGTTATAGAATTTGTAATGTCAATATCTAAGTTAGCACATCGCTATTACAACAGACTAAAACTTAAATTACTTTTCGAAAATCTTGTTCTATTAAAACTATGCAGTAAGATAAAGGCACAACAACAACAATTAATGAACACATGTTGATCGTTTGATGGTTAAACAAAAATTCAGTTTTTGTTTAAATAGAAACTCGGCGATATCTGTTAAAATTCACACTATTCAATGATCGTATTTAAAGAGGACACTTTAATATTTAACATATAATTACCATATGAACATAAAATTGTCTTCCTATGATGTCATTGAATAAATAATTTTATGTACTTAAAATATAAATAAACATCATTAAAATATGTACTAAAATTAACATAAATTAAACTTCGCATTTGATATGACACGTGTTTAATTGAAATAAATGGTGAACTTGTGACATCTAGCGTTAAAACTTGTATGGTCGGGATTTCGTATATGACAATGCACGTCATTGGTCGTGAAATATTTAGCCGTTACAAAGTCTTTAAATGCTGAAATTTTATAATACAAATTGATAGGATATCTATAAATAAACTTGAAGTAAAAGAAAACGCAAAATTAAACAATAAATAAACAATAAAGAAAGTTTTATTGGGTATGTTAAACTGATTTTTCCTGCTATTTTGGTATTTATTTGCATTGTAAAATTTTGTTATATTTTTGTAGTATGAAATTGTATATGTGATTTTTACGTTTGTGCACAATCTTGAACATATATGAAACGTATATGAAACATTGATTAGAGTCAACTGAAAGCGGAGTTTAGAACATATGCAGCATGATGTTCGAAAAATATTTACCGAAATAATTGATTATGTTTCAAGTGTTTGAGGAGTTGAATATTAAACACTTATGGTATTGTATCTATATTTGGTAGTATATAATTTCATAAATAAATACAAAGATCTAAACTAGATAATTTTATGAGATATCTAAATGGTTGTATTAAGCTTGTCTTAAGAAATTATTCAGACTTTCAAACTAAATATATGGAATTTATTTTTCTTTTTTGATTGTGAATGCCTTTTACATTACAAAATTGAAAATGTAATATTAAATAGAATACAACAATCTATTGATATTATTGAACGCTGTTGTTGTATTGTTGGATCATATCTAGGAATTAGTTTAATAATCATGCCAAGAAAGAGTTTTGTCAAATACTATCAAAACACAATTTTTGTTCTCTTGCTCTATAAACTTAGGTGACACGTCCACATAAAATACTTTTTCTATTCCGGTGCTATAAAGTTCACTTTACGACACCCGTTTTGGTTGCATAAAGTATTACTTTATCGCACGCTAATTTTATTTTTTTAAAGTTGGTAACAAAAAAAATGGAACCAAATCGTATTTAAATGTCAAAATATAAGCCTTTAAAGTAACAAAAATGTGCAATAAAATTGTACAAAGAATAAAAAGCACACATGCTAACATTTCACTTACTATTTAGCAATATAAATTGTTAAGCAGAGTTGGATGATAAGTTTTCGGATGCTACTATTGACATTTACTTACCATGCTGAACAGTACAACTGTTATAAAAGTTTGTTTTGATAAATATGTAGAGAGTTTGTGGACGAAAGATTTTGTAAATTGTCTTCTTCTATTTTGCGAATCTCTGGGGGCGTACAGTTATTTATTTCGTCCTTTTTGTTGATAATTTGAAATAATTTATTGTATAAATCAGTCTGAATTTTAAACACAATTACATATAGCACCACCGATATTCAAATATTTAAAACGTTCTACTTAAAAATCAGAGTAACCAACTTCAAAAAAGCAAAATTTCTAAAATATTCGAACAAAACATGTCTCCTATTTTAAGCTTTTTTGAACTTTTAATAACCGAAATAGAAAAAATAGTATAAAATACACGTTTCATAAGACATTTTGCGCACTTGTTCTTTAGAAAACTCGCCTAGCGGCTCGTTTTCAAAACTTGAACGCGTGCGCAAAAATCGTGTCTTATGAAACTTGTATTTTAATATACTATTATAAAAACCCATACTATTGTAAGCTTAATGATAAAGTGAAATGTGTAGGTAGTCTTCTTTTCTACACGATGTAGTTCTGGCACAGCAAAATTTTAAACTATCCTCAATTGTGGACATACAAATCTGAAATATATTAGCTTCTACATCGCTAGTCACAAGTTCGCGATTACACCAGCAGAAATAAAGGCATAATGGCCATACAATAATGACTGCTTTGTTCCGAGGCAGGGCCGTGTGGCCACAACTTACTTTAAAAGAAATTCAATAAAAACCGATTTCCAGCGGCGTCCTTCAGGGACGCATATCTCCGTAGAACGGGCCTGTAGGAATTTTTTTTATAGGAACTTGTCATCTTATTTGTTCATGTTCTATCTGCATCCAAGAGATTTCCCACATTTTCCCGGACACCCTGTATAATAAGTACTACTATATTGCGTGTTAACAAGGAGAACTTCGCTTCAACATTGTGAAATAGAAAACATGGTGCTATGACGTTTTTGGGTCACGTTGTCAAAACTGCGCATGCGCAACGGATATTTTTTATGATTTAAGCTTGATTGTTTATCACATAGATTTATTACTATAAATATTTAATAAAAGTTTGTAAATCATCAAACAAGCAAAAATAGTTTAAAAATCGACTAACCTAATTAATAATTGTGCCTTGTTAATGCAAAAACATAATTTAACTTCTCTTAACGAATGAAGAAATATCATTGTAGAATCATATGCAAATCATAGACAAACAAACGATCATACTGGAGAAATATATTTGTCAAAAGTTGAACGAATTGTGGTTATGCTATAGCTGGTTATAGTAAATATAAATATGTAGGTATTGTAAATTAATTAAGTAAAGTTAGTTCGATTGCATTGCAACTGTGTTTCTTGTAAGATATCATGGTGGGATAATGTGAATAAACAGAAAAGCACATCCATACGTCATGTACAATAATTTGTGATTTAATAACAACACCAAAATTTATCAACTCAACATTCTAGAATAATAATAATGCATTAGATAATGGTATTCCTGTATTCTAGAATCACTGTCATCTACATTGAAGCAATATACAGAAATAACACAGTAAATTTTTCGTGAATTATGTAACATATTAAAATAGTTGAATTGCTCATAATAAAAAAGCATCTATTAAACCTTTTAGAAGAGATAATAATATACTGGGTATTTTAAGAAGAGATTGATCGGATACTGGAATTTATGCGATGCATTGATGACTGTGAAAATAACTTGGAAGGATGAACACCTTATTTATAAGATAATCATTTTTTGTTTTTAATTATACTTTGCTAATTACATATCGTAATTTCTGTCACTAAATTGTATTGTAATCAAGCACTTATAGAATGTGTTTTAAAATTGTGTATTAAAATTTACAATAAAATATATTTTGGTTTAAAATAAGTTGTAGATGGTAGAATATAAAGATAATATTCATTTTGGATTTTGCCAAGACGATGTATGATTGGTTACCTTTATACTTTTCCCAATACTGTTAAAGTAAATAGTGCAGTGTTGTAAAAGGCAAGGTAAGCACAGCTTCAAACAATATTCCTGTTTTATGATATTGTTACATTCTATAAATCTTTTTTATCATTTTATAAATTTTGATGTATGTATTAATTCATACAAATATTTATATCTTACAATAAAATAGATGTTTGGTTCCAATTTCATGAAAGTATATATAAAATAGAATTCTGAACATAAATAAAATAACATTTCATTTTTTACTTCGTAAGTAGAAAATGAACTTTGCCAATTTATTTAATTATTAAATCAAATACAACATTTGCAAAGTTTCATTTCTACTCATCTTAGTTTATCAGACCAGGAAAAAAGGATAGATTACGAATGCGCTATTAGACACACTAAAGAAATTCAAGTATACCTATCAAAGTAATTATTTGTTTATATTCTTTCCTAACATATGGGCATAAATAATGCTTTGACACGTTTTTATTTTCATGAATGTGTTAACCATTCTAAATAAAAAAGTTAACACTAATGAAAATTATAATACCATTATTCATTCACGAAATTGTAATGCTTATTAATTCCATAGTGTATCGTATCTCAACATAGAATTAAATACAAGAACACAACCAAAAATTTAATTAGTTTTCTACATTTTTGCTTATATAATATTATATTGAATAATGTACATATACAAATATAAAATAGATGCCGTTTTTTTCTTACATAGAGCCAAAATATTAAATGCAATAATTATATTTGCATTTTTAAGCTTAAAAATACATAGCAAAACCATATGTTGAAATATAATACAACCTGACACATATAAAACATACCTGAATATATACGATTGTGTATATAAAACATTAACTTATGTGTTTTCTGTAAGTCAAAATGAAATAAGCAGTATTTATATTCATTAATATATTTTCACATGTACCAATAAGCACATACATATCAATGTAGTTCTTATTATTAAGTTCAGAAGTTTTTCTGTTCAAAATCTTTTCTGTAAGTCGAAATGAAACGATCGGTATTTACATTTAATAATATAATTTCACATATTCCAATAAGCACGTGAAAATCACATTGTATTTTCACGGTAAATCTACATATTCACCGATGAACTCGTGATATTTAAAATTGTACAAAGCTGAATTCAATAAAAAACAAATTTGCGTACGCTTTCAGTAATATCATATTTATAGTGGCCAATTTAAATCAGATGTGTTACACGTTATCTGTTTATCTGTCTTTTCGGATTGTACAAAATAAACATTTTGAATTAACGCATGCGCATAACAGACAATGTGACCAATTCCATCTCTCCTAGTTGAGACGAAAAATTATACATTATCAAGATACAGCACATGCAATATAGTAGTATTATATATATATATATTATATTAGCGTAAATAGAATGCTCGCATGAGTGTTTTTTATTCCTTGTACAATTTCAACTGTACATGGTTGTTACATATATCGTTTCTATTTAACATTTAAATATGGTTTGGTGTCATATGTTATTTGTTTCGTACTTCATCAAAATAGACTTTGCGGGCGATCAAGTAAGTCTGCAAACCCAAACGGGTTTCGTAAAGTGAGCTTTATAGCACCGAAATAGCAAAACGTTTTAAAGATAATATATGCTGTTTATAAAGAAATTTAATTGAGCCAGCCAATAGTAAAATAAAAAAATATATATTTGTGAATTAATATCTAATATTTTCCGGTAAGAAAATATTCGTTAATTTATTAAATATAAATCATAGAATCTTTCCTATTTTAACCTGTTGTGGTATGTAGTTTATCCTAACCTCTCAGTTATGTTTGTACTCTTTAAATATTCATATTGTTTGCTTTGCCAGACGAGAAATTATCATGATGCTGTAGATGTATAATTATGAAATAATTTGACTTGCATTTCTCCATGAAAATAAGTCTAATTTACTTTCCGAAGTTTGAGGATAATGCTCTGACATATATTTGGGTATAAAATTCTAAAAACTTTCTCAAATTATCCAAATAAGTTTTAATCAATATTTTATATTAGGTACATAATATTATTCAGACGATACGACACATTACTGGTATTATAAGAGTTAACAACTAAAAATGAAGAAAGTGTATATCTTTCTCCTACGATGCATTGAGTGTGTGTTTGCATGCACGCATCATAAATCTTGTCTTCTCAGGTGGGCTACGGAGATGCAATATCTGTATTGTGATCGTCGCATTGTCATCATCCAAACCCTGTGGTGACAGAAGAAGTCATTCACTATACTCTCATTCAGTTGTGCTGTTGACCTTTATATGAAAGAACACAACAATGAGTGTGGGTTTACATTATAGCGAAGATATTATGCATTTTATAAACCCTACGTTCAATCATCAAAAGAAAAAAATCACGTCTTTGTTAACTTTTAACAGCCTTTATAGTATTTTAGTATAATTATTTTATTCTCATAATTAATTCTGTATTATTAAAAGCAAACAATATGGAGAGCCGCTACCGCAAATTTTACTCGATCAGCAATTCGCACATAATAAATGAGGTCTGGGCACCACACGACTTTCTTATACGTATCCGCGTTCCGAAATGTGTATACGAAAGTTGCTCTTAATTAAACTTCAAATTCTGTATTCCTTTAAAATAAACATCTGAGTAAAGGTGTTAATTCCGGTCCAAATTTTGAAATTTTTTTTATACGGAAATTATATCAATACAGCTCAAAGTACTTTTATTCTCTAAATGAATCTCTGTAGAAACATAATTTGAGAAATATGTATTTACACAAAAACTGCTATTTGATAAGAGTGAAAGTGTTACTTCGAGTTCGAATTCTGATTTTTTTTATATACCAACATTGTTCCAACTCAGCTTTAAATACTTTTGTATTTCAGATAAATCTGTATAAAATGCATAATTTTCAAGATACTTGTAAAAAAACCGTTTTTAGATAAGGTAAAAAGATGTACTTCCGATAGGAATTTCGAAACTCTTTTTTTATAAAATCTTTCTAAAATTCACTTTTGTAATATATTTTTATTCTTTAGACATTCGTCTAAACTTAGTAGTTAGATACTGGTAAAAAATTGTTTCAACTTGATCCCTAAATACTTTTGCATTTCAGATAAATTTATATTGAATGCATAATTTGAATACGGGACACTTGCGCTCCTACCTGAAATCGACCTATTTGCGCTCTGACCCTAATGACAAAAAATTAATGATCTTCGCCGGCCGACTTGCGCTCCCGTTCTCTCGGGATATATACATGTATAAATACATAAAACTTAGGATATATATTGTACATAGTGCCTTTCATATTAGATGATCTACCTTATTGAGGCGAGTATATAAAAATTACTTATTGTAAGTTTTTATAAAATATATATACTCGCTTCAATAGGGTAGGTCATTTAATATGAATGTATGTATACATAAAACTATACAAGAATTATTTTTTTATGTATCTCTAACCTGACCAAAACTGTTTGCTACTTCAATTCGTATTTTTATTATATAATTACGTGACTATGTATAGAATAACTCAAACCATTTTTTCTTGAGTATTTTGCCAAATTAATAATAATAAAACAAGCAATTAAACAAGAGAATTATAATAGTCAGATAAAAGTTAATAAAACAACACTTTCCTTCACATTTCATCCAGACTTAGGACGGGCAAAGTTTAATACATAAATATAAACTTTGGTATGTTTACAGATGGAATAATCGCTTAAATAAGCTAATAAAGCCACATTCCAATATATACCAACTTATGAAACTATAAGTCAGAGACCCACTAAACCTGATATTAGTGAATTCAGGAAAAAAATATCTACTCAAAAAAAAATATAAATATAGGGTGATTCATTTAAAATACTATCCGGTGACATCATACCTCCAAAAATGTGACAAAAACGGAAAATCTGCAAACACCAATAAATAATACATAAAATATACAAAAACTTTAATTTAGGTTAAATTTTCTAAAAACTGCTAGTTAAGCCATAAATTCGGTGTTCCGCTCTTTTTGCCCGACCCTGTATATATACATTCATATTAAATGACCTACCCTATTAAAGCGAGTATATATGTTTTATAAAAACCTACAATAAGTAATTTTCATATACTCGCCTGAATAAGGTAGGTCATCTAATATGAAAGGCACTATGTACAATATATATCCTAAGTTTTATGTATTTATAAATGTAATATCCCGAGAAAACGGGAGCGCAAGTCGACCGGCGAAGATATCATTAATTTCTTGTCATTACGGTCAGAGCACAAATAGGTCGATTTCAGGTGGGAGCGCAAGTGCGCCGAGCGCAAGTGAGCCGATACCCATAATTTGCGTGATCTTTGCAAAAGAATAAAACCGTTTTTCGATCAGACAAAAAGACTTTCGGTAGGAATTTCGATAAACCTTTTTTATAAAATCTTTCTAAAATATACATATTATGCATTCGTATTCTTTAAAAATTTGTCTAAACTTTGTATTGACGAGATATTATTAAATTTTGATTTTAAATTAAACTACTACTTCCGGTCTACCGATTTTATTGAAAATCTATTCAGATCTCAAGAGGAAGATTATACTCATAAATATAATATTTGGTATTGGTACCTCTAGCCGTTTGGCCGCTATAATGGTCACACACACACAGAGAGAGGGAGCAGACACACACCCAGGGGGAAACATATTTTAAGGTTTGTTATAATTGTCATCTAAACATTTTTAAATTGTTAACAATGCTTGCCTCCTAAACAGTATAGCCAAATCTACACCTATATAAAATATAGGTGTAGAAAAAATATTATTTAAAAACTTTAATTATAATATTTAATTTGTAACTGGCTTTCATGTAATAGTATTTTACTATGAGAAGGTTTACATCCTGAAATATTAATTAATTAGTTTAATTTTATTGTTTTGAAATTGTTCCTGCCGATCGAAATTTGTAGTGGTATCGAATCGTTGCCTTTAGTTCGTACTTTGGCCGTGTCGGTTGCCAAAACGACTCGACTATGTAACGGTATTACGCATAAACAAGTAGAGTCCGATCCAAACCTGATGAGACTTGGTATGCGCGAGGCGTGGTTTAAACTCTGTACTATCCGTGCTAAAAATATCGACACCAAAGCGATCGTGTATATTTCCCCGCTTCTTTTAAATACAAACACCATGTAATAAAGTCTGCAATCTACAAGTTTTACTATTATTATTATTATATACATGGCAAAAGCAAATGAAAAAGTAAACCTCAACACTAGATAAATAAATTTAAAATAAAAAAAAGGTTAAATTAAATAAAAAAAACTAGACTTTTATAAAATTTTCTTAAGCGATTTCATCTGACGAATAGTGAAATACGGAATCAGTAAGTATCATTGTCACAATGTACATTAATAATAAATTCGTTGTGGAAATCATCTATATAGTATGTTTTTTTAACAATATAATCTTCAATTTTCTTAACATGGGCACAAATATTACTCCACTCTTTTGTGTTTTATTATTAATAACCACATGACAAAAGCAAATGAAAAAGTAAACCTCAACACTAGATAAATAAATTTAAAATGAAAATTAAATTAAATTAAAAAACTAGACCTTATAAAGTTTTATCCATCGTTTTCATCTGACGAATAGTGAGATACAGAATCAGTATTAATCAATGTACATTAATAATAAATTTGAAAATGTATATAAATGATGTAAATGTATCGGAGCACAGCACGAAGCAAGGACTAAACGACAAATGATCAAATAGAAGACCAATGTTTTCACGCCTGACTGTGTACAGCGCTCTCTATAGACATCTCTCTCATTTTATACTGCTTGCTCTCTCTAATGCCGAAAATCGTTTTCTACGCAAGTATCATCAGGTTTGGATCGGACTCTAATATGCTACGTATAAAAAAGTAAAAACTAGATAATAAAAAATGAAAAAATGCAGTATTCTCTATGTATAATTTACGAAAAATGAAAATGTTTAATTTTTTTGTAAGGATCAGCAAATTATTTGTTTTTGAAATAATATATAGTACAAGTCAATAATAATAATAATAATAATAATAATATTAATAATCTTTATTAAATTCTGTGGTGTAAATATACATAGAATACCTCAAAAATCTGTCACATAAATTCAAAAGACATACATACATAAAAATACATAAAAAAAAAACATGGTAAATCCATACAACCTTATACCTGATACGGTTCAGTTAAAAACTCCTGAATGGAGTAAAAGGCTTTGCTTTCGGTGTAATTCGTCAAGTTTCGTTTCAGTTGGCTGTTAGTCATTCTTTTCCCAGTGTTCGGGACAAGATTGTATATTTTCATAGACTGCGTCAGGATTTGTCTCTGCACCCTAGCCAGATGCGTTCGCGGCTGCAACAAGTCATTGCGTTCATTTGTCCTAGTATGCTGTGCATGATTCACCTCATATTTAAAAAAAAAATCATTGTAGTTCGCCTCAACAAAAATTACTGCCTCAATGATATAAAGAGATGCCAGAGTAAGTATTCTGTTTTCTATAAATACCTGTTTACAGGAATCACGAGGTTTCAAATTGAACATAGCACGTACGCATGCTTTCTGTAATTTAGAAATTCTACCACTGTCCGCAGCTTTTCCCCAGAATACCAGGCCATATCTGAGGCGAGACTGCACACATGCATAGTACACCGTTAAAAATGCCTCCACATCGACATCTCTTGCAATCACTCGCAATGCATAGCAAAAACTGCTCACCCTTGCCGCGAGAGACCCAATATGAGGTCCCCAGGAAAGTCTACTGTCAATCTCAACACTAAGAAACGGCACCCGATCCGCACACGCGAGCGTTTCCCCCTCATGTCAGACAATCAGATTCCCCGCACCGACGCCAAAAGACATTAGTCGAATTTTCTTGATATTTAGTTTCAAATTGTTATGCTCAAACCACAATCCCAGATTCAAAAAATTGTTGTCCATCGTCAGCGTCACCTCTTCCAAAGTACGCTCTCTTAGTACGCATGAGGTGTCATCCGCATACAGCACTGCAAGGCCATTCACAACAGCAGGAAGGTCATTCACATACAGCAGGAACAGAATCGGTCCGAGTATCGATCCCTGAAGAACCCCACACACAATGCCCCGCCAAGGTGATCTTATCTCTATTCTGGTTGACACGCACTGCTTTCTGCCGACTAGGTAGGACCGCATCCATTCCAACGCCACGCCCCGGAAACCCATTCTTTCAAGCTTATCCAGAAGCACCCGATGGTGTACACTATCGAAAGCCTTTGATATGATTTTTAAGCCATGTAAGATCTCCTCCAACAGCTGGATAACTGCTCTCGAGGTCGATCGCCCCTTTATGTATCCATTCTGACCCCCGTATAGGATATCGTGCGATCTCAGGAAACCTACCACTCTATTGCACTAAATGATACCCAATGATATACATATTAATAGCATTTCTGCATATCTCGGAAACAAACGTTTGTATTGTTCCGTGCATGTAATCATACACATGTCATAATTTTGATAGTTTGGTTATGTGATGTAAATAATAATACTCATATATAATTAGATATTAAGTATGACCACTGCTAGAATTAGAAATTTTCAAAAGCCTAGCATGTACACCACCATTGATTACTTAATTACTTAAGAAACAGCCTACTTTAATGAGGTAAAATTTTCGGCGCGGTCTATCTCAGCAAATTTTAATCCCTTAGGTAGTATACCCTTTTTAATTGAATATTTCAAAAGGTCTATCTCGGCCTAAACTTACGCAGGTCACAAAATAATATGACAATGGGGTAGAGTAATTAAAGTGGTAATTAGCATAACTGTAACCGAATGTAAAATACTAAGAAAATTATACTGTACATTTTTGGAAATTACTTTAATTCTCAAAATTCAGAGCGATTAGGTAAATGGAATTTTAATCACTTTTTATGAAAGTATAAAATAAAATTACCGCAGTGAGACATTCTGACATTCAGTTTATCAGTGTTCGTCACGTTACGTAGGCAAGTGAGAAATTCGAAAAGTAAACTTATCAGTGTTCATCCTGAAAGTTTGTGAGAAAATGGATGCAGTAAGTGATTTAAGAGAAATGCTAAGCCAGCGAGGAAAAATTCTCTTAGTTTATGAGTGCAATAAATTCAAACAGTGCAATACAAAATTGGCCTCAGGTGAAACCAAATGGAGGTGTATTAAAGATAAATGTGGATCACATATATACACGTTGGGGGAATCAAATAACCGAGTAATCACTAAAATTAATAATATTCATTGTCATCCTCCAGAGAAGGAAAATGTTCTCCAGAGACAAATTTTAACTTCTTCTGTTAAAAGAAAAGCGACAGAGGATATTACAGACAAACCATGCAAGATTATTAGAAAGGAACTAGCTAACAGCAGTACGAGTTCTGAGTGTTTGACAACATATGACTTATATCGTGCAAGGAAGAACATGTACAATGCTCGTCGAAAAGTGCTTCCCGTTTTACCGAAATCCATTTTAGAAGTTCAAGAAGCTCTGGAAACACTAAATCCCGAAACGAACAGACAAGAAAAATTCCTTATTGTAAATGATATAAGTGAAAGTTTAGTCATATTCTCGTGCAAAACTAATTTGAAATTCCTGTGTGATTCTGCATGTATCTATATGGATGGTACGTTCGATTATTGTACTAAGTTTTTCAAACAATTATTCACCGTACATGGTTTTTTGAACGGTCATTATATACCACTTGTTTTCGCTTTATTGAAAGACAAAAAGGAAATAACATATGAGTTATGTTTCACTAAACTCAAAGAGCACTGTATTAAACTTAATATGAAATTTGAACCTCAGGAAATTGTAGTGGATTTTGAGATGGCTATACACAATGCCATAAAGACTGTTTGGCCAAACATTAAAATAACTGGTTGCAGATTTCATTTAACGCAGGCATGGTACCGTCAAATTCAAAAACTTGGGTTAACTACTGAATATAAAGAACGAAAATCAGAAGTTGGAATATGGTTACGTCATTGCTTCGGACTATTGTTTTTAAAACCTGAAGATGTTGAAGATTTTTATTTTTTTGAATTGTACGAATTAAAACCAAAAGACGATCGATTAGAAAAATTTTCAGATTATCTTCTCGACAACTATTTAAGAAATAATTCTCTATTTCCACCGAATATTTGGGCGGATGCATCTGCAGCAATGAATAAAACTACAAATGCTTGTGAATCCTTTCACGCACATTTCAACAATGCAATGTATCAGACCCATCCGTCCTTATTTATTTTTGTAAATATGCTGATCAGTGTTCAAATAGAAACATATATTAAAATGTAATAGTATAAACACAGTACGCAAATTTGAAAACATAGCTTCTAAAAAACGCCTCGACTTCTTAAAAAATAAAATTGAAGAATATTGTCACAAAAAAATATCAAAACTGCATTATGTTAAAATATTGTCGAATTATTACTCTTAGATACTAAAATTGTTATGATTTGTTATGATATTATATATTAAATATCCAGTCTCTCTCTCAGTGTTTTGTTTTTACCTACTAAAATTCCTTTACATATATAAATAAAATTTACTATTTTAGTCATCGTACCTACCTATATATATTATATACATATATACGTACATATATGTGTACATAAATGTGTTACTTATCTAAATAAATTATTTCTTACATCAGTCCCACAATATTACTAAAAATATTTCAGCCGAGTTGAACCGCCGTAAATTATACCTGCTTTAGCTTTCAGCCGAGTTGGACCTTTTTAAGTCGGGGCACTTTCTTCATCGGCCGAGATGAGCCCTGCCCAAAATTTTGAAGGCACGGTATGATGTCATATAAAATATAGATCGAGTACTCGTTCTCGTAAGAGGCACATTGAAACATTGAGATCCTAATAATGAACATATATTCTATAATAAAGTGTCTTGAAAAGCTTTTGATGCACGCTCCTCATACTATGCATATTTCTTATAAGATGAGTTCCAAAGAAACAAATAATATTCTAGCTTCAGTTAATAAAGAAATTGTAAGAACTAACGAGAGCTTGAACTTAACAGATGTTCTTGATGTTAGATGTCTAGCCTAGCAATTCCAAAAATTGTTTTTTATATTTATCACATGCAAATTAAATGTCACTTTTAAATCAAAAGTATTTTTACTTTTATTACCGTTTTGTGGTTGGTCTACTTTATTAAGAGATTATTCGTAGAGAATAGTGTTTAGCTTCTAATGTACAGAGAGTGTTTTACATTTTGATATATTTGAGTTATCTTACCAGTAATAGAATCTAAGATCTCTTGCAACAATTTGCACTGACGAACGATTTTTATGGACAGAATATTTTTAAACCATCTGAATACATTTAGGGAAAATATCATCGACAATATCATTAATAACAAAAAAGATTAGCAGAGGGGCCAATACTGACCTGTGAACGATTGATTAGACATGGACCCACTAAATTCAACATAATCGTTTCTATACACTCTTTTATTATAGAACTTATAATAACTAGAAAATCATAATATGTTGATTGATACTAACTTTAGAGTAGGATCGTCTTAAGGTAAATGACAATTATCATTTTCCGAAGACTGCTTAGTACATACTCGCTCGAACATCTAGTTAGCTTACTACTTTCTAAAACGTTCCTTAGGCAAACTCGTTCTACACAACTTGGTGCGCAGCTCAATTACCCTAACATAATGAAATTGCTGTCATGAATTATATTTAAGAATAAATCCAAATACATTTTGTTTATCCGTTCAGGGCTAAACGAATAACATTAAAATATGTCATGTGGGCTTCGATTTGTAGTTATCTATATTTTTTCCTGTTATTAATATAATATTGATAAAGAAAAAGCTTCTGTAAATCTCAAAATGAATTACAAAACATTTTTATTTCAAAAACAAACAAAAAATTTGTTACATAAAAACACAAAACGGGCTGGTCAAAGTTCATAATAATAATAATTCCTTAATAGTTTATTGACAATAAGCAGTATTTATTAACAATATCCAAGATTCACTTGTATAGAACTGACGTGTCCAGATGTATGTCTGTTGGTGTTACTCTATAAATATTTTTTATTAAGCTCCTCATAAATATAAACCAAATGTACATCGACTAGGTGTCTAACTAACTTCTGTTGATCTGTCGATTTTTAGGTGTACAACAAATGTACATACAAAAGTTCTCCTTGTTCTTGACATACATATAATATAAAGGATGACAGTTTTATTCATACTACATTATTAGAGTATTTATTTAGCAATACATATTTTAGGAAAGCGGATAATTTTAGAGCTTAATATGTTAATGAACACTACATTAACATATTAAGCTCTAAAATTGTTCCGTTTCCATGAATCATCAGCTTAGACATCCAAAATATCACATCACACGTTTATACTGCACTGCCCGCGGGTTTCTATCTGTTCATGTTAATGTCGATTCCCTACAATACAACCACTTATTCACCTTACAGTAATCAGTATAAATGAAAATTGGCATACAAAAATTTTACTGCAACCATCGGAGTTTATTACACTACTTTGAAATATTCCGAATTCTCGGACAATTTATCGAAAACTGAATTTAAAATTTGAAAATTTAATTCCAGCTGTTCTCTCAACTAACTTTCTATAAGTATGGAGATAACGGTTGGTTACACTTTGATAGTTTTTCAACCTCATGTTTTTAAACTAATCATAATGTAAAACCACGTTTGTATATAGCATAAAGCAATAAACCTAAGAATAGTCTGGCATTTTAGATCTAATTAAGTCGACATTAACAAATAATAAACTACTTACTAATAAATGTGGTCTCCAAGCTCCAAGTTTCTTATCGTTGTACGAGTTAGGCGTCACAAAGAAACTTGGAATAATATAAGAATTTTTATTTTTCAATGTAATCTTCCCTAACTTCTATAGATTTATTACAACGATTAATTAATAATTTGACACCCTTGTAAAAATAATCTGAATGTTTTCCGTCAAAATGTTCTATAACAGCTGCTTGCAACTCACTGTCGTCCTTAAAACTACGTCCCCTAAGGTGTTTTTTAAAAACAGAAAAAAAAAAAAACAAGGAGCCATATCCGGAATATACGGTGGCTGTTCCAATTCTTGAAAGCCGCATTCGCGGACGGCAACTTGTGAAATGGCGGCAGTATGAACGGGAGAATTGTCGTGCAATAATCGAATCTTTTGTGAATTTTTCAATTTGTCAATTAGCAAAATGCTCTCACAATCCCAGAATATTGTGGCCATTACCTTTTTCGTTGATTGAACGACTTTCGCCTTTCTGGGACGAGGTTCATCAGGTCGCCGCCATTCCATGGACTCCCTTTTCGATAGAGGATCGTAAAACAGAGCCATGGTTTCGTCCCCTGTCACAATGGACCCAAAACCGATTTTGGAGTCTCCACACGTGTTTAAAAACGACTGCGCACATTCGACTGGACGTTCACGTTGGAGAGCAGAAAGAAGTCACGGTACCTATAACTAATTTTATTCATACCCAAATGGTCATGCAGAATTCGGCTAACACTTGTTTTGGAAATGTTTGTTATCACTGCTAATTCCTCCACTTTCAAACGGCGATCTTCTAGAACTAAAGGTTCAATAATTGAAATTTGTTGAGGAGTTATCACTTCAATTGGTCGACCCGACCGATCAGCATCTTCCAGGGATTCTTGCCCCAAACGGAAACATTTTGCCCACATTTTTACAGTTGAATACGAAGGAGATGAATAACCGTAAACGCCGTCTAAACGTTGTTTAATGTGATAAGATGTATGCCCTTCTTTTGTTAAAAATTTAATGACCGCGCGGTATTCAATTTTCGTTACTTCAGGCATTTTCGTGCGCCAGTCACGTTGGTTGGTTGGTTACTAAAAACTAGGCTTCGAACCGTCATATTTATAGTGTACACCTCGTGTATGTGCATGCATGACGTGAAGGCCGAGAATTTTTGGCGCCTACTTCGTAGGTCATGTTATAATGAATTTGTTCTTTCAACATTTTTTTAAGTGACGTGTCTATTAATGTCATTAAATGAGTCATGAAAAATCATTTTGTTTTAGCTGGGAACTGTGCCGAGATTACAAATCCGCTTGTGATATTTTCATCTGTGATAGCTTCCGCAGTCACTAGAGACCCTGCAAAGGGCCTTTTCTAGTTTCCAAAGGCTTTTATTCTCGTACGATTAGTTTTAAAACCGCTTTCATAGACACTGAATACAAAGGAAGGAATAGATTTTTTTCAGTCGCAACTGTTACCAATGTTTTATAAAAACCATAGATGACATCCGTTATTCCGACAAATGCACAGGCTTTTGTAAAGTAAATCTCTATGCCGATTCATCAAGCTGTAGTACCAGTCCATACCATGGCGGCCTTAAATGGTGTTTGCAAATTTGGTCTTTCTCAGAGGTTTGGATTAGGTCACGCAACTCCTGTGTGTTGCATAGGTATCCCATTTGTGCTCGTGCTTTTAATCATTTTAACAGCCAGTGGCACATTGTATTGGAGCACATTATACTGAGGCTTCACGATAAGTGCAATTTTTGTTTAACTTTGTCTAACTTCTTCACCTGTCCTTTGCAGGTCATGAAATAAGTACCCTGGCACTAGCTTTTTTCTTATATCTTTTCTAGGCATTTTTATTCGTTCCAGGAATTAGATAGATATTCTTAATGCAATAAACTGTTGTTTACAAATACCCGAAATAATATAATAATAATATTAATAATAAGGTGCTTAAAAGAAATTACAAATAAGAAAACACAGTTCACCTCGGATAAGCTGTAACAGAGCGCGCTCTGCATCTACATTACCGGCAGAGGTCTTGCAATCGATAAATACGCGCGAAACTCTCATAGTTTGAATTCTGAATATTCTGCAAGCCTGTTTTTAATTAGCCTTAGTTTAAAAATATCCGGACTAGCCCTATAACAGCTTCGCAATGTCAATTTCATATATTTATAGAAGTGGAATTAGATCAGATGTTTGTATATTTAAAAACTTTTTAAATTAGGTATAGTGAATAAATTTATATATATAATTAAGAAACATATTTATTTGAAAATATTTTCAAATCTAAAAGTGATTAATCGAACATATCAGTATGTAAAACAAAGACAATTATTTTTCAAAGTAAAGAATTAAGAAGTAAAATATAGCAGGTGTGTGCTATACATCAGATCTTACACATTATCTTATTTTACCGTCATAAATAGAAGAATAAACTTATGAATGGCACACTTCTACTTCAATGATATAAATTACGCCAATGACTGACAGGTACAAATCACGTGTATCGGTTTCAGAGCAGTACTGATTGAATATTATCTTGCAAATTTATCTTCTCACCAACATGAATCAATTTTATATTGTTGGAGCGTTCACGTCTCTCTTATGCAGTAGCAATCTCTAATCTGTTAAAACTGAAATATTATTGGAACGACTTTACAATAAATTATAGTAATTTATTCCTGTATAAACATAAAACTATATGTAATCAATATCTAATTTGAAGTTCTATATAATGAGTTATATATTATATTAAATTAAAAAAATAAAATTAAAATGTTAGCTTTTTTCTGGTGTAACTATAAATATAGCAAATAAAATAATATATGAATATGAAAATAACATGAATATTTAGTAATAAAAATAGAGTACTTACAAATATCCACTAGTGTGATAAATATTTATATACATAAAGATCACTTTAAGTTAGTTTCAACACATGAAATAAACTTATTGTAGCGATGACACATTTGAAGGTGTGAAAAAGTTGTTCCTGTAAGATAGTTAAACAACAAAAACCAGCGAATGGTTAACTAAAAAGAGGATATTATCTGTTAATCTGACTAATTTCGAAATATTCAGCGCCCTTACACATTGGGGTTAGTTGCCTAACTCCTTTGTGGTAAGATGCCGTTAGTATAAACTGTAGAAGTTACTTATTTTTATTTTTTTTTTTTTATTGGCCTGCGGGATCAAGGCCCATTTGCCAGCTAATTAGATAATATCTAGCATTGTTCATTTTTTTACAACAACTTCTCTATGCTTGGAATTTGACTAGTTGCGTATCTATTTTCCTACTGTTGAGGCTTAACAGTGCGTTGATGTTTGTAGGCATCGGTATGTTCTCCTCCACCAGAAATTCAAACAATTCACCAATATTACTCCTGTGCCGGGTACATGCCAGAATTAAATGATTCAAGCTACCCTCCTTACCACAAGAACATGCAGATGAATCGACTAAACGCATCCTGTGTAAATGCGCTGGATATTTCCCATGACCGAACTTCAATCTCGCTATTGTTGTGCGACCAAACCGAGGAAGACTTTGGCCCAAATACCAAGAGTTGGTATTAACGTTTGGGTGAATTTGGGCATATTGCGTCATTCTGTTCTTCCATATTTCCTTCCAATATGCATTCCACTCTTGTGTTAAAAAAAATGACTTCGCCATCTGTGTAAGATCTCGTCTGCAAAGGATAGCATTGTAATTTGCCCCATCATTGACACTTTCTTTGGCTAACTTATCTACTATTTCATTGGGCTGTATTCCACAGTGACTCCTGACCCAATAAAGATCTATCTGTACTGCCTTCTTTTGCAAATTAATTATGGCCTTTATAATCTCTATTATTATCGGATGCATGTGGATGGGATGCTTCTTATGTTCAATTGATCTTAGAACACTTGCTGAATCAGACATGATAACCAGGTAGGGGAGAGTGGGGTATAATGATCCCTGGAGGTGAAATGATCCCAAATCATTTCGCAAAAACTAATGATGCCATCTAGTTTACAGTGACAGAATATTGAAATTAAAGTGTTCTGTACTCACGGACACGCCATGCGATCAGTTCAAGCCTGTTTAAAAACTCGTGGTTTGCAGTTCTGTGTTGTGTGACTTTCCAATATAAGGTAAGTGCTTCGTAGTATCAGTATTAAATCTATGTATTGTTATTTATCGAATCGAGTTTGTGCACAACTTCTAATGGTATAGTTGGACTTCAAAATCCTTAAGTAGTTAGGGTCTATTTTCTCACTGAAAATTGTTAGGTTAGGTGAAAGTCAGAATGTGCGTTTGGGGTTAAACGATCCCTAATGGGTCGTATAAAATGATCCTGGGATCATTTTACCCCCATTTATTGTTTTATTTCAGTTATTCTTCTTTAGATTTTTTACTTTTTCAGAATGCCACGTCACTACCAACGAAAAACGCAAAGACAAAGTTGGGATCCAGAGAGTATGCAAAATGCTCTGGATGAGTTTAAAAATGGAATGCCTATCAAAACCGCAGCAAAAACCAACAATGTTCCTATTATGTCATTAAAACGTCGAGCCAAAAATAAAAACAAAATTGCCACGAGTAGTATAAAACATCTTGGCAGCAAGAAGACGGTCTTTAGTCCAGATCAAGAAGACGAGTTGGTACAACACATTCTTGATCTGGAAACAAGAATGTATGGCATCACAACCCTAGATCTTCGTCGTTTGGCCTTTCAGTTGGCCGAAAAAAACAATATACCACATCCATTTTCACAGATAAAAATGGCCGCCGAAAAAGACTGGCTATCTGGTTTTCAAACAAGACATCCAGATATTAGTCTGCGAAGTCCAGAGTCTACTTCTGCCGCTCGCGCAAGAGATTTCAATAAACCAGTGGTGACGAAGTTTTTTGGTCTTCTGAAAGACTTAAGAGAACGACATGATTATCCTTCCCACAGAATATTCGATGTAGATGAAACATCAATTTCCACAGTTCCTGGAAAAAATTCCAAGACATTTGCGAAGAAAGGAAGAAAGCAAGTGGCACGCATTACGTCAGCTGAACGTGGAATATCTACAACAGCGGTCATTTGTATTTCAGCAGCTGGAAATTTTATACCACCCATGCTTATTTTCAGCAGAAAACGTATGAAAGCTGAATTAATGGACGGGGCCCTTCCAGGTACAATTTTCGCATGTAACGAAAGTGGGTGGATGAAGCTTGACTTATTTAAACAGTGGTTCGATCATTTTGTGAGTTTTGTTAAGCCCTCTAAAGATGACCCTGTATTACTTGTTTTGGATGGACACTTAACACATACCAAAAATTTGGATGTAATTTTAAAAGCAAGGGACAACTTTGTTTCTTTGTTGTGTCTGCCACCTCACACAACACATAAACTCCAGCCGTTAGACGTTGGAGTTATGTTCCCCTTAAATACCTACTTGGACCAAGCTCTAGAAAAATGGATGAACAATCACCCTGGAAGGACTATTACCACGTTTCAAATAAGTAGTGTCTTTTGCGAAGCATACTTGAAAGCCTCTACACCGATAAACGCTATCAATGGGTTTCGAAAAACTGGTATTGTTCCATTTAATCCAGAAACGTTTACGGATGTCGATTTCATAGCTGCAGACGTTACAGAAGAACCAAATGAAGAACGAAATGCTCCGGTTTTAGATAACTTAGATGTGTTACAAAAAAGACGTCTAGAAAATCCTGTTGCAGGTCCAAGTTCGCGTCTAGACAACGTCGTAGAAGAAAAACGTCAAGAAAGTCCTACTCTAGGTTCAAGTTCGCGCCCAGATTCCGTCATTTTGGAACCCGAATCACAACAGCACAATAATAATTCTTCATTTACTATTACTACTCCCTCCGTTTGTCATCCTCTTCCGAAAATTGACAAGAAAAGAAGTAGGAATAAACGCAAGTCAACTGGTACTGTAATTCTCACGAGCACTCCATACAAGGATAACCTCGAAAAAGAAAAGATGGAAAAATATGAAACCGAAAAAAGGAGGAAGGAGAAAAAACAAGCAAGACTGGGTAAAACTAAAGCAGTTAAGACTTCAAAAAGACCAAAGAAAAGTAAAGTAAAAGAAAAGCTCCGGGAGAGTAGTGGGTGTAGTAGTGACGATTCAGATGACACTGAATGCATATTGTGTGGTGGAAGTTTTAAAAGGTCTATCAGTGGAGAAGGTTGGATCCAATGCACTACGTGTCGCGGATGGGCACATGATGAATGTGCAGCAGTTAGCGACGATGATGAGGATTATACATGTACCAGATGTGTATTCCGTACTCAAGTAGCCCCTGCTAAACAACAAATTAAATTTTAGTTTAATCATTATTTTATGCCAAAGTTTTTGAGTTCCTAAAGAATATTTTGTTATGTTTTTTTTTGAGAAAATATATTATTTTTGTATTTGCAGTAAAAACAACTTTATTAAAAATCTTTACCTAATATGTTGCTATACTTATAGTAACTGTGTCAATCAAAAATGCTTTTACTGGGGGGGTGGGATCGTTTTACCCGCCTCATGGGATCATTTTACCTCTACCCTTGGGGCAAAATGATCCTTTTGCGAAGTATACATTGTATCCATTTCTATGAATGGTTTTTAATGATTCAACCTTGACGACCATACCAAAGTGCTAAGAAAAGTATGCTCTCTGTCTTACAATAAATTCAATTTTTTTGCTCGTACCGTACTTCGCCTACGACGTGTTTTGTCTTAGAGGGATCATTATACCCCACTCTCCCCTACTTAGATATTGTAGTGCCTCCATATTTTAAAGCTTCGAGAATATCCACAGCCTCTGCGGTAAATATGCTCGCCGCATGGTCTAATTTCAGTTTTCGTATGAAAATTCTGTTCGGATTTTGATCATACACAGCGCAGCCGCAGCCATTTGCACTTTTAGATCCATCAGTAAATATTACTAAGCACTTTCCAAACTTTTAATAATGGACGTAAATAATTTTCTGGCCTGATTTGGCTGATCTGAGTAGTGTGGAAAGATTATGTTGCATGGATGGTAATATTGATTAAACGAGAAACTTCTTGGAGATGGTGCGAACATTCGGTCTTGATAACTGGATACAAATCTGAATGCTGATGCTAGAATAGGTGGCTCCTTTTTCTGCCAGTATTTGTTCGTTAAGTCTTCTGTTGTTAGTGCATGTATTTTATTTAAAATGCCAGGCGTTTTATTTGTGGAGACCAATTTGTAGATGTATTTTACTGCTAAGTATCTGCGTCGTAGAAAAAGTGGGGGGTCTTGTAAGGACAGATCTTATAAGTGACTTATATATGTTCATAGAGGTGCTAAAGTCAGTACCCCATCTCACTTTCGTAATGCTGCGCATCAAATTAAGAGCTTTCTCACATTTATCAGATATTTCATTAATATGCTTTGTCCATCTAAGTTTGTGATCTATATGTAGCCCTAAGTATTTTACATTTTGTTGTATAGGAAACCTCGTGTCACCAAACTTGATATTCTCATTAGGCAGGTTCCGGGATCTGGAGACAAACATAATGTTTGTTTTAGATGGTTCTAGTTCGAAGAAATTATTTGCCAACCAGGTGCTTAGTTTACCGTTGGCTTCAGTCATTTTTAATGTCGCATCTTCTATATCTGTACCGATCGAGTACAGACAAATATCATCGGCATATTGTATAATATTTATATGCGGCTTTAGTAGACGGTGAAGGTCTTGGGTGTAAATGTTGAACAAGACCGGGCTTAAAGTAGATCCTTGTAAAAGGCCTTGAGGAAGGAATCTTGGTCCTATCGTTTCGTTTGTGGATGATCTTATAAAGATCTTTATGTTTCGAAACAAATTCACGATACAATCTGCTATATGTGTAGGTAATCCAATATTAACCATATTTCCTTGTAGAATGTTGAGGTCAACACATCCATATGCATTCTTCAGATCCAAAAACATGCAGCATGCCGTCTTATTTCCAGATAGAGAGAGTTGCATATCAGTAATAAATTCTGTTAAGGCATCGGTAGTGCCCTTTCCTTTCCTAAATCCGTATTGAGTATCCGGTAGTAAATTCGATGTTTCTAACCACCATTCCAATCTTTCTTTAATCATACGCTCGAAGGATTTAACTATACAAGAGGAAAGGGATTGGACGGAATGATTCTGCGAAGTCGGGGTTTTTGTTTGGTTTTAATATGGGAACGACTATGACATTTTTAAGCATTTCGGCTTGTTCTTTTTTAAGCCACATATCATTAAATATTTGAACTAAATACTTCTTAAATTTAGTTGGCAAATGTTTTATCATTGTATAATCAATGTCATCCGAGCCAGGGGTTGTATCCTTGGCATTGGTCAGAACTCTGTCGAACTCCTCCAGCACAAAGGGCCTGGACATAAAGTTATCTGTACTACTAGAAGGATAGCTTACTATTTTTTGACAAACAAAAACAGGGGTTAAATGATTTAAGATAGAATTTAAAGTTGTCTTATTTATATCTTTATTTCCGCTCCATGTCCGTCTAAATTTTTTAATGTTTCCCCAAATATCAGCAACTGCCATATCTTTATTAATACTATTGCATAATTTTAAAGTTACTTATTTTATGTGTATATATAATTATTTTCGGTCTACTGCATTAGCGTTAACAGATGACACCGAAGTGGCAATTCTGTACTCAATGGTACTTATTGGTCAAATATCGCAAATACATTCTCAGGCTGGAAGTGAATAGGTTTTTTTTTTGTAATTACATTTCAAAAAGATATTATACAATATTTCAGTTATTATTTTATACTAGCTATCCCGGCAGGCGGTCTTCTGTCCTTTCCGGTAGGTGCGAGATTAGTATTCTACCAAAAAAATAGCGACATCTATCGGACGACAGCATATACCAAAACAATTTTGTTAACCACACTAACATATTGTGTAATTATAAATCATGTCGGTTTATAAATATAAACATTTATTGATAACTCGCCACAGCGCCACCTATAAGCTCCAGATTTTGCGACTTTCTTTTTTGGCATTAAACCAATATACAGAGAGATAGTAAAAGGTTGACCGTACCACTTCATAGTCATCGTGTATTTGCCGCATGTATCATTATCATATTCTGAATATATTACGTATAACAAATAATTTAATACAAAGATCGATATTGCATATAACATTACATGCCCATATAGAAATATTATAACATATTGCAGTGATTTTGAGTTTAGATTTAAGTTGTAAATAAGTTTTCTCTAGATCACTTCTAGATTTAATATTAATTAAATACTATTTTATTTATATTGTAAAAGTCATGAACAAAATCAAACTATACACCTTGTAGATAAGTATTTATTATGTTAACGATTTCAACACATCTCAATTAATTTAAATAAAATAATGTAAGAAAGTTATCATAAATTAACTTATTGTTTATCCGTAACTTCAGTGTAAAAAGATATGATGTCCGAGACCGTTTGATGGATAAACCCGAAGTAAACAATATATCTGCGCTAGATGCTATCAACAATTACGAACATGTAATACAACAATGGCAATAAGTACTTAGATTTTATATTGTAAATAACGTAATAACTGTTAGGTACTTACGGTGTTGTAAATGGCAGTGGCAATAATTCACTATTTGTCACATTTATGTATTGATATGTCTTTAAAATTTTGTACATTATAATTAACGTAAACACGACAACATTTAGATAGATATTTGTTTACATTTTCAAGTGAGTGATGTATAGAGATAACCGCAAGGGGCGGTAATGTAGACATGCCTTTTAAGAAGTGGAATGATAGTCGGTACAGAGCATGACCGAGTTTTTTGTTAAAATAATGTTAATATAAGGGCGGGATAAAATAATTAAGAGGCAGATTAAATAGCAGGTGAAAACCGCTCAAAATACTAAACTAACATTAGGTGTCTGTATCAAGAAATAAAAATTTAAACTAGCAAACATTTTTAAATCATTTAAATTCACTTAGAAAAATTTAAAAATGTTTGAACTTATAAAATTTTTAAAGTAAATTATTTGAAAGGGACAAATAATTTTAATAAATTTGAACTTATATACAGTGTAATTTAACATTAGATATTCAGTATGGTATATGAGATCAATAAATAAATAGGTACAATCACAATCGAATTGCGAACTATCGATGATAAATAGATAGATACTTACCTAGATTGTGTGACAGTATGCTCTGTTATGTAATTTTATGTTAATTATACATACATATATATATATATATATATATATATATATATATATATTGTAGTGAATTATTTAGCTGTAATATAATTCAGCTTCATTGTTGTTGTTGTTGTCTGAAACATATAAAAGAGAAAGTCTTAAATTAAGTTTTACACGTTAAATTGAATACTTCCTATAGCTAGGTTATGTTGACATCATTAGTGCATATATTGAGAGAATATTTGTTTTCTTTGCCTGTGCATTATCCATATAAAACCTTGTTATCTATATTAATATATTCTGGATTTCCTTGGTCATCTTTATATTGGTATACTGATTTCCTAAAAAAATAAAAACAAATAAATTAATATTCTTTGTTTAAGTCAAAATTATTTAAATGTTAGAGTCCTCTAGTTTGAGTAGCGAGAAACTGCAAGTATGCAGAATGGCGTATATACTCCTTATTACATCTCGATATGAGGGGTATAAGCTGATTATAAGTGGTTCAGCATCTATACGAATAGGTGTCCCCTCGATAGCCATATGTAGAACTAAAACCACAGAGTAATTAAAATGAAAGAAACCAAAAGCGGTTTGGAGTGGTATTTAAAGAGAAATAAATATAAGGTGAGCCGGTGACGTATAGAGTGTAAATATAATTTCCCTAAATAATTTTGAAATCACTTTATTATTAATAAATTAATTTAGTCATGTTATGAACCAACAAGTATGACATTCTACTTTGAACATGACAGTATTCTGTATTAATATCAATATAGAATGGTCAATAACATTGATTTCTTATTTATTAACATACTGCTGTGACTCTTTCAAATTTACATATAAATAAAATAAATTTAGTTTACTTAATTAAGTCGTAACTGGGAGTCAAGCACGCATCCTAGTGCTAGGCCTTATGCTAGACTATGATACGGTGAACTTTCTGCTGAAAGGTAGGTTAAGCAAAACATTCTACATGTAACTAGCTCAGTTTGAAAATAAATAGTTCTCTCAGGGGCAGAAAATATGACTTGATTCTCCTTCTCTTTAATCATCTCCAGGTCAGGTAAAGAAATAAAATACAAAATAAATCTTAATATCTAATTTATTAAAATAAAATAATTCTAAATAAATTCAAAAGTTTTAATCTACAAATATTTACACATCCAAAATCAATATTCGGTCATAATTCAGATTTATACATCATAAACAATAAAATATTACGAGAAATAAAGAATGAATAAAATCATCATGTCGTGCTAGCTTATATCTAAAATGTGAACGTGATTATTATTATTAATATTTGTCATAGATACATGTAAACAATCAAAAATTAAAATAAATTAACCATGATGAATTGTACTGGAATATAAATAAAAATAAAATTTGTGCGGTCTACTACTTGTTAACAAAATATAGACATTAAGGAAGTGGCTTTGCCCTAATTAGTCCTGTCCGGCGCCTTTTCTCGCTCCCAACACAGTACCATCAGTAACAAATTCACACAGAAGAGTATCCCAAAGTTCCACCCTACGAGCATGTCATTTTCAGCTCGTCGGACGCAACCCGAACATACATCATCATGTGCACACCCCTTAAGGAATATATATATTTTTAATTAAATAAATAAAGTGAAATAAAACAATGTCTCTGCGTATTCAATAAATTAACTCAGCCCTGATTAGTTCTGCCTGGTGCCTTTTCTCGCTCCCAAACGCAGTACCACCAAGACCAATTCGTGTATATCAAATTCACCAGGACTCCATGCTATGAATTAAATAATGACATAATTCATTTCACACATCCCTGATGTATTATCCAACACGTTAATATTGAACACCCAAATACAACAAAATATACTTAATTCTCATATCAAAAAGAAATAATATATATATATACATTAAAAGAAAATAAACTTTACCTTTTTCACGAAATTCCAATACAAAAAACACCACTACAAATAAAGAATTTGGAGACGCCACTATACACACATTTATAACAAATATTGTTAATCACCTTAATTCTTCATACATCGTATTAAACTCTTCCATAATTTTCAATAAAAGATTTTGTTCACTTAATATATATATAACCTATATACACATAAACAAAATTATTAGTTTCAAATATCCTTTGTAGGATGAATAAATTTAAAAGAAAAATAATTTATACGGAAAAGAAAATGATTATGTTATTCAAAGTTATCATTACAAATGCTAGAAAGTTTTGTCATAACGTACGGCATAGTACCCTACATGCAAAACAAAACCCTCTAGAAAGAAGAAAATAAAATGAAATTAAATAAATTCAAACACCGAGTTCATAAAAATAAAAGTATTTCATACATAGGTAGTTATTCAAATACATCTAAACATTTTAATGTAATGCGCGCAGCATGTTAAAAATAAAATTATTATAAGTGTAGAATCTTGTAAAAATTTTATAAGTATTGAAAATCTCAGAAATTATTCTAAGTCCGGATTTTAAAATAATCCTATTAAAGAAGAGGGAGGAAGTGGTTTTCACCTACTTTTAGACTTGCTAATATTGCGGTTTTCACCAGCAATTGCCGAAATTTTTATCTGTCCGCGCTTTTATTCGTAAATTTCCTTACAAAAACGTACGGCAACTTTCGTTAAGCACGAATCCATCTCCCAAAATTGTATGTCGACGGTGCTGCTCTTATCGGTTGCATGAGGAAACAGCGTATTAATAATCCTTGCGAGAGGTAAACAAACATGTGACCATAAATCCGTCTATACATTATGACTCAGCCGAGCACCTGATAAACAATACTTTTTACGCCGGTTGGTCCTTGCCAATGCCAGACGTGTTTGTGCGAGAAAACACCTGCTCGATCCTTTTTACGTAGCATTTAATACGTCTTAAAATTATAACCTTATAAACGTTTATTAAGATTCTTTTATGTTTTACTTAAATAAAAATAAAGTTTTCATAAATTATTAATACAGTAAATATTTATACACATCATGGTGAAAATGAATAAAGTGAAAATTAATTTAAATAAAACTTGGAATGATACGTCTGCATTTGTTATTTGTATAAAGTTAAAATTGATATTGATGTGAGCAATAGTGAAATACAGATATAATACACAGGATGCTATCTATCAAACATTGGCCTGGTAAGTAAATAACATTATTTACAACTTTTAAATACAACTTAAAGTTCATTGCCACATCCTTATTATGTTATAAATTTCTTGATTGTTGTTTACTTCATTCTTGAACCATCTCTTCGTATTATTGGGAAGTTTTATTCGTATTTTCTTTGTCTTCCTTACATTCGGAAATAAAGGGAAAACATCCATGATCGTCGGTATGCGTTGGTTAAATTTATCATGAACCCCTTTTACCTTTCCAATTTCTAACGATGATGTATTGTTGACAGGTGGATTATCATACGCGTTCACCCAGCTTATCGTTCCTGGTGATTGACATCTTAAATTGAAGTATAAATGTTGTATCAGTTATTTGATCATCATACAGATTATACGAGGACAATCAAGAAATACACATATAGACGAGTACAGACATAGACATCCAAGAGTACAAAGTGAAATTAAGTGAAGCATTACTTGAACTCAAAGTTATTGTATACTGCTACCCTCTTCGGCCTCGACGGAGGCCCCTTAACACTGCTTGACAGGCCGGATCATGCCTTCCGCAGCCATCCTACACGCTGTTTCGTTCGATACGCGAACTACGGACCCATCTAACAGCATGACCCGCTGTCTCCGTCGAGCCTTGCGACAGGGTACCCCGAGCGTCAAACTATCCCGGCCCAAGATAGAAAAGGCCCGACGCACCGAGGCACAGAAGTCGGGCGAATCCCTCACGTCCGGGAATACATTCCTCTGCTCTTCTGGCCTATAACAGATTCCATTCTCTACATAACCTGGTTACCAATTACATGTACTCCAAGTTATCCCTATTGATTGCTTACTTGTGTAAAATTTATTTATTCAGTTACTTAATTTATACAGATCACGTTTACATTACCTAATTTATTATTGTTCATGAGGAATTTGTAAACTTAAATAAATAAATACCAATGTACATATAGATATAAATATAAATAAATATAAATCAAGAAAAATTCTTACCTTTATTAAGCACTTATGTATATAATATGAACGCACACAATAAGAAATCCTTACTCAACTAAACATAAAATTGCAAGTGATCTAAAATTCATTTATTTACATATTATTATTTATTCAAGATCACTGCAATACGTTTCATATTTATTAAAATCAAAATACGTTTTATGAATTGTATAATTTATGGATATGTCAATGATTTAAATGCTGTTACTTAATATCGTTAAATATCAGGAATAAAGGGACAATTTGGAAATGAGAAGATTATGTGTTCGTATTAGAGGGTATGTGTTATTAGAATTTATATAAATGTAATTAAAAATAGAATTATTTTCATATTGTAATATAATGGGAATGATATGCAAGTATGCCTTGAAAATTATGAAAACAAAGGAGGACAGTGGAATGCCAGAAAATGGTGGAAGCATCATTTTTTTGATAGAGAAGAGAATTCTAAATTTCATGATAAATTAATAAACAGATATATGTACCTTGGTAAATAATAGTCCAGAAATATTAGTGCAGCAATTCGAAAGCGAAAAATAAATTGTTCTCGTCGTGTGAAATAATATATGCAGTTCTACTTGTGAAAACTTCAACGGATCCATCGAACATCATCAGATTTGGAGTAGAAGTTTGCTTTCCAGTATCCGTAGAAGAACAGAATATTCAATAATCACATCTATAAATATTCATCAGTATTTGGAACTAATTTTTAGACCAAGCTACAAGGTAAAAAAATATAAAAATATACATGTATAGATACTTAACCGATCAAATATAAGCTTATAAGAAGTACTTCATATTGATAGACATTTAGAGGCATACTTACACTCGTGAAAAATGCGAGGAAACAGATATATCTTCTCTTCAATAAAGTTCAAAATTAAAATTTAATCCTTTTAGAAAATTGTTGACCGTTATATGCTTTTGAAGCCATGTTATATTTTTTTTTAATTTCACTTTAACAAATAATGTATGTATTTACGTAGAATAAAATTTCTTAATACCTTAACAGTATATCTTACTGATCTTAAGTAAGTTAGGTAAATATGAATTTTGATATTAAAATTAATTAAAATTCTTCAATAAGTAATGATACTTTAACGTATTAAGAAATTAGATAAATATTTCAATAATGTTACCAATATGTAACAATTAAAGTCTCGAAGCTTCAAGACAAGAATGTTTTTCAATGTAAAATATAAACAGTGATTTTTGTATTTGCAAGTTGTTCCCACATTTGACATTCAGTATCAAAATAAATAACCTATAATTTTTTAATTAAAAACCTGAAGTTTATTCTTTTAAATAATTAGAAACTTTGAAAATAAATGTAATAGAGAAAATAATACAGAGGACGTATGCACACTATCACTCGGAGGATACCTATTTAATATAATTGAACCCACACCCTCATTGAGATTGTAGTAATAAATGTGCTAAAATAATATAATAATAAAATAGCATAATATATATATATATATAGTAGAAAACTTTTTTCTGCTCAATGCAGAATTACGGGTAAAGGTAAATTGAAAAGAAACACACTTCTATGTGATGTGACGTTTCGACCGACTATCTCAGTCTTCATCAGACCTATTTATTAAGAGAAACACACAAAAAAGACATTTTAGGAGAAACCCCGGCCAATATCATACAAACTGTTAAAAATATATTTACACTAACATAACTAATTGTCATATATAACATGGAGGATCAAAACTGACATGAAACACATTAAAAACTTTTCAGAAATAACAAAAAAAAAACGGGACACGTACATTTTAAAATTAGTGTATATAAACATATAACTTAATATTACATTTTGATTTAAAATTACTTCGAGCATGAAATCAAATATTATATATATATATATATATATATATATATATATATATATATATATATTATGCGGTTATTTTTCCTTGCCGTGTAGAATATAAACTGTGATATTTTTCTTTGTGGGAATTTTCGGCATTACAATTGAAAAACTATTTTCGTAGAATAAAATTTGTGTTTATTTTAAGTTTCGACATATTATTTTTGTCTTCTTCGGAAATATAAAAATCTGTAACAATGTTGTGTGTCTTAAAAACTAGTGTATATCATGTTAAAATATCATTGCAAAAAGCAAATCAATAACAAGTTAATTGAAATATCCTTTATAGAATTTAAAATAATTAATTAAAAAGTTAAAACAATAAAAAGTACATATTACGATACAAAAATATGATTACAAAGATAAAACATTTTAAAATTTATTCTTTCTCTACATTCTTACTTTCACCAAACTTTTCAATAAAGAAAAACTCGTCACGTTATAATGAAAATCGCATAATATTAGGAAACTTAGCAAGAAAACTAACCTTATAATTGCGGGAATATTGTTCGGTTGTAAAACCTTGTTGGTGGTGTTTTTTTCCCCTATGTATTTTTCCATAACTATCACTTATCACTAATCAACAATAGTTTTCATTACGTATATTAAGATTTTATTTATTTTCATTTTAATTGTTGATTTATAAATTTTTAGAATAAAACGACTATCTGCACTGAATGCTGTTAAAGTTGGAATAAACGTGTGAGGTACAGGCTGTATCGAAACAACTTTTTCTTTTCTTTTTATCTTTGTATATTTTTTCTTATACTTTAAAACTGTTTATATATTATTACGGATGTTCGAAGATTTTAAATATTCTAAAGTGTCTATTGTAGTAATTGGAAATATATTTTAGATAGATTTTCTATTTCACTCCTATCATTATTGGAATTATGGCATTTTTTAATCTCGATCATCTCCAGTATGCCCCTTGCCTTGGTGTTATGCTCTTTCTGTAAAATAGATGTATTATCAAAGTCAAAAGTATGTGATAGCTGATCATATTTTTGTATCGTAATATGTACTTTTTATTGTTTTAACTTTTTAATTAATTATTTTAAATTCTATAAAGGATATTTCAATTAACTTGTTATTGATTTGCTTTTTGCAATGATATTTTAACATGATATACACTAGTTTTTAAGACACACAACATTGTTACAGATTTTTTATATTTCCGAAGAAGACAAAAATAATATGTCGAAACGTAAAATAAACACAAATTTTATTCTACGAAAATAGTTTTTCAATTGTAATGCCGAAAATTCCCACAAAGAAAAATATCACAGTATATATATATATATATATATATATATATATATAATCGATAAACCAAATTACCCGAAGGTGTAGGTTATTACTTTGTCTATTTACTATTTTCATATATAAACAAAGAAAAATATCACAGTATATATATATGTATATATATATATAAGAAAGAGAAAAATAATGGGTAAATTCCGCTGTAGAGCAACCGTGGACACGTGTTTCTGACTCATTGGTCGTCATCGGTACGGTGTAGCCAAGGAATAAGGTGGGATAACCTTGGAGATGTATGCATATACGGAAGACCATCAGGAGACAGACCACCATTTGTAGCTGCAGTTAGAAGATCCTCAATTTGAGGACAACAACTAACGTCGCCACGAGGAAGACAATCTCAACCTGCGTGCCATCCGAAAACCCAGGAAAGATAAATAAAAGGAATTATCGCGGATACATGAAATAAAATTCCATTATTTTTCTCTTTCTTTTATTTCATGTATCCGCGATAATTCCTTTTATTTATATATATATATATCTTTTTTTCTTTCTTTTCTTGGCCGTAATTTATGTAGAATTTTTAAATTTTTTTCTTGGGATTAGCGATCTTATTGATTTGTATAATAGGTTAAAAAAACCCTAAATGTTCATGTAACGTTTCGATACTTTACTAATATCTTTTTCAAACTGTGTATTCATTTTCATTACAATAATCATTATTCTATACTTATGTCTAAACAATTTAAAAATTTTGGTTTTTGTATGTGTATGTAAAATTCTTTAATTATTATTTACATTGATATCATCATATTTGTATATAGAATTTGTTAATAACTTGACTACAGCGCCACCTATAGCGTCCAGATATTTTTATTTTCTTTTTTGGTACTAAATCAACATATATTATGAATCTGTGTTATTGTGGTCCTTAAATACAGAAGTTGTCAATATGTTGATTACAGGGCCACCTATCGGATCTCAGCATAGCTAGGGACCATGGTCTCGACAAAACAAATATATTGTGTGAATATGACCTCAATCGATGAAGTCGTTCAGAAGTTACACGATTACAAACAGACGCACCAACGAGTATATACATTGCTGTGGCCTTAATGATGTCAATTAAAGGTATAATATATATGGGTATAAAACTGTTTTTTAATCTTAATTTTATTTAGAAATTTAAATTAAAAAACAGGCATATTTATACAATTGGGTGCTAATTAACAACACTCAGTATATGCGTTAAACATCATTTAAACCACAACAATATGTTATATAATACCTTATAGTTTATTTTGCTTTTTTTATGCTATTCATATAAGTAGACAAACAGTCATGTAGGACAGGGTGTTTATCTGATCAACACACTCATGTTTGTGTGCAAGTTACTTTTATCTGATCTATTTTGGTCAATATTTCCTACTTAATTAAATTACCCTAAAAAATAATATGTACACTTACTTTCTTCTATATCATTTATTTAAATTTTACATGTACTAATCGTATTATCTGCAAGTCTTATAAATTCATATTTGTTAATTCGTATATCAGATCTACCAAATAATCTATTGTACAAGTCAAAGTCAGTTCACAACCAAATTACCAGGCTTAAAGAGCACTACGTAAACTATGCTGTACAGCTATTTTGGCAGTAGGGTACACCCTCAATAGTAGGGGCAGATTATAAGTTATGTGTCTTGATGGCAGCATAAGTCGAATATGCCATATTGAAGCTGCACGTATGCAAGCTATAGGCCATATAACATGATTCAGTTTCAAGAATCCATTTTATTTTATTTCTTTGGAACGATCCTGTACGGTTTTAATTTATGTCGTTTATATCTTGGATATCATCTTTAATTTCAAAATCCCTATATTTTGCTTCTGAAAGTATAACAAAGAGACGTTTAAATTTAAGAAACACTGTATTACACCATTATAAACTTAAAATCTACTTACTGTGTTTAATAATTTCAATTAGTTTTCGTTATCGACATTGTAATATAATTTATATGCATTTGT
Organism: Amphimallon solstitiale; assembly: GCA_963170755.1. Taxonomy (NCBI): domain Eukaryota; kingdom Metazoa; phylum Arthropoda; class Insecta; order Coleoptera; family Scarabaeidae; genus Amphimallon; species Amphimallon solstitiale. The sequence continues at coordinate 95,682,153 of OY720676.1, read as the reverse complement.
TTATCATGTTAATGTTGTTAATCATGACGCATTGCACTAAAAGTGTCACAATCTGGAATTGCATTATTTTGATAATGGCATCACTGAATTGTATTTTTGTTTAAATTTCTTTTACAAAACCCCGTTTCCCTTTCTTTTCTTCAGTTCCCGTCGGCGGTAGTGTCAGTGTTAGTTTAAGTTAGTGCTAAGCCCTCTGTATTTATATGCTTCCCTTTTGTACATTTTATTTTTCTCTTTCTGTAAATTCTGTAAATAAACCTGTAAATATCACATGCAACATTTTCTTTCTTTTCTTTTACTTTCTTATACGTAGTATAAGGAAGTATTGTGATGACGAACATTTTCGACCTCGAGATTTTTGCAGAAGTCCACGTTTTGAAGTCCCCTGATACCAAAAAAGTGGTTTTTAAAAAATTTCTGTGTCTCTCTCTCTGTGTGTGTGTGTGTCTGTGTGTGTGTGACCACGATAGCGGTCAAACCGCTACAGATATCAATTCCAAATTTTGTATCTCCCTCTTGGGAACTGATTAGATTTTGAGCAAAATCGGCAGACCGGAAGTAGTAGTTTACTTCAGTGAAAAAATCGAAATTTGCAAATATTTTCTCAATTACTAAGTTTAAACAAATTTATAAAGAATTCATATGTACTTAGAATTAAGTTTGAAATAAATTGTCTTAAAAAAGTTTTTCGAAATTTCAACCGGAAGTAGGTCTTTTACTCTTATCGAAAATCAGTTTTTTGCGAATATCTCGCAAGTCATGCTTTTTGGACAAGTACGTTACGGGTATAAAAGTATTTAAAACATAATTTTCAATATCTTTTATATAAAAAAAATTTCAAAATTCAGACCAGAAGTACCACTTTTACTTTTATCGAATAGCGATTTTTTGCAAATATGTCGTAAATTATGCATTCTATATATATTTATGAAGAGTACAAAAGTATTTAGAGTTGGATATGGAATATTTTTTGTATAAATGAAATTTCAAAATTCGGACCCGAAGTAACACTTTCATACGTATAAGAAAGTCGTGTGGTGGCCACACCTCATTTTTTACCATCAGACCATGTTTAAAGTACAGTGAAGTAATAGTGCCACCAGCAGCAGTGTCCTGTGCCTGTATATGAAAGAAGACATTATGGGGAGCTTCAATACGAGCTAGCTGGCAAGTAGCACATCCTTTTATATTTATGTTATCGCCTGAAAAAGCTCCTCGGGTAACAATACATGGTATGTGGAACCCATTACTGTTTGTCTCCCTTATGGACGAAGTCATAAAGGGATGTTCGACCAAGGCAATTCCTCAACCTGTGAAAATAAGGGGTTGACTATGCTCACGATATAGTACAGATAGAAAATAGTGCGTATTAGACAAAACGATAAAATAAACAAATACGCACAAAACAAGAGATGCTATAGTCCGTCTCAACCTTATTATGCAGTACAGGTCTTATGGGAATTGATTTCATGGTTGCCAAATCGTCTCATTGTATAATGTCGTTACAGTTCCGGTTCAATATCTGAAATTTTTTGTAATCAAAACATAACTTATACGACTGTTTGTCATTCAATTGATGCATACTGCATACAAAAAATTAATAGTAATTTGAAACACTAAAAGGGGAGAATATATGGGAAGATGGATTAGTTAAAATATTTGTAATAATATAATCCTTTGGGATTGTTCTGTAAAAAATTATTTAAAATCTAACTGAATATAGTAAGCCAGAGTATATGAATTAATATTTCAAAGAAACACTTAAGGTATACAATTTTCTTCGACACTGAATATTGACATCTTAATCAACTATCCACTATAAATTCGGACCAAGACAAAGTTAATCACAAGTTTATTTTTCATAAAAAACTTTTCTATTTATAAAAACAACATAAATAATACATATTTATGAAAAGAATAACAATAACCACACAAAACATGTACTTTTATTTTTTAATATGTTACATGACTTATATAGTCTTATTGAATATTAATATGTTAACCTACATTGCGTTATACACATTTAAAGACACAAATTCCTCACAAATTCATTTTGCAAAAACATATTTTCCCATTTATAAGAACAAGTTAATAATACATGATAACATTTATGAAAAAACTAACCATGACCATACAAAGGAGTAGGTACACATATTGTTTTATTTTTCTTCATCACTTAAAGAATCTTGATCTGATGATGAATGTGTGACGTTAATTATAAACTCTTCAACATCGTCTTGCAAGTTGGCAAGGTGGCCAATGTAATTCCGCCAGTTGTTCACTGTTACATTCTGATAACCCTTCACAATTAATTGTTCAATATCTCTTTGTTTGAATGTCGTATTGTGCATTTCAACGTAGTGCTTAACTTGTGCCCACACCATTTCAATTGGGTTTAATTCACAATGATAAGGTGAAAGCCGAAGAACATAATGCCCTTTATTCTTTGCAAATTCATCAATTTTGTTTCTCTCATACTGAGACCTAACCTCTGACACACAAGCCAGTAAATCTCTTTTTAACATGCCATTATCAAGTGGAATATTCTTCTCAGTGAGCCATTCAATAATTTGGTCTTCTCCGTGCTACTGCTGGAAACTTTTCTAATTTTCTCGTGTGATATGAGGCATTATCGAGACCAACAACCGAGTTCTCTAGTATATTTGGAAGCAATTTATTCTTGAACCAATCTCCATATGTATCTGCATCCATTTCGCTATGAACATCAGCAGTATTTTTCTTACAAAGAAATGTACATTCAGCACCAATAACAAAACCTTGCTCGCCTCCAGCATGAATTAATGGAAATCGAGGTCCAAGACCACTTGGTGATTTTAAACCAGTGCTGAGTCCTTACGTAAAAGCTTGTCGACTGCTTTGAACAGTAACGTCAGTCCACTTTTTATTTACCGAGTGTCCTGCATTCACTCATGATTCATCAGTATATATTATAGTTCTACCTAAAAATAAAACAATCACAATCACACACAAGCAAGTAATAAATTGCGTAATGAACATAAAAGTATAACAAATTAAATGATAAACTATACCTTCGTCTCTGAATTTTCTGATGTCTCGTAAGTATTTATGTCTCCACCTAATGATGTCATCTCTTTCAATAAGAATACTCTTTCGTCTCACTTTTTAAAATTCAAAACTCATATCATGTAGCAATCTGTAAAAAGTATATGTATATGTATATAGGTTATCGCGTTAATCAGAATTATAGATCTAGGTATGCATACTTACTTTTAAATGCTTGAAAAAGATAATATGCTTGCTAAAAAGAACGATTTAACAGAAATTATATATAGATAAATTAAAGACAATATAAAAGTTTACACACTGCGGCAAAAACTGACAATTGACAGCAACGATTACTCATATACCCATCATATATTGCATAAATGCATAATAGAACTTGCAACAAGGCAACCGGATATAAAGATGTCGTTATTAAGAGACTACTAAAGATAATAAGAGATGCAATATCCCTATTAAACCTGTACTGCATAATAGGGTTGAGACGGACTATAGTGTCAAGAAACTCTATAAAAAAACTAAATATTAAAATAGATGACAAACACCTAGAGCAAGTTAGCACTTGTAAATATTTGTGAATAACTTTGAATAGCACAAGAACTCAAGACGAAGAAATATGAAATAAGATGAAAAAATACGACAGACATACATAATGCAATCGGAAGCACACTTCTAAACGAAACATAAACTACAGAGACCATAACATTATATATATACAATACAATATGTATCGCTATACTAACTTGTAACGTAGAAAACGAATAATGAATGCTGGCAAGAAAAGAGACTGCAAGCAGCTGACATGAGATATATGGAAAAAGTAGTCGAAGTCTGAAGGCGTAATCAAAAAAGGAATAGAATAAAACCGAATTTCACATAAAGCCCTTAAAAGAAAAGAAGTACAAGAAAATAAATGGCTACTGCACTTAATTAACATGAACAATAATAGAGAAATCAAATTGATATAGAAGCAAAGCGAATAGGAAAAAGCAAGAGAAAACGTCCTAGAAAGACATGGAATGACAATATTGCTGTAATTATTATGAGAAATGGTAAAACTAGGAAAGAAGGTAAAGATATGGCTAAAGCCAGAAAAAGAGGCCTAATTTCGTAGAAAAATTAAATCAGCAACGTCGACACTAGTTCTTACATGTACACCCGTAGATGTAAGAACAGATTATGATGATGATTACTAAGTTCTCGCCAGTTATTGATAGAAACGCTCTGGTGGCAATGATGACATAATTAATTAGACAGGAATTTTAAATTACCTAATCAAGTCATAGCTTACTGGGCTTATGTCAGTGGGATGACAACGCCAACAGAAATTCTGTATCCACTATTTTATATATTTCCGTTGGAGATATTGGTCTAGATAGAGGCAATTGTATCTGTTTACGAACTGAAATTAAACTGCTGTTTTATTCTAACTAAAATCATTGAGACTCAAATATCTAATAGAAAAAAATACATGAAGCACATGAAGCTATTATAAAATATTTAATATGGTCGATGTTAACCTCAAATTATAGATATTCCCCAAACCACAAAATGTAATAAGTAATATTTATATATTTTTACATATTTAATTGTAGAAAATGAAACGTTTTAATATTTAAAAAAAGATACAAATAACGCTTCGTATCCCGTAGAAGTACCGTGTCATTGGTCAAAAATTAAATTGGAACAAGTTTACTAGGTTTAGCTTATGTATCACTTTAAGAAAACATGCCGCGAAATGAGGTTGACCTGACAAGAATAACTAGGACGGACGGTGTTTAAGACTGCTCATGAATTTTCTGAAACTAATAAAACTGAACATAATTTTAATTTCCAAACGAAATTTTGAGTTACATAGAATTGTCACATACACCGACAAAATCGGTACCGGAGTCGGCACCTGGCTCGTACCTATTTAATATAAATAAATTATGACTTTTGCAAATGGATCGGTTAGTCAAAATTACTGGATTGACCGCCGGTCAAGAAAATGGTAGCCGGCGCTGCGTTGAACTTGCCAGATCAAAAGACAGAGACTGCTGGGTTTCAATGTTTTCTCGTATGTGCTTGTTCACATAAGTTCCAGTGACAGTAAAATATATCTTGTTTTTTGAAAAGCAAGCACTATAAAGAAACCAAATGAGAAACTTATTTATTTATGATGCACCTATTAAGCCTTACTAAATTAGTTGGAAGTAAGCCTTCTAAACTTTCTATTAAAAAATTATATATATTCCCTCTCATGCTGAAATAATTGAATAACTTTTAATCATACTATTTGAAAAGATTTATTAGCTGCTCAAATAGTGTGTAAAAACGTTCTTTATACATCCAACAGCTAATAGCGGTTCAAATCAGTACTCTCTGTGATGGTTTCTTTGTTTTCCTTTGAGGTACAAAAATTCAAGAAGACGAACTCTATTAATACCAGAATACATTTTTACTCGAACGTGAATGCTGGTTTGTAAAAGGTAATTTACCGGAGCCGGAGCTGGCGCCGAAGTCAGAATCGAAAACGGCAAACTACCGATATGTGTGAAAACCACCTAAACTTGAAACATAATTGAATTACGTTTTGAATGCACCTGCCAACAATATCAATTTCCAGCAAAGAGAATATGGAATATAGAAGGGAGTGACATCTCAAATGGCTATACATTAGCGACTAAAATTAGAAAGAGATCGGAGCGGTTCCAAATTATCAAAAGACGCAGGTATGAACTAATATTTGTGCTATGAGTGGATATGGTGATGTTATATTTACAGTGTGTATTTTTAGTATAGAACACAGGCTAATAAAGAACAATTAATATAATAAAGCAGTTTATAACATCTAGTAATGTTAATGTGGTTTGAGTGTTTGGGTAAATAATGAATAATAATTTTGCTGCAAATATCAATTGTACCATGAATGACAAGATGTTATTGGTAATGGAAAACCATTGCGCATACAAAACACCATACGCAGCTCTGGACGCTTGGTTTCACTGTTCACTGAAAATTGCATATAATCATGAATATGGGTGCATAAACACCGAATATTTTCGAACATTAAACAAGACAACCATTACAGTGACGGTAGAGAATAAATGTGACATTACAGGTGTTTGTCTACCAAATCCACAAATAATAAGTGAAGATAAGCTTTTACTGGATAAAACGATTGTTGAGGAAGACAACTCAGAGATAAATAAACAAAATGCATATCTGAAAGAAAATGAAGATGCGATGTACTATATGTATCACCTGGAATGTCAGCTCAAAAAACGATATTTGAAACTTCACAGAACCAAAAAAAACGCCATCCTATAATTCTTCTACTATTGAATCAGATTTCATCGATAACTGACCCCTTAAGTAACCGATGATAAAAACAAAACGTTCCAAGTTAAAATTTACAGATTTATTGACTCAAAGAAGAAGTCAATTAAAAAGTAAGAAAAGCAGCTTCAGAAATGAATTAACAAGGTAAATGAAATTTAATTCATACATACATAAGTTTTGTCGTGTACAATAATCAATAGTGCTTTGTTTTAAGTACATAGTGACAAAGATCCTACTTCCGGAAATACAGTACATACCTACTTCTTTAATTATATTTATTGTAGAAATATTTAAAATTTCAAATTCACATCTTTAGAATAAAATCATATACTTCTCAGAGACTAGTTCAGTAAGCCATCGATTAGTGGCACATTCTAAGAATTATAATGTGAAAAACAATTTGATGTACAAGTTTCTCTGTATTTTTTTATTGTCACTTATTATGCTCAATAGCAATCATATTATGCACACAGTATGTACTTTCAATATCCAGCAGCCTAATAATCCACCACAAAGTGCCATTTACAAATGAGCCTGTTTATAGAAACCGCACGAAATAAAACTATTACGACTGAATACCGCGCAAAGATCCGAACTAATGCTCCAGCTGCTGCCGCTGTTGCCAGTCTCCAACGATAACCATCTCCATGCTAATGGTGTTACTTAAAAGGTTGCCTTTATAAACTGCCACACACATACCATTCTGCATTTCCACACGCTTCTCTCTCTCAACGAGTTCTCCCGGTTCCGACGGATGGTCTCAGTCTGCTCGCATTCCACCTCTCATGCAAATTCACCGTTGTATCGCACTAAATGCATTATCTGTGTACAATTATCTTTGCGGTAGTACGTACTGGATATTTATTGCTTCATCGGAGGTACGCCCAGGGCGCGGATATTATTCCGCACTACGACTTTTTCATAAAACGCTCTGGTTGGTTTATTTCTTTATTATCGGTCAATATTTAGCTCAATAGATGTTCTGATTATGAACATAAGTCACGAATCAAGTGAGTTCATTTTCAAATGAAATTGAATACTAATAGAGATATGAAATGCATTGATTATTTTTATAATTGTTTAACTTAAGCTGCGAGAATATTGTTTATTTATATTGAAATATTTTACAAAGGCATTAACCCAAAGATGAAGTTAAATATCCAGTAATAGCATTATCGTCTGAATGCGATATACAATTCCCTAAAATTTGATTGTGAAAGTTGGCTAGTTTTCAATTTTTCGGGTGTAAGCTTCATCTACTTAACGAAGACCCCTACTATTCGTGTAGAAGTATATTTCATATAAATTTGATAATACATATACACGTTTGGAAATCTTTAAACATATTTTTCCTGGCGTTATTTTCAAATTCATATTCTGATCAACAAAAATTAAGTGAAAAGCCTTCAAGTGGTGCTTCGAAGCTAGTCTGGCTCGTGTTCTCTGAATCCATTTTTTTCCGGTTACCTTTACTATATATCTCCGACCATCTCTTCTGTGGTCCTCCTACACTTCTTGGGGTCTTTCTGGAACGCCAATAAGTAACACTTGCTGGCTATTCTTCCAGAGGTTTCCTTCTGATATGACCTACGTAACTCCGCATTAGCTTAATGGTCCGGTCAATAACTTTTACTACTCCTGTTTGCTTTCTAATAGTGGTGTTCCCATATTTTTTATCTTCAGGTAATCCCGAACATTCCCCCCTCTATGGACCTTTATGTGATTCTTAATTTCTCCATAGTATTTTCTGTTAAGGTCGTGGTTTCCATTTCATATATGAGAACCGGAAGAATACATCTGTCAAAGAGCTTCTGTTATGAGAAATATCTAGGCCTCGCAGAATTATCTAAGACGTCTAGAAGCAATCCATCGCAGCTGAATTCTTTTAGCTGTTTTTAGTGCTACGTTTTGTTTAATTTTATGGTATGTTCCAGGTAAATATATTTTAACAGTTTAATTTTAAAGTCTGGCTTACTGTATCGTAAAAGCAATTGACTTATAATTCAAACAAACCCTAGGTACCTCACACAAAATACATATGAATAATTACAGTAGTGAAATGCAAAGGCTTAACCTATCCTGAAGAAAACCATGACGACTTCATTGGCCGGAAGTGTAGAGTACACTCGTGACGCTAACAAACAATTTTTGACATTCTCCAAAAATAAACACATGTCAACCATTTCTTGTTGAGTTCCAGGCATTTTCGCAACGTTTATCAGATAACAATAATGCTTCTGTCAGTTTATTGTTATTTTTTCCGGTTGCATTGACAATTGCACTTCTATTGTTTTATCATGACAGCTGACTTTGAAAAAAGACGTTTTTCGACAAATTGACCTAACAACTGCCATTTTCTTTTTAATTTTGTAATGAAATGTGTTTTTTTTTAATAAATGGAAAACTTGGTATTTCGATTATCCAACGATGTATTTATTTTATATATTTCCCATTTGATATTGTAACGAAAACAAGTTCAGAAAAAGGCTAAGCAAAAACGCGACGTATAAAAACGAAATGTAAATGGTCATAAATCATCTCGACGCGACTGGTAGGCATCATAAAGCAGTGAATCACGTGTGCTGCGGCGACGTAATGTCTGACGAATGTTCTACAGGAATAGAGAGAGAGAGATACGCGAATGCTCCAGATGTTTCGTATGTGTATATAAGGCGACTGGGTCACCGATGGAGGAATTAATTGCGGACTAATTCGGGATTAAGAAGTAGCCGACGCGCGTAGAAATAAATATAAGAAATAAATATAAGTCGTACTGTAGAAATATATATAGTGGTAGCCGAAGAAGAGACATAAATACGGTGCAGTCTTTATTATAGTGCAATAAGAAAGAAATAAGTAGTTCCTTAAGTGATATAAATATACGGACATATTAGTAATAGAAATAAATACAAGTGTTAATTTAAATCGTAGTAGTTTAGGTGTGATACATTAGTTTTACATTTTATATTGTAATTAATTTTAAGTATATGAATATACAGACTGTTTTAAATAAATAAATTGCACCAGTTGTTTATTGGAACCCGAAAACGTTACAATATTTTAGAAAAGAATGACTATTTGCAAAGCCCAATCAAAAATTATCTTCTTTCTTTAAATCACTTGAAAAAAAATTAGGAGTAGTTAAAAGAGGTCTTAGTCTATCCCTAAATTCGAAACCGAAACGCCGGTACAATTTAGTTTCTGCCAAAAAAAAATGTCGAAGTAGGGTCTAACTGCGAAGAAAAACCGTTATAACAGCGAAACCGCTAAAGTTAGGAGTATGACGTTATATAAGGAAAAAAAGTACTCTCTAGGGGCTTTCCGAATCAGCCACAAAATATACATTGTTCCATTTAGAAAAAGATAGGTTTGATACGCCACTGGAATACAGCACGTCACTGATGACAAAAAATATTTGAGGGAAAAAAGGTGATTGTAGTTACGGACAATTTTTCTCTTAGACTTTTTTCGATATATTGTATGATAGAGGAGCTACGTAAAGGTCATACAAGGTCTTCCACGTTACATATGAGAAACATTACGCCGTATCGTCTATCTCGCGATTATACTAGATTCGAATGATGACATTTACTAGCTGTTGTAATGGTACAGCCTATTTCTATATATTAATTTTATATTTTCATTATATTAAATAATTTAATTTAAGCATATTTTTATTAATGTTTTCAAAGGTATATGAAATAAATGAATATATTTCTGTATTATTAATTCATATGTAGTTATAAGTTGTATTAAGTATTTATGTATAAGTAGTGTGGCGTCGAAAGTTTACATTAATGCGATAAGCGCTACGATATTAATAAACATTCTCAAGGCCTAAAAGAATGTGTGCATGTGAAGTGTGAGTGGAAATACCCAAACTATGTAGAAATCGGGGAATCACAGACATCCTCCTATAAGAAGCAAATTGCGTGCTACAGAAGTAAGAGTCGAATGCTAGACACGAAGAGTCGCAGGTTAGACGTAGTGTCGAGAGACAAACTCCAAACAATAGAGTCCTGGGAGAGTCGGCAACAATCATAAGAATTGTTATTATTATAATTTAAATAAATAATAGACTCCTGGGAGAGTCGGCAACGATCATAAGAATCGTTGTTAATATAATTAAAATAAAGAATAGACTCCTGGGAGAGTCGGAAACAGTCATAAGAATTGTTGTTATTTGTAAAAGTAGTAAAACAGTGATTAAGGTGGCACATATCTATTAAATGTGTAAAGTGTTCTATCGTCGAAATAAAGATATTGTACTCCATTTGGCAAAGCAACCTGATTCGTCACGTCTGGATTGTGAACACAAAAAAATTCCGCCGAAGCCATCAATGAAGAAAGAAGCTGAAAAAAGAAGCTTTAAAATAAGGTATTTTTTAAATGATAAACACTTATTGTATATAAATGTATTTGATAATAAAGTATTAAATATTGTAACGAAACCAGTCTACAAAAAAAAAGAATGGCAAATATTCTGCGCGACTGGTAAACAAGTCGTAAAGCAATAAATCACATGTACTGCGAGGCGACGAAGACTCTCGACTGTCTCTCGATTGTTTCCCGGCCTATCGAGAAGAACACTAGCGTTTTTCTGGTGTGTTCCAGATGTTTCGTATGCGTATATAAAAGCAGTTGAACCGATGGATGAGTCATTCCGGAATAAGAGATTAAATAGTCTCGAACGGAACAGTGCAGATAAATAAATAAACATAAATAAATATTTCCTTGAGTGGTAGTCGAAGAGTAAACATAAATATAAGTAGTACAAAATAAATATAGTGGTGCGGTGTTATATAAATAGAAGTGATATAAATACGGTAGTGTTACATAAATATACGGACATAAATATTAGTAATAGAAATAAATACCGGTGTTAATCTATTTGTAATAATTTTAAGTGCGATACATTAGTTTTATATTTTTATATTGTAATTAATTTTACGTGTGTGAATATACAGACTGTTTTAAATAAATAAATTAATTGCAAGAGTTGTTTATTGCGAACCCGAAAACGTTACAATATTGTAAATTGAATTTCGAAGAGAGACGAAATAAAAACATATTAAATGAACATCGTCTCCGAAATATAAAGTATAATTTAACTTAATATGTTTCGCGATTGTCGTATATGTATATAATCATACATAAATCTTGTTTGCAGCATACGTAGTAAATTCTTGCCTTTATTGTTTATGTTTAAATATAACAAAAAATCTACGTAAATATGGGTGTGAATTTAATATTTGTAAAAGCGTATTTAACTTGTCTATTAATGTATTTTTGTTTTTTTTTATGTTAAGAACAATATATTATATAAATCTTTTTCTTTGTCTGTAAAAATATATATAAAATTCATTGATTTTGAATATAAGTATTATTTAAAATTTTAAATGGTATCTTTTTAAATGATTTAGGAGCTGAGCCAGCAAAATAAACAATCAATTTTATTTTTTTTTAGAATTTCATATTATTTATTAAATTCAAGTTTAATATGGCTTCACAACGTGGGACCATTTTTATATTTCATTAATAAATAAAATAACTTTAATTTGAGTGGGTTCCAGTATACTGTTGATACTTTTGTAAAGCATTTGCTGTAAAAATTTAGTCGATAATTGAATGAAATAATAACTAACATTATTAAGTATGCATGTATACAAGCTTAACTTTTATAATAGTGTTCTAGTTTTTACTGTGTCATCCGTTGTCATCATACGGAATAATTTGTATTGCAAATAAAACTTTAAATTTATTTTGCAAAATATGTATTGGAATATATGTGATTTTACTATTTTTCGAATATTAGACTGAAAATGCTAGAACATTTTTTCACGACATTTGGTTTAGTTTTTTTGATAAGACGATTTCACTTATTTTCGTAATGGTCTCTTGCCACAAGCGCTTCTATATACTTTCAATATATTCATTTTTAAATAAACACAACTGCCACAAGTGACTACACCTTCCATTAATTTGAAGACACTTAAATTAAAAGAAAAAAGCTGATAAAAGTCATTGAAATCTTGGAAATACCCCGAATATACTGTTTGAAGATCAAACATTAAAACCCGATATCATTCCTCTTAATATACTTCATATTTTAAAATATTTAGAGAACGCAAGCTCCAAAACAAAGGGACATTATTCCAACACAAACAACAAGGCATTAATACGAAGATAACTTCGCTTGACTAGAAATTAGAAACATGCAAGGAACTGGGGTAAAAGAATAATATATTATAATATATTCTTACTACTATGCATAGAAAATGCATGGAAGATGTTTAAAGAGTATGAAAAGAAAGAAGGGATTTAATACAGTCTTATAAGTGGAAGCAGTGATGGAAGATTTTGCGAAACATAATGTTTACCTACAAGAGTTATCAGCGTTAGATTATACAATACAATTATACAAAAAACAGATTTACGGCGATGTGATAATTGGATCTTAAATAAAAACACTGATGGCATGCTAGAAATATCGAAGCGCAATATATTAACGATATACAGCAAGAGCGCGCGAGGTATGATCACCCGATGGTATACGTAAACTCGCATCTAAACGTGGTCCGATAATACATATTAGAGTTACGGCACAACATACTAGCATTGCCTGCTCATATTCGAACTCATAGTGATCTGATTATTTTTTCGCAGATTGACAAAAAGAACAAATTAAATTTTCTCTTTAAGTGATGACGATTGCTTAGATAACTAAGTCGATAATAACGCGAAGATTGTAATACTTACAACGTAATTATGATTATCCTTATGAAATTAAATAATAATGTAGTTGTGTAAAAAGTTATAGCAGTACAACTGGGTTTTAGAATGAAATAAAAACAACCCGCCTAAAAAATCTGCAGAATAAACTAAGATGTCTAGAGAAAAATAAATAAATAGAAATTTCATGGTAAAAAAAAACTATAAATAAGTATAACAGAAATACCATAAAATAACATAAAAACGACCCTTGAAATAGAAATTAAAATTAGAGATTCTCTCCAGTAAATATAACGAAATAACAACTCTGGAAAAATAAGTTGAATACATTTATAGCAGAATTATGCATTCAAAAACAAAATAATTACTCTAGTTAATAAATTCATTTTGGGTGGCTTCTTTTCTATGCTTTATAGGGTATAAACAGCCGTGCGTTTCAAAATTGTTAATTATATGACGCACTGTCCCGTAAGCAATAGTTTTTTCAAACTGCGTTTGAAAAGAAAGCATGTTTTGTCGAATAGATTGACCACGATGATAACATTTTACAACAAACTTTCGTTCTTCGATGGATAAAATGAGCAACCACTAAGAAAAATAATATTATGAAATATTATACGCAAACAGTGCCAACTATAAACCTACGTGCATTCCTCTTTGCAGCCAGCACGCAACTGATGTAAATATCTATATCTGGCGAAAACAGCTGGCGGAGATCATTTTTCCGAATATATGTCCGAAGAATATCGACTGGCATCGGGTGATCATACCCCGCGCGCTCAAGCTGTATATGATAGTAAAATGGAGTATGGTGAAGAAAAATCAGTGCTACGGGGTAGGCCCCATAAATTCTCGGCCTGATATACAAAAGGGAAACTTGGAACAATAAAGGAATTTTTATTTTTCAATGTAATCTCCCCTAATTTCTATACATTTATTACAAGGATTAATTAATAACTCGATACCCTTGTAAAAATAATCTGAAGCTTTTCCGTCAAAATGTTCTATAACAGATGCTTGCACTGTCGTCTTTAAAACTACGTCTTCTAAGATCTTTTTTTAAAATAGAAAACAAGAAAATTACAATTACACAATTATCGTGGATGTTCCAATTCTTGAAAGCCGCATTCGCGGATGGTAGCTTATGAAATGGCAGCAGTATGGACGGGAACATTGTCGTGCGATAATCGCACACTTTTGTCAATTTTCACGACGTTTTGCAATAAAGACGCATAATATGTACCGATCATACTGGTATTGAGCTCTTTAAAGTCAATTAGCAAAATGCCCTCACAATCTCAGAATATTGTGGCCATCACCTTCTTCGTTGATTGAAAGACTTTCGCCTTTCTGAGACGAGGTTCATCAAGTCGCATCAAGAAAGCCATAAGAAAACTGCACAGGTCGGAGCTATAGAAAAATGATTGCTACTGCAATAAGAGGTACACGATAGGTATATCTTTCCAACGCCCATAAATAATTTTACTGTAAAGTTTTTAATTTTGAAATTTACTACTTCAGAACTCTTCCTGTGTTTGGAAAGAAACTTTAGAAATTTGAAAAATATTGTTTAAGAGATTGGCTATAGTAACAATGTGGCCAACAAATATATGTTTATATTTATTATACATACCTTTCTCATTGCATATATATTCCGTATTTAATTTTATTTTGCAAATTATTAGTTTATTGTATGTTTGACGTTATTTTTGTATTTAATCTACTATTTAGACATTTGAGTTTAGTATTTGGTATTGTGAGTTATTTAATATTCCATTGGGCTTATTTTAAAAATAAAGTAAGTAAATCCAAATTGTGGAACCAGGAATCCAATCCATGAATTATATATTAATAAACCCGAACGAACCCATTAAATTGCTATATCAAAATATAAGCATTTTAAAAGTTGGGTGACCTATGATTGATCCTCACCCACAAATTTTATGATAACACAATTTCCATGTCCGCAGTTAAAGTCTGTGCGCAATATTTTTAACGGCATTTATGAAAATAATGTTGTTACTAACTAAGCCATAATAGAATAAATACTTTCTACGGCATGAATAATCGATTGCAAACTTGAGTCAATCATTTGTATTTTCTCTAATTAAATTTATTTTCTATTGCTTATTAAATATTGTTGCACCATTTTATTTAATTTATAGATACCCCATTATCAATTTATTTTCAATATTTTAATTTTAGATGTATTATTTCCTTAAATCATTTGGCGCTCCTCCGATACCATAGTATCTTTATGTCTATTTGTTATATGTTTACATGTATTTTATTTATTAAAAATGCATTTGTCTGTTATTAATTTTGGATTTTTGTCAATTGTACTCGTAATATGATTGTTTAGTGACATTTTCTGTAATTTTATTATTATTGAATCAAATAATCTATGTAGTCACTTTTTTATTTGTTAAGCACAAGTGTATTTAGCATTAAAATAAAATACAAAGCGAATTAAACTTTAAATTTGAATATAATTTATTTTGCACGTAAAGATACTTTAGCATTTAAGATAGCTACAGGTATCTTATTAAGAAAAAAATATTAAATTATCGCAATGCCACTAATATCAATATTAAACACAATAAAAGTCGTCAATATGTTACTTTCTTGAAAGTGATTGCTGATTGTCTTACATCAAAGTCACTAATTTGTATGTATTATATGTTGTCTCAAACAAATATACTTACTTATACAAATTTGCGGCTTTAATTTTCTCTTCATCAAATTAACAACGTTGCGCCATCTTTTCCAAGACGGGCGAACTGAACTGAAATTCTTGCGCGGGAGAGTGTGAAGAGAGGGGAGATCGTTTCAACGTGTGTGGTCCCAGAGGTGAGCGACTCCTTTGCTCACGAGTGCTGCATTATATCTTTCTAAGGTTTTGCCGACGGTCGTCTATCTCATTCTCACATGAATTCTTTCGATTATGCGGTCGTGAAAAAGATGATATTTTTTCATGGTGCGCTGCCTTTTGCCTGCGGTCACCTGCTAGCTGACAGGGATACTCATACCTAAGTAATAATATTATATAGATCCATTTTTTAACATTCTATGACAATTAAGCGCCCGCGCCGACGCGCTATCCGTTTACCGTCCCATATATAATAACAAATAGGTAAGAAAAACCACAAAATATTTGTTGTAAGAACTAATTAGCCATATCTGGTTTCTTATAATTATATCTATCGTAATTAAATAATTTCACGCCTAGATTAAATGCCGAATCTTTGTTTCTATTAACTGTTTTTAATCGTTGATAATGTCAGGAAATAATGGTTCTATAACCGCAAGGATGTTTTTACGAGTTTAAGGTAATGTTGTATTCCCTAACACATAACCTGCACAGTGCGCTTGTATTAATAATGACGTATTCAACAAGCTACATTTTAGAGGCTCCCCTTCACATACAGATTCAATTCGCTGTTGCGAGAAAAACTTCCAAATAGCATTTCTTTCTTAGATACTAATGTTATAGCAGTTGCAAGAACATCATGTTTGACTGTTATTAATAACCAGCAAGCCTTCTATCTTGCCTCGGCAAGATAAATCTCTTACTTCTGTAATGTATGTTTCACATTAATAACAATTATGATACCATACAATTTTACACCTTCTATCTCCCATTCGTAGTACCGGGTACCTACTAAAGCCAAATTGTTCTTTTCACGCGCAACAACTGATCATTTACATTCTTTACAAGATGGAGTGCAGTGGATTAGTGTGTTGTTTGCTTCAACAAAAACTGAAGTGAATCCCAAGGAACCTATCGCTGAACCGAGTGGCTTTGACTCTTCAGTTGTGAATAATTTATACAGGTAATAAACCAAATTTTGTCGTTCCATTTCAATAATGAAAGTGTGCGGTAAAGAACGAGGAGAAGCACCTCAATTCCATGTTGAGGAGTAAGTATTAATGAATTTGTCAGTATTACAAAAGCTCCGGAAGAAATATTACTACAGACTATTTCTCTACTTCACTTTCCTTAATTCTACAAGCCGGAGTTGACTAAATTGATCAAATGGTAACGCAACTAACAGACTAACAGACGAAAAAATCGTTGGCCACTAGCCTTTATCCATAGCTTTTTGGATATTGATTGTTTGGCAGCGCTTTTATTCTGAAAACAATCCACAAATTGTCTGGAAAACTAATCGTCTTAGAGTATTTCTAAAAAATCTAGAAAGAGATCTGCATACCTTCCATAATAAGAAGAAGTAAGCAATCGCTATATTCACTAGGTTTTATTTCGTGAGATCTGCTTTGAAAAACATCTCTGGCGTAAAAATAGCCACCGTACTTAACCCACCACCAACACCAACCCCCGTTCAAAAACGTTACAAGACCGGGCGCCTGATCTTCACTGGTTATTATTAAGTGTAACACCGCGAGTGAAAAGGGGAAAAGGAGAACGCGCAGAAGGTGCTGAAATACAAGAACCCAGTGTGCGATGAGCACATCAATCCAACTCCTACTGTATGCACAAAATCTGCGGAATGAAAATACAACGTGTTTATCCAAAAATGATCCTTCGTCATTTACTTTTCTAACTCTTGAATACTGGAATACGGGAGATACAAGGTGCCCTTAATGAAATTGTAAAAATTAATTGTTTACTCCCACCATTTTGATCAAAAATATGTTTTTTATGGTTAAAAATATTTTTTATTAGAGGTCAAGAAAACTCATAATATAAGGTTGAACAGAAAAACAGTTATACGTCTGCAAAGACGAAATAGCAGCCGGATACTCAGTATGGCATCATAAGAGTTAAAAAGATATTTGACATTTTTGATAATAACGGTTATCGTAAAAAAAGGTTTTTGATTTAAATTGAAAGCGTTCCAAAAATTCTTATTGATGACCCAACCCAATCAACCCGCGTTTCACAAACACTATACATAATTTTCCCAATACTAGCAATTTGACCTCAAGCACCATAAGGCGTATTCACCATTCCAAACATTAAGCAAAGCTAATTATAGATAAATATAATATATACTTGCTAGTATGATTATTGGTGAGTTCAATAATAGTTCCACAGCAATTTCAATCTAATGTTACTTATAAACTATACTTCAGGTGTTGCGAATACTGCTAAAATGTCGCAACGACTCGTTGGATGGAGATAAAACACAATGCGGGAGTAACTGCAGACTGGGCAAGAAGTCCAAGACCAAGATACCAATGCCGACTGAAATATTGAATATAAACAAAAAACATACTGTTAATCAAATATCGGACACCGAGTATAATCTTTAATTTTAGATATGTGGGTTTCCAAGAGAAAAATCACCATAAACACACACAAATAGTGTGTATTCTATTTATTTTTTTAATTTAATATATCTAGGAATATCATAAAAGTTTGTTTTATTTAAAATCTACATTGAAATGCAAGATACAATAGGGCTTTAGAAAAGGGTATAATTGGGAGACGGGACTGCTAGTTGGGACAGATAAAGTTATTGAGACTACGGATGGTGTTGTAATCAGTGCCTTGGTGTTTCTGGATTATTCTAAGGCATTTGACACAGTTTGCTATGTTACTCTTTGCTCGTTCTTAGGTCACCTGGGTTTGTGTCGAGCGTCGGTGAAGCTAATAGAAAGAAGTTCATAGAAAATTATATCTCAAATAGACATCAAAGTCAATTTTGACGTATTGTCACCTTTGACATTGATGCGGAAATGTCATAGGGCTCAATTTTAGGTCCGCTGCTGTTTTCAATTGATACGTCTGGGCTTACTAATCAAGTAAAGATGTCTCGCATACATATTTATGCGAATGAAACGCAGATTTGTATTTCCCCCAGGCTTAGGGTATGGTGGTTGACCTTGAATAATTGAAGTCTCTTCAACACAGCTCGGCCCATTTGGTTTACAGCTTAATCCAGCTAAATTTGAGGGGTTCCTTTTTGGAAAATCGAAAGTATGTAGAGATGTGAAGGGTATTTTTAAGGTGGTGGTTGCTGGTGTAGAATTGTAGTTGTTGAAGATGCTAAATATTTAGGGTGTCGATAGACAATTCGATTACGTTTCTCCCTCAGATTACAAATAATATTAAATCGGCATATTTGAATTAAAAATATTATATTTATTCATAAAAAATGTTCACCTTCTTTCATAAAATTATATTGTATAACACACCCGTGTTCGTACTTGAAAATTAGGTTCAAATCTAATGTGCATAGTGTTAGAGTTGTCCCAATATAAGAAATACATATGTCGACATATCCTATTTTGGCGCTGGAATCGTCGAAAGTTCAGTGGCGTCGGTTCTAAAACTGCATACGAGCAACTGTCACAATTCTAATTAGCGTTTGTGCGTTTGAGTTTTTCGTGTGTTATTTATTATCCACCGTTACCCAATTTATATTAAGAAGTGTCTTTTTTCAAGACAAGACGTTGCGTACTTTGGTCAGAGTGGTAAGTTGCATTGAATACAGCAGTGCGATATAATTATATTATGCGTCTCTTGTGAACAGATTATAGGTTATGATGGCTGAAGCAAAAGCAAGCTTATCAACACCAAAGAAAGTTGGCGTGAAAGGAAAAATAATTCACAGCCAGGGAAGGGAAATCATTGCCAACGTATTAAAATTTATGAAGGAAGAAGCTGGAAATAATACTCCAACGATACCATTGTCTCACTACAAAGACAGGTTACTTGCAGCAACTGGAATTTCCGACAGTACTCACAGAAGTATTGTCAAGGAAGCTGGGGATGTAGATGCAGGAAGGGTTACTTCTTTTAGTAGTCCTGGCAAAAAACGAAGTCGCCCTAGTCCAAAAAGCACCCTTCGTACTGAAGAAAAACAAACTATCCGTACTATTGTACACAATTTTTATATAGATGAAAGAAGACGACCAACCATAAGAGGTACCAAAATATAAACTCCATTCTGTTAATGTTTTTATAATAGCATTATTTTATTTATTATAGGAATTTATGATAAAATTCTTGAAAATGGCATACCCTTCGAAGGTGGATTAACCACACTCTCAAATGTTTTAAAAAAGATGGGATTTAGGTATGTACTCATGCAGCAGATCAGTTTACGACAGCAAATTTATGTATTTATGTACTTGTAGATGGCAAAAAACTTCTGATAAACGGAAATTATTGATGGAAAGCTATGATATACGTGCTAAACGCATAAAATATCTACGCCAACTACAAGGTTACCTCTATGAAAGCAGGCCAATAGTATTTACAGATGAATCATACATTCACAGTTCCCATACACAGCCGAAGGAATGGTCAGATGATACAGTCTTAGGATTAAAGAAACCTATCTCCAAGGGCAGCCGTTTAATTATGGTGCACGCTGGTGGTAAAATGGGGTTTATAGATAACGGATTACTCATGTTTCGATCAGGTATTTTAAGATATTGTTTTAAAACTAGGGCATTAGTAAATTCTGTTTTTTTTTTCTTAAAGGTACAAAATCAGGAGATTATCATGATGATATGAATGCTACCAATTTTTTAACATGGGTGACAAAACAGTTGGTCCCCAATCTTCCACCTAGAAGTGTTTTGATACTGGACAATGCATCGTATCACAATGTAAAGGTCGAAAAAGACCCAACTTCTGGAACAAGAAAAGCTGAAATGATTGAGTGGTTAATGGCAAGGAATATATATTTTGACTCTACGTTTACAAAACCAGAGCTTTATAAACTAATAAAGAAAAATAAAAGTGGGACACCACAATATAAATTAGATACATTACTGGCATCTTATGGACATAGTGTTCTAAGGTTGCCACCGTACCATCCTGAATTAAACCCTATTGAGAAAATATGGGCTATTGTTAAAAACTGGGTTGCAGCTAGAAATGTTACTTTCAAGTTAGCCGATGTAGAGGCATTAGCCCGAAACAAATTTGCTTCTATAACTTGTGAAGAATGGGCATCTGTTTGCAATTATGCTGATAAAGTCGTAGCAGACTACTTGGAAAAAGAGCACCTGCTGGATAACATTACAGAAGAGCTGGTGTTTATTGTAAATACTGGTGAATCAGATACCGATGAAGATCTGTATGATGATGACGATTCTGAAGATCATGCTAATAATTCGTTATTGTAATTTTTTGTATGCCTTCAATTTTTAATTATATGTTTTACCATATAATATAATTTACTACACATTGTAATTCATATTTTATTCCTGAATAAATAACAATAGCTATTTCGACGGACCTTTTAATTCTTAACAAATGTATATATTCTTGTTTACTATAAAATTTTCTTTGAATGCCTAGGAATTTGAATGAAATAATTTTGTATGTTTTAACCATAGCTACGTTAGATGTAATTCAAAAACTTGGTTGTCATTAAACGATATGTTGCAAAATTCAGTCCAATATTTTTGCCTTTTGAGTCCATGTTCCATGTATATAATTCTGCAAATCAATAAGTATTTTATTATTATCTAATAAAAAACTTTCTTAAATCATTGAAATTCGCAATGTAATTATAATTACCTGTGATTTATATGAACACAAATGGTTTTCCAAATATTGATGTACCCATGTTGTAATAATATAAATTACACAATATAATTACTACATATTTAAACTTATTACTATTCTGCAGTAATTTCTATTATTGACGTGTATTTTCTGTCAAATATTACTACCGCTGTACCTTTTATTAGCTTAAAATACCTCCGCCACTGACAGCGTTAGTTCGCGTTATTCTCGTCGAAGATATGATGACGACATATGTATTTCTTATTTTGAGACAACTCTACTAAGAGATTTAGAGGCTTGATATCAGCACCTCTATTTGCAACTATATATAACTCGAACACAACACATTTTAAGCATGTTTGAATATGTATAAATCTGTCATGCCGAAAAGGAATGGCGCTGATCTTGATTATACGTCCTGTCCAGCAATTCGCGAATGAACTTCGAGTAGAGTGATTCTATGATTAATTCCAAGTCAACAAGCAAAAAAGCTTATACGGCATTCTATTAAACCGCACAAGGCCATCAAAATTGAAAATATGCGCCTGAAAATAATTTTTGAAATCTTTTACGAAAAAGCACATAGAATATAGACGTAATACGTCGTTGATGTAACTAATTGACAATACTTTTCATTTTCCACATTTCTTGAACTGCATTTCTCTACATTTAAGTAGATATGGTAACATTCCACAAGAAAAATGTTTCGTGGTAATAAAAAGATCGTTGTCATATTCTGACATCTGTAAAATTAACTGCTTTTTGGTGCGATTCTTAACATTTGATAATGTATACTTTTAATGATTACGCTGATATGTATGCATACAGTATTTGCAAATCAATCAGTAGACTCCGAGGAATAAATCGACGTATGATGAATCTGGCATGCTTGTCTCGAACTAAAATAACGCAAGCAGACTTCTGAAACATTGTGTAGTATAACATGTCGTAGCACAAAACAATAGCCCGGGAACTGAGTATTACAAATAAGACAACAGGTTGTTCGGTGCTAACGCAAAACTTTGGCGTCGTTTAAAGTAATAAAAGTGCAACCATTGTACGAAAATAGTAACAATGTGGGTAAAATAATGTTATGTACATATTAATTTATTAATACAATTTTAAACATAAATTAAGTAGACCACAACTTTTTATCGCACATTCTTTGGAGCAACGAGTGTTTCTTCACAAGAGACGGAATAGTTGATGGCCAGAATTTTCATTTCCTGCAAATGAGAATTCTAGGGCATTCAGAGAATTTGAACACGAAAGAAGATTTTCAGTAAATCTATCTTAAATGTTCGCATTGTTTGACCAATATTTTGGTTCATCCGTTCAATTGATTACATGACTGATTTCAGATAAGGACTGGATAATGTTCTATCAAATTTATGCCCAGACTGTTTTACATGCATGATTGCGCAACAGATCACAATGCCCGATTTTTAAGAGCGTGGATAAGCGAAAACTAACTAAATACATGTATTGGACGTCATGAATCAAAAAAGTGTAACACAAATTAACAACTTGAATTTTTAATATTAGTGTAACTAATGTTCGTAGAGCTGTATGTCTTATGATAGGTCGACAGTCGCCCTCCCTAATGGGGTGCGACAAACAATTATTTTGGTTAATGGCCGTGGGCGCTACTTAGGCTATATAGAGTGTAAGTGGTTTATGACAATGACTACCTCACGCCTATATTTTTTGAATATCAGATATACATTTCCTTCATCTATAGAGAATTTCAATTTGTATTTGTTTCAAGTATTTTGTTCACCAAACTTTCCGTAATTTTCAAATTCGGGTTGCAATTTGAACTATTAGATTTGGATTTTCTGCCAACGCCAACAAAATA
Source organism: Amphimallon solstitiale (assembly GCA_963170755.1). Lineage (NCBI taxonomy): Eukaryota > Metazoa > Arthropoda > Insecta > Coleoptera > Scarabaeidae > Amphimallon > Amphimallon solstitiale. Next base: position 95,658,706 of record OY720676.1, on the reverse strand, counting down.
TTGCTAGTTCTGTTATCAGAAGTAGCTCTCTTTGATCTACCAGTTCGTGCAGTATTCTCAACAAACGCAGTCTCACAAACTACTTTATCAATTCCACTTGTTTTACTATAGATAAATCATATTAAATATGTTTCATGTTTCTTCATGAATTATTAATCCCCCCTGCTCACCACAGTCAAATTTCTATTCGACCCTTTGTAGATAAATGGTATATTACTCCTACGTATTAATAATAGAGGCATTAATAAGAAGAATATACTATTTAAATATTTAAGTACATTTTAATAACTAATTGACGGTCGAGATCGTGGAAAGTGTTCAAACAATAAGAATATATAATAGATTAAGTTTAAACTAAAGTTTTGAATTGAAAAATTTAATTTATTAATTTTATACAATTAATCCTGTAAATATTCAATATTAAGTTCTTTTACTTAAATTGGTAAAATTATATTGAGCTTGCTATTCCAGCAACACTATTCCAAGGTATTTACAATCAGGAAATTTACTAAAATGTTGTCCATTTAACCATTACCTGAACGATTTATTCTTAAATTTACATTCCCTTATAACCAAACATATAAATGTGTTTTTATTTAAATAAAAAATGTTTACAGTTTGTGGTGGCCAAACACTTCTACATAAATTGAAAAGTATTTTGAAAATTTTATATACTAACATTACTAATACACGCTTAATTTGTAACACAGTATTTCATCACGTTTAAATGTTTTATTCTAAATAAGTAATAATAAATAATTCGAATTACTCTTCGTAAACTTGATGTACATATATTATATTGTAATTGTATTGTACGAAGGATCATTCTTCTACTATTCATTAATTATATTGGAAACTACCTTCTTATATTTCTCTAATTCTCTCAACGTAGGTAGCTCGAGGTCATAGAAACACTAAATGATTGATGAGACAGTCTAACCTTGATCTGTACAATTAATGTTTTATTACTATGTTCTTCAATTACTTACTGTTCATAGAAAATTCATTTGATGGTCATTAATTTAATTGCAAGCTTCTGATATAATTGTTAAATAAATTAAAATCGATAAGTTTAAAAGTCTTCTGGTGAGGTAAAATTCAATATTACTTTAGGTTTTTTTTCAAAGAAAAAAGATTTTTCTGTAATTAATTAATAAATATAGAAAAATGCAATCTTAAGATTTTGATATAATTATATATTACACGATTATTTACTTCAACACTTAACATATTCAGAGAAAATATTTATTTTTGACACACAAATTTATTAGATGGGTAAGTAGTATTCTTAATGATACATACATCACACATATTGCATAATGAATAATAATATATATTGAACGTATGTTTTATATGTCCTAAATGGAGATTTGTACATACAAACATAGCCATGTACATTATTATATATTGTATTTTATGATTGCTTATTTTTCTCAGTAGGTTATATCTATTTATTCTTCCTAGTACAAGTAATAAAGTATTCTGAGCATAACAATGTTCTATTTCAATATTTTTGCTTATTTCCTTCGCATTTTTAGAGTTCTTTGATACCAAAAAGTGATTACCCTATCTTGTAACATCGAGCTTGTCCCTTTATTGTAAAAGTAAAAGTTGATTAGTAAAATAAACGCAAATTAAGAATTAGCGATATTCTTAGAGAAAACATATACCTATATCAAAAATTTATAAAAATATATGTAAAATATTCAATCATCTTTATATAATCTAAAACTTATTGATATCATTTATGATAAGTCAAGAATTCATATTTCATATTTAAATGCTTCAATAAATCAACCTGTATGTCAAGAGAATTGAAGTTTTGCAATTCAGTAGGTATACCATAATAAAATATCATTGACATTTAAATATCTTAATTAAGCATGTAAATATATATAAATATAGTAGTAGTAGTAGTAGTAGTGCTTTATTTGTTGTAATAAACATTACAGCAAGCGTCAAAAGGTACATAAATAAATACTATTGTATATATAAAATAAATTTAAAAACATTGAAATTGTATGAAACGTAAGACAACAAGTCGTACAAACAAATGTCAATCTATGAAACTAGTAATTCAGAAAACCGTCCACAGTATAAAAAGCATTCTCCAATAGAAAAGTTTTCACATGATATAAATAGTTTCTTTCACTTTCGTATTTGTTATTTGACAGTACTGTCTGTAGCTTATTATGTATTTTCGGAAACCAATAGTCAATATACTTCTGTGTTGTTGTCAACCGGTGGTACGGAACCTTTAATAGATCTCTCCCACTCTTTATAATGTTGGTTAAGTTTTTTTTCATATACAATAATGAAGATAGATAGTAAGGTGAGTATTTTTTCACTGACAAAATATGATTTGCATGACTGTTCTGTTTTTAGGTCGCACAACACCCTTAAAGCACGTTTTTGGAGTAGAAAAATCCTCTCCGCACCCGCGAACGTTCCCCAGAACTCAATTCCATACGATAGAACACTATGGAAATTCGGGCCGCCTGGTGGTTAGACATATTATTATTCTTAATTCTACGAATGCAGTATATCGCTGCATTCAATTTTCCTGCAATTTCATTGACATGTGCCTTCCAATTTAGTTTATTATTTATATAAAGACCTAGGAGTTTGATATCTTTTGTTTCTTCACATTTGTTTGTTGTGAAATCCAGCCTTTGCGTCTTATTCTTGTTTAATTTTAATCTATTTGAAGAAAACCATTCCTCAGCTTCTTTTTGGACAGTGTCAGATTTTTCAAGTACATAGCTTTTGCAATATTCTCGCACTAAGAATGAGGTGTTATCTGCGTATAAGCACACCCGATCTGCACTAAGATTTAAATCTAGGTCGTTGATGTATATTATAAACAGCAGGGGTTCAATTATGGATCCCTGTGGTACACCGTGCTGCACATATAGTACATTAGATTTTTGTCCATGAAAGTCCACGTATTGTCTCCTGTCCCTAAGATATGACGCAATAAGTTGAAATCCATAATGATACAACTTTCCCAACAGAATGGAATGCTGGACAGTATCAAAGGCACGTGTTAAGTCGTAGCAGTTTATTTCGATGTTATCGTGCTTATCCAGTGCATCCAGTAGACAATCAAGGATGTCGGTTATACCACTACATGTAGACCTATTTTTCCTAAATCCATGCTGTGCGTTGGAGAGTAAGTTATTTTTTTCAAAATAATACAGTAGGCGATCAGTTATCACTCTCTCAAGAATCTTAGATATTGCTGGTAATATTGATATCGGTCTGTAATTTTTTGGATTATTGATATTTCCCTTTTTGTGAATTGGAATTATTCTTGATATTTTTAGTTCATCAGGAAATTCACCTTCTATAATGCACTTATTTATTAAGTCCGTTACAGGGGCACTAATAGCATCAAAGACGCTCTTCAACAATCTTGTAGTCAAACCATAGTGGTCCAAAGTACTTTTTGTTTTGATTTTGGACATGATGTTGCTCACTTCATTTGTTGTTGTTGGCACAAAGAAGCATGATTTCCAGGTCTCTACGCGAACCTTTAATAGATATTCTTCATATTGTAATGGAGGGGATGGACACAAAGCAAAGAATAAGATTTTGAAACGAAAAAACGCTAGACGAAATTAGTTGTTAAGAATTATGATTTGATTTTCCAGATAAATTATTATATATATATAAATACCTGATAATAAGTATCCTAATCCAGTCCTGGGAGTGAAAATGTTTTAAATAGTTACGTTCTTGGAGTGCTGAATTACAGTATTCGATATTCACCAATAATTACCTGCATAAATAAAAGAAAATACTAACTGAAGGAACCCCAAAAATTAATAAACAAGGCTTACTTTAAGCTGAGTGGTTTCCGTTGATCTGAAATTAATCCTATTGCCAAAGGTTATGTTGTTAATGCTGAAATTTCTTCAAAAGAAGTCCAAGGGACTTCTAAACCTCATAAAAATTCAGTATATATCTTTATCCAAAAAAACAAGAAAAATCATCAAAAAAGGAAGGAATTATCGTGGATAGACAAAAAAAAAACAAGAAATAGAAGAATATCGGGTAAAGTCCGCTGTAGAGCAACCTTTCCTTTTTTGATTCTTATTCTTGGGTTTAGATGGCATGCAGGTTGACAATGTCTTCTTAGTGATGAGGTTGGCTGTTATCCTCAAAACCGAGGTCCTGCTAACTGAAGCTACAAATGGCGGCCTGTCACCTGATAGTTTTCCGTGTATGCTTACATCTCCAAGGTTATCCCACCTTATTCCTTGGCTACACCGTACTGATGACGACCAATAAGTTATAAACACGTGTCTACGGTTGCTCTACAGCGGAATTTACTCGATATTCTTCTAATTATTGTTTTTTATGTATCCGCGATAATTCCTTCCTTCTTTGATTATTATTCCTGGGATCGGATGGCACGCAAGTTGACAATGTCTGACTCGTGGTGAGATTAACTGTTATCCTCAAAACCGAGGTGCTGCTACCTGAAGCTACAAATAGCGATCTGTCACCTGATGGTCTTCCGCGTATGTTTACATCTCCAAGGTTATCCCACCTTAATCGTTGGCTCATCGTACTGATGACTACCAATGACTTACAAACACGTATCTACGGTTACTCTACAGTGGAATTTACCCGATTTTCTTCTATTTCTTATATATATGCGTTCCCAAATGTGTATACAAAAGTTGATCCAAATGATTTTTTTAATTCTGTGTTTTCTGAGTAAAGGTGTTACTTCCGGTCCAACTTTTGAAATTCATTTTATACAAAAAATTTTTCAAATCTAGCTCTAAATACTTTTGCACTTATAATAAATCTGTATACAATGCATAATTTGCGTGATATTCGCAAAAACTGCTGTTCCATAAGAGTAGGTAAAGTGTTATTTTCGGTCCGAATTTTGAAACTTTTTATATGCTTATATTGTTTAAATTCAAGCTCTAAATACATTTGTATTATGGATAAATCTATCTAGATTGCATAATTTAAAAAAAAAGACGTTTTTTTAACAACTTATTATTATTCATTTCAAAAAGTAAAAATTTTACTCTCATCGAAGAACAAGTTTTTGCAAATATCTCCCAAACTATGCATTCTGCACAAATTTAATGTGAATAAAAAATCAAACGTGGCATTTGTTTTTTTTTTGTAGTAGTAGTAGTAGTAGTAAAACTGCAGTTAATAACGCATACTTTGTTCGTTTAAAAAAGTAAAAACATGCAGAACAATTGGAATCATGCCTTTCATAAAAATAGAATCATTACATATAGTCATTGATAGTGTATATAAAACACTGCTTAATTTTAATACGTATATCAGTTATTCTTGAAAATGATAGATATATGGCAAATATATTTAAGGGTATTGAAAGGAAATAAAATTTTACATCTCTTCATCTGAAATATGCTGATTTAGAAATATTATGGGCATTGTAAATGTAAATTTCAAAAACTACAAAACTAATGCATATATAGACTGTATGTTTAATAATGTCACGTTAAACTAGAAATGGAATTACAATAATATGCAGTACCTACGAGCTATTAAAATAAAAAAGAGTGAGCAAATTTCCAATGATTATAAAAATGATTTTATGTAAATTACTTACTAGTCGGGACATCAAAGTATTAAGGTGATAGGATTAAGTCTCACTTTGTATATAAAAACAAGTAAATAGCGTATATATGCCTTATATATAATTAGGTCTTTTAATATTTTTTCATGTTTAATATTGGATTGGGATGTAACCTTGTGGAAAAGAAAAACTCTATACACTTTATTAGTACTTGCATTAAACGTTTTACTGCATAACCACAGTGCAAACAGAACGTTGCAAATAATTTCATTTCTGCATTAATATTGATTGCATACTTGCTGCACTCTCCAAGTAATAATTCAGCTATTAAGGATAATTTAAGTTCTTGCTTGTTTGAAGCCGGTTTTAAAACATTAAATTACGTATTTCAGTGGTAATCCTTTTCAGCAGAATAAGTACATAATTACCGACGTATTTATGATTTTCTTTTGGATATCGCCAGATTATTAAGTTTTGAAATATTGCCATAAATTTTAACAAGAATCAATATAAAGTATTGTTTTCTTTCAGTGCGTGAGAGTGTAGTATAAGTTTATATGATTAAATAATTTAATTAAGTGTTACCAGTTTGTTAAAAATCTTTTATACAGGCTGATTTCTATAGACTGTAGGTATGTGTATGGAAAACGACAGAAGCACTAAATTTGTTTGTTATTGTGAAAAATACTGAAGAATTATATATACACCCTCAAATTTGTTGAGATATGCAGTGTGTTCGAGAAGGGATATATATCGAAGACTCAAATATATACTTGCAGCAACAGAATGAACTAATAAATGATTTAAAAGGTAATAATAAAAATATGTTATATTAGAAAACTCACATCCAAGTTGTTTAGCCATGTTCTCATATAGTTAGCTTTTTTATTTGAAATAAAACAGAGTATACATAAAGAATCTATCGAATGTAAGGGTTAATTGTCTTTATAACAGGATTAGGTGTTCCTGTACTTAACGTCACCAGTGTTTTTAGTAATTAGCATGTTATTTTTCATATAATAATATTTAAAATGTATTATTTCAAATCAAGTAGCTATGAACACAGCAATTTGAATTTGTATAATTTCGGTTTATCTATTTAGTTTAGTATTAGTTACCAAAAATAATATTTAGATGTTTAGAAGAACTTGAATAAAATTCTAGTTCAAAAAGTATCGATATATCAAATGCAAGATTATTACTACATTTGACATAAAATATCGAAATGATAAATATTAAGATGCGTAAACAAAAAATAGATTGTAAACATATGTCAGAAAACAACAAAATTAAAAGACTATAAATCTATTATTAGCAACTAAAGCAAATGCCCAAAATGCTGTCCATCTCTTTCAATGCAAAATGGAACTATCATTTTTAATGTTTCACTAACATTCAATAGAATCTCTGGAATTATAGTTTGGTAAGCGACTGATAAGTTTTGCTTCATGTTATCTAGAGTTGCTGGCTGCGTAGTATACTCAAGTTTTTGATATATTTTCCATTAAAAATCAATGCAAGTACAAATCCCGAGATCTTGCTTGGCATCCTGTTAGATTAGTAGAGGAATTGTAGGCGTACGTTGTAACGGTACGGCACCTTTGATACTTTTAATAAATTTTCAAATATTAAATATATACATAAATAGTATTTTTGTAATTACATATTAGAAATCAAAAGATATATATATTTCAAAAACTTTATTTCTTATATGTTACTTTATGTATAAAAAAAGCATTAGTTGATACGCAAGTATTTGTAAGAACATTGGCGTCGAATATTTGTGTTTTGTATAAGATTAGTAAAGTGGTATTTACAATTTCGCAAGTATACGTGACTTTTCGTGTGAAAACCACAACGGGGATACACGGGCATTCTAAAAAAAGGAGAACCCCAAGATTTAAACTATAAGAAGTGAACAACAAGATTCCGCAAGGAGGTCAACGGAGGTCCCTCAATGAAATCAGTCACCAAGGTAGATATCGTGGTTTTACTGCAAATTAATAAGGTCCTCTAGTTTAAAAGTATGTCGACTCACATGTATATACATATAGCGGTCGATCAAATATAAAATTACAGTTAGAACTTTAATAAATAAATAGGTTCTTGTTTAAAAAGGAATCGACCGCCAACAAAGTGTTAAATTGTTCAGTATATCATACCTTCCAGTAAACTGTTTACTGATGTTGTAATTATATGCGTACTATCATATATACATATTTGTGATACATGTCAAGCTTAAGTTGTTCATTAAAACCTATGTAGTTATATAATTTCGTAGAATTGATGGCATAAATGAATCATATTGAATTTTGTAGTATTTATAATGCATTGATGATATTTTATTAATGTATTTGTTTTTATTAAAATTAGTTTTATTTTTGAAATGCTTTTTCTCTTTGTTTTGTATTAAAATATGAAAAAACTATTGATTTTTAATATAAATATTGTTTAAATATATACCATAGCGTTTTATTGAATTATACCAAATAATACCCTAAGAACTATTGATTAATAACATCTCTTTTACCTGGATCGACCTGGGATAATGACTGAGCTAATCAGGTAAACTGTTGAAGTATTTTATTTTATTTTATATTAAAAATTATTAAGGAATGTAGGGCATTATAAGGGTTCCCTATTACATTATGAGGTAACGTAAAGTGGGGCCATCACATTACATTATTAATAATTTATATAGTGGTTCCATTATATTATGGTGCTCAACAATGTGGGGCTATTAGTTGTTCTTTTTACATGTTCTTTTACAACGTGTGGTAGAAAAAGCAATCTGTTTTTCAAGATTACCGTTTCTACCATCCTTCCTCAATTTATTCTCTACCGACTCTAGACGGTGCTCCTGCACACTTTCATACAACACCTTCACAATTTTACCATTTTCTTATAAGTTAATATCTCGTAAGCGTTTGACCTTCTCGCTTTGCTTTCGCATTGAGTCTAGCAAAAATAATGTTTGTGAATTGGTCAGATTTATTTTATTTCGGTTGTTGAAACTATATACCACGCGCAAGTTCGATGAAAATTTTGCCGCTACTATTGAAAGCGTATCATTTATACCTTAGTTTCAGTTTAAAGAAAGCGATCCGTAGAGTATACATTTTGTGTGTTCAAAATGTAGACTTACCTTAGAGGATGGGCCAAACCTTTGTTGTAAGGACATTAAATTAAAATAAATGTAATCCCTAATGTATATAAAAACAAAAGAAATACTAAGTTACGCACCCATTATTTTAAATGTGGAAGAGTATTGTGTCAATGGATAATAACTAAAATTAATGCCCAACCAATTCTTTTTGATAATTTCTTTTACGGATGAAGCTACTTTCCATAGTAACGGTATAGTAAAAAGAAAGAAATTTTCATTATTATTTAAAACCCTTGCTTCATTAATAAATAGATCATCAGCATAGGTGGAACTTAATGTGTAGGGAAATATTCTTGGCGATCATATGATAAACCTGCATTCCTATGTAGGTAGTCTAACAGACAGTCCTGTGAGCAATTTATATCACGCATTTTAGTGGAATTATTGGAAAACGTTCCGCTAATTTATGTAGAGATGTGGATTCAACAAAAGAACGAACAGCTACATTTTATGCTACAGGCACAAAATATTTTAAATAAAATGTTTCCAGCGAAGTGGCTAACCCGTGGAGGCCCTGCTAGGTCACAAAATTAGTTTTTTTTATAGGATATATAGTATATCTCTGACCACAAAGGCAACTATGCGGGAACATATTCGACAAATATTTATAAGTACTCAACTCCTTGTTCATATCGATCTATCATGTAGGAAGCGTGTTCAAAAGTGAATAAATATTCATTTGAACACTTGTTGAAATATTTTTTATCTATTTTAACCAATTGGCGCTGAATCATATTTATTTTTATTTTATAATTTCTATTTCACTAATTACAACTCCAATCACGAATAACAGTTAATGATAATAAAAATTATTAGATTATAAAATCATGCTTATCAACTGAAAAACAACTTATAAATATCATCGCGTTTATTTTCAATTTCGCGGCAAATATCATGGCCCACTATATCGTATTCAAATAAAAAACAAAGTGGGTAAAACTAAATTGAAAGACCACAATATTAAGGTCAGTAATGGTAACTTTTAAAGTAATAACGTCTCTACATGTTGTTGGTACAAAATTAAGTAAAGCATTCAAAAATGAACGATATATAAAGTGTGATTCATTTGAAAAACTATAACTATGGTCAGCCACACTCTATAATACAAAATAAATTTTAAAGGTGATCCTAATGAGTGGCTGCCATAGGGAAAACTGCTTCGAAATGTCTATTTTCCTAAAGTCACAATCTGTCTCCCCCAGGGAAATGACTCACTCTGTATATACATTTTCATAGCAAAAAATACCTTTGTAAAAATACTTCTTGGTGTAGCGGGCGTGTATTTTATGACTAAAGATTAAAAAAATACATTGATAATTAACGTTTTGATTTTATTCAGTTTTATCAAAAGTAATAAAAGATTTTTACAATTAAACATACAAACGTTCTTGAAAACAGTTTATTTTTATTTAAATATCTTACCCTATTATGTTATTCCAACTCCCCAAAACGTAAGGGTTCATGTTAACAAAAAGTGAAAGATAAAAAGAAAAAATGACAGACAACAATATATTATCGATTAATTATATTAGAGACTCAAGTTGGTAAAATAAACTTTTTGAATATATTTAGTTCAGCATAATACCGCTTTTGCACAGAGCGCCTCAGTAGTCATACATTGTCTGTATATTTTATTTACTTTTCAACGACTACTCGACGTCCGTCGATTATGAGAAAGCAACGGTGTAACCATACATTTTCGTGTATTGTACTATAATTTATTACCAAAGAAGCTTAATACAAATATTAGTACTATTACCGTGCTGTGAAACATCTTTATTAGAAGCGATTTTAAATACCCTTTGATGCAATAACGCATCGTCAATTTTTGAAATAGAAGGTTGAAGTCGTGATACTAAATTATTCTACGACTCAAGCTCTATCAGGAAATTTTTTCCGTTTTTAAAAACCTTGTCTAGATCAGTTTTTATTTAAACTTTAAGGTTCAGAAAGTTTTCAAAAATTCGAGAATTTTTCAAACCACATGCACTTTATTGCAGGTGGTTCAAATCTGACTGGCGTAATTTATTTTGTTTTTAATTTCAAAAATTCGCGAATTTATCTGAGGTGCTGATACTGAATAACTCTTGAAAATTTTTACCTCTATAATATCATGCATTATATGTACATAAGCACGAAAGCTTTCTTAATGATTTCAATTATAAACACAATAGATGGTTATGTATATTTTCTTTTTAATATTAATATCACTAATGTAATATTAATTATTTGAATATTTAATGTATATAATAATTGTTGTTATATTAATTACTGCATTTAAATTATTCATTTCATTGGGACATTATTTGCATAATATTGATGTCATTTGAGGTAAGGCTTTAATTGCCACTGGAAGGTATGTAGGTACTAGTTAATGAAGAAAATGCCCCAAAGGGGGCAGAAAAAAGGTGAATATACTTAAGCAAAACGGGTAAGAGTATGAAAAAGAATTGTATAAGCAAGAAAAAGAAGAGGACAAACATGAAAATGAAGACGACAAGCATGAAAAAGAAGTGTACAAGCACAAAAAGGTGTGTACAAGTGTTATTTTCATCAGCACATTAAGAAGTGGATTTAACTGATGAATTGTGCTATATATAGTCTTATAACTTGCAAAAAATATTTACACCAAACAATGTATCTTCCCCAGCCGAGCAGGTTAAGTGAAAAATGTTGAAGCAGAATTTACTTTATCATGCTTTAGTTGTTTATCAATCAGTTATGAGAGACCTAGAACGGAAAATAAAGCTCACACACCATTAACTGTATTAAGAGCCGTTCTGTAAATTTTATATCTACATCATATCAAATACTTTTTAATGTAAGCCAACGCTGTATAAGGCAATGTCCATTGCCTTATTAAAGGAAGTTTGAAAGCCATTAAAACCATTGTGTTACCTACCAGTTTGCTAAGAGGTCATTAAGTTGCAGACCATTGTTCTAAATGTAAACAACAAGAACATCTAATTAAGTGATACTCACCCATCATCCACTTTGGCAAAGCATGTATGCATTGCTTCTGTTCTACCTAGTTAAGTTAGTGATAATTGGTAAATATAAATTCTTATCCAACACTCTTAGCTTATGGGTGCATTTTTATTTTTCTGTTGAACATCACCAGCTATGATTGATGAAAGCGCAGTCGTGACTGATGTGTTGATTGCTTAAAGGTTACAAAATTACATAAAGCAAGAAATGGTTAGAGGCTAAAGCGAGGCGGCGGAATGTACATTGTTTGGTGAAAATATTTTTTTCAAAGTTATGAGACTATAATGCAATTCAGCAGTTAAAACCACTTCTTATTGTGCTGATGAAACTAACACTTGTACGCACCTTTTAGTGCTTGTACACTTCTATTTCATGCTTGTACATTTTTTTTTCATGCTTGTATACTTGTTTTTCATGCTTGTACTGTTCTTTTTCATGCTTGTACACTTCTTGCTTAAGAATATACAGCTTTTTTCTGCCCCCTTCGCGGCATTTTTATATTGGCTAGTCCAGATATTATAACTTAAAGGATTTGAAGATTATTTTGGCAGTGACATTGACTGTCAATTAATGTGTTCGAACTGCTGAAAGCAAGTTTGAATATCGAGTTTTAATAAATTAAAATATGGTTTACAATAAAGCACAAACAACGTACATGATTGAAGCCTATTTTTGAACTTGAGTGCGAATTGATGGAATTTGAGAGCACTTCCCAGAGTTAGCTGTAATTCCCAAAAATTTTTATAATTGCGCTTCCAATTGTATTGGTGTTTTTCGTGAGATTTGTGCTTTGAGCCATAAATCACGTACTGGTAGACCAACTATTCGGTCGGAAGAAGTTATAAATGATGTTCATCAACATATGAAAAATCAAACCACAAAACCCTTGAAACGTCTATTTCAAAAGGTTGGACTTTCTTGTGGAACATGCCAGAAAATTGTAAAGAAAAAGTTACACATGCATCCGTTTAAGATGCAATCATATCAGGCTATTTTGCCGGTAGACTACGTTTTGGTTACTGTCAGTGGTTTGCAAATAATTTAATGCAAGATAATGAATTGCTAAATTTGACATTTTTTCTAATGAAGCGTGGTTTCGGAATATATCAATTCCTAAAATACTCGAATCGTTTCTCCATTCTGCGAAATTTGGTGTTTGGCTAGCAGTTTCTCGCAGCAGAATTGTTTGACCTGTTTTTTTTAATTTTACACATTTTGAATGAATTTATTGAACAGCTACACGAAGATGAATTACAAGATGGTTACTTCTGGCAAGATGGTGCTACGGCACACACAACACAAGAAAATGTTGCTTTTCTTCGTGAGTTTTTTGACGATTGGATTATAAGCTTCCATACAGAAGTTGAATTTCCACCACGATCACCTTGTTTGACAATTATGGACTTTTTCGTGTTTCCTTACCTAAAGAATAGAATATTTTACTTCTTGTTCCTAATTTGCAAGATCTGCAGCAAAGAGTTATTGTAGAATGTGCATTAATAACGACCGCAATGCTGCAAAATGCCTTTAACAACATGAGAAGGCGTATAAACTTGGGAATTGAAAATAATTGATAACGATTTCAAGACTTGCTTTAATTTCGCCTTTCTTTATTAATAAAATCTTGAATACCATCTGAGCTTGTCGTTTCATTTTATCTTGAAATCAAATGACCATTTATTGATGGCACGATAACACTGTCAAAATAATTTTGAAAAGTTAAGGGTGTGTGGCTTAAGTTAAGACATATGTCTCTATTTCAATGCCATCTTCGTCCTAGCGGCGTTATGCCATCACGGTATATAATTTTAATTACATATCACCCCAAGATGGCGGATAATAAAAACAAAAATAATTTCCAATAATGCACAATCACTAATCAATGGCGATCTACAGTACATCTAGCGCCTTGTCAAAACATTAATTACTAGCTCAAATGTCAATGAAACCAAAGTACTCTGTATTACTAAGATTAGAATTTAAAACAACCGTGTAAAAGCAGAACAAAAATTGAGATATACCTTGGGTAAAGCATGACAACTATAATAATCAAATTAGTACGTTTAACTTCGAAGGAGTAACTGATATTGTTGTTGATATTTTGACAGTAATAGTACTCTATAGATAACTTATATATAGTACATGGGTAACTAAATTCTATATCTCTTGTAGTTTTCAGGTATTAAAGGATGCCAAATTTTGAAATTAAGCATAGTACATACTTATTCCTAATTAGTGGTTTTATTTTCATAGTTTGTGAAGAAATCCCTAATATTTTTGTAATTAACTTCTTGTAACTAAAATTACTTTAATATCAAAAACAGGTATTGCTAAAATATTAGAACTTTGTTCATATATGTCTCATCGAAGTCTCGATTTGAGTTAGAAGAATATATTTTTTTGTGGTAATTATGCACTCACGTATTCTACTTACAATATTCAATAAACAAGCAATGTGCTTCAAAGGTAATCGAAAACTAACATAAAGCTATATTTGCAAAATACACACACTTCCATAATGTTAACTGTGGAAGATATGTATCTTCATTCAGAATATTACTTTAAAAATTCAATAGTTTTTATACAAACAAACAAAAATGTACATAAAAGACTCAAAATACTATATAGAAAGCTCTGAAGCACCCGAAGCGATTGCTTTTATTGCGGGCTTTCTAGATTTTTGCTTACAAGATGGATTAGCCATAGGCGTAACTAGACCTCAACCATGGGGGGGGGGGTCACTTCAAAGATATGCCATGATCGTCCATTTTTCGAACCCGTTTTTCTTTCGCATTTGTCAGTACTGATAGTGTTACTATTTCTTTCAGAGTGTGTTAAAATAATACATTAATCAAGACTTTTAAAATTAACAAGTACTTAATGACCAATTCTTTTTTAACCGTTACGTCACTGGTATTAGCAAGCATTAGACATTATCGTACTATTTTACTTATACCTCCTTATGTTTCATATCTTTTCCTCCCAATTATTAGCACCTGTATATTCTACCGAGATCTTTCACAATCTTGGTCGATTCGCCTCTCCATTTACTATACTCTATTTTTAAAGAAGCGAGACGAATTTCTGAACAGACCACTTTGACAGTGAAATCCCATTGGTCGAAATCAAGGCCAAATGACACCGTATCAATCTTGCTCAGATTGTGTTAATTGACGTTGTTTATGGTTAAACCTTGTTGTTGTTTCTATTCTTTCATTATATACTTTACCAATTCTTTTCAGAGCTCGGCAGTAATAGCTATCAGATATACTCGTAAGTAATATATAAGATTTTCGTGCTTGTAATTTGGGACAGGGATATGTTCAGAAATTTGTCTCGCTACTTTAAAAATAGACTATACATGATCTTTATTCCATCGTTGAGTAATTATTTACACATTCCTCTTTTATTCACACAGCCATTTTGTTCTTTTTTCTTCTACTTTGTCCTTTATTTTACATATTCTTCATTAGTCCGTTCTTCTGTATTCACTTTCTGTTTTTTTTTTGTCGCAATATCATGTAAAGTATTTCATTCATGTATTCTCAACTGTTGCTAAAGGCTCTATGGAAGAACAAAAAGCTTTGGCTGAATTTTTTTTTGAAAATCTGCAATACACGCTGGAAAAGGAAAATAATATCACGGAACATTCTACACAAAATACACACTAAAACATATTAAAAAGTTAAATATATAGTTCTTAAGTATATATAACACAGAAAAGTATATATAGCTTAATTTACAATTATACGACACTTACCTACCTAAAATTGACACTGACAAACTTCAACTATACTAGAAACAAAATTATCCAAACGAATGAAAGTAACACTCATTATTAAAAATAGTTAAAGAAAATAACCTATGCAGAATCGGCTAATTTAAAACCAATTGCATCCAAAATTAAAAAGATAAATGCGGTAGAGTATAGGTAGCTAATTTAGTATTGTAGGGGAGACCGGGGCAGGTTGCAACACATTTCAATTATATATTTTTTTCGAGTATCTAAATGTAATAGGTAAATCAACTTTCAGTCAGGATACGTTTATTGAACTTTAAGGAACATACATAAGAAATCTAAAAACAAAAACAACTTATCTTCATGAATTATAACAAAAGAAACAAAGTAGGTAACGCTGTTGTAATCTACCCCATCCTTGGGGCAAATTGCAACACGGGCTGGGTTAAATTGCAACAAGTTATTCTGACGCACTATCGTCACTATTACAGTTTGTACATACGTATAACGGATCCTCCTTTGCACATCCCCAGTGTGCCCACATTTTACATTGTCTACATTGTACCCATTCTTCATTTTTGTGGTATTTTCATTGGCACACAAGACAAAATATTTCATCTTCTTCATCAGATCAACTTTCTCTCTTCTTCTGCTTCTTGCGAGTTGATTGCTTCTTGGGAACCAAATTCTTTGTGACAACTTTCCGCTTTTTCTCATCAGCTTTGTATTTCTCTGTTTCTAAGAGACTTTTTTCCAGCGTGTCAGTTAAAATGGCAGTGTTTCTTCTTCGTCTTCCGCTGCTGCTCGCTTTTCTAGGTAGAGCCTTAGGGAAGGGTCGTAAGAGCTCAGGGGAGAATTGCTGCTTGGATGTGCCCTCTAGTGGATCATCAACAACATTAGAGCGAATAATATTAGGAGAATAATGTTCATTATTTGTCTCCTGGTCTTGTTGATTGGTAGATGGGTTCACCTGGACATCTAGTAAGTCTTCATTTATCATATTGTCTGTTGCTTCCCGATTTTCAGCAAAAGGATTTGGTCGATCTGTCACGAATGCTGATGCAAAATCACTGTCACTAAATATATCGGGATTCAATGGTGAAATCCCAGCGGAAGTGAATCCGGACACTATATTAGCTGGCGTCATTGCTCTTAGATGTGCCTCATTAATAATTTTTGGTAGATCATATATGGTTAATGTCTTTCCGGGATTATTTTTTTAACCAGCTATTTATTCCAGAACTGCAAAGTCTTTTGAAAGGTCCAAAAACGGATAAATCTAGGGGTTGTAACCGGTGTGAACAGTGTGGTGGGAATGAAAGCATCACCACGCCGTTCTTTTTACATATGTCTATCGCTCTAATACTGAGGTGTGAAGAATGGTTATCTAACAGGAGCATCACTGGTTTGTCTAGAGATGGCTGACTGTATTTTATAAAGTGGTTGATGAACATAACGAAAGTTTCTTCGTTCATCCATCCGGACCCATTCGCCGCTCCAATACATCCTGGCGGTCCATCTCTTATAAAGTGTTCACGATATGTTTTTCGCGGAAACAGAATCATTGGTGGTATGGTAGACCCTTGAGCACTTACTGCTGCAGCTACTGTAACTTGTTCACCTCTGTCTGCTGACGTAACAGTTCCAACCTGTTTTGTGCCTTTCTTCGCTACTATTTTGTTAGGACGTAAGACTGTATTCACACCGGTCTCGTCCATATTCCAAATCCGGTGGGGCTCTAAAGTGAATCGTTCAAAGACGTCAGAAAGTTTCTCAAAAAATTTAGCAACGTTTTCCTTGTTGAAACTGGTGCATCTAGCTAGACTTGTCGTCTCGGGCTGCCGTATTGATAGCTGATTATTCCGCTGCAGAAAGTTAGAAAACCAATCTGCTCCTGCCTTTCTATTTTCAAGCCAAGAGTCTGGTGTCGATATTTGATGGAAAACAGCACATTGAAATGCAATTTTCCGAACGTCTAGGGGAGTAAGACCAAACATAATCTCGCTTGATCGCCTAATATAAGTCGCTAATTTCTTTTCTTGTTCGGATGTGAACACTTGTTTTGGCTTTGAATAGCCATAATGAATTTGCTGATTTCCCGCTGATGTGGCATCTCTAAATTTTTTCACGTACCTTGAGAGCGTTGAGTAGTGCAAACTGAAATCGCTAGCAACTTTTCTAACCGTAAAGTTTTTATCATCCTCGTGGTCTACAACTGCTTTTACAGCTCTTTCAATTATATCTTCAGGAGTTTGCCCTCTTTTGGTCTTTTTTTTATAATGTCGCATCTACAGGAAGAAGGAAAGATTTAAAATTGTTAAAAACCGTCAAAAACTTTGTAAGGGGTACGTTGCAACACTTTGTTTCAACGTGCTCCACCATGCTTTTTAGTTTTATAACCACAAAATCTCTTACCTTGGTAAATCTACTGCGTATTTTTCTATTTATATGTGGACACAGATAGCCAGTCTTCAATGTTTTCATAAACTAAATGCACTGGAAGAATTGTAACCCCTGTGAATTGATATAATGTGAGATTAATGTGAAATTACTTCTAGTCGCTTCAAAAGACAAACAGCTCCCACGCCTACACTGCAGCTAATACGCTGGAAAGGCTTAAAGGTGTTGAAAGTTACAAAGTTAGACGTTTGTTGTCCAGATGGCAGTACTTGTATCGCTTCGAGTATAAATTTTATATGCGCTGTTGCAATCTGCCTCTGTTGCAACTTGCCCAGGTTTCCCCTACATATTTTGTGACAGTACTGCACACAGTGTTGTGCATTATCTGGATGATTTTATCTTATCTATATCTTATCTAGATGACACGACAACCACTTATCTATCATCTTATCTTAGATAAAAAAAAAGCAGATTACCTCAAGGTTCTAGATAACAGATAATTTTCTTCGCGGGTTTGCAATGGATTCCTGAGAGACTTGTTAATTACTGTAAAGAAATATTCATAAATGAATTTACTTTTTTGGCTTCACAATCCATTACAGATAGTGAATCCGAAACGGACGACAGCGACAATACAAGTCCGAAAAGAAGAAACGGAATATAAACACTTCACAAGTTGATTGTTATCTCAATTGTAAAAAAAAAAAAAACTAAAAATGTTACATGCATACACAACTAGTAAAAAAATATTCTTTAAATATAATACGACGCTAACACCTTCAGCACCGGTCGAAAGACTTTTCAGTAAGGGCGTCCAAATCCTACTTCCACATAGAAATCGACTATCCGACAAACATTTCTAAATGTTGTTAATTTGCCGAAGCAACCTTAAGGAAAAAATTGAAGACTGTAGGAATAGCATAAATATAGTAAATTAGTCACAAGTAATACGAATATGAATATCAGTGATGCAAAGTTGCGACTAAGCATCTCCGACTTGAAATCAGCCGCTAAAGCATTAATAATAGTAAATAAACACAATAATGAATATTAAATTTGTTCATACTTAACGTTGTGCATTATCCCCAACCTTTCTATATCAACCATTACCTAAGCCACGTCGAATTCTAAAATAAAATTTTGAGTTCTGAGGATTTTAGTAGATTATCTATTGAATTATCTAGATAAATTATACTTTATCTGTCATCTTTATCTAGAAAATCATTTGCAAAATCATCTTTTATCTGTATCTAGATAATATTCTTCGAAATTATCTTTTACCTAATCTAGATAAAAATGGTTATCTATGTACAACATTGACTACACAGAGCCACCTGGTGAGTTTTCAGGTACCAAAAACTATAGCTACATAGGTCTAATTTAAATCACGTTTTCCTGTACTACTCCCAAGATACAAGTCCACGACAAAAGAAATTATAGAGAGGTTTCTCAAACAATAGCACATTATTTAATTACTGGATTGCGTTAGCAGGGCTAACCGAAACGACAGGCGTTATAAACACAAGTTAAATTAATATGAACTATTCCAAATACTAGTAAAACAACCGCTTCTTTTACTAGTTGCAAAAAATCAAACACACAAGTGACTGTTGAATGTAAAAATTTCTTCACGATAGCACGTAATAATAATACGGATTCTTTCGCTAAGGTGTTTATAAGATATAAGCTTAAATTCCTTCTAAATTTAAGCACGCTTTTGACATCACTCAGAGCATCAAAACATAACAGAGAAAATCTGATGTACTGTGTGTGAAAAATAAATGGACTTATAACTTTGACCAACAAGGCACAATGTGAGACAGTTTAAGCGTAAATACACGAAATAATGGAACAGTATACAAGAATACATCTATGTATTACTTATACAATTCTCTATATTTTAGACAGACGTCGCGATGTCTTGCCATGAATAATGGGTTTAATATTATATTATTATAATCCATGGTTAAATTATTACATAATACCTATTTTTAAAATACAGGTATTTCAATGAACCTTTGATAAACCCAGACTATTCGACATGTGTGAAACCGAAAAATCAAGTTAATTCGTATTGGTATTGTTAAATTAAGTCTATAGTTGACTTCATTGTTTTAATTTTATACCCATAATTAAAACAAACTTCTTTCTTTATCTTTTATTTAATGTAGATCAACCGTTATGCTTGGTTACACACATTACTACACTACTGCCAACTGTTACATGTATAAATAAACTACTGTATATGTTTACATTTAACACTCCTCCCTAAACATTACATCATTTAAAATATCTCAAATACATCATTTTACATTTAAGCATTTACAATGTTTACAAAAAATACCTGAACTCAAACTCTTCGTAAATATGTCTGCCACCTGGTCTGATGATTTGGTATATTCCACATCAATCTCCCCATTCAACACTTTGTCTTTAATAAAATGATATTTGACATCAATGTGTTTGGTACGTTTTGTATTTTCGGAATTTTTACTCAGTGCTATTGTACTCTGATTGTCCTCCATTATCACTACAAGTCTTGCTTTATAACGTTCATCCTTCTGATTTTCATTTTTAATAGTATATATCCATTTGCTGTCAATTACTTTCTCATGATCTGGTCTTTTAACTAATTCCCACACTTCATTTTTCTTCATAGAATTCAGTTCTTCTTGCATAGCATATCTCCATTTATCTCCATCCTCTCTGTTTATTGCTTCTTCATAATTCTCTGGTATCTTCTCAGAGCATGTTAAAAATGATCCCACTACATAATCTTTAAATCTTTCTGGTAATCTTCTTTCTCTTCCTTGTTCTCTCTCATTTCCTCTTAAATCTTCTTCTTGTTTATCCTGTTCAACTTCGTTATTATTTTCGTTGTCGTTTTCCATACTCATTTCATCTAGAGGTATCAGTATTTCATTTTCTAAATTTAAGTCTTTTATGGTTTTAGTCTCATCAAATGTTACATTTTTGGCAAACTTACATTTTTCCTCGATTGGATCCCATAACTTACATCCATTGTCTACATATCCAATAAAAATACATTTTTTATTCTTTGGGTCAAATTTACCTCTAAATTGTTTCGGAATATATTTATATGCCAAGCATCCAAACATTTTCAACTTCCCTACATCAGGTTTCGTGCCAAAAAACATTTCTGCTGGTGTTTTATTTTCATTCAACGCATTTGTTGGGCTTCTATTGAGTGTGTAAGTAGCTGCTCTCACCGCTTCACCCCAAAATTCCTTTGGCAAATTAGATTCTAGAATCATTGCTCTTGCTCTTTCTGTTATTGTCCGATTTGCTCGTTCTGCAACTCCATTCAGCTGTGGATTGTACGGCCCTGTGTATTGTATCTTTATTCCTTTTCTTTTACATAATTCTGTAAATTTTCTAGATCTATATTCTCCACCTCTGTCACATCTAACTGTTGCAATACGCAAATTGAAATGGGCTGTCACATAAGCTTCGTATTCTGAAAAATAATCAAACATTTCACTTTTATTATGTAACAAATAAACCATTTTAAATCCAGTGTAATCATCGACAAATACCAGAAAGTACAATTCATCATTCATTGAGATTGGATCAATGGGTCCACATATATCTGTGTGTATCAATTGTAATGGTCTTGAGCTTCTTTGTCTTAATATACTTTTTCCAAATTTCTCTGTTTGTTTACTTTGAACACATTTTTCACACTTGCGCTCACAGTTCATATTTCCTGATACAAAATTTAAACCATTCACCATATTTCTATTTCTCAATTTTAATAAACTATCATAATTCATATGCCCAAATCTTTTATGCCATATTTCTAATCCTTCAGCATTCATGCAATTATTACTTTCGCTTTCTTTGATAACATTATCTAGTTCAAAAGTGATCGTGAATAAATTTCTATTCTTGATTCCAATTGCTAATAACTTGTTATTTTTTAGGAGAAAGACCTTGCCACTATTAAAAGTTACTTTAATTCCACTTTCTTCTAATTTAGGTACTGACAATAAATTATGACGTAAATTCTTAACTAATAATACATTTTTAATTTTACCTTGAATTATTTCTTTACCATTCCTCATTAAAATATCTATTTCTCCCTCTTTTGTAACATCCATTGCAGTGTCTTCCTTAGCTGCTATTACTCTTATTGGTTTTTCTAACTCAAATGTTCTTTTAAAGAATTTTTCATCTGTTACCATATGTTCTGTCGATCCTGAGTCATTAATAAATGTAATTGCTCCATCATCTTCCTCTGTAAAAGCTGATAATGTAGCTGTAAAAAATGAAACTTGTGCACTGTCATCACTATTTGCCACATTTGCTTGAATTTTCGCTCTGCATTCAAATTTTCGATGACCAGCCTTACCACATTTGTAACAAACTATGTCAGGTTTTTGCACACTTCTCATATTTTCATTTGGGTTGCCTTTCCCACTATTATATTTAGTACTTCTACTTGGTTTTACACTTACATTTTTATTGGTTTTATTATAAAATGCAGATGAATTTTGCTGGAACGTTCTTTTATTTTCTGCTCCTGCACTGTTTTTCATATCGTAGTCCAATAATTTTGATTTAATGAAATCCACCGTTAGTAATTTTGGATCTTGTGTTTCTAGTGCTGTTACTATACTATCATATGACTTGGGTAATGTAGATAATAAATGACATACAACCAACATATCATCTATTTTTGTTCCTAACACTTTTAATTCTCTAACTAATTCATCAAATTTCTTAAAGTGATTTTCTAATTTCTCAGTTTCGTTGTATCTCAATGCTAATAATTTCTTCCATAAATACAACTGCGAAGCCACACCTTTTCTTTCAAATGTATCCATTAGTGCTTTCCACATATTATAAGCATTTGTTTTTTCTTTAACATATTCCAGGTACTCATTTGTGATCCATTGTATTATTAATACTTTACATTGTTTGTCTTTCTTCAGTAATTCCTCACCTGCATCCTCCTTAATATCTTCCTTTATGCATCTTGTTAAATCTAGTTGATCTATTACTGCCTCAACTCGGAATTTCCAGTTATTGAAATCTTTTCCATTAAATCTGTCTATTCCATACCGTTCCACGCTGCCTGCCGCCATTACGTTTTTTCTCAATTTTTCTTTTATTTTGCTTTCGTGTATATTGTTTTATCTAGAAATAACTACGGACCTCCGCTACCATGTTAAATTAAGTCTATAGTTGACTTCATTGTTTTAATTTTATACCCATAATTAAAACAAACTTCTTTCTTTATCTTTTATTTAATGTAGATCAACCATTATGCTTGGTTACACACATTACTAACTACTGCCAACTGTTACATGTATAAATAAACTACTGTATATGTTTACATTTAACAGGTATAATGTCAAACTACTTGTTCCATATCGTTTACTTACGATATAATTTAAATTCCCAATTTTTTGTTCTTCTGATACCAGTCGATTTTCAGTTTATTTTGTTAAATATAGAGCCAGACTTTCAAAACGTTTTAGCGTTAAAACATTTAACTAACTTTCTATTTATTGCCGTTTACGAGTTTCCACTAACACTAACTGGCAAACTAGTGCATAAAGTATGGCGTCATGTAATAAAACATGTATTACCTGTTATGAATATTAAATTGTCACTTAGCTGAAGTAATAATGTTTAGTACTTCAGGATATTACTATGTAGCTGTACTTATATAGTGGTTTAAGGTGAATTCATAGTAATGCCGATATATAATTGAACATAATTGTGGTTTATTATGGCTTCATACTGGGAATTATTTAAAAGTTAAAAAAATCGGCTTCAGAAAATTGAGGAAGATTATTGCTGTATTTAATGTTATAGGCTGCAAATTCTGCGAAACCAAACGATATTCCAACGGGTGTTATAATGGTTTTCGCCTTGTTATGGAGTGAATATCCTACATTTAAAGGCCATTATGGATTGAATTTAATATTTCAAAAATATAGACATACATTAAACAAAAACTGAGTAAAATGGTAGACCATAATAACATTAATTCTTCAATACCTCACGAAAAAAAGAACATATAACTAATAATTGTGAATAATTAGTATGTAATTTAACTAATTGACTAGAAATAATATGCTGCAATCGATATATGTTTACCAAGAATTCACATAGAAGTAATTCATGTGAAATTGAAAATAAATATTTGCATTATTAATCTATAGATTCCGGATACAATCCTCGACCATATCTTATTATTTATTTATAAAAGATTCTATGGGCTGCTACCGGGTTTATAAGGAAACATAAAGCCCCCAGTACTCGTTATTTCGGTAGCCGCCAGCCACGATAATAATTTATATACCGTAGTCGTCAAACTTTAATTTCGGTTTACACTTCTATCCCATGCAGAAGATGACCTTATAATATGCAGCGATGCCTCCTTGCTAACAGTGGTGGGAGAGCAATGCAGTGTCGGGGGACCCTCACGCCTTAGAAACGTTTGTCGAGCGTACTGTCTTGGCAGCCTCGCTTATGTTTATCTTTAGTTTATTTCGTCGCGCT
Organism: Amphimallon solstitiale; assembly: GCA_963170755.1. NCBI lineage: Eukaryota > Metazoa > Arthropoda > Insecta > Coleoptera > Scarabaeidae > Amphimallon > Amphimallon solstitiale. The sequence continues at coordinate 95,634,301 of OY720676.1, read as the reverse complement.
TTTTTCCTCTTTCTACTTTCGTATCAGAAATTAAAATATGTCGACTACGGTATATTTATACAGGCACTTACATTCAGAAGGCACAATTATTGTTTCCTAATGAAAACAACAGAATTTTGTAGAAAATCATGTCTTAAAATATTTATGCCTTCTCGAATGTCTTTCACCAAAACAGACTTATACTCTGGACCTTACATCTGAGCAACATTTGGCTCACTCTTTTTTGGAATAAGGTTGTGTTCTGGCATACTGCCGAGCATTCTCCTTCCAAGATACAGCTGTTAAAAATATGTATACCGCCGTGCGACCTAAGAACAACACAACGTCACGAATTTAACTCTCATATCAGTCGGTCCTTTAGCAAAAAACAGAATAATGACTGTTGATTAATCAATAAATCTAAATTCCCAAGATGGCTAAAATTGCACTTGGTATTTTTATTATAATAGTCCTTATTTCTAGAATATTAGTAATTTCAACATTTGGATAGATTTCCACTAAATCCACTGTATACATCCAAAACACCTGAAATGTAATGAAACAACTAATGTCCCTCTAATATTAAGATCCCAACTCTGCCGTTATTGCGGTTTCCACAAGCTCTTAACCCCAATCTTATCCACACATTACCGTGTGCGAGGCCGTTATTACACAATGGCGTTTTGCTGGTATACATAGCACATACAGTATCGAACCACCAGTCATCATACTTAATGGTCGGATCGTGCCTTATCGCTCTCTTTAACTTTCCACTCGCCGCGAAAGAGATACGAATGAAAATATACGGCACCAGCGAATTGCTGTGTTTCTGCTTATAAAGAGCGGTTAGGATAGAAGGTGGTGTACTTGCTCACTTGTTTGTATCATGAAGCTCGTGCCCTCCATATTGACACTAATGAATATTATCGCCAGTACAATAATAACCTAAAAAGTTTAACCAATACTCCCAAATCATTAGAACATAATGCATACATTACTAATATTTTCTTCAACTTTGTAAGGTGGTCTATTTTTATATAAAATGATAATAGATTAATAATATAAGATAATATATTTAATAATATTTAATATATTTTTGCATTATCCACAACACGTCTTTAAAAGATTTATATCTACTCTGATCTTTGTTATACTGGCCGTCATAAGTTTTTCTTTGAAAAGAGTATACAAAACATTTAACCTTAAACCAATTACAGTAAAATAGCTTAATTAACCTTACTATAATTGTATAAGTACATATGTTAAGTAAAAAAAACAATGATCTGAAAGCAAGATGAGTATGCAACAAGCAAACCAAAAAGAAACATTTACTTGAAGAAACAAAACACATGAAATTTCATATAGTATGCCCTAACGACATACTTGAACATGTTGAATCAATGTTTCCATCCTTCCAATGCAAGAATCTTCAATTTCTACAATAATTATATTATAATTGCGGTAAACCTTCTTTTTGCTCTTCATTATTTATTTAGGTTAAAACATGTTTTTTCACGCATATACTCCGCGATATATTTTTCTGCTGGCCTATTGCTGTTTTTATTATTTTTTCTTCCTTCCTCTGCTATTGAGGTGTTCATTTCAGTCTCTTCTCCTCACTTGAACGCATCTCAAATTCATCATTCCTCTCTCATATTTTTGCTCCTGACTTTATCCCACCTTGTCTTTCCTACTCTCTCAGAGCGTTCATTCAATTTCACGCATTAGTTGTTTAGTGTGTCGGTTCGGGTGTCTGCAGTATATGGCATTATTGGTACTATATATCTTTACCTTGCTCTATGTGTTAAGATATTTAGTTTATCACGTCGCACTTCTCAAGAATTCACAGTCTTGCTGCCTTCATAACTTTTTTTGACTTTCTTGTAACTATTCCGTTCATTTGTTATTTCTACGGCCAAATACATAAAAGATATCACTTTCTATGATTTTATTTTTTGCTTTTAATTTTCATCATACAGATCCTTTTGAACAGATTTTGTTTTCTTCCGTGGATATTGGCATGTTGTACCAATCCAGTCGTATTTGTGAACCGAAAGGGAAGTGTCTGTAGTTTTTCCTTAAAGTCTGTGTATGTACCGTATTGTGAGCATAACATAAAATCGTCAGTTTCTAGTTCTCTCATTTTCCAAGGTTTCCACATTGAGGTTTTTTTTTCTATTTACGACCGGGTCCTACTATAAGAGTACTAATGAGTATGATCTCTTTTGTTTTAAAAATGCGCAGGGCTACCAATCATATATTGGTATCCCTTTGCATTTCTAAAGGTTTATTTTTTACGTGAAGTCGTGTTTGAAAGACGTGTTTGAATTTTAAATAAAGAAGTTTGAAATAAGAAGTCAACCAATAAGTAATCGATATAAGTGCTGGCGTCTAAATTGAAACGTTGTTTTACACCTTGTAGCGGAACGTCTTCTATTCAAGCATTGATATCGCCTATTATTATAACGATTTTGTTAATTGGTATTGCATTAACTTGATTTTGCAGTTCCTCGTGGAATTTTCTGTTTTCCCCTCTTTGATTATTTCTAATTTGACATTCAGTGTTTTTCACTAGCATAATCCATATCCCCAATAAATATTTAAAATTTTATCCGCAATAGCATCCAACCCCTGCCTTAACTCTTTTGTTTTTCGATTTGTCGCTTATATCAGAATCTAGTATTACAGTTATTGGCTATGTGCATGCTTTTGCTTTTTTCTTTATTTCAGATATGCTGTAGAAATCTGTAGATCTGTGATTTCTCTTAGTCTTCCTTGATTTTGTTGTTCCAAGTTCTAGGATTTAACATTCCTAGTTTTGAACCTTTGCCCTAATGGTTGACGCTGATTTGTTTATCATGTTTCTGACGTTATGCGTGGTTGCTTTAGCGACTGTTTCTTTTACGGTGGGTATATTACTAATCTCCTTTATCCGGGCAGTGACATTTGCAGAGCTTTTTAATTCACCCTGCTACCCAGAGTTCTGCAGTATTTCATCTAACAAGAATTACGTGCGATATGTAACTAGGCAAAAGAAGTAGGTCCTAGTAGGAATGTTGTTATATTGTGTATATCGATTCTAAATCTTATACAAGATGTGGAGACATTTTATTTAAGATAATACCACTCAAAATTATATAATATATGTTATTGTACATGTCCAAACACCTAGTATCTCAAAGTTTGTTTTTAAAGTGAGAAATAACAATTATATTTTTCTAAATAATAATAATAATAATAATAATAATAATTCATTTTATTTCTTAGTGCTTCAGACATTGTATGTAGCACAGTACAACAAAAGTAGAAGAAATACGTCACATACAATACAATATAAAGTTATTTAAAATAATTTATAAAATCTTGAACACTGTAACAACAAATTTGAAGGAGAGAGTCTCTCAATTTTTATTTAAACATTCGTAATGCGGGACATGTTCTTATTTCATTTGGCAAAGCATTAAATAATTTACAGCCCACAAAAGCTAGGGTCTTCTGAAAGGAAGTCGTTCTATGTACAGGAGGCAAAACACGATCATAGTAGCGGGTCTCATAGCCTTGCGACAGACTAAAATCAAAACTGCTGCGATTTCTGTATACATAACACAGAACCTCAAAAATATATACATCATAAAATGTAAAACTCCCATTGACCCTGAACACATTCCTACGCGAGTCGCCCTGTCGGAGATTAAAAATAGTCCTGACAGCCCTCTTTTGTAAAATAAAAATGCGAGAAACGTCGCTACTCATGCTCCAATGCACTATTCCGTAACGCATCCTGGAATAGAAGTCAGAATAATAAAAACTTTTTAGTGTAGCCAAATTGCAAGACTTGCCCAATTGAAGGAGAACGTAGCACGATTTGGCGAGTTTAGAACATAACTGGTCTATGTGTTCCGACCACTTTAAACCCTCATCGACAATGACACCGAGCAACCTACAACTGCTAACGAAATTAATCTCTGAGTCAGCCATGACAAACCTTGAGATGTTAAAATTTTTTTTGTTATTAAAAAGCATACACTGAGTTTTTTCGATATTCACGACGATCCTATTAAACTTAACCCACTTATTTACTTTAGACATGGCCCCACCAGCAGCACTAATAACATCGTCAAAATTCTTCGATGAAACACTAAACTATGTCATCGGCATATAACATCACCTTAGCAATACCAGTTAGACAGTTAGGAAAATCATCGATAAAAATTAAAAATAACGTTGGCCCGAGGACAGAGCCCTGTGGAACACCCTTACGTACATCAGTGCTACCAGAGAAATTCCCGTCGATGCTCACTCTCTGTCTCCTTCCCGACAAATATGACTTGAACCACTTCAAACAGACACCATTTACATCATATCTACTAAGCTTATGCAGTAATATTAAATGATTAACTGAATCAAACGCTTTAGACAAGTCTATTAGCATACTTAGACATGGAAGATTGTGTTCGATCGAAGTGTAAATACTGCCTAAGAAATTAAACATAGCAGTATCTGTTGATTTACCTGGGAAAAAAACATGCTGATTTTCGGACATGAGTTTAAAATGATGAAAATAATTCATTAGTCGTTTATTTACAACAAATTCATACACTTTGGAGAAAACGGATAGTATACTTATGGGACGATAATTGTTCATATTATTAGGATCAACCTTCTTGAACATCGGGTATACCGTAGCATGTTTTAATTTTGACGGAAATATACCATTCTCAAAAAAAATATTTATTAGGTATGCCAGTACACCCATTATAAAAGGAAATTACCTCTTCAAAAGAAGCGATGGTACGGAGTCATTACCAGAAGCCGGACTAGAACTTAGCTTATAAATCGCTTCAATAATATCTCCCTCGCTTACATGAAACATATATAATGATTGCGAACCTGGTGTCACAAAACTATCAATCTCATCGAAAGATTGTAGTAGAGGGAAGATTTGGGTTTTTCAGATGACGACACAAAATTATGATTAAACAATCCACAAAGAGCTAATCTATCAATAGGTAAATAAGGAAAAGTCGACTGTTTATTATAAATATGAGGAAAAATGCATAACTCTCTGAATTACACATGAGATGAATTGATACAGACCTGCAAGTTAGATAGTAAAGCGATATGTCTAACTTATTTTTTTAAAAAGATACTCTTTCTTTAAATTAAAATGGGTACTTTAAATATACTTGGAAATCTGATATCTGTACAATAGTATGTATTTGCAATAATATTAGTATTGTTACTCAAATTATGAAATATCTTCCTCAACAAAGCTCAAAAAAGTAGATTGCCATTTTGAAATTTCAAGTGAATTGCGATCAAAGGTTAATGTTTCTTACAAGTATCTGCAAAGGAAAAATATAATTATAGTATTTAACACATAAAAGAGTAATTTGAAAGGGTATAGAGTGTAAATAAGATCAGTCGCCTTTCCGAATAAATGAAAGAGCGTCTGGATAAATCCTGCATCCCAGAAAACTAATAAATCTAATATAGAAAATTACAGGCCATTTTCAAAATTTTAAACAAGCATTTTATCATTTCATATACTAAACATTCATTATATTCCTGAACATCAGGATGGATTTGTATCAGGTAGATCAACTGTTTCAAGTTAACATTGTTTTCACAGTACACCCGAAGTTCTAGATCATAGGTTCCCAAAGTGGGCGATAACGCCCCCTTGTGGGCGCTGCAGGTCTAAAGGGGGGCGGTAAGAGACCCAGAAAAAAAATGGGGGCGTTGTGTAAAGGCTTAGGGGGCGATTTGTAATTTCATCTAGAATCTAGGAGGACTCTTAGACACCGACTGAGCTCTCGACTCTCGACTAGGGATGGGCGATAAACATCGATGTTCATTGAACATCGATATTTTAGGATCGATGTTCGATGTTTTTGCATCGATGTTTGCAATTTAGATTTATCGATAAACTATCGATGTTAGAAGAAATATAGTGAACATCGAACTTTTAAGCTTGACAAAATGTATTTGCACTAATCACAAAATAAAACAGCGTCCTCTGTTGACAAATACAAAAATGTTTCCAAATTAACAGCTCACATACAGGCTACGAGGATGTAAAATTGTCTACGAATAAAAGAAGTATTTAAATTACACAGTTCTATATCATATAAATTCGAATATTTCATTTTAGGCTCTTTTAAATATTACTCAGTATAAATATTTAAATAATATATAATTAAATACATAAATTTATAGTACTTTTAATGTGCAGAATAAAAGTTAAATTATGTATGCATGCAGAATAAGTGAAGGAGGTAAACGTATTTTCATAGAAAAAGAAGGGAGATAGACATTACCGATGTATACTTCTTCGGGAAATTCCCTAGTGCGTACAATCATACACGACGATACACGTATTAAATGCAAGATGACACATCAGAAATATAAAACCATATCCATATGTATCTCGGTATTTGCCAGCGTAGTCAAAAAAAAATGCAAGACTATAAAATCCCAAATAAAAATCGTTCTCTTAAAAAGCTTTGATACACGTAAATGTATATATTTTTTAAGTATCAGACGATTTAAGTCATGTGGTTGTTTCATGCGTAATTGCATAATATTGTTTTTTTATATAGTTTTTTTTGAGTAGTTTCTAAAGTTAACTACATATTATAAATGTATATATTTCTTTTATTATTTTTTTTGAATAGTGATATCTTTTATATCATTTTGTTAAGGACGTAAATTAATTAAGTTATAATAAAGTTTTTGTTAAACTGCCAAAAAATAAATCTATAAATATAATTATCGATGTTTAAAAACATCGATGTTTGGTAGTCGATATTTTGCAACCATCGATGTTGATCAACGATGTTAACATCGATGTTTACCCACCGATGTCCCATCCCTACTCTCGACTACAGCTTGTGAACATCAACTAATATTAATTAAGAGATTGCTCAAACCAACTCGGTTCGATATTTCTCTCCGAGTAGTTCATATATCTGTCCTGTTTTATTGAATAAATAAAATAAAAAACATATCAATCGGTCGCTCCGTTTCGAAACGAAAAGAGACACAAACAAACAAATAAAAAGGCAACTCTATCAATCGGCTGGTTCATAGAATACTTGTTCTTACTTGTTGAGTACGATTGAGCGTCGAATAAGATAAACGAGTTTATGCATGTTTGTCTTATTCCTGTCGGTGCGTGCTGCTTATGCAATCCTATATAAACAACGTAATATTTATTTTATTTTCATTTGCGGTTTCGCGCGTAATAGATAAGCAGTACTTAAGTTCAACACTTATACTTACGTATTTCTCAAAACAAAACAATGTCGGAAGTAAAAAAGAAGAGACGGCAATACTGTGCGGAATATATTAAATTCGGATTCATTGAAAATCCTACAAACCCATCGTCGCCTTTGTGCCTTCTATGCCTAAAAACATTTTCGAATGAAGCAATGAAGCCTTCAAGACTTCAAGATCATTTGAATAAAATGCATCCAGATAAGAAAGACAAGAATGTAGCATATTTTCAAGACCTAGAGAAGAAGCATAATACTCGGCCAAGTGTAGCAAAACTCTTTTCGGCGGCTGCTAAGCAAGATGACGACGGACTTCGAGCTTCGTACAACATCTCTTTGTTAATTGCTCAAAAAGGCAAATCACACAACATCGGAGAAGTGTTAATTTTGCCAGCAATAAAGGAAGTAATAACTACTGTGCTTCATAAACCGGCCGCAGATATTATCGGAAAAATTCCTTTGAGTAATAATTCTGTGCAAAGACGAATTGATGAAATGGCCGGAAACATAGAAGAATCATTGTGCAATCATCTGAGGACTAGTCAATTCTCAATTCAGCTCGATGAGTCCACTTTACCAACTAATGAAGCATTGTTGCTGTGTTACGTGAGGTTTATTAAAGATGAGAAAATATGTGAAGAACTATTGTTTGCTAGAAATTTAGAGACCGATACAAAAGGCGAAACCATATTCAATACATTGGAAAAGTTTTGTGATGAGAAAGAGATTCCCTTGAAAAATATTATATCAGTTGCTACGGATGGCGCTCCGGCTATGACAGGGTGCCATAAAGGCTTCATAGCGTACGTAAAAAATAAAATTCCAGATGTCCTTGCTGTACATTGCGTTATTCATAGACAACATTTGGTTGCTAGAAATTTAAGTGAACGACTATTTCAATCACTGCAATATGTCATCAAAGCAGTCAATAAAATCCGTAACTGCTCTTTGAATGATAGATTATTTCATCAGCTTTGTGTTACTAATGACGAAGATTTCAACCGTTTGTTGTTTCATACCGAAGTTCGTTGGCTATCAAGAGGCAATTGTCTGACTCGATTTTACAACCTGTTTGACTCTGTGATAGAGTTTTTGGAAACTAAAGATACAGAATTGCGCAACAAGCTCATTACATCAAAAAATGATATAGCTTACATGACAGACCTGTATAAATTGTTCAACAACATGAATCTCCAACTGCAAGGCGATGAACTAAATTTAATTAAAACAAAAAATGTCGTTGCTGCTTTCGCAGCCAAACTGCTTCTACACAAAAAGAATATGGGCAGACGTGAGTTTCATAATTTTCCGAATTTATCAGTATCCTGCAGTAACGACGACTTGTTTGCCTACTGCCAACATTTGGAAAAGCTCCACATTGACTTCACCGAACGATACCAGAATATTTTGAACTTGGAAATACCAGACTGGGTGTTGGATCCGTTTTCAAATGTCAACACAGCAATATCACCACATCTGGAAGAAGAACTTATAGAATTGACAACGAACGAGGAAATAAAAATCAAGTTCAAAAATGGCTACCAAGAATTTTGGCTACAAAAACCGATCCCGCAATTGTACCCTGGATTGTGGTCAATCATTCAACGATTCTTGATAGCATTCCCATCGTCATATTTGTGTGAACGTGGATTTAGTGCTGTAGCAACGCTGCTTACTAAAAAGAGAAATCGTTTGCATGTTACCGAACGTGGTGACTTGCGGCTGTTCTTGAGTAAATTGGAACCTGATATCAACAAACTTATTAAACAGCATCAGATTCATCCTTCACATTAGTTTTTATATTAGAATCGATTATGTTTGTTTTATTTTGAATTTTGAATAAAAGATACTTTGTCTGAATACTATAAAGTTGCGTTTCAATAATCATTCTCATTGGCAGGTGTAGCCCGTAAAAGTTAACTTGAGACCTGAGCGCCGTTGTGTACTACCTACTACGCTCAGGTCTCAAGTTAACTCATTCATTCTAAACGAGACTTTTACTATAACCCATAGTAAAAGTCTCGTTTAGAATGAATGTTTAATCTCCGCTAATATAGCTCACAATAATTAATTTAATTTGAAGTTATAGTGGTTTTTGAGTAGGTGAAAAAATGGGGGCGCTAAAAAATAATTTATTCTCAAAGTGGGCAGTAGGCAAAATAAGTTTGGGAACCACTGTTCTAGATGAACATTTATCTGAATGGAAATTAATGCCCATTTTTCATGGGTATTCAAGGCTATTGATCACCAGACATTATTAGCAAATTTAAATTGATTTGTTACTTAGTCTACTAAATTTAAGGCGTTCGTATCTTATAAAATATCTCTAATTACACTTTATACAACGGTTTCAATTCTCTTGAATTTGTATCAACATTGAGAGTATGTCGCAGGTTTATATTATTGAATCAACATATTTATAGATGTGTTGAAGTGATTCAGGAGGATTAATGTAATGTAATGACCTCGTTTGATTTTGTCTGCACTTATTTATACTTACTGGCAAACATCGTACGAAATTAATGATATGGTGAATTTAGAGTTGATACCCTAAATTGATCATTCCAAGTTATAAATTATGCTTTTTACTTTCTTATACGTAGTATAAGGAAGTATTGTGATGATGAAAATTTTCGACCTCGAGATTTTTGCAGATGTCCACGTTTTGAGGTCCCCTGATACCAAAAAAGTGGTTTTTAAAAAATGTCTGTGTGTGTGTCTGTCTGTCTGTCTGTGTGTCTGTGTGTCTGTGTGTCTGTGTGTGACCACGATAGCGGTCAAACCGCTGTAGCTATCAATTCCAAATTTTGTATTTACGGGTACAATCTCCCACTTGAGATCTGATTAGTTTTTCAGTAAAATCGGTAGACCGGAAGTAGCAGTTTACTTCAGTGAAAAAATCGAATTTTGCCAATATTTCGTCAAATACTAAGTTTATACAAATTTATAAAGAATTCATATGTACTTAAAATTAAAATTGAGAACAATTTTATTTAAAGAGTTTTTCGAAATTCCTACCGGAAGTAGGTCTTTTACTCTTATCGAAAATCGGTTTTTTGGGAATATTTCGCAAGTCAAGCTTTTTAGACAGGTACGTTACGTGTATAAAAGTATTTAAAACACAGTTTTCAATATCTTTTGTATAAAAAAGATTTCAAAATTCGGACCGGAAGTAATACTTTTACTCTTACCGAATCACGATTTTTGGCAAATATGTCGTAAATTATGCATTCTATATATATTTATTAAGAGTACAAAAGTATTTAGAGTTATATTTGCAATATTTTTTGTATACATGAAATTTCAAAATTCGGACCGGAAGTAGCACTTTTACTCTTAGCGAGTAGCACTTTTTTTCGAATATCTTGCAAAGTATGCATTCTATAGCGATTTATTAAGAGAATAAAAGTACTTAGAATAGAATTTTGAATAAGTTTTGTATATAAAAATTCTTAAGATTGTATAGTTTGAAACGCTCATACGTATAAGAAAGTCGTGTGGTGGCCACACCTCATTTTTTTTAACATATCTTAATGTATGCATGAATTTATTCTGTCTCATTATTAAAATCAAATCTTATTGGGAAATAAATCTATTATTATCTTATTAGATCGAGTGACATACGAACAAAAGAATGGATTGCAACTATTCTTTTATTAAAATAATTAAATTAGCACTTAAAATTGAACTCGCATTTCTTGTAATGCGATACTTTTATTTTAAAGGCAAGTATGCCCGTTTTATGTAACCTGTCACCTGTTAATACTGATACAGTTAGGAGGGAGCGTTCTTTAGTTTGTGGAATGGAGATGTTGGATGATAATGGGAGAGCTCATCCGTGTCGTAACATGTTCAATGACTCATTATTTGGATAAATATAGAGTTTTAACACAATCGCTTCTCTAGTTTTTAAACTATCGTCGACCAAGCAACTTAATCGGGAAGAAAATGTGAAATATTGAGGAAATAGAGTATATCGCCGTTAACAAGTTCCTTACAAAACAAGATAAGTCTGTTCTTACCATTCTGGAAGAGATGTCATCAGTTTACGGGGATTCTTTGCCAGGGAAAAATATGGCTTTTTAGTAGCATAGTCGCTCTAAGCAAGGAAGGTAATCATATAAAGACGATCCACGGTGGGGGCGGCATATTGATGTGACCATTCAAGAAGTTGTTAAAAAAAAATGAAAAATTAATAATGGAATTATTGGAGTATCTGATACAACTATTTTTAAAATTCTTTATAATCATCTTGACATGACTAAGGTCAGCGCAAGATGGTGTCGAAAATACTCACGCCGCCGCAAAAACAACAGCGCGTGGAATAATCCCGTGCACTTTTGGACTTCTCTATTTAAGACAAGTGTTACTGGAGATGAAACTTGTGTTCATTATTATGAATCTTGAATTCACGCAATATTCCATGCAGTAGCATAAAAAAGGCACACCGCGACCCAAGAAGTTTAAAAGACCCAGTTTCGGTGTATTTTTCAGAAAAAGATAAAACATTTTTCTCGTAGAAACCAAATCTGTCACAATTAACACTGAAATTTGTTACAGTAGTTTCTGCACTTAAGCTAACTTGGTGCTCAAGTGTACAAAACAAAAAAAACTAAATAGTTACTGCATAACAACGTATCGGTTCGTGGTCCAAATCTTGTTATGACGCGACAATTTTTAAATTTAGGGCTGTTTTAATATTGCCCTGCAGCGCCATCTGATTTGCTTTAGGTACGGTTGTTTACGTTTCACAAATAATAAGGAACATTGTTAAGGTTTGTTTGAGACTTGTTTGTCGAAAGACAATGGCAGGTAACAATAAGTGAAACAGGAATTTATAATAGACAGTATGTTATTACTAGGGAGCGGAATCGAGCGAGTCATGACTCATCGCCCATGGTCGCGCTATTGCAATGTTGTATTTTTAAAGAGGTTTTAATTTTATTTATATAATTGAATAACAAGTGGCTGGTGATTATAAAATACAAAATACCCTACTATTTGTTCATTTTCTCATCTGTAAGACTTGTTCTCTTTGAATTAAGTACATCCTTGTAGATATAAAACGTCCCTTCTACATTAGCATACACAATTGCCGCAATGTTATTAAACCTGGATTTCTATTAAAAACTGCGTCTAAGTCACTTGGAATTATTAATAGCCACATCTAATGTGGTTAATCCATGTTTACTTTCTTATACGTAGTATAAGGAAGTATTGTGAAATTTCAATCTCGAGATTTTTGCAGATGTCCACGTTTTGAAGTCCCCTGATACCGAAAAAGATGTTCTTAAAAAATGTCTGTGTGTCTCTATGTGACCACGATAACCGCTGTAGATATCAATTCCAAATTTTGTATTTACGTGTCTAATCTCCCTCTTGAGATCTGAGTAGTTTTTCAGTAAAATCGGTAGACCGGAAGTAGCAGTTTACTTCAGTGAAAAAATTAAAATTTTGCCAATATTTCGTCAACTACTAAATTTAAACAAATTTATAAAGAATTCATATGTACTTGAAATTAAAATTGGGAACAATTTTTTTTAAACAGTTTTTGGAAGCTGCTACCGGAAGTAGGTCTTTTACTCCTATCGAAAATCAGTTTTTTGCGAATATTTCGCATGTCATGCTTTTTAGACAGGTACGTTACGGGTATAAAAGTATTTAAAACGTAATTTTGCGAATATGTCGTAAATTATGCATTCTATATGTATTTATGAAGAATACAAAAATATTTAGTGCTAGATTTGCAATATGTTTTGAATATATGAAATTTCAAAATTTGGACCTGAAGTAACACTTTTACTCTTAGGGAGTAGTCCTTTTTTCGAATATCTTGCTAAGTATGCATTCTATAGCGATTTATTAAGAGAACAGAAGTACTTAGAATACGATTTTGAATAATTTTTGTGTAAAAAAAATATAGTATTATTTGAAACGCTCATACGTATAAGAAAGTCGTGTGGTGGCCACACCTCATTTTTTAATTTGATATTCGATTTTCAAAATATGTCATTAGTTTAGGCAAATTTCCAAAGTGAGCCTGAAGGAATAACAACTGATTTTTTAAATTTGGGATTTGTGTTAGTTCCTTGCACTCAGAAATACTTCGAGCATCGTCATTTAAACATGTAACGAAATTTTGTAAACTATCGAAATTCTCTGCATGAAAACTATTTGTGTGTATATTTTAGCAAAGCTAAGTGACGATATTTTACAGACTTTGCAATAAGTTTCGGAATCACTGACAATTAATTTTTATCTCAGAAAAAGTAACATAAACAAAGTTCTAGATCTAAATAAATTATAACTAAAAATGTATGCGTATGTTATTGAAACATACATATTATATTGCGAAATATAAGGTAAATATAATAAATTTTACAAACTCGTCACCCTTGTACCTACGCCGATGAAGAAAGGATTTTATTCATAAAATTCCTTATTTTATGGCAGTTTTTTGTCTGATTCTCTGGAGTAAACAGATGTTACAGTTCGCCCTATGAATTAGTGCTATTCAGATATAATGGAAACAACACGCAGTTGTTTACATTATTTCTTTTCACGGTTGTGGCTCCCTAGTTATTACAGAAGCGCAAATTACATTGGAGCATGAGTGTTACTAAACATTATATAAAACAAAACAATTCAGTTCAACTCTTTAAACGTGCACGACTGGAGCTACTGTTACAATATAATTAATACATATGGCAGGTAGACATATACTAATACTAATGCTTCAGGTGTTTAATCAAAAACAATAGAAATAATTAAAACAATACCATTATATGTAATGAATACACCCTTATTAAGACAAAAATAGAGTAACTTTATCTTAAGAATGTTCGCAATTTTGTATAATTTTCTAACACACAACTTCTACCAGATATACTAACTATATCATATGATCATTATAATCTGATCCTCTTTGACACATAGGTGTCGAGATGTCTTTGTTCTTACTCATTCGTTTAATATCCCTTTTCGTTTTAATTTGTAATTATTGTTGATTTTAATCCATTTAAGTTTTTTTAACTTTACTTCTTAGGAGCTTTATTTGAAGTTCAGTTCTAACATGAACGTTCTATATCACATTGACAGCTTACATCTATTTCTTTCATGTGTTGATAAAGGAGTATATATTGTTTTGAAGACCAGTATTGGGTCTTTCATCATATCATACACAAAATTTTATTGTCATATGTTGAAAGTTTTTATCACCTAAGTGTTGCTTCTGATGCGACTATCTTACATGACTTCGGCCATGAGGCACGCGAACTGTTATGGGTCAACATACCACTTTGTCTTACTCCTTCGACATTTGAACACCTTTCCGATGTCATGTTACATGTTCTGACCTTGTTATTTGCTTTTTGTAGAGATTTTCAATAGTTTAAATCCAAATTGCAAAAGTAGTTCCTTCTCTTTTACTAATGGTTTCTCAAATACTTGCTTCAATTTGAAATATGGTCATGTAATTTCTGTGAATTCGTCATCACCATTCAAAATAATGGAATAATTAAGAAAAATTGAACGTAGCTGTTGCATTTAAAAAGATGCGGCCGTCATTTAATTCATTGATCCCTGTATATTACATGTTAAATATTTTTAAATCAGTATTAATTCAAATTATGTTTCAAATTCTATATAAATTCGTTTTAAAACAATTAAATTTATTTCAAAATTAAAATCTGTATCGTATATATTTAAACTTATTTTTTTTAAATGGAACACCCAGTAGTTTATTGAGTCATTTTGTTCCTTTTTTTATTCTCTTTCAGTTTGTTAACAATATCCTATACCTATCTTTTGTAATTTTTGAGATAATCACTATAGGAGCAATTAGCGGTCAATTAAAGAACTACGGGCGCTGTTCTATGCACCCAAATATTCGTCCAATAAAGGCTGGAATACGCTGACTGTCTGAGTCAACTGTTAAAGAAAGTCAGTATACATTTATGTCAAACTTATAAAAGCATTGCTATTAGTTATCATCCAAATGAATTATTCTTATGAAGAGTTAATAGATATGATTGACGTTTTGGGTGAATCTGACAGAAACTCTTTGCTAGCATCCAGACTTTATGCACAGCGATCCCTGGTAGAAGTAACCGAAGCCAGAAACCTTCGAAAATATAAACATCATAACAAAGTTTCAGAAACTTTATTTTAAAAACTAATTCCAGTCGAACATGTATTGAGCCTTTGTTTATTTGTGTTTTAAGCGTAAGCGCCCTTAAGAGGGATCTCTACTGGACGGGCCAGTCCATTTGATAAATGCAGGGGTTTCGATTTCCCCTTAAAATTAAGATCAAATTTCAACCAATGCTATAAATAATTACATCAATTTGTAGAGAAAACTGAAATATACGTACGCTAAGAAGTAAAATTTTGAATTTATTTTTATTTATTTCAAAATAAATTCGACAAAATGTCTAATATTGACCTACTTCTGCTACTAATTATAATTTCTAAAATATCTTCAGAAAAAATATGACTATAGGCGTACATAGATATTCGAATTCTCTTTCATTTGGTATAAAAAAAATAAAAATTTATTAATATTTACGGTTAATTTTATAGAGAAATCAAACTGTCTACAGTGGCCTCAGCGGCTGGGAGTAGAGATCTCTCTTAATATATAAAAACTGTATTATAACGACATCCGGCAGACACCACTAATAGACCGATATTCAAGGACACTTCGGAAATCTAAATATCAGGGAAGACGTTCAGAAATATATGTGTTAAATAAATGATAATAAAGTAATGTTATAATATCTTAATCATATTATAACATTGGTTGCACACCAATTATACAATAACAATAAGACAAAATGGTTGACAAACGTTTTAAACTTCAAATTCTTACTGGATATTGTGTTAATAATTTTATTTTCATTTATAAATGTCAGATTAATATTTAATTAACTTCACAAATAGGTAGTTCCTCTAATTTGTGTACACCAACCTAATAATTTGTGGAAAATATTTATTTTATGAAACACTTGCGCGTTTTTAACTCTTTAACTTACCTTTTAGATACAAGTTTTATATCTCTGGAGAATCCATTAAAGAAGCAGTACGTCTGATCATGAAGAAGTGTATGACGACGACGTTATCCATGCAATTTTCACTAAGGGAAGATGAAGAAAATACCTTTCTGTCAAACAACTACATACCAGGTGATTGTAGGTAATGTGTTGTTTTCCAAATGGCACTGCCTTTATTAATTGCCAGTTGAAGATACTGAATTTCTGTACACTGACATTTGCAGGCTGTATTAATTGAGCATGTTCCAAACATTTGTTTTTTTAAAACCTACATTGCATTAACTGATTATTTAATTACCAATTAGAATTGAATAATATTTTTTATTGCTGACCACATTACTGCTTATTTCAACATAATACTAGATAAAACATAGCATAAAATTATTTGTATTATACAGAGTCAGTCATTAGTAGCATTAGTAAGTCAATAGTTTTTGAATTACTAATTTTTTTTGAAAATATTTGACCAAAACACGTGTTCAGAAAAAAATTATTTTCACATTGTTCTGAAAAGTAAAAACATTAACTTTGGTGGTGCTTGTAGGCAAGAAAATTCTGCATCATTTGGTATAAGTTGCAATCGACAATACCTCGAAAAACTTTGTGTTTTCAAAGCCTACTTTCCGAAATTTTCACGTACCAAGAACTTATTTTTTTTTAAATGCAACACTCGGTATTTTATTGTGACAGTTTGTTCCTTTTTATTCTCTTTCATTTTTATTAACAATGTCCTATGCCTATCTTATTAGCGGTCAAGTACCATAAACTTATTATCTTCACCAGTTATTGATTTTGTCCGCTGTTTTTGTCATATTCAATACCGACAGTTCACTCGAACCGTTCCTTTATACTTTCGGAGGTTTCTGGCTTCTGTTGACTTCTACCAGGGGTCACTGTGCAAAAGGTATGGATGCTAGCAAAGAGTTTCTTTTAGATTCACCAAAAAGGTCAATCATATCTATTAACTCTTCATAAGAATAATTACTTTGATGATGAATAATAGCAATGCTTTTATAAATTTCTATAGGACATGTTTAACAAAAATGAAATAGAATAAAAAGCAAAATGCCACAATAAAACATCGGGTGTTGTATTTTAAAAAAAATAAGTTTTTGGTATGTGAAAATTTCGGGAAGTAGGCTTTGAAAATACAATTTTTTTTGAGGTATTGTCGAGTACAACTTATACCAAATGATGCAGAATTTTCTTGGCTACAAGCACTACCAATGTTAATGTTTTACTTTTAAGAACAATGTGAAAATAATTTTTTTCTGAGCACGTGTTTTGGTCAAATATTTTCAAAAAAAATTAATAACTCAAAAACTATTGCTCAATTTTGAGAAAGAAAAAATAGTTGAATAGGTCATATAAAAAAATAATTTAATGTATTTCCGGTGAAACCGGAACTGCGTCAAAGTTTAAAGTATTTTTAGAATATGCACCCCAAGCAACCATGAATCCTCCACTAAGTGTTTTTTCTTTTATTAAAAATACAAAAGAGCAATCGAAGAAACGGCTACTGATTCAACCTGTATATCTATTTTATATCTACCATCATATTAATAAATATGTTTCGTTTGCTCGCAGATGTAGTACGCCGTCGTTTTGAAAACGCTAGTGATATGGATAACGATTAATGTATTGGCTGATGGCTTGCTACAGGAAGTGATAGGGAAGGCGGTAGGATTGACAAGATACCGAAAAAGCTGGATACAACACAATTTAACTGCACTGCTAATGGAATATCCCAACTTTTAGAGACTGGAAGCAACACAGATATATAATAATTTTATTTGAAAGTGTCTGTAAGAATTTTATTATAAGTGTAATATCATATTTTCACCTTAATTGTCAGGGTGGAAGTAAATCTGATTTAGTTTGTTATATCTTGATAATTAAATGTGCCATAAATTTTTAACTAAAATTATTAAATTCTACGTAAAAATTATTACCATATGTCATTTTGTTGTGCCTCTAATGGTTACGAAGATATGGATAACTAAAAATTTCGGCAATTTTCTTTCTTCTTTTAAATATCTTTAAAAGTTGACAATAAATGTTAAATCTGAAAATGCTATCATATACCTACTCATCAAATTTCTTAACAACTATATTAATTTAACAGATCGTATATCTTTCAACATCTTTTTAATTTTCTCCACAGTATGTACTTTTATTATTTTTTTTAGAATTTTGGCATTTTTTTTAATAATAAATGATTTATATTTCCAATTATATATTTATTTTATATTTATAAATATATGTATAATCGTGGCGTTATTTCATAAAGAAATTAAATTTGTGAAAATATTTATTTTGTCTTCATTTGATTCACATTCATTATCTATCTGTGTACGACGTCAGTTCATTCAAAACATTTTTTTTTGTAGTAGTTCGCTTATTGCATGTATTTCTTTACTGTATTGCGTCAACTTAAATTTAATAGTGACATTCATTTATGTATTCATATTGAATTGGAAGTTAACTATGGTGTAGCGATTTCATCATAGTTGACTTCCTTGAATGTGAATATACAATGTGTTCACTTTACATGAATACAAACAATAACTTGTTTATTAATAACGCCATATGTGTTAAACTCTTACCAGTGACAGAGGCCATTACAATAAATATTCTTATAGGAAAATGATTTTTCGGGAGTCTAATTCTGACCAACTATGATTAAAATAAAAACTAGTGCTTGGAGTTACTTAATTAAAAAATATCCAATTTAATTAATGTTTCAAAATTGTAATTCAATGTTCAATCTAATTTCAATTGTTTCAATTCTTGTGATAAGAATTTTTTGATTGAGTTTATAGACAAAAATGTAGGAAAAATTTCAGCGAAACTTTGTATTTGGAGTCTTTTAGTGATTAGCAACAACTTTTTTTAAATTTATTTTATATTATTTTCATCGTTGCTATATGACTACTTGCACTAGAGTTTCTTTTTTTATCATAGTAGGCCGGATTTAGACTTTTTAAAATTTCGTTCCAACAAAAATATTAATCGTACTGACCTCTATCAGTGGTAAAAGTATTTTTACTTATTGCGTTATTAATAAACTATTTATTTAGGTATCTTCAAGTAAAGAGGAACACTCGATATAATGAAAATTTACCAAAAATTTAATGTTGGCAAAATGGCGGTATATATTATTGTATTTATATCACTTCGTAACATCATATATATGTAGGTAAATAATATCATATACATATCGCATCGTGACAGCAATACGATATCGTACGCAGATCAACAGCCAATATTCCCTTACGATCCTCAGCCGATTTTGCTTTAAATCGGCTCAGTGTCAGCTGCCGACCCTGCGCCGATTATGCTCAAATCGGAAAAATGTGTGTGCAAAATGTTGGGCCAATATCATGCAATGATATTTATCCAACGTTGTAAAATGTTAACACTTTCACATCGGATTGATATCAGCCGCCGAGGTCAGGCCAACGAATAAACGACCAGCAGCCAACGTTGGCCCGATATTGTGTGCTACTAGAGTTGGTGCATAGAACAACAGCGCTCGTAGTTCTTCAATTGACCGCTAATTGTTTCTATAGTGATTATCTCAGAAATTACAAACGATAGGTATAGGACATTGTTAACAAAAATGAAAGAGAATAAAGAAAGGAATAAAATCCCTTAATAAAATACTGCGTGTTCCATTTAAAAAAAATAAGTTTTTGGTATGTAAAAATTTCAGGAAGTAGGCTTTGAAAAAACAAAGTTTTTGGAGGTATTGTCGAGTGCAACTTTACCAAATGATGCAGAATTTTCTTGGCTACAAACACCACCAAAGTTAATGTTTATTAAATTAATAACTCAAAAACTATTGACTCAATTTTGAAAAAGAAAAAACAGTCGTGCAGAAAATTTAAAGCAGTACAAGAAAATCTAAAAATACATAGGGTGAGTCATTTAAAAAAATTAAGTTCCGTGCAGTTCCGGTGAAACCGGAAGTGCGCCAGAGCTTAAATTATTTTTACAATATGCGCCACAAGCAACCACGGATCTCCCACTAATTGTTTTTTCTTTTATTTAAAACACAAAAGAGCAATTGAAGAAGCGGCTACTAATGACTCACCTGTATATATACAGCTTCGGTCTGTTTTTACCTTGCATGCCAGCGAAAGTCCATGTATTGAAACGAACGTTGTTGCCAGTATTTATATACATGTGGGCACTGGGCACGTACTGTTCTACGCTCGACGACTGGCCCATACGATCATAAGATTCCAATATAATGCATGTGTGCACGTTGCAGGGGTTGTTATCTTCATTTTTAGGTACTATTCCCAGTCGTAATATTCTTAAAAAAGTATATTATGTTAATATTATAAGAATTCCTTCAGATTTACTATTTTTATGATTGAATTTAGTATGGTTTCGCTGAAGGTATACTTGTCGCCTCGCGTATGTATATCTGTTAGGTAGGTACGGTTTGGCTACTCTTTTTCGTCTTATGTACGGAAAGCCGCATGCTAGGTAATCGTAGGCCAAACCTGTGTATATATTGCAGTAGGGCAGAAATCTACCATTTATTTAAATTTATGTCTGTTACATGAATTTACATTTCTTTGTTGACTTTTAATAGTAGCAGTTTAGTTTAAAATATAAAATATTGGATATAATGTTAAAGTACAATGTTTATTGATATAATATTTATAGTTACATATAATTTTGGGTCAGCCTGTGTATGGAATGTTGGTTGGGGTTCATTGTTCGTCAAAGAATACCAATAATCTGAAAGTAGAAATTTATAATATTAGTTGTGTATTTTGATATGTATTTTTTATTGTTAAAGCTTGTTCAATTGACATTATTGTTGAAAAAGGTTCTTAGAAGGTAAATTTTATGAAATAAATCGTTAAAATCGATTATTTAATCCCGCTTAAATTTGTATATGGGAACTGTCAGATGTTGACAATTTTGACATTTAGTGAGGAATTTAATGTGGAAGAGTTTAAATTATTTGAAATACATAAAACTATTACTAAATTCATGGATTAAATTGTTATAAAAGAAGTACTGAATTATGGAAAGGTATTTAGGAAAATAATACAGGTTTAGAAACTATATTGATTATTATAATTGTGTATTAATTGATAATTGGTCAGTTTGAAAAAATTAGTAATTTCACTAAGGTGATGAAGAAAAATAAAAATAACAATGAGAAAATAATTTTGATAAGCAGCGGTTGTATAATTTCGGAATTCAAGAGAATTTCCCGATATTTACATATTTAAAATACAAAAAGTGTTTATTACTGTAAGAATAAAATATTCTAAAAGTTTTATACTTAAATTTTGATATTCAAACTGAAGTGAAAGTAAATAAATAATTAGCAGCCATAGAAACGTTAATTTATATTGAACACCATATATGCAGGAATAAAAAGTATAATATAGAGTGATAAAAGTACTTACATGTGTAAAATTAATCCAAAGGGCGAAGGTTTTGTATTTAACGTCAGGAATTTCTATTTGACGAGAAATTTGAAGGAGCCAAGAGGGAGTTCCAATTCATAGTATAGATGTAATTTTATCACAGAAGCACAGCGAGGTAAAAACGAATTTTCTGAATTAGTACGTGTATTTCCAAGGGGTTATTGCTGTACTTTCAAGAGGAAAACCATAATTCCGGAGGTCCAGCTCATTTAACGGTGTAATTTCATCACAGAAGCACAGCGAGGTAGAAACGAATTTTCTGAGTCAGTACGTGTATTTCCAAGGGGTTATTGCTGCATTTTCAAGAGGAAAACCATAGTTCCGGAGGTCCAGTTCGTTATATAGTTGAAATTTCATCAAAGAAGCACAGCGAGGTAGAAACGAATTTTTTGAGTCAGTACGAGTTTTCTAATATTAACAAGCTGAATCTTCGAGAGAGTGCAGAGAAAGTTCCAGGTCATCATAGGTGAGAAGACATCGGAAGATAGTGTGTAAATCACGATACCAGTATATTTTATGGAGGTAGCATCTACAAGTAAATATAAATTAATTTTCTGAATTAGCGTAAATAATTAGATAACATTTCTTTTAAAAATATTCGTATTGAATTCTTTTAGTAAATGATATAATATTGACGGAATATAATTCTATTCAAATTAAAGTCTATTGGCAATATGATATCAAGTAATAAAAATTATATTTCAAGCACAGACTAAACAATCCAAACCGGCAACTTAATCCTAGATTTTATCCAGAGTACTCATCCTTGTTTAGCAAACGTAAATTTCAATACTCTACCATCTTTGTCAGATTCACTGAACTTGGAGATGAGATGGCGCTAGCGTCCATTGAAATGTTTGTTATGCTGTGGTTATATGTCATTCAAAACTACATTTCAAATTTGACACGTTTGACATATTTTTGCAATCCTTTGTCGTACATCGTATTAATTATATGTTGATACAAATATGGTGTCCAAGTGTTTAGTGTGCGGGTTTAGACAGGATGAAGTTAACAAAATCCACAGGTTTAAGATAAGATTGGTATTTCCTTTGTTTAAGAAGCGCATTTTTGACATGATCTTTGCCTTGCAGGTTTGATACCTTTTGATTGTCAGTATTATTATTACTATTTTGTTGTTGATTTTATTTTTGGCAATCTGTATAATATCAATTTTATATACTATAGACTTGTAATATTAATTTTCTACATCTGCATATTTTTCTCTTATACATATATTTCATTTGCTGTTAGTTTAAGGGACAAATTTAAAATCAGCATTTTAGTAATGAACTATTGCTGAATTTGTTCCTTTTATTACATATTAGTTTTGTTTTTATTTGTCATATTACACAAGATTTGTATTATTATTGTCTTCTCATTATTGGTAGTGTAATTTAATTTTATTATGTTTTATTGTATAAGTATATGTATCAATAAAAACTATTATTATTATATCCCTATGTTTTGCTTGACAGTTTTCACTTACATATTAGATTATTATATTTCTCTTAATCATATATAGAGTAGTAGTTTATTGTGTCTAATAGGTCACTGTAAGAGGGATGTTATAATACATGTAAGTGAAAGATTAATATTTATATTTCGTATCACATATTTAATATGTAACACCACAAAATTACACATAAGATGCTCAAACTATGGCTATAATTGTTACAGTAAGTAATATTTATTACCCTAGTTTTAGTAACTTCTGTGTATGTTTTTGTTACATAAATAACGTATTTAATAAGCGTATTCTAAAAACAAGCTCATTTCAAATTTCGCGCCAATATGCTGCTAGCGCCGTCTTCGTACCAAGTTCACTGATGTGTGACAAGGATAGAAGATCTTGGATATTTTTTTTTCAAGTAGTTGCCGGTCTGGGTTGTTTAGTCTGTCATTTCAAGTCATTTACAGGTTAAATTATTTCTGACAGTTTTATTTGATGTCATATAAAAACATATTAAAAGAATTTCTACTATTCAAATATTAGTTGGAGATATCAAATAAATCAGATACATAAATACATATACACGATTTAGACGGGGTATTGAACTAAATGCATTGTTGTATCAATTCATTGAGTACTTTAACATTAGTAGTTACAAATTTATCTATCTCTAAAAATATAAAATATACCTTGTACGATTGAAGAGGTTAGAACAATTCATATTTTTATTCACATATGAAACGATATTGAACAAGTTTGAGAAAGGATTTTGTATAAAATTGGTGTTTTCTTCATTTTGTATAGGTAATAATAGGTACCGTCAATTGGGGTGACTTGATACATTTTTGAAATTCAATTGGTTGTAGTTTTGGAATGGATAGACCTAGGAAGTTCATATACCCTTCAAAAGTTTAGTCTCGATTTCTAGTTTATATAGTCAAAGTGCCATAACGTTATAAATTTTAGTTTAGGTTTAGAAAAAGAAAATGTTGGTGTATCAAGTCACCCCGTGGGTCGGAGTGACTTGATACCCTTACTTATTTCTATATAAATATCATTTCACAAGCTTTAAAGGGTGACTTGATAAACAAAAATGTTTTTTAAAAGGTTTAAATTAAAAGGTTTATTTATGCGAAACTTATAAAAGATTAACGTTTATTCGAAAAAAAGGGATTAGTTATCCCTTTATACAGTAAAAAAAATGCTAAAAATGTTTTTACAATACAAATATAACTATAAAACATCGAAAGGAAATTTAAAAAGTCCTCTTCTTTGTTTTTGTGGCATAGGTAATCGGTACCTCACTTCGAAAGGGTAAACAAAACTTGTGTCTTTAAAATCAGGCCACGTAAATGTATCTTTCGAAACGCTGTAAGGTCTCAAAAATGAAACTTCGACCGCCGTGTTGGCGTTATTGGATGAACCTGCCACACTGAGGACCTGAGCAACAAACCGTTTTACTTGTTTTTTCACAGAACTAACTTGCATTTCAATAAACAAAAAATCTTCTTCAATGTCATTAAAATTAACTTCGAATTTACTCCAATCCGTCTGGGACTCGGTCTGGGAGTTTTCAAATTCTGAAAATATAGGGAGTTCGTCTGACTCATCTTCCAATAAATTACTCTTCTCGGCATCTTCAGTTGAATCGTCCTTTTCATTGAGGGTTTCAGTGACGTCGAAGTCGTTGTTTTCAGAAGCGGAATCTGAATCGGAATCTATATTGAGAACGCTTTTTCCAGGTGGCACTCTTAAATTTTTCTTTTTCTGTGGATTTTTCTTAGGTTCGTCATTGCTATATCTTAACTGTCTTAAAATTTCAATCAAAGAGTTTTCCATATTGTGTTGATTAGCTTCAGCATCTGTAGTGTCTTTCGGAATTTGATCTAAAACTTTCATCCTGTCAATCGGAATTATTCCAGCCTTTTTAAATCCCGCTTTAATTATTTCGGCAGTGTTTGTTTCCATTTTGCTTAACAGTTTTTTAAGCATAGATGGAAATCTGTCTTTTGGCACTGTTCCTCTATTGCCTTTTAGTTTCCACTCCATCAATATATCGCGTCATTGTCTTTTGGATGGCCTAAAATAGGCAACATCTAGAGGCTGTGCTATGTGAGTTGAATTTTTGGGTAAAAAAATAAACCGAATATCATTATCTTTACATTCAGCAATGACATGAGCGGAAAGGTGCGACGATAAATTGTCTCCAATTAAGGCTCGTGGTGGGTCTTGTCTCTTCAGATAGGGGGAAAACCATTCATCAAAAGCTTTTTGATCTATCCAACCTGATTTGGTATTGCCATATCGCGTTCCTTTTGGACCTCCATTTGTCCATGTATCCCATAAATGAGTTGAACGATATATCACGAATGGTGGTAGAAGAGTACCATTTCCAGCACACGCCATCATTACTGGTGTAGAGGCTTTAGAAGAATTTAAAACAAATTCTGGATGCTTGCATCCCCTTTTAACGACAACGCGCTTTCTCCCAGGGTCATCAGTCAAGTTGGTCTCATCGTAGTTAATTATTGACGCTGGTTTTACATTTAACAATGAAATCTCTAAATTATCGAAATATTCATTCACAATTTGTGGCGAAACTGCGGCGCGACAACGTTTGATGTTTTCGGCCATTCTGACTGTTAATCGTTGGCCATTTCGGCTTAAGTAACCTTGCATCCAGTCTTCTCCTGGAAGATTTTCCTTAAAGACTCCTACCCTTCGTCCTTGTCTGTCTAGGTAAGTTTTTACTATTTGTCTGACTTCATAAGATGTCATAGGGAAGCCCCACTCACATGCAGTGATTAGTTTATCGGTGAGAAAGGTTTCCTCCTCTACAGGGAGCGCCATTTGTCCCCCATACTTCTTTTGATTTTTCGCTTTTAAACAGCGATGGATTTTCATTTTGTCAGCACTGTACTTTTCACTGGCTCCCCGTAAACTTAACTTCCCGCTTCTAACATCTTCCAACGCCCTATTCAAATTTTCTACCGAATACGATGCATATCTGCGTGTCCCAGGGCACTTTTTGTGGTATTTTCTTGGTATTTTACATGTGTATCAAGTCACCCCATCCTGGAACCAAATATGCTATTTTATTTGCAAAATTATTAACTTTAATTTTTTTACTTTGAAACTTTGTAATGTTGCTAAATGACATATAAGCTAACTTACCACCAAATTTCATGAAAATCAAACTTATACAACCGTAGCTACAGATCAAAGTTTACGGACCACCAGATATACGACGTTGTTTTGTCTTGATTTAAGCCGGTACTGGAGCACGTGTTTTAGCTTTGTGGCGCCAAAAACAGTAGGGATCACTCACATATAGTCGCTAGCGACAATCTAGGACAAATGAACTGTTAACGAGGATGGCTCTATATTTTAGACATATTAAGAGGCCACCGGACGGCTTGAATTACGGATTTCCTTTTTTCAGGCTTATTTCTGCATCAAATCGAAAACGGTTTTCACAAACATGTTTAAAAAGTAATACTGAATATGTGTATCTATTTTTTTTTTCTAAAATGAACAAAAAACATTTTTTATTTCTTTATTAATGACTAAAAAAAAAATTAAATGGATAGACAAATTGAATGAATTATTGTAGAATATTTATACCGCATATCAGCTATATTAAATGTTTTATAAATTGCTCAAACGTAATTTACGATTAGCAAATTTTGGACCGGGGAGGTGCTGCTCTCTGGCGAAGGCAAGGTGTATATCAATTTTCGTAACTTCATTGGCAACGTTGCTAACATAAATCTCGTGAGACGATTCTAAAATGCACTGGTCTGAAACTAATTCGCATGCCCGCGAAATTGTGCACAAACGCGGCAATATACGATTTTAAAAGATGTGCATGAGTTAGAATCATATGGTTAGAATACACTGACGTATGACGGCTGGCTTATAATAGACATGTCAGACTTAGAGTACACGGAGACACGAGGTGAACGTTGTTGAGGAGTATGTGTTTGAAATACATATAATAAATAATAATAATATATAATACATATTTTGTATACATACCGGGCAATATATCTATATTTTTGCAATGGAATAGCATAAAAATCATTTATAAATATGCATAAGTATATGTAATTTCAGTAATCTTATACTTTTTATAAAAAAAATCATTTCATTTCATTTTCCAGAAATTTAAATAACAGGACCTTTTTAACTTAAACTTGATTTTGATATTTTACTATTTGAAAAACAGTATTAGTGTTACATTTGCTAACCATTTATTTAGAAAATCTTTGAAAGACCAGGTGTTGGGACCAATTAAAAGGAAACAATCTCTTCATCGATAAATTAATATATTTGATTTTGGAATGTGCTATTTCTGCTCACAAGGAGAATCAAAAACAGACTTATGAGAGATTACTTTTTCGATTTTTCACAAATACAGATAAAATTATTTAATAAACATTACAACAAATAACGAAGGTGGAATAAACTAGCAAAGAAATACAAAAAAAGATATCAAAGCACCACTATTAATAACACTACAGTTTAAACGAGCATTATTAAAAATAAATGCAGCTTACAGTTGTGCATTATTTAAATGTTACTAATCCATTTCTAAATATCAGATCCTTTGAAAACTTGAACTTGCAGTAAAAAAAAATTATGCAATTCATTTTAAGTGAATGAACTTCAGTGTACGTATTTTAACACTACAAAATCTATGCGTACCAACAAAAACATCAGCGCCCATTATTTAAAAAAAATTACCCCTCAGATAACAAAATGAATCTTTACTAAAATAGTTCTTTTTTATAAAAATAACTCTGGACACTATATAATTGTTTTGTTTACAGTAATAAATCAATAAGCTAGTAAATAAATACATTCAACTTAACACGAGTAATTGCGCATTAAAATGAGTAAAAGAACATTATTCCAAATAAATGAGCAACAACTTGCGAAGAAAAGATCCATAACATGGAATTACGAAAGAACCTTCATTAACCGTAACGATGCAGAAGATTTTGTCAAATCGGAAACTTGTTGGAGCTTAAAAAACACAAACAACACTGAGTCTGGTGTAGTTAAGTATTTTCGATGTAATAAAGTTAAATGTCGAGGACAACAATGTGCAACTGGTATTAAATTAATTCTGGATTCATCCTGTGAAAATGTTCTCCTATTTCGATCGCAAGTAAGTCATTCTTGTGATTCTATTGCAACAAAGGCCGGTACCGAAATGAACGACAAACTAAAGAACGAAATCAAGGATTTCTTTACCAAAAAAAAAAAAAACGAAAGCAATTTTGGATGTTCTTGCCCAGAAATATAATCCACCACCAAATATAAACCAAATAAAAATATTTCTGGCTAAATTAAGAAAAACCATTTACGGTCCACCAACAATATCTCTTGGTGAACTGTAAAGTTGGCTTCTTAAGAATAGTGCTGTCCCCAATGAACGAAGCAAAGCTTTTATCGTAATTTCACAACCGATGAGGACGACGGTGTTTTTAGATTCATGGCAACCAGTAAAATTCTATTAGAAAATGGAGTAAAAAATAATAATCATCATCCACGCAGATGCAACGTATAAATTGATTTGGCAGGGGTTCCCTGTTTTCTTAATAGGAACAACTGACCGCGATAAAAAATGTCATTTACTGGGAATAGCAGTATGCACCATAGAACGAACTGCCGATTTTCAATTTATTTTTCAGAAGCATGTTTACAGCGTCTGAATGTCAATACTCGCAGTTTAATATTGAATATGGACAACAATTTAACACAACATTACAACAGCATTGTCTGCAAATTTACGGGAGGAAAGCGAATAAACTTTGCGTTAAAAGGCTCACATCAAATGCGTTGTGAAGCTGCTTCCATTTCTTTCAATTCGGGTGGTGAATTTCATAGAGTATTACATAAAGCTTTGACTCAAACAAGTCCCCATTCTTATACTAAACGCTATATAAAAAAAAATTAAACAACGGCGACTAAAGTCAGTGAAACGACAAATATTTAACACCAGAAAGAGGAAAAGAGACTCTGTA
This sequence comes from Amphimallon solstitiale, assembly GCA_963170755.1. NCBI lineage: Eukaryota > Metazoa > Arthropoda > Insecta > Coleoptera > Scarabaeidae > Amphimallon > Amphimallon solstitiale. The sequence goes on along the minus strand of OY720676.1, from coordinate 95,605,051 downwards.
GTGACTTGTGATAAAGATTATGGCCCAGAGGCTAATGAATCAGTAAGAGATGATTTTTCAATGGAGGAATACAACCGAAAACGGGAACAGTTCCTTCAGGATTTGAAAAAATCAAATGAAGACATTTTGTACATCGAAAGTGCGACTAGAAGCCAAAAAACTTCTAAGGATAAATAAAAGATCTGTTAGAGTTACCGCGTCAAACTTTGGCAGTATATGCAAATTGCACCCTAAAACATCTTGTATCAACACAATAAAAACATTGTTATATAATTCCTTCGATGGCAATAAACATACACGGTATGGCAATAGGAGCGAACCATTAGCGAAAGCTGCTTTTCGAGAGCGATAGGATATCGAAAAAATTATTGACTGTGGTTTATTTATCGACAAGGAGAATTTCTACCTGGGCGCGAACCCTGATGGGATAATCGGAGAAAATCTTCTTGAAATAAAATGTTCATCCGTCTCACAAAACATGGATCCCCTAGTGGCCATTCAAGAAAATCAAATTAAATTTGCAACAATAGAAAAAGGTCAATTAAAATTAAAAAGAAGCCATGATTATTACTATCAAGTGCAAAGTCAATTAGCAATAACTAAAAGAAAAATGTGCTATTTTGTTGTGTGGAATAAGCATGGCATGCTGGTGGAAGAAGAAAGTATAAGTTTGCGTCGGTACAAAAGCAACATGTAAAACTTTATTTTGTAGATATGGAGAGATTCGGATTTTTTCAAAAATGTAATGCTTCCCAAACTTGAAGAATTTTTTTACATGTGCTTACTACTAGAATTGGTGGATCCCCGCTATACAAGAGGCCTTCCAATTAAACATCCCCCTAGAAAACAATCATAGATTTTTATAAAAAACCGTGTTTTTTAGATTATTTTAAATTTTGAATACTGATACTTTATAAAAGCGTCTTAATCTATTTATTTAAAAATGGTGGAGATCTCAGAAGAATGTTCCAGAAATTAATCAAGCATTGGATATCATTGTTCCTATTTTGTATGCAAACGCTTCTTCTGCAGATGTCGAAAGAACTGTTTCATCATATGGGCTTGTCCATTCAGAATTAAGAAATGCAACATTGCTAAAAATAGTATTTTTTTATTAATATGAAACACACAGTTTTCTTATGTTTATTTATGTTTTCTTTGTATTTGAAAATTTTTATGTAATGTTACTAAATAAATGTAAGACGAATTTCTTTATTTTTCTGCTTAAAATAATTATATAAATATAATAAAAACTATAAGAGACTATTACAAGAAGAAAAATCATGTTTTTTTAAATAAAAATCACATTGATTTAAATAAATCATAATTTAAACTCTGATTTTATTCAAATGATTTAAATCATCTCAACTCTGAATATGAATATAGGATTATGTATCTATTGATAGGTAGCAAGTGAACGTATTATTTAACAGTCATGAATAATTCTTTTTTTCTTATAATTTTTTATTTTATTTTGATATCGTAATAACTAAAACATTCTATCGGCCCATAATATAATAAATTATACCCTTCTTATATAAATAACTATTATTACATTGATTCTCGGATCACACATATTTACGCGGTATTTCGAAAAATGAAAAAGTCAAAACTATCAAAACAATAATGTGCAATGTGTTGAATGTAATATATTTTTGTTGAATAACCTTTCATTTGTTTCTTAGTTGGTTCGGATCGAAATTTTCTGCACCAAATTTTAATTTTATGTGTGTATTATCTATATTTTTCTGATTCAAACGACTCAATAAGTGCGCGCCCTACGTTTATCCTTTATGCCTTTTTGTATATCAACTCGTATCTATATCACTAAACGCACGGAAGAGACGAATCGTCTCATTTTCCTAATATTTGGTTGTCGTTAGTATAAATCAACGATGAATTATGTACCCATTCCCACTCTTTACAAACCAATCCTCGCTGTTGCCAAATTGCCACATCTGTGGCTACTTACAGCAGTCTGAAGGGGAGAGGGGTTAACGAGCATCGAAATATTTTTACCGTCCGGAGCGCTCTTAAGAAAGGGTAATGCGTCAAATCGTATCAAAACACCCCGGCGTATCAAGTTACCCCAATTGGCTGTATATTAAGTGTCTTCATTTCTTGAGTGACGGATTACCAATACAGAAATAAAATATCACTAGAAGTGAGATATAAGGTATTTCAAAAAGAAAAATACAGGTTCCTATAGCAGAATATTAGTTGTTTTTTTTATATAGTCAAGGAATTTCTTTAAAGTTATTAAATTAAGGATTAAAAATATGTATTAATAAAAATCGAATAAATGGATTTCATATTTTAATAGATTACAAATTAATATGAGAAATATTTTACATTATTCGACTGAGTTAGTACGGGCATTTGAATACATAATTATATGATTATATAAATTAAATTCTTAAAATGAAATAAATCAATATTAGAACATATAAGGTAGTTAAGGGATAAAATACATTTGTAATTTAGTCCAGTAACGTGATGCGATATTAGTATTAACACTTACCTTGATTACTAGTACCTTATTGGCTAACCCAATGTGTGGCAAATTTGAAATGTCTGGTTTGTGGTATTAAGAAAGGTTTTTTTTTTAAATATCCCCACTAGTACACTATATATATATATATATATATATATATATATATATAATTAATATTTTATATGTGTTTAACGTATATATTAAACACATATAATTCGTTTCTTTGCCGTATATATCTAAATATGTGAGAAGTTTCTTGAATTTAGCGGCGTATTAATTAATTGATGATAATTACTTGCATTATTCAAATGTTAATGATTTTACGGAAAAGAAACACACCACTCCGAGGACTAACACATATGCATTAGTTTCATTAACCACTACAACGTGAACACTCGTCAGCTCGGCAACTGTAATGTGTTCGTTTTTCCTATCTACCGAAATTTGTATATATAGTTTCGGGGACGATCTTTGCAAGCTTGAGAGATAATTTCTAATTATTCTCATTTAACGAAGGAACCATATTAACTACTATGTTTTCCTTCTACGAAATTAAAGCACATTCAGTGCACTCTGTGTTGGAACACAGAAATCCTAATTTCATGCTGGATAATTACAATTAATATTTTATATGTGTTTAACGTGTGTTACGTCCATTAGTAATTTGACAATGACCCAATCGATTTACAAAACCCCGAACAGAGTTCTGTAAAAAATCTCGGGAAATTTCTTGTACCGTTCTGGTAATTCGGATTTGTAAATCTTCGACGTTATCGGGCTTATTTTCGTAAACTTTGTTTTTTACGTATCCCCAAAGAAAAAAATCTAAAGGACTTAAATCTGGCGAACGGGCTGGCCATTCAATGGTTCCTCGTCTTCCAATCCATCTGTGGGGAAAAACGTTGTCCAGATATTGACGAACATTTACACCATAATGTGGTGGGGCGCCATCTTGCTGGAACCAGATACTGTCATTGGGCAGGTGTTCATTGTTTTCATGTGGATAGAGCATAGCACAAGCAGGTATTATTTCATTTTGCAATAACTGCAAATACAGACCCGAAGTTAAATTGCCATTGATGAAAAAGGGACCGATAATATGACCGCCAAGAATTCCAACCCAAACATTAACCTTTTGGGGGTACTGCGTATGGTGCTCCAAAAACCAAAAGGGATTTTCCGATGACCAGTATCTGCAGTTATGTCTGTTTACTTCACCGGTAAGGCAAAAAGTAGCTTCGTCAGAGAAAAGAATATTGTTGACAAAATTTTCATTATTATTGCAAATATTTAACATTTCTTCAGAAAATTGTAATCTCCTATCAAAATCATCTTCCGTTAACTCGTGTACAAGGTGTACCTTATAAGGTTTATACATTTCACTTTTTAAAAATGACACGATCGATGACTGCGAAATATTGAAATTGGCCGCTAATTGATTGGTTGATAAATGAGGATCTTCAGATACAGCCAATAAAATATCCAGTTTGTTATCATCGCTTTTTGCTGTTCTAGGTCTACCACTCCTTGGCAAATCTTTAACGCTACCAGTTTGTTCAAAGCGTCTTAAAGTTTTACCAACAACGGATTTAGAAATTGGATTTCTATTTGGATGCGTATCATTAAATAAATTACAAACGTCTTGTAAACTTCTGCGTCTATCTCCATAACCCAACATGATAAGTATTTCAATTCGTTCATGTTCACTTAAACTCGCCATTGTTAATATTAACAGCAACAAATTGCACAAATGAATTATTTCTGTCAAAGATTTGACGTACACAATAACCACTGATAAAATTATGTCGCTCAAGTTTGTTTATCACATCGCTTCTGTCTATCTGCGAGGTACCGAACATCTGTGAAACACTTGAACCGGCCTTTTCTTATAAAAAAGTTATTAAAATGAATTTTAAAAAAACAAAAATATTATTGTAAAGAGAAAAAATTCTCTATCGAATGATAGAGTAAAATTTACTAGTTCCCATTTAAAAAAACTGCGCGGACAGGCGTAACTAAAAAACAATCGAAGAAAAAAAAATCAAATATTCTCAAATGTAGATCAAAATATCCTAACAAACTTTTATATTGAACATAATTCTCTAAAATGAATATTAACGACAATAAATCGCCGTCTCCATACTTTTAACTAACCCTGTATATGTTCTCTTTCAGATTTCCGCGGGTAGTAGTATGTGTTGTCACTGGATTCCGGGTTTTCTTCCGCGTTTCCACTGCTTGGTCTTTGGAAAGACCGATGCTGGTTTCTTGACGACGTTTCGGCAAAATCACACCTGCTTTCATTTCAGGCGGGGATGATTTTGATATCAATTTGTGTACCTTTTCGTTACTAATGAGTAAATGATTTGATTATAACTAATGCATTATATTATATTGTTTTTTTTTCTTGTTATTGTCTACTTAGTTCATGAGTTATGGAAATTATTTTTGCTGATTTCCTATAATTAGATCTACGTATGTCAGTTGGGTGATAAAGATATATTATTATTATTATTATTATTACTTTATTTCAATGTCTAAAAAGGCAAGGCATGAAATTTAAAAATAGCTAGAGATTTTGAAAACATTTAAGAGAGAATCTAATGTAACATATGCAAGAATTAAAAATCGGTGAGAAGATTGAAATAAATACATTTATGGAAGACTATGATGAAAATTCAAGTCAAAGCGAACTTAAGTGTCACTAGACAGTGTATAGTGACACTTAAAATTAAAATAAAGTTATTACTCACAATAAATAAATAAATTTATATTAAAAATTCTTTATTTTTTTTTTGGATTGTCTTCGTATGACTATATCTTCGTCAAGAAAAAAGGTAGCGACTTCCGGTTTTCATCGCTCTCTTCAGTTTTGTATGTGCTTCAATATCACGATATTAAAAATATACCGTTGCATTTAAAATTTTAAAGAAAAAATAAGTAATATACATAAATTGAGAACAGCGCCCCCTGTTATTTTTTTTAACAACCACATAATTTCGTGACTCATGTCCTTCAATTCTTTGTAAGATTCTCTATCCAATGACCCCAGAAACATTAAAATCCATTTGTGCGAACCAAAATTATACCGACTTTTGTACGCCGACATACCCCCCTCCCCTCTTCCCTTCGTATGGGAGTTAGATCAAAAAGTTTTAAATGAAAGTTGTATAGAAACGTCTAAAATTTTTGCTAGAAAATTTTTCAATCTATCTTAATCTAGAATTTAATGAAAAATTATCGAATTTTTAATTTATCTTGAGAATTGCGCCCCCTTGCGATCATTTTGGAAACTTAAAAATATTTTAGTTGTAATTTCCGTCGTCCATTTTACTATCAAGATTTTTTCTGCGAGGTTGTATGATAAACGGTTGCCGAGATATGGCCGGTGGCCGAGCTTAAACAGACACCCGGTATATATATATATTAATTTAATATGTATTTAATGTGCATTAAACACATATATCAAATTCTTAGCCGTATCTGTTAATACATATGAAACACACACATATATCTATATACGTGCGAGTCGATTTCTTGAAAATTTTCGGCTTATATGAAATTGAAAATTACTTGCTTTCTTTAAGTTAATTAATGAACTTAGGGAAAAGAGTAATTTCATTATCGAAGACTAACAATGTTAGTTTCGCCAAATGCTCGTCAGTCCGATAATGAAACCAGACCTTTTCCCTCTAATTTTCGATTTATATATAAGCCGCAAATTTTCTATATACTCGCACGTATATAGATATATGTGTGTGTTTCATATATATATATGTTGTCACTGGATTCCGCGTTTCCACTGCTTGGTCTTTGGAAAGACCGATGCTGGTTTCTTGACGACGTTTCGGTAAAATCACACTTGCCATCTTCAGGTCTGCGATAACTGTCTGCTTCTGCTTCTTGTTATTCGTAAACTGACGTTTTCGGGATTCGGATGGTGGTTATATACTTCGTTAGCGTTTCGGTTGGTTGCCCTTGGACGAGTGTGTGCATGGTTCCGTGTCGTTGGCCTCGTGTTTGGAGTGTGACGGCTGGTTTGCGATGTAGAAGTATTAGTTTGGTGTTCTTTGTTGGTATCTGTTCTTGTTAGTGCTGGTTTCCATGCTGTTGGTAACCTCTGGGTATCATCTCGTGAATTCAGATTGTTCGGATGTTTTTCAATTTCGATGGCTTCCCTGATGATTCTGGTTTTAGTGTGTTCGATGTTCGCTAATAGCTTGGTGTTACTGAAGTCTATCGTGTGGGATGTTTCTTTTACATGTTGAGCCAGAGATGAAGTTTTCTCGTCTTTTCTTACGGAATTTTTGTGTTCGTCTCTTCTTGCGTTTACCCTTCTGTTCGTTTGTCCAATGTAAGTTTTTTCACAGTTGAGGCAAGGAATTTCATAAACTCCTTGGTTTTCTAAAGGTATTTTTGTTTTAGGGTTTCGAAGGACTGTACTGATTTTTCTGTCTGCTTTGAATGTTGTTTCAATGTTGTGTCTTCGTAGGATTTTGAATATTCTGTCGGGTAAGTAGGTGTTGGCAGTTGGTGTAAATTTTAAATGCAACGGTATATTTTTAATATCGTGATATTGAAGCACATACAAAACTGAAGAGAGCGATGAAAACCGGAAGTCGCTACCTTTTTTCTTGACGAAGATATAGTCATACGAAGACAATCCAAAAAAAATAAACAATTTTTAATATAAATTTATTTATTTATTGTGAGTAATAACTTTATTTTAATTTTAAGTGTCACTAGAGACTGTCTAGTGACACTTAAGTTCGCTTTCACTTGAATTTTCGTCATAGTCTTCCATAAATGTATTTATTTCAATCTTCTCACCGATTTTTTAATTCTTGCATATGTTACATTAGATTCTATCTTAAATGTTTTCAAAATCTCTAGCTATTTTTAAATTTCATGCCTTGCCTGTTTAGACATTGAAATAAAATAATAATAATAATAATAATAATAATAATAATAATATATCTTTATCACCCAACTGATATACGTAGATCTAATTATAGGAAATCAGCAAAAATAATTTCCATAACTCATGAACTAAGTAGACAATAACAAGAAAAAAAAACAATATAATATAATGCATTAGTTATAATCAAATCATTTACTCATTAGTAACGAAAAGGTACACAAATTGATATCAAAATCATCCCCGCCTGAAATGAAAGTAAATAAAAGGACCTATTATATACCTAAACATAAATAAGAAAATATATTGACCAAGTAATATAAAGGAAAAGAAAATATGTTTAAATCAGAAAGTACAAAAAAAACAAGAAAAAACTTCGACTTAACAAATGTTCAAAGTGTTCACCTTCATTTTCAATACCCGTTTACTTGTCGATTAGTAGACAGCCGAGTTACTTCCATTTCGGAGGCAGCAATTGTAATCGGCTTTTTGTGATAAACTATGTCTTTTATTCTGCCCCATAAATAAACATCAAGAACATCTGGCAAGATGAATAAAAACTCAATAATGTCTTCTTTCCGGATAATTTAGGGAATATTTCCCCGAAGCAAGAATGCATTTTCAAAGCATTGAAAATACATTCTGATCATGTCATAAGCTTCAACGTTAGAATACGACATTTTACAAACTTAATAATTATGTGCAGGTGTCCAAATAGGCTTAATTTGCTAAATACTTACAAAAAGTTTAACAACAAGTGACACTAATATATTTGAATTTCGATTTTCAAGGCCTACCTTGGAAATCTCATCATAATGTAATTTAGTATCGCTGTGCATGCCATGTTGTATGATGAAAATTAAAAAAAAAAGCAAACTACACTGTTCACTATTATTATTTTATTTCAATGTTGGAAAGGATAAGAAATGATATTTAAAAAATAATAGCTAGAGTATTTAAAAACATTTAAAAGCAGAATCTAACGTAACATATGCAATGAATTAAAAAATCGACAAAACGATTGAAATAAATAGATTTAGGGAAGAGTATGATGAAATTTCAAGTGAAAATGTACTATACACTGTCTAGAGACCCTATTAAAATTAAACTAAAATTATTACTCCCAATAAATAAATAAATTTATATTTAAAGAGTTTTATTTTTCTGGATTGTCTTCGTATGACTATATCTTCGTCAACAAAAAAGGTAGCAACCTCCAGTTTTCATCATTCTCTTCAGTTTTTTATGCGCTTCAATATTACGATATTAAATATATACTGTTCCATTTGAAATTTTAAAGAAAAAACAAGATATATACATACATTGAGAACAGCGCCTCCTGTTCCTCTCTTTGACGACCACGTAATTTCGTGCTACATATCCTTCAATTCTTTGTAAAATTCTCTATCTAATGAGCCCAGAAACATTAAAATCCATTGTGGCAATCCCAAGTTATACCTACTTTTGTGAGCAGACATACCCCCCTCCACTCTCCCCTTCGTATGCGAGTTAGATCAAAAAGTTTCAAATGAAAGTTGTATAGAAACGTCTAAAAATGTTGCTAGTAAATTTTTTAATCTATCTTAATCTAGAATTTAATGAAAAATTATCGAATTTTTAATTCATCTTGAGAATTGCGCCCCCTTGCGATAATTTTGGAAACTTAAAAATATTTTTGTTGTAATTCCCGTCATCCATTTTACTATCAAGATTTTTTCCGCGAGGTTGTACGATAATCGGTTGCCGAGATATGGCCGGTGGCCGAGCTTAAAGAGACACCCGGTATATAAAATGCTCGACGCAATTCAGTTTTTTAACTGATGACATATATCAATATGTATGTGGCTTACTACTGCAATGGTAGAATTAGGGTTTAGGTAATTTTGTAAATAAAACTCGTATTTTCGGCTTTGTGACGTTTCGATCCTCCTGCAGGACCTTCATCAGACCTTTATTAGGTGTAGATAAAAAAGAACATATTAAGTTTTGCTCATTGAAAGATAAAATCAATTAACAAAGCTGAAAATCTCTGTATACTTACATTTGCCAATGGCCTATGTATTTGTTCTATTACTTGCATCTCAATTTTATGACACTTTAAAATTCAACATTAACAATTATCAATTAGAAAGTTATTACGGCACATTTAAAATTTAAGTTCTCAAGAATGATAATGAGGTATGGTATTCATTATGATAATGAATACCATAATAAAACATGTAATAACAAAAACAGATTTCCCCTTTCTTTTTTTATGGCAATATGTGGATGATTTGATTTGCTGCATCCCAAACAATAAAATAGACTACACCCTTCAAATCTTCAATTCATACAATGATAGTCTAAAATTCACGGTTGAGATAGAGCAAAATAATTCAATCCCGTTTCTAGACACTACGATTACGAGGACAAACAACACCCTCAAACTAAGATGGTATCGTAAACCATCTAATTCTAACAGGTTATTGAATTACCACTCAAATTGCCCAAAGAAATACAAGATAAACTTAATAAAAGCACATAAACATAGAATTAGTAAAATATCACATCCTGATTATCTCCAGGAAGACCTACACAAACGGAAAGAAATACTAGTATACAATAACTACCCAAAGAATGTTGTGAATAAACTACTATTCTCTTCATACAACACAGACATCAACAACGAAACTTTAACAAAAAGGGAACAAGATTTAAACGGTAATGACAGGAGCAACACTACTCCAAAGTACGGCAAACTACCGTACATTCCAAACCTGACAAATAAACTCAAAATGCTTTTTCAAAACATATGTTCCATAGCCCACACAACGGCCTTTTCAAACTCAAAGGTGTACACCAATCTGAAGTACAACATACCCACACAAATGAGGAACAATGTGGTATACGCGGTGGAATGTAGTTGCCATGAAATATATGTGGGACAAACGAAACAAAGACTAAAAAATAGAATCACCCAACACATCAGTGACGTCAGAGTGAAGCAGCAGGGTTCTGCTTTGGCACGTCATATATCTACCACAAACCATACAGCGGATTTTGATAACACAAGAATTATTTTCAAAGAACCCAACTACACTCGAAGAACTTTCTTAGAAACACTGACCATCAAAACCCTAACGCACGGTATAAATTGTAAGTCGGACTCGCAGAATTTCAGTAATATATATGGAGCGTTTTTGCCACAATTAGCGAGGAAAATACAATTAAAATTGGCATAACAGTGATTTCTTGATTTGTGTTTTCCCTCATAATTATATTTGAAAGTAATAAAGTTAAACACAAAATTTATTAATATGAGTACATAAATACATAGAATAACAGTAAAAAATGAAACGATATTCCCTTTTTTGCTTTCCTTGTTTTGTGTGTTCGGACGAAAAGTTTTTCTTGCCGATGGAGACAAACATGCGAGTGCATGAGACTATGAAAGAAGTATAGGAGGGACTCTAGACTTTAATAAAATTAATAGAATCTACGGTTGGTTCTTGGTGAAACATTATGAATATTAAACGAATAAAACACTTGGTTATATTGTTTCACTTAAGGACAGATTTATTGTTCTCTGACACGTATTTCGACCTCTCGGTCATTAACGAAGAGTTTACAGACTTAAACTAAACTAACTGTTAGTTAGTTTAGTTTAAGTCTCTCAATGCATGACTAGAACATTGGAATTACACATTAATCCACTGCAAATAATCAGTATTTAAAAGATTATTATGTTTTGTAAACTATGCTTAAACCATTTTTGTTTCAGAGTTGTTTTAAGGTACAGAAAATGTTTGATACACCATCTACTTCTTTTAACTGTTGATCGATTAGGTATATGGTATTAAGTATTCATGTACTTGTATTCTATCCATCTATCAGTTTCATTTATTGGCTTCTGGTATAAAACTGTGTCATTTTCTCTTCGACTACCGGTGTTATAATCTTTTGCTCATAGATATGGACTAGACGCAGCACGCTGCATTGCTTCTTGGTTTCCTTTTCTTGTTGTCAAAATGTTTCATTATATTAAGAGGCATCTACAGGGTTAGCTGCCCTCGGGAATAAACTTCCATCTTTTTGAACCCCTTAAAAAGGCAATATAAAAGTAACAATTGCATACAAAAGTAGATATTAATTGGATAGATGTGGCTTTTACTTGGTGAAGATCCATTGAACTCAACGTAAAATAAAACAACAAATTTGTTTATATCTTCACTATATATATTAATATAGTGAAGATATAAACAAATTTGTTATTTTATTTTACGTAGATATTAATTATTTTGCATAATCATTCATAAACTCCGTACTTTATAGTGAAACATGTAATTACAAAAGTTAATACGTTTTCTAATAGAACTACAAAATTTCTCTTGAAAGATAACTCATTAGTTCAAATTATAATTCAAATGTAAATAAATTCCTAAACTATTAACTTATATTATGCAACGGTTCCGCAGTTTAAGGCTCAAATAAAACACCTCTTTTGACCGCGACTTCACATGCATGCATGTTTAAACATTCTTGGTTCTTTCAATTGACTCACAATCTCAAGTGATTGACACTACAGAACAATGTTAAATCAACAGAGAATATTGTTAAAAGGTCATTCTGTCAGTGTGCGTTTCATAGCCCCCTTGGCGAATCGCGTCTATAAATCAATATAAACTCACTTGTTTATCTCAATTCTTCGACTGGGTAATGCAGTAAATGTAATTTATTTTATCATTGAGTGGCCGTTATTACTATGGAGCTTTATGTTAATAACATTAATTCACTTCTCGGAAGGAATATGAGTTAAGTTGTTTTAATGGAGTCGATACGTATATATATTGCTGTGACTTCTCCTTTAAGCATTTTAAAGAAGAATGTAACTAGTTTGAATGTATGTAATAGTTATTATAACGTTATAGCATTTGCTATTTTAACGTGGATACTAAAAGTGTGTCTAACCTTTTTCTTTCCTTCTGTGTATTTCATGATTTTTATCTTCTTAAGTGAAGCTCTCTCTATCGTTTACAAATCTCTTATATTGGGATAAGGATTACTAATAAAACATAAATGTTTATTGAAACTAAAATGTTATTTTTTAATTGAATATTTATGTCTTATTGCTTTATTATGACTTTTATCTAGTAAAAGTACCTTGAATAATTTGTCTATTTATGCATTTTATTCTGCACTAAAGATTATTATCATTGTCTTAATAATATTAAATATAAAATTTATGGTTTTATATTATACAATAAACAGAACCTTTTATCAATTTCTTATTACATATATATCTAGTTTAGAAATATCCATACACTCAAATAGCTTTTCATTTAATATATAATTAATAAATTTGAATGAATTCAGTGCCCATCATGCCTAAACATTCTCACATTTGCGACAAAGATTAGACATTTCACACAATCAAGAAACTCTTAAGAAAATTGTAATACTATGCTTATTTGTACAAATATCAAAGACTACGTTTCAATTCATAGCTAGACATTCGCACATCGTAGTATATACTGTGGTATCTTACTATCACTAATGTTCCGAAAGAATAAATTGATTGAGAATGTATTGTTAAATATGTCAAACACAAATAGCACTTAAATAAACATTCTCACATTTGCGACGATACGTATGACTCAATATACACAAAAATAAAATATATATTTAAAGATCCTATAAAATCTATGTTGTATGTTAGCTATGAATTTTATAATAATCATATAAAAAATTATAGTATTGTATGTAGGTACGTATGTACTCACTTTTCTTGATTATACATTTTTCTTCAAAGTGTCTCATATATTCATTATCCATAACTAAATCTTTATATTTTGAAGATTTATGTAATTATAAAGCTTCTTTATCAATAATCCAATATTAACCTATCCCAGTATTAATAATCTGCTACTGATACTGTTCCATTTTATTTTATTACTTAAATCATGATAATATTTTAATTTAAACAAAATTTAACAAAAGAAGGAACGGTATAAAATGGAGTTCCTTACTTTGGACTTGTTATTTATATTTTATTTAATTTAATTAATTATTTTTAGCACTGAAGAAACTCTTTTCTTTCGTTGTGCTCGCATTTTTATAGCTATAAAAATGCTATATCTACTTTTATTACTCCCTCTCGTGCTTGATGTTCTCTTATGCTATTCCTGTTTCTTATTTATGTTGGTTATTCTGTGGCTTGTGTACCTGTAATATGTACTATTTTAGCATTTCAACTATTATGCAATGTTTTGATTTGTTGTCATTTTATTTTATTGTTAAATCTCCACATTATCTTATAAAAATGTGGTTTAATACATTACAAGGATACTTATGCATATGTGCATATGCAAGGTATGTATTTACTGTGTTTTGAATTATATATTAATTATTATTTACTTAATTATAGTCCTTTTATCATAACGTAAATACTTATTATATTTGCAAATTTGCATGTTACTATCTGCACTATTTGTTTAATATTTTCTTCTTACATTTGCTAATTTAATGCGTATCCTTTTTTTTAAATTACAAATGGGTAAAAATGGAAAAACGTTACAGATTGTTGTAATTTTTCTTTCTTCTAATAGTTTGTATATTTTATTCTTTTATTACATTTTATGTTTATTCTTCTAATAAATGATGTCAGCAACCAATATTGCATGAACGCTTTGGCTGTTACTTATCTGAATATTAACGTTTTTTAGTCTATTGTTTTCAACTTAAATGAATATTAAACTAATACGCAGCGTGGATGCATACCCACGCGACGTACACTTTTTGCAATCAAAGCACCGAGCAAAACCCTCCATTTAAAATTACATAACCTAATATTGACACAGTGTAGCATGTACATTACGAGTAATCTAGATAATGATTTATTGATTTTAATTTATTGTGTATGTGAGTGTGGATGTGATTCTGCTGCTCTATACTAGTAACTCAAGTTAAGTTAGTCCTTTAGTTTCCAGGAAAGTCATATACTTCTTTTCATTGTATTAGAATATTAATAAAATCATTACATTAATGACATTATATTTTATTTACATATTCGTTTCGGCTGGTAGTATTACAAACTGTTATAAATGAAATTGCTTTTTTTCGAACGTCACATTTGAACTAAAAATAAATATATTTAGCGGATTTATACAAATTCTTTATATTTACAATTGTCTGATCACGTATATATTATCGCTGACATCAATAATATATTCCTGCGCACGTCACAATTTAGCAAATTAAAACATAAGTGAATTCTCATAAAAAAGCAATTAACAAAGACATCAGCGAATTTTTACATATAAAATATCTGTGTACGAGGTTGCTTCGTGTCGGATAATACTTTTACTAATTTAATTTACGGACGTAAGTTGAGAAAATCATAAAAGACAGGGATTTCTGTTGTTGAAATAAATTGATGTCGCGTGCAGGATTGCTCTCGCAGGTGATTATTTGGAAGGATTAATCGGCAAGACATTAAGACATTTGATTAAGCGGAATTAGATGCAGCTTACTATGTTCTGAGACAGCTGATCATGCAAAATTAACGACCTAACCAGCAAGTCATCAAGAGTGCTCATTAAAGTGCGGAGAACAAGCAGTAAAGCAGGCCAGGAGGCAGCATTTTATGCAGGTAAACTTTTGAAGCAGGCGAGAAAACAGCATTCAATAATCAAAATATATTCAAGATCCAGCGCTTTATATAGCTGCAATCGGTCGTGACCAGTTTACATTGTCGGAGATCGAGCATATATCACGTGAACAAAGCCATGACTGCTGTCTTAAAATAATTAATTTTTTCGGGAAAAAATACATAAAACAATTTATAAATTAATTTTAAAAGAAGCATATACCTTATTATGGAAATATAATTATATAGAAAACAAACAAAAGCAAAAAACCCACAAATAAAATGATAATTCAAAATTATATATATAATGATGAAATTCAAAATATTTTAAAGTCTCTAACACTTCATACACGAGTTCACTTCACTTTCTTTGTTTAGACCGGGATGATATACTTCATCGTCACGCCGAGACATGGATGCGCTTTTTTCATTCCCAGGAATACCACATCAAATGGCGATGACAGAATGCACAACTAAAATGGGATCCTTCTCTGGTTTACGTTTATGCGGAACCTGTAACAATAAAACATAACGAGGCAAGATTTTATTAATAACTGTAGAAGGTCCTTCAAACTTCGGAGATAATTTGGCGGTGAACTTTCTGACGGCGTTGGATAATTAATGACACTTATGGTATACCCATTGACCTATTTGCGAACGAAAGGGAGGGTGACGAAACTTGTAGGGTTTGCTTTGACGCTCAGCCGCAGCAAATTTTTGAAATCGCCTAACTTTGCATCTCTGTGGCGAATTCTTTAATGCTGGACTCTTCGAAGGTCCTATGTTGGCTATCTGCAGCTCACAGAAGAAATGTTAGTCGCACCAGCTCTCTGCCGAAATTCAGGAATGTCGGAGTAAATCATGTAGAATATTGTTTGGCGGAGATTATTGCTATCATAAATTGTGGTAAGTACTGAACCTAGTCTCTATGATACTTGCCTATGTGTGTGCCAACATAGGATCTACTACTCGTTTTTCTTTGCACAACATTAGACTGTGGCGTATAGGGAGCTGTGAACTTTATCTGGATGCCCACGTTCTTCATCTAATTCTGAAAGCAGTAAATGGGAAACTGTTAACCGGTATCTGCCAATTATATCTTCGGACGTCAAAATCTATAAATCACATTTTCTTTCAAAGCTTGATCGCTAGATTTAGCGGTTGCTGAATGCCACTGGCATTCAGACCATTCTTTATATATATATTGGAATACAAGTAGCGACGCAAACCCTATTCTGGAAAGCGGGGAAGGTCCTAACAAATCTAGACTTACTTGTTCCCAAGGATTATGCACAGGCGAATAATATATTTGTAATCTGCATCAGTTGATATACGCCAACCCTTTTCTGTAACGCGATTTCTTTTCGGATCTATTCTGACTTCGGCTATTTTCTTATAATATCAAGTGCGCTGTACTTCGTCAAACAAAATGCACACGTCATCCCCAGTGTTTCGTTTATTCGGTAATGTCGAGCAAGATAGGGAATCGGCCATTTCTTCCTTTAAGGAATTCCTTGAGACTACCTTCTGTCGCTCCGCCTTCAAAATTTCATCTTCTGCAATTAAACAGCTTTTCTGGGCTAGTAAGCGCCTATCTTTCTTTGCGGCTATATCTCTCATGACTCACAGCTTAGAAAGTATATTAATTTCTTTAATGACCGAACACGTACTTGTCGGCTTAATTAGGAAATTGACAGGCATGGTCCTGTAGTCTAATTTTATTGGCAATGATATGGAACCCGGATGTTTAACCATATCACCGTTTGCCAATCATATCTTTGACCTACGGTTACATACGTCTTGTACGCCTCTTGTTACCTAACGTTCAACACAAACTGCGGATATAAATGATTACGTCGCTCCACTGGCAATCAATGCTTTTAAATTCTTATTGTAAATATTTATTTCGACCCATATTCGGTTTTCTGGATTCACTTGACCTATATTTACCTCAACAGGAGATCTTTGTCGTTGTGAGCGGTTTAATTAATTTTGTGTGTAGTGGAACAAGGTATTGTCTCTTGACGTTAGAATGCTTCAATATATATGCCTAAACCATGCTAAAATAACACAGTTTGTTTTATATTAAAAGAATAATGAAGTTACTATTATACATTATCATAATTGATTGAGTATGTCTTTCATGAATCAGTTGATAGACTCATAGGACAGGGACCTAATTAATTGATATGCCCGTAGTGGAACAAGCAGTATTGCCTGTTGTCGTGCAAATGAAACAATGACGGCGTCTGAGAGAGAGCATATCAAATATCAAATTAGAGCTACTTCTTGGACAAACTAGTCTATTAGATACATCATTTTCAGACGATGAGAAGTCCATAAGGCTATTTAAACCAAACTTAATTGTTTGGCTTGTTTCAGATACGTAAGAAGCAAACCACGATAAGGGTATGCACCGAAACCTGATTTGTTCGAATGTATACGTTAACTTGGTCTATAATCTTGATCATTCACATTTAATTACATGTATTTTCCATTGCAAGGCATTTGTATTAGGATTTTAAAACAAACAATATATCTGTTTATATGTTTTTATTTTTTAGAAGTTATGCTGATAGTTATGTATACGATTAACATTTTTCAATTATGGATAGAAACGAGTTGCAGGGAAGTATAAGAACTTATTGTGCTAGTTATTAATGTTGCCATCCATAATATAGTATTCAGGACATCGTTTTAAAAAGTCGATAGGGTTGGAATCGAAACCACAAGATCTGAGCTTTTCTTTCTACAAGCAATAAACGGAATATGGGATATATACCCTAGGAGGATAAACGCCTTAACTCTGTATTTTACGAACTAATCACTAGATGTCAATAGTTATGTACGCAAAAGGTTGTCTGTTGGTTCGTTATGGCAGTGTGGAACTTGCAGAGTAAGGGTGTGAGCTGTATCGACAATATCAGGAAAAAAAACAAAATCAGGTAATGCCTTTCTTAATTTTGCGTTAACTGACATACCTTGTCTTTCGTATTTTCTAATCATACAACTCTTAAATTGTGCAGTTTCCACTGGAATGCGTTCTTTATATCGCAATCTTTTAAAAAAGATATGGTTAACGCTAAAAAATCCGTGCGTAGCTTAAATTTTTGCGTGGGGCATATATCTCATTAAATTTGAAGTCTAGGTATATATGCCCTGTCGTTGTGGAGGATATAGGCCTCAGTTATTGCCAACACAAGGTATCTGGTTAACAATGGATTAATATTAATGCCAAGGAAATACGTTCGGAAGCAAAATATAAAACCACGAGCTGCTTGGACGGAGGAAGATTTACGAATAGTCATAAATAAAATAAAATCTATGCAATTAAATATCAACTCATCTAGCAAGAATTACAATATTCCTTTACGTACATTTCGAAGACCACGTGAATCCAACAACCTTAAAAAGATAACGTTAGGAAAGCCACCGGCTTTGGGAGAACATAATAAATTTCGTCTTGTAAAATATATAAAAAACATCAGGTATCAGGATTTATACCGACTTCATCGGTAGTAAGAGGAATGGTCAACGATTTGCAACAAAACTTAACCAAGAACACAATTTTCTATGAACGGTAAGACAAACAAGACACTGCTGTGTTGTAAAACCAATGCATTCCTGCGAATGCCTTGGTTCTATTCTTTTATGGATAGACTCCCCGAATTGTCAATCAGAAAAAGTAAAGGATTGTCATTAGCAAGAGCAAAAGGAATGAACAGGGAAGAGCTAGGGGAGTTTTATATTTTGCTTAAGAACACCTTACAAAAAGTTGATTTACTTGATGAACCACGTTCTATCTATATTATGGATGAAAGTGGTATACAACTTAATAATAAACCAGAAAAAGTTATTGTTGAAAATGGGAGCAGATTTGTACATGTTTTAACCCCGAAAGAAAGAGGAGAGAATGTTTCGGTGATAGCATGTGCTAACGCCGAAGGGATATTCTTGTCACCTGTATAGATACAAAAAGGTGTATATGGCTGTCTTCTTTCATTAAGTCAGATTTATCTTTTAAATGACTAAGAGATGTATTTACTTCCAGAAAACCTCAAGGACCTATAATTCTAATCCCTGACGTCATAGATCTCATTATAGCAATATCGAGCCACACCACTCAGGTATTACAACCGTTAGACTGGTTAGACATATCGTTCTTTAAAGTTTTGAAAGCGTATTACAAAAAAGGAGAAACTGAAACATACATGTTTACTATTGAGGACGAAAATATCAACAGAAATATCATAGGTAAACTGATCGGACTAGCTTGGACGAAAGCTGCAACCAATTCAAATGCTACTTCAGGCTTTGCTAGAACTGATATATACCCTTACAACCAGAATATTATACCAGATTACTCTTACCAGATCGCAGACAATATTCAAAATACGCCCTTGTCCCACGAGCCCCAAATTGAAGAAAACAGAAATAATATTGCAAATTTAGAAGAAACGTAGGAAGAAACTTTTCTAGAAAACGATGATAATTACCTCTTTCTTTTCAACGAAGATATAAACATTAGACATTTAATACCAACAATGAAACTGAAATTACAAACATACAAAATGCCATAGAGATTATTGAAAGTGTAGCCACAGAGGTAAACGAAAATAATATGACACAATAAAAGCCTGATCAAACAGTACTATTAGATAAAGAAAAGCCAGGGACTTCCGAAAGTATTAAAGATACACCATCAAAGTTTTTAGAACAAGTGGACCCTGTCCCAGAAATATCAGCTCAGAAATCAAAAAGAAAATAGTCAGCATAAATACTGTCATCAAACCGTTTGATATTGAAGAAATCAAATGAAAGTTCCAATTTGAAAAGAAAAGGAAATATTGCAACCTGTAATAAAAAAAACTAATTCTAGAAGAAACAGAAACAGTGACGATGATGTAAAATGCGTTGAATGCGTGGAAAATTACAATTAAACTACGGAACGAGTCAACTGGATTCGATGTGTAGGATCCCAAAAATGGTTGCATGAATCATGCATAATGTATGATAGATGCGACATTTGTGGCAGAACACAGAAAACCCAAGAAAAAGATAAAAAGTGATCAAAGCGATTATTGACCTGTAAAATGTAAAATATTCAAGACAAAGATTTTTTTACTTATAAATTTGATATTTTTATTAGAATTTAGGTATTTATTTTAGAGAGGTTTATTGTTAATTTGTTTTTAAATTTTTTATTGTTTCTAAATATATATTTTTATATGGTTTACTATTATTAATTATTTAATTACTTGAGCAGAGGCAGTTAGTCCCCTATGAGGCATAAATCCTCTGCGTGTGCATTAATCCCATCAAAAGGGCGCATATCCCACTTTTGACAGTTTTACAAATATTCATTTTATCAAATGAAATGCAACAATTCGTTGTTAAACACTAAAATTTCAATGTCACATGAGTTATTATGTATTGCTTTGTGTTTACCAGACGTTTGTCCTTTAGCGATAAGTTTTACTTTCTTATACGTAGTATAAGGAAGTATTTAGATGATGAAAATTTTCGACCTCGAGATTTTTGCAGATGTCCACGTTTTGAGGTCCCCTGATACCAAAAAAGTGGTTTTTAAAAAATGTCTGTGTGTCTGTGTGTCTGTGTGTGTGTCTGTCTGTGTGTGTGCGACCACGATAGCGGTCAAACCGCTGTAGATATCAATTCCAAATTTTGTATTTACGAATATAATCTCCCTCTTGAGAAATGATTAGATTTTGAGCAAAATCGGCAGACCGGAAGTAGTAGTTTACTTCAGTGAAAAAATCGAATTTTGCAAATATTTCGTGAATTACTAAGTTTAAACAAATTTATAAAGAATTCAAATGTACTCAAAATTAAATTCGAGAAAAATTGTTTTAATAAAGTTTTTCGAAATTCCTACCGGAAGTAGGTCTTTTACTTTTATCGAAAATCAGTTTTTTGCGAATATCTCGCAAGTCATGCTTTCTAGGCAGGTACATTACGAGTATAAAAGTATTTAGAATATACTTTTAAATATCTTTTGTATAAAAAAGATTTCAAAATTCAGACCGGAAGTACCACTTTTACTCTTATCGAATAGCGATTTTTTGCAAATATGTCGTAAATTATGCATTCTATATATATTTATGAAGAGTACAAAAGTATTTAGAGTTGGATTTGGAATATTTTTTGTATAAATGAAATTTCAAAATTCGGACCGGAAGTAACACTTTCATACGTATAAGAAAGTCGTGTGGTGGCCACACCTCATTTTTTACTGTGAATTAAGCTTGGGGGAATATATCCCACATTTACCCTACACTATTTTTTCCACAGATCTTGTGGGCATTAACCATTGAATATTACTTCAGAAGCTAAGGTCGCTGGATTTCAATAACACATTATTCTGCTGTTTTCGATGCTCGATAAGCTGCCTAAACTATATTTACTGTAATACCTTTAAACCTGTTCAACATGTGCTATTATATGGTGTGCCAATAGGCTCAAACCTTGGTCCACCTTCATTCAACTTATTCATGATATTATTCGCGTTACACAATGCTCTATTTTGACTTATGCAGACGACTTAAAAACATATAATTAAATAGTTACTGCTTTCGGAATTGAGTTTCTCAAGCAAAATTTAGACCTAATTTTTGCTTGTATTTGAAAGATAAACTTTATCTGAATTTAGACATGTTGCTATGTCACTTACACTAGAAAATTAAATATTGTTCCTTCAACCATCATAATGACAACATATCTACGTACCTAAGTACGAGGTAGGCGCCATAAATTCTCGGCCTGATAGGCTTACACAGGTTCAAACTCCGTCACGTCATGCATGCACATACCCGAGGTGTACACTATAAATATTACGGTTCAAGGTCTAGTAGTTTTTAGTGACCAACCAACCAATATCTTATAAAAAAAAAAGGTTTGAACACACACTGAGGACGGCTTTACTGATTTTTTTTCCATGAAACCTGCTGATATAATCAAGTATCTAATTTCATTTAGTAGTATGCGCAGTATTACATATGTACTTCTTGTTTTCTAAATGGAAACCATACTGGGCCATGATAGCACTTATACTTACTCCTGAATTGCATTTCATACGAGGTAGGCGCCATAAATTCTCGGCCTGACAGGCTTATACAGGTTCAAACGTGTTCAAACTCCGTCACGTCATGCATGGACATACGCGAGGTGTACACTATAAATATGACGGTTCGAAGCCTAGTAGTTTTTAGTAACTAGACAACTAACGTGACTAGCGCACGAAAATGTCTGAAGTAACGAACATTGAGTATCGCGTTGTCATTACATTTTTAACAAAAGAAGGGCATACACCTTATCACATTAAACAACGTTTAGACGGCGTTTACGGTGATTCATCTTCTTCGTATTCAACTGTAAAAAAGTGGTCAATATGTTTCCGGTTAGGACAAGAATCCCTGGAAGATGCTGATCGGTCGTGTCGACCCATTGGAATGATAACGCCTCAAAAAATTTCAATTATTGAACATTTAGTGCTAGAAGATCGCCATATAAAAGTGAAGGAATTAGCAGTGATAACAAACATTTCCGAAACAATTGTTGGCCGAATTCTCCATGACCATTTGGGTATCAATAGAATTAGTGCTAGATGGGTACCGCGACGTCTTTCTGCTCTCCAACGTGAACGTCGAGTCGAATGTGCGCAGTAGTTTTTAAACATGTGTGGAGACGACCCAAAGCCAATTTTGGAGTCCATTGTCACAGGGGATGAAACAATGGTTCCGTTTTACGATCTTCTATCGAAAAGGGTGTCTATGGAATGGCGGAGTCCTGGTGAACCTCGTCCTAGAAAGGCGAAAGTCGTTCAATCAATGAAAAAGGTGATGGCCACAATATTCTGGGATTGTGATGGAATTTTGCTGATTGACTTTAAGGAGCGCAATACACGTGTGAACGACACATATTATGCGTCTTTATTCCATAAATTAAGGAAAAGTATTCGTGCAAAACGTCGTGGAAAATTGACAAAAGGTGTGCAATTATTACACGACTATGCTCCGGTCCATACTACCGCCATTTCACATGCTGCCATCCGCGAATGCGGCGTTCAGGAATTGGAACATCCACCCTGTAGTCCGGATACGGCTCCTTGTGAGTTTTTTTGTTTTATGATTTAAAAAAGATCTTAGGGGACGTAGTTTTAAAGACGACAGTGAGTTGCAAGCAGCTGTTATAGAACATTTTGACGGAAAAACCTCATATTATTTTTACAAGGGTATCAAATTATTAATCAATCGTTGTTATAAATGTATAGAAGTTAGGGAGATTACATTAAAAAATAAAAATTCTTATATTGTTCCAAGTTTCTTTTTTGTATATCAGGCCAAGAATTTATAGCGCCTACCTCGTAAGTTATTATCCGTCAATCACCTAGGCTTTATTTCTGGTTCGGTACTGATGTTTGCTCAAGATATATCAGCTATTACAGTTTCAGTGTCTAAGATATTTTGCTTTGTTATTCGGACGTTAATACTTTGACCAACTTAAGTACAGTATGTATCCATTTTATGTCCCCATTGTCAGCAAATTGCAGTACATATCTTAAGTCTAGATGCCATTATGTAATATATATATTCGACAAAGGTAATTTTTAAAATATTTGACGTGTAAATCGGACGGTTAACTTAATTTTCTTTATTTTCAACAAAGTGGATGCCTCGGAATTACTGTCGAGAGACAATACGTTGGTGTCAACCTAATCAAGGTTCACGAGCTCAGAACTCATTTTTTTTCAAAGTCCCTTTGTATAATTCTTCCTCGAATTTCAACAAAAAACAGCAACAATATTGGGATTTTTATTTAGTTTCATTTTGTAATTTAATATATTGGTGCTTCTTTTAATACCACTTACTGTAAAATATATACATTTTACATAATTTATATTTACAACAATAATATATTTTGTATTCATTATTCATATTATAGCATTGGCAAATTCAAATTAATTCTATTAGATAATAAGCAAAATTTTAATATTAATAATATCGATGGAAGAAAATGACTTTGATAAAACAAAACATAGCTTACATTAACGTTATTGACTATCAAAACGCAAAGGATTATAAGTATGAAAATGCATGAACATTTAAAACGCATGGATAAATATATCACGTTGATATTCATACAACAAACATTCCAGGTTACCTTCATCCACCGAAATAAATCAAGTATAAGTGACTAAAAAGATACTAGCACCACCGGCGGTTGCATTTGAGTTCTTTCAAAACACAACCAAGAACGACATCTATTGGTTGGAATCTAGCATCGCATAATTAGATGTTTCAGGGAGGGAGATGATAAGTGAGAGATAGGCAGCTTCCAGGCTGGCTTAATTCGGCGAACGTATACAATTTATAAAGACGGAGAAAACGAATAAGAAGAAGAAAAAGAAGATACCACAAGAAGTAAAACAAAACGCAGACCACCCAAGTTGAAATCTGTGATGATTGTACCGAATGCATTCTTATTGGTCAACAGATTGTTAGCGGATCGGTGTGTCCACTTTTATGGTTCATGTCTTTGTTACGTTATTAATAATGTGCGCTTTTTTAACCTTTACGGATCGGCTCTTAAGCGGTGATCGTTTGTGGTTACCAATGTGTCCGCTATTTGTACTTGAAAAAGGAAAATTATGTGTGTAGAAACCTTCTTCGCTGTAGGTACATGTGTACGCACATAAAACAGTATTAGAAATAATGGGCGAACAGTCTCTAATAGCATGTACTTTGTTGAGTACCTACGAAACATGGAATATTTTATTGAACACAAATCCACGTGTACGCCGAAAAGATAATAAAAAGGAGGTTTCTTACAATAGCACAAAAACAAATATAACTATTATACTACAAGACTGTGCTAAAATATAATTAAGCATCGCATGTGATACTTATCCATGTAATTCGACTACTTCTCAATATTTAATATCTAGTAAGTTCGATATTACATATTGCCGTGATCCTTATAGTTTAAGTATTTTAAAATAGTTAGATAATTAAGTATTAGGATAAGAAAATAAATTTTTAGTTGTAAAGATAGTTGCCAAAAATAATAATGAGTTGCATAGCCTTTAAGGCGCAACATTATGATGAAAAGTATATAGTAATTTAAGATTGAAATAAATATAAATGAAAAGGTATAGAAATAAACATAAAAATAAATTCATGTATTCTATATTAATAGAAAAGATGAGCACAAGATGTGTTTTCAATATACAAAAACAGAACCAACGAACAAGGTGAAATTAGACATGCTAGACATGAAAACATCTTTCAAAATGAATAGACGCAGTATATAAATTTGTTAAGAGGATTGTTATCTGTTAGACATTTTATGGTCACATTTAACAATACAATAAATACCTGATACTTATATTTAATAGCATTTTTAAAAGAATATACAAAAAACTGTTTTTTTTTATTCGACACGATAACACGTAATTTTAATTTATCGGATCATGATACTATTATACTGGAATGCAACACTAACTATGTCCAAGGCAAAGAGTACTATTATAGTAGGAGGTATGACGAATATAGCATTGATACCTGTAAGTCATTAATTAGAAATGAATCTTGGGACGAAATATACATGACAGATGAAGCTGACAAAAAGTATAACTCATTTATGGAAACCTTGTCCTATTATTTTCATATACCTAAGCTTTCCTTTAAAACGTTATAATAAAACTTGCAAAGTAGAAAATAAGTGGCTCTCACCTGAAATAAAAATGATTTCTGATAAGCTTCGGGACTTATATCAAATATGCAGAGTACGGGATAACCCCGAATTATGGAATTGCTATAGAAAAAGTAAGAAGGAATATCAGAATATGATTGTAAAGGCAAAGAGGGAATACAACGATAACTTTATCTCTACATCTAAGAATAGTTCTAAAGCAGCATGGAAACTTATTAATACCTGTAAGCATGGGAGAAACAGTAGTATCGTACTCAGCGGTGGCAGTGGAGATATAACCGATCCAATTTCTGTGGCTTCACGATTTTCGGAATATTTTAGCGATCCACTGAATTTTCCTAAAACTATTAATACTAGTGAACATAAATGTAAAATTTCTCCAAACAAAAATTCACTTTATTTGTTTCTAACTGATCATAATGAACTTGAATCAGCCATAAAAATGATTGCTCCCAAAATGTCGACGGGATTGGATGAAATACCAACTAAAATGGTGAAAAGTATAAGTACAGATATATCTGTCTCTCTGAGTGACATTATGAATTCGATATTTGCCTCCGGTGTCTTCCTCGAGGCTCTTAAGCAAGCTAAGGTATGTCCAGTGTATAAGAAGGGCTGCCGTAAGGACATCTCCAACTATCGTCCGATATCTCTACTGCCTTCAATTTCTAAAGTCTTTGAAAAGATACTCGTTAACAGACTGATGACATTTTTCAATAGACATAATTTGATCTCCGATAATGAATATGGTTTCTTACGAGGTAGATCTTGTGAGGATGCGGTTTATGATCGTTTGGTTGGTATTATGGAGCAGTTAAATCATAAGAGATACGTCTGCAATATTAACGTTGATTTGAGTAAGGCTTTTGACCTAATTGACCATTCCATTCTGTTGCAAAAACTGGAGTAATATGGTGTACGTGGAAACGCACTGAATGTCATCAGCTCTTATTTAACAGGTAGAAAACAAGTAATCCATCTCAGTACTTTAATAAATGACGTTCGAACAACGGCCAGTAGTGATCCTAAAGAAATTAAACAGGGCATTCCACAGGGTTCCATTATTGGTCCTTTCTTGTTTCTGGTCTTTGTAAACGATCTAAATAAGTCATTGGAAAACTGTAAATTATATCAATACGCAGATGATACGTCTGTTATTTTATCATGCGAGACATATGAGGGATTATCCGTAGGAAGTACTGAAATTATTCATGACATGATGACATGGTGCAATGAAAATAATCTGCACTTAAATGTAACCAAGACCAGTTTTCTTGTCTATGGTCAATGCAAAAAGTCGCTATACGTGAAATATAATCATAAGTCACTGCCTCAGTCATCGAATTCAAAATTTTTGGGTGTAATTTTTGATAACTCTCTGAACTGGTGCGATCATATAAATAATTTGTGCAGTAAACTAAGCAGCGCGTTTTATGCAATATACCATTTAAGAAATAATGTAAACTTGTTTACATTAAGGACCTTTTATTTTGCTTACGTTCAATCTCGCATGGGGTATGGAATATTGGCATGGGGTCGGAGTTCGCTTTCTCATAACGTTTTTATTTTACAAAAGAAGATTATCCGTTCTATGTTTTTTTTGTCGCGTCGGACGTCGTGTCGTAGTTATTTCAAAGAAGCGAAAATCTTAACTGTTCCGTGCCTATATATCTACAACTTATTGAATTTTCATAATAAAAATACTCAATATTTTTCCTCAAATGCTGAAATTTTTAAATCAAAAATGAAAACGAGAGGAGCTAATAATCTGGACAAAAAGGGACCGTACTGTGCAGCGATTAAAGCTTTCAATGCCCTCCCGGGTTACCTAAAACACTTACGAGACAGTGCAAAATTTAATAGTGAATTAAAAGAATACCTAGTTGACAACAGTTTTTATAGCTTTGAGGAATATATGGCTGAGATATAGCGGCACGAAGGGGATCTCATTACAATTAACTTTTAATGTGTTTTTGTGTTGT
The DNA here is from genome assembly GCA_963170755.1 of Amphimallon solstitiale. Classification (NCBI taxonomy): domain Eukaryota; kingdom Metazoa; phylum Arthropoda; class Insecta; order Coleoptera; family Scarabaeidae; genus Amphimallon; species Amphimallon solstitiale. The sequence continues at coordinate 95,577,302 of OY720676.1, read as the reverse complement.
TTTTATTTGTATTATTTGTGCGTTGTTTCTTATTATAATACGTGATTAGATTTAAGATTTGATGTCTTGTATATATACTAGACAATGTCAACACCTTATACGGGTCTACGACAATAAATATTATTATTATTATTATTATTATTATTATTATTATTATAAAAGTAAAGATAGAAATACATCCTTGGAATGTTTGAATGAAGTAAAGGCTTCAAAAATCTGGTTTAATCTAAATAAATCTACAAAGAAAAAATAATGTTAACGTTGTTGACAGTTACGTGCAGATCAACCTACATGAAGATGAGAGAAGATGGCTGGAAGATAGGGGTAATGCTGTCGAGGTCCGTGTTCCTGATAATGTGATTATAAAAAGAAGAATCCCATCTGTGTTCAATGTATTTCCGATTATTTCCAACGAAGATATCTACATAAAGAAAATACGGATAGTTTTAAACAATGGGAAAAGGAAGTACATAAACAATGATGAAAGAGGAAATAAATTCATTTACAAATATAATGAGGGATGGCGTTAATAGAAGAAGGATATACCTACTCAAGACAAAGAATCGCGAATGTGCATGGACTTTAATAATAAACAATTTGTGTGTAAACATTCGGTGCATTTTTCAACTGTCAAAAACTGAATAGGTATATTTCGACCTGGGGAAAACTTGAAGAAAACAAACATGAACAGGGTAACACCAACATAAACATTAGTGTGTGAGTTGTGGCGCTGCAGACGGATAGTCGTGTTTTTTGGGCACAATGATAGTGATAATATTACTATTACTGTGTCCAATTTCGAAATGCATTATTCATTCCAGTCCAGTTCTGCAATGCAGGACATGAACCAACACATATTCTTTACAATACTGCTTTTACAAAGGTAGTATTGTAATGGAAATGTTGGTTTTAATATGATGTTTTCATATTAAACTCAAATTTAAAGAACCAGTTTTTTCGTATTTAGATGTTTCTTCTTCTATTAAATAACAGGTGTATCATCCCATTGTCTTCAAGACACTCTGAAAATCAATATCTTGTTAGTAGCAATGTATACCATATAAATAAAAAAAAAGAGAACACTTACTGTCAAAACCAAAAGTTGGATTATTGTTATTCGTTAGACTCAAATATTGTAGATCACTACCTGCATTTAGACCCACTGAGAAGACTACAGTTGAAATAAGAGAATTAAAACTGAGTTTAGCCGGTCATCAATCGACAAATTTAATATAAATACTGTAACAATTCAATATATATCAGTCACTTAACAAAGAGGTAGTGGGGAGGTGTCAGTGGATATCAGATACTTATCGTCCCAACTGCCGCCAAATTCGCAGTTTTTTTTTAATTTAATTTCAAATTAAGGTGAACGTTTGATTATTATGACATTTACTATTGCATATGTTTCTCAGTCATTGCCACCCGTTTCAATAACTACACCCACCTAGGGCATTACTTAAATATATTTCATCTAGCACACAGAGCCATATTCGCCCTTCTGCACTACTATAATTGTGACCCGGCTTAGAAGTTTCTACATAAGATATATAAAATATAAATTATGTGATAATATATTACTCTTTATTAAATCGCTTAAAGTTGGGCTCGGCTACTATTATGTGATATTAAATGTTCTTTCAGAAATCTGCATATCAGAAGTCATCTTACTTAATTAAATCGAAATAGAGATATTACAATGAATTGAACACACTGATAATTACCAATTTTGTTAACAAAATTGCTAATTAATCATCATTTCTGCTACTTGGGATAAATATTTTCCCATGAGGAAAATCAATTAAATAGTAATAAATAAATAAATTATCAAACTAGGGATATACTTACTTACTTTACTCCATTGCTTCGGTTAAATAGTCATACGTAATGAAAGGCAAGTTACTAAGAATCGTGTTTTCTTTATCTAATAAGGAAGAGGTTAATTACCATGCCTTTCCTCTTTATCTTTATTGTAATGGCTAGTTCACTTGAAAATCTCTTTCATGTGCATTTGTGGTGGAATCAGAGCACACCTCACCAGTGCGAATTAATATTAAATTAATGGCTCGTGATAGGCAGAATTTTATGTTTATGGGTACATAATTTCCAATAATATAAAAAATCTGCTTTATGCTATAACCATATTTAAGTATAATTTATGAAATGGTTGATGTTTGTCTTTCATACTATTTTATATTTATTTGATTTAATATAAATTGTCCACTGGGTCATAATTCATTTACGCTTATGGCTATAAACATCTTACAATAGGTAGGTAAGTCATGACAAAAAGTTTCAGGATACTCGTGATCTGTGCTGCTCTCGGCTACTTAAATCGAAAAAAAAAGACGTCAGTGTCTCTTGGAATACTCTAAAATAATACTATCAAGTAGGAATTTCTTTTATTTTATTTATAAGGTAGGCACCATAAATCCTCGGCCTAATATACAAAAAAGAAACTTGGAACAATAGAAGAATTTTTATTTTTCAATGTAATCTCCCCTAACTTTTGTATATTTATTACAACGATTAATTAATAATTCGATACCCTTGTAAAAATAATCTGTAGTTTTTCCGTCAAAATGTTCTATAACAGCTGCTTGCAACTCACTTTCGTTCTTAAAACTACGTCCCATAGGATCTTTTTTTTAAATTAGAAAACAAAAAAATCACAAGGAGCCATATCGTGACTATACAGTGGATGTTCCAATTCTTGAAAGCCGCATTCGTGGATGGCAGCTTATGAAATGGCAGCAGTATGGACGGGAGCATTGTCGTCCAATAATCGCACACCTTTTGTCAATTTTCCACGACATTTTGCATGAATACTGTCCCTTAATTTATGCAATAAAGACGCATAATATATTCCGTTCACACTTGTATTGCGCTCTTTAAAGTCAATTAGCAAAATGCCATCACAATCCCAGAATATTGTGGCCATCACCTTTTTTGTTGAATGAACAACTTTTTCTCCTTTCTGGGACGAGGTTCATCAGGTCGCCGCCATTCCATATACTCCCTTTTCGATAGAGGATCGTAAAACATGTTTCATCCACTGTGACAATGCACTCCAAAATCGGTTTTTGGTCGTCTCCACACATGTTTAAAAACGAGTGCGCACATTCGATTCAACGTTCACATTGGAGAGCAGAAAGAAGTCGCGGTACCCATCTAGCACTAATTTTATTCATACCCAAATGGTCATGGAGAATTCGGCGAATACTTGTTTGGGAAATGTTTGCTATCACTGCTAATTCCTTCACTTTCAAACGGTGATCTTCTAGCACTAAATGTTCAATAATTGAAATTTGTTGAGGCATTATCACTTCAATTGGTCGACCCGACCGATTTGCATATTCCAGAGATTCTTGCCCCAAACGGAAAAATTTCCCCCACTTTTTTACAGTTGAATACGAAGGAGATGAATCACCGTCAACGCCGTCTAAACGTTGTTTAATGTGATAAGGTGTATGCCCTTCTTTTATTAAAAATTTAATGACCGCGCGGTACTCAACTTTTGTTACTTCAGACATTTTCTTGCGCTGGACACGTTGGTTGGCGGGTTACTAAAAACTACTAGACTTCGATCCGTCATATTTATATGTACACCTCGCGTATGTGCATGCATGACGTGACGGAGTTTGAACACGTTTGAACCTGTATAAGCCTGTCAGGCCGAGAATTTATGGCGCCTACCTCGTAATTAGGTGTCTAAAAACAACCAGTGGTTTTTCTGTATGTATAATATTTTCTTTTTTAATCATCTTTATTCGGTTATATGCCTTTTTATCACTTTGATAAAAAAATTAACAAATTTTATGTACTAATTTAATTTATATTTGCAGGATTCAGCTTATCGGTAAATTAAAAAAAAAGTACTGCTATAGATTTTGGCGTAGCGTTCATTGCAAATACCATAACAATTCTTTTTATCACCCTTAGTTCTTACGCGGAACGTTCTACATTCTACCAATGAGAAGCCAGGACTTAAGTCTTGAAACAGTCTTGAAAAGTATTTTTCCATATAATTACTTTTGCTTCGATAATTATCATAAATATTTCAGTTTCAGTAATTTCTTAAATCAAAAGTTATATATTTTCCACATTAATTAACTATGTACTTTTTTGTACTGTCTCATTTCTTTTTACAAATATTATATTGAAAATTATAAAATTAATCATTTTCATGGTGTTTCTTTCAATATATTTCATTCTAAGAAATATTATATTAAATTATTTATGTGAAATTAATTGATTCGTGTATTTTATTTTGATTGGAAAATATGACGTACCAATTTATTATAATAATATATTTGTATTGGAAACATATACAGCACGTGTCAATTTTCATTAGCCATAGGCGATTAATTCATGCAATACGTGACAACATGGCACCCCCTACTTTTCTCTTCAAAGCGAGCGCGACCGATGATGCAAGCTCAAGTTAGCAGTAGCTGTTGGACTATTGACTTGGATGTTTGTACTGCGCTTAGAAATAATATTTACGCCTTGCAAGGATTTTTCTTTTTCCTTTCAGTAAATGCAGAGAATTATTAAGCATGACACAAACAAAAGCGTAATTCTAATAAAATTAAAAATAAGGTAAATAAAAAAGGATTCTGAAAATAATAATAAACAACTAGATCGCGCCGGCCATTTGATGATGACGGATTTTATTGCAGACTATATCTCGGAACGTGTTCGCAGCAAAACATTTAATGTAGAAGTGGCAAGATCGGGGAAAGTCGCTGTGATGTCGATTGTTGCCGGGAGATAGACGTTGCCACGTATTATTTGTATACGTATAAATCGCATGTAAACATTGAATCCCTATAGCTAATGAAAATAGACACATACGGTATGTAGATATAACATTTTCGATTAAGAATCTCTATTTGTTTCCAAATGTCATCAAAATCGCTAAGTTTTAAAACTAGGATAACAAATAAATGGAATTTCTCCTAGTTTTTCAGAAGTATCATTCTAGACTACTAACATATCTTGCGGTAAAGTAGATGTGAAAAGCAAAAAGTCATCTATCTACTATACATATATGCATTTCAGTCGTAGAAGTATTGGTAATAGAGTTGGCCTTACCATGTCAATGTATTTGGGTAAATATCTGTAGTAAAAGGCAATGTATACATCATAACTAAAATACAAATAATTATATTTGTAACTTTATTTGTATGTATTACGTTATGCTATTCGAATTGATTGTAATCACTATCACTTACGTAATTATTTTTTGTCCGGAAGATATGACCGTTTGGGAATTTACAAAAATCTAACGCACAAGTGATGGTTCTTGAATGGTTGGTCTGACCTTTTGCTGACCCTTTTCAACATTCTTTTGTCGCTTTTTTCTGTCTTGTTTTTGTAGACCCAAGGGTTTTCACGCGGACGTGTTCGTAGTTAGCGTGTTTTCTTACGGGTTACGGGAGGCTTTTACCGAGCTTATTATCTTCCCAGACTCGAACACATTCAAGTTATAAATATGTTTAGATGCCAGCAAACGATTTGACTAACGTGTAATTATGAAAATAGCTCGTGCTTATATTTTGACACCTTTATGATGGAATGGGATAGGGGTAATATATGTACCACTACTATTTACATGTAAATTGAAGAGTTTGACGATGAAGATTTGCATCTCCTCCCTAATGAATTATTTATACCATATGACCACTTCATTTGATGTGTGAGATTTGCCACATACTGCGAGAGCAATAATTTATTAGACTTACATTTTAGCATTAATTGTTTGTTCCCTGAATACACTTAGTGAATGAATTTACTACTTGAAACAATAATTATCTTATCATTTATAATAAAATTACATTTTTAGCAGTAAAATAGTATATATTCTAACTGATTTGTATATACATATTATAAATTCGAATTGTTTAATCGCAATTTGATATTGTTAGTCGCGTATTGAGTAAAGTAATTGCACCTTTTAAATTTATGCCAAATGCAATTTCTTGGGTTATTATTATAATTTTTCATTATTGTTATAGTATTATAATGGCATATATTCCATGTAGGGGTGAGCGCTATTTCACTACCGATGATTTAATCACCGTGACCAAAAAATCAATGGTCACTACAGTGATTCAATATTCGGATTTACGGTGACCGGTGATTTCACCAGATAAACCTTACAATACGAAATACGAATAACTATTTAGAAGGCAAGAAGCTACATTTATTACTTCACTGGTTCTTTTGATAAAAGCGTGTCTACAGTGTCTACCCATCAGCTTAAGGGAACTTCTACTTCTTGAGCAATCATAGAAGTTCAACGATATCTTGAAATTATTCCAAGAAGTAAAAATTGTTAAGAGTGGTGGCAGGAACACAAATACAATTACCCAAATCTTGCCTTAGTTGCACGGGTGCAATAATGTACCTTAGCCTCATCAGTGCCGTGTGAAAGGCTTTTTTCTAAAGCTGGTCAGGTCTTGGCTGAACGTAGAAATAAATTAAGTGATGAAAAAACAATAGCCAAAATGAATTTAGTTTTAAATGCGAATTACAAATAAATCTAGTTTTTATTTTTAGTTAATTATATATTGCTTTTTTATTTCAATTCGTTTGTTTCATAAACCACAAATTTCTCAACTATTGTCTTTTTTTAAAAACAGTAATAATTCTGAAAGGTAAACCAGCTCATTCTTTTTTATATAAATTTAAACATTTTCCTCAAATTTTTGATTTATACTCAAATTATTTTCTTCTATTCTGCTGAATAGTTTATGAAAGGGATCCTCAAGTTTTTGTTCACTAGATACACCACTAGTGTTTTTTTTTGTACACTATCGTCAATTATAAGATCTTCTGACTCATGCTTTTCCGACTCTGAGTCAGAAGATGATGGACGATTGTCCCTGTATTTTGTGAATTGTTCCTTTAGTCCAAAATCTAAGTTGGTTTCAGCTGATTCTATTTTACCAGAAACATTATATTTGCACGTAATGCCCTGATAATCCAGAACTTTGCAATGGTTAATGTTCGGAGATTAGCCTGAATTGATCACTAGCCGCAACCATTTGCACGTATCACTGCTAGCGTCTCAATACCTGCCACACAAAAACATCCCTTTTGCTTTAAATATATTATGTTTTGAAATTTTAAATCAAAGATTAACTGCAACAATTAATGATGCTTGATAATGTGTTTGAGAATAAACATTCGTACGTTGTATTCTCCTCACACCCAACACCATTAATGATCCTTTCTTTGTTATAAAAAAAACTAATGAATTATTATAAGTTAACAGGATAATATCTATTTAACTCTTACTGCTCAACGTTATACTAGAAAAAACATTTTCACGTTGTATTCTTAGAAACGCACAGCAGCATTAATAATCCATTACAATTGAACAAGTTACTTTGTTTCATCAAATATCTCTTCAAATTCTGCCTTAGGCATCTCCATATTTAAATAAAAAGTTATCAAAAAAAAATTACTCTAAATAAAATGAATGAAAATTAAATTTATATACTAATACAAACTAAATAATTATGAGTCTAACCGTGGTGTATATAACCCTACGCTCAAATCCTTTGTTAGCTTTTAAAAACTATGTCTTTACCCTTCGAAGTCGAAATAATAATTAATTCATGTTCATTCCTGTTTTGAAATATATACGAGAAACAAAAGAACATCGCCTATTCATTGCGCCCTCCTTCTAACTAAACTTTAAGTTGGGATCGAAGCGTCCTTGGTGAAATCTCTGCTGTTCATTTTCTGCAAGTTGTCGCTGCTACACGCACACACACGCACATATTGTTTTTGACAGTTCATTCACCAACGTCAACACTCCGAATTGTTTGTTTATTTAAAAAGTCTTTTCACCAACTTCCTATGCATTTCCATCGGTAGGTATATTTTTCTATCTTCTTAAGACAGTCCCTCCTTGTATTTGTTTATAAACGTATTGCCTTTCTCATTATTTGTTACATACTTTCTTTTTCCATTTGCTAACACAATCCTTAATTTTCTTTTAGAAATATCTGGATTAGGTAAAACTGGAAATATATTACAGATAACAGGAATTCTTCTTCCCACATCACTCACATTACAACAATTAGGCCTACTACGCCGTCTCCAATTTCTATCCAGGACTTTTCCCACGCTAACACATTTATCTGCAAGAAACTGTAAACAATGTTTATACTATATGTTTTTTCTTTGCAGGTCTTCTAAACCACACAAATTATTTTTATTGTCAATGGAAGCTCCTGTACACACACATACAAATTCATGAATGTATATTTTTATTCGTTCAGTTGTTGTTTATACAGAACATTGTTGCTGACCGTATCGTGTTAGAATCTTTAACTTATATCCTTTTCCTATTTATAGTCATAAGTTTGAGGTAATTTCTATATTCCTTAAGTATCATTTATTAAAATCTCTCTTATAAATTTCATATTGTGCACGTTTAAATTCACATTATTTATTCTGCCATATTTTCGTCTCGTGCATAACGAATGTGACCTTGTTCATATAGTTTTATAGCGTTTAAATGACTCACTCTCTTTACCGTTCCATCCCTCAACATGACTTTATCTCTGTTGTTAGCTTTAAGTATCTATTTGTTTTTAAACAAAGGTCCATTATTTAAAATATTTAAAGCTATTTTCACGCCTTGTGAAAAGTTAGGTTGCTTTTCAGTGTATACAAACCATACTTCCTGTTTATCTTTACTACAAAAGAAATATATATTACTTAGGCTTATTTTGTTTTTTATTTTGTACCTATATAATACTTAATTTTAATACTATCCAACCTATAATGTAACAATAAATCATATTTGATTTTTAAAATTTCTATAAATAAATATAGGCAACCCATTATACCTTTGTGTTACTTGTATTGTATAATGCTTAAAATCAAAAATAAACAAGTTGATATTACGATTTCTATTCTCTTTAACACTTAAACTAATTCTTAATATTATTCTAATTTTTTAAAAATTTGCAAGGATCACGGCAATATGTACTTGAAAAAATACTACATCACTGCTGACTGTATTGCAATATGGCGTGATTAGCGACAGAAACTCAAGTAGAGTGGTAATGAACATAGTATCGTATTGGTAGGTTTGAATTCACTAGGCGCACTATCGAGATTTGAACTACAATATCGTCACCGTTTAAAATCACCGTGATTGTAAAGTAGTAGTCACTGATCACGACGATATCAGAAAATCAGCATATCGCTCATCACTAATTCCATGCAACTGAAAAATGAAGAAACATATCTATTATAAATAAAAGTTATCCTTTCCAAAATTCTAACTCTACACACTGATTATGGCACTGTTGTAATACCATACATTATACAGTAGAATTAGAATATTTAGCTTTACAAGTAAAAATTGAAATAAATTCAAATTGAGTTCAAAACAGTTTTATTTAATTCACAACAATTGTTTCACCCTACTAGGGCTTCATCAGGTGATGAATATTATAATACAAAATATTTGTAGACGTTCTTATTTATGTCTTTTCCTAAATGAAGAGGGGGGGAGTTTGTGACATTAGGTTAAGAGCGGGAGTAACTTATATCTTTAATGTAATATTTAATATATATATACATAACAATATGATTAATAATATTAAAAATTTTTGAAAACTGATTGTTTACTGTTATTATAAAATTAAACAATTTATAAATATATATATAACTATAAGAATTATTAAGTTGATTTTAATTATTTAAATTTAACAACGGTGAATTATTCACTTCTAGTTGGTCATTTAAAATAAGGTTTAATTTGTTTAATTTATTTATTTCTAGGTTTTCTAATAAATTTAATTTTTTACTCTTGTCTTGTATATGTAGTATGTCAAACTTGTTATTGAATTTATGTTTTTGTTCAACACAGTGGTTTGCATATGTGGAATCTGTTTTTTGTAATTTATAACTTCTTTCATGTTCTTTTATGCGCGTGGAAAAGGATCTACCACTTTGTCCGATATAAGCTTTTCCACACTCGCAATTTAACTTATAGACCCCAGATTTTAAATTTTTGTCAGTTTTATCTTTATTATTTTTAATGTGATTCTGTGGTTTGTTGTTTGTACGAAATGAAATTAATGTGTTTGTTGTTTTTTGTAAATATGTTTTTATTTTTATGGAAGGTGTACCTATATAAGTCACAGAGGCAAATTTTGATAAGTAAGTTTGGGGAACTATAGGATAAATTTCGGATATGATTTTTGATTTTTGTTTTTTATGAAGGAGATTATTTATTAATTCTTTTGAATAACCATTATTCTGAGCTATGGTGTAAATTCTATCTAATTCTTTATCAAAATTAATCTTATTCATAGGAACATGGATTAATTTATATAACATTGAGTGAAAAGCAGCAAGTTTATGACTAATCGGGTGGAAAGAGTTAGAATGTATCGTAATATCTGTGTGGGTGGGTTTATGGTAAATAGCGAATTCGTGTGTATCAGTAATATGTGATATTTGAAGGTCTAGAAAATTAATTGTTTTATTTTCTTCTAATTCTATGGTGAATTTAATATTATCATGCAAAGTGTTAATGATTATGAAGTGTATTTAACTGTCTCTCCATTCCTTTAAAACACACCAAAATATCATCTACATATCTCACCCAGTATATACAATTTTTAAATAACGAATGTTTACTAATAATATCTTCAAGGTTGTCCATAAATATTTCGGATAATAAGGGACTTAGTGGATTTCCCATTGCTAAATTTGTTTACGAGTATTCCCCCAAAAGAAGTGTTAAACTTAATAGAAACTAAATTAGAAAACAATAAAGTTAACCCTGTAATAAAATCTGAAATTTTACAACTTCTTAACATCTGCCTAGAACACAATTACTTTGTATTTAACGGGACCTACTATAAACAAACCGGAGGGTTTTCAAAAATTTTTAATATTATTAATCATATTGTTATGTATATATATATTAAATATTACATTAAAGATATAAGTTACTCCCGCTCTTAACCTAATGTCACAAACTCCCCCCTCTTCATTTAGGAAAAGACATAAATAAGAACGTCTACAAATATTTAGTATTATAATATTCATCACCTGATGAAGCCCTAGTAGGGTGAAACAATTGTTGTGAATTAAATAAAACTGTTTTGAACTCAATTTGAATTTTTTCAATTTTTACTTGTAAATTATGGAGTTTCAACACGTATCTCCGTCTTCAATCAAATATTTAGCTTTTCTTACTATTTTGGGATGTCGATGAACGCACGATTTTTATGAACAACTTATGTCTGTCTCCAGGAATAATATTGGTGCTATGATTATTCATGCATCATATCGCTCGAGATATGTTTACTGCTTAATTGCAGTATACAGAGTTAACAAACACAAAACAACTAACGAATATAACATAAAACTAATAACAGAATTTAAAATAATTAATTTATATAATTTTTTTATTTCAAAATATTCATCAGACAATATCTCAAGACATTACTGCATTTAAACTGGTTTGAACAGGTTCAATGTGATATTTTCGGGGAAGAAAAAAATGTATTTCTAATGTAGAAGAAATACAAATATGTATGTGCCTATAATTTCCACAAACTTCAAAAGCGTTTGGTATGTTGACGAAATAAACCGGAATAGCAACTCTACAGCAATTCTATATATATGAATTGAATAATTAAAGAACCTAAACGTAATATGTTAATTATAGTACATTATAACAGAAATTAAAACTAATCAAATTATAAAAATTCAGGATGTGAAATAAAGTCTTATTAAAGATAGGAATATAATTGAAGACCTAAGTGGATAAAGGTGTTAAGCAACATTTTGCTGAAAATTGAGATATTTGCGTGGATGAAGATGCTAAGTCCATATATACTACAGCATTTACTATTCATGACCATAAAAGCAAATTCTACGATTCTAGTAATGGATGTAGGTGTTATGTGCCAAGCTGGCGTCTCCATCTGCAGCGAATGAAGGCGTTAAGTGCACTTAGCCCTTACATCCATTTGCATTGTTCGGATTCATGACAGTGCCATACGCACATAGCGCCTTCATCATCCTTTACATTTTTGTTTTGTGATAAGTGTTGGCCTGTCTCTATAGTCCTTAAAGATGTACATCGAATTAAAAAGGGTGCGACGAAACATAGGAGTGCAACATACGAATATTATGTCACATACGATCGTAAGTCAGGTAGGGTCTGTAACAAGGCCTTCTGTTCATTATACCAAATTGGTAGGAAGAAAGTTGAACACCTTCAAAGACGTTTCAATACTGGTGCTGCAGCTCCTCCCCCAGATATGAGAGGACACCATCAAAATAGACCCCATAAAACTAGCAACGAGGTATGTCAGTTTGTTAAGGACCACAGTCAACTGTTTCCAAATGAAGAGTCGCATTATTCCAGACATAAAAATTCGAACAAATGATATCTGTCACCTCTACTATCAGTTCAAAAAATGCATTCTTTGTGATCAGGGAAATATGTCCGCAGAGTATAAAGTTACACTGTGCAAATATAGACGAATTTTTAAAACTGAATTTAATTTATCATTCGGGCACCCGCGAAGTGATACTTGCAGCATTTGCGATGCAGGGGAAGGAAATGCAGAACACAAACAGAGGTCTCACAAAGCCTTTGAACTCCAACGGAATGATAGAAAGAGCGCTGAAAGTGACACAATGTTGGTCTACTTGACTGTCGATTTACAACAAACCATGCCACTCCCAAGATTAACTACATCTAAACCTTTTTACTTACGACAGATGGGGTTTTATAACCTTGGTATACACATGATTACCAGCAATCAAATTCGAGCCAACTTTTTCACCTGGACAGAAGACATTGCAAGCCGTGGAAGCACAGAAGTAGCAAGTCCATTGTTAACATTACTGGAATTTGATGATAGTTTGAGGGAAAGAAATCATCTGATAATTTGGACGGACTCTTGCGCCGGGCAGAATAAGATTTTTATCATGATTTGTCTATATCAACTTATCTTTCTGAAAGGACACATCAAAACAATCGAATACAAGTTTCCCGAAGTGGGTCACTCATATTTAGATTCAGACAGGAATTTTGGAAGGATAGAGAAAGTGCTTCGGAAACATGAAAACTTATACCTTCATCAACAGTACAGATATATCATAAGTAAGGCTAGTAAATAAAACCACGTTACTGATATGGAGCAGCATTTCCGTGTTTTTAAAGACTTGCCAAACCAGCTCCAACTGGTTAATAGAACAACAAACACTAATAACGAAAAAGTCAACTTTAGGAACTCGGTAAAATGGATTAAGGTTGAAAAATTTGGATACTATTCTTACAAAGATACCTATGAAGAATCATCACCATTTAAAGAAGTTTGTCTATTGAAACAACACAATTCAGTAGACCCCTCAATTCGTCTCCCTCGAGCTGGAAAGCTGGGTCAACTTTCGGACGAGAAGATTGAGAATTTTCGAGAACAGATCCCTTTCGTTCTCGAGCACTACAGGTATTTTATGTGTTATATCAAAGGAGAGACCAAATGGAGAGAATATAGGTCTCGAAAGAAAAAGAAAACTGTAATTATAATAATTTAATGGATGCACTCATATTAATTTGTTTCAAATTCAACAATGTTATGAATAAAGTTTTCGTATTTTTTCAATAAATGGGGAGTTTTGTTTAACATTTTATAGAAACACAAGAAACTAACACTATTGTTTTACTACTTATGACCTTTATCCATTATTAAAGATTTTTAAAAAGTATATGTTTATAATGAATAAAGATGCTAAGTACAAATAATGTTTTTTTATAATTTCCCTGAAAATATTTTCTTGGTTTTTTAATGAGGTATGCAGTCTTCATCCTTAATTGGGCTGATCATATATTGATCTTAAAAATTCAATAATTAAATAATTAAACGAAAATTACTTTGTCACTTTTCAATGCAGTTTTTCTCTGAATCTCATTTTTGCGACTTGCCACCTTCATCCACTTAGGTCTTCAATTGTTAATTCAATATGAATTATTACTTTACTACTAAATACACTGGGATTCCAAAAATAAAAATATGAAACTATTCCAAAGTTTAATTAATTTTTAAATCCTTTTCTTTTCAATTGAACCTGTTGGGAAATAATAACGTAAGTTAGTATATACTGTATAATTAAATCTATAAGAGTACAATTTAAATTTTAGGAATTTATTAATCATATCCATTAAAAATTAAAATAAAGTTCACGAGTTATATATGATGATGTCACAGGTAGATATTTAGTATACGCAACATAATAACACAAATAATCTCGACGAAATACTGAATTCGAAAAGTAAGATTAATTATAAGAATAAAACTACGTTAAATGATTACTAAAATATTTCAAAAGCATAACAGAGAATTCCATAACTTGGTGGCTAACAATAGTTATAGTTTCCTAAATGGAAAGCCATCTATACGAATTAAAAAAAAAAAATTATAAACCAAATAAATTAATAACTCTATCAGTAGGTATAGAAACAGGAACTGTTACGTGAATGGATGAGAAATTATAAAATAACAATAAATATGAACATTAAAATAGGTAAAAACTAAAAGTGTTTAAACTCACTTTTAAACGTTTTTCAACATGCTTCCGGAACGATAAATCGATATTAATAATGCGTTTGCTTATTTACCCTCATGGTTACAGGCTTACTGTATATTTGCTCGTTTACGGATCCCTATAAAAAAATAATTTTGTGATGTCTGAAGACCCAGTAGGCTAGTCAATAGGGCCTCCACGGGCCACTTCCCTGAAAACATTTCATTTAAAACATTTCGCGTCCGTAGCCTGTAGCACAAAATGTTATGATTTGTCGTCTTGTTGCATCTACTTCCCTTTGTAAATTTGGCAGAACACCTTTCAATAATTCCACTAAATTGGTTGGTAGAAATTACTCATAGGCTTCTCACTTAATACTACCTTCAAAGAAATGCGTGCTTATCAGTCAATCACCTAGAATACTTTATGCTCCAACTACGCTAATGGTCTATTTATTAGTGAAGTAAGGGTTTTCAATTGAATAGTAATAAAAATTTCATTTATTAACTATTCCGTTACTATGGAAACCATATTCATCCGCAAATAACACACTATCAAAAAGAATTGCCCGGGCATTCATTTTAATTATTACCCATTGACAAAAGTGACAGCTCAATATTTAAATATATTCATTATGGATGATATTTATTTCTGTTGTTGCTATAAGAATTCATAATTAATTTTCATCATTTACCACATATTGAGGTTTTCTTGGTTTTGAATTAAAATACTATCAATAGTAATGAAAGTATCCATTACTCTTCTCAAGGCATCTGTTCTGGGACATCTTCTGTCGGGGTAACGCTGCTAGTAAACTCATTGGGCTACTAAATATTTTTTTTTACATTCCTTCAGCATAAAAATACCGTATCACAATATTCTTCTTCGTCTTCTTCTTATTCTTCTTTATTTCCTGTTTGCCTGGCCTGTTTCTATTCAGCGGATGAGGAAAATCAACTTTGTCCCCATCTCTTGGGTGGTCGTCCGTGTTGTCTCTTTCCTTTTGGTCTCTCATGTTTGCATATACCGTATGTGTCAAATATCATTAGGTATAGGGATTCAATGTTTACGTGCGATCTATACGTATAAATGTAATACGTGACAACGTGGTACCCTTACTGTCCGTCACCAATGCCGACAACAACCGACATCACAACGATATTCTCCGATCCCGACCCAGATTTTACATTCAATGTTTAGCTGGGAACATGTGGCGGTCCCTAGCCGTCTTATTACTGGAACGGGAAACATCAAATGGCCTCCGCGATCTACGGATATCTCTCCAAACGATTTTTTTTGTGGGGATATTTAAAAAATATTGTTTATACCCATGAAGCTGGTAGAGCAGAAAACATAGTTGCCTTGAGAGAAAAAATAATTGAGGCTGCTAATTCAGTAACTCCTCACATGTTAGAAAACGTAAGAGTAAATTTCTACGACCGCCTAGGGCAATGTCTTGCCGTGCAGGGATGAATCCTTTTTTATTTATCTTATTATGGTTATTTTTTATTTTATTATGGTTATGTTTTAATTTTATTCTAATAAAATTAATTAAAATAACAAAAGCGTAATTCTAATTACGCTTTTGTTTGTGTCATGCAGCGTGAACGCAGCTTAATAATTCTCTGCATTTACTGAAAGGAAAAAGAAAAACAAATTCTTGCAACTCGTAAATATTATTTCTGAACGCTTTACAAACACCTGAGTCGGTGGTCCAGTGGTTACTGCATATATTCGTTGTCGCGTCGCTGGCATTGGAAAGGAAAGTAAGGGTGCCACGTTGCCACGTATTGCATGGATTGATCGCCTATGGCTTACGAAAATTGACACATGCGGTATATGCTAGTCTGTTGGTTTGCATTCTCTCGCCATGGTCATTCCATTCCTTCCTTACTTCACTTCACCACATCCTGCACTCCGCATCATTCCCTTATGGATCTACTCATCTGTCTATCTCGTAACGTGACATTCGCTACCGTTCGAATATTTTGTTTAGTTTTCTTGGTATCTGCTCTTGGCTCCGTGGCGCATGTTAATACTTGGCGAACCATAGCTTTGTATACTCGTACTTTACTTTCCTCAGTCAGGTATTTGTTCCGCCAGACTATTGTGTTTAGATATCCGGATACTTGTGTCGCCTTCATTGCCTGTTGTTGAACCTCCGCACGCAGGTCTCTTTGTCCAGCTACGTCGACACCAACATATCTAAAGCTCATTACCTGTTGAACGACGGATCCATCCATTTCTAGTTTACAACGAACTGGCTGCTTACATATTACCATGCACTTAGTTTTGTCTTTGGAGATGTTCATATTATATTTTTTGCCGGTAATGTTGAATTGATGCAAAAGCCTTTGTAAGTTATCTTCGCTGTCTGCTGGAGCACTGCATCATCGACATAGCATACTATGTTCACGTTGTGTCTTCCTATAAGGTAACCATCTTTTCCCTTTATTGATTCTATCATACGGTCCATTATTAAATTGAATAAGAAGGGGCTCAACGAATCCCCTTGCCGTATGCCAATGTTTGTTTTGATTGGTTCCGTAATTCCATCAGATGTTTTGAGTCTAGTCAACGTGTTAGTGTTAATATTTTTGACCAATTCCACAAGGGTTTGTGGTACGTTATATTCATGTAAACTTTTCAAGACGTCTTTTCTTCTCATACGGTCGAAAGCTTTGCTGAAATCCACGAAGCACATGAATAGCGGGTTGTTATATTCGATTGATTTTTCTACCAATTGGCGTATGTTGAAAATGGCATCTGCTGTACTACGATTCTTTCTGAACGCCTGTTGCTCCTCTGATATTTGTATTGTTTCTTGCAATAGCTTTCTAATTATGGATGTAAAAAATTTGAGACTTGTATTCAACAGAGAAATTCCGCGGTAATTGTCGTGTGTCTTCTTCAACCCTTTTTTGTGTAACGGAATCGTGTAACTATTTTTCCAGTCCTTCGGTACCTTTTTAGTGGCCATCACGAGCGACAGCAGCTCGTGCAGAGCCTCTACAAAGCAGTCGCCACCGTACTTAAGTAATTCATTATATATACCATCCGGACCAGGAGATTTAGTGATTTTAGCTTTTTTATGGATTCTTGTATTATTTCTCTAGTAAGATGTACCGGAGTCTTGTTATGATGTCTTTTTGCGATATTTTCCAAGCTTTCCTCTCGAATTTTATATAGCTGACTGAATATTCATGTCATTGTTCAGTTTTAATAGCTGGTATTTGTATATGTTCCGCTACTTCCATTTTCTGGTTTCGCAACGTCTTCCAAATATTTCTTTGGGTTCCATATAAGTCATGCTCTAAGTCTTTAGTGTATTTTTCCCAATAACTTTCTTTTATTTTTCGGATAGCTTTGTTGTTGACGTTTCTTATCAATTTATATTCTTCATATTTTTGCGCTGTTGGATTCTTTCTATATTGTAGGAATGCGTGTTTCTTTTCTTGAGCCAGTGTTTTTATTCTTTCGTCAAACCAAGGAGTTCTGTTATTCCTAGTGCTGGAGGTGATTGCTCTTTTCCCCAATGCCTCTTCAGCTGTTTTTAGAATAATATTTTTATTTTCGCTCCACTCGTCGTCAATTGAGTTATTTTTATTACCTTTTATATTTCGGAGCCTCTGTGCTACCCTCGTGGCATATAACTGTCTGGTGGTGGGATCGTCTATCTTTTCGATACAGATTTTTTCATATTTCACTTGCCTTGTTTTTCTGATTTTCATGTGTAGTTTCGATTTACACAGCAGCAGTCCATGATCAGAACCAACATTAACTAAAATTATTAATTAAAGTTTTGTTGAATTCGGTGATCGTAAAAGGTGTTGTTTATTCTTAATTGGTTAATACAGCAGAATTCTATTAAATCTTCTCCACTCTCATTTAGTGTTTCCTCATTAAATCTTTGTTTGATTCCTGCTATAGGTTTGTTCCCAATTCTCACATTCCAGTCTCCCATTAGTATTGTTTTTTCTTCCATAGGTATTCCATTAACAACTTGTTGAAGTTTTTCATAGAAGCATTCCCTTTCTAGTTTAGTTTTATTGATGTCTGGTGTGTATACCTATATTACGTGCAGCCTTGTTCTCGCCAACCCTAGAGATACCACTAGTATTCTTTCGTTCACGTATTTGATGTCTGTTATGGCGTTGGCAAACTTTTTGTGAATTACCATGCCCACACCCGCGTGAGCTCTTTCTGCTTAGTCTACTCCTTTATATATTAACGTGCAATTCCCTTTCTGCGTTGTTCCAGCACCCTTTTTCTTCGTCCCGCAGACTGCGCAGATGTCAATGTTTCGCTGTTCTAACTCCGTTATTATTTCTTGTTCTCTATTCGTCCAGGATAGAATGTTCCATGTCGCAATTCGTAATATGTTCCGTTTTCTGTTCATTTTACTCGCGTGTGTCATTACCATTACATCCGTTCCATTCCGAGGCCTACCGAAATCCTTCTGAGCAAATCCCGATTTTCCGGTGAGTAGGTTGCTAACCTTGTTCACCAACCCTCCTCCTTTGTCCAGGTTTGGGACCGGCAGTGGCATTGGGGAACTGCTCAATCCACACCCCGAGCACTAAAGGTGGAGTTCCGTATTAAAATAAAGAGCATAAAGTTGGCAAAGTTATATCAAAAAAACGACAATAGCTCAGTAATGGCCAGTTTTACCACCTACTATTAGAAAAGAAAAAGTGAATAAGAAGAAATTAATTATCTTGAACATCAAATTAGTATGCCCGGTATCGCTGAGAAAAAGTGCTAAATGCACTATCCCCTAATGCCCACTGGTATTAAATTATACACCCTGGCAACTTGGCATGAAAGACCGCGCTCACACAACGCTGTTCTACGCGCGGGCGACGTAATGGCACTTCGAGAAAATCTCAAGTTTAACCTTTAACTTGACAATGTATCTCCTCAGATACATAAATTTCAAAAATTCCCAGTCGTCTTGCACTTTATTTACCTACAATATCTTGATCACGTGTCCGACCGCATACATGTTATAGCACAAATGCACCTATACTTGACGATATTATTTTAAATTACTCGCCGTTATTCAACCACTGTGTTCAGTTGTCTGTCAAATACTATCGCAGCCGGAGGATTACCGACATATCAAATGGTAAGTCTGTTGTTTTACTTCACAATTTTTACTTATTTTAAATAACTTAGATGATAATTTGTTGTATGACATGTTAGTTTATTTGTAGTATATAAATAATTTGATAAATCTTACTAATTTTTCCATAAACGGTATACTAATGTTTATGTATCCTTGAATATACATTGCTAAGTTTGGTGGGCTATATATGTTGGCTTATTTTTATAGCAATATGAGAAGAATTGACCGTATTTTTGCATTGTTACCGCCTGTTGGCGCGCAAAGTGGTTCGAAGAATGTGATGTTGAAAATGAAGACTTACTGGGTGAGCCAAGTTTTCGACAACACAACACATGTTTAGAAGAAGATAGACAAGTATCACAAATTTTTTAGACTGTTGAAGAGTGTGAGGATGATATCGTTTTAGCAACACTCTTACCTGTTCCTGTTGTCAATAGTCCTACAACGCCGAAGAGCAATCGTGGGGTACGTAAGTTAGTTGCCACTCCACCTATTCAAAATCCGATTCCTGAAGTAAAAAAACAAATTGTGAAAACTGTAAGAGACTTTCAGTATACTGGCGACGATTTTGAGTACGAAGTGGACATAAACGAAGACGATTTCTCAAAACAGAACAAGCTACAGTCCCCTTTATAATATTTTAAGACCTTCTTCAGCGATCATATCATAGATCTCACAGTAGCACAAACCAATTTACATTCTACTAAGGAGCTCGGTAAATGCGTCGACACAAATCACGACGAAATTGAAACTTATTTAGGGATTGATATGATGGGTGTTGTACATATGCCAGCATACACTGACTACTGGGCCGAAGAAACACGTTGGGCTCCAGTTGCGTATATTATGCCGCTAAAAAGGTATCAGGTATTGCGACGCAATCTTCATTTCGCAAACAACGTTACCGTTATTTCAAAGTGAGACCTCTTCTTAAAAGAGTTAGAGAAAATTGTTTAAAAATTGAACCAGTACGACGAAACTCAGTTGATGAAATGATGGTGCCATATAAAGGTAAAAAAGCTGGTTCAAGAAGACAGTATTCGAAAAGCAAACCAAGAAAAGGGGCTTTAAAATTTTCGGACGGTGTGGAATTTCTGGCAAGGTGTACGATTTTATCCCATATGGATGTGAAGACACATTCAGGAATTATAATTTTTCGGCAATTGAAGAAGATCTAGGTTTCGGTGCCAAGGTTGTTATTGCACTTTGCTCTTCAATTCAAAACAAACCATTATCAGTTGTTTATTTTGATAATTTTTTCACGAGTCCAGAGCTTACATCCTACCTTCGTGATGAGCTCGGCATGTTATGTTTGGGGATTATTAAGTCAAACCGTTTTAAAGGTTGTAAACTGAAATCGGACGTAGATCTACGAAAAGAAAGCCGAGGATCTTTTGCCCAAAAGGTTGATAACAAAAATCGGCTTGCGATTATCAAGTGGTACGACAACAAAGCTGTTGTCTTCTGCAATTCTTATGTGGCAGCTAATCTAACTCAAACAATTCAAAGGTATTGAAAAGCAGGAGGCGGTAAAGTTCACATAGTCTGTCCAAAAGTAGTAAAGCAATATAATAGCCACATGGGTGGAGTCGATTTTGCCGATATGTTGATTGCTCTGTATAGAACTGGCATGAAAACCCATAGGTGGTATATGGCTTTATTTTCGCAGGTTTTTATATACAGTGTGGTAACTACTTATGGAATAAATTCAGTAACTTACAAACTAATGACATTTGTCGAAAACGCTGAAACAGGTCAATTTTTATTTTAAATTGCGCACGTTTTAAATCACTGCACCTATTAGTGACGTCATCTTCTTTAGAGCTGTGACGTCATACGCATTTTTTTTTGGTAGAATGCTATATTTTTTTATAAATTCGTAGATAGTACTATTAAATACCTTTTCAATGAACTAACACAAGTTAACTTTATTTTCAACAATTTTTGAGATTTTTACATTTTTATGTTCCAAACACAACAACAACAATTATAAAAACGTCGAAGTTTACTAATTTATTCTTTTTTGATCAAAGCAAAATTACTATCTTTCTTGTATTCTACTACAGTCAGGTGCTATCAATTTCATCACACAGTTTTTTCGTGTTGTTTTTTTTTTTATTTTTTTTTTTTAAATGTAAAAATCTCAAAAACTGTTGAAAATAAAGCTAACTTGTGTTAGTTCATTGAAAAGGTGTACTATCTAGTACTACCTACGAATTTATAAAAAAATATAGCATTCTATTAAAAAAAAAATGCGTATGACGTCACAGCTCTAAAGAAGATGACGTCACTAATAGGTGCAGTGATTTAAAACCAGCGCAATTTAAAATAAAAATTGACCTGTTTCAGCGTTTTCGACAAATGTCATTAGTTTGTATGTTACTGAATTTATTCCAAAAGTGGTTTCCACACTGTATACCTTAATAACGCATGGCTCCTTTACAGACGGGAATGTAAATTATTAGAAGATCAAAAACAGGCAATACGACTAAAAAAAATAGGATAAGTGTCGCAAAAAGCCTATTTCATACAAACAAAGTAAAAATAGGTCGTCCTAGTTCAGAGGCACCACAACCATCAAAGAAAATAAAAAGACCACTGCAACCAAGACCCCAAGATGATAGCAGATTCGACAAATTGGATCATTTTCCAATATTTCTAGAAAAAGGAAGATGTATGAGTTGTATTTCTGGCCAAACACATGTTGTTTGTCGCAAATGTAATGTCAGGTTACGTCTTATACCTACTAGAAATTATTTTGTGGAATTTCATTCTAACAAATAAAAGGTTTTAAATGATATGTGTGTTTTCCCTTATTATCTGAAAGCACTTTGAATAGAGTCAAGTGTACCCAGTTTTGGCAATGTATCCCTAAAGATACAACTCAAAATTTTAAGTTGCACATATTTCCAAAGATATATGACACTAAAAATAGTATTCTACCACCGTTTTTGACATCTACACTGAACAATAGAATTTTTGAAAGAAAAACAATCGTTAGCCTATTTAAGGGTTAAGTGTGATCAGTGCGAAATGAAATTAGATCGTAAAGATGTGCAGGTTGCTTAGTATTAATAATTGCATAATACAATTTAGAAGACTGCAAGAATCTGTGGTTAACTATATTGAGCCATTTCAATTCGGACAGTTTGTGCGCATTAGGGAAATTGTGAAGGTCAAGTGCCTCACATAACAAAGACTTTATATGTGTAGACAAATAGTGTCTGTGAGGGTAGATAAGTTTTATGTTAGTACAAGCTTTCTGTATGTAGATTTTTAATTGTGAATTATTTCGGATGAGTTATCTAGAAACAATCCCAAACTTTTAGCTTTGTCTTTGACTGGTATAATATTTTTAAGTACCTGCAACCTAACATCTCTCTTCAATTTATCGATCTGATTGTTACTGCCGAAAATCCATGTAACAGACTTTATCAATAATCAGTGCTGACGAGCAAATTCAGCAATGTTATCTAGGTCCTGTATAGCTTGTCCCTACTCATTGAAGTCGAAGAATGGCATATTTGGGTATCATCGGCGTACATATTGCTATTGTCTTGTATTAAAAATAGGCAGTATATAAATATAGTCTTAGATTAAAACAAAATAACATAAAATGTATGTATGTATATATTTGATGTTAAAAATATTTTAAGTTCGGATTCAGTGAATTTATATTATATTATTAATTTAATATATTATATACAATTAATATTATATACTCGGTGTTACACCTAGAAGAAATAATTTGTTCAACTTTATTTTTGGCAAAGTGATAATTTTACATCATAAATGAAACGATAACATTTGCAAGAAATTTTATTAACATGTAATACGAAAAAAAATTAATAATGTGTTGGGGGACCTCGTAGCTGAGTACACTCCTGTACACGTCTAGGCATCGACAAAATGAGTTGGTCGATATTTGCTCGTGGAACCTCGTTCCAAGCAACTTGAACTTCGTGTATTAACTGTACCAGAGTCTGTGGTGAGTGATGCAAAATCGACAGTGTCCTCCCCATGATATCCCACACATGTTCGATTGGGGTTTAAATCCGGTGAACAGGGTGACCACGGCAAAACAATAACGCCGGCTTCTTGGAGGAACTCCACAGTTCGACGGGCAGTATGAGGACGTTCGTTGTCTTGCTGAAAAAGGATGTGTGGACGGCGATCTAGATAAGGTAGTAAAGTGATTTGTAGGACGTCATCAAAATAACGTGCAGCTGGCATACTGCCTCGAATAAAGAGAAGTGGCGATCAGCTACCATAGGCAATAGCCCCCCTCCCCCAAACCATTACAGTACATATGACCAGCAGTCATATGTACATGCCTCTCGACAGCAAATCCAATATCACGTCGCTTTCCACGCCAACGCCTTAGCCTTCTACGGCCAATGTGTATACCTAGACAGAATCGCGATTCGTCGCTGAAGACGACATTATGCAATTCTGCCTCCCAGTTCAAACGTTGACGACAGTGGTCCTCAGTCAAAGGAAGCACTAATCGTGGGCGATATGAAAAAGTCCAGAGGCTCGATTGCGGCGATATAGTGTACGCATAGTAACAGGTCTACCTTCTTCTCCAAACCATTGGTCAGCGATTTGACGCGTAGTATAGTGAAACGGTCTCGTAAAGCTAGTTGTCTGAAGCGCCTATCCTGACGCTCTGTGGTACGCCTCGGTTGACCAGTTTGTCTTCTTCCTGTTCCTCTACCTTCTTGTGTCCGCACACGACACACACGCATTACCGTCATTTCACTACAATTAACACGGCGGCCAATTTCGCGATAAGACAAACCAACATCTCGATAAGCAACAATTCTACCCCTATCAAAGTCACTAGTATAATGATAATATTCATGTCTTCGAACTCGATGCATTTTGTTACGTTTAACACCAGTAGACGATGGCGTAATAACTAAACAATTCTGTACTAGTCAGTTCGCTAAAACAGGTTTCTTAAAAAAATAGTAAGAGATAATATTCTTTTATCGCAAAAAATTACAGAGATAAACAGTTCATATTATTACCATAGCATGCTTTAAATATAGTCATTCTGATGGCAAAAAATAATGTTGAACAAATTATTATTGATGTAACACTTCTAATGTCATTGAGTATAGTAAGCAAAAAAATGAAGATAACTTGTCATTTAATAATAATGCCAGATGTGTATAAAATTATTTAATGTATATACCTGATAAGTTGAGTTTATGTAGTAAATCACACATTTTCACATGTTAATGTTGAGATTTTATTTAATTTCTATATATTTAATTAGTGTGCTAACACAGATTTGACCTTGTACATGTTTGTTTACATTTTAAGCGTCAAACGCATTCAAGTTGTAGTTGGTGATATTTAATAACATGAAGTTGGCGATATGTATCTAAGAAAGGGAACTATCTACGAAGCAAGTCTTGTTTTTGTTGAGAAATTGGTTTACAAAAAACGTTGCACGTTAGATTTCGGGGAATTCTATGCCAGATGTGAACCGCTTAGAATACTAATAAATATACAGTGTCTGCATAGAAATTAAATAATTTTATTTGCGGGACTTAAATATTTGGAAAACAATAATTTAAAAGGGACAGTTTAATTGCTGAATAATTTCGTGAAAAGATTTCCTGGACTTAAAATAATTTTAAAATTCTCAATAAATGAAAAGGAACTTAGTATATTTTTCAAATAAAATATTACATTTGAACTAAGTTTAGGTAATACAATTTGATAAAAGTCAGGAATTTTTTAAATTAATACATGATGGCTATACGCTAAGTGTTATAGTATATATTCCGAAGTTTATAATTAGTTTAATTTAGGATGTTTTTCGTGTATAATTTATTTTAAATTAAGGATAAGGATACAGACACCTTATGTTTTTTTTTTAAATAAAAGTTACACAAATTAGAACAACATTTTTTATTATCTCTTTATAATTATTTGTAGATTTAATAATTATGAAAGAAGTATTAAAAGGAATCAAGGAAAATTTTGAGTTGTATGAGAAGCTCAGGTATTTGCAGAAATAATCCTTTTTTTGTTTCTTGTGAATGTATACAGTGGTTTAGTTTTGTGTGTGGTGATTCATATAGTAGATAAAAGGTAGTACATTTATTTAAAATGTATAAAATTCGTGTTTATGCATTGAGATGTGACATGTTGAGTTTTGAATTAAGGATGTGTTCAATAAGTTCACAATAATGAACATAGGGAATGGAACCCTAACTGTTTCTCTGGCATGCATCTGTGTTGAAAATATCATTCAGAAGTGAGAAAATGCTTTTGAATGGGATTTATATCAGCACAGAGTCTACCTTTTAATGCACATTAGAACACCTTTTACTTTCTTATGCGTAGTATTGTGATGAAAATTTTCGACCGCGAGATTTTTGCAGATGTCCATGTTTTGAAGTTTCCTGATACCGAAAAAGTGGTTTTTAAAAAAGTCTCTCTTTGTGTGTGTGTGTGTGTGTCAGTGTGTGTGTGATCACAATACCGGTCAAACCGCTATAGTTATCAATTCTAAATTTTGTATTTACGAGTGTAATCTTCCTCTTGAGATCTAATTAGATTTTCAGTAAAATCGTCAGATCCGAAGTAATAGTTTACTTCAGTGAAAAAATCGAATTTTGCCAATATTTCGTCAATTACTAAGTTTAAACAAATTTACAAAGAACTCAAATGTACTCAAAATTAAATTTGAGAAAAATAGTGTTAACAAGTTTTACGAAATTCCTACGGGAAGTAGGTCTTTTACTCTTATCGAAAATCAGTTTTTTGCGAATATCTCGTAAGTTATGCTTTCTAGGCAGGAAATTACGAGTATAGAAGTATTTAAAACATAATTTTCAATACCTTTTGTATAAAAAGAATTCAAACCGGAAGTAACACTTTTACTCCTATCAAATAGCGATTTTTTGCAAATATATCGTAAATTATGCATTCTATATATATTTATCATGAGAACAAAAGTATTTAGAGCTGGATTTGCAATGTTTTTTGTATACCTGATAATTCAAAATTCCTACCAGAAGTAACACTTTTACTCTTAGCAAGTAACACTTTGTTTTAAAATACCTTGCAGCGTAACCATTCTATAGGGATTAAGTAAAAGAACAGAAGTACTTATATAGGATTTTGAATAATTTTTGTATAAAAAAATTTGAAACGCTCACGCGTATAAGAAAGTCGTATGGTGGCCACACCTCATTATTTCAATAGTCTTTATTTTTTTCTAATTAAAATTTACCTAATTAATTACTCAGTGCAAAGCAGAAAAATCATATTCGACATTTTATACGCTGAGAAAAACGAATTTTAAAATTATTTAAAATTCTACACATTGTCCGTACTGCCGGCAAATATATAATTAGTAATTATATATTTGCCGATGTAATTATTAATTACATCTGTTACTTGAGGAGATTTAAGACGATTAAAAAGACCCGAACTCGCACTGCTCAGGTAGCGTAAATGGTTAACGCGCCTGACTAGGAATTGGGAGCATTGAGATCGAGCCTCACCCTGGATAAATTTTTCTAATTAAAATTTGCCT
Source organism: Amphimallon solstitiale (assembly GCA_963170755.1). Taxonomy (NCBI): domain Eukaryota; kingdom Metazoa; phylum Arthropoda; class Insecta; order Coleoptera; family Scarabaeidae; genus Amphimallon; species Amphimallon solstitiale. The sequence continues at coordinate 95,550,027 of OY720676.1, read as the reverse complement.
AATTAATTACTCAGTGTAAAGCAGAAAAATCATATTAGTCATTTTCTATGCTAATAAAAACGAATTTTAAAATTACTTAAAATTTCACATATATAAGTATTTACTTTATGTTTTAAATTTTAAATTTCCTCTTTCCAAATCCATATTTATTACGTATCCAGATTAAAAAATTTGTAATATACAACTTCTTAAAGCCATAGTTTCTTTCTTTATCTAGCCCTCAATCCCATTAACACAAAAGTCATGATTCATATATTACGAAACATGTGTAAAATACGCATTTATCTTATAATATTCGATTTTCATAACATGCTGTCAGCATTATTATTATTATCAAAGCAGATATTTTGCAAGTACATACTTTAAACGGCATATGTTGAAGCATTCTTTTAGCAGAATCATAAAGAAATGCCGGTGCGAACATATAATTTTCCACTCTGTGAATGTGTAAATTATATACGAAATGGAAGTTTGAATTACTTTTTATTTCGAATCTACATTCTTTTACCACATATACGGTCTGGGGAATTCAATAGTAAACATGCAAGAACGCTGTGTATGTAATTTACTTAATGCCATAATTTTCGATGATTACAAATTGTCTATGATCGTTGCGCTCTTTTGGGAAACTTAATTCATCATATTATAATCGAATTGTACATCATAATAGTCACGTTTTTTTTCTTCTTTGAAACTAACGGCATGTTTTCAACTAAGTACTACTTATAGTTAAGAATTACTATAAGGTGGAATTGAGTAAGTGTGTAATAAGATTATCTTAATTAAAGCTTGTCAGATGTTCTTGAAAGTATAGATACGTATATAGATGATAACATTTCAAAAGCCCAACATAACGATTTCGTTCATAACTTAATAAATTATAGTTTTAGTTATGGTATTACGTTATTTTTAAGAGAAACTACAAAAAAATCATTAATTCTCACGATTTATGTAATATGCATATTTATATACTTCTATACATTTAATTGTACATTTAAAATGACTAATGCGATCTCATCTCAAAATTATGTAATTTTAAATATAATTTGAAAAGGTAATGTGTAAACGTATAAAAAGTGTATCCATGTAGATAATTATGTTTTCATATGTAAACCCCATCAACTCCTTTACACTTATTGTATCGGATGCCACTACCTAGGTACATCTCGTGCTACTTAAAAGTGACCAGCGCAGATGAGGAAGAGTGACGAAAGATACGAGGGCTGTTTTCTTTCCGCTGAGCCTGGTAAAAAAACCTAATTTATTTACAAAAAACATTTATTTATAATTTTTCTCCTCCACAGTCAATACATTTTTGAATCCATGAAAACTAATCTTCAAAACATTTTTTCTAATCTTCTAGCTGTAGTTTGTTTATTTCATTTTTAAAGGCATCAACCGCTTCTTCACCCGATGTAAAACGTAAACCCCGTAATACATCCTTTACCCGCGGAAATAAGAAGTCTTTAGGTGCTAGGTCTGGACTATTCGGTAAATGACCCATTATTTCTATGTTTTGGGCATTCAAATGCTCAGTTGTTAGAGCGGCAGTCTATCCTACATTGCCGCTCGATTTACTCAAAACATTCTTTACGGCTTAGTCCATGCTTGAATTTGTAAAAAATCACCGCTCGGTAATGTTCCTTGTTCAGTTCCACGATTTAATGGCGAAAGGAGTACTTTTAACTAATGTAATTTACAAATAATCAGGTATATTTGACAACTGTCACTAAAACTAAACTTGTAAACAACTGATTGAAATTATCATACAAAATTTCGCCTACTAGATAGACTGAGCGGAAAGAGAAAATCTCTCGTAGAAAGAAAATAATAAAGCGTGCGTATCTGCCATCAAATTGACTATACATAAACACTGCTAGATGGTATGTCTGCACACTACAACATTCTAGTAAGTTTTTGATCCCCTCCCTGTAAGAATACTAGTCTGCCTCCTTCCATATCTATGTAGGTATGTAAGACCGTGTGAAATCGCATTTTAAAGGAACTGGCATGACCCCCTCCCACCTTAGATTAATTTTATTCCTTTCTTATGTATATCTCATAGCTTCTGGCTTAATTTAGATGCTAGCGTCTTCAGACTGTGTAAGCGCCATTAACATGGCCTGACGACTTCAGAGATAGCAGAGAACGACTGACTGCCTTCCAAATATATGGTAACAGCTCTTAAAAAATTGTATACATAAATAGTGTAGTCCGGATTCGTACGCGGGGCATATAGATTGATAGTCTACGATAATTAGACGAAAACTTCTACAAAGATCGTATGTTATTTCTCCTCCAAAATTGTACCCGAAGTAGGTCCGAAACTTTTCTGTAATAAGATACATTTCAGCTAATAAAATTTGTAATCTAAATAGGTACCTGAATTTTACTAACAACCCCTTTTTATGCACGTTCATAAGACGAATTAACTCCCATACACATATACAAAAATAGAAATAGAGTAATGAATTTAGATGACGGACCTATACCCCAATCATATTTATATAAGTTAGTGGCGTGAACAAGAATACTGTTAAATTAAGATTATAATTAGAAAGCAAGATATCTTTTTTTTTGGTAGGTGGAAATCCTTTATGGACACCATGTGCTAATGTCTATCACAACATGGTAGAGCAGGACTCCAGTCTAAAACAAACCGTCTCCCCACAAACACCGCCCTATTCCCCCTAGCGCATTTCATGGAACCATCATATATTGATAGCCAGTTACCCTGGCCTTCTGTCTATACTACCCGTTCTGCAGTTTTCTTTTCTCTTCTTCCTTTACTTTCATAAGAGCCTTAATCATCTGATGTAATATATCCCAATGCTCTCCACAATCTAACATCGTTCCTATTAGGTTCCTTGGTGTTACTTCTTTCTCCAGCTTCCTATTTACTTCTTACCTTAACCCATCCCATCGCACACATTTGAATATTATATGCTATACAGTGTCAATGCAGCCGCAGTACACACACTCCTCTCCTGCAGCTTTACTTATTCTCTTTGCATATGTCTTGAAAACGCCATGCCCTGTCAAAGCCTGTATGTGATAGTAGTCCACATTTTTGTTTTTACAATCCATCCACTCCTTTAAGTTCGGTATGAGCTCCTTGGTCCACTGAGAAGGTAAGATATTAGTATTAAGCTTAACGGAATTGACAGTACCATAAACAGGTACCATAGAGGTCAAATTAAGTATTCAGCTTTTTAAGAATTTTCGTGGTAATGGTACTAATCCGAGTCTTCTATTATTACATGATAATATTAATACAGTAACTAATGGGTGTCTCTCATTGACTTACGTCTTTAGATTTAGAAATTTTTATTTTATTAAATTGGCAGCGTGTCCTGTCAAAATGATTGATTTACAAAATAAACTTCACTTTCTAATCAACTGCAACTATATCATTACTGATATGATGAAATTGTATTAATAACCTGTAATTTCGGTTTCATATTACGTTAAAGTTGATTAGTATATATCGATAATGTTCAAAGAAACTGGTAAAGAACTTCTAAAGTCAAAATTTTAAAACTTTGGGGATATTATTACTTTTCAAATTTGTGGAATTTTGTTTATACACTATACTCAACACTCCTATCCATATTTTAATGAAACCAAAGCAATACTAATTTTGCAGTGTTGTTACGTAAAAACACTGAATTAAATGTAGTATTTAGGAAGCTGCTGGCATAATAGTTATTTATTGTATAAGGGTTTTAGATAGCATATTATTCACGCAAGAATGTTTAAACGCGAGAGCGTGCTCGAGCATTTAATTTTCTTAAGTGAATAAAATGCATCTAAAACCCGTATGCAATACAACGTTTTATCCACAATCACACTTATTTATAATCAGAATCGCCGAAATTTATGAAACAATGATCTGACATTTCGGTCTGACAGCGGCTGTCACCTCAAAAATCATTGAAATTTCGCATTAACTAAAAAAATATCGGGAGGTGTTGGATCGGTTACTATGTATTTTCGATTGTTTATCGACTCCATTTGTAAGCATTCATTGTTGAAAAGTGGAAAAGATGGAAGAGATTTGTGAGAGTGAGTTTATTCCGGAACAAATACTTGAAGAAGCTCAGAAAGCAACTTTAGATTTATTGCCGTGGAAGTCAAAGGACGCCTACGAAAAAGTATTTGCCGACTTCAATAATTGGAAAGAAAAAATTGGTGTAAAAGGAGCGATAAACGAAGAGGTACTCCTAGCATATTTCTACAATGTTAATAAGAAGTTTGCAGCATCATCATTATGGACAAAGTATTCTATGTTGAAGACAACATTAAAAGTGCACAGAAATATAGATATCTCAAAATACAGCAAGTTGATCGCCTTTTTGAAAAGCAAGTGTCGTACCTACAAACCTAAGAAGGCCAAAATTCTTGAAAACAAACACATCACACAATTTTTGAAGGAGGCTCCAGATGAAAAATATTTGATGATGAAGGTAACACTTAGTTGTGATTTTTGTTTGTTTGCATTCAAACTTAGAGTTTCTTCCTTAGGTGGGACTTATAATGGGTGTAGCTGGCGCTTGTAGATGTAATGAGTTGACGTACTTGAAAATTGAAAATGTCGAAGATAAAGGAAAATATTTGTTTATTACGATTGCTGATACAAAAACCTACGTTTCTCGAAGTTTTACAGTATTGGAAGAGGGTTTTTCTGTTAACGCTCTGGACATGTGTAGGAAGTATATGCAATTACGCCCAGCTTCTATCGCTTCCCAGGGCAGATTTTTTCTACGATATACAGATGGAAAATGTACAAGTCAATCTGTGGGTATCAACACTATGTCAAGAATACCTGCTGCAGTGGCTTCTTTTTTACAATTACGGGATGCTAGTTCCTATACTGGTCATAGCATGAGACGCTCTTCAGCTACATTATTGGCCAATGCTGGTGGCGATCTTATGGCTATCAAACGTCACGGTGGATGGAAGTCGTCTAATGTCGCAGAAAGCTACGTGGAGAATTGTTTATCAAATAAATTGAAAACAGGGGAAATGATTCAGAAAGAGACTGCGAAACAAGTTGCAATGAATCATACCGGTGAAACTTCTTGTGAAAGTTCAATTCCATCTACGGTTGAAGTTAATTTGTCTTCGCCAATAAAACAAAAGAAGAAGAATAACCTTTTCTCTATTAGCTTGAATATCAATGTAAATCTTAATAAATAAATTCATTTTGAGAGTTTTATGGCGTGTTTTATAGCGTGTTTTATGATTTATAAAACACTAGTGTTTTATAGACCCCATAAAAGGTTGCTAAGCAGTTGAATTATGACCGTATAATATAGTGATTGTGGATAAAAGCTTTAAAATTTATAACTATTAATAATTAAATATTGCCAAATAGCACGCACCACTTCATTAAAACATAGTTTTCTAAAGAATTCAAGACTCTGAGTGCAATGGTGACAGGTCTAAAGATGTTACATGTAATTTGTAATAAAACACTAGTAACGGAAGCAGCGAAGATGCAACTTTATTCCAGTAATTACCAGGAAGATGCGGATGATTGCGGTAGTTTAAAAGCAAAATCGCTTGCTATTTCGAAAAACGTTTCTAAATACATAACAAGTATGCATAGTGAGGACACGCCTTGCCTTTCTTAGAATAAGAGGCTTTCGTTTTAAATATTCCATCTCAATGAGGTCGTTTTTACACGCACCGTTAAAACAGGAGTCAGTGTCAGCATCGGCCCCAATACGATCCAATATAAGCACGCATAAACCATTTTGATAGATCAGTGGGGGTGTTAAAGACATAATAAATTTATATTAAATTCTGAATTGGTACCATCACCGACAGGAGTTTTATCGGCATATATGAGAACTGCCTTAAATGTAGATTTTTAAGATAAACAAAGACAATCATCAGCTAAATTTTGGTGCTATCAAAACGCTAGTGAGACTCTCATTTGGGGTCACTTCCACTACTCAACAAGACAAGAAAATTATCAGCTATTCATTGATAAGAGTCCAATTGTGTAACCATTTAGTGTTCTCACAAATGTGATCTTGTAAAAGAATACTTAATTATAATTACTTGTCAGAGATCAAATGTGCGTAGGGCACACCAATTATAGTACAACCAAACCAGTTTGGCCGGCGGTCAATAGGCGAACTATTATCGAAAACCCCTTGCCCCTCACCTCCTTGACCTATATATTCGGCTGTTGTACACTTTGAGATAAAACATCGTATCTATTTCTGACATTGACAGCGTTGTTTGAATGAACTAGTTTGGTTATCTTGTAATTTCGTTAGTTTATCGAGTTTGTTTTTCATTTCCTGTTTCTATTTTCATCCTGTTTCGTTTTATATTCACTATTAACTGTTCTTTTCAGAACTATAGCGTTTTTCATTTGATTTCCAGGTTAGTAATATTAATTTTAATGATGCTGTCATTTGTATCAGATATATAATGTGTTTTTACAGATACAGGTATTACAAACATGCCTAAGAGAAAATCTGGCAAGAGCGAAGCGCTCGCAATGCTGCAGAATATTATCACATTTTGCGAGAATGAAAAGGCGGCAAAAAGATATACATTTTCTATTGACCAAGTTATAACTCGTGTATCAGCAATGACAGGGAAATCCGAGAGAACAATTCGGCGAATTAAACAAACGATTTATAACAATGAAAATGAAGCACCTCAGGCTGAATCACAGAGTTCATAGATGGATATTGTTAGTACCAGCTCTGTCAAAAGGTCTCCACGTATTTTGTTGGATGATGAGGACAGGTAGAAAAATATTAGCTTTTTGTGTGAGTATTAACTATATATGTCATTGTTTTTATGTTGTAGATGTTTACTTCGCAATAAAATTCATTCCTTATATGCAGTTGATAAGACAGTGCCAACTCTAAGTGTTCTACATGCGGTCATGGTAAATGAAGCCCAATTCAAAGGTTCGAAAGAAACATTACGGAAAATTTTAACTGATATGGGATTTAAATATAAAAAGAGCGAGTCTAATAGAACATATCTGATGGAGCGATATGATATTGTCGCATGGAAAGCTCGTTATTTACGTTCCCTAAAAGACAATGATGAACTTGGTGAACATAAGTGACCTGTTGTATATTTAGACGAAAGCTACGTATATAAAAATTATACTGTTTCGAAGTGTTGGCAAGGCCCTGATGAACATGGAGTTTTGAAAAAAGATGGGGCAGGCCAAAGATGGATAATTGGTCATTGTGGAGGTAGTATGGGTTTTATTCAAAATGGTTTGCTTTTATTTAAATCTAAAACAAAAAGTGATGATTATCATGACGAAATGAATTTGAGAAAACTTTTCAAAATGGTTTAAAACGCAAGTGGTACCAAATTTACCAAACAATGCAAAAATCGTTATGGATAATGCACCCTACCATTCAGTACAAATAAATAGGCCGCCTACTACATCATCAAAGAAAGATGTCATAATTTCTTGGCTACAATCGATGAACATACCATACCAGCCACATATGTAAAAATACGAACTGCTAGAAATCGTTAAGAGATACAAACCAATGCCACAATATTAAATTGATGAATATGCGAAATCCAAGGGTCATACTGTATTACGCCTTCCTCCGTATCACTGTGATTTGAATCCAATAGAGCTAATTTGGAGTATGGTGAAAAGAAAAATATCCTCACACAATATTGGAACAACAAATATGGACAATCTCATTCACGAGGCAGTAAATGAAATAACTCCGGAATTGTGGAGAGCAGAATGTAACCACATCGACAAAATTAGAAAACAATATATGACAAAAGATCAGCTGTTCGACAATGAAGAAGAGAGTTTTATTATTCATGTAGGTAAATCGGACAATGATACCTCATTCATCAGTGATTCTGATTAAAACAATTTTTAAAAAAATTATGTTTTTCTTTGATATATGATTGGTTTAATACTTGAAATGCACACATATATTTTATATTGTAATGTAATCAATAAATTCGTAAAGAGAATATAATATTTTTATTTTAATCTTCATAATGGTTACTCCTTTTGTTTATGTAGACAACATATTGCCGTGACCTTTATAGTTTAAGTATTTTTAAAATAGTTAAATAATTAAGCATTAGAATAAGAAAATAAATTTTTAGTTGTAGATATAGTTGTTAAGATAATAATGAGTTGCATAACCTTTAAGGCGCAACATCATGATGAAAAGTATATAGTAATTTAAGTGAAAATGTATATACAATAAGAGGAATAGAAATAAACACAAAAATAAATTCATGTATTCTATATTTATAGAAAAGATGGGCACAAGATGTGGTTTGAGTATAAAAAGGCCGAACCAAACTTTTCGCATTGTGTAAGAGTGGCATTAAATATATTGAAAAGTTAACCACTTTTCAAAATTAAAAATGTACTAGAAATAAATAACAGAGAGAGAGTTATGTTGAAAGATGGAACAGTAAAGAGAGTGAGCCATTTAAATGCCGTAAAATTGTACGAAAAAGGTGAAATTCGACATGCTCGATATGAAAACGTCTTTCAAAATGAATAGACGTAGTATATCAATTTGTAAAAAGATTTTTATCTCTCAGACATTTTATGGTTACATGATAAAATACAATAAATACTTGATACTTATATTTAATAGCATTTTTAAAAGGATATACAAAAAAAGTGTTCTTTATTCGAAACGATATACTAAAAGTATAGATAAAAATACAACCTTGAAATGTTTTAATAAAGTAAAGGCTTCAACATAACAGGATAGATCTTGTTAAATTTGAATAATCTACAAAGTAGAAATAATGTAAACATTGTGGACAGTTATGTGCAGATCAACCTACATGAAGACGAAAGAAAATGGTTGGAAAGCAAAGGTGATGATGTCAAGGTCTGTGTTCCTGATGGTGCGGTCATAGAAAGAAGAATCCCATCTGTGTTCAATATATTTCCGATTATTTCCAACAAAGAAAATACGGACAGTTTTAAACAATGGGAAACGAAAGTACATAAACAATAATGAAAGAGGGAATGAATTCATTTACAAACATAATGAGGGATGGCGTTAATAAAAAGAAGATATACCTACTGAAGACAAAGAATCGCAGATGTGCATGGACTTTATAAATAAACAATTTGTGTGTGTAAACATTTAGTGCATTCTTGAACTGTCAAAAAGCAATATAAGTATATTTTTGACCTGAGAAAAACTTGAAGAAAACAAAAATGAACAGGGCAACACCAACATAAAATTTATAGTATTGAAGTTGTGGCGTTGTATGCGGGTAGTCGTGTTTTGCTTGAAAACCGAGGTTATAAAAACGCGCGAAGAGCGAGAGAAAAGGAGAAGCTGCCGATCTTTTGAATTTACCGGACGCAAAAATTTCATTTGCGTATGCAAATGATCGTAGGAGTTTAAATACACTACATTTGATCAAATTAGCTAAAGGTATTAGGTTTATTTTGAATTTCAGTATTTATTTTAGTTTTCATATTATTATTAATTCATTTTATATTGATTATTTCATATTTAAAATTTATAAAATGGTAGACATGAATAAACAAGAATTTGATAATTTATATCACGAACATAAGTAAGTTTTCTTCGAAATAAATTTACGATTCAAATAATTGATGGTGTACGACGTACGCTAACGATGCTATGTGTGAATATTCATTTCTAGTAAAGCGTTAGACATCATTAATACTTAAATAAAATATTATTATTGCTAATTAAATTAACTTTTGTAAATCATGGGACAATTGTTAATGGTGTAGAAGGGCATTGGGAGTACTATGTGAAAATATTTGCTTGCAGTGCTTGCTGTGCACTATTAACAATTTATATTGGAAAATTTAATAAAATTTCAAGCATTTTGAATACGTAAAGATACAAATATTCTTGATGGACAAAAGCCAATCTGTAGTATGTACAATGTGTGAATATTGCATATGGGGATTGGTAAAGATTATATTCAAGGTATTTTGTTCTTTGCGAAATTTTAGATCTTCGGAGGCATTACATGCGAATGTATATCTCTGTGGAAATAAAACTTAGCGTCGTAGAAAAAAAAATATTTCTTTAAATCTATGAATACAATATTAAAAGATTAAGGATAGCATAAATATTTTTCTTGAATCCACATAAAGGATAAAAGCAATGTGTATTTCTTGTATATATATTTTTTTTATGGTTGGAATAATAACAAGACATTCCTAACAGCCACATGTTGTGAATAGAATTTTTTTTACTGTGTTGTTGTTCACTGAATATAAATGTTTATAAAATTTAAATACTTATTTATTATTAACCTTATCCTAATTGAATTTAAATAAGAACTGTTGCTGATGAATAAAGGAAAGATCACTGCCAGAACTTTCGAAAATAGTGTGAATGTTAACTGGGATTGAGATTAGAAATTTATTGGAGTAGTTTTTTTATATCATTGCAATCTCTGCATTCATGAAAATTTATGCAGTTTTGTATCATTAAGGCAGGGTTATAGCATAATTATTGTCATTATTTTAATCAAATTCTGCTGGTACAGACTACAGCATAGATTATATGGCTATGCCCAACGTGTGGTAATAATACATTTACATATTTTATTTTTATAAACCATATAGCTATGCTGCCACAGCATTAAGTATGTCAACCTATTATTTTAAGATATATAAAATATATATAAAACCAAATATTAACAACTAAATAAAAAGCCTTTATTTGATAACATAAAAACCAAGTCATAACCTTGCATTCACCATTGTCTACATTATTAATATAAATGTCAAACTTTTGAATTATGCGCCATAATGCTTTTTCTCCGAGAGTACCTTTCAAAACGAGCGTGCTGCTTGACTGGCCACATTGAATTGGTTGCACATTACACAAAACAATTAATTGTGAAAGCCAATGCTTAAAGTACGTTAGCGTCCATTTAATTATTTGGAAATGGCTGAAAGCGATGCATAACCAGTCAAATAAAAGGCCTGATAATCATCTTATACATATTCGTATATATTTATTTATTAATAGCACATCAGATTTTACAATCCCAGAACAAGCACATAATACATATTGCTGTGAACTCAAGGATGCCAATTCAGGCATGAAGTATGTGCAATATGCATATCTCAGGTTTTTAAATTAAATATTAGGATTTTGTTCACAAACTATAAAAATAAAACATTAATTTTGGATAAGAATGTATTATGCTTAATTTCAAAATTTGCCGCCATTTATTTAATACCTGAAAATTTCAAGAGATAAGTCTGATAGGGTTACAATATTTAGTATTTAGTTACCCAGCTACTATGTATAAGTTATCTATGCTTGCTGACAGCGGAACGTGGTAATAATGTATCATCACAATTAACATTCAAAAGTAAAATAAAAATTTGCTTTGCCTTACATATTGCAAACGATTTCAAATAAAATTAAATGTGCAGCTAGACAGCAAAGTTATTTTTATCACAAATATCTACATTCGTGATAAAAAATGTAACTTTACGGCCTTATTACACAAATAACTATTTCTCCGACAGCAAATAATAAAATTAATACAAAATTACTTGTATGTTGTCACGACACGTCGGGGTGGTTTGACAGATTGATGACAAGCGTCAACCATCTTATTTGAGTTTCAATTGATTTTTGCATTTAAAAGATCTAGTGCTAACGTCAGCCGGTGGCGGAAGTATTCGATGCACACCTTATAAAGGTGTGGTTAAAAGCGTCATGGAAACATATGCGATACATGGCATTTTAAAAATGGAAGTAGAAGAAATAAATTAAACACCTGTGCACTTGTATATATCACTTAGTATTATATTAGTATTCACTTAATAAAAACGCTTATTTGGCAAATAACTTATAAGCTACTTGAACCTACTATTTTAATTTATAGGGAACATATTACGCCGGCGTGGACGTCGCCTAGTGAGTTAAATTTAATGATCAGCTGACCGGTAATATACGTTTCCTGTCATCTTTGTTGGTTAATATTCCAACAAATTTATAGGTTATAATAAACAGTAAACGCTGACACAGAACAAAATAAAATAATCACGTTCTATCACTCATCACTCTCTTACTTATTGGAGGTATACAGCAGTCTATCTTGTCTATCAAAATCCATTTGAAGCTGTTTCGGGCTACTTTATCAAGTGTCTGATACCAACATAAGAAATATTTTTGCATTGAACTTTATTTGCCTAATAGCTATTAGCAGGTTCAGAAATGTTGAAAAGACACACTCGGACAAATTGACTAATAAAAGTACCTTATAAAATTATTTGTCAAATAGTTATCGGGCACTTTATTATACCTTGTCTCAGAATAAGAAGGAGTGATTCAAATATCGCGCCGAAATGGCGTATATTTTTAAAGTATTTCATTGGTTCTTGCGTAGGCAAGTTTAACATGGGAAAATAAGTTTGACAGTGGTTTGACAAAACGTCATTTTATGTTTATAGCCAAGCCATAACCTATACTCCATTCAGTCTAAGAATAAAGCATTGGGAAAGATAGGGCTTAAAATAAACGTTTGTGATTGGTTGAAATCGAGTGTGCATTTACACCGGCAAAATAATCGCATTTAGCTCGTTCTGTCAAAAATTTGTTTACTGACAGTTTTGTTCAAAGATTTTGTCGATTTCCGTATTTTACATAGTTATTTGTTGTTAATATTCTTAAAAAATAGTTCTTCTTAGAACTCGCAAGTGAAATATTCATTTGTTAAGGTATTTTATCAATTTCGTTAACTTTCTTTTCGTATTCGCTAATATTCTATAGTATGGCGGAAGCAGTTTTACCAGGTCCTTCAAAAAATCGTAAAGGGAAACACATAAGATCTGGACAAAGGCAAATGGCTTATAATGTGTACATTAAGGATAAAAACAATATGTCTAAAACAGCTGCAGTCAATCAAACAGCAGAGGAAGTGGGTATTAATAGGAATACAATGTACTGCATTATTAAAGAAATGGAATTATATGGAGTTCCAATTTCTCCTCCAAGAAAAAGAAATTATCGTCATACTTACAATAAATTGGATGAAGCACAAAAAAGTACAATTAGACGACATGTGCATTCCTTTTTCTTGAGGAATGAGTTACCAACTTGTATAAAAATGTACGTAAATGTCAAAATATAATGATATCAGATATGTATATCCCTGCTATCCATCTGACAGTAAACATATGTTTTACTTGTTTTCAAAATACAAAGTTCATCGTGTGTAAACTGTGCTCATATTGTAGCGCCATCTACTTTATTCTTAGACTGAATGGAGTATAGTCTCATACATTTTTACTTTGGTTTATTATACTTGATCATGCATTTGAAACTTTGAATTTGATTAATCTGTCAAAAATACTGTACGTCAGTGCAAAAATCAAACATTCAACAATTAATATCATTGCAAAAATAACTATAGATGAGTTCATACCATAAGTGAACTGGACAACTCACACATATTCTAGAATTGACTCATTAATTTCAAGTAAGTGTTAATTAAATACTAATTATATTACCACATGTTCATATAGGTACATGTTATATTTCAGATATGTCAAACGTAAAGAAACCTGTACTAATAGAAAAAGGTGAAAATATATGGTGGAGAATATGGGAAAAAGATTGGATTGCTGCAAGTATAATGAGTGCACGACAAGCTTTGATGAAAACCTGTAGGATTAAATAGCCATACCGATAAAGATAGGCAATTAAGAATACTTCATATAGGATCTGAATTGATACATAAGATGAAGTTGCTTCAAAAAAATCCCCTTTCAGAATACCACTTATATGAGAACTTTTGACAGAAGCAATTACAAATGTTACAATAAGTATTTGGAAAAATTGTACCGAGCATGTAAATTTTTAATCTTTTTAACACGATGTGAACACTAAATTATATTGTTAATTTCCAATATTTAATAGAAATAAATATTTGTTATACTTTATATATTTTCATAATAAATAAATTTTAATAGGGAATAATAATTAGTAATGTGTAGGTATATGTAATTATCTTTGCAGTTCGTGTAAACAATTTTAGCCGATGTAAATTTTTCTATTTATTGCTGTTGTATGTAAGATTCCCATTTCCAAGACTAGTTGCTTGAATTTACCTCCTCAAGGTTTGTATAGCAGTAAAACGAATGATTTATCTATATAAGTTCTTTATTGATATTTAAAATAGAAACTAATAAGTAAAACTTTTTCTGCAAGTTCTTAAGGACATTTTGATAAGAGATAAAAGGTTTGATTCATTCTTGCTCTCTGATACAAATATTTAATAATAAATAGACTTGATTCGCAATTTTCATGTTGATGTAGCACATACACTAAAATGTGCAGTAATTATATATTTATAACGACAATCCTCCTCAAAACGCTCAGAACAAAGCCTATATGCTTTCATTTGTAAATTGAGCCTATATCTTTATCCATAGATTCTTCTAATTTTTTTTTGTAAAACTAGAATGAACAGATTTGAATGTTAAGAGATTTGTATTCATCAAATTATAGATATATGCACCTATTTGTGTTTATAACTTTACTCTCCTGTTTCCAATTGCCGTGCACTCGTATTGCTGCTTCGACTGGTAGAATGAAAAGCGGCACATCCATCTATTTTAACGAAAGTAGTAAATGAAACACAAAACAGCTAAATCCTTGGTTAGAATTAATACAGTTCTTCTAACCTCAATTGTCATGATGTCATATCAAATTGTCTACTAAATTTTAAGCTATGTGTTCCATGTTTTGGCGGGATATTTGAATCACTCCTTCTTATTCTGAGACAGGGTATAGTAGGTGTAAAGGCCGGCTCTATATCTATCTATATAAACAAAAATGAAATGCAGTTCGTTGGTAAGGGCATCACTTGAGAAAGGCTGAACCGATTTGGCTATTTCTTTTTAAATGTTCGTAGTAGTCCGAATAAGGTTTATAGGGAAAGAAAAATTGGAAAATTCGAGAAAAACTGAAAGTGCTTTTTTTTATAGAATTATATATACTAAACTAAGGTCGACAATTCAATATGGAGGTGGGCCGGCACAGCTGACGATGACACCTCAAAGTCCACATTTGGTTATGTTAGACGTTAGGGGAATATCAGAATTGAAGGATTGAAGATCTATCTGACGTTCGATTAACGTTGCTAGGCACACAAAATTCAATTGCAGGTTATGAGGTGTCAAAACTGTCGGTCGAATTCAGTTCGCCATAACACTTGGTAAAAGTCATAATTAGACAGAATAGAGTCAGTCGCGTAGGCGCGATAATACTCCTTCTTTAAGCAAAGGTCAAATTTTGATAGGCAATAAATTTCAAGGAACCACATTTAGACGAAAAATCGACAACACGAGCCCTGCCGTAAATTAAGGTGGAAAGAATTGAAGACACAAGGTCAGTCACTACATTGAATATATATCGTGTAATTAGAAATTACAGTCTTAAACGTTTGCAGGTTTTCTTCGTTAAATATTGGAAATATCCAAATAGATTGAGAGAATCAAATATGTACGAAAGCACTAAAAAATATACTACTTGACATTAACTTCATCGATCACGAATTTAGCATTTATTCGAAGAAAGGTGAACTCCAAACCAGGAAACGATACAGAAGAGATCCGTCTTCTTAATTTTTCGATATACAATTTTTAATTTGACATGTGGGTATGTAATTAAGCTTAAGTGTAATAAAATCCTTTAAAGTAACAGGAAACTTTAACATTAACAGACAAAAAATCTTTCTCTGTTTCGATATTAGAACAACGTTATTCTCTCACCCATTTTTGTGTAAGAATGGACTCCATTCTTAAACGACTTTTGGTGACTTTTTCATAATTGCTTTTCGATTTACGTGGTAGTAAATTATTTATGACGTTGGAGGCCACGTCCCGCAATTCTTGTGTCGTAGATTGAAGCTTTTCGTCTAACATTCCGCCTGCAGATAGTATGAGTTTTTTTTAATTAAACAAACTTATCAATTCAAATAATTCTGACAAAAGTCAACAGTCAAATATAAATCATTGCTACCAAGCGATTACGTCGCGTTATCAAAATTTCCCTTAATGTATATTTTTAACAATTCTTCTATAAATAAATAATATAAATACAATCCGAAACAGAGAAAATATTATACAACACTCGTAACAGAAGGCCATTCCAGCATTCGTTCCTTTGGAAATCATGCTGAAATAAAAAAAACTTTCTGTTACTTGTATTTTAATATACTAATCTAACTTGTGATTTGCCATAAAAATTCGATCGTTATGAACCGTCAAGACGATTGATAGGATTGACATTTGCTGGCAAACAT
Organism: Amphimallon solstitiale; assembly: GCA_963170755.1. Taxonomy (NCBI): domain Eukaryota; kingdom Metazoa; phylum Arthropoda; class Insecta; order Coleoptera; family Scarabaeidae; genus Amphimallon; species Amphimallon solstitiale. The sequence continues at coordinate 95,533,704 of OY720676.1, read as the reverse complement.
CAAAATTCACTGATATAATAGCGCTGGTCATGTAATACCACGTGTTATGTAGTCCCATAAATGCTCTTAATTGAAAGGACTAAATACTAAAAACACTAAAGATTTGAGGATCGAGAGGTATGCTGTGGAATACGAACATTATCCAGAGACAATATATCTACTACCAATTTTTTTTACGAATAAAACCTCTAAATTTAAGAAGTTCAATAATTTCTGTCAAACAGTTACATCGGCGCTAATGAGCAGGCACGATGTAAATATGTGATGGTATAGAAGTGACAATTTAATTCATCTGTCAAAAACATGACATTTTAATACACGCTGTGTTAGTTTGCCATCGGATAAACTGCATGTTTGCTAGCGGATAAACTGCATGTTGATTTTCCATGGCAACGAAAATTCAATTCTGACAGTATCGTTCAAATAAATTTCATACATAAACATATGTATTATTCTCTTTCTTTTGTATATGTATTCAAAGGAATGTTAAATAAAAATATTTCGGTTTATTAATATTAATTAAATGATTCATTAAATTGTCTTACCAAATACCATTCGAGTTTGTGTTTATTTCCGGAACAAACTTTCATTTTGACAAAACTCAAACTTTGTTGCTTAAGGGTAACACGACTCGAACAAATAACAAAATGTAAAACCGCTCCACCTTCGGTGTCGCGGTTTTACCATGTTATTTGTTCTCGTCAGTTACCAAGCAACAAAGCTTTCGTTCAAACTGAAAGTTTGTCCGGATAAACACAAACTCTTATGGTATTACCCCCGAAAAAATGTCAAAATTTTAAGTGCGTTCCTTGATTGAAGAAATGTGACACCTATTAAATATGTATTATTGTTTTTACCAATTATTACTGTTTTATCGTTCTTTTCTATATGTATTTGGTCTATGACACCGGCACATATTAAACAACTCCCATCATTCACTCTATATTACTATAAATTGACAATATAATTAATAGTTATTTAAGATACAAGTGTAAAAAGTCATTCTTTAGTGCACGAGCGACGTAGTTAAAAACACGAGCGTAGCGAGTGTTTTTAAAGTCGTGAGTGCACTAAAGAGACTTTTTACACGTGTATTTTACAACGTTTTATCTACGATCATGCCAATTTTGGTCAGAAATAGTCAATTTTTATGAATACTTGTAGTATATCGATCTTTTAATAAATGTCACTTTGACGGGTATCGTATTATTCAAGTACTCCTATGCTATCATGTAGACTGTCATGTTGGATGTTATTCTGTCACTCTATTACCTGCTATTACTAAGGAAACAACGGTATCAACAAACTTCATTAGTATGTCATTGTTGCTTCTGAAATTATTAATTTAATCTGTTAAATATAAAGTATAAAATGATTGATAATGATCATAGTGATACAATTGTAGAGATCGCACAAACGGCTACAGCGAGTCTAATACCAGAAAAATCAAGAAAACAGTATGAATTGGTATATAAACGATTCAACGCCTGGTGTATTTCAATGAAAGTGGAGAATCTTACGGAAAATGTGTTTCTTGCTTATTTTTCAAAAAGGGCTAAGGATATAAAGCCATCAAGTCTATGGTCGGAATATTCCATGGTGAAATCCCTCCTATTAGCCGAAAAAGACATCGATCTTAAGCAGTTTTCGAAGTTAACCGCTTATATGAAGCGCCAATCTGTAGGATATCGTCCCAAGAAATCCAAAGTATTCAGTAAAAATGATATATTCAAATTTATAAATGACGCACCTGATAATAGATTTTTAGTGATGAAGGTATTTTAATGCAACATTTTCTTTGAGTGGTCAGTGACTAAAATTAGACACTTTTTAATTTTAGGTTGTAGCACTTTTTGGTATTGCGGGTGCTTGTAGAAGAGATGAGTTTCATAAAATGAGCATAGATGATGTGGAAGATGTTGGTAATATGTTGATAGTCAAAATTCCAACATCTAAAACCAATAAGCCTCGATGTTTTATTATTGGCACTGAAACGAGAGATATGAAAAATATGGTTGAAATATACAGAAAATACGTCAGCCTAAGATCACCAGCAACAGCACATAATCGACTGTTTGTCAGTTACAATAATGGAAAGTGTTCTGTTCAGCCTATAGGTATTAATACTTTTGGAAAAATACCAAGCCAAATAGCTAGTTATCTGAAGTTGCTTAATCCGCACGAGTATACTGGCCATAGTTTTAGACGGTCATCTACCACCATACTTGCAGATGCAGGAGCAGATGTTCTAGAATTAAAAAGACATGGTGGTTGGAAGTCATCAACGGTGGCAGAATCTTACGTGGAAGAATCCGTTCAACATAAGGTCGCGATATCAAATCAAATTTTGGGCAGAGGTCCAGCTGAGACGGTGGCAGCATCTTACGTGGAAGAATCCGTTCAACACGAGGTCGCGATATCAAATCAAATTTTGGGTAGAGGTGCAGCTGAAGAAGCAAACTCAAGCAATGCTACTACCGATATACTTCCTTCTACATCAAGAAGTCACGAGATTCCTCAAATTCTTATTAAAAATTGTACTAATTGTAAAGTAAATGTACATATTTACAGAAATGAATAAAATATCTTACTGATATTTTTCTTATTATTCTATTAGTTAAAATTGTGCAATAAAACCCGTGCAATAAAAACTTTTATTGCACGGGTTCAATAAATGCTAACTTTTTACCCTAAAAATCATGCAAAAAGCAATCACTTTTTACATGATCGTAGATAAAATGTATTATCACATGTAAGTATGATAATATTTTTTATCGCCAACCGTCAGTAAAGTGATGCGTTACCATAGCGTTTTGCGGAGGTAAAGAAACACTTTATCGTACTGTACAATAAAGTACTTTACCTGCCGCTAATATCTGTCAGCGTAGCATGACTGATGACTTTTAAAAATAAATCGTTTGTCACTGTCATAAACTGTCAAAAGTTATTATATCTTTATTTCTTAAATTAACAATTTTAACGGTTGGCGATAAAATTTTGTATGCACCACGTCAGTAAAGTACCTTTACCGAACTCGTCTGTTACTCGCCGCGCTCGCTTCACTCGCTTGGCTCGTAAACCAGACTCGTTCGGTAAAGTATCACTTTACTGACTTGTTACATAAATAACTATTATCGCCAACCGTCAGTAAAGTGATGCGTTACCATAGCGTTTTGCGGAGGTAAAGAAACACTTTATCGTACTGTACAATAAAGTACTTTACCTGCCGCTAATATCTGTCAGCGTAGCATGACTGATGACTTTTAAAAATAAATCGTTTGTCACTGTCATAAACTGTCAAAAGTTATTATATCTTTATTTCTTAAATTAACAATTTTAACGGTTGGCGATAAAATTTTGTATGCACCACGTCAGTAAAGTACCTTTACCGAACTCGTCTGTTACTCGCCGCGCTCGCTTCACTCGCTTGGCTCGTAAACCAGACTCGTTCGGTAAAGTATCACTTTACTGACTTGTTACATAAATAACTATTATCGCCAACCGTCAGTAAAGTGATGCGTTACCATAGCGTTTTACGGAGGTAAAGAAACACTTTATCGTACTGTACAATAATAGTATATTAAAATACAAGTTTCATAAGACACGATTTTTGCGCACGCGTTCAAGTTTAGCAAACGAGCCGCTAGGCGAGTTTTCTAAAGAACAAGTGCGCAAAATGTCTTATGAAACGTGTATTTTATACTATTTTTTCTATTTCGGTTATTAAAAGTTCAAAAAAGCTTAAAATAAGAGACATGTTTTGTTCGAATATTTTAGAAATTTTGCTTTTTTGAAGTTGGTTACTCTGATTTTTAAGTAGAACGTTTTAAATATTTGAATATCGGTGGTGCTATATGTAATTGTGTTTAAAATTCAGACTGATTTATACAATAAATTATTTCAAATTATCAACAAAAAGGACGAAATAAATAACTGTACGCCCCCAGAGATTCGCAAAATAGCAGAAGACAATTTACAAAATCTTTCGTCCACAAACTCTCTACATATTTATCAAAACAAACTTTTATAACAGTTGTACTATTCAGCATGGTAAGTAAATGTCAATAGTAGCATCCGAAAACTTATCATCCAACTCTGCTTAACAATTTATATTGCTAAATAGTAAGTGAAATGTTAGCATGTGTGCTTTTTATTCTTTGTACAATTTTATTGCACATTTTTGTTACTTTAAAGGCTTATATTTTGACATTTAAATACGATTTGGTTCCATTTTTTTTGTTACCAACTTCAAAAAAATAAAATTAGCGTGCGATAAAGTAATACTTTATGCAACCAAAACGGGTGTCGTAAAGTAAACTTTATAGCACCGGAATAGAAAAAGTACTTTTTGTACTCGCTTATCAAAACCTGTCATTTCACAATTCGATTTGCGTGCGTAAAAAGTCACTTTAAACACGAGTGCGTAAAAGTAAAGTTGGTACTTCCTAGAACTTGATTAATTTAGTGACATTTTAAAATCATAAATTCCTAACCTTAATAATATGCTACCCAGTTCGTTGTTTTTCTATGAAAATAAAAGGAAATGAAATAGAATTTGATAATTTTAAATTAAATGTCACTTCAAATAATCAATACTGCCAATTCAATTTTTTTTAATTAATATCAAGAGATTAGTAGTGTGTCATAAACGATAACGTATTTAACAATATGTATTATTATTATAGTTCTCGTACAAAAAATATTGTACAAACTTCGTGCGTGAAACATTTTGCGAATTCGTGTCCATAAAGCGCTCGCCTTTCGGCTCGCGCTTTAAACTGGTCACTCATTCGCGAAATATGATTTCACGCACTTGGTTCGTAAATAACTATTACCTGCCGCTAATATCTGTCAGCGTAGCCATGACTGATGACTTTAAAAATAAATCGTTTGTCACTGTCATAAACTGTCATAAGTTATTATATCTTTATTTCTTAAATTAACAATTTTCACGGTTGGCGATAAAATTTTGTATGCACCACGTCAGTAAAGTACCTTTACCGAACTCGTCTGTTACTCGCCGCGCTCGCTTCACGCGCTTGGCTCGTCAATCAGACTCGTTCGATAAAGTATCACTTTTCTGACTTGTTACATAAATAACTATTTTTCTATATCATAAAATGGTCCTTAATGCAAAAAAAATAAATACAATTGCCATATTTACTTATGTCAACAATGAGATTAAGTTTGACAATTAGGTCTCTAAATAGATTTGAAGTTTATATGAACGAAAAAACGTCAATTAACTTCTGACGCAATGATAGTTTGCTCGCGTTTTACATAAAATTGTAAAAAAGATGTATCACTTGAGAACAGCTTGACCGAGTTGGCTATTTTTTTTTTTTTCTGAAAAGTTGTCCAGAAAATTGTAAAATTCGGAAAAAGAAAAGTGCTTTTTGGATAAGATTTTTGTATGAACTCAAGACCATAACTCACGATTCGAAAGATGGATATGCATAAATCTTTTTTGTTTTGTTCGTTATGTTCCCGGAATGGAAATAACTCAAATGAATGTTTTCAATTTAAAAGAAATATAGAAGATTTAGAGAAAAATCAGAAAAATAATATATATAGTAGTTGGTGCATCTGTTAGTTATTGTGTTACTTCTGAAGTACTTACCCAATTGAGGTCATATTCACACAATATATTTGTTTTGTCGAGACGGAGGTTCATAGCTGTGCTAGGATCCAATAGGTGGCGCTTGAACAAATTCTATAATTATGTACCAAAATGACTCATAATCACAATATACGAGGTGACCGCCAGAAGTTTTCCGCCTGGCCATATTTCGGTAATGGTAGAAAACATATGTCATTTGACAGTCTTATCTAGCGCCACCTTCTGTGAAATAGTGGTAAAATTTTTAGCTGTATATTTCTTTCAGTCACAGAGCAACAGTTGTTTGTATTGGTCATGTCGCGGTATTTTTTATAGTGTTGGAAATTGAATACCAAGCAGTGATTAAATTTCTGACAGAAGGTATTAATCCTAAGGATATTAAACAACGCTTAGATGGTGTATACGGTGAATCTACCCCTTTCCTTTCCACTGTAAAAAATGAACAAAACAATTTCATTTGGGCCGAGAAACCGCAGAAGATGAGCCACGTGGCAGTCGGTCAGTTGATGCGCTTACGACGGAAAACATTGAGCTCGTCGGATAGGCCACGTTGCAAAACAGGCGTTTGAAGGTCAAACATTTTTCAAAAATGTGTGAGCTTTCTGATACAACTGTACGATGAATCCTTCATGAACACCTTAATATAAATAAGGTCAGTGCGAGGTAGATGTCACGATTATTGTCAGCAATTCAGAAACAGCAACACGTGACATGTTGTGAGCAGTTTTTAAACCTCTGTCGGGAACAATTTCTTTAATCCATTGTTACAGGAGATGAAACTTTTGTTCCATAGTATGATTCCTTATCGAAAAGAAAATCAATGGAATAGCGAAGGCCAGACGCAAAATCACCACGGAAGGCAATGGTGGCTCAATCAAGAAAGAAGATCAACAAGCATTTAAGATTCAAAAGGAATCTTGCTTATTGATTTCAAAGAAAGGAACACAGTTGTTAATGCACAATACTACGCTACTTTATTGCATAAATTGTGGGACGTAATCAAAGAAAAGAGGCGTGGAATTTTGCGCCGTACTGTTCGCCTTCTGTACGACAATGCTCCTGTCCATAAGAATACATACAATTGAGCAGGCTGCTGCGCAGGACTGTGGTCTTTTAGATCTTTTGCACCCACCTTACAGTCCAGATCTCGCCCTAGCGATTATTACATGTTCTCAAAACTGAAAAAAATACCTTAAAGGAAAAAAATCGGGAGTGAGGAACAAGTGCAAGAAGCGGTTTTAGACCATTTTGCAGATAAAACTCCAGAGTACTTTGGTGATGCCACTAAAATGTTAATTTCAAAATCCGAAAAATGCATTGCTTTACACGGAGATTATATTGAGAAATAATTATTTTATTTTATTTTTATCCCTTCCAGAATATAGCTCTGCCGGAAACTTCTGGCACTTAGTCTCAAAAGAGAAAATCACAAAGTCTGGTGTATATATACATAATATATTCGCGTGGTCTACAAAATTGTTTTGGAAAAAAACTGAAAGTTCTTATTTCTATAGGAATTTTATATGAACTCAAGACCATAACTCACGATTTGAATGATGAATAGGTATGCGTAATAATTATTTTTTTATTTGATTTGTTATGGTACTCGAAGTGTTTTCAGGAAGAAAAAGTTCGGGACTGTTACAAAGGTAAGTCGGGAATTTTTGTATGCACTCTCGATCTTAACTGACGATAGGTCCGACATATTTGGTTGATTCTTTTTTTGTTTTGTTCTTTACGCTCCCGGGATGGAAATAACTCAATTGAATGTTTTCAATTGAAAAAAATAAAGATCTGGAGAAAAATCTGGACAAACGCCTTCCAGCCTAAATTAAAATAGAGTTACATTTGTTTCAACTTTTGTGTAGTTTCGCGATTTGTCGAACAAATCTAGTTATTTTATTTCTATTTATCTATCAATTTTTCGTAACTGCGTAACCGATTCGCTGGATTCACAATTTGACAATCCGCTGTCAAACGACACTTGCGCAAGTAACTAAATAAATTGGAATAGAAATAAAATAACTAGATTTTTTTATTTGACTAGGTTTTTTATTTCACCAAACCAACGTATATTTGTTTTGTCGAAACTATTGTTCCTAGGTATGCTAGGATTCGATAAGTGGCGTTGTAATCAAGTAATTAACAACTTCTATATTTATGGACTAAAGTGATTCATATTCACAATATATGTTGGTTTAGTGCTAATAAAGGAAATCACAAATCTGGACCCGATAAGTGGCAATGTGGTCGACTCATACAATACAATAATAGCACATTGTTCGTACATATTACACTTTCAGGCCGGACATATCTGAAGGTGTTTCTGAGGCAGCTACTCCTCAACATGATTTTCGTGGGTCATGCATATGCTTTATTATGTACAACCGGTAAGAGAGGGCCAAAGCCGCAGTACCATTCCTTCTTCTGCTTTTACACAAAAGAATCATTCTTGTTACTCGTCTTGTAGCAGCACACATGAGAGGTCAAGGCATCGTTCAAACTATGGCCAAGCACAAGGAATAATAACTCCTTTATACAATAGCTATGAAGAGATAGTTGGGCTATTTTTAACAGTAATAGCGTTTATGCACATCTGTAATTAACTGATTCAATGTCAATGGATGTTTCTTCAGTTACAATTAAAATAATTTCAATTATTTGTAACTTCTTTACAATCAGTCATTGGGAATACCAATGATCGATCGTGAGAATGCACGGTTATGAAATCACCATACGAACAAATGTGTAATAGCTATACGTAAACACAGAAGTACTAGCAAGTGATTGCCAGAATGAAGCACGCGCTTCCTGAATTCAAAATAATATACAGGAAACAGACGCTTAATTGATTAGCTGATTTGAACAGGGCATAAAAGAGTTGTTCACAACATGAAAATACGTGGAAAACCCAGGCCAGTACTTTTATTTTTCTTTACGTAATTAATCAAACAAATATTATTGTTATTATTATTCATACGTTTTGTTCCAAAATATGCACATGTGTTTTATGATAAATACTTTGCTTTTGAAATAAATTTATCTTATGTTTTCCTTATAGCAGTACACACTTTTATTTCTTGCGTGTATATATTTCTCGTTAATATATATATATATATATGTAAATATATATTAATTTTTATTGGACGATTTGTAGGTCGTTATACTAGTTTTAAATAATTTTAAAACTCGCTAATTTGCAGTGTTTGAAAATTACAATTTTCTAATTTTACCACTGACTATTAAATTAATTAGGTAATTTTTTAAAAATTACCGACACGGCTGGGATTCGAACCCAGGACATACCGATTACTAGCCGGTTGCTCTACCAACTGAGCTACCGTCGGTGTCTGAATTCGAATTTCTAAATCGTACTGATATATGTATATCAAGTAACAGATGGAAATGAGAATGTATATATTAAGCACTAAACGTCCATGTGCTGTATAAATGTGATATTAAATTTTTATTGACCTTTAATTCATATATGTAAATATATATTAATTTTTATTGGACGATTTGTAGGTCGTTATACTAGTTTTAAATCATTTTAAAACTCGCTAATTTGCAGTGTTTGAAAATTACAATTTTCTAATTTTACCACTGACTAGTGTCGGTAATTTTTAAAAAATTACCTAATTAATTTAATAGTCAGTGGTAAAATTAGAAAATTGTAATTTTCAAACACTGCAAATTAGCGAGTTTATAATTATTTAAAACTAGTATAACGACCTACAAATCGTCCAATAAAAATTAATATATATTTACATATATGAATTAAAGGTCAATAAAAATTTAATATCACATTTATACAGCACATGGACGTTTAGTGCTTAATATATACATTCTCATTTCCATCTGGTACTTGATATACATATATCAGTACGATTTAGAAATTCGAATTCAGACACCGACGGTAGCTCAGTTGGTAGAGCAACCGGCTAGTAATCGGTATGTCCTGGGTTCGAATCCCAGCCGTGTCGGTAATTTTTAAAAAATTACCTAATTAATTTAATAGTCAGTGGTAAAATTAGAAAATTGTAATTTTCAAACACTGCAAATTAGCGAGTTTTAAAATTATTTAAAACTAGTATAACGACCTACAAATCGTCCAATAAAAATTAATATATATTTACATATATGAATTAAAGGTCAATAAAAATTTAATATCACATTTATACAGCACATGGACGTTTAGTGCTTAATATATACATTCTCATTTCCATCGGTTACTTGATATGCATATATCAGTACGATTTAGAAATTCGAATTCAGACACCGACGGTAGCTCAGTTGGTAGAGCAACCGGCTAGTAATCGGTATGTCCTGGGTTCGAATCCCAGCCGTGTCGGTAATTTTTAAAAAATTACCTAATTAATTTAATAGTCAGTGGTAAAATTAGAAAATTGTAATTTTCAAACACTGCAAATTAGCGAGTTTTAAAATTATTTAAAACTAGTATAACGACCTACAAATCGTCCAATAAAAATTAATATATATTTACATATATGAATTAAAGGTCAATAAAAATTTAATATCACATATATATATATATATATAGCTGAAGCTGCAAATGGCGGTCTGTCGCCTGATGGTCCACCGTTTATGCTTACATCTCCAAGGTTATCCCACCTTATTCCTTGGCTACACCGTACTGATGACGACCAATGAGTCAGAAACACGTGTCTACGGTTGCTCTACAGCGGAATTACCCACTATTTTCCAAGACTAATTTATTAATCCGCACTATTTCCACATTTGATTAACTTTCCAGGGTCGGTTGGCACGCAGGTTGACAATGTCTTCCTCGTGGCGATGTTGGTTGTTGTCCTCAAAACCGAGGATCTTCCAACTGAAGCTGCAAATGGCGGTCTGTCGCCTGATGGTCCACCGTTTATGCTTACATCTCCAAGGTTATCCCACCTTATTCCTTGGCTACACCGTACTGATGACGACCAATGAGTCAGAAACACGTGTCTACGGTTGCTCTACAGCGGAATTACCCACTATTTTCCAAGACTATATATATATATATATATGTTGTCACTGAATTTCGGGTTTTCTTCCGCGTTTCCACTGCTTAGTCTTTGGAAAGACCGATGCTGGTTTCTTGACGACGTTTCGGCAAAATCACACTTGCCATCTTCAGGTCTGCGATAACTGTCTGCTTCTGCTTCTTGTTATTCGTAAACTTTACGTAAAGTTTTGCGAATATGCTTTGAAAAAACACTCAAACCAATTTTCTCATATATTTGATTTTGATCGTGCTTCTGTTTTACCTAAGGAATGTAACACAAAATCCAGAAATGTATTAGAAATGATCGAAATACAAAAACATCAAAATGCAATAAATGACAGAGGGGAAATCGCAAACTTATCAGTAATATATCGACATTTATTATAAATCAAAAGCCCATATATAAGACATTAAAGAAACTCTTTCATATATGAAAATACATACACAAAAAAGATAATTTTTTCCCCAGTTGTTGTTATGGTTTTCAGTCTAAGTGGAAACAGTATGCCAGTATTTCACAATGTCAAATGTGTTGTCACATTTTTGAGATTTGTCATTCATAACAATTTTAAATGTATATTAATTGTGCTACTAATATAAAAAGAGACCCAAAACCAGTGTTTTGCGTATTTTGGAGTAAGTTTTCCTACATATATGTTTTATATTGTTTATATCTTTATGTTTTTGTGATTATGAATTTTAATGTGTTTTTAAAAAAAATGTTAAAAAGGAAATAATCTAATGTCGCGTATAGATTTGTAATTTTAATTAAGGACATTGTTTTACAGTGATCATGTTTCTGATGAAGACCCAAAATGAGGTCGAAACGTTAAATTAAACTTAATGAAAAACCACTAAGTGTTTGTTTTTGCCGAAAATTCCCACAAAACTCCCCAAGAGTCTTTTCAAACAAGATTATATATATATATATATATATATATATATATATATATATATATATAAATATATTATAATTGGACTTTTTCTTTTTTTGCCGTATTTTAATAAATTTGATAGGTATGTTCCTTGGGAATAGCGGCTTATTAATGAAACTATAAATTAATGTGACGTTTCAACATCTATTGTGTTTTCTTCAGACCATATAATTTTTTTTTTCATTTTTGTTTTTCTCATATTCATGATCGTCCTTTTATTTTTATTTTTCTCTTTTTACTTTATTACTTTTCGTTGTCATTATTATTTTCATGGTAGTAATGGTTTTTAATATAAAGCTAGTAAAGTATTAATTTTATTTACATCAATTGGTGATGTTATTTTTGTAACAGACGTCTGTTACAAAAACATGTTTGCCTCCTACCGACTTGAAACACATATTGTGTACTTAACATCGATATTAATGAAAAATCCTTATTTCATTCAATTTTTTGCAGTATTATTTACAATAACAGGTCCTAAGAGACGCATGTTTTATTTTTTTACAGTTACTAACTGCATGTGCGGGAAACTGGATTAAAATTACATGACAAGTTTTTGTATAAAAGTCATTTTTTTTAATTTTCATATCAGAAACATGTAAGACGTTAATACTTTAAAAGTGACTATTACTGAGCTACTGTCGTTTTTTGATATGCTTTTGTTAGTTTTTGCAAAAAAGTCAATTTTTTCAAATGGAACATCCTGTATATTATTTCATTTTTGAGTTTCTTATTAAATTTCACATCAAAAACATGTAAGACGTTAATACTTTAAAAGTGACTATTACTGAGCTATTATCTCTTTTTGATATAATTTTGTCAGTTTTGTGGTTTTAATTAATATAGTATAGTACTTACAAAGTTATATCAAAATGAGACTTCCACAGTCTCTGTCTCACACTACTTTTCTGATATACGTACGCTACATAGTTACCTATTTTTCGGCTTATCTGCCAATGCATACAGACTAAAGTTGAAGTCTATTTACACAAGTTAATGATGTGACCGTGATTTCAATCATCCGTATCAGTGATAAAAGGTGTCGCTGGTCAGCTATAACAAGATAGAATGTTGCTGTTATGGCGACCACAGACTGCGATCGAATTTAGCGTAAGATGACCACAAAATATTTCCACAATGTATAAAATCATTTATATCAGCAGACCGACATTGGAATTCGAAAGAACTCGACAAGAATGCATTTTTGTGTATGCCAATTCGCAAAGTATCCAGATTTAGTGGTTTTTATTTTGACTTTAATAAGGCTTATAGTTAGTTTTAATTTTGATTCAAATTTTCTACTCGTCTAGTTATGTTAATTGCGCTTGCGCACCCTAAAAACGTCTGACATAGAGTGTTAGATATTTGAAGCCAAAAGGTATACGACATTATATTTATTGTTTAAGTTTTATTTAGTTTAATTTTGGTATGGGTTTAGTTTATTTTTCTTTATCTCAGTTTTATACTTCTCTGCAATAACACAATACTTATGCTTAAGTGCGTAATATAATTAAAGAGACTTAGTAGACACTGTTTGGAGACTTAGCGGAGCCAAGATTTTTAAATAGTCTAAGACAAATACAACCCTTAGCGTTGAAAACGTTTATCATATTGTCTACACGACCACTGTAACTAACAATAAGTGTTTTCATGTAATTCATTTAAAAATGAAAATACCAAATTAACATTTTTGTTTTTACGCCCTTTTGTAGTTACATGATATAGCTACAAATCAATAAAAAAAATGCAAGAGAAATTAAAATTTATCACCATTTTGACTTCACCGTAATACAGTGTAGTCCAGTCATTTAAGCTTAAATTAGGTAAGAATCTCGGAATTCGAGATACCCAGCTGTAAGACTGTAAAGACTTGTATATTGACATCCTAAAAGTTGTCTCAAAACCTACATATGGTAGGGTGTGCGCAACTATTAAAGTTCAGGGTCAAAGGTCACAAAAATCGGTTTTTCGCCCTTTTTTGTAAATATCTCATTTCCTATGGGTTTTTTGCTGTTTGTATTTATTATCAATATTGTAGAATACAAAATTCTCTACAAATTTTGTTTAAAAAAATTTTTTATACGGTGAACCGTTTTCGAGATAGAGGGCGGAGAGCGCGCGGTCACAGCATCACTTCAGGTCAACCGGTGCCTCCGGTCGAAAGCGCGCCATATATAGTTGATAAACTATCGATAAATGAATGATTATAAATATTTGTCAATTTTTATTAACTATTATATTATATTTTATCATTTTCTTCATGCATTAAATCTATATCTATTCAATAATACTGATAACCGTTTCCTAAAATTAAAAAATAATAAAGGGAAAAACTGAAATCATAATATACATAATTATATTCCCATTTACACACTACGGACCTTTCTATTTATAGCCAGTAGGGACAGAGATGTTCAACTGTATTGTATAGTTACGACCGTCTTCTCTTTGTTTCAGTTTGAATCGTTTCTTGGTAAAGTACGGACGTACAATTTCAAGAACTATGGCTGATTTGTGTTTTCTATGTAATAAGTCAGATTCGGGAGGTGAATCGCTTATTGAAGTAGTGCGCGGTATGAAATCTCTACGAACTGTAAGTGTCGAACGAAACGACGAAAAATTGATTATTTAAAATCAGTAACCTCTGTTAAAGTCCATGAAAAGTGCCGAAGTGTTTACATTAGCAAAAACTGTATCCAAGCAGCAAAACGGAAACAAGAAGAAGGAGAAACTATAACTTCTCCATTACTACTCCGTAAAAAACGAGGTGAAGTGTTTGATTTTAAGAATCAATGTTTATTTTGTGGCGAAGATGCCGATGAGGCTGCAGAGAAAAAGAAAAGAGAAAAATACAGGCGGAAGATAAAAAATGTGAGTACTCTTGAGTTCAAAGATACTGTTATCAAAAAAGCAGAAGAACGTGGGGATGATTTCGGAGAATTGGTGAAAAGTCGGATAATTTTACAGTATGATTTGATCGCTGCTGAAGGGAAGTACCATGCTGCTTGCTTTACAAACTTTTCAAATTAATCATCATCATCATCGCCTCTTGAGAAACCTCGTCAAGATAATCAAGTTACAGAAGCTATGTTAGAGATTTTCAATTACATCGAAAATAATAATGATTCTCAATTCACACTAAAAGACCTTAAAGATGTCTTGACAGGGTATGTGCCAGAGGATAAAACTATCATTGCAAGACTACAACAGAAGTACTTAACCGATATCGTAATTACGAAGAAAGTTGGAGCTTTCACAATCATTTCTTTCCGTGACGCACAAGCTAATATTCTATCAAAAGCTTGGTACGAAAGTAAAAAAATAGATCCTGAAGCAGAAAGGCTAAGAATTGTAGAAGCTGCAGCAGCAATTATTAGAGAAGATATCCGAACATCTTTAGTTGAAACTAAATCTTATCCACCTCCTAGTAAAATGTTGGATAATGTTAATCAAGAAATTCCAAAAACTTTATTACATTTCTTAGAAGAAGTCATCGTCAAAAACAGGAAAGGACAAATTGATCATTTAAAAACAAAATGTACTTCAATAAGCCATGCAATTATGGCTGCCATACGGGAACGTTCTTTTTCATCACAGTTACTTTTGAGCCTTTCTGTATTTCTTCACAGAAGATATGGACCTAAAAGACTATTGGATATTTTATCTAGTTTGGGATTTGCAGCTTCTTATAGTAATACAGTACAGTATGAAGTTTCAGCAGTTTATCACCCACAGCCTCGTATTTTATCATCAGAGTCAGGTGCACTTGTACAATATGTTGGAGACAATGCCGATATAAATGTCCAGACTCTTGATGGTAACAATACTCTTCATGTTATGGGGATTATTAAGATAGTAACTCCAAAAAATGCTGTTCTCTACGATGAACGGATACAAAAATATGCAACCAAACCAAAAGCGAAAGAGTTGGCAGCTATATCACATGTATCTTTACAAGTTTACGATAAACCAGTCGTACCTGGATATAGTAAAGTTCAAGTTGAAAATCTGCATGACGGTCGAGCACTAACAGAAAAAACAATCAACGGAACTGATTTTTTGTGGTTATACGGAAAATGGAGGGATATTGCATCGTTGCCAGGGTGGAACGGTTATCTTGAGCAGCTCACTAAAAATGAAATGAATTTTTCAACATCTCAGGTTATGTTTCATCCTTTTATCGATCATCCTGCCAGTAATGTAGACACAATTTACACAACTTTACTTTGCGCTCTCGATATTGCCAAGTCACATGGACAAAAAACGTGTGTAATTACTTTTGATCAACCCCTCTACTCTAAAGCACGTGAAATGGTAGCTGCGTCAGATTCTAGCTCAAAGTTATGTAAAGTCGTTGTGAAATTAGGAGGATTCCATATGCTTATGTCTTTTCTTGGAAGCATAGGATACATAATGGACGGAAGTGGCCTTAAGGAAGCTCTTGGTAATAAAATATACGCACCGAATTCTGTTGACAAGATGCTGAGCGGTCACGCTTACTCAAGAAGCATCAGAGGCCATATATTGGTACGACTTGCATTATCAAAGATCATTTTTGCAGACATTAAGATTGAAAATGGTACGTTGGATGAGTTAATACAGCAAATCACTTCTCGAGATGTATCCTACTCAAACGTAGAAGGATATATGGATAACTCAAACATTTTTCTTTCAACATTTCTGGACAAACTGGATGATTTGAAAGCTCGAGATCCAACAGCACAATTGTGGGTGCAATATTTCGAAATGGTTACAATAGCACTTGATTTTGTTCGCGCTGAAAGACTTGGGCTTTTCCAAGAACACCTTGATGCAGTGCGCAGAATGCTGCCATATTTTCACGCCAGTGGTCACTTCTTATATGCAAAATCAGCCCACCTGTATCTGCAAGATATGCTCAAGCTGGAAGAAACTATGGATGAGCAAACTTATGAGAATTTCAGAAATGGATTCTTCACGGTGAAACGAACAGAAAAATATAATTCAAGTACATGGACAGATATGGTCATCGAACAAAGTCTCATGAAATCCATGAAAACCGAAGGAGGAGTATCTCGTGGTCGAAGTACGAAAGAAAGTGTTTTGTGTAAATGGGTATATGCTATGTACGCCACAAATACTATTTGTGAGGAAATGGAGAAGTTCTGTAATATCTCCTTAGAATCGACCGAGCAACATGTAGATTCCAGAGACTCAAGAGTGAAAAAAGACAATGCTGACGTAAATATACTATTTGATTGGTTTAAACTCCATGATCCTTTTCCAAATACTACGCAGTTAATATCGATAGCTTCTGGAATTGTTGGAAATGAGCAAATTAACTGCCACAGAGCTTACGAAATTGGATTAAACTCTATGAAGAAGATCACCGGCCTATAATTTATTGAAATAAAGTTTAAACGTTCAGAAAAAGTAATGCCGCTTTCCAGTGTTAACAAATCTGTAAAAATAAATGATTGTGAAGTTGCAGTGGATCCATTATTACTCTTCCAAAGAATTACTGTCAGCAAACAATTTGAAAGTAATCTTGAAGAATATCTTCAATATGAATTGAGTCCGTATTCAACAGCTCTATTTGATAATGATGGCATGAAAAAAACAACAAAATCGTCATTGTATGACAACATGAGCCCAATTGATTTTGTTGTATTTGACGGATATTCAGACTACAGTAAGAACGTAAAAGCTATGGAGCAGCAGAGAAGAACTGCTGCACTTTCAAAAACGTATGAAGTCTGTTTCGATGAAACAATGGTTGTACCAGTTACTCAAGAAAAATTCTTATCAAATCGGAATAACAAAGATATGCTCATTAATATGTTAACTGAAAAATTACAAGCTGCGAATATTACTACGAAACAAGCCAGAGATGATGCGGATGTTCTTATTGTTGAAACTGCAATTGAAGAATCAAAGTCTGAAAATACTGCAGTTATAATAGGACAAGATATTGATTTACTTGTCATTTTAATTGGGCGTACACTGTCTTACGAACAAGAAATTTTCTTTAAAAAAGTTGGGAAAGGAAATGTAAAAACGGAGATATACTCGACTAAAAGTTTTGATAATTATCCTCATTCCAAAACACATATTTTATTTCTGCACGTATTAAGTGGCTGTGACACAACTTCTGCGCTTTTTAAAAAGGGGAAAAAAGCATTATTAAAAGTTTTAGAGAAACTGACAAATTTGGATGAACTAGCTGCAGCATTTGAGGAAAAAAATTGTTCGGCCCAGAGATTATTAGAGAGTGGAACTCAAACCCTATTGGCAGTCTATAATGCTCCGAAATCTGTGAAAAGTCTCGATCATCTTCGTTATATGCATTACGTCAAGTCTACAAAACTTAATAAACCTGTGCAGCTTTCAAATATTCCACCAACAAGTGCAGCTGCGCATCAACATTTCAAACGTGTATATTATCAAGTTCAAACTTGGTTAGGGCATGATTTGGAACCCCAGGTATGGGGTTGGGCAATGCGAAACGATTTTCTGGAGCCTATCATGACAATTTTACCACCTGCTCCAGAAGATTTGCTAAATACAATTTTCTGCAACTGCAAGAGTGGTTGTGGTTCGCGATGCGGATGCAGGAAAGCGGGCTTGCAATGCTCTTTAGCTTGTGGCCAATGTAATGGGCAAGCTTGTCTCAATGCTCTACAATATCAGAGCGACATTGACGAAGATGGAACCTTTGACCCCGAAATCATGGAAGAACTTAAAACAAATGTCGTTGAAGACTATAATGAAGACCAGATTGAAATTTAGCAGCAGCCGGAAGACGACGATGAAGAGGAAGAAGATGATTAAATTATAAATTGTAGTTTTTGTACCCTTTATTCTATTTTTTTACTTTTAATAAAAATAAATGTATTGAATGATATTTTTTAATAAAAAGATTAATTCATAATTTATTTGTTTTTTTTTCATCATGTAAGAAGTTATTAATATTAATTAGGTTAAAATTCAAATATAATTCCTATATTTTCATTAACAATTCTGCAATTACATGGGCAGGTAAGTGTTGTTAAATAAATTAATACTGAATAAAAAGTGGATAGGTTAGGAAAAAAATGATAAAATATAACATAATAGTTAATAAAAATTGACAAATATTTATAATCATTGATTTATCGACAGTTTATCAACTATATATGGCGCGTTTTCGACAGGAGGCACCGGTTGACCTGAAGTGATGCTGTGACCGCGCGCTCTCCGCCCTCTATCTCGAAAACGGTTCACCGTATAAAAAAAATTTTTAAACAAGATTTGTAGAGAATTTTGTATTCTACAATATTGATAGTAAATACAAATAGCAAAAAACCCATAGGAAATGAGATATTTACAAAAAAAAGCGCAAAAAACCGATTTTTGTGAGCTTTGACCCTGAAATTTAATAGTTGCGCACACCCTACCATATGTAGGTTTTGAGACAACTTTTAGGGTGTCAATATACAAGTATTTACAGACTTACAACTGGGTATCTCGAATTCCGAGGTGAACTTACTATAATGACTGGACTACGTGACCAAAATCGACAGATGTAGTTCGTCTTTTCGATACGTATTACGGAGGCTGGCATTTCGTAAAAACTTAATTAAAACATTAATTATATAGCATGATCTACTTCATCTGGATGATATGCACGATTAGTTTTAAATGTAACATCTTATATATTTCGTTATTTTTTAATTTTATGTAAAGTTCGACGTTCAGAATATTAACCAAGCATTTCGACTATGTGAAACCTTTTCAACATTATTTCTTCTTTTTTTAATGATGACAGCTAAAGTACCATCAGTGCACCCCCCAGTCCCCACGTCTATAGTTGTAGTTTTTATAAAATATTTAAAGCCTAGTGGGACTCATTTTTCCAGTAACTCTAATTTAAAAACCAAACACACAAAAAATAAGAGTATGCGAACAAACAATATTAATGTCCATTATTTTTGTTGTTGTTAAGAATTACTCAATTTACACTAAATTTCAGAGAGAAAGAACACAAAAAAAGCAAAACAATAGGGTGAAACTTAAGCAAACACATTAATAAAACTAATTGGTCAAATTTGGTGCATCCATTTGTCTTAAAATTTCTATGAATTAATTACTAAATATACCAGAAACTTTACTAAAATTTAATATATTAATAATAACTTGACTATGTGAACAAAAAAAAGAGATAATGACTATTATAACACAAAGATTTAATAAATATATATACCGGGTGTCCAGTTTAAAATGCAGTACATGGGGATATTGGAAACCGTTGGAGATACAACGTCGGTTAAATGGGAGAAAAGTTGCGTATTCATTTGTCCATGAATAATCCGACATCAGATTTTGAAATTTTTGTTTCATTGGGCAGATACAGGGTGAAAAAGAAAAAAATGCATTTTTGAGAATCTTCCATATTTTGTTTCCTAGAAGAGATAAATTTACAAAAGTTGTAAGCTAGGGCTAACAAGTCATGAGAATTTTAAAAATGATTAAAAAAAAAATCTAGGTCTACTAGATTTTGCGTGACAATAATCAACTTTTGTTTTTCTTATGGCAGCCATATTGGATTTTGACACTTTTAATATCTTCAAAAAAAATGCTATTCAATGATGTATAACATGTTTATGTTCAAGATAGTAAAAACATGAAAAATAGAGAAAGTAAGATTTTAACATAGTAGGCCGTGATAATAAATGTGACATTTGTATTAAACAACTCTAAAAGCTGTGAAGTTTATTCTGAACTGTCAGTAATCTTATTGTTAATCTCATTGTATTGTTATAAGTATCTGTACTGTGCAAACCTAAGATGGATCGTTTTACAAATAGTGACAAATATCAAATGCTGGAGTGTTTCATTTTGTGTGGAAGAAATGATGAATTGGCTGCAGAAATGTATTTCGATCGATACCCTGAAAGACTGCAGCCAGAAAAAAGCATTTTTCGCCGATTGCGTGGTAATTTGATAATGCATGGAAGTTTTGTCAAACCCAAAAAAAGGCAAAACAATGAAAATAATGAAAATATTGTTCTTCAAGCAGTAGTTGAAAATCCCCGTACGTCTTTACGGGTAATTGAAAGTACACTTGGATTTTCATTATGTTTTTCGATTAACCAATGACAGAATTGTGCTCTCCGTATTTCATCACCATTTTGAAGCCCTTGACTGGCTCTTTCACGATAAGGTTTGAATTTGGCACGCTTTAAAATGGTACCAGCTGTTCACCTAGCGACGCCAAGTGTATTTTCAATTACCCGTAAAGACGTACGGGGATTTTCAACTACTGCTTGAAGAACAATATTTTCATTATTTTCATTGTTTTGCCTTTTTTGGGGTTTGACAACACTTCCATGCATTATCAAATTATCACGCAATCGGCGAAAAATGCTTTTTTCTGGCTGCCGCCTTTCAGGGTATCTATCGAAATACATTTCTGCAGCCAATTCATCATTTCTTCCACACAAAATGAAACACTCCAGCATTTGATATTTGTCACTATTTGTAAAACGATCCATCTTAGGTTTGCACAGTACAGATACTTATAACAATACAATGAGATTAACAATAAGATTACTGACAGTTCAGAATAAACTTCACAGCTTTTAGAGTTGTTTAATACAAATGTCACATTTATTATCACGGCCTACTATGTTAAAATCTTACTTTCTCTATTTTTCATGTTTTTACTATCTTGAACATAAACATGTTATACATCATTGAATAGCATTTTTTTTGAAGATATTAAAAGTGTCAAAATCCAATATGGCTGCCATAAGAAAAACAAAAGTAGATTATTGTCACGCAAAATCTAGTAGACCTAGATTTTTTTTTTAATCATTTTTAAAATCCTCATGACTTGTTATCCCTAGCTTACAACTTTTGTAAATTTATCTCTTCTAGGAAACAAAATATGGAAGATTTTCAAAAATGCATTTTTTTCTTTTTCACCCTGTATCTGCCCAATGAAACAAAAATTTCAAAATCTGATGTCGGATTATTCATGGACAAATGAATACGCAACTTTTCTCCCATTTAACCGACGTTGTATCTCCAACGGTTTCCAATATCCCCATGTACTGCATTTTAAACTGGACAGGGTGTATATGAATGAACACAAAGATTCTCGATGTTTGTACATTGTACACAGTAATATTTAACGTTACTAAACAAATATCTAATGTTTAAGATTGATAACAGTTTGGTAGTTGTACTGTTATCACGCTCCACTTTATACGGTAAATAATAAACTCAAAACCTGGCAATTTTATGTCTCAGTACGCCAACGGAAATGGATCCCGATCGTCACTATCTCTGCCGCTCGATGTTAGTTAACGAGGTGACTGAGTTGATGGTGTCGGTGAAATATTCTTTACATCCGAACCAATGCCGTAAACTGAAAGACAATAGATGCTCCAACAATTTGTGTTATTTTGAAAATCCAGATTAAATCACACAAACAGGTGTATCCATACTTCGGACTTCAATACCTCGATTCCATAGATATTACCACCGTAGGGCTAGCGGACTCGAGGACGTCGGGAGCCGGCGTTAATGATTATTCAACCACCATTCACTGACCAATTATTACTGAGATGTAAGAAATAATAAATCGTAACGAATTACTGTACTGTAATTGTAACAATTAATTATTTTAGACGCCCTTTTAAAGACTCGGAGGTGGGGATAAGAATGTTCCAGCAAAACTAGGCGACAGCGAGACCCTGTTATTTCCAATAGTTTTCCCCGTGTTTATATAAAGCCACTACGCAACAAGAACTGTGGGAATTATTTAGATAACGAAACATTGAAGGATAAAATGCAAATATTGCGTTTCTGAAATTTGAACAAAGAGTTGTTTATGTTAAATTGAAAATTCTAAATAAAATATATACGTCGCAGATTTTAATTTTGAATTGAAATTTAATTATAGGTTTAAAACGTAATTTATTTAAAACTTGAAAGTATGTAATTTGGAATTAATTTTGATTACACTGATCTAGAAATATTTAACAAGTAAAATACAGGGGTGAATGAATTAAATGTTCCCGCTCCTTTTTAAATGCAGCAAATAATTTACTTAAAAATGTTAAATCTTGACATAAAAAAGTCGTCTCGAAAAGGATAAAGATGCTACAGATAAATCAGCGTAATTGTGAGTAATTACATAGATTGAATGGTGATATTTGAATAACTGTACACCATACCTTTCTGTTAAAGAACCATATTCAATATTACGCTCACGATATATGCCATCAATTTTAAAATAAATTATTTTAAGAAACATTGTTGCATTTCTCGTTATTGTATCAAAAAAGATGCAGCAATATAATAAGTACATTCGATTACGTTAAAACTCCTCTTCTAGGCGGCGTAATAATTTTAATTTGTAAATAGAATTACAAAATTGAGTTTATGAATAAATAAAATTTTAAGTAAAGCATACACATACTTAAGTTAATAATGTTGTAGGATCTGAAGACATTGATAACTTGATAAGCTAGTGCGTGATGATAAAGTATGGCGGCACAATATTCGTAATAACACATGTCAGCCATAAGAATGCATATATAGGTAACATTAAAACATTGATTTTCTAGATTGAAAATAAATTGTACGGACAACAGGCGTAGACACCTTGCTTTATACATTGCATAAAGATATACAAAAATGAAAAAAACTGAAGCATGTTTAAACTTTCGCCATCAAACAGTCGTTTAAAATACTTATATACATGTAATAAACCCGTTGCCCAACAAGAAGGTATTAAGCGGTGAATTTTAATTAGTATACTAAAATGTAGAATATATATTCAGTTACAGAAGACTGTAATAATGAACTCCCTCTACTTTACCGCTCTTGTCCTATCAACTGTAAATGTCACTTATTTCGCTGATGGTTCTACCGCGTATTAATACACGACAGCAATAAAATTATAATCGCTCTGCGACGAAACGTATAATCAAGTACTTCGAGCTCGATACACCTACCTGCATCGTGTATATATAAATAGATGAGCGGAAAGTTTAAAAGACATAAAAAAGCCATTTTATTACGTGTATTAAGTATGGCAGCACAAACCTCCAATTACTGATCGACATTGCCGTGAAAGTTGTTATTATTTTGTCACCTGAATATGAGTGCATGTACATACGTACGTTCAACCGACTATTTGACTTGTGCCTGTCAAATGAGTAAATATATGTGTTCTTGGTTGACTTCCAATGGCAGTGTCCGGGATAAGTAAATTACAGAGGTAGATATACCAGTTACATATGGCCGCTCTCACTAAGCGACCTGCGCTATTTACTAGCGAATAATGAATAAGGAAATGAGTTTTTTTCAAATTAAAATATCATATTTGTAATTATTGAGATCGTGTGGAGATATAGAAATTATAATTAACAGCAAAAAATATGAAATGATAATTGATTGTTTTTGTCATTACATATACGGAAAATTACAGTACATAACACTACGTTTTAAAAACACTCATATATATGTATAATTAACATAAAATTACATAACAGAGCATACTGTCACACAATCTAGGTAAGTATCTATCTATTTATCATCGATAGTTCGCAATTCGATTGTGATTGTACCTATTTATTTATTGATCTCATATACATGCTGAATATCTAATGTTAAATTACACTGTATAATATAATAATTTCAAATTATAATATTAAAAATTATACTTCTAGTTTCTCTAGTTTTGAAATTAAATGAACTTGATTAGGAAACATTACGGATGGGAACACATCTATTACAAATACTCAGTAAGAATTTTATGCTAAACTAATTAACCGATATAAATTCCAAAATTCATTCACAATTAAGTTAAAAATTGCTTACTATATTTAACTTAATTTTAAATTAATTTTGGAATATATATCGGTTAATTTGTAAGGCAGAAAATTGTAACATGTAAAATGGAATACAATAAGCCAATATACTTTATGCAGAGAATTCCTCGACATCAAAAGCATCAATCACACCGTTTCTGTAATCATACAAAGTCTATCCCACAACAATCAACCGAATTCAAGAACTTGATAGAAGTCTGCTTACTTAACCTCTACTATTTCCATTTTGTTGAAATTTACTGCGAACAAATCGTGAGCGCTAACTTATTTATGAAAGCGTTGGAATAACAAGCCTTATTAACGTATAACCTTAAACCCAAATGTTTTTTTTAGATACGTAGTCAATACCATTGTGATCTGGACATATAAACATAATCCGTCAATAGCATCGTACCATTTCTTAGTTCTCAACACATCACTATCCTTTTTAAAATAGAAGCCCTTTCCTTTTCTCGAAGTACGGGTATATCGTCGTCCAGATGATAAACTACAACATTTCGTATGTCGCAAATCTACAGTCACTACAAATCCCTCAATGCCTAATCCCATCACTATCCTTCTAAAAAAAAAGTTTATCCTATGCAAACCCAACGCATTACCGTAGGAACTTTCACATATAACCAAAACCATATCACGATTCACTTTCATGTATACATCGACGAGAAAAATCGATTGGTCAGCACTCGTGCTTCTGAACATAAAACCAGACTGGTCGTAAGGTCCAGGTACAGTTCCATTTCATAAAAATTCTCTTTAAGGATTTCCATTATTACAATGTTAAAATCCGCAAATCTATTAAATTTCAGACATTTCCTAATTTAATCATAAGTCACATAATTGACAGTGTTCGTTTTGTAGACATAGTACAGGTAACCAAATAAGTTCATGCGGTTTTTTATGGTAAAATATAAATATTTATTAAGAAACAATAGTACAATATTATTCATCAAAGTAATTACCATCACACTCAATGACCTTTTGCCAACGTGACACCAATTTTTTTATGCCGGTATTGTAGAACTCTACGGATTTTGAATCAAAAAATTGACGGACTACGTCTATTACATTAACTCGAGTTTTAAACTGCCTATGTCTCATACAGTTGTCAAGAGACAAAAAAGATGGTAATCACTTGGCGAAATGTCAGGGGAATATGGAGGGTGTGGCAATATTTCCCAGCCAAGTTCACAAATTTTTTCCCGGGTCACTTTTGCAGTATGCGGTTTGGCGTTATCTTGTAAGAATATCACTTTCTTTCGATTGATTAAAGAAGGCTGTTTTTGGATGAGTGCTGCTTGTACTCGCTGAAGTTGTTCACAATACAAGTTCGCAGTGATGGTTTGGCCCTTTTCCAAAAACTCATAATGGACTATTCCATTTGCTGTCCACCAAACACACAATAAAATCTTGTTTGGGTGCAAGGAAGCCTTGGGAGTGTGAGGTATTGCATCAGTAGGCGACAACCAATGATACGAACGCTTAGAATTTTAGTATAATATCCATTTTTCGTCGCAGGTGAACAACCGATCAAGAAATGGTTCATTATCGTTGCGTGAAATGTTTGCCGAACAAATGGTAAGACGACTTAATTTGTTATCATTTGACAATTCATGTGGAACCCATTTGCTCAACTTCCACGTCTTTCCTAGCTGATGAAGATGCAAACGAATGGTTTCGTCACTCACATTGAACCTTTCTGCAAGCTCTAGGCACGTTGTACTGGAATTTGCCTCCACAACCTGTTGAAGATCCTCGTTGTTAATGATCTTCGGTCTTCCAGAGCGTGCTTCATCGGTTAAGTTGAAATCTCCCGAAGAAAATTTCTTGAACCACTTCTGTGCTGTTCGATCACTTACGACATCATCTCCGATTGCGGTACATATTTTTCGCGCCGCCACTGCAGCTTTAGTACCAAGTTTGTACTCATAGAGTAAACAACCTCGAATTAAAGTTTTATTCGTTTCCATTTTCAACTATTCAAATTAATAATTAAATAATTGTCACGAAATGTGTATGTATTAAATGACAGAAGGATTGATACTAAAGTGGATGACAGATAACAGACAAGTGCTATCGATCAACAACTTAAAGAATATTCATGGCACTCTGCTGTATACAAAAATCGCATGAACTTATTTGGTTACCTGAATATTCGCTTTGTGCGTAACAAATTGAATTTATTAAAAATATAGAAGAAGAGCTACTAAAATACCTTCACTATATCTATAAGAAAATACACTACTGCCAGTCTGACTATAATAACCGTAAATCTTCTTTGCTTACCAATTATCAATACATTTTCTTTAACACCTATCTTAGTAAAGAAAAAATCTACAATTCTTTTAACATAATCATCTCAATATAATTTACTTTTATTTATCTACAGAGTAACGTCAGGAAAAAATAAGTTGTGGCACCACAGCACTTTCATATATATTGTACTAAGTCCCTTGAAAGGAAATGTACTAACTACAATGACCTAAAAACAACCAACAAAATAAACTTTTATCTTTATGTTTAAAATACCACACGTTGGGTTAGCCAATTAATAATAGAATATTCTCTGTATTAACTATAATTAATGTACTAAATGTTTTATCAATTTGCCCCTACTAACTCAGTCGAATTTCCTATAGTACTTTTAATGTCTCTTATAATCGGTTGATTACTATTTAAATTTATTCAGCTTACAAATATCTTACAATAGTTTACTATAAACTATTTACTTAAACTTTTGAGATATATTATTTTTATACACTCAAAATCTCTAAGTCCGTACCTGATCTATTCTATTCAAATTAAAATCTACCCTCCTAGTAGAATTATATGTTAAGGTTGGTACTACGGATCTAGTGTAATATGTCCGCTATGCAAAGCCTATTATTTTAATTATATTTCAATGGATATATTCACAATCAATCTAAAAATCGATAAGCTAAGTAAGATATCTATAATTCACGTCTTTGACTTATACTCAGGGTAAGTGTTTTTCTTTCTAATATAATTTATTCACCCTATCTTAATTTGATGTTTTGATTTTAATTTCAGGTTAATATCAACTCTAAGTACTACTATATCTTCATAAAATACAAACGATTACAACCATTAAAACAAATAGGTACAACCAACAAATAATATATTGTTTTTATGAGGAAATATACACAAATGTTCCAATTACTGATGAAAATGCCAATAAAATACAGAATATTTAAGCAACTTGTTCAATATCGAATATTAATGTTCAAGGATACACATGATTGAAACTTCTCATCTGTCAAAGTAGGTTATATGTATTTAGTCGTAAGAATACTTGCAAACTCAACACTATTACGTGATTTATGGAGTAGTATTATAAGTTAAAATTGAAATTCTCTCACTAAAATAATATTTATGGATAGATCTTTCTATTTTTATATTCAAATTAATCAACACTTTTCATATTTATAGAGATTTTAAAATATACTTTTTCATTTAGATTATAAATAAGATGAACCAATATTTCAAATAATAAATGATTATGTAATACAAATTTGATATTTCAATATTAATAGTGTAAAATTTTATTTGATTTATAAACACATTATTTAGAACTAATTTAAAAATTTAATAAGTTCGATACGACCTTCTATTACACAAGCCAATTATAATAATGTTTAGTTCAGGAAGTTCTTCGTATAAGAATATCATCACACTAGTAAAACTTGAATGGAATGTACGTCAAATTGGATTTTTCTTACTGAATATCCTAGTGTTATGTTCGAAGATTAATGCCACTTCGTCCAAGAAGTTCCTCGTTGAATGTCCAAGTGTAGTGCTTCTAGAAAAATGCCACTTCATCCAAGAATATCCTCGTCCTTTGTATGGTCTGGCCTAACGCTACAGTAATCAATTTCTCCTTCAAAAATGGAAGTTGGAAATTATATTTGCTTCTAATAAATCTCCGTCTTGGTAAGTCTCTTCTATTATTATTAACAGTATTATTTACTACAATCTTCTTTCTCTCTAGCTTATAAATCTTTACTGTACTTATTTGTATTTGAGTCTACTAATACTTTTATTTCTCACTTGAATTATACTTCTAGATATTAGAATACTTTATTCTAATACATATTTACTATTTAGAAGCCTTATTTTAGGTAACATCGGCTGAAAAAACACTAATACCGATTTCACGAACGCTATTCTTCTAAAATAATTTTAGAATTCCTTTTTTATTTATTTGCATATCCTTAGTGATATTGCAAAATTTTAAATTAACCAATTACCATTGAACAACCGATTATTATAATCAATATAAATTCTAGATCTGTTTACTTTTCTTAAATACTTTTCCATATATCATTACTTATATACCCATAATTTTCTCCATAAATTTAGCAATAGTTTTGTGTATTCTGAATATTTTTTTACTCATTTACAATTTAAAAATCTTGAAATGTCAAAAATCCCAACCACTGACAGTTCTCATATATGAATTTAGGCGGGAGATTTTTAATCCATTTTAACGATTCATTTTATTAAAATTAACCTCTTAATACCTTTTCTTAACATAAAAGTCAATTGAACAAGTTTTAACAATAATATAATACATATCAAAATTCTCAATTAATTTTAAAATCTCTATTTTCCAGATACTGGTATCATTTGATGAACAATGGACCTTACCCAATAAACATTATTCAATCATCTATGGACATTGTGCAACTATAAAAATTAGTACAATAAATACTATACTCGGTAATAGGTACTATTCCATTTCTTAAATTCCTTCAATTTTCTAACACTAACTGAATACTGATTCATGAAATCATATTATAATGATATATAAATATTGATGGTAGGTATCTAGCACTACCTCAATATACATGTGTGTTCCGAATTTCGGTAAAGTTGTTCTAACTCAACTTTCAGTACTTCTATCATCTAAATAAAATTAACCTGAGTAAACTGAGTAGAACTGCTACTTTCTGTCGAAGTTTTAATGTTTTTTAAACAAAATTTGTTCAAAATCTTTTTTTATACTTTCTATCTATCTGTTTAACCCTCTCGTGCATAATTTATTTTAATTTATAAAAATTTCCAACAAATTTTTATTGTTTAAAATTCTTATACATAGTAATAGAAAACGTAAATAGATGTAATCTTACAAAATAACTAAAAACTCAACAATTTACTTGCCGTCCAATCATGTGGTCATTATGCATTTAGTACTTAACTAACTTGTATGACGTCCATACAATCAGGGCAACACGGCCGGCTGTTAACATTTTTTACACATATATTTTGTTTTTCTTTTACAGGCTGTCATTTTTAGCATCTGTTAATATTGGCCAGTGATCAATTCCACTTTTCCTTGCTTCTAATGGTGCGTCATTAATGTTTTTCTTTTTTTTCAATATACCTGGTGGGGTAACAGAGCCTGATCTCCCTCGCCTATATTTCTGCATTTGTTGCCATATTGATAAGTGCTCAGCAAGCGTTTGCTTTAAATTCCAATAGGATTTTTTCTGAATCTTATTTAATATCCAAGAGTTAACAATCGCAACGCACAATGTGTATAATGCGCACAATAAGTTATAAACGCATCATTTTCGAGGCGTTAATAGCGTTAATAGCGTTATTATGGCATCGATTAGATAAAAATACTTTATATTACTTAAATTACTTAAACCTTCAATTACGACAGATTTTGAATGTTTGTATACTTTAGGAACAACATCGTAAAATGGCGATTTCAATATCTTATTACAATGGAGTTAAATCCTTCTTTTCTATTGTTACCTCTCTTGCCTATAGATAAGATAAATTAAATAGTCTGTGTTTGAAAGGTATATGTTTGCCTCTATTACTTTTTAATACAATAGTATCAGTATAGGAAAATTATTTAATTTGTAGATAGCTGCATAATGATCTTTCATTTGTATATTTCATTTAGGGCGCATTTCTCATTTACAACACCTACCATTCTTATCACTAAGAGTGGAGTTAACTTTGTAAAATTGGAACATTCCTTTAAGATTACTTGCAAACGTTGATTGAGTTCTATCATATACTTCGAAAACAAACCGTCTAATTGAATTCTTTCAATATTACGTGATCATTAAACAACAAGATAGTTCTCAACATGCACATAATTCATTTTATAATAATATTTGTGTTAAGTTTTATCTCTGGTAGAAGTGCTAGAATAACGCAATTTGTGACTATATTCGGATTTTATTTAAATATTGAAGCTAAGCATTGTATGCAGTCTTATCAACCTACACAAGTGCGCTTCATATTTTTTCAAACCAGTAGTATTTAATACTTAGTATTGAGAAAAATATTTTCAACAAAATGTAACAAATGCATTTTGTTTTATTTTCAATTTATATAATTTCATAACAATATGAGTTTGACTATGGTTGGTGTTGGTTGAAGCAAAGTTTAGATGTCTATGATGTTGTTAGTAAGCGACCTCAGATTTATTCAAATCGAATAAAGATTACGTAGGTAATAGCATTTTACACGCTTGAATATTACGAGTATTATTTCACAGACAATTTAGCTTTAGTCAAAAACGGTACGTTTAAACGATTGTTTTCAAGTTTTCTAATAAATGTGAAAAGTCAGTTACCGAAATATTACTACTACTAACTACTACTACTTTATTTTAATTTCATTGTGATCAGGAATATTTGTTCGTCTTTTGTTTCATTACTCAGATGTAAGTATTTGTGTAACGAAAATTTGTATTATGCGATAAGTATTCCTTTCTAAGTATTTTAAGTATTCATTTATTGTAATATATAAATATCAAATTAATTGCAAATAATGATAAGTATTTCAAGTGAGAGTTTCTTGCTTGTCAAGCGGGCAGGTCGGTTACGACCTAAAAGTTTTTGAATTTTATTCCTTTTCTAAATAGGCTAATAAACTCTTTTAAAGAATTTACTTAGTTTTTTCTCGAAGACATATCTTGCTCAAAATGTATTTATTAAACTTCTCACTGATTCCCTATATTGCGCAAATATGAATATTTCGCTTCCATGACAACACAGTGCTAATTTATGTCCTATATTTAAGTGTGCTGCAAGTCTGCGCTTCGAAGTGTTTCAAACACCTTTTCCGATTCATGCTGGATCTTCATGGTGATGTCAAAATGCCGACTACATCTTTATCTAAGAATCTATAACACTATTAAAATTTATGGAATGTGTTTTATGATCAAATCTTTACGTCAGTTTTTAAGACAAAATAGCATAAATTATCAAGATTCAAAATAAATAAGAAGCTTGGTTAGTTTCTGCTAATTTTTATTTTTATTCGCTTGATCGACTGCTAAACTTGATACGTTCTGTTTCACCTTGTATATATGTTATATATATTTAAAATGCTCTCTATAAATAATAAATAATGTTAGCCTGCGAAGATATCAACCGTTAAAATTTCGTGATACCATTAAATTCAACGTAAAAAACTGATAAATTTGTTTAATATCTTTTATAACAACAGATACATGAAAACTCGTCTATTCATTGTTTTCTGATCGTAATTTAAAATCGGAAGTCGACATATTTTTTTTTAAAATCGCATAGAGCACGAAAACATACATGTTAAACACGTGAACATTTTTCAAACAATTCTTACATGTATATAGTCAATAAAGATACAATGTTATACAATTTTATGTTAAAGTTAATATATGACTAAGGCAAATTTCAATGGTGCATCACAGCCGCAAAGAATTAGACCAAGGACATTAATATTCTAATTCTCCATCCGAATGGTTTAAAAAAACACAATAAAAATACACCAACAATAATGTTTAACATACTATGGGCCTGTTTCCAACACCGGTTAAAATTCTCGGTTAAATAATCATTGATTAGGATTAATCAATGATTATTTAACCCGCGTTTTTCAATGCATAGAAATACGCCGGTTATCTAAACAGTGTTTAAGGATTTATTGTGCAATGTTGGCAACATATATGCTAGTGCATTCGATCTAAATTAGTATATTTTTCTTTATTTGAATTTGTTCTTTGTGCTTTTTGCCCTTATTTTATTTTTTAAAGATTATATTCTTTATAATTAGAAATTTCATTTTTGTAGTGTAGGTATTTATTTTGTGAATATTGCATATGAGAATTTCTATCTGCATAGCACATATTTGTAATTTTCATTATGAAATAAAAAACAAAATGCAACAAACTTGAATGATATTGAAACAAATTTATTGATTATTTATTGGTATTGAAAAACACAAAAATATTGTGAAAAATAAAAACAGTAATACAATATTCCTATGAAATTAACACAATACAAAATCATAAAACTAGGAATAGTTTGTTGTAAAGAAAAGTCTGCTTCTAGGGTCTTAGGCTGGATTATCAATCACAATCTAATGATGTAAGATATTGCGGTTTCCATTGCCATATCTGAGATGATATAACTTGCACCAAATTGCTTTAAGATAAATAAAGCACGGTACTTTTACTGAAAGATCATACATATATCAGCTGTTTATTAAAAACAATACATTCTAACTAACTTTATGTCCTTTAAACAAAGAAGGTTGATTGAGAAAACCTTGTTTCCAAACTGGTTTACACGTTTTCCACTGTTAAGTTCTGGAGGAAGCGGAGTGAATTCGACCGTTCCAGTAATAATTATTAGTATAGATTTTAAGTGCACGTGAACTTTACAAGCATGAACATTATTCATCCCAACTCAGTTTAGCCAGAATGTATAGTCTGTTTCAAAATATAAGAACATAACTTTCAACGTCTCTAATGCTTTTATTGCACCGCCTTCTTTGACGATAATTATTATACCTGGTCTCCTTATTGAGCGGGTACGGACCGTTTACCTATTTGCAAGGTATGAATGAGTTATTGCCGAAGGTGGTGCAATAAAAGTATTAGAACCGTGGAAAGTTATGTTCTCATATTTTGAAACAGACTATACTTGAAGTATCTGCATTAGCTGTCAACGTAAATCTGTCCGCTTCTGTAGAATTTCTTTCATCTTTCAATTTTATTTGTAATTTTTCAATATAGTTTAATATGCTAATGACATTTCTAGAGTGAGTCCAAAATATGTTCGACTAATATAATATATTAATAAGGTGCTGTTGAGTGCAATGACAAAGAGGAAAAGAGCAGCCGCAAGCACAAATTTCCACAAGATCTTAGAATCTCCAGAAATTGAGATGAAGTCCCAGAATTGAAGTACAATTAAAAAGCTTCCTGAACTGAATCTTCTTCATCAGAAAAAATAATGTATTTGTGGTTATTAATTAATTGTTTATTTCTGTAGTAAGCTAAAAGTTACACATATTCAATACTATATTATTTTTATATTTAATTAGACTGTTCATTGCATTTATAGAAGAGGCAATAGGTACAATTACCAAATCAATGATGAAAGTAATTATTAAGTAATTCCAAAAAAATACTTTCATACAGCAAACAAATCCGCAACGTTGTCAATAATATACAATAAAAATTTAAATTTCTTAGGTTATGCGCATGTGTAAGTAGCCCTAATCACTGTTTAATATTTTATCAGGTACTTCAAACACCGGTTAAATTTAGGACGTTCTTAATCAATGATTAGCGCTAACCGGTGTTGGAAAAACGAAAATTTGTACTAACCGGTGTTTTAATCAATGATTACGCTAACCAGCGCGGCGTTTTAATCGGAGTTACAAAAACCGGCCCTAAATATACCAAATCTACAAAATTCAGCAAAATTACTAAACTTATATAAATTTGATATAAGAACGATCTTAGATATACATATGTGGTGGTGGTGAAATCCTACCTCTAAATCTCAGAGTGAAGTTATGAATATCCGTTCTTAAGGTGATTTTTTAATATAAATATATATTGATTTCAATGTCATAATTGTATTTAGAAACTCAAACAACGGAGACCCCTCCTATTATGCATATTTACCAACGTGCACAGATAAGTTTGTGCAAGATGTGATCAAACCTCCTTGTGCCATATATGCACCTCAAGAAGGAGTTTTGTACTTGTTGTATTCGATTTGGCGATAACCTTCCTAAAGCTAAAATAAATAAATATATAAAGTGATATATTGAAATAAAATTGAGAAACAAAAAAATCAGAAGAGTTTTCTTGAGACTTTCGTTAAATAAATGTCTGTAAGATACAATTTCTTCAACTTAAGATAAGCTTGCGAATGTAGCTATAGAGATATCTGCGTGTGTTATTCATTACTAGTCCCAGACTCTTCATCCTATCCTGCTGTTAGACAATATATAAATTAATATTACCGCGGTCGCCCATTTGATCTCCCAAATGAAAGAAATATTTTTTATAGCGTCATATTTATGAGCAAATTTTTTAAATATTTAAAAATCAAATAAGTATTCTAAAGAAACTTATGTGTTTGTAAGAAAGATAACGTTCATAAATTCAATTATATGCACATTAATACCTAGAATCAGTAATATATACGTTTGTATGTAAAGTTTCAGTAACTTGTACCTATGTAGATTGGAATTTTTCATTTAATTTAATTACCTGTATGCCACCTATTCTGAATGTAGATAAACATGAACAAGGAAATACATATCACGCGCACACGTATAAATATGTTGGACAAAAATGTCCGCCTGTTAATTCTAAACAAGTTTTAGCAGAATTATACGTTTCACTGAATAGGCAAACATAAAATATGTAGACAGCGTTATAGAAGGCGCATTCTACTGTGGAACAAGAACTTAGCACTCAATTACTTGCTACTGGCTTCATGATACATTACGTATAATCAACACACTTTCAATGTATAAAAGAAATTCTTGTACTTGTGTATCGTCAATCTATAGACTAATTTTATGAAAAATTAAGTCCATTTGATTTACTGTTACTTAATAAACTCTAAAGTAATATTGCAAATGGACCAGTAAGTAAAATCAGGTTTATTTACTTACATTTTTTTTACAATATATGTCATCAGACCTCTAGAAACCTAATTTTATATTCAAAAATATTTTGAAAAAGTATTAGATGCACTCCAGGCTCCTCTACTTTCTCTTTTCATATATTCATGTATATACCTATTACATATCTGAAACAAATTTGAACAGTATCTTTTATACGTATATCAAAATGAATGTATCTTTGTTTACCCGTATGCGTTCCTATATCTTTCATCTGATTGCGATGAAACTTTGGTAAGTTGTTGCACGTACACCAGTGAAGGCTGGTTTCTGAATTAGTACAACAATTTACGTTACTACTGTTCAAAACCGCCATGAAAGTTTCCTTAGGCATTGCGACGTGAGTTTGACATTTTGTTCTCACAATAAGCATATATAATAATACCACTATATTCCGTGTAGACAAGGAAAACTTCGCTGCAACATTGTGAAACAGAAAACATGGTTCTATTCCGTTTTAGAGTCAGTTTGTCAAAACTGCGCATGCGCTACAAATATTTTTTCTATTTTGTGTCTGTTTGTTTATCACATAGATTTATTACTGTAAATATTTAATTAAAGTTTGTAAATCGTCAAAAAAGCATTAATAGTTTAAAAATCAACAAAGCTCTTTATAATTAATAATTGTGCCCTTTTAAATGTGGAAAAACAATGCAACTTCTCTTAACGAATAAAGAAATATCATTGTGGCATCATATGCAAATCATACACAAACAATCATACTAAAGAACTATGTTTGTCAAAATTTGTACCAATTGTGGTTATGTTATAGCAAGTATTGTAAATTAATCAAGTCAAACCCATGGTGAGTTCGGTTGCATTCTAACTGTTTTTCATTGAAGATATAATAGCGGAATATCGTGAATAGAAAGAAAAACACCTCTATAGGTGTTTTTCTTTCTATTTATTTTTCAACTCAAGATGCAAGAATAATAATAATAAATTAGATAATGGTATTATTGTATTCTAGAATCACTGTCAGCTACATCTAAGCAGTGGCGGCTGGTGAGTACGTTTTGGCGGGGCAATTACATAGACAAGACGTATTCGTTTATTATCTGTGATGCTAGGTATCTGGGAGTATATAGCCGATAATAAACGAATCAGTCTTGTCTATGTAATTGCCCCACCAAATCGTACTCACTAGCCACCTCTGCATATGAGCAATGTACAGAAATAGTACAGTAAATTTTACATGAATTAGATAATTGTATTACTATATCACATATTAAATATTTTAATTGCTTCTAAAAAAAACTCTTAAAAGAGAGGCATACCAATCTTTTTGCTATGACCTAATTTCTTTGATATATATTTAATAGAACATCTAAGGAACAGAAGTTGAGGCATATTGACATGTACACCACAGATCCCTTATTATGTGAGATAATAGTATGCTGATATTGGGTATTTTAAGATTCCAGTTATTGGAATTCATGCCATGATGTATCGACGATTGTGAAAATGACTTGGAAGAATAAACACATTATTTATAAGATAGTGAAGTGCATCTTTTTAATTTATACTTTGCTAAATATATATGTATGTATGTAAGACTTAATTATTGGGGAATCCAGCATAAAAACAAAATTCAATTTAGTTCTTTATTTTTTCATCCAATATTTCGCACATTGTGTGTGTGCTTCATCAGGGATTAAAAATGTGAACTATGACGTGGACAATATTACTAAAATACATCTACACTAATATCGACAGGTACATCTCTGAAGTGTATACTAAACAAAATCTAGCTGTAATAAATATAACATCGGCTGAAGATACTTACACTATCTGCAAAAATATTACATATACACATTACTAATTATTATATTTGCTATTTATGTATTCTGTAAAGATTGATAAAATGTTTTCGATGAATAATTTATACTATCTTAGAACTTTTGTTTTAATTACCTATGTGTTGGAAATTAACAATATTTTCATCATGTTAAAAAGATATACCTACATAGGTATTTAATAATTAGAATATATAACGCATTTCTTTTGAAAAGAAGTCAAAAACCGTTTTTCTAAAGCGTTATTAATGAAAAGGTAAGTTTAATTTAACAAAATAGAATTTATATAATTTAATAAATTGTATTAATTTATGTATACAGTAACCTATCATACAAGTG
The DNA here is from genome assembly GCA_963170755.1 of Amphimallon solstitiale. Lineage (NCBI taxonomy): Eukaryota > Metazoa > Arthropoda > Insecta > Coleoptera > Scarabaeidae > Amphimallon > Amphimallon solstitiale. Next base: position 95,496,178 of record OY720676.1, on the reverse strand, counting down.
TGCAATATTTTTACCACTTCAGCACCGCACCGGGCTTCAATTTATTTGTCTTCAAACTATCAGTATGCTCTCTATATATCTTACTTACTCTAAGGTAAAATTAAACTACTTTTAAAATATAATACGAAATAAAAGGTATTTATTCATTTGCCAATTACAATAACCCATGACAAATATCCCCACGAATTACCTGGATCACCATCAGCAATGAGTTATTATATATCTGAAGTTCGACTTCAGTGGTAATCTTTCAGCATTCGCTACAGAATTACGAAAAGCTAGAGCAAAACCAGTCAACTAATACACTTGCTTGTGAATTTTGCTGTAGGAAAAAGTATATTAAGCACAATTTTATAATAATATTAATTAATGTAGTGTGTGATATGCTTATCACACTGCACTTTATACACTATAAAGTACAAGAGTTCGTTTTAAAGAGAGTATGTTTGAATTGAATCCATGTTGATACTTATACACACAAATATACATATTTTAAAATCCATCTTGAATTTTAACATTCAAAGTAAAGTTTATGTAAAGACGAATAACATTTTATAAATATATGTTAAAATAAAACAATAGAGATTATAAATATTAAACAAAATGGCCACATAAACTAGTCTGAATCACTTGTTCTAGACAAGTATGAATCACAGTTACCGACACAAATAATAAATAGTTCCACAATATTATCCACTAATCTATCTAAGTTCCACATTCTCTGGTCTACTTCAATTACATGGTCGATACAATAGTTCTCGCAAATGTGATATTTTGAAAGTTGTATTTTGTGCAGCAATTTCACCTTTATATACAGATTCTATATGTAGTATTATTAATTCGCCTGCCTTTACCATTAGGGTTTCTTAATCCTGTTGATAAACCTTCAACGAAAGCTTGCCGTGCACTGATTATTCCTGTGTCAATCCAAACTTTTCCCTTTGTGTATCCTTTGTTCAACCATGTTTCATCTAAGTAAGATATAGAACGACCATCATCTCTGTCTGTACTGTTTTATTGTTCTCAGGTATTTTCTTTTCCAGTGTTTCATTAGCACCTACTTGAAATTGATGAGTTTCAAGAATCTGTGTAGAGTTGCTCAGTTCATTTTTGATATGAACTCATCTATAGTTATATCTCCCATAATTTTATCAAGGGTCGGAAGCTTGTTTTTAAAAAAGAAACTGTGCACCTTCTGTCATACAGTATTTTTTACAGATTCGTCAATTTTATAAAATTTTGAATGCCTGCCTACTCGTACTTTAGGAGGCCTTAATTTGTCTGTCTCCTTATATTCCTTCATTATCCGATGTATAGTTAACTTTGCCAACCCTAAAATACATGTTTATAGTATATTGTTATTGAAGTAATACTTATACCTTACTTAGTGTTCTGGAGATGTTTATTAGCATTTCTGTTATTCCCATTCTGGGAATTTGTACCATTAACATTTTATACATATTTAAAACGGTGTTTTTTCGTGATGTGTTAGTTGTCCTAAACGATCATGCATGTAAGAAAGCAAAGTCGTAGGTTATAAACATAAAATGGCGGAATGGGCGTACTTATTTTTGCCTATTAAACCTGCCTGCGCAAGAACCAATGAAATCTCAGAAAAAAATGTACCATTTTGGCGCGATATTTGAATCACTCCTTCTTATTCTGAGACAGGGTATAAAAAGACTCAACAAAGAATTTTTTTAGTACAGATTTTTTTTAAGTAGGTAGGTCTTCTTTTTTTAATAATATTTGAGTGCAAAATATTTGCATACACGAAAGTAGTTCAATTTACTCAAATACCGAAGTTCACCTACAAGAAATTACAAATTAGTGAAAACTGAACTGATTTTTGCACATACTAAAACATTTATTAAAATAACTTTATAACTTCTAGGTTATGATAGCTAATTAGCAATCATAACCTTAGATTTTTATAGTTTTAACTTCCATGTTCTTCTGATGAAGATATTATAAATAATATCGAAACGTCAATCGATTTTTAATGTACTACATATAGAGGTATAAGTGATGAATTTAAACTAGCAATTCATTTGTGTCTCCTAATCGTGGTTTTCAAATTTAACAACAGACTTATTTCTTGAATCTTACAAAACCAAATATTTAATATTGAATTTAAATATAATGAAACGCACATTACACCAATTCAAAGTAGAAAAATATTCGTTCCCTTTAATTACAACACAAACCGATATACCTATTTCTGGATTAGATATTTAATATCCTAACAAGCAAAAATATATTAATAAATTATAGGTACTTACGTAGTATATAATAATAAATATAGAAGTACAAGTACTTTTTAAAACAAATATATCACTTTGAAAATTTATTAGATCCTTAAATATCATCTGTAGCTAAAAATCTAGTTTATCATAAATTCCATGTTAATATAGCAAGGGAGTGTGCCATGAAATATGAAGCGAGTGTCGATTGTTTCGCTGCTTCACCACATGACACTATCTAGAACCTTAATAGCTCTCTGCGGTATACCAAAGCCAGGTGATTAACAGATGTCTAAAAAAATAATGTGCTTAGTAGCGTGACCGGTAGGGGTCTCTTAGTGGGGATTGGTCTAAGGTCGCCATGACCACGCCCACCGGATCCAGTGCATGCGAGGGGTCCAGAGGTAAGAACATGTGTGTCATATGAGTTTTGCGACGGAGGAAGTTCGTAAAACGTGTGATACTTTTATTAAAACCGCAAATGGGCTCTTAAGAAAACGTGTTACCAACTTTTCGCTGTGACCGTTTTTTTGTTCTTCTGCACAAGCCGATTTTACCGAAAGTGATGAAATTGCAAACAGAAAGATTACCGGAAGAATTCCCATAGTATTGTACCATTTTATGGTTATTGCAGTTCCACACTCTCTAAAGAAAATGTTTCTTACGTTTTCCTTTATTGCAAAATCAATTTGTATAATAAAGATAACTTTTTATTCTTTCCATGCGTCTGATATTTCTGAGACGATATGTAATGTAAAGCTTATATTCTCTTGTTTCGACACATATCTTAAAGGGCGAATCAGTTTTGAATTTTTCCTACTAAGATAAGGTAATATATTTATTAAGTAGTAGTAATACTCTTAATTATATACACAAAATATTATTTTAAATTAAACATTTCTAAATTTAATGAGAACAGTTGCAATTTGTTATCACAAATACCTATATTAATATATATTTGTAATGGAAAACAGTTTTAAACTAGTATTTTAGTACTAAGACTTTTATTTCTAATATCTACTAATTGCAATTATAAAGGCTTTAGCAAAGATAGTCTTTTATTCACGATACTTTTAAAAATGAAATTTTGGTAGCATATCTATTAGGTAGTTCTCATTATAATGTTCATGCATTAGTAGGTATTAACGAAGAGAATATAGTTATACAGATGTTTCCAAAATTACATCTGAATACAAAACTACTACTACTTATGAATGTATACTACCATTGCTTAAGCGAGACATGGACGCGTTTTGACTTATTTGAGTCTCCTTAGTATGTTGTAGGCTTCGCAATGGAAGTTTCCTGAGTATCGTATATACGAAGTGCTGGTATACTTGTGATATATGTAATATTCAGTAATTCGAAAAATCCTTTTTATACACACACATATCGATCAAGTTTTCTTCTACATACATGTACAAATCACAAAGTACTAATTTATCTGCAGAATATCTCATACACACAAGTATACCAGCACTTCCTATATATACGATAAGTTATGAAATTGTCACTGCGAAGCATACGGCATGCTGAAGAAACTCAAATAAGTCGCACGCGTCCATGTCTCGCTAAAACAAAGGTAATATATTTTCAAATTAATTTAACGGCATTAGTCGTTAGTCGAAAGAATCACTTTATCTGCAGATGAATTAGTACTTTGTGATCTGTACCTGTCTGTAGAAGAAAGGGGAAACTAATTTAAAAAAATGGATTTTAATAAAATTAATGACATATTATGTAATAAAGAGATTATCAACTGTATGACGTAAAAAAATGTGTTCTTTGATATGATTTAAATTTAAAATAAAAATTCGAAATTTATGGCAGCTTTCTAATTCAATTTATATTTATGCCGGTTCGGGATTTTTGTTTGTCTTTTCGTTTGAAAGTTATGAGTATGAATCTCACCTCAAGTGAAACGTTTTATATTCAAATATCGTCTATAATCACATAAAGTAATTTAGATATTACCTGGAAATATTTTTAATTTTGGCGAGTTAACGAAATTTAGTCTTTGACACTAATATTAGAAACATTGAATTCTAGGTTACAATTTTATGTATATCTGAAATACTGTGATTTAACGCTAGAAGAATTATAGGATTATATTAATCTATAAGGTATATATGCATAATCAATTTTAACTTATTTGTCCTTCATGAAATAGTATTCAAAAATTCCAGGTTATGTATTATAGTAATACAACATACCTCAAATTTACCTGTATTCCTGATTGGCATTTTATATAATTATAATGTTAATAATGCGATAGTTAATCAATACCTGTTTTACTACGCCGTCGCTTTATTCGAACTACCTATTAAGTAATAACAGTTTCTTAGATTTTATAAACAAGAATGTAAAGATTTGTCAAAGTGTGAAAAACCAATGCAATCGCTCATAAAGAAAAAGAATAAGGTAGCGTGTGCAAAAACTTAATCAATAATCTTTATATGGTAAAAAGTAAAAAAAAAAGTAAAAAGTTGACTGATCTGTTTATATGTTTAAATGAGTAAAACTGCGAAAACAATTTATAATGGTAATAAATACCTTCAGGTACAAAATAAATAGTATGCGTTGTGGGAGTAATGCGTCCAGAAGCTTTTTATATATTAACACAAAATGAAAAGAAGTCAAATACAGGATTATAATGAATTTATATTTATTATATATGTTGGCTCATATTATGTTATTTATTTTTTTTTGTGTCATGCTTATATTTAGGATTGAATCAATATATTATTCTTTACTTTCAAAATTGCTTTGCTTGCTAAATCATCTTATATATATGTTTTCGTGAGAGGGATAAATAATTCTATAACCACTTTCGATATGCGTAATTAGTGGCATTTTCTTAGGTACATTTTTTGTTATTACCTAACCAAAAAATTAAAATATAAAAAATTAGATCCTTTCTGTAGGTAGAATATGATTTTTAAAATGATGAACACAACTGACTGAGATTTTTTACGGATATGCAAAAAACATTAGCAGCGATGCTCCTTCAGAGACTACATTTTTTCGCTGAATTGATAGCTTTAAACTGACGACATGAGTCTCGGCACTGAAGAATTTCCTGGACCATGAAAACATATTATTATTCCTGAAATGGTTAAAACAGGTTCATGATGTTCTTTTACAGAAAAATTAAAGTGGAAGAGATAACCATGGGCATGTGTACTAGACGTGTATACTACATTTTCAAGTCGAATTAGGCATGTCTTAGCTCTTTGACAAGTGGGTGTTGCGTTTAGTGAATACATACAGGTGTAGATAAAGTCTGGAACAAAATTAATATTTCTGTTATCTTCGGTTTGATGGAAAAACCCTGAAACAGGTCGATTTTGTTTTTATCCCGTGCACTTTATAATATCGTGAATTTAATTCTGTCGTCATCTGGTTGCGCGCGGGCGTAACGTCATTAGTTTTTTCAAATGGTAACCCGCCACATTTATTACCCCTTGTCGTTAGGTATTCCATTATGCATGCAACGGTATAAAAAGTTTGGTACCTTACATAACAATTTTTGGGAGAAAAATGCTTTCGAATTTCAAAAAATTAAAATTTTATTTCTAATGAAAAACTAATCAAAAATTATTTTAAAAAATCAGATAAATTATAATCCGAGGTTTATCTTGGATTGTCGTCAAACAAGACACCAAAAAAATGTCAACGGAAGTGTTCAAATTGTCCGCCATTGGCCATTTGACACTGGCCGAGACGGACGTACACGCTTTCTACGACAAGTCATATTGACAGTTCATTACTTGGTGTTTGAACTTATCCATTCACAATACTTGCTCCATTGGTAGTGTTGAACGTGCATTGCGAAAATGGCGAATTTGAGCGAAAAAGAGCGGAATCAAATTCTCATTATTGTTGGTTGTGGTGATAAAATACGTAGCCATGAAGAAGCCTGTCAGTTTTTCAATGCAGAAAATCCAAACCGCGCACAGATTTCGCGGTCAACGGTGAGCAAAATTGTCGCAAAATTTGCTGAAACTGGTAGTGTAAAAGACAGGGCTCGTCAAGGTCGACCAAGAATTGAGGAAGATAGAAGGGTCAATATTCTCTTGGAACTTCAGGACAACCCCCACACTTCAACAAGGACCATTGCCAGGGATCACGCAGTCGATTTTACCACAGTAGCCAAATTGCTGAAGAAGGAAAAACTTCATCCGTACAAAATCAATCGGGTTCAGGAACTGAATGAAGATGACTTCGACCGCCGACTCGAGTTCTGTGAACAAATCATGCTACGGTGCGATGAGAATCCCGGATTTGTCGGCAATGTGGTTTTTAGTGACGAAGCAACTTTTACCTTGAACGGTGAAGTGAATCGCCACAATTGTAGGTACTGGTCGGGCGAAAATCCTCGATGGGTTGGAGAGGAGCACACCCAACACCGGCAAAAAGTTAATGTATGGGCGGGAATAGTAGGAGATCGCATTGTGAGGCCTTTCTTTCTGGACAGAAATTTAAACGCTGAAACATACTTACATTTCCCAAGATTTACGCTAATGCCAACATTGGTAGAATTATTTCCGGATGAAAACACCCCCGACAAGCCTCACCCCAGAATCTGGTTTCAACAAGATGGAACACCTCCACATTTTGGCTGGCGTGTTCGGAGTTACCTCGACGAAATTTTCCACGGGAGATGGATCGGACGAAGGGGAACAATTGAATGGCCTGCCCGTTCGCCAGATCTCACACCACTTGATTTTTTTCTATGGGGTCATGTGAAATCAAAGGTGTACACCAATAAGCCAAATAACTTGAATGATCTGAAACATCGTATCCGCGAGGAAATGCGAAATATTGGTGCAGAGACAATACGACGTGTCGTAGAAAGCGTGTACGTCCGTCTCGGCCAGTGTCAAATGGCCAATGGCGGGCAATTTGAACACTTCCGTTGACATTTTTTTGGTGTCTTGTTTGACGACAATCCAAGATAAACCTCGGATTATAATTTATCTAATTTTTTAAAATAATTTTTGATTAGTTTTTCATTAGAAATAAAATTTTAATTTTTTGAAATTCGAAAGCATTTTTCTCCCAAAAATTGTTATGTAAGGTACCAAACTTTTTATACCGTTGCATGCACAATGGAATACCTAACGACAAGTGGTAATAAATGTGGCGGGTTACCATTTGAAAAAACTAATGACGTCACGCCCGCGCGCAACCAGATGACGACAGAATTAAATTCACGATTTTATAAAGTGCACGGGATAAAAACAAAATCGACCTGTTTCAGGGTTTTTCCATCAAACCGAAGATAAGAGAAATATTAATTTTGTTCCAGACTTTATCTACACCCTGTATAAAAAATGTAAAATATTTACAGCTCCTTAACTTCAACCCAGTAGATTTTAAGCGTCACTTGGTTATGGTCGATGAAACTTGACTCAATTGCTATGTGCCATACTCAAAACTGCAATCTCAGCAGTGGCTGCATTAGGCTGATCCGTCTTCAAGAATTTTCGTTCGGCTAGAAAAGCAATGACAGCATTCTTTTAGCATAGAAAGGAGGAACTTCTTATCGACTATATCCTAAAGGGTCAAATTGTCAATGAATCATATTATGCTACTCTTTTGGATACAGTAAAAGTTATCATTACTAAAAGAAAACCGCAATAGCTCGACAGAAAATGTTATTTCATTACGACAATGAGCTTTCACATAGTAGTCGCATTAGATTCTAGGTTTTACCTGTTTCTCAACGGGAAGAAATTCAAGACAGACGAGAAAGCATTTTGACGACCTTGATTCTGATTATTATGAACGGAGAAGTGTAATGATACTCCAGCATTGCTTATCCGATTGCTTTAATGTTTAAAGGGAATAAGTTTAAAAATAAAAAATTCGTAAATAGTGATTCAAATGGATCACATTAAGTCTCTTCGTTCGTCACATCATCCTCGTACATCTTTGGGAAAAGGAATATTTAGGTATGTTGAAGTTATGGAAGTATATTGATTTTTCTGATTTTGGTATAACTAGGTTTGCTATGTGTGGTAAAATAATTTAAAGTATCACTGCATGATTTTTTTTTTCTGAATTAACTTTATAATCTCACTTTAGATTTGAATTTAAAAAATTCAATTCCGCATCGTGTACTAAAGCTAATTAATAAATACAGTAAGCAATAGCTGGAATAGGCACAATTAAAAATATAATATAACAAAACTTGATAACAGTAATATACCCACACATTTTTACGTCGCTCATAACATATCTAATTAATATTTGTGATCACACAATAAGAAAAAGCCACGAACAAAATATATTCCTTGACCTATTGCTAGCATTAAATAAAAAACTCCAATAGTCGAATACATAAACCGACTAAAGTATCTAATATTGACGAACTAATAAAATTAAAAAAATATTGCTTATACACAAATAGACAGAGGTTTAATTAAAAGAAGAACGAAATTAAAAACTAACGAAACATTTTTTAATACAAAACTAGAGCACACACATATAAGAACAAATGTAAAATAAATGTTAAAAAGAAATTAAAAATATGCAATCACAAGTTTAACAAAATTAAATGAATTCAGAGGGACTTCTAGTTGAACCAGTAACTAGTAAAAATATTTTTAGCTCCTTTTACTGTATGTTTAAAATAATCATATTAAACGACGAATAAAATATAAATGATATAGTGCGCGATATCACTAGTAAGTTGTGTCTGATTGCTCTTTCTGTCTTAACCTCTCATATTTATTAGTCCAAAATATTCTGTTTGTCTATAAAATTATGGTATGTCTCTATATATGGCATTCCTGATTTTTAACAGAGAGCGATGACATCGACATTGTAAAAGGGTGTGTTGTTTTTCAATATCGTTATTAATATAATTTACATAGCTATTTTCCAATTCTAAAACCAAATGAAAGTGATTTCAAATTATATATCGCCAAAAATGTGTCCTCAATTATTATTAATGATGAGTTAATAATTAATTAATCTAATCTTGCGATGAAACTGTAAATGACATTTTTTGCATATAAAGCACTCATTTTACACTGTGTATATACTTACGTATTACAAGTTTTTTTTTGAAGTCTCTGAAAAGTAATTAAAACGACAGCGAAAAATAAACTTTCTAAAACAAGAAAGCAACAATCACCTGCTTGTAATTTAGTTGGATTAAGATTTGATGAACGCGCAGCAAGCTTGAATTAATTAATTAAGTGTAGTAATTACTCTCGGTTGTATTTAATTTGAATTGAAACACATGGCGACAAGCTACCTGATATACTGGAAAGATGGCATGATAAAAGCGAATTATAGTAACAAGTCTACAATTTCCGTAATTGCTTGAAATTTATATCTCAATTCCAGTCGGTTATGCTTTTTAGAATCTCCAGCTTGCAGCATTTGCTATAATTCACAGTTAATAATGGGGATTATAAGACCACGATGTAAATATTAGAAAATAATCTAAAAGGGTGCAATAAGTAGGAATCCCATTGATTACGCTACGCATTTTTATAGTTTATTTCGTAATTTTGATCTGTGTTAAGACGTTTAATAAATTTGGTTTTGCAATATAACTAAATCAATATTGTTAACGTTTAATTTTCAATAACAATAATAATATTAAGGTAATAACAATAATATTTGATTCTCATTGATCACAAACATCTATATAAACATTGTCAGTAAGTGCATGTACACTTGTAAGACATACGTATGCGTACATACGTAAACATAAATAATATATTACACACAGCAAAATAAAAATAAAACATCCTATATTAGGATGTAAAATTTAACATTGAAATATTTGTAACACGAATAACATGATTACATTAAAAGAGAACAGTCAAAGTAGTCTTGAGCAAGTAAGGTTTCTTCTAAAGAATATTAAGTACCCTTTTACACATTCTCAACTCTTTAACATTTTTTAGGTATATTATTGGGTAGATTATCAGAAATTTTAAGTGTTAGGCCATATTCCAAGAACACTGGTTACAAGTTATAATTTTGTTCTAATTTAAAACTGATCATAACTTTTAATAATTCATATTCATATATATTTTATTATTAAGTTAAAAATATCGCATGTCCACCTTGAGGTCTCAAATCACTTCTAAATATGCCGGTCAAATTCGTGTCGCAAGGAATAAGTATGCATTTATCACCATTCATTCTCCACCACAATTCAAATTGAATAACCACTGACCACATTAGATTTTGCAAACTTCTTAACTACATGCCCAATGCGCAACCGAAGAGTCGTTCGCATTCTTCTTCTTCTTCTTCATCATCGTTAGTTACAAGTCAGGCCTATGGCCTCTTACTGCTGGTTTTTATGTGGTTGTTCATGAATTAGATTGTGAGATAGCCTAACGATGCTTTAATCTGCTTGAAGGATAAATTGCTGCGGGCGTTTGTATCTCCAAGGCAAATGAGGATTCTAATTTAGTGTTTCTTCGATGTTTGAAGTGGCATGTGTTGCCATCTGGTAGTAAAATTTTCTAGCAACTTCTTTGATGAATCTTTCTATTGTTGAAGTGTTTGTATCAGTGTGTATCTGAGACTTCCTCATATACCATGGGGCTTTAAAAATCATTCTCAACGTGATGTTTTGTATGTTTTGAAGTTGAAGTAGGTTTCTGTGGAAGGCATTGATCCATATTGGTGCTACGTTTGGATTGGATAGCCGAATGCGTTTAGTTTGTAAATTAGATCTTGGTGCCACATCCTGTCGAATACTGAAATGTCTAGGAATGGCGCTGTGGTGTGGTGTTCTTGTTGAGGCGTGGTTGAAATCGGTTTACCAAATTCAGTATTTATAGACTTTCACATTTCTAGTGTTGATGAAAATGCATTATTCACTTAGCTTTTTATAGAAGATAAGTTAATTTTACTTTATCTTTTGTCAGTAGTCGTGTTTCTTATTTTTTAAATAATTTTATTTCATTATTTATGTGTGCTACTTTAAGATTTACTTAACAGTAGAATATAATTCATTATAGTACTATTAAAAGGCAGACATAAATTCAACAAAACAATAAATTGCTTTCTTGTTATTGATTTGAGACCAATCATGTTGGACTACATGGCATTCAAATTGTCTCAGGACTTTTGGTGATAGGTTACGCTGCTTATAGACTTGATGGACGGGAGTATCTGAATTCTACCATATATGCCAAATAATTAGCTATATTTAATTCGACCAGATTCCAGGAGCACATACGTTGGAAATATAAGTAGCCACATAGTCAACGGGCGATTCCACCTTTTGCCCTTTGCTATTAATAAGCACACGTGTTGGATTAGCAAAGAAAGTCACCATACAAATTAAAAGAACCGAAAACGTCTGTCAATATCTTTGTTAATTAATTACTTTGTATATGAAAATGCAGGTGTTAAATCTAAACAATATATGCATCAAAGTATATAGACAGCTTTACATATCAAATAACTCACTACTTTTGGCTGTTCACTGTAGTTTCCTTACTTTATCTATCTTATGCAAGCGAATTGCTTTGATTTTGGTTTTGTAAAGAAGGGGTTTGCGTTTGTGAATGAGTGACTCAAGGCAAATATTTATACTTGTTTGAGACACAAAATATTGTTCTTGTTCTATTCCACAAGAGAATACAGCAATGAGAAGGTGAATCTGAAGTTTATTTTTACAATTTTTAATGAGATAAGGTGTATACATATGCAGTATTTACATTTCCTAAACAAAGAATTATATAGAAATTAATGCAATTTTCTACTTCAGTACTATCTATTATTCAATGTAGTATACTCGGATACACATGACTAAAAATTAGTTTAAACGCGAGTAAAATATAAGCATTTACACCGATACCAACTATATAGCATTCATTTGGTTGTATTTCTTACATCAAGCAGCTGTTGAATCAACATCTTTATTTTCTTAGATGAATTTTTAACGACAGTCGAATTTGAAGTTGAAGTGAATTAAAGTTGTAAGTTTCATCAAACAAAAAGACTCGTAGATTTATCAAAATGATCTTTATTACCTGAGATGGCTTTCTTGAAGCAATGGTTTGAAAATGATTTGCAAGTTAAAAGGAAAACTCCTGAAATACGTAGGTATATGTATATTCAACATGAAAAATTGAAATGTGATAAACTATTTCCAATTTCCTTCAACTTTTGATATAAAAATGTTCAAGTAGACTTCAATTAGAAAAAAGTTTGACTTATAACAGTGTAGGTTAAATATAATATGATAAATTCTGAATTCTTTTTTCCAAGCAACACTCATGACAATTACAACTGAATACATAATTTTTAAATAATTCATTCAATATACCTGAAATATATATCGTAGGACTATTAAAATATCAAGCAATATGTTGCAAAAACATATTTATGCAGGTTCTGTTTCTAGTATTTCGCTGTCTTCAACATAAAAATAGAATTCGAGTAAAAATAGTATAGTAGCATTGAGAATGTACAGAATACTGAGTTAAGATTTGAGACACTAATTTCTGAAAAACAGGCACACATTTAAAATTAATAATTTAATACCGTTTTGTCTATTGTTTGACATACTTTATGTACACTGTAACATACTACATGTGTAACTAAACCTCTTGAAACGTCTCGACTCGTAAATGGGTATGTGACAACTAGTACAAAGCCACTTAATTTTTTTTGAACAAACCCATTAGGGCGTTTAAGAGAATTATTATTGAGTGACGAATATAATATTTCATATGGCATCGAAATGTATATATTCCCCATTAATAGCTGAATTTTATTAAAATGTTCCCATGCGTACATACATACATATCACACATTATTAAATTTCACATAGCTCCATATAATTTGATGTATAATTTCCGAATATTCGAGAATCTTTTGGTATATATCAATTATCTTGAGTCACGTATTCTTCTCTATTAGTAAAATCCATGTAGTTTAGGTGTTAGAAAATGATAGAAACATGATTTTTTTTCTAAAATAACGTTAAAACGGATCTTACTAAATCTAGGTAATTATTAAGCGCAACAGGTGTCGATCAAACGATGGAAAATTAACAATTCAAAATGTTACACTCTGGTTAGAAGTTATTTTATCTGCCATCTCAGATAGAAGCGTCTCTAATCATGCCTCCCATCAATGCTCTTTCTTATAAATCACAAACTAATAATAGGCCTTTCTATTAACAGCCTATACAAGTATACATATAAGCTTGTGAATTCTTTAGTAATACCTTAGTAATATCTTAGATTGTTATAAATATATAATATTGAATTATGTAGTAATTCAATAAATTAACAAAAGGATGCTAACTTCAATTTATTATGAAATTCGAACTCAATTTAATAAATTCAGAATAACTTAAAATTAGATTTTTCTGGGTATAAATATACTGCCCATCTTCAAGACTAAGCTGTACGAAAAAAATATATATAAGTTTGGTATTATTCACTTCACTTTGATCGTGTAAGACACACAATTTTTTTAGTACTGTAATTTCTTCTATTTATAAGAGATTACAGCTCGCGAATAGCAGACTACGACAACTAATTTTGTACATGTATTTTACATTGATATCTCTATCTAAATTCACAATTAAATTATGTATAAGGCTCTATATAGCTAGACAACAAGTTAGCAGACAAGTCTATTTAATAGTGGAGCTCTTCATAAAATAATGTAAAGAAATGCCAACATAGTCGGTTGAAAATTTTAGTGTCGGTTGTCCATATGTTTGGCCGGTCTTATTTTGTGAGCACCTAAACAGCGAACAGTAAGTTGCATAAATTTGCGTAGATCTAAAGCTAGTAAAAAAGGCAAACGACTGTTAAAATAATATAGATTACAATGATCAACATATTTTAACTATTGGTTTTGCCAAGAAATTACATATATTAAGTTTTATAGAAGATACAAAAACAAACGTGTACCTTAATAAAATGTAGATGGTAAAGTTAGTTCTGATTTGTATATGTATATTTCTCTCTCTTAACTGCTAACACTGCCGGATTTGCTCTAGTATTTTCTTTCCATTTCCAAAATAGCGCCTACCATGCTCATTGCTAATGTCGCACATATTTTTTGAACAAAAGCGCAAATGAGAATGTAGAATGTGAATTTTTTTAGCACCAGAAATTCTTGTATCATGCCAATTACTAAAGTTCAGTAATTTTCTGCTTTTTTGTTTCTCAAAAAACTGACAAAAACTTACAAATTTCTCATTTCAGAAGACCAACAAAATTACTTTCTCTTGGTTTTCCTTTTGTTATTTTTGGAAACGAAAACGTTCACTACGATGGTCCCAGAAATTTACAATGGCTGGCGATGAAGAAGTGAAGGACGCAGTCTCTGCCTGTGCCAGTGTTATTAGGAATACATGTCACTCTAGAGTGTTTTTCAACTAAATTGAAAACATCTTTGAGAGAAATACAAAAATTATATTTAGTTTCAGATTTTCCCAGCATACCTGTTGTGAACCAGTCTAATATGACGTTAACTTATGACTTGAGTGGACTGACTATCAAAATATACTGACGAGTTGGTCAGATTTTTCTTTACAGTAACTTATAAAAATTAATGTTTACTAGAATAAAAACACCAACTCCTTTGTGATTGAGATGAAACAGCCTGTTCTGATTGTAGAAGAAGATATATATATATAAAATTTCACACTTGTTAAAGAATAAATTACACAACATAAAAGTGACGTACGCATTGGAAAAACGTCGTGTGCTGTATCTCTCCACACAGAACGAACCAACCAATAAGTGCGATTTCAAAAATATCACCAGTATTGCTAATGAAAGCAATTAGGGGAGCAGAATTTTCGTGAAGATGTTAACCATCCCACATAAGGTGCAATGACACAATAAATTTCAAATCTTACACCAACCATTTAAGTACAACTAACTCCTATGTTACCTATATCTCCCAAAATTTAAAAGGCAAAAGTTAAATTTACTCTCACACTGATATGCAGCATATATGTGTCAAATACCATTAGATATGGGGATTCAATGTTTACGTGCGATCTATACGTATGCATGTCACATGGCAACGTGGTACCCCTACTGCCCGTCACCAATACTACCGGCAACCGACACCATAATGATTTTCTCCGATCCCGATTGTCCCCACTACTCCCCACCCAGGTTTTACATTCAATGTTTAGCTGCGAACACGTTGCGGTGTGCAATAAAAGCATTCAATAAAATTAATTTATAATGAACCTGTATACACCCGCTGAAAAGCTTCAGATAGTAAAATGGTTTTATGGTAATAACTCTGCAATAAAGTGCATAAATATGTTTGCGCTGACTTTTGCAGACCGTCCTGTGCCTTGCAGACAAACAAAGTATAATATTATTAATATATTTGAAAAATGTTTCGGACTCAATAACTGCACGAAATGCAAACCAAGAAAGATATCCTCACAAAAAATTCAGGAAAGTGAAGGGCGGGATGCATTAGTTTGTAGTATTGTCGAAATTAACAACACGATATCAACTAGAAGTGCTGCCGAGGATTTGGGTATAAGTAACAAAAATTTTTCACTTATTTTGGAAACGTAATGGTTTGAAATGCTTTAAGTATTCGAAAACCCAAGAAATATTTTCAGACGACCATTTTGGTGTTTTGTCAATCCGTTATGGATAAGATACATCGAGATGATAATTTCGTTAGAAGTATTTGCTTCACCGATGAGTCAACTTTTCTTTTGCACAGAAAGCACAATCCCTCTGTTCTTCATTATTGGGCTACGGAAAATGAACACCGGCATTTTTCAAACCGCACCCAATATCCTCAAAAAGTAAAAGTTTGGGAACGTATGTTAGGTGACCATTTGATACGACCGTTTTTTTTTATTGATGGTATATTAAATGCCGACAAGTACCTCGAATTATTGCAAAATCTAATACTTCCCGCCATTCAAAACACTGGAATAAATCAGAAAATAGTATGGTTTCAACACGATGGCTGTCTAGCGCATAATGTAGTCAGGGTAAAGGAATTTCTAGGGATACTTTCCCTGGCCGTCTTATTTCTGGAACTGGAAACATGAAATGGCCTCCGCGATCTCCTGATCTACCTCCAAATATTTTTTTTTTGGGAATATCTAAAAAATATTGTTTATACCCATGAAGCTGGTAGAGCAGAAAACATACTTGCTTTGAGAGAAAAAATAATTGAGGCTACTAATTCAGTAACTGCTCACATGTTAGAAAACTTAAGAATAAATTTCTACGACCTAGGGCAACGTCTTGCTGTGCAGGGAGGAATTTTTGAGCCCCTTGTATAGTTTATTATTATTTTCAGAATCTTCTTTTATTTATTTTATTAGAGTTACTTTTTTTATTTTATTATGGTTAATTTTTTAATTTGTTATGGTTAGTTTAATTTTATTAGAATTACGCTTTTGTTTGTGTCATGCAGCGTGAACGCAGCTTAAGAATTCTCTGCATTTACTGAAAAGAAATGAAAAACAAATCCATGCAACTCGTAAATATTATTTCTGAACGCATCCCAAACACCCAAGTCAGTGGTCCAATGGTTACTGCTAACTGTATTTGCGAGATAATCGTTGTGGTATCGGTCGTCGCCAGCACTGGAAAGGGCAGTAGGGGTACCTCGTTGGCACGTATTACATGCATTGATCCCCTATGGCTAATGATATTTGACACATGCGGTATATAGGTTCCTCCAATTGATTCTGCAATTGCTGTATATGTGATTCGTATTATGTTTCTTAAGAATTCCATGAGCAGTCAACTCTCGCACACTTTTTTGTATACCTTTTTTTGCTATCAGCTGCTAAAATAAGAATTTTTCAAATTATAAAAGTAAGTGACGTCAAATTAAAATTGATATTCTCAAAACGTAACTTAATTTGTAATTTTAACTACAATTATGACTATTAATTTTAATGTGTTTTTGTGATAATAACTATACTTTGCCAACATACTTGCTATAAATTGTAATTTTTATAGACTTACTTTCAAATTCTAACGAGTCTCAATTAATTGTAGTTTCCACCTAATGATGTTCATCAATTTATAACAAAATACTGAGAATTAAACAAAAGGGCACGTAATTGCTGTTTGCTTTTTATAGACTGATTACTTCACTCTCGTCACTTCTTTAGACAGTGGTTATTTTCTTTCTACTATATACATATATACTCATATCTACAAGTAGTTAGGTCAATTTACATATTGAAGACTTATCTTAATAATAGCAGTGATGATAACATTATAGAATAAGCAAATAAATAATCAATAGCAGAGACCTATGGAAAGTCATATCTTTACCTATGTTTGTCTATTACTGTCTCGCAAAAGGGTTTCTGGCAGCGATTTATTATTTGTGGCATTTCGGGATTATTTCAAAGAATAACCCCGAACTGCTACAAGTTTTACAAACAAAAGTGTAGGCAACTATTGTATGTACAAAAAAAAGAAGAAAAGCTCAGAGTCTAAGGCTAAAATAAACGAAAAAAATTGGAGTTAATAAACGAAATGAAAAAAGGATAAAATGAGGACTCGCACACATGCACGAATGAGCGGTCGAATTTTGTGAGAGATCATTATATTCTTAGGCGATGGATTTATCACCAGTTTTCGTGAGTGGCCCGGCGCAATATCCATAAATACGTGCACCTTAAAGTTATCGACTTCTTAATTGGCAGATTAAATTGTTTATGAATACAGTTGTATGGCAGAGCAGGTAACCCAATCGTAGTCGGGTTTCTTATTAAAGAGATCCTCGATCTGCGTAGGTATTGATGGCCGCGGGCAGAAAAGCTGGAAGCTAGTTTAGGTCGCCATCGGGACCAGAAATAATGGTTATTGTTTTTCGTTTCCTACGAAGCACTCGGCGAAAGATAATATCTTTATATCCATCTGTGTATATCCAGGTACTCATAGGTAGTTGTATCATTTTGATAATGATTTCTTGACAAAATACGAAGCCGAAAATAACTTTTATTCATTCAAAAACATCATAAATAATAGTACTCTTTTACTAGCTAAAAGCTACCTACGTTGGTTCAAAGGATTTCATCGAAATGTATTGTCGAATGCTACACATCAAGTTATTCAATTCTATACATACTAATAACATCTATAATTAAATCAGAAAAGTAATGTGTCAGATCTCACAATATTGACATATAATTAATTAGACAGGCAACATGTAATTTTTGCGTTTGAAATGTGAATATATAGTAGAAACAATAGTATTTTATTCACCACAAACATTTATATGTGGATGTGTTATTTTTTTCTTTGGTTTTTAAATTCTAAAGTATAATAGTATATTAGCTTATTATTTGAGACATTAAAATGGTTAGACGCTTTGCAATAGGAAATAGTAAAAGTAAGTAATAAAATTATCTTCTATTTGTTCGCTTAAAAAATATACACATCTAAGATGGCGGTGTTTTTGTCAAGAATTTTGTTGTGATGAAGATTGTTGAATTATTCTTCTATTTATATTATGACCTCGATGGCACACAAAAATAACATGTTTTGACTCAAGACTTATGAGACAGTTAGTAATTTACCAAACTTCTCCATAATTAAATGTTTAACATTTGTATAATTTTGTGTTCTTGCGTCGATCGAAGTCTATGGTGAGATTTGTTATTGCATTATTATGCTCGTTTGTATTTTTAATAAAATGATCACCATATTGTTTACGAACTTAATACTATTTGACAAATTTGCACTAGTTATAAGCATTTCTTGTCATTCGAAATATTCTTGGTGTAAGTCAAACAAAGCCCTTAATGTTTTCTTTGGTATCAAGGAGCGTTCAGCATTTTATACTTTTATGGAGTAAAGAGCAAAGTGATTTATTCGCGGAATGTGGGATATGATTTGTTTATTTAAGATTATTGCTGCGGTCGTATCTATTTGAATAGTTATTTTTTGTCTTATTATTATACAGCGGACGTGCCAAATATACTGGTCGAAATGTTCCTGATGAATCCACCTTACGCAAATTTTATGTAGCATATATGTTAAAAACAGGCAGATTATTAAAGGTAGCATATTCTTATATGTTGCATATTACTTGTGTTGCACATGTTCTCTACAGAATCTGTGAATATATCAGAGACAACTAACCGAAAGTTGATAGACTTGTATCCGCTTTTAAAAAATTTTCAGAAAAGCACCATCGAGAGTGGCTCTTTACAGGGAAAAACTTCCATCTTTGTCACTGCCTCCCTCGCCAGTAATAACTAGATGGGGAACATGGCTGGAAGCTACTAGTTTTTATGCAGAGAATTTCGATAGTTTACAAAATTTCGTTACATGTTTAAATGACGATGCTCGAAGTATTTCTGAGTGCAAGAACACAAATCCCAAATTTAAAAAATCGGTTGTTATTCTTTCAGGAACACTTCGGAAATTTGCCTAAACTAATCACATATTTTGAAAATCGTAATCTCAAATTAAAAGATGGATTTAACCACATTAGATGTGGCTATTAATAATTTCAAAACTATTCCAAGTGACTTCGGATGTGGCCTCCGGCAAAAGTTAGACGTAGTTTTTAATAGATATCCAGATTTAATAACATTGCGGAAATTGTGTATGGGGACAATGGTACAAAATCTAACTGCTAGATACGCTGAAATAAAAGAATATTTCCAATACGTACCTATAACCAGTTGCGTTTTCTATCTACAAAAATGTACTTTATTCAAAGAGAACAAATCTTACAGAAGAGAACCTTGAGAAAGTATTGCTAGTAAATATTAATACTCCTTTACTCGACTTGAACTACAAAATGGACAAATAGTAAGGTATTTTGTATTTTATAGATCACCATGTACTTGTTATCCAATTATATAAATAAAATTAAAACCTCTTTAAAAATACAACATTTCAATAGTGCGCCCATGGGCGATGAATCATCAACCTTTCGTATCCGCTCACTACTTATTATGATTGATCTTGAGTTATTATCTAAGTAGGACTTTGGTGTTTTCAAATACTTTAAAAAAACACAGATTGAAGAATTCATTGAATATTATGTGCAGACGTACATAATTTGCCTGTGTGCTAGTATTATTATTTATAACAGGATGTTTTGATAAAAAAATACCTAAATATTCTCTCCGTCTGTGAAACTAAAACAGATCTCATTGAGCAATATAATTGAAAACATTATCTGAAGTACCTATTCTGTGGTATGTTTATATAAGATGTAATTTGTTAAGTACTTATGTCATTGTTTAGTTTCAGACTCAAACTGTAACTATTTCATAATTACTGCCGACAAGAATAAAAAGGGCTATTGACATATCAATACATTTATTTTAGTAGACTGGTGTCAGTTGCAACAAAAAATATATATCTACTTATTGTCATAAATAAATAATGTGTAAGTTACATTTTTTTTCAGGAAAGAGTGAAGTTTGGTGGCAACTATTTCTTATTTACAAACCACCTGACACAACTCGATTTGATGTGATGTTTACATAATATACACCTACCTAGTTGGTGTCAATTGTAACAAATATGTTGTTAAGAAACACCTAATCTTTGCTATAACTTTAATAAAAACGTATATGTATCAAAACTGTGAAAAACAAAAAAAGAGCATTCTAAGAAAAACGGAACTTAAACAAAGATATTAGTTTGAGAGATAATTCATTCAAAGAAAATAATCTGTCATATCACTGTAGCTGATATGCGCCCACTTATTACAACCTCTGCACTGAATTCAATTCTCTTTGCTGGCACAAGGCAGAATGTTTCATTTTTATCTTCAGAAGAATCAGAAGATTTATATTTATAAGTAGTTTTCTGCTTCTTACCCTTATTCTGTGCTTTTGTTGCGCAATTCAGATTTAATGGAACTCAATTTTTGTTGCTCTGTGCTTCCATCAATACCAATTTAGTTGTATTTCCTTATGCTCTTCTCCCACTGCCTTAGGAAAAAGGTCTGATAACTTCTGGTGTCCTAACAGAAAATGGGGCTTTAACTACTTGTGCAGTAGATGGTGTAATAAGAGTCTCGTTTGACATGTTTCTAGTTAGAGTTCTCTTTCTGTCACACTGCTGTCTTCATTCAAGTCTTCTTCTAGTGACCTGTCAGTGACGGTTGATAGGGCTAAATCAGCTTCAGTGATTATTTCTTTGTTTATTGGCCAAGTCCCAGTACTGTTGAATCCAGCAAGAATATTTCGAGATTAGATGCTAAGGAAGTGCCACCTTAACTATGAATAGTAAACCGTAAATTGTAAGTCGCTTTTCCGGGTAGTTTTTCATTCATTGATCGCTGCTCCTTCAAACTTTTTAAATGCCTCAAAAACTCCTCTGCTCAATGGTTGATACTTATGCGAAGTGTTTGGCGGGAAAGGTAAAAGGGTTATATAGTTGTCTTTGCAAAAGTCGATAAGTGGGATAAATATATGGGAGGTATTTCTGCATTCACCCAGACTTGTTTTCACTTCCTGTGTAGACAACTGAACAGTTTCTTATAAAATAATCATGGAATTTCTATCGAGGGAAAATAAACATCGGTGGCCCCGTATTATCAACGGCGTTCACAGTGAGATGTGATAGATCCAACTTGCTTAGTGCCTTTTTTTGTAAACGCTCTGACCGGTTTCTTCACAGTTGTCATTCCTGTCTCATCAGCATTATATATATTTTGAGAGATATATGTTCCATTAATATAGCTAAATTGTCGAAGAATTTTCCGTTTTTTACTTTACTCTGTTAAAATTCCTGTTTCGGTTAAGGCTTGTCGCCTGGCATACGTAGCCAACGATCTGGATGTCTTCTAGAAAATGCTGTAAGAAAATCTTCACTAACAAGCACCGTTTGAGTCCATTTTTGAGAGTATTTCAAATTATATATAGCAAATTGGAAAGCCAGTTTTCTCAGATCTTTTGTGCTTTGACCAAAATATAGATCAACTGACTTTTGACAGTAGTGGAGGAGTTCTCTTTCTTTTTCCCCGTGAAACACCCGGTTGTGGGGGCTTCTTATCGATTGCTTTTCATCAATTATTTTCCATGAGGTCTCATCAAATATGGATTGGGGAATTAGTTCCCTTTCAGTTATTTGTGGTCTTGGTGTGAATATATTTAAATTTGTTGCTGTAAATAAACAAAATTCCAAAATGTTTAATACATCTGAGTTTATCGATAGGTATCGAGCTATTAACCTCAAAAAATTTGATCAGCTCTATAAATAGCGAAACCCACATATATTAACAGGCTTTCATAAGATTTTTATAAAATTTGATAGCATGCGTCGCCTTCTAAAAACAGTAGACGAGTAAATAATTACTTTTTTGTACCAGTAGTAAAAAATCATAGCATTTTTACACGTAACAAAGCGCCACGAAATGACATTTCACGACCTGGAACTAATAAGAGGTAAATAATGAGGCCATTATTGACCTAGGGAAATAATGAAAACAAATAAAACGAATGCCGCAACCATGCACTCATGCTTGTAGTAGTAGTAGTATGTCAAGTTGTGAACCGTCAAAATAAATAACTCTATTTTAGGCACAATTTTAGGTTAACAATACCAGAATTATAATATACGTTTATTTAGCAATTGCTATTAATTTTATATTTTCTAACAATACTTTGTTGTTTACATGAAAAAAAAAAGCATTTGTCTATTAATACATAAAATATGTATGATAGTATAATATGGAATCAATATATCACCTAACTATTACAGATGCAAATAATTATTTAATTCATATTGAAAATTCCTGTATATATTGCAGGTGTGGTTGCGTAAGTAGATGTAGGTAGATCTTGTAACATACATTCTATATTTTTTTTATTTACTAGGGAATCTTCGATATAACCTTTAGCTACAAAGTGGTTCCATTATTACAAACTTTTGAGACGTACCATTTTTGCTATTGTGGATGTGAATAACAATTAAATTATCTCTCATGATGACATCAGAAATTAATAAATTACACAAATCATCCTTCGGCATGCACCAGCAACACCAATTACAAGACCAGTCTACAGAGATATAAATTATCAATAATTTCAAAGTATTAATATATAAACATACTATCTTAGTTGCAATGTAACATATGTCGGGTACCTCAGTAAAGAATTTTATAATTTCCTCGAGTAAATACTAATGATTTTTTGGGCTTATAATTTTAAGTTTTTCTTTTTAAAAAGGCAACTAATTTAAAATATTTTGATATGTTAATATTCTCTTTTAGGCCAAGTGTAGCTTTCAACATTGAATATTGCGCCCATAAAGTCGAGGCTTTTTTATTTTTTGAATATTCATGAAAATAAGCCAGAAGTACGTTTTCAGAAGTTACTACTGTATATTTGGAATTATACCATTTTTTAAATTCTGTAAATGTTTTCATGTATAAGTGATTGTGATTAGATTTATGCGGAAGCAAGTTCTCAGCTGCCTGTTCTGCAATCTCGCGCATTTCAGGTGGTGTACATCTAAACTCTTTAGACATTATAAATGGAATGAAAAATAATCTAAAAAATACTTGACTTTTAGTTTCAGCATTTACGTCAAAACTTATTTGTAAACATCAAAATATAGCCTACTTATTTGTTTACATGAAGTTTTATTACAAGGGCATTCTTACATATATGAGTAAATTTATTCATAATTATTAAGGTTTTAAGGTCCAATTAGACTACTGGTACAAAAAATAGTATACATACTACGGTTGAGAAGACTATTATTGCCCTTGTGGCTTAAATTCCTCGGCGCTTTGCGCCTCGGAATTTAATCTCGCCACTCGGGCAATAATAGTCATCTTTTCAACCTTGGTATGTAATATACTATTAGCTGCTATATTAACTTATTTACGATAAGGCCATGAAGAAACGAGTTATGTTAACCATAATATGAATGGACAAGCACAGTATAGTTTCTTATAATTTGTTGTACCCGCTTTCCCATTTTCATGAAAGATTGCGCTAAAATAATCCCTGTTACATTTGACACCTGTTACAACTGATGCCAGTTACCCTACCTACAAATATATATTTGAACAAATTAAACTACGACTTTCCATTAATTGTTGATTTTTCTTGCATTAAATAAACAATAGGTCGCAAGTTTTATTTCTTCTTTGAAACCATTTTGTCGTCTATTTACTTGAAACAATCTATTCAGGTAATTACACTTACCTGAAGTAATCGCAGAAGACGCGACGAAATGTGGGAAGCAGAAATAAAGACCGGGTCACGGTTTCAACTCAGAAACCAAGAAGTGGTATTCAAGGACACCGTAGAAGCCAACTTACGATTTGCTTCATGTAAGATAAATCAATACTTAGTAATATTTATTCAAAAAAAGAAATTGCTCTCATGTAATACTAGAACGTGGTTGCATTAAGAAATTATGTTCTTCAAAATAATGTCTTAATGAAGAAATTAATTGCTAGCTCTCATGAAACTAAATTACTAGAATTAAGAAATATTTACTTGTATATATAAGAGCATAAAAATTATTTGATTTATGTAATTTTTACTAGATTTTAATATTTTGTCTGTCAAGTTTGTCCCGCTTCTTCGAAACTATTGCATATTTCTGGGGCGATTGTAGTATAGTATATTTAAATTTCTCAATGTTAGTAACTTTCATTTGATTTGAGTTAGTTTCGTATAGTAGTCCTATTTTCGCGTACGTTTTTTGTTATTGAAAAGCAAATCCCATTGCCAGACCCGCTGGCCATATACATATGTGTTAATAAAAGACAACATATTCCTGCGGAAAGATAATTATAATAAACACGATGCGCTGTTCTCGGGTTTCTTCAGTTCCTCCCACTTAAGGGAGATACCGAGGCCGGTGCTTTTTAAAGAATATATTGTAGTGTTAGTTGTACTTTTACTATGTAATCTATATATGTAACAATCTTTTTATTATTATTATATATTTTTGAAGTGTAAACTTCCTTGGGCCCGTTGCGTTGATTATGGACACTGAACAAGAGAGGGCCGTCACGCTCGGCTATGTAACGCTCGTTCGGGTAAAGTCGGCTCGAGTCGACTAAGGGAACGAGAGAAATATATCATATAGAGGTATTTAATTTCAATTAAATTGAAATTTAAATGAATAAATAAATTAATGTCCCCGAGCAGATTCGATCCCGAGCCGCACGGGTGAGAAGCCGACACGTTAGCATCAGACCAGCGCGGGACTCGTAAGCGAGTATTCATGTCGTCTATTTATATACATATATAAATATATTTCGCGGACTGTGTTGCGTTCGCTAATTGGTAACTTCGCGGACGGATAACCAAAAAATTTGTTGTGTGTGTATGAGACATTATCTCTATAATAATATAATATAATATTTCACGCTCAGGTAAGTTTTAGCATTTTTATTAAAATGATATGAATGACTCGGAAACTGATCAGTACATTCTGGGTGTTAAATAACGTCCACACGCATTTACTATAATTTGTATACCAATGCAAAACAGAAACGTTGAGAATAGAGCATTGCTTTAATTGCTCATTATATACGAATTTATAAGCATTTAATTCTTTTCTGTTAGACAGGATGAATGAAGAAAATCAAATCGATGACACATTAAAACGAAAAAGGGAATTGTCTAATGCGCGCATGAAAAAATATCGTCAAAAGAAGCACACTAAATCTCAGCAACTGAATTCGTCGATGCAGGATGACCCTAATGTAATATAGAACGAAAAAAAAAAGTTGGATTTCGTATTATTAACCTCGCCTTGATGAAGTTTTCACTTCTGCCGTATGGTTTTAAGCACACTCATTTTCTTGTTTAATATATATACGTATACAGAGTGATTCATAAATCAGAAACACAAAGAAAAGATATGTTCTTAAATATAATACCCCACATAAGTTCAAATTTAGATTTCCCCTTAAAATAAGAATGTTTTTCAACACGAATATAATCGCTAAAGCTAATATTTTTCAAGTTATTTATGATTAAAGTCAGAAAGTAATATTGACAGATGTCTTCAAAAAAGTGTGGTAAAATAAGGAAATTTAAAAAAGAAAAATTATTGGAATAATATTTTTTACAGAACGGTATTAAACCCTTCGACGGCTAGTTTTTCTGTTGAATATGTGCTATACCTATCTCCCATATTTTAGAAGTATTCAAACTTATTTTAAAATCGTATTCATGACGCAGTAAAAATCACGTTAGTCTGGAAAAGCATAGTCGCTATTGAAAAATATTGACGGAAAAATTTTGGAAGTTTGTGAAACTTTTTGTCGAAGTATAAACACGATCGTCGTGTTATTGATTTCCGTTAATATTACTTATTACTACTGTCGTTCTTGTTGCTACATTCCTTGTTGTTCTAAGAAAATGTACTTATTTTAATTAATACAAATTTTTTTTTTGCTCAGTCATATTAAGTACACTTGAGGATAATCTATATTTTGTTAATTTTAATTTACACTTTTTGTAATAGTCAAGAAAATACTTAATCAAGTTTTAAAATAACATTCATTATACAGTAATGAAAAAGTTGTAAATGCATATAAAATTATATGAAGATGATGTATTTAAAGCGTATTACGGAAGCAAAGTAATAAATTACTAAATTTTGAAAAACAATATTAAATGCTCAAATGTTTTGTAAAAGCTGTTTTTCGGAACTTTGGAAAGTTTCAGTAAATATTTCTCGGCAAACATTTCTTATTCTTGTTCTCATATTCCTCTTTATTGTTGGTTTTTCTTCATAAACCTTATGCTTAATATATCCCCATTAAAATAAATCCAACGGTGGAAGACCACATGATTTCGACGACCATTCTTTGAAACAACACTCAGCAAAGTCTAAAAATTGACTGTCAAGGGTAATTCGCTGGTGCAGAAACCTAATTACCAAGGACAAGAAGTTATACCTAATGGCCGTTGAAATGCATAATATGTAATTGTATTACAAAAACGAATTATGTTTCCCAAATCTCAATGTATTAGTCCCTGATACAATTCTATATCATATAGATGAAGAATATAACTAATGATTTATCGTGGACTGAGATCATGCTCCAGTAACACTGATGTATAGGTCTACTATACTAAATTGCCGATTTTGTGCAACATGAAGCAAGCTCTCAGAATCATAATGTATTTTTCCGTTAGCATCATAAGTTTAAGTTCTTCAAAAGTTAGTGAGAGACGCCTATTCGGATAACGCATCATTAAAAACGTGAAACAAGCAACGAATTTTTCTGCGTTTCACCCAAGATAAAGA
Source organism: Amphimallon solstitiale (assembly GCA_963170755.1). Classification (NCBI taxonomy): domain Eukaryota; kingdom Metazoa; phylum Arthropoda; class Insecta; order Coleoptera; family Scarabaeidae; genus Amphimallon; species Amphimallon solstitiale. Next base: position 95,468,706 of record OY720676.1, on the reverse strand, counting down.
CCATATCAATTAACTGCTCCTTTTGGAATGTTCACTATAAATATTTTAGAACAACGAAAAGGAAAAAATAGAAGCTGATAAAAATAACACGAACAACAAAGAAAAAACAATAAGAATAACAATATTACCTTTAGAGATCAATATTAATACTTTGCATGAACTTCTACAGAAACACAATATATCTTAGAAATGTGATTTCGTGGTTACTTTTTCCAATGGCTACTATTATTTTTACTGCGTCATGAAGAAGATTTTAAAATAAATTACAAACGTTAATTTCATCAAATTAACGTTTATAAGTAAGTCAATTAAGTAGAGTCATTTAATTGAATTACTTTCCCAGAGGTAATTATTTGCTAATATTTATTATAAATAGCAAATACTAACAAAAATGACCTTTAGGAAAGTAATTCAATTAAATAGTTTTACTAAATTAACTTACTTACAAACGTTAATTTGATCAAACCAACGCTTTATATAAAGAATCAAATTTGACTAATAAGTTGTTTCTTGAAACTCTTTGCCCAACATTAACTCCAAATCAGACTCCCAACATTTTAGTAATATTTATTCAGATTTATTTAAGTCAATTAATAACAGAACTTTTAATAAAGTTCAAATCCAGTAACTGCCATCTATCCTTTAAAATTGTTTTTATAACATGGATAAAAATTATAACAATTCATATTTCATTTTTCAAAATTTTTAAAGTACATAGAAGCAACATGTAATATATCTGAATTTTAAAACATGACATTAACTTTTTGAACATTGTATTTTACTATGCTAGTTTGAAGTATGTATCGTAACATCAATTAAACTGACTGATTTTACTTTCTTATACGTAGTATAAGGAAGTATTGTGATGATGAAAATTTTCGACCTCGAGATTTTTGCAGATGTCCACGTTTTGAAGTCCCCTGATACCGAAAAAGTGGTTTTTAAAAAATGTCTCTCTCTCTCTCTCTCTCTCTCTCTCTCTCTCTCTCTCTCTCTCTCTCTCTCTCTCTCTCTCTCTCTCTCTGTGTGTGTGTGTGTGTGTGACCACGATAGCGGTCAAACCGCTGTACATATCAATTCCAAATTTTGTATTTACGTGTATAATCTCCCTCTTGAGATCTGATTAGTTTTTCAGTAAAATCGGTAGACCGGAAGCAGCAGTTTACTTCAGCGAAAAAACAAATTTTGCCAATATTTCGTCAACTACTAAGTTTAAACATATTTATAAACAATTTATATGTACTTAAAATTAGAATTGAGAATAATTTTATTTAAAAAGTTTTTCGAAATTCCTACCGGAAGTAGGTCTTTTACTCTTATCGAAAATCAGTTTTTTGCGAATATTTCGCAAGTCATGCTTTTTAGACAAGTACCTTACGGGTATAAAAGTATTTAAAACATAAATTTCAACATCTTTTGTATAAAAAAAATTTCAAGATTCAGACCGGAAGTACCACTTTTACTCTTATCGAATAGCAATTTTTTGCAAATATGTTATGCATTCTATATAAATTTATCAAGAGGACAAACGTATTTAAAACTGGATTTGCAATATTTTTTGTATATATGAAATTTCAAAATTCGGACCGGAAGTAGCACTTTTACTCTTAGCGAGAAGCACTTTTTTGATAATATCTTGCAAAGTATGTATTCTATAGAGATTTATTAAGAGAATAGAAGTACTTAGAATAGGATTTTGAATAATTTTTGTAAAAAAAATTCTTAAAATTCTATAATTTGAAACGCTCATACGTATAAGAAAGTCGTGTGGTGGCCACACCTCATTTTTTTATTACTTATGATTCTGATGGTATGTCAAAGTGACAAAAAGCAGGTTTAACGGTAAGTACGTTTTATGCAGATCTTCGGTGTTTCCAGCACAAAACAAGAATGCAATTATTAATCCTAGTTTGTTTCTTGTTACTCTTTGAGTACTTCATTTAAAAGCATAGCGTGTATTAGGATTGTTGGCTTGTAAACAAGAAGATCCTTTTACAGAAGCAGATCAAATTTATCCAACAGCAACGAGCGACATTTTCCTTCTGAAGAATAGCAGCTATACCAAATAAATCAACTAGAATTAAATTACCTAACTTTCCAATTACACACCACAGTGACATACCGGGTGTCCCAGAATTTCCTACGCTGGTAATATTTCCGTTATTTGAATAGATAAAATGATAAAAACATCATTTTAAACGATAAAAACTCTTTCATATTTTGCCATTTGAAGCGTAAAAGTGGCAATAACCCTTATACCATCACCCCAACACTCATTTTTTTAAATTACAACCTAATTTCTTCTTGGTCGAAAATGATTTCAGTTAACATTCCAAATGCGGTGATATATTATAATATACTGAAACTCCTGTCAAAATTTAAAAAAAAAGGAGAAATAAAACAAAAAATAATATTGAGAAAATTTGTTTCAGACCTACATAGCAAATTTGATTTCAACAGAAAGAACAGTAACAACAATTTTAAAAATGTTTGTTTCTGCCAATGAAAAGCCAGGGCTTATACTCTCGAACCCGTCATGATACGTATTTTTACATATATGTAATTCCTTTTTTCGATAAATATCATCAGTAATTCACATTAAATATTTTCTTGAATACTTTAATATCCTCCCTGATAATTTTCAATTTTTTTTATATATTAACATTCTTGGAATTATAAAATAATAAAGTTTTATTTTTTCCGAGATTATATGCTACATTTGTATGTAGTACATTTTATTGAAAACCTTGATAGTCCAAATGCAAACCTTGTCTAAAATAATGCCTTTTTTCCTAATGCCGATTATTTAACGATATGCTTTTTATACTCTCTTATTTCTTTCTACAAATATTATATTAAACATTAGAAAATTAAACTAAAGTGAACTAGAGTTAAACTATAAACTTGATCTCCTTGAAAATCCTTCACTATTCTTATAACATTTTTACCAATATTTCATATTCTTGGTCGACAGTATAACGTCATCAATGTAAGGGATAGTTTGTTTAACTTTCCCTCCATATTTAATCAGCTCAGTGTCACCCCCTGTGTCTTTCCATTTCTATTTTTGTAAATTATTCATTTATCGGTTCCATCACTACTTATTCTTCATCTACCCTCCTTGATTATTTCTGTACTAGAAGATATCTAAAATTATATTTTTTAATACTAATCTCAATCTTTTCTGGTTAACAATGGTTTTGTATTTTGATTAAACTTTCTTATAGTATATTATTTATTGATTTTTTTTGACTATCTTTATTGCTTGTGTTTTCTCTTATATCTTTTCCCATTTAATCATTCTTTGGTATATGTTTGATATCATTATTATTATATAAGACATATAACAAATAAATATTTATGCTTAATAAAGACAAAAAGGACCATGCCTAGTGTTATTAGCCGATGAAATAGGTAAGTGGAATATGCTAATTCTGAATGTGTATGTTAATTTCTATTCAGGTATATACATATTTGCAGGTACGTATTTATTTTATAGTACAGATAATAATATTTCTTAAATGGAATGGGCGAAGTTTGCGATTCAATAGCTCGAAAGAACTATTCATATCGAATGAATTGAACAATCAATATATATTATTCTTTCGTTTGCATTTCGTTTTTAAGTATTACATTGTGTTTTAATTACAGATTTCGAATCATATCCTACAAGTACGCAATACATATGTTTGAAGTGTGCCAAACCCAAATTACCATTTATTAACATTTAATATGTAGTTTGCACCTATATTTTCTTCTTTATATGCTTCATTTCTTCTGTTATTACAATCATACTACCAAGTAGTCTTTTTCAGACATCTGGCCCTTTCATTCTGTGTTTATTACAATATATTATAAAAGCCCCGCACAACGTGGCACTGAAAATGTTGGTTTATAGGAATGAGAAATTTATGAAATACAATTCATTTCGTAGTGTAAATACAAACTACTCATCGAAATTAACTGCTTCCCCGTCACTAATTGTTGTTTTCTATGTTTACATTGACTTGCAATTATATTTTTTTATATTTTACATTATGTAACAAATGTTGCCAAATATGTTGTTTAGAGAAAATGTTATCTAATGTTCCCAAAAATATTAGTTGCAGATTTCTAATAACAAATACTTATAGGCAACAACTAACGTTTGTGATGTGTAGTGGTGCAATTAAGAATTTTGATATAGATATTTATTCCAGTCTCACTTATCTATTCAGAATGTCAAAAGAAAGTATTTAGAAGATCATTTCAGCAATATGTGGAGCAACTGAATCTATCATGGCATTTTCTTCGAAGTTCATTGTTCGTCGGTGGGAAAACAAATTTTAATGGCTAACAGTCTATTATTTGGCTCAAAGTGTTATTGATATTCGAACTGTTAGCAAACAATGTCAGTGAAAGAGCTAACAATGTTTGCGTCGCTATGGATTCTGTGATAGAATATATTTGCTTGTGCCTTTGACAAGTTTCATTTTTCGTACGTTCTAAGTTTATCAATAATGCTACCTACATGTTCAATTTAACTTCAGGCGCTTTTATACTCTCTGACACTAGTACAATGAAGAGGTATTGTGATCTTGAACATTTTCGACAACAAAGTTTTTGCAAATATCTTCCCCATATGTGTGCGTACGGTTGTGTCGACACCGATGTGCCTGAACGGCAAAAGATACGAATTTCGTGTGCTTCTTATGGTTTACCGATTTAAATAACAATTAACCAGTTCTTTCCTTTAAGATTATTAGCTTAAGTTTAACAAAAAAGGTCGATATTTGTTTTAGTACATTTTCAGAAAATATGATGCAGTGCAATAGAATGTACAATGTGCATAATTTGAATTCGTCAGTAGACTTAAATGCATGTAAAAAGCATACAAAATCCCAAATGTCAATAAATACACATAAAAACAACAAACATAATAACATATTTTGGATATATTCTGACAAATCAGTATAGTCACATATAGAAAATACGCAGATGTAACTAAAAAAACAAAGCAAAATTTTTTTTTGTATAAATAGTTTAAATTCCTAGGTATATATAACCCCTCTGTATACAGGTGACAATTTTCTATCTCCATATATAGGTAACTTTCTTAATATTGATACAGGATCGGATCGGTTAAATTAGCAAATTTGCTAAGAAATTTGAAAAGTATTTGATGGCATTTTCAGATTTATCACATATTGTCAACTTTGGAAGATATTTTAAAAAAATTGAAAATTGCTGAAATTTTCATTTACACATATCTTCGTAACAATTGAAGATATAACTAATGTAAAAATAGTATATGGTAGTAATTTTTACGTATTAATCTTAGCTAAAAATTCAAAAATAAGTTTTCTTATGAAGTTATGACCAACTATGATTGCCATTTAAAAAAAAGTTTATGTTATATCTTGATTATCAAGTGTGCCGATTATCAAGATATAACACAAACTTTTTTTAAATGGCAATCATAAGAAAGCTTATTTTTTTCATAGGTATAAGATTTGGTATGGTAATCTTTTTAAAATTTTTATTATAGCAATTCAATTACTGTTAATTTTTGAGGAAATAATGAGCAAGTAAGCCTTGAAAAAACTATTTTAATGCCAACTCGATGACAACATGGGTTTGATACGGGCGGCCATCTAAAACTAAACAAATATAGTAATACGAATTGAATTACTCTCGCTATATAAAAAAATTTTAAAAATATTACCACACCAAACCTTATATTTAGGCAATTAGATAGAAATAGCATTTTCATGAAGTCACGACCAAACATGACTGCCATTTAAAAAGATATAATTTATGTTATATCTTGATAATTAAGTGTGCCATGAATTTTTAACTAAGATTCTTAGCAAAACAAAAATTAAATCATAGCACCTTTGGAAAACAACATCCATTTTCGTAGTTGTCATTTTACGTCTATCACAAATTATTCCTTATTAGAAGTGTATTTAATTATCATTTTACGTGTCACAAATTAATCTTTATTAGATAAATTAGTGATTGATTGAAAATCCATCATTTTACAAATATTGAATTAGCAGACATGCATCTTGCCTACGGAGCAGCTTTGCCATACATCATTTTCAAAATTGTATCAGCGTATTCGAGATATTGGTGAATTCTAAGTAAATAAAAGAGATTGAGGAGCCAATTGTACTGTCCGAAATGTTGATTTTGAGGACCAAGTTCTGCAACAATTTGTAAATAACCCGAAAACAAGCACCCATTCCATTGCCCAGGCAATGCATAGAAGTCACACAACTGTATGGAGGGTATTGAACGAATACCAGGAACATCCGTTTTACATTCAAAAACTGCAAACGTTAATTCTAGCTGATTATCACAACAAAATCGGCTCGGCTCGGCTCGGATTGTTGACTATTATGTAGTGGAACGATATTTACTGCCTGCACGGTTAGATGGTCAAGTGTATAGTATTTTTCTGGAACATACTCTGCCAGAATTGCTTGATAATGTCCCACTTAATATTCGAAGAAATATTGTTTTCCAGCATGATAGTGCACCAGTACATTTTGGATTATATTGCCGAAATTATCTAAATGCACAGTTTCCAAACAGATGGATCGGAAGAGGGGGGCCGATTTCTTGCCCTGCACGTTCACCAGATATGAATCGGTTGATTTTACTATTTGGGGTCATATTAAATCACTGGTTTATGAGATAGCTGTTAATACAGAAGAAGAGATAGTGGCGCGAATTATTTGGCATTTGACGATATTTGTGAACGTCCTCAGCTATTTCAAAGAATTCGGCATTCGATTGTTTATCGTTACAACTTGTGTATCGAAAATGGTGGTCGTAATTTCGAACAATTTTTATAAAGTTTAAGGCAGTATTACTTCTAATAAAATGTTGCTTAACTTTCTAGTGTATCTTGACACCGAGAAATTTCCAGACTCTAATTTATCAACAAAAAATGTTTATTTAAGTGCCCTTTATCATTTCGGATAACTAGAATGGCTATTGTCTGACACCCTGTATAACTGATCATGAGCCTGTAACAAACAAAAAAGATATGTATTGTTAGATATGACAATCTAAACAATAAGATAGAGTATCTGAACAAATACTGATTACTATTCAATACATATGTATAGATTATATCGTAACTGTCATAAATAATTGTACATCTGAGAATTGTATATAAATATACAATTCTCAGATGATAAATCTTGATTCGATTCTACAGTTCAATAATCTAAAATAAAATATGCTTTAGTAAGCACAATATGAAAACAAAGGTAAACTACCTTATCTGTAAGTGTGTTAAAAACTTTCCCAGCTATCATTTAGTTCCATTTAAGTAGAATTTATTCTTTTTATACTTTGGAAATTTTGAGTCTAGGCATCTGTAAAATTCGAATGACTCAGTAGAGATTACTGTATTGTATATGATACATATCTCATGCAGACATGATTATGCCTTTAACCCGTAACTGGTGAGGTCAGATTTTTGATACATAACTGGTGAGGTGGGGTTTGACAAACCCCATTGAAAAAATGCAATTTCTGCGAAAACATTATAAACGCTATCGTAATTAAATTTTTTAAACACCTTTTAGTGACTTTTAAGCAGATTACAGTGAGCTATGAAATGAAAAAGTTATATCCATTAGGGAAAGTATTTGTGTTTCAAGCCTATGTTAAAAAAACTGCAAAATTTCACCTGGAGGATATTTATTTATTATACAAGAACTAAAATAAAATACACGAAAACAAATTACACAGAAATACTAAGACGGCTTATAATAAACTATCTAAGAAATAATTGTACAAATTTAAGGAAGAATAGGTAATATTTAACCAACATACGTTATTGGTTACAATCCACACAACGACCCAGAGTACAGCTGCCACAAATGGGAGTATTACAGTCAATACAAGTGAATCTTGTCTTCTTATCCTTATCTCTTGGGCATTTACCGCATCTAACTTGTTTTTGCAAGGGTTGTGGAACACTGCTTGTTATTGGTTTCATGAGAATTCAACCGATAGCCAACCGCAATTCGCGAGGTAAACGGCTGTTGAGCAGTCTTATATTCAGTTGAGGCTCTACCAGTTCTCTAGCAACACTTTTGACAAAATCTATTCTTGTCTTGTCGCTATTTCCAGGAAAACTCGAAAATATCACATATGCATTGACGAGACTAATGTTGAGGAGCGTATAGAAAATAGCAAGCGGCCAGCGGTTGGTTCGTCGACTTGTAGAGTACACGGTGCACTTTTCGTCTAAAGCATCCACTCCGCCTTTCGTTGCATTATAGAACATAATAATTTCTGGTTTTTCAGTTTCCGGATCAGTTCTACTGTCGTGATGCATAGAGGAAATTAAAAGAACAACTTTGTTCCTTTTTGGTACGAAAGATACTAAGCTGAGGTCATTGGTAAAACCGTAAAGTGTTGAGTTTTCTTGCTTTCCTTTTGCCGGCAGGAATTCTCGTGGAACCTCTCTTTTGTTCCTTTTCAAAGTGCCAACATATGTCAAGCCTCTTTTCTGTAGCTCTTCTACAAGCTGGATTGATGAAAACCAGTTGTCGGCTGTAATGTTTCGGTTTGTTCCGTTAATTGGAGTAGCTAGGCGTAAAACCGACTGTGTAGGTTTTGCCATTTTTCTCTCGACTTCAGACAGTGTATCTCCATCGCTGTCTTTACCAGAGTAAATATAGGCGTTTAGAAAGTAGTGTGTCTTTGCGTCGTTCAATACCATCACCTTTAGACCATATTTGCGAGGCTTGTTGGGAATATACATCCGAAATTTACACCGGGCCCTGAATCCTACAAGCATCTCATCGACGCAGGCGTATTCTCCTATGGAGTAACATGCTTGGCAATTTTTTATAAAAGTTTCGAACACCCAAGATATTGCAGCAGTGGCATCAACCTTTTTTCTTTCTTCCCTATCTAAAGCATTATCAAAGCGAAGGCACGCTAGAATGACCAAGACTCGCTTCAAAGATATAGTGCAGCGAAAGATGTCACGTCCGGTGCCATCTGTAGCAAATAGTGCTTCCAGATCTTCATGATTTGATTTAAACACTGAAGAATATAACAAGATCCCCAGAAATGCTCTAAATTCTACAATATTTATATCTCTGTAGTCGTACCGATCTGGTGTAGAAAGATGCTGTCTAACCTGTAATATTTTTTCGTTCGTTCGGAGAAGTATTTCGTTTAATATTTCGTCTGTAAACAATAGTTCCCAAGAAGAAAGAGGCCTACAATACTTTCCCATCCGTTTTGCAGGGCCAATGATGCCTGGTAGATGTGAAATTATGTTATTATGTCTCGTGCGAACATTTGGATTCGGGGGTTCAGCAGACCACTTGAATTTGTTCTTCCCATAAAATGCTTTAGAATTGCTTTTCTTTCTTTTTTCACTATCACTATTGGTCTGGCTATCATCCTGAGACAGCTCTTGGACGGAATCACTCTCATGATCACTGTGAAAGTTCGGGTCAACGACATCTTCTTCATCGCCACTATAATTGCTTTCTAAATCATTGTAAACATCTGTAGCCCATTCCTCAAAACGAGGATCATCAGTTCTCATTTTATAAACAGAAGATGTAGACGCCATAATACAGTTTGAAACATAAAAAGTGACGTATTTGGTGAGGTGGAGTTTGGTCACCCCAAACTGAACTTGAATAGAAATTGATCAAAACGTCGAACGTATTTCACGGCATACGAACACTAGTAGTATAGATGGTCAACTGATTGAAAGCTACACGAACGGTTGCCGATCCCCCACCACTCCTTATCGCGCGGGCGCACTTCTTAATTTCGATGGGGTTTGGCAAACCCCACCTCACCAGCTACGGGTTAATACAAAGTGGAAAACGGAAATAAAGTTATACTTGTACGGTTGCTTGAAAATATTGAATTCATTTTATAAAATTTAAAATATCTTGTTTTAGTAATTAAATAACTAAATGAATATTTAATTATGAAATTAAATAATTAACAGTACAAAATGAAACATAAAAATAAAATACTATTAAATACGCTTTTTAAATTAATTGTAAAAGTAGGCCTTATCCTTTGTTGTGAAAATCTGGCGAGCCTAAATATTAAGATCAAGATAGTATAGAAAACACAGCACGACAAATCACCGAACACATTTAAGTAACAATATAAATTAAACAATACAAAATATTCTGTCAGTTGAACTAGTACCACAACACGTCCGTTCATTTTCTGTCTTTGTTCCAATGATTAAACTTGATGTCGGTGAAATCGCACATGGAATACGTGCGGGATAATAGCCACAAACCAGCGTTATGATTGGCAGGTACAAAGACAGATCCCGTAACGAGATACTATAATGCATAATGCATTAGTTATTGTGCAAGTGACAAGTGATGACGTAGAGGTATGTTAAAGTGCTGCCCTCTGTTATCTGCGTGGGTGGCCTCAGCTCACAATACAATATCCTGATAACTGATAACGAATAATAGAGGTTAATATGCCCTCTTGCCTCATATGCTTTCATTCTTTCTCCTTTTTTTGTTGTGATCCCCGCTGAAGATTTTAAGATAGCGAAGTGGACGATTAACTTTTGCTTCATGGCACTGATTTACATAATAGCATAATTTATGTCTCGATTACAAACAATGTAATGAAAGGCGGAAGGCGTTTTATATTACGTAGCGAAAGAAAGTGAACTATTAAGTTATTGACAACAAAAACCAATAACTGGAATATAAATGAATTTTATGGAACACCACACTTATTGAATTTTTAATTGATACATAAAAACAGTGGCGTGGCTAGCATGGGTGACACCCGGTGCGGATATTGATGGTGTCACCCCAGCAATGAAAACAGTTAAAATTAATAAAAATATGGCAAAACAAGAATAAGAATAAAATTAATATACCCTCATACATATTTTAAGTGTTTGCATATTGTGTATAAACACTTATAATCTCGTACATTTGATCAGTATGTGAAATGGCAGGTGTACTATCAAACATACTTCCAAAATATTTAGCTGATTTAATTTCGTTGACAAGCAAAAATTTGACGTGGTTCGCTAAAACATTTATGAATTCATTTTGTATATTTGGCGACAAATATGATACTTCTGGCGTTTCCTTGATGTTTCATGATCGGCCACTGTGGGATATACTTTCCACCACTTCTGAAATCCAGTCATAAATTTTGGTTTTGTATTTGTACTATTGGTAACAGCAAATAAACGATAGGAGAAACAGTACAGCATATTAGTTATAAGAGAATAAACCATCCATGACCGCAGAATTTTTTCACCATAGGCATCACTTTATAAAACCATTCTTATGAAAGGTGGCAAACATCAGATTTTATTTTTAACCCGTACCAGGATACAGTGGCAAACGGCTCTCCTCTGTTTTGGAAATGTTCACTACCTTTTTTTATGATCATAATGCGAACATTATCAGGAACGGGTATACTCCAATGTGAGACATCTCTCAAGTCCTGAAGTGATTCATCCATGCAAAAACTGTGTTCGATAGTAAAAGCATTATTAGTATTATCACTGTTATTTTCAGTTTTTTTTGTGATTGGTCTTTTTCATGGGTTATCATCATTAATTCTGTATTGTCGCTGTTGCTTCCTGAAGATGAGCTAATATTATCTGAATCATTCCTTGCATTAACGTGAGAATCAGTTTCTTTTGACGAACTTTGCCTGTTATCAATCTGAACTACATCCATTTTAGCTTGTTTGGCTTTTTTCTGCTGAAACCCACTTTTTCTTTTTACATGTATGAACTCCCCGGGGCATATTCGTCTTTTTAGGTATTTGGCATACGCACTCTAAAAAATATTTTCGATTGGTAGGTGTCATCGTAGTCATACATTCTAAATGTAGATATTTCACAACAAAGACTAACGAATAAATACATCATCAAGAGGCTATCTTAACTAGCTCCGGTAAACAAAAAAAATTATTTTCGGCAAAATTAGTACTTAAATAAAAAATCTGGTTTGAGGATTACTCATAATAATATCGCGTAATTATTAAATGTGTTTCCGCCAAAAACGGCATATTTTAACAAAATCACATTTAGTCATGCACGATACTTTTTCAGGTTATACAAGTATTATTCAAAAATACTGTATCTTTACTTTTAGTAATTCTCAAACCAGATTTGGGATATATGTATGTCCTAATATTGAGGTATTTTAATTGGTGGCCTCATGTCCAAAAACTGTTTCAACAGAATCGATGACTCTAAATATGATAAGCAAGTTTGAGAAATTCAAAAAGAAAATTTCGACTTCAAACACGATAAAAAGAATACTTAATACTCAAAACGTGCAAAAAAGTTTTATCGAATTTCTCTAAGTTATTTATTTGACCATTTTCAGTCAGTTATCGATCGATTCCGCAACAACTGTCATCAGGGTTTGCGTTTATTCGTTATCGTTTATTATAAAAAAATTATTGAACTATCCTATCCACTTACATTGTTTCTTTGAATGATATCTTTTCTACTCTTTTATAATACTTAAATAAAAATAACAATGATTCACTTGACGTCAATCACACTTCACGAAGCAAATGAGAAACGACACAAGCGACAACCAAGGACTATTTCAGGGGAATCCCCAACCGAGCATTAGTTAGAGCTAGGTACGAAACTTAAAAAAAAACATTTTGCGGGAAGCCCGGACCGATCGTGCCATAGACCCACGAAAATAAAAACATTAGACAGTATGTATGTGTATAAATTATTTTTGTGGTAATACTCTACCTACTGGAGTTTTTGTTTATATTTTCACGGTCGGGTGTCACCCCCAAACGGGTGTCACCCGGTGCGGGCCGCACCCCTCTAGCTACGCCACTGCACTTGTTGTTTATAGAAAAAATTATGTAATTGAAAATGTTTAAAGAAAATCTCTCATATAGGCTACCTAGAGTATATATTGTTATGAGCCAATACTGCAAGAACATTCAGGCAAACAATAGTTATTTGTATCACTAGTCCAGAAAATGATATTTTGCGAGTGTGAGTGATATTGCGTAGCCGAGGCGTTTAGCCGAGGCGAAGCAACACGAGTAGTCGCAAAACATTTTCTGGACGTGTAATCCACAAAATTTTTCATGCCAACAAGTTTAAATCATTTTTAAAAAGTAAAAAATTACCTAAGTAAAAAATTAACCAAAGTAACTGGGGATTTAATTTTTGTGGTTGGTACCTGTCACTGATGCACATTTGATTTTTTGTTGACATTATTTTAGAAAATTTAGAATCAATGTCAATGCTACCACCCCACTTCTAGTGAATTTTTAACAAATGTCACTTTTGTAAGTACTAGGCTGGGAATTTAATGTTCCCGGCGGATTTTGAATCCTGGTAAAACGTCGATAATGGCTGGCGGCATGAAAAAATTATTTACATGTAATAAGCTACACTTTTCAGTCTAGAGTAAGTCATACTACAAATAGATTTCGCAGAAAAAAGTTAATATCAACTTAGTTTCCATATATTTTACATTGTCTTTTCTGTTCGGTTTAAATACGACTTTTAGTTTTTTTTTGTAACTATTGGTGTTAAGGAAACTTCCTATTTTAAAAGTACCATAAATAAAACTCAATTTCAGTTCAAATACACATTTATTTATTTTCGGTGTGCCATATTTCGGGGTCGCTCTGCATCGAACATAAGATATACAGCATATATACATGTGAATCGCTCGTGGAGCTATGGACCCCTATGTATGTGCAGATGCCAGACATTGCATACGGTACGCATACATAAAAAGTCTTGCATCGCCTACGGTGTATAGTCGTGTAGCCCTGCCGGCAGACAATAAACTCGGCCGCTGAGACTGTATACGCCCGAAGCCAGCTCCGCATCAGTATGCTCACAATATTTGTATGTAAAAACTACATTAAATGACACTATATTTTAAAAGTTAAAAAATAAAACATACATTACAAAAATATAATAACACATAAAAAATAAAAAACATTAATATATAAAGCAAGAATCAATAATATAAAATAAAATAAAAGATGTTAAGTTCTTAAGAAAGCCGCCCGCCTTGAAGGCATCGCCTTCAACAGAACGTAGTACTTGCGAGACTTAGTCATCGTACACTGGTAACACGCACAATTTTATACTTGGTCTTTGCACCGTACCATTTGAAATCTGTACTGTAGCCGCACGTGTAATACCATCTCAGACCTCGGATGGGTCTCCAGAACTCGGCCTAGGATCCACTGGCATGGAGGAGTGCTGTCTTCTCGGATGATTACCAAGCGCCCAGGACGTAGTTGCTGCTCGGTGTTTACATTCCACTTGTTTCTTCTTTGTAGTTGGTTCAGGTATTCTCTGTGCCATCGCTTCCAGAAATGTTCACGTATTTGTTGAATATATTGCCATATTGATAAGAAATTTAACTTTATATTCATCAAACTAGTTTCCTGAATGGTAGCAGATATGGTACCAGTAAGAAAGTGGGAAGGTGTGAGAAACGCTAAATCATTGGGATCATATGAAATGGCTGTTATAGGACGAGAATTGAGTGTGACTTCAATTTGGACTAATAGGGTGTACATTTCTTCGTAATTCAAGTAACTTTTACCAATTATGCGAGTGAGATGCGTTTTTACAGATTTCACTGCTGCCTCCCATAGACCTCCAAAATGTGGCGACCTTGGTGGAATAAAATGCCATTTTATTTGATTATGGACGAAGTAGGCCTGCAGCTCCTCATGGTTATACCGGGAATTCAGTTATTTGATCATTTTCTTTAATTCGGAATTTGTTGCCACAAATTGTGTTCCGTTATCGGAATATACATTGGACACATTTCCTCTTCTTGAAATGAATTGCATATTTATACATCCGAAATCTACACACTATATCGAATAGATCTTGTTGAAGTTTTGGATCGATCATAAGTGCGTCGTTTAGTGACACACCAGTCGAGGGTTTAGCAGAGGCATCAAATACAACTCTAAGCTTTGTCGTTAATCTACTTTCTTTAATAACGGCATGGTGTGGAAGATAAAAACTAATTCTTGCAGCATCGTTAAACATGTCTACTGATCGCATGTGACCTAAATCTTGATATTCTTTTATAAAAGCAGAGCAATCTTGTTTTAAATTGTAATTTCTGTTCAATTTTCTTTCTAGTGAGTAATATCGTTTTAAAGCTTGGTCACGTGTAGTGCCTATAGAAGAAACATTACTCTTAAATGGTAAAGATACGCAAAAACGGCCATCAATGTTTCTCTTCGTATTTTTAATAAAGTGTTGTTCGCATAGCTTTTCTTCATGTGAATACACTTTATCCTTTTTCATGTTCTCCAATTGCCAGAATTTATTTAGATTGTCGTTAAGTTGTTTTAATGTTACTAAATTGCACGTTGTTATGTTTACTGAAATCTGTGGTGCAATTAGTTTTCCATATATTACCCAGCCTAATAAAGTTTTCTGTAAATATGAACCTCTGTTACCTATATTGATTTTTCCAACACATTGTAGTTGATAAAACAGTTCAGCACCAATTAGTATTTCTACATCTCTGAATATATTAAAATCAGGATCGGCCAGTTTAATATTTTTGGGTATATCAATAACATCTCTTGATATAGAAACTAGAGGAAGACATTCCTATATTTTGTCCAGTACTAAACAATCTAGTTTTGCTTTGAAATTATTATTTCGAGATTGAATTGAAACCTTGGTGGTGTTAGTTATTCTCATAGTGTACTGTGTTATTCCAGATAGAGATATATGTGTATTAGTTAGCGATAGATCAAGGATTTTCGCCATTATGTACGTTAATAAATGTGATTGCGATCCCGAGTCTAAAAGAACTCGACAGGGATGAGTTTTCCCTTTGCGGTCTAAAATGTTGCTGTGGATAATAAAATGTGACTGTTAGCGTCTGAATTGGAGTGACACACTAGAACTTGAACCGGTGGAACTTGAACTGGTCTCCAATGGCGATGTCTCAGATCTAGATATTGTTTGAAAATGAAGCAAATCGTTGTGCTTCTCATGACAGTGTTTGCAAGGTCTCCCTGGACATTTAAAGGCTACATGATTTGTTTTTAGACAGTTGATGCAAAGTTTATTGGCTTCAGCTTCCTCAATTCTTTTATTAACGGGAAGATTTATAAACTTTCTGCAATTATAGATAATATGGGAACCTTTACAAAATGTACATGATACTGAACTCTTGTTAGTTGACACGTTCGTTGATGTTTTGTAATGATTGTTGCTGGCCTTTGATATTGCTTCTAAAGTTTGACATTTTTGTGTGAGAAAATTTGTGAACTCTTTTAATGTAGGTAACTCTGTAGACTGTATTTTGGCTTCCCATTTCTGTAACGACGGAACGTCTAACTTTTTGGAGACAATACATATTAGTAGATCTTCCCAGTGTTCTGTAGGACGTTTCAGTGCTGTGAGGGCTCTAAAATGCTTCATAAAACGCCTAATATCTGCCTAATATTTATGTTTTCTTTGTGTGCGGTTGGCAAGTTGAAAATACCATTTATGTGTTTTTGTACAATTATTCTCGTATTATTGTATCTATCTTGTAACATTTGCCATGCATTTGCGTAATCATCGGATGATATTTCTAAGGAATATAGAACGTTGGCTGCGTCTCCTTTCAACGACGATTACAAATAATGAAATTTTTGTTCATTTGGTATGCCACTATTATTATGTATAAGAGAATTAAAAGTGTCGTAGAATAAGAGCCAGTCATCATAGTCACCAGCAAATACCTGTAACTCAATTGTAAGCAGGTTGATGAAGCTGTTTACTGTGTTGTTACTATTATTTTCTGGGGATTCTTCGTTGTCTCGCACAGGAGCTAACATAGATGTATATCGTAGTTTATTGTCGTAATATTTATTTTCAAATTCTTCACGCTCAGTATTCTGCACTTTATCAAATTGTTCCAGTAATGAAATAAATCTTTCATAGCGATCGTCGTAAACGATGTCGTCGGGACCACTTTTATCTAAGTACGTGGCAGCTCTTGTGAGCGATGTTTTAATTGTTCGGCGCTGAAATTTTAAATCTTTCATTTTTATTATTTTTTAAAATATATACAGATACATTTGTAGCTCCGCAGCAGTAACTTTAACTCCGTATATGTATTTCATCTCCGCATCAGTATTTCACCTCCGCATCAGTATTTCATCTCCGCATAAGTATTTCACCCCCGCATCAGGATTTCATCTCCTCATCAGTATTTCATCTCCGCATCAGTATTTCACCTTCGCATCAGTAAATCGAGCTCCGTATATGTATTTCAGCCAAAAAAATCTATCTTCAGTTTTAGATTTTTCTATTTATTGTAGCATCCACAAACTGCTTATTTTAGTCACAATGTGTTTAGCCTCGAGACATTCTTTCACCTCCGCATCAGTATTGCATTCTATATATATTTATCAAGAGTACGAAAGTATTTAGAGTTGGATTTGGAATACTTTTTGTTTAAATGAAATTTCAAAATTCGGTTCGGAAGTAACACTTTTACTCTTAGCGAGCAGCACTTTCTTTCCAATATCTCGCCAAGTATGCATCCTATAGATATTAATTAAGAGAAAAGAAGTAGTACAGTAGGATTTTGTTTATTTTTTAGAAGATAAAAGTATTTAAATCTTAGGTTAGAACACCTTTTGTATAATTTGAAACGCATACACGTATAAGAAAGTCGTGTGGCGACCACACCTCATTTTTTTTATTATTGTATTACCGATCTCACCTTAAATTATAGGTTTCTTTATCCTCTTTTGATTGTATTTGATGTTTGACTTTGAGTTTAATTAACGTCTGATTTTTATTCGCTTTACAATTTTTACCTTGGTTTACTTAATGTTCTCCTTTTGTATTTTTTAACTAAGTCGCCCTTTTGTTAACTTGTTATTCATTTTGCAATTTTACTTTCGTTTGGTGAGGATATCGTCATATGGGCTTGGAAACAAAGCCTTTGGCGTGCTCTTTTCGATCCCGGCTTATAAGGAGCAAAGAAAAATTGTTACTGCTACATCTTCATGGTGCTAATGAAGTACTGGTATTGATCGTGTAAGAGGATGTACATGCACAATTAAATATTGTTTGGCTTTATGAAGAGCTTTGGGTGAAATTGTCTGTATGTCACTATGAGGTACACTGATTTATTTGTGGTAGATATACGCTTATTTTGTTTTTTTTTGTCCTAATTTACACTTTTTTCTTATCTTCTTGTATATTTACTAGTGCTAGATGGCACTCACATCCTACTTCTACCTGTGGAAATTTGTTCACTAAGTTTGGTTACACTCGTGGCTGGAACCCCCATTTTTCTATTTCATCGGCTGGAGGCGTGCATTTCCGTTGGGCATTAATCTTTCCTGATGACTAGGGAGCGGAATCGAGCGAGTCATGACTCATCGCCCATGGGCGCGCTCTTGAAATGTTGTATTTTTAAAGAGGTTTTAATTTTATTTATATAATTGAATAACAAGTGGCTGGTGATTATAAAATACAAAATACCTTACTATTTGTTCATTTTCTCTTCTGTAAGACTTGTTCTCTTTGAATTAAGTACATCCTTGTAGATAGAAAACGTCCTTTCTACATCGCAACTGGTTATAGGTGCGTACTGGAAATATTCCTCTATTTCAGCGTATTTAGCATACACAATTGCCGCAATGTTATTAAACCTGGATTTCTATTAAAAACTGCGTCTAACTTTTGCCGAAGGCCACATCCGAAGTCACTTGGAATTATTAATAGCCATATCTAATGTGGTTAATCCATTTTTACTTTCTTATACGTAGTATAAGGAAGTATTCTGAAATTTTCGACCTCGAGATTTTTGCAGATGTCCCCTGATACCGAAAAAGTGGTTTTTAAAAATGTCTGTGTGTCTCTGTATGACCACGATAACCGCTCTAGATATCAATTCCAAATTTTGTATTTACGTGTCTAATCTCCCTCTTGAGATCTGAGTAGTTTTTCAGTAAAATCGGTAGACCGGAAAAAGCAGTTTACTTTAGTGAAAAAATTAAATTTTGCCAATATTTCGTCAACTACTGAGTTTAAACAAATTTATAAAGAATTCATATGTACTTGAAATTAAAATTGAGAACAATTTTATTTAAAAAGTTTTTCGAAGCTGCTACCGGAAGTAGGTCTTTTACTCCTATCGAAAATCAGTTTTTTGCGAATATTTCGCATGTCATACTTTTTAGACAGGTACGTTACGCGTATAAAAGTATTTAAAACGTAGTTTTCAATATCTTTTGCATAAAAACAATTTCAAAATTCAGACCGGAATTACCACTTTTACTCTTATCGAATAGCGATTTTTTGCGAATATGTCGTAAATTATGCATTTTATATGTATTTATCAAGAATACAAAAGTATTTAGTGCTAGATTTGCAATATTTTTTGAATATATGAAATTTCAAAATTCGGAACGGAAGTAACACTTTTACTCATAGGGAGTCGTCCTTTTTTCGAATATCTTGCTAAGTATGCATTCTATAGCGATTTATTAAGAGAACAGAAGTACTTAGAATAGGATTTTGAATAATTTTTGTGTAAAAAAAATATAGTATAGTTTGAAACGCTCATACGTATAAGAAAGTCGTGTGGTGGCCACACCTCATTTTTTAATTTGAGATTCGATTTTCAAAATATGTCATTAGTTTAGGCAAATTTCCAAAGCGTTCCCGAAGGAATAACAAGTGATTTTTTAAATTTGTGATTTGTGTTAGTTCCTTGCACTCAGAAATACTTCGAGCATCGTCATTTAAACATGTAACGAAATTTTGTAAACTATCGAAATTCTCTGCAGGAAAACTATTTCTGTGTATGTTTTAGCAAAGCTAAGTGACGATATTTTACAGACTTTGCAATAAATTTCGGAATCACTGACAATTAATTTTTATCTCAGAAAAAGTAACATAAACAACGTTCTAGATCTAAATAAATGATAACTAAAAATGTACGCGTATGTTATTAAAACATACATATTATATTGCGAAATATAAGGTAAATATAATAAATTTTAAAAACTCGTCACCCTTGTATCTACACCGATGAAGAAAGGATTTTATTCATAAAATTCCTTATTTTATGGCAGTTTTTTCTCTGATTCTCTCGAGTAAACAGATGTTACAGTTCGCCCTATGAATTAGTGCTATTCAGATATAATGTAAACAACACGCAGTTGTTTACATTATTTCTTCTCACTGTTGTGGTTCCGTGGTAGTTTAGCTCGCTCGATTCCGCTCCCTACTGATGACACCACGACATGTCTCAATCTCAACATTCACGTTCTTATAGAGATTTTGATAACAATTTGTTTATGAATGATTTGAGATTGATGTAATGGGATCACGTATTTTCAATAGTTGATATTAATGATAAAGTGAGTCTTCTAAATAAATGCGCTTTATTTGAAATTTATGCCCCGGTTATCTCTTGTCGGAACCGCAAACCAAATTTATCTTGATTGACTGACAACAGACGTACTAACTTGCCTGATGATGGGAATTATTATAAATCATTGAGAAATTATCCTTCGAGTGTGATTAAATCTGAAAAGAGAGCTAACTATCAACATAGGGTGGGTACTGTTACTGGACGTACTGGATGGCAAGTTTTGAAATCGATGAATATTTATTGCCGAAACACACGTTCTATACCAATATATTACAACACAAAATGAAATAAATAACTTCCTCTCCTCTGTCTTTAGGACTGATATTCTTACTGAGTTGAATGTGACAGACTTTTGTGATAACCATATTATACCTGGTGTAAGTGTTTTTTAATTTAACCTAGTGTCAGAGGGGAAATTCAATCGGTAGTTGGTGGACTTTCTTCTAATGCTGCATCAGGTATCGATGGCATTGATCTTAAAATGATTGTCTTGTGCTGCCCGGTTATAATTCCGCATTTAACTCATATAGTTACTGTTTTGTTAGCAGTGTTTTTCCGTCTTGTTGGAAGAAAGCTGTCACCTTAACTTGCAGCTCACATTACATCTTGTAGCGTACTTCCATCGGTCCACTCTGGGTTCCGGCTTGATTACAACTGTGCTACTTTCTTGTCAAAAAAATAACTGATGAAATAATTTCTGCTATCGACAGCGGTGGCGTTACTGTTTTGATTATGCTGGACTTCGCTAAGGCGTTTAATAGGCC
This sequence comes from Amphimallon solstitiale, assembly GCA_963170755.1. Taxonomy (NCBI): domain Eukaryota; kingdom Metazoa; phylum Arthropoda; class Insecta; order Coleoptera; family Scarabaeidae; genus Amphimallon; species Amphimallon solstitiale. The sequence continues at coordinate 95,447,522 of OY720676.1, read as the reverse complement.
TTCGCATCGAATTCCTTAACCGATCCACTTCTATATTGGCATACGTGTGAGCGAATTGTCAATTTCTATTGGATTTCTTGAGCGGTAGAAAACAAAGAACTATAATAAACAACCGATTTTATCAAATTACACGCACTTAAAATTAGGGGCAGGGATCTATCTTGCGGCCACTACTCTTTTCTACTTATATATCTCAGCTGTTGCTGTGTGGTGATTTTTCATACATTTTTATGCAGACGATACTCAGCTATGCACTTTATTCAGTTCATACTGCGATTGAAACCATTAATGATAATAATAATAATAATAATAATAATAATAATAATAATAAACTTTATTGTCCAACAGACAAAATCCATTTACAGGATAAAAATTAAAGTTTAGTACAATGCAAACAAAAGTATCAGCATATTTACATTAACAAAAAAAAACAAAGTGTTATATTAGCAGATATACATTAATGCTGACCTGGAAAGCTTTGTCAACATTACTCGTCAACATAGTCTACAGATTAATGAGAACAAATCATGTTAGGTCTTGTTCGTTGGCAATGCTTATAGGCAACGAGTTGATCTTGAGGTGCATCTATCAATTGCTGCGTTTGATATGAATCGCAGGAATACATACAAAATTTGGGTTTGTTTATCGATGAAGATCTAAGGTTTAAAATCAATACCGACCACTTAATTAAGCGTGCTTACTGCAATTTGAAAATTATTATTAAACAAATGCAGCAATTATAAATGCTCAAATAACAATCGCTGACAGGAAAAAAGAGGTAATAGGTATACAGATAGAACCACCGGCCATCTGCCTATAGGGAATTGTATGCAGTACACATTTATATACGCCTACGTATATATCTACGTACCGGCAATAATAATTTGTGGCGTAAAAAGAAATAAATACACATCCGTCGATAAAGCATATTTAATCTTTAAATATGACACAGATATTGCCATTTCATTTCGTAGATATTTGTAAGAATCAATCATCGGCATAATGTTTCGTGTTGTAGAAATATTAGTAGTAGATTTGTAATGAAAACGAAGGTTTGAGATTCCAAAGAAGTAGTAACTAGTGATTCTGAATGTACCTAGTTAAATAAAATTAAATTGCAAATTACTAAACCAAGAGAAAATAAGAAAAATAATTCTAAAAAGGAAGCAACATGGAGAAATTAAAAAACGTTCAAAAAGTAATAATTGATGTCAAACAAAAAAAATTCTAGAGAAAATAAAATAGAATTCTAGAGGCTAATAAATATCTCTTTCAAACAAGCCTCCATTGTTTGCCTCACAGTAGCCCAGTCTGTTGTAAAATTCTCTACGTACATTAGAGAGAGTTACAGGTGAAATACTATTACAGAGTTGTGTAATTCGCATTCGTAAATCATCTAATGTGCGGGGTCTTTCATTCTGGTGTACATAAATGGTTTCATTCAAATATCCCCAAAGGAAAAAATCACATGGCGTTAAGTCAGGGGATCTAGGCGGCCAAGAAATATTACCTCTAGTGCTAATGGTATGTGGAAAATGCAATGAAAGACATTCTTGTACTATTCTGGCATTATGAGCTGGGCAGCCATCTTGCTGAAACCAAATATCATTAAAGTTTACAGCAAGGTCACGCACTGCAGGAACGATATGATTTTGCAGTAATTGTAAATATGACTGCGCATTTAATGTTCCGTTTAGGAAAAATGGCCCTATGATGTGATCCCCTAAGATTCCTGCCCAGACATTTACTTTCTGTGGATATTGAGTGTTGACATCCCTGCTCAAATGTTTGTTTTTCTGAGACCAGTAGCGAACGGCAGATGGATTATGGCGTTTGTGAAGGGAAAATGTTGATTCGTCAGTGAACAAAATATTTCGTGTAAAATTATCATCATTATCACATTTTTCTCTAATAGCCTCACAAAATTCGAGACGTCTAAACTGGTCATCTGGGAATATTTCTTGATTTTTTCTAACCTTATAACACTTATATTTCTTTTTATGTAATATACGCCTAACTGTGGTTTTTGGAATACCTAATTGTTCAGAAATTTGGCGGCTAGAGCAGGACTCACTTGATTCTACAAAGGCGCATACACTGACTTCCTTCTCTATTCTTTCCTCCGAAATAGGATGGAAATTACTCTGATAGCATTTCGAACATCCATTAATGCTGCCCGACTTTTCAAAACGATGTATGATATCTAGTATCGTCCGACGGCAGGGAACTGGACGATCAGGAAACGAAAAAACAAAACGACCAATCACTTCTTGCGTACCTCCTTGAGATGGGTAATACCATTTAATAATATTTATTTTTTCTTCTTTACTATAAACTAACGGCATAGTAAATACGTAAATGAATATCGGTAAAAATCAGAAAAAAATACTGAGCTCTAAATAATTCTAAACCCTAAAGATGCAGACAGCAAGAATTTGCGTATTTTTGCAAGTTCGACCAACTATGAGTATACTCCACCGCAGTCAAGACACGACTGACGCGGTTGACTGTCGATCCCTAGCGTCGGCATAGACAACGCTTCTGATAAACGGTAGGACTAGATACATATATGTACATATAAATGTGTACTGCATACAATTCCCTATAGGCAGATGGCCGGTGGTTCTATCGGTATATGGAAGAATTCGGTTAGGGAATAAACTATATTATGCTATAAGTAAGTAAGAACTTTATATGAAGAAAGTTTATTAGTAGAAATAACAATATGAAGATATATATAAAACCATAGCCAGACTAGACACACATATGGGCGTGAATCCTGGATACTGACAGAAATAATGTAGAAGAAATTGGAGGCGATGAAAATGAAATACGAAACAAAATACGTAGCATCGAAGTTAGATAAAATGTAGGTGTTGAACTGATAACGACATTTGTACAAAAGAGCTGGTAGGGTCACCTACAAAAGATGGATGAAGAAAGAAATTATAAAAAAACATCGGAGGCGAACATTCACGGAAAAGAAGTAAAAGAAGCCGACGATACTCGCAGGCAATACAGTAGGAAATATGATATATTAGAAGTGGCAAACTTAAGAGTGAAGTAGCAAAACTAGCGCATGATAAAAAAATGAGGTGTGACCACTACACGACTTTCTTATACGTATGATCGTTTCAAATTATACAAAATTGTTCTAAATTATTTTAAATAGTTTTATCTTCTTAGAAAAATAAGCCAAATTTTAAGAATTTTTTTATATAAAAATTATTCAAAATCCTATATCAACTACTTCTATTCTCTTAATAAATCTCTATAGAATGCATACTTTGCGAGATATTCGAAAGAAAGTGCTACTCGATAAGAGTAAAAGTGCTACTTTCAGTGCGAATATTGAAATTTCATTTACACAAAAAATATTTCAAATCCAGCTCTAAATACTTTTGTACTCTTGATAAATAAATATAGAATGCATAATTTACGACATATTTGCAAAAAATCAATTTTCAATAAGAGTAGCAGTGTTTTAATTTTGAGTACATATGAATTCTTTGTAAATTTTTGTTGTGTATTAGTTGACGAAATATTGGCAAAATTGGCACATACACATAGAGAGAAAGAGAAACATTTTTTAAAAAACAATTTTTTGGTATAAGGGACTTCAAAACGCGCATCAGCAAAAATCTGAAGGTCGAATATTTTCATCATCACAATACTTCCTTATACTATGTATATGAAAGTAAAAAGGGGTACAAGTTTGTAAATAAACACGAGCACTGGGGAAATATTAAAGCGTAATGAACAGCGTTTCGATAACCCCATACCTTAAGAAAATTTGATTTTATAATTGTATTAACTAACCTATCAATAGTATTTCAATATATAGTATGTTAACACCAACTAGAAAAAGGTCTATTATTGCTTCGGCAAACAGAGACTTTTGGTTTATTGTTGATTTAGATATACGACTTCTATAGAAATGCGTCGCTAATATATTTCATATCAAATAGCACTGTATTTCTAGTACTGGATCACGAAACCTTTATATTTGAAATAAAAATGAAGCTAATCATTTTACTATATTACTCATTATAGTTTACTATTGTAATTTATTGTTTGTTCATACTTCAAAGCTTAATTTAACCTCATATTCATATTTTCTTTACCTGATACTCTTCCAGTTCAATTTTAATACAACAATGCATCTTATAATCTGTTAATATAATGCGCGCACTGTGAAAGAAGGCTGTTTCTCAATTAGGTCAAGTTGCTTATTCACATAACTTAATAATTTTGACTTTTTCAGAAGTTAAACCAGAGCCAAAGGCACGATAATTTTCTACAACACTGATATACAACAGAGGGTGAAGCGACACATTCAACAGTTCAGCAGTTCCAAAAATTAATTTTCTGGAATACTGTGTTTCCAGAAAATTAATTTTTGGGACTGCTCGTAGAAATGGAAAAGTTGTTAACGTCAGTATAGAAATACGAAAGAAATGTTCTTTGAACGGGAAAATAATAATAATGATAAGTGTATACTTTCTGATGTACATCTTTAAAGGTGCATTTCAGGGATTAAATTGCCACACCTGGTATTTTCAAATAATTACTATGATTGAAATCTAATTTCAACACTATTCAAGTATTGGAATTTCAGGTCCACACACATATTGATCTCTCTTTGGAATTACTTTTAAGTTTAAACTTGTTCAAGAAATAATAAATTGTCTAAACGTTCAAATAAATATTAGTGTTCGAATATATATTTTCGGATTACTTTGGTGTTAATTCAAGATATTAAAAAATACACAAAAAATGTAATATCAGGATGTGTGTTTTGCGAACTAATAAAGCAGCGAGCAGCCGTGCCTGTGTGTTTATTAATAATAATTAATTATATCTATAACACATTTTTTTTAAATAGAATTACACTACCAAACCTTATATCTATGAAAGCAGGAAAAAAATAACCATCTTTGTGAAGCCATTGCCAACTATGATTGCCATTATAAAGTTTATGTTATATCTTGATAATTAAGAGTGTCATGAATTTTTAACTAATATTATTAAATTCAACATAAAAATTACTACCAGATACCATTTTTATATTAGTTCTATTTTCAATTATTAAGAACATTTCGGCAATTTTCAATTTCTTTAAAAGTTGACAATTTAACCGACCTTGTATCTTCAATATAAAGAAAGTTACCCATATAGGGAAATTGAAAATGGGCAGGCTGTATATGTATATATGACATTAATCGTAAATTATATTACACCTTAATTGTCTATTATGTAAATGCAAAGTAATACTTCACTCGCATATTATTTCTCATCAGGAACGATTTATGAAGATTGGTACGAACCCCATTAACAAACATATTTTTTATATTGTGGTGTAGGAAATGGTGCCGACTCACGCACTATTTGCATGCCAAATGGAGTCGCGGAATTTTCTTAATGGTGAAACATCCCATTCAACAATGATTAACTCGCGTTTCCTAGCATTTTACCATCCAATTCGTGTGCCTGGGTTACTTTTGTTGACGCAAGAAATCACCGCGCTTCCTGGCACGCCTAACACAAAAATAAATGTATTGCACATCATATAGTAATACAAAAATATGTAAACTACGACTGCCATAAATAAAGCTGTTATTGTGATCATAAATTACAAAAAGAACTTAATTTTGAAAGCACGTGTATTTCTTCAATGTTGAATTGTTTAAATACATGCAATATATAGTAGCAAACTACTTGTAGGCAAATGGGCTTTTTAAAACAGTTTTTAGCGAATGAACGTTAACAATACAAATAGGAAAAAAGTCGATTAACAGCATTTTTCAATAAAATAGCATACATATACGTAATTTCTCTAGAGCTTTTTAGCGTTAAAATACCTGTAAATTTGGAGAGTTTTGCAGAAGACTTATCAATAAAAACAAGTGGTAGGTGTGTAAAACTATAAACTATCGGGTTCTCCCATAAGCATTGCTTTCGGTGTTAACGGTACATTTGCATTATTTGATTTTATTTTTTTCAAATTTATAACATGCTATTATTTTGACTTTATGATCATAATATTTTCGTTCCATTTTTTGGTACATGGTTTCATACGAGAGCGGTTTAACGGAAGTGCAATACCACTGGAGATGAAACGATCGGCCGTTAATTCATATCTATTAACGTTTATATTGTTTGTTATCATTGTGCCTAGAAAATAATTTCTTGTCTATTATTTAATATTTATTTTCTAAAATTGAAAGTACATGAGTTAATTTCTACAAACCTACATATATAAATATATATTATTCTTCAGTATTTATGATAGACACATTGGTGTAAACCTAACTGAATTACTGCAATATCAAGCCACGCACAAAGCAAGTGATAAATACGAGAAAGATGTCTTCTTACGTTTCTTATTGAGTATTTGCTGTTTATTTCTGACGTGAATCAGACGATCTTGCTGGCCCTTTGGATATAAAAGACTAGAATTTTGAATGCAAAATTAGAGTTTGACGCATATCCAAAATGATCAAACGCAGTTGAAAATCAAACAAAGCCTGAAAGAAATACGTATTAGCTGTGTGAACAACCAGTAGTTTTAGATTGCAATTTAGTGACATTTAACCATATTATCAATTTCATTCTAACGATTTATAATTAATTTAATTAAACACATTTATAAAATAATATGAACTTATAAGTTTTAAAATTATTAAAAAATTAATGCTTAATTAACTTAATAGTATACATTTAAAAATAAAATTTGCACTTTATATTAGTGTTTTATTATTATCTATTTCAAAATAGACATCCAAGAACTCAAAATAATGTATGAATATCTAAAGTAATTTACAGGTATATACACTACTTTTGATACGAATAATAATATTTATTTTATTATGTATATTTACACAATGTATGTATGTCTTTATGTAAATCATTAACAGTCATTAGCTATTATTTATCGTTTATATTTAATCATTGTGTGGCTATTATTTGTATTGTATGAATTCTCCTGCATGTAAAAACGTATATTTAATATTGCGTACATACAGGTCTAATTTTTTATATTTAACTCATATTTTGATTACACTTTATATTTGTGTGAAATAGTTTTACGCCCAAATTATATGTTTACCGGACCAAGTCATGGTCACTTTGTAATATTTAAATGCAATAAATGCTTAGTTTTCTTTTGTTTTATTAACATATTTTTATTGTTACCTATCCTAAACAATTAGGCATATAAGATAATTTAGAGAAAGAGAATATCCACCCCTGGAGAAAAAGACATGGGAATTTCATGTATATTAAAGAAAAAGTGTAGGTACTAAGTTATTCCCAAATCACATTTTGCAGAACAATAAGCTTGTTGCATTATATTGGGGCAATATTCACAGCAATATGTAAAATATCATTATAATCGTCAAGTTTCTTTATTTAGCAGTTTCAACCAATTTTATAACATCAAGATATCCATGATGTTAAAATGACATTCCACCATACAATAAAAGCAGACTGATTGTAGTTATTGTATTGAAAGTCAAGTATAGTCGTGAAGCGAAAATAGTTTCATATACCTATAGTTACCACACGCAGCTTATTTTAATAATCAGCCGGCTATTAACGTTGATATAATCATGAGCATATATTATATAATCATATTTAAAAAAAATGAATTCTACTTTAAATAAAAACGTAAATTCTATTAAAATATAAATAGTGACCCTACTGATGAAACCAAAAAAAGTTGCAAACTGAAGAAAGATCAATTTATCTAATTAAAAGTTTACTTTGTAGTGTCTTGTTTTTGTATTTAGGAACTATAGACAGACATATTTTTCAAGTACAAGACAAGTTATTTATGTGACGTACTATTTAAAAACCTATTATGTATGCAACTCATTAAAGACGAGCGTTCAGTCCTCTTATGCTGTGACCAAGATATTCTCTTAAATTTAACAACCGATACACAAAAGAAATATAGCGGTAAGCAATACAAAAACTGGATAAGAAATTATGTAAGAGTAATTTTGAAAAATTGTTTTCGGAAGTCATGCTAGTGGTGCAATTTCTGATAAGCAATGACTATAGGAAGCTTGCTTTTTTTTGTTTAATATTGATAGGGTTATTCTAAATTAACCAACAGTAAGTTGGAGCAATTTAAAAGAACCTAATTTTAAAATGTATGTTAATTAATCTCGATCCTTCATGGTTTAAGAAACGAAGTAATTACTTATTCATTTATTATTTACAACAATATGGTATACCATTAAAGAGGGAAACGAAACGCAAGCTAATTCGGACAATGGGATTGTGGTAAGTACCTACTTATTAAGGGTAAAATGTGTTTATAATTACTAGTTTGGTGTTGTTACGTTGCGTGAATAAACTAAAGATTGGTAGTCCTTAATAAATACATGTAACAAGTGCATACACATACATATGTATACGTGCTTACACATACAGATACCTCTTGGGAATATTTTCTGTAGCTCTAATAACTAAAGTAGATGTTTAGATTACTTTATTGACTTTAATTTACGTATTATTTTATTATTATATGCAGTGAATATTGATTAATATTGCTAAAGCTACTTGATTCTAAATATATAGCTACATTATTAAATAACTTGCTTTTCCATTAAAACTTAATGCATAGTCGTGATTTACGCCATTTCACATATGCTATTGCACCTGCTGCCCATAGAACTGCGATGTACGAGAGCGGATTCACTTTCAACATTTATAAACTTTACGACTCATTGCCGAATGACTTGAAAATTTTAATTTCGCCACGTTTCAGAAGGCAGCTTCATTCGATGCTCTTTCACCTGCAGGTTTCGGTCTAGTGATCAGTGATCTGTTTGCTTTGGTGAGGTTTTTTGTGCAAGTGTGGATAGGCTACTATTAATTATTTATTTGGATTTTAATTTTACTTTTACATTTAAATTTAAATTTGAGTACCACCAGCTACTAAAAGTTCATATCTTCCTTGCTTTGCATTCATATGATTAATTTCTCACTGTCATTATTTTCTTTTCATTTTCTTAATTCTTAGATATCATTTCACAGAGTTACTTTAAGTTAGATTTAGTTAGTATAGGTAAGCTATAAAATTAATGTGACTCATAATTCAGGGGAAGTTTGAAGTATTTCGTCATTCTTCTATAAAATTTGTAAATACTTGCTGCAGAATAAATGGGTATTATTATTATTATTATTATTATTATTATTATTATTTTGTATACAATAAACATTTATTCAAAGAAATATTAATTTAATTTTGTAAAATATTGGAAATATAATAAAAACAAATGTATTCTTATATGTATATTTAAAACATGTTAACTTAAAAATGTCAATTAAAACTTCCCACTGTAAAAAAAAAAAATATTACAACAAAACAAAATAGTTTTAATTCGTAACTTAAGCAAATTCACACCGATGTTTCCCTAAAATTATAAACAAGATGAGAATATAGAAGATAAGATAGAAACGTCCTAGCCGTATGTGCAAATGAACCTGCCTTAGGTCATCCTATTGGCATTGGCACCAAAGACGTGCAGTACGAATAAAAATATTATATATTACATTACAATGGGTAGAGAACCTTATTTCCAGCGATAAAAAATACAGATTACCCAACTTATACGCCTGATGAACAAATTAAAGGCGTTTCCTTTAAAATTCAAACGACGATTGCCTATAAATCAATCTCATTTTTGTAAATTATCATACTGACTGAATACTGAAATCTTCTACACACTCTAAAAAATAGAGGTAATTTTACCTCATTGATGAGTGAAAAAACATGTAAAATATAGGGTAAAATTACACCAAAGATTAGGTAAAGTCAAGATTACCTCAAATCAAGGGTAGTTTTACCAGTTAACTCAATTCTTATACAAAATACCGCCACAAATGATGTAATTTTCCTTCCACTCTGTTATTGTTACTTGATTTCGGAATATTTACTTCAAGGGACGTATATTTTGTATCGCTTAAAGGAATTTTATATAAGTTTATTGCATCATTACTTCGGTTGTACTCACAGTATTATACGTGTAAACAGTATCTATTAAGAGCGCATGCGTATAAGTCAAGAATTTAGAAAACTGAGCAGTTGGTCTATTGTTCATGTATAGTGATTATCGAGTTATCTTTAAGGTAAGAAGAATGTACAAAAATAAGTATTTGTAATAAAGAATAGTATAGTGCAACAATGCATATTTGCGACCTACTACTAACCTGTACTAGTAATAAATATAAATGAGAACGTGATTTGTTTGATGCATGGCGTCATATTTGGATTGATTGATTAATGCTTCTTGAAGATCTTGCTCTGTTTTTGTTTTATAATAATAATTATGTATATAGGTATGTCTATAATAAGGGTTCAGTTAATTGCTTCTTATGTTTGAAGAGTATCTGCAGTCTGTAAGAATAGTTTACTAGTTGAATCTAGGATGAATCTTGCACATAGGTTCACTCTACAACTGGAAGTGAGACATCAATGCACGTGTTTGTTTACTTAACCGTCTTGCATTTGTTTTCATAAAAAGAAAGGATACTTCTTCTCTGAACGCAGTTTTTTTCATATATACATATTTAAAAGTATGTATTTACTTTTAAATATGAAGAATTCTGTTGATGCTTGGATAAATTCAAGTATGCATTTAAGTGGTTTATTGTTAATATCATTTCCCTTATAATGTAATTACTTTCTTAAAAATATTACTTTTCTTTCAATGGTATATATTGGAATATCTGTCATTTTTAGGAACAAGACCCTAACCAAAGAACCTTTTTAAATAATACAAATCCTCCTACAATTCTAGAAATTAAAGACGAGTGGCCTATCCTTCTTACTGAGTATGGAATATATTGGCACTTTAATAAATTGTTGGTTAAAGATCTTAATAATCTTGGTGAAAATATGTTCAAAAAATCAGAGGAAATTTTAAAGGGAATAATAAAAATCGTTTCGTCATTCTTTCAAGAAAATGTTGATGTATTTACTCAGACATATGTGTAAGTTACCAACATAACAACGTCCTATGCATGCTAGACTAATTACTTATTATTTTGTTAAGGGTACACCTACACTTAAAGAAATCTCCTGGAAGACCCCTTTTGTAGCGTGTCTTAAAGAAGGTAATAAAATGTATTAAGAATTATTTGATATTATATCTATTTTATTTTGTTTTTAGGAAATATGAAGTCGTATTGGGTAGTAATTGAAAAGCAGTATTTGAACAGGAAAGAGCCATTCAGATCTGCGTTGCAACAAATGGTTGCTTTATATTTTAATTTAAACTTAGAATATGCGAAAGAAGCATCAAATACGAGTACATTAGAAATATTTCAGAGATACTTTTTAAAAATCTATCCCGGACAGGGAAGCAAAAATAAAAAAGCGAAGAAGTCTAAGCTAAAATTAATTAAGTTTTTTAATATATTTTGTTAGAAAAAATACAGACTGTATATCAATAATAAAGTTATAAGTTGCTATTTATTGCATTTGTATTTTAAGAGAGTTATATTGAAGAATGTGCTAAAATCGTCAACAGCCTTTCAGAAATAATTAAAATTTCATCACCTAGCAATTTAGAGTGAAGGTACAATGTTGTATTTGTAGCAAAATTACATTTACAGGAAAAATTAGATTGATTGGTTTAATTTCTCTATCCATAAAATTTTTCACACTGTAACTTTCTGAGAAAAATTATATACAAGGTGTCTCTAAAAGGTCTTTAAACAACTCTACCACGTATTACTTTCTTATACGTAGTATAAGGAAGTATTGTGATGATGAAAATTTTCGACCTCGAGATTTTTGCAGATGTCCACGTTTTGAAGTCCCCTGATACCAAAAAAGTGGTTTTTAAAAAATGTCTGTGTGTGTGTCTGTGTGTCTGTGTGGCTGTGTGTCTGTGTGTCTGTGTGTCTGTGTGTCTGTGTGTGACCACGATAGCGGTCAAACCGCTGTAAATATCTATTTCAAATTTTGTATTTACGTATATAATCTCCCTCTTGAGATCTGATTAGTTTTTCAGTAAAATCGGTAGACCGGAAGTAGTAGTTTACTTCAGTGGAAAAATCGAATTTTGCAAATATTTCGTCAATTACTAAGTTTAAAGAAATTTATAAAGAATTCAAATGTACTCAAAATTAAATTTAAGACAAATTCTCTTAAAAAAGTTTTTTGAAATTCCTACCGGAAGTAGGTCTTTTACTCTTATCGAAAATCAGTTTTTTGCGAATATCTCGCAAGTCATGCTTTCTAGGCAGGTACATTACGAGTTCAAAAGTATTTAAATGATAATTTTAAATATCTTTTGTATAAAAAAAAATTCAAAATTCGGACCGGAAGTACCACTTTTACTCTTACCGAATAGCGATTTTTTGCAAATATGTCGTAAATTATGCATTCTATATATATTTATTAAGTATGCAAAAGTATTTAGAGTTGGATTTGCAATATTTTTTGTATACATGAAATTACAAAATTCGGACCGGAAGTAGCACTTTTACTCTTAGCGAGAAGCACTTTTTTTCGAATATCTTGCAAAGTATGCATTCTATGGCGATTTATTAAGAGAATGAAAGTACTTAGAATAGGATTTTGAATAATTTTTGTATAAAAAATTCTTAAAATTGTATAGTTTGAAACGCTCATACGTATAAGAAAGTCGTGTGGTGGCCACACCTCATTTTTTTTCGGACCAAAATAAACCGATTTAGCAAAAATTGGCTTAGTCAAAATTGCTTAGTTTGTGCGCAATACGGTCCTGAAGTTGCAGTTGGAAAATTGTTTTTTTGTTATAAATTTGAAACGGCTGGAGCGATTGCGCTAAATTTTGTCACGTTTATCAATTCAAAAATGACGTCAAAAGACATGTACATAGTTTAAAGAGACGTCTAAACGGCCTAAGACACGTGTACACGGCTTAAAGATACATGTACATGGAGCACACAGTATGCGCTGCCGTCCTCTAGTTAATGTTCTCAAATCTTAAAATGCGATTTTTGAGAAAACGATGCAATTTTTCGAGTCTTACCAAGAGTATCTTTTTTCTTGTACTTAAGACACTTAAACTAAATTTTATAAACAAACTCTTTTTTTTATCCATTGGCGTAGAAAATGGAAATGTTTTAATATTTATAAACGCAGGTTCTCCGCCTATGGATTGATTACTATCACAATTTTGATACAGAATTTCTTGACTCATAAAACTATGTAAACGTGACAAAATTTAGCGCAATCGCTTCAGACGTTTCAAATTTATAACAAAAAAACAATTTTCCAACTGCAACTTCAGGACCGTATTGCGCACAAACTAAGCAACTTTGACTAAGCCAAGTTTCGCTAAATCGGTTTATTTTGGTCCAAAAAATACGTGGTAGAGTTGTTTAAAGACCTTTTAGAGACACCTTGTATATCAAGTAGTTTCCTTATATGAAAATTTTCATTATAAGTATAATGAACATTTCTTTACTTTAAGACTAGCTTAATTTTATTGTTTTCTGGCCGTTGCACTGCAATGTTTAACGATTGCTTAACTTTAATTTTAAGTCAGTTGGTATGTCCTGTTGCTATTCTCATAAGCAAAATTACGTTTAGATGTCAAACCGCTGTTAAATATTCCCGTGCAAACCGCCGTTATATAGCAAAGCTACACAAGATAGGTAGAATATTTCTAGGTAAATTACCCGGTCTGTTTTATTTTGACTGGCACAATTATATCAGGAATATTTCCAGGTAAAATTACCAATGCAGCGTAATTATGACTGGCAAAATTACTACGGTAAAGTAATATTCCGTATCCGAAATGGAATATTCCCAGTTGAATTGTAATTATGACTGGCAAAATTACTATGGTAAAGTAACATTCCCATTCACTGTGGAATATTCCCAAGTAATATTACCAAGTGTTCGGGAAACGTTTGAGTATCGTGGTAACATTCCACAGACATGTGAAAATTCCTCACAAGTGTAAATTTACTTTAAAAATAGTTCGTAACTTAGTTGCCTCCTATATTCAAGGTAACTTTACCTTATTATTTTTTAGAGTGCAACCAGAAGGAGTTCCCCTAACTTAGTATTGCCTTCCATTCCAATTCCTTACCAATGATTCAGCCTTTTCTTGGAAATTTTCAGCATTCGGCAACATAAAATCTTTCCTAGAGTACCCAAGCTTATTGGCCATAATCTTTCCCCGACCAGTAGATCAGATCATATATTTTTGACTCGCGGTAGATTAATAATAATAATAATAATAATAATTCTTTATTCCCCAACAGGTCAATGCCTAATGAGAAATTACTAATTATGTACAAGAGTAAATACATACACACATATAAGTAGCCATACATATAGGATTAATAATATTCCGAATACTCCTAGCAAATGGAACCATAAAAATCAAGTTATATCTCGATATAACTCGTGGGACAACAAACAATATTCTTTGTAGTATGAAGAGACGGCCAACATTGCTTCTGAAGAAATTATGCAAGAATTTCTCGCAAAGAGCATTTTTTCTTGTTTGTAAAGATGATAAGTTGTGGCGTAGTAGTAAATCCGCTTGAAGTGTGGCCCTCTCTGAATAAACACCATCGATTTTGAATGATAACTTGAGACACTTACGTTGGAGATGTTCCAGTGCCAGCGAGCTATCAGAATAAATGGGATGCCAGATAAGTGCAACGTATTCAATTTGACTTAATACGTAGGCCGAGTACAAAGACTTGTGCAAGGCAATATTCTTGTAATATTTGGAGACACGCATTACAAAATTAAGTTATCTAAAAGCACTAGAACAGATTGTTCCAGTATCCAAAGTTAAAATACGAGTCAAAAATTACACCAAGAGTCCATAACTTCAAATTTTCTTTACATGGGCAGTATCTTTAACATGGTAACAGTAGGAGGTAGAGGAACGTATAAAAGTAACCACGCAGCTTTTGTTACTATTTAATTTGAGCCTAAATCTCTAGCACCATATCGCCAACATGTCCAAATCTCTGAAGATTCTCCATGTCTCTGGCTGATGTAATCTGAGCACATATTTTAATGTCATCCGCGTTCTAAAGAATAGGACATTTGATTTGGAAAAATAAATCATTAATAGAAACTAAACATGGAGTCTGTGGCTTGATGCTAAACAAAAACACTAAAACAGCGTTGTCTATGACCCCGTAGCGTATACATAACAACAGAATGTTGTTATGTATACGCTATGGTATATAGACAACGCAGTTTTTAATCAATGCTACTGAAGATGTCAACATAGTTGTCGAAATATGTATTTAGTTTTTTGTGCTTTAGTGTGGTAAAGGTGTTTTAGTGTTTTTTGTGTAAATCATTAATAAATAAGACGAATAACAACGGGCCTAAGTTGGAATTGCCAGACGTAAGAATAAAACTGCTAGAACAATATCCGTTATAGGTAACATAGCATTTTCTTTTAAAGAGATAAAATCTGAACAGACTAATCGAGGTAGGTACGTACCAAATGAAATAAGCTTATGTAATAGTATTTCATGATCAATCGAGTCAAAGGCTTTTGACGTGTCGGTTAAATTACATCCGCCTGCCCGCGCTCATCCGAAGATTCCCCAATGTATTGGGACACTGAGTAGGAAAAATCTGTTTCTGATCAAGTAATCGATTATTTTATTCGAGCCTCTTGAACGATCCTCATGAAAAGTAATCCTCATTTTAACTGAGGTACGTCGTTGTAAACAAATTATATTTACAAAGTAAATGTCAAAATTCTCATATCAAGTACAATTATACATAGGTACATGTGCTCAATATAATGCTATATTACGTGCAATGGGTATAACCTGTTTCAATTAATAGTATATTTTATTGTAATACATAATTTCAACCCCATCATATTAAAAATCAATTTGTGGAGAGTGTTGCACGTGCAAAATGACGGATTATAATAATACCTTCTTTAGCAGGGTCATTTGTCAAACAAGAAAAATATTAAATAACCACAAATGTTGAAATCTGTGTTAATGTGTACAATCCTCAAGTGTTACATAGTTGAGGGATGAGAGTTCTATATTCAAATTGTTTCTAGTTTTACAATATGTAAAGTATAAACAAGCTAGATTATCAGCAGCTGAATATTGTCAAGCAACTGACAAAAGAAAATCTCAAAAGCATTAAATCAGAAACTCAAATTCACTTTGTTTAGTATATTGTATCAGGGTATCAGACAAGTACACTGACTGCAATGCGCTAACAACAATTACCAAACGGTAAATTCCCCGACGGCTAAATTGGGCGTACGAAGAATTACTGATCCCGAACTCGCCTAAAAGAAAATTGATGATCGATGATTTAGTTATTAAATCTTATAAAACTTAAAATTCGAATGTTGTTACAATTATTTTGCTGTATTTTATCTCTTAATTGATAATTTTAGTTTTATCGATTGAATACTTAAATTATCTTGGCTATTTCGGGTTAAATAGATCATCCTTCTGACTCCTTCTGCCATCTAGGGGAGAATTTCATAAGAGTCCTACCGCCGTACGTTTTACATTATCTCATGTGTGTAATGTAATCTACATTTATGTCGTATGTTAAAATATCAGGTTAGGTCGTTCTGTTATTAGTTCACATGTTCGTTGTTACGCTTTGAGATCGGTGATTGACAAGTTAGAGCCTTTCTCTTTTGATCTTCGACTGTCTTAGAGGAAGCACTTAAAACATCACAAGAGCAGATGCATTTTCTTTAGTCACTACTTGAGGAATTAGTAGAATGTTTGAATTTTATCGTATGTAATCGCTAGCAAAAGGCGGATGTTATGGTATTTCTCAAGTGTTAATGTGGATATGGCGTTATGGTTGTAATCTTGCCGAGGATATTGTTTTGTCGTGGCTTAAGAATTGTTTAACTGCTGTAAGTATAATTTTCACGTGTCTGACCGATCTTAATTGTGCTGTTTCTATATTCAATTATAGCTGCTAGTGCATGGCAAAAATCTCATTAGAGCACTTTTCGTTGGGTAAAGTATAAGAACCACGTGCCTGATGTATTTTATAATTCCAAGGGGATAGATTGTGTACCCTGCGGTGAAGACATAATTTAAGGTGCAGATAGATGTAATGCTGTAGCCTTCCTACACTGTTTTCCCGAAGATGTCGTTAACCGAGGTTATGTGGAGCAGTTTCCCTTTGTAACGAGTGTGATTTGTAGAAGGTATCGTGTATTGTAGCTGTGGATGTGGAATTTCAAAGGTACTGTGTCTGTGTTTGATTATCTGTTATTTGCCAATCAGTTTTGGTAACATCAAGTCAATTCCGAGTACTATCGAACTGTTAATTGTAATTTTCTCGGCTTAACTAATTGTTCAAGTTATCGTAATTTCATTAATTAACTGCATAGTGGCCTGAGTGCCTTATAATTTGAATTTATTCAATTAACGTAGTTTTATTAATACCAGTGACTCCAGTTGGGGGTTACTTTGTCAATTTTGGAGACGTTACGTAGCCTTTTTTTTGGATTTAGAATTTTGAACAAATTTTGGATGTGTATTGGCGTTGCAGCCTCACATCTGTATGGTGTAAATCTATTGCTTGTTATTTAATATAATTAGTCACCTTTCAAATTTATTATTGTGGAATCTTGTAAGGAATTATCGAATTTAATGTTGATCACGTATTCTTATGTAAAGCACAGTTAACTAGCGCTAATATTTTTAGTATTAGATACCTTATAACCTAGAGTCTGCACTCTTCTGTCGAACAGATTGTCGGTTGCCTCTGTTATACAGAGTGTTTCATTTGGAGTGTTGTTGTGTTGCAATTTACGGTCAAACTGTTCGACTTTGGAAAGACTTTCGGCAAGTTGCCTTATAATTATATGCTTTTGTAAGAATATTGTCAGGTAATTAATTTAACTTTAAGGTTGTCTCATGTGTTTTCCTTTTTTGAATTTCTTTAATTTTGTAATTATATGTCATTGGTAATTTGAAGTTGTGGATCACCTTGGGTGGCCATTTAAGACTTTTATTCATTCCTTCAGAAATTTAAATACTTGCAACTGGGTTGCGCTTATGTAATTCATATTTCAATGTTCTTTTTTGTTTCCTTTTAAATATATTATTGAACTCAATTTATAACGAGCTACTAACAACGATTGACTCAGGATATTAGTTAGCGATAGTCTGTTGTTTTGTTCTGATTATTTGGTCTTGAAACATTTTGGGTGTTTAAAATTTAGAATAAACCTGTTGTTGAATTTTGAATGTTTGTTTCTCATTTTGTGACCTAAGTGCTTTTAATTGATCATTCTCTTGGGTCAATTCACTTTGGGATAGAGATTAATTTTCAAAGAGATGGCGCCGGGTACTCCATCCACCTCTGTCTCGACAGAACCTATGCCCACACACGAATGAGCTAGAGGCATAATCTCTGTCTTCGATTTTCATCGCACTTGGGAAGCAAAAAGGTAAGGTGTCTGAAGGTGGTCACACAGTTTCCGAAACGTAATTTTAAGTTTTATTTGTGGATTAATGCTAAAGTTGATTCAGTTTGTTTCGACATATCAAAATTACCGCCGGATGGAATTATAGTATGCGTATGCGCCATATTTGACTGCGCTTCTGGCCTATTCGGTTCTAGGGCTAGTTGTTCCGTTCACAGGCACGGGCGTAGCAATGTCTTATACGAAAAAGCATAATCTTTCCAATATGCTAATCCTAAATAAATGTAATATATAATATTTATTTTTACAACACTTACACAGAAACCAATTCTAACTAATAAAATTGTCTATGCTTATTATTTCAAATATTATATTAATGACACGATAATTTTATGCTCAACTATCTTCACCCAATATGCAACCTCGTATCGGTTCATAACGAGTTAAACAAAACATGTACATTATTGGTTCAATGACAAGCAAGCTGACAAAACAACTTTGAATTTTGTGATATATCAGAAACCACGGGTTCGCTGAAGGTGCCATTGTGGTCTTGAAGGGAATTCTCGGCCATATTAGTGATGCACCACATGTGAAAGTGTTGAACATTGAAGGTACTATAGCTCACCGTGTAATAAACGGCAAGGAAGAACACCACATTACTTCTAGTGCGTCTGTGTGACTCAAACAAAGCTGCAGAAAGCATTGCAGCGACCGGCAGACTTAGGACATCAACAGTGGCAGTTTTGCCTATGATTTGACAGGATATTTTATTTTTCGTAATTTAAATAAGATATTTGTTAAATAAGTCGTGATTTGTTAAATAAGACCACAACCAGATTGAAGACTTCTGCTAGTGGTACATCTCAACAATAGTTTGAGGACAAAACTTTACACCAGTGTGTTATTTGTTATTCACAGAGTATTTAGATGAACAGATCACTACCGCTTTTGTATGCTTTACTACGTGTCAACTGCTGCAATCAAGACATATGCTACAGACTCTTATTACAAGAGGTGTACTACTTTTGAAATTAAATCCAAATCAGCCCAAAATAAATTAACGAAATTTTAGAATCGATGAATTTTCCTTTGGACAAATTGAGAATGAATAATTTTTTTATACGACAAATTTGCAGATTAGTGAATTTATCATAATCCCTGAAATTTCCTTCGTGATAATGATGGCTGTGAACTTTCCTATAACCCCAAACATGTTTATCTGATTACCAAAATATACCAAATTACTGCAATCTTTTTCGGAGAAATTATTATATTGTTGCGTTTCCGGGGTTGAAATAAAGAACTCGTGCAAATGTTTTAAAACTGTCTGTATATTTACACACTTAAAACTAATCACAATATAAAAATATAAAATAAATGTAACGCACTTAAAACTACTACGAATAAATAACACACCTATTTATTTCTACCACTACTATTTATGTCTGTAATATTTATTTACTTCTTGAACTATAATAACACCCATTCACTGTATTTATGTTTATTTGTACTGTACGAATGAATTCCTTATCCCACCAGCGGCATTTATCTATATGTGCAGACAAAAGGTCTAGCAAATTCTGGCTCTCTTCTACCATATTCCAGACTTTCTGTCGCTGACGTAGTATGTGAGTGCAGTTGATTTACGATTTGTTTACCGGTACGTTTTTGTCGTCGCCCGGAGGCCCGCTTCTTTTTTTGTGGGCTTAACTCATTACAATATATAACAATTTCTTCGAAATTGATTAGGGTAAAGTAATTTTGTTAACAAAAAATGTTTGATGTAAATTGGTAATTCATGATCCGTTTATTGCAAAAGTAACGCATTTTTAACGAAGCAAGCGGTTGTTTATTATAAATTATATAGCATTATTGAATGAACTAAGTTGATGAAAATACAATAATACTTAAAAAGAGAAAAAAAAGACAAATAGAAAAAAAATATCCTACAATTATATGAAATACATATATAACACTTAGCGGCGTCATTCAATAATAATATAATAGTATTATATAAGTCCCGAAATGGGTTTTGTAGAAATTTAATTCTTATATCGTACTATACTACCAAATTGAAAAAAAACCGTTGGCATAACATTGCTTTAAATTATACGGAGTACTTATAAGAAAATAGTGAGATTATAAACATTTTTGACTTCGAACTTTCTCAAGAGGGTGTTTCAAAATCCCCCGATAAAGACAAATTGCTTTTGTAAAATATTTTTTTGTGGCTGTCTGTTTGATTATGTACGGCCACGACAGCAGCCAAACGGTTAAAGCTATCAACACCATATTTAATATTTAACTCCGATTAGATTTACTGTCAAAATGGTAGTTTGAACTAATAGTAGTTGTTTACTCTTATTGAAACTTAAATATTTACTAGATCGGTCAAATTAAAAAAGGTAATTAAATTTGTAAAACATTTACTAAAAAGATCTTTCCTCCCTGTTCGAGAATATTTGGCTCAAATGCATTCATTATAGAAAAGCAGTGTGGTAACATAGTTCAAATTTATATATAATATAACTTGCTTAAAAGACTCATCATTAGATATTATAAATAAACAACATTACTAACACTTTCACATATACAGAGAGATGCAACACGCCATTGCGTAGTGTACGTAAATTTGAAGTGTCAAGTAACTCAAAATCGGTTATTGTTATTGGTTATTAGTCAAAAGTCATCATGGTTCTACAGTAAGTAAGTAAGTAAGGGAACTAATACAGTATGTATCAGTTCCCTTTCTTAATCTGTTCGCGTCTCTCCTCCTTAGTTATTATTGTATAACATTTCCTAACACATTTATATATTGAAAAGATTCATTTTTTTTTATTTTACCTATAGTTTTTCCTTTATAATCAAAATGACATTCACCTCTATTTTTTGCTGCTTTATTTTCCGCTCTGCTCATATTTTCGTATTTCCTTTTTCTTCCCTTTTTTGGTCTCCCTTTCGAAGTATTATGTACATCATTATTTTCTGGTTCTTCTTCCGACCCAAGGTCTAATTCTGACGTCGACAACTCACATTTTTCAGGCGATAATAAGTATTCCGAATCTTTATTGGAATCATATCCATCTTGATATTCTTGATCACTATCTTCCTAAAAATAAAATTTTATATTATAGTAAAACATAACCTACAATGTATTTCTGAGTATTTATCTTGCTAGTGCTGGCTTTGGCCATCGCTAATATGCGTTTTCCTCTTGACTCATCCATATTGAACGAAATATCGATACCTAAGAACGATACGATTTCAAAACAGAGAGCCAACAAATTTCACAAAATAATAATTAGCGGACTTCAACGCCGCAAAGAACCAACAGATGTGGATGGTTAAGATAAGCGTTTTTCACGTTTGACAGAAAAGAACCAACCCACCTGGATCTTTTCTGCAGATTCCTACATTTACTTGAATTCAATGTTGCTGGCTGGTTCAATGCCGTCAAATGTCGCAGTGTAGGTTGCATCTATTTTGCAGATGACTGCAACGAACTTAATGAACTGGTAGCCTAAATATCTCAATTTTGTTTTGTTTTTTGGGTTGGTTCTTTCTGCAGAAAGGCGTCCAATTTCAGATATGTTTCTACAGAATCTAGAGCCAATATTGTAGCAGCAGCCTCTTCATCGTGTATATTCTGTACACTACCTGTTCTTTCAAATTTTTCTAACAAATTTCGTAAAGCATTAACGCACACGTGAACATTAATAAATTTTTGTTGAAATTTTTGGGATGCAATGTTATAAGAAACCTCACCAGTTCCATAACATTGCACGAGGTAAACTCTTTGTTCTAAAGTTAGCATTACTATAAAGTAAGTCTCATTAAAGATTCACCAGAACGTAATGAAAATGACAGATGCCAAGTAACTTGACTTACATATTAGGTTGTCGTGGAAGATAACAAGATAACATGATTAAACCAAAAAAATTAAACTTTATTGCTTAAATTTTTGTGTGTTATTGTTATTTTCTCAGCTGCTAAAAATAATATTTAGATTATTGTTTCAGAATTGACGGTTTTAAGACAGGCAAAAATTTTATAAGAATGATATTTTTGCGTAAAGGCCCAAATAAAAATTTGTTCCTATTATTCATTCCATCCGGGGACACACTGTATGTACATCGAACTAATTCTACCGCATTCACTTGATCGACATCCGATAGGCCATCACATATATACACCTGTTGATGATTGAAAATATACAGCAACGGATAGTAACAGCAATGGAACAAATCAGAAATGAGACTATCCTGGTAAACCATAAGCATTATGATGCGGATGACTTAGCATGGTTAAATAGAATGGGTGAAAGTAATAGCCAACAGTTATTGTAACAGTTAAGCACTTCACTGTCTAGTAAAATGTTTTCTGGAATATTATACTATACATTATGTACATTATTCTTTTCGTTTAGAAAAAATTCATTATTTGTCAAGTAAGTTCGTCAGTCAAGGAATACCTCAGCAAAAGGAACGGTGTATATATACAATGGCAACATTTTTATACGCATGAACAAGTATTTTAAGCATCACGTTGAAGGTGAATATGTAGTAACAATCTATTTATAGTTTGCTGTTGATTTCAGATTCAGGTCAATAATGCCACTTTGCACAACTGACAACATTGCTGCCATCAGAAAGTGTACACGAATACAAACAGTAGCACACAGATACGATACAACAACAAAACTTAAGCATCCTTTTTGTAGCGACATGTACAAAAGCAGTTACATTAAAAATGCGAAGCTGTTCCGTAAATTATTGCTGCGATGGTGGTCTGTACCCGTCCGCCTGGCTGACAGCTTGTATGAATAGCTGTGCAAATACATATGTTTCCGGAGATATATAGTTTTAAATATAAATGGTCGTTTAATCCGTAAAATGTTTGAATATTTCAGCATTTAGTTGGCTAATTAATGCGAAGCGACGAACTGTATGTGTGATAAGCGGTGTGCTTTATTATTGCGGGCCCGGATTTGTCGCCATTCTCGTCTGATGAAGAACGACAATCCGGTTTAGAGATAGGTATACAGATATAAATTGTAAGCGCATTTAGCTTTAATTTACATTAATATTATTTTACATATAAATTCGCATTAGTTCTTTCTTTGTTATATATTTAAAGTAATTGATCACCATAAGTAATAAAAAATAAAATAGCCCGCACTAGTAATTGCAGAAAAGAATAAATAATTTTAAATTGAAGACGGAAAATTACTTATGGATGAATGTACTTTTAGTCCACATTATGTTGCTCACGACTAAACAGCCAGTGATAAATGATATTATTAATTAAATTTCAATGATTGTGTATGTATATACGTAAGTATATAGATATTGCAGTGGGTAGATTTTCTTAAACAACAATATATTATCTACATTGTTAGAAATCCCTAAATATTGTGTAATTAACAAATATCCGTCAGAATATGAATATAACTAAACTTACAAAGAGCAAGAATTAAAAATCATATTTAAATTATTAAGAGAGTATGTTAAGATAAGAAGGGAAAATTGATATTAAAACGTGACTGATGCAATAAACTATGTTTAATTTAATAATCCTTAAAGTGTGAAATTGAACATTTGTAAGAAAGAGTTTTCTAAAATAATACGAAAGCATAAGTCTCATTAAGTTTGTCAACTAAACTATTACTTGTCAAACTAAACATAATCGTTGCTGCAATGTACATACATAAAGAACGTGAGATTTTACCTTGCAAATACTTACAAAAATTCGAATACTTATTTGTCAATCTAATTAAAAGAAATTTAAACAAAATTAAATTGATATACATTCAAAGATGTATAAAAATACTAATTCGAGATTCTTCCCCGCTTAATTTATGTTTTACAAGAGTTAATAAAACTAACCATAATATATATATATGAGTCGTTTCTGCTTCGGGAATTGATCCGCGTTGTCGTAGAGTCCGTATGTGGACTTCTGTTGTTGATCGTGTCGAAGTTCGACACGATCTACAGCAACAAACAGAACTTCTTGATAATGGCAACAGCGAGAGTGCCGACAGCTCGAGAGAACAGAAGTCCACATACGGACTCTACGACAACGCGGATCAATTCCCGAAGCAGAAACGACTCACATAACTGCCGCGAAAACCTACGGATTACCATATATATATATATAAAAAAAAAATTTAAAATTATCGCGGATACATAAAATAAAACAAGAAAAAGAGGATATTAGGTAAATTCCGCTGTAGTGCAACCGTAGACACGTGTTTCTGACTAATTGGTCGTCATCAGTACGGTGTAGCCAAGGAATAATGTGGGATATCCTTGGAGATAGAAGCATACACGGAAGACCATCAGGCGACAGACCACCATTTGCAGCTTCAGTTAGAAGATCTTCGGTTTTGAAGACAACAACTAACATCGCCACGAGGAAGACATTGTCAACCTAAATTAGTGCGGGCTATTTTATTTAGTCCTATGCTTATTGATTACATTTTCATTTATACATTTTGATTTACATTTTATATTTGTCATTGTTTTCTAATTGACAACCAGTTGTCATATTGTTATTACTTTTAATTCATTGTATGCCACTACTACCAAGAAGATTTTCAATTTTTCAATACATATATATATATATATATATATATATATATATATAACAAGAAAAAGAGGATATTAGGTAAATTCCGCTGTAGTGCAACCGTAGACACGTGTTTCTGACTAATTGGTCGTCATCAGTACGGTGTAGCCAAGGAATAAGGTGGGATATCCTTGGAGATAGAAGCATACACGGAAGACCAACAGGCGACAGACCACCATTTGCAGCTTCAGTTAGAAGATATTCGGTTTTGAAGACAACAAGATAATCAATAAAGGAATTTAATTCCTTTATTGATTATCTTTCCTGGGTTTCGGATGGCACGCAGGTTGACAATGTCTTCCTCGTGGCGATGTTAGTTGTTGTCTTCAAAACCGAAGATCTTCTAACTGAAGCTGCAAATGGTGGTCTGTCGCCTGATGGTCTTCCGTGTATGCTTCTATCTCCAAGGATATCCCACATTATTCCTTGGCTACACCGTACTGATGACGACCAATTAGTCAGAAACACGTGTCTACGGTTGCACTACAGCGGAATTTACCTAATATCCTCTTTTTCTTGTTTTATTTTATGTATCCGCGATAATTCCTTTATTGATTATCTTTCCTGGGTTGACAATGTCTTCCTCGTGGCGATGTTAGTTGTTGTTCTTCAAAACCGAAGATCTTCTAACTGAAGCTGCAAATGGTGGTCTGTCGCCTGATGGTCTTCCGTGTATGCTTCTATCTCCAAGGATATCCCACCTTATTCCTAGGCTACACCGTACTGATGACGACCAATTAGTCAGAAACACGTGTCTACGGTTACACTACAGCGGAATTTACCTAATATCCTCTTTTTCTTGTTTTATTTTGTGTATCCGCGATAATTCCTTTATTGAGTATATATATATATATTTATTTAAATTTTCAAACGGAAAATTTAAATTTCTGGTATGAAAGTAGAAGAGGAAAAGAGCACGGCGGAATAAAGTAAAGAAGAAGACACACATATAGCGAGGCTGCTAAGTTCACCTGGCAAACGTTTCCTATGAAATGTGAAGATGCTCCGAATGCGTTGCTTTTCCCACCACTGTTGGAAAGCAGGCATCGCTGCATATTATAAGGTCATCTTCTGGGATAGATAGCTAGTATAGAGCTGTAAACAGAAATTAAAATTTGTCCACTACGGTATAAGGTGTCGAGGGTACGATATTCACCCTCATATTGGTTGGAAAATAAAGCGTTTGCCGCGGAAAAGCTAGAGCGGGAGAGTTTTGCTTTACACCCGTGAAAACAGACAGTAAGTTGAAATTTTAATACAAAAATTAGTCAAAACTGAAAAAAAAATTTCGTATGCCAAACAAAACTTCAATAAATTTAAAAATAATTTTCAAAACATGACCTCACTTTGTGGAGCAGAAGCGTCGAGAATGTTTATATACAAAAATTGAGCTTACCGTTCCCAGGACCTGAGCTGATGTATGAGCTTTACCCTTTCATTGCATGTATGAACTTCTGGTACGATAGGGCAGTTCGTTCATTCAGTTAAACACTTCAAATTTGTAATAGTATATTTCTATATCCGATATTGTTCATGAATAGTAGCTAGCTGGATTTTTAAAAATTACAGCTTATTTTTAAATAAATAAAGTGGACTTACATCTTTTTTTGCCTCCAAAAGTTGTACATGTCAGTAAAACTATACTAAAAAAAGTATTAAAACCAGTTTTATTTATTTTAGAACAATGTAAAAGTAACAATATTTGTAACATGAACTTATAAAAGTAAAAATTTCTGAAATATTTGGACTCATTCGTCTTCCAAGGCGCCTGTTTCTTCTGTATTTGTTAGGTCAATTTCGTCACCTGGTTGATTTACATCGCATTTTAGGTTTCTATAGTAGTCCGTACAGCTTTCGGGAACATATTTTTGTACAAGGGTCATGACATTATCATATTTGTTTTTTTTTTAAGAAAACGGCGAGTCATATGCTCGACCCTCAACAGTTGGTAAAGAAAGCGGAAGCGTCTGATTCTTCTTTCTGATATCAAAATCAGAAAATACAATCATCTCAGTTGACAGGCTGCACTTAACGTCAGTCGATTTAGAGTCATACTCAAAAATTCTTTATTTCTATATGGCCGATTTTTGCTTGTTCCTATCCATTACAACTTTTTTGAAAGACAGAGCTAATTCGTTGACGTAGTTAAGAATCATATCGTATCGTCATAGTTTTTGAAGATTTCTTTAACTGATGTATGTGTTCTTCAGGTGTGTAGATCCGTTCTACTTTTCGAGTGTACTTTTCCGTTCTCCCAAATGATCGGTCACATGGCAAGAAACTGTGCCCGGGTTCTGAGAAGCGGTGCACAATCTTGTCGAATCTGCCATGTTGAACTAAACAATATAGATATTGCATAAGAGTATGATTCTTATTCTGAGCCGCACAGTTATCAGAGAAAAGGTACTGCACCTTCACAGTCTTGTCTAATGCGTTGTCAATGTAGTGTGCCAAAAAACTGATGGTTTCATTTGGAGTTTTTCTACCAGTCACTTCATCATAAACGTAATACGTAGATAAATACTGTGACTTACATATACACATTTATACGTAAAACGTATATGCATATATGCATGTGCTTGAGATACACACATACATTAAGTGCCATTGCCGACAATCAAACGCACAGACACCGGTGTTTCGACCTTTGTGGTCTCGTCAGTGGGCGCGGAGACTGTCGACAATGGTTTCAAGAATTAAAAAGCTGGTTATGTCATTTTTGCGTGTTAAATGTAGTGAGAGTATCACAGCGACATCTAACACCCAAAAGATGACACAGAAGAAAGCGATGGCTTCTGACGGCATGTTCTGCTATACAGAGGCTTGTATGTTAATAGTGTATCTCGTGTAATAGAGCCTTATGTGACGTCACATATCAAAACGAAAATGAATAGTGTAAACACATGGATGTTAAAACTAACATAAAGCAATAAATAAATACTGTGACTTACATATACACATGCACTTAATGTATGTGTGTATCTCAAGCACATGCATATATGCATATACGTTTTACGTATAAATGTGTATATGTAAGTCACAGTATTTATTTACTGCTTGATGTTAGTTTTAATATCCATGTGTTTACACTATTCATTTTCGTTTTGTAATACGTAGACTTTTTCATCTTAGCTGAATGAATACAGAAGTTGTACATCCATAGTTGACGAAGATAGATTGCGTCACCGGATGGCACTTTAGGAAGCGGAGCATTTTGTTGGAAATCAAAGCAAAGAGTATCTACTCTTAGATCTTCAAGAGCAATAGACGGTTTTTGCGAGAGATCATCAAAAAATGTGTTTCTTGCCTTACTTTGGTTCAATGTCTGCTGTGTTTCTATCTCATTCAATTCTTCGTCTGTACGACCTGTCTTCTTCTTGTTCTCCAAAATATCACAAAGCTGGCAGGTGTCGGATTTTGGATGCAAAAAGTGATAGTTTGAAAAATGTGCTTTGAAATAGCTATAATAGAAGTCGTAGGTAACGGTTGGTTTAAAATCAGGTAATCGATCTCGATTTTCTTGTATTAACTTATAGTTCAGACGAGAAGTAGTATTGGCCATTGTTTTTAATGCGACTATAATGTGATTTTCGTTTTGGGAACTCTGTTATGTGCTTGTGAATACATTCAACAATTTCTGCAGAAATGGCATTGGGTCTATTGGAATGTCTTACTTTCAATATCTTTCTCATATCTGCAGATGAAGTTATTGTAGAAGGCTTTGCCAAATTTACTGCAATAGTTTCTACTCGTTTTGAAGATACACTGAGAACTGCAGAGAAAGCTTTCTTACAAACATCAAACACTGCTTGACCAAGACGAATCAAAAAAATTATTAAATAAATTAATAATAATATTCTAAAGATATTAACCTAAAACTGGTTTTACCCTATATTTACTAGAAGCAGACTTGGGTATTCTGCTTCCAGTACGAGGTCGCGATCTTACAGGGAGCGTAGATGTTAAAAGTCCTGCTAAGTAGTGATTCTGAACAGAATGTTCACCCAATTCATTGAATTTCTGCAAAATTCTTTGCCGATTTTCTAGACCAAGTACATTTGGAGCAACTTGCTCTTCTCCGGATGCGAGTTTTCTTTATCGTACATTTCTCTTCCACATTTCTGTGTCCCTTTTTTTCTGTCGTTTGGGGGTGGTTATTTGTGATCGCCTTTGAACCGCAGCTGTTTCCTGATTTTCGTTACTGCTCGAATAATTCCAAGTGTTTTCCGGTTCATAATTATCAGAAGAACCCGAGCTAAAAGGTTCCCTTTCATTGTCACTGTACTCAGAATCCATTATATAGTTACAAACAATTTCACTTGCTTAAATTTGTATAAAATATTTAATAGAATACACTGAACAGAACAGCGAAACTCACGCGTGAACAACACCTTATTTGAGGTTAGAAGACGAGATTCCAATTGACGCAAGAAAGAGGCTAGTCCGGACTTACATTATTATTGTACAAATTAAGATAGGAGAGTAAGTTCAAAATAGCTATTAGGCAACCAAATATTCCTCAGACTTGAATCCTACTTGCACCAAGTGATGGGGAATAGCCAAGTTAGTATAATAGTGGACATAACTCATTTTTGCCCAATAGTGGACTTGCCTCTTTCTTGCAGGTCTTCAATTAAACTCAACTTAGAGATGTAGTTGTCTAGTTTTAATACACCAGAATTTCAGTTCAAAGTAATTTTTCAATTTACAAGTTCATCTATAGATATAATTGTTATTTATTTAATTAACCATGTCATGAACTTAGCACAAGCCCAGCAGTGGAACGATTTTATGAAATTAGGATTTTCTCTAGTGCATACATTCATAGCTTGACCAATATTGATAGTTTCGCTTAAATAAATATTTTAAATTTCTAATTTGAAATATATATTCTGTGATAATTAAGAGTATATGTATAATATTAGTAAATCCCGTCGACTTAGCACACGAAAGGAACTCTTTCGTAAAGTTGTAAAGTATGCGCACGATAACACATACATAATGTTAATAACGGCGTTTTCGCTAGCAAAATAAACTTTGCTAAGTATGTACACACGTACACCATATACGATAAAGCATGCGTATGATGATTTGAAATGATCAAAATATTTGGCATGCAGCAGTCTTGTGTCTTGTGTATATGTTACGCCCAAACAGCTAAAACGCCCACTAAGCGAAAAAAACAACCACAACGCATTGAAGTCATAGTAAGATGACCAAACACCGAAATGAGAAAACCGTGAGAAACTGTGCAATGCAAAAACGACCACGCCGCGGTCTGGTCGATTTAGAACACCCACAAACAGTAGGCAAATTAAAAGACCATTAACTATGTATAATTACTTAGTTTATTCATGAAGCAATATACGGAAGACTGAAATACATAAAAATGTGCCTCTTTAGACCTACAGTTACACTTTTTAGTATTATAATAATGGTTGCAATGGCACATGAGAAAATCTTGTTTTGAGCAGATGATAGAGCTGAAATTTGTCTCAAACTGGAAATATCCGAGGGGGTAATAAAATTGGAATCCGTGAAATTAAACTTATTTAGCCTATAAAGAGTTTTCAGCGTCCCCTCTTTGGTTCCCAGTTCATACAAACCAGATTCATTAATATTTAAAACCATAGCCAGGACATTTCTAGGAGCAAGTCGTCATCTATGAACATCCGGAACTTTGACCAAAACGTTTTGACCCACCGCGGCAGGAGGTAGTTTTTGATGAAGCAAAACTAATATTTTTTCAGCTTGTTTCTCCAGTGCAATTTTTGCTGTTTTACATTGTTCTGTAATAGCATCAGTTCTGTTACAACGCTTACATGTGATTTTGTTTTCAATTGCAAAATTGATTTAGTCTGCATTCTCTACATGGCTGGATCATGCTATAATCTTCGCATAAGATACATAAAACTGTGCTAGTTAAAGTTTCTTCTACTTAATGGCCAGGTCCGCGTGTTATCCCACTCAAAATGTCTTCCAAATGTTCTTCGGGTTACATAGGTTCATATATTTTCTTTTCCAACGGAGAATCTGCCAACCCAATTCTTTGCTTACTACCAAACATGTCTTCATAAGGGCCTTTTTTAATGCCTTCTTGTCATGAGCTATTCTTTTTACTTTGAATGAATCTTAAATCTTCCGACCATTCTTTGATTTTATTATCCAACATTCACGCAACCAACATGTCTCTTACATCCCGATTAGACCGGTCTACCGATCCTTGGCTCTGGGAATGTCGTGATTTCTCATACACAAGTTTCAAACCTGGTCACATATCGGTTAAACTATCAATTACTTTATTAGCAAAATACCGTCCGTTAACGCTTTGTAGAGAAAACGGAGTTCCAAAAAATACAGAAGATTTCTATTAAATTCTATGCAACCTTTTTTGCAGTTTTGGTTTTAAGTGGCTTGAGTAACGAAATTTGTTAGATGGTATTGATAACTAAAACTAAAACGATAGTCTCTATCTGGTTCAGTCTGCATACCGATCAAATCCACTTGACATCGTGAGTCCATATGATTTGAACTTCTTCTCCATTTTCTGTTTTCCTTGACATTGTTCATAACGCGACAAATAGATCTGAATAGCGGCTCTAGTGACCTTGCAATATCTCTCCTTTATTTCAGTCTCCATAACGAAAAGAAGTAACAGAGAGATAGTTGGATATGTATTCTAAAAAAAAAGGCCTAGGTACCTCTTAATCTTTTATGTCCAGTTTCAATGTTGTCAAACATATCCTCAGTTTTATAGTACTATTTTAAAATGGTCTGTCGGTGTTGCATCGGTTTTTTCAATTAGGTTTTCGTTTCTCCCAATTGTTACTGTGTTATACATCTTCAGTCTTCGATATTGTTTGGTCGACAACGGCAATTTGGTGTCTTTCAAATGTTTTGCTTCTTTCATCTCCTTCATATCCTGTAATATATTTATTTTGTTATGCAGATCTCACCACAAAATTCCAATGTGTTAAAACAAAATAAAAACGCACTACCTTCTTCACTAAAGCAGGGTGCTAAGCAAACTGGCGTGTCTGAGCGGATCTGAACAATGATGGCAGATCAGTGTTTGATGTTCTCAATAGGCCAGACCGCGGTGTGGTTCTGCATACAACGCGTTGTGGTTTTGCACACAACGCTTTGTGGTTGTTTTTTTCGCTCAGTGAGCATTTTTGCTATTTGTGTGTAACATATACAATAGAGTGTTATAAAATCAAAATATATTATTGTATCTAAAATTCTACAATTATTATTCTATTTATCGATAAATAATTTATACTAATAAAAATAACAATAAGAAAGCATGCTGCTCTCCGAACTGTTTCGTTAAATTTGATATTGATTAAAAATACAAATAATAACAACAATGACAATTAGAAAGCAAGTCAATTAAGTAGAATCATTGAAAGATCTTTCATTTCTCAAAAACAATATCCTACAACATTACAAGGCAACAATACAGACCTATGTGATTAATGATAAACATAGAAATATGAAAGCGCGAAATGTGTAATTAAAAGTGGCCACTGTTATCTATGCACGTTCATTAAAAGATCCTGATTTATCATAGACGTACAAAAATAATACCGACGCGCACTGTGTAATTGATCAAAAGATCAATATTTACCATGAGCAGCATCGAATCTGACCACACAAATAAACTTATTTAATGTGTCAAATAATGCATGGGTAGCAAAGTAAAAAAATATATAATGTAGAATTGTAAATCAAACGAAAAAATCTAAACTAATGGGTGTTTAGTAGAATTGGCATTTACACAATAGTGAGTGCAATACTAACTACTGTTGCTTCTCAATGGGGACTTATAGGGATTTACTTTTGGAATTAACATACTATCTTAAGTATGTCAACTACTACATATTACTTAAATAACTTACACTTTCTTGGTTATTGCCATACTGAAGAAGACAAGTAAATTAGAAACCCATGTGTCCTTGCATACCAAACACCCCTTAGTTTACATTTTCATATTTGATTTACATAAATCGGCATTATATTTTTTCTTCGTTTTACCACACACACATGATTTGATACATAACTCAGTTTTATTTGTGGGGTGAGATTAGATGCTGTCCATGATAAATCCGGATCTTCTGATCAATCTACATGAATGGTGTGCGACCGCCTTACTCCTAAATTTTCACATTTACTTTTTAACTACACAATTCCCGTCGATATTATTTATGTAATGAAAGTAAATGCTGTGTTATTTAATACAAAATGATTATAAATACAAAATAAAATCCAATAAGTTGTGTACATCTTTATTCGACATTTTGTGTATCATCTCGCGTCATCACTTGACTTGTTAGCGTTACATTATTGCCAACTTACAATACATTATTACACATCCCCCCTTTTAATATAAAACTTACAAATTTAATTTAATTGGTTTCTTAACCAACCGTTCATATCTGGATGTAGATGAAGTCACATCATCAGATACATTACTAGTTTCTATACTAGGCTGAGAACATTTAAGGGAGTTCTCCAACTCAGTATGAGTTTTGTTACTTATAACTTTATCATGACAAGTGTCACTCTCAAACGCAAACTTTTCACAATTAATATAATGCTCTACATTAGGCTGATTCAGAGATTCCCTCAAATTCACTCGGTTTCGTCTTATAATATTACCAGACTTATTTAAAACTTTATAAGATCTAGGCGTTCTGTCAAGATTTAAAACCTTTACGGGTTCCCATACATTTTCAACATGATTCTAAACAGTAACATTTTGTTCAGGCTCTAAATGTTTCAGATCTGATGCAGCCTTATTATAGTAAGGCTTATATTGACTGACAATATAAGCATTAACTTTTCTGATACATTTTCACACAACATGGGCTTTAATAGATCTGCATTTTGGTCTTACAAATTCGACCCATAAGTAACTGTGCTGGTGAATAACCTATATATTTTAAAGAAGAATTTCGATACTGTAACAATGCCTCAAATATCTCTTGACTCTCCTCTAATGATCTTTTAAGTAAATTTTTAGCAATACCTGCTTTTTCAGGTAAACCATTCGATTTTGGATAGTTAGGGCATTGTGTTGTAATATTGAAATTCCATTCCCTGGCAAATTCTTTAAATGAAAAGCTACTAAAAGGAATATTATCACAAATTAAAGTATCTGGACAGCCGTACTTAGAAAAGATAGATTTTAACTTAATAATAATTTCTACAGCTGACTTGTTACGCAAGGAAACAAATTCGAGCCAATTTGAGTATGAATCCATCACCACAAGGTACGAACGAGCTGCGTATGTAAATATATCTGCAGCTATTCTTTCCCATGGTCTCTCTGGAATCAAGTATGGTAATAACGTCTCTTTGGGATTCTTTCTAGCGAAACGCTCGCATATACGACACCTCTTAATAAAATCCTCGATATCTTGATTCAGTAATGGCCAATAAAAAATTTGTCTAGCACGGCATTTAATTTTTCCATACCCATAAGACCCTCATGTAACTTGATTAACATATCATTTCTTAGCTCAAGTGGTTCAACTAGTTTACTGTTGTAAAATAAGAGGATATCTGAAATGAAAAGATAATCCTTCAACTTGTAAAAATGGCGTGCGAATATTGGAATGTGGTTTTTATTTCTAGACCATTCAGACTCCACAAAATTAATTATTGTTTGAAGCTCAGGGTCTTTTGCAGTTGCTTCTTTGAATGACGACTTCTCTTCGTCAGCCATTGGTAGATATCTAGCTAGTGAATGTACAGCAAATACTATTTCTGGATCATCATGTACAGCGGTGGACTTTTTAAAGTGGACACCTTTTAGTTGCTATAGTATTTTTTTTATTTTTATGTATTGTAAATATGGTTTCAATTAGTGGCGTTTCAGTCAGTTGTGTAACTTTGACTTATACCAATGTAATGTACTAAGTACTTGTTACACAGGGTACATTAGGTGTCCACCTTGGGGAGTCCACCACTGTACATGCTCATTCACAAACGCACGTGATAAGGTATCTGCGATATACAGATATTTTCCAGGTTTATATGTTACCTTTAAATCATAATGTAATACTTTCAGCAACATTCGTTGTAGTCGCGGAGGTACAGTTGCTAGACTCTTTTTAAAAATGGATTCTAACGGTTTGTGATCTGAACAAACGTTAACATTCTTCATGCCATATATAAAATAATGAAACTTTTCACAACTAAATACAATAGCGAGTAGCTCTTTTTCTATTTGCGCGTACCTAATTTCGCTTTTTGTCAATGTACGAGAAGCAAATGCGACTGGATGACCATTTTGTAAAACACATGCTGCCATGCCATCTTTAGAAGCATCTGTTTCTATTTCTATCTGTAGTGATGGGTTAAAAAATGATAAAACTGGTGCTTTGTCAGTAAGTGTTTCAACCGTACAAGCGCACTGTCTTGAGACTGATCCCAACTCCACTCAACATCATTACGTGTTAAATGTCTTAAAGGAGCTGTAACCTTGGACACAAATTTTCCCAAATACTTCGCCATGCCCAGCAGTCTCAATAAATCATTTTTATTCATTGGTTTTTGCATGTCAACTATAGCCTTAACATAAGATTCATTAGTATTAATTCCTTCTTTAGAAAATACTTGTGCTAAAAATTTGACTTGTTTTGACTTAAACTGAATTTTTTCGTTGTTAAATTTAATATTATATTTTAACGCGCGTTCTAGTACTAATTGCAAATTCTTATCATGTTCTGACTCTGTCTCACCTGTGATGATTAAATCATCAAAATATATTCCCACTCCATCTATATCACCAAATAGTTCAAAATTCTTCCTTTGAAATACTTCAGGAGCCGACATGATGCCAAATGGTAGCCTCAGAAATTAGTACCTTCCAAAAGGAGTTCCGAAAGTACATAAATCCGTTAATTCATCATCTATTTTTACCTGGAAGTAACCATCTTTCATATCTAAAACAGTAAAAAACTGTTTGTTTGGTTCAACCATTCTGTTGGCTTTTCAACTCTTGGGATTATACCTTCCTGTTCAAGCTCGTCTTGCTTGCATGTGACTCTGGTGTGCAACGCTTGCAGAATGCGTCTCAAAGCTGCTACATGTGGTACAGAATTTTCTTTAAGAACAATTCTGTGTTCCTTAGGAAACTGAGTTAGACCTGTAAATACATTAGGATATGAAACAATAACATCATCTAAACATTTGAAACTTTTGTTAATACTATCTACCTGCTTAACTAAATTAAGGCTTAAACAACCTGGCAAACCTAAAAGAGGCATTTGGTCATTCCGAACAATAACAAATGAAACATCTGCTACATACTGATTAACACAACATCTTAACACTACTTCACCTATGGGCTTAATTCTAAAATTAGAATCACCATATGACATTAATGTTATGTTAGAAACTACTATTTTTCTATAATGTTTAGTCTTATCTAAGAATAAAAGTGGTAATACACTCAATTCAGCTCCAGTGTCCAATTTAAAGTTCATTTCCCTACCTTCTACGTCTACATTTTTTGTCCACATACACTCGTTTCCTTTATTAGTGTCACTCACATTCTTTACCACAGAGTTTATGTAAAACTCATCTTCTTTATCACTTTCAGCCAATCCTTCTTTCCTTCTTCTGTTGACACCTCATTAACTCTTTTCATTCTTCGTTTATTCAACGTGTCAGTTTTCACTTGGTCATTTTTGTTAGACACATTATTCTTTTTTCTGCAAACTGATGCAAAATGATTCTTCGCATTGCACTCGTCACAATTCTTTCCATATGCAGGGTATTTACCTTTTGAATGTTTATAGCCACAATATCCACTTTGCCGATGGACTAGATCATCTTTCATTTTCTCTTTACTTCGCCTTTCCCACTTTTTTACTGCATTCACAACTACTTCATTCTGTAATGCTTTCGACTGTAACTTGCTCGCTTCAACTGTTCTGCAATATTCTACAGCTTTACTTAAGGTTAATCCTGACTCTCGTAACAATCTTTCTTGAGTTCCCTTATCCAAAATACCCATGACAATTCGATCTCGTATCATGTCCTCTTCATCTTTATATTTAGTTGACTTCACAGCTTTTCTTAACTCTATTAGAAGACTATCAAATCCTTGTCCTTATTTTGACTAATTGAATTGAATCTAAACCTTTCAAAAATCACATTTTTCTTCGGACCACAGTGATGATCAAACTTTTTAATTATGCTATCCAAGTTCCTTTTTTCCTCTGGCGTCAGTGCAAATGAATTGAATAATTCCAAGCCATCTTCTCCAATTAAACTCAATAATATAGCTACCTTCTTTTATTCTGTTTTCTCATACAGATCATTTGCTGCCATAAACAATTCAAAACGTTGCTTAAACTTCTTCCATTGATCAGCTAAATTGCCGTCTAATATCATAGGCTCCGGAGGTTTATACACAGCATCCATTTTCTTAATATTTGTATTAATCAAATATTTTCCAGTCAAATTTCACCTTATTTCACCTGACACCATGTGTTATTTAATACAAAATGACTATAAATACAAAATAAAATCCAATACGTTGTGTACATCTTTATTCGACATTTGTGTATCATCTCGCGTCATCACGAGAATTGTTACCGTTACATTATTGCCAACTTACAATACATTATTACACAAATGATATCCATGATTGGTCAGGATCTTTTGATGAAACTGTATCGATAATAGCGACTGTTCTATGCTTAAGTGTTTACATTATTCAAATTGCATAAGTAATTGATTGAGGGTTTATTTTTATTGCTAATACTTGCTGTAATTACTATTTTATCTGCGGAGAGGTGCCGAACAGGACCTAATGTATATAAATGTGCAATGAGTGCCGTACGTATCCTGTCTTTTATTAGAAGTTATGAAGTCCAGTCGTAAGTATAGTCTATTTTCTCTTGGTGTCATCAGAAATTTTTTTAATTTTGCACAATTGTTCCTTCAATTAGTGTGTAATCACTTTTAATAAGTGTTTACTTCGTGATTTTGGTGTTTAGTTAGTGTTTTTGGTGCATTTTCTGCGTTTTACCACTGTGGAAATTACACATCTGGATTTTACGAGATAATCGCTTTTCCCGTAATACCGAACAAAGTGGTGTCATTTTGCTTGTCTTAAATAGTATATATTCTATTGATATTGACAAGTTTGACGAATATTGTTAGTCCACTGCAGCATTATATGTATCTTTATACAATTGGTAGTACTTCGTGCTACCTACAGTACATAAAATTCTTATTCATGCTGCTGCAAATTCTATTGCTTATCGGTGAATTATGAGAAGTCCAAGAGTCAAAAAATAAGGACGCAAGGAAGTACCGGGATAGACATACGTAGAAAATCAACCCCGTTAAAATCAATGAGGACTTATTCTATAGGCTCCTATTGAGCTCCGATCCTCTTCCGATTTCATAGCAATCCTGAGCATGATTCTGTTGCTTGATCTTACAGACGAAGAAGAACTTGAATTTAAGGAGTGCGAGTACGATGTCGAAAGCAAAATGTATAGGGAAGATGCAAGTAATGACTTGGATGATTAGTCTTATAGGTATTTGTTTTGTCTCTGTCTTGTCATGGCTATGTGTACGTCAGAAATAGTTTTACAATAGCACCTCTAGCCCTTTATAACTAAATATTAATAGTTATTTATTAATAAAAAAATACTTATGTGCTAAATATCACAGGAAATAACGATATTAGTAATATTTTTAAATACTTGTACATTTTCCAAAATTGCCCTTTTTAAAATTTTTTAAATTGTGTCATGGTTCACTATCAGTATTCGAAATTACTAAAAAAATAAAACTGAAAGCATTTAACCATAAATCAGTATAATTTTTACTTATTTCAAAGCATTCATGACTGTAGTACCTACATAGATAGTATTTTACTACTCAAATGATTGTATTTCATTAACTAATAGCATATCTTCAAACATAACCGTAAAGAATCAATTCATCAAAACTGTATGTCAAAGCATGCGATTTGACGCCAATGCTAGAATGAGACTTCATAATTTCGTAATTTCATATAACGTAAGTGGACGCTATGTAAATTAAACTACGTCTGAATTTTGTAGATTACATATACTCTTTATGTTTCGAATACGTACTACGTCTACTTTTAAAATTAATATACCGTGTGGCCGCCGTTCATAGCGCGATGCATGTATTAGTAACTACTGGTCGACTATAAATGGGCGTGCCAACTTGAATTGCCACACCGACAGCGGACGTATAAGTTATACGTATAAATGTATTCGTAGGCAAATCAAGTGAAGAGCAGTGTAATAGGTAATGCGTTCCCGTTGTAAGTAATTATTTGTAGGTAGTTGTTTGAAGCATCAGATAATCACTGATAATATGTCAGTGGAGTAACTCATCACAGCTTCATAAACAACATAAAAGAGCAAAAATAAATAATAAATAACTCCTAGACTTTAAAATAAAAAAAACTTCTTAACTAAAATAATATTTTTCAACAAATATTATAATCTAAAAACTCAACTATAATAAAATACTGAAACATAAAATATTTACTTCTTAAAACAGAATTGTAATTCAACATTGCAATTAACCTGTAATTAGCTAAAAAAATGTTATTCTTAAGCAATAATAAAACTCGAACTGACGCCCATGTGGAAGCGACTGCCCGACTACACCGTATAAATGTCGATTTTTTGGACAAATACGAGTGCATCATAGGCATATGCGAAATACTAGCTCTGTTGTAATCCAGTATAACACTGCGTCTACTTGTTTACCGTTCTAATACACAGGCATCTCTATCTGTTTCGCTTACTCTACAGGTATCGCGATAATGCAGACGCACGCGGTCTTATGGTATAGCCTATATTATATAATGCTCATTATAAATATATTTCAAATTTAGACGAAATTAATGACCAAGCTCGGGTTAGGCAGGAAACATATTTTCTCATATCTAATATAATCTAAACATACATTTGTTTTCTAAAACAAAATTATGATATATAATTAATGGATTCAGGTTAGTGTATTCATTTAAAATGACTTACTTATTCATTATTAGTACAGCCGCCCTGAAAATATTGTTGGATTTCAAAAGACAATTTTCTTTGAATAATTATTTTTATTATTATTATTAATAATAATAATAATAATTCTAGTTCTTTATGTTTCCAACTACAGTGAGAGTCAGAGGTATACATTTTATGTACTTTTTTGATAAATTCACACGTTAAAATGTCGATTCAAAATAACAAACTTTAAAGTGGTTTAGAATTTGTGATATGCGTCTATTATTTAACACTATATGTTTCAAATCAATACTTCCCAGTCATGATAAATACTATAACCTCTAAAATAAATATGGAATCTTTACCATACTGTATGTAAGATATCCCAAAACACCAATGATAACAGAACTTAATTTAGAAATACCGTGGCTACCAACAAGAAATGTGAATACAGCAATAAATATTTTATTAAAAAAGATGTTTATATTGCATTTATCACTGTTGCATACATCACTATTAACATTAAAGTAATCAATTTCACAATCTAAACGTATTTCCTAATATTTGGCAGTAAGCCTGACTTTCAACTAGATCGGAGATAAATGTGCCGGCAATAATAAACTTTATGTAATTTATATATGCCCGTATTAGAACGGTAGATGCTGAACGGTCGCTTTCAATGTAGAAATGCATTTCCACTGACAGCCGAGCATGTGGAACAATTGAGTGAGTTACTTTCATTTGAACTCTCAGCTTGACCAGAGAACAGTTTTGTTTTATAAACCCCGCAATATTATTTCTATATCAGATGATGCTTATTAAACATTACAGGAAGTAGTTGTAAACAAGCATTAAGTTTACATTTTGCTAGAGGAAAATATTGTAAAATGTCAAATTGCAATGGATGTTAATTGACTAAATATAAAACATTACATCACGTTTTATTGCGATTTAGATTTATAAGCGCGTAGTGTTCAAAAACCCAAAAAAAGCTCGCCATAAAGCAAAAAGAAAAGGTACTTGAAGATTCAAATAAATGTAGTGATACCCCTAGCATCGATATCAATAGTTGCCTACAAGTGATGCTCTGAACCAGCTTTTATCTTTCTCATTTATAGACTTTAAACGCATCAAAACTGGAGTGACCAATTTGAATGGAACACCATGGATTTTTCTGGAAAATATAATCAAGTACTTCATATTTTATAATATGCAATAAAAATCGAATAATATGTGGAATATCAATATAATACAAAATTTAATATAATATTATCCAATTTAGTAACTTGAAATATAATAAAATTTTTAAAATATTCAATATTTTAACAAAATATTTCCTTAAAATAACACAAAGTGAATTAAATAGGGGGATACTTTTTTTGGAGCTATTAAACATGGAGGTACATAAACAGAGAGAATTTCTTTAACTCGGAACGAAGTACTTCAAATCATAAAACACCAAATTGCTGTGTTTCGTCGTTATCGAACCTTCGTTCTCAGAGAAAGTCAACTTTATACGCCTTATCCGTAGAGAGAGTCATAGGCACAAGACGGAAATAAAATTTCTGAAAAACATGATGAGCGGTTTAATTGTGAGGTTTATTTCGGCAGTGAAAATAACGCTAACGAGAGCTATGCATGTAATGACCATTTCGAATCAAAGTCTCCGATAGTACGCACTGGTCGCCCCTTGTCTTCTTTCCAAGAAATGAGTGAACGAACAAAGAGGAGGACTGAACAAATCCAACAATAGAACCCCGAAGAGTTAGGTTATGCCACGTAGATGAGTCTACGGGTCAAAAGAAACGTTAATGCAGCGAAATTGGTCAAAGATGTCGCGTCAGGAAGCACATTAGGAACATCTAAGTACAAGAAATACCTTGAACATAATAATGACAAAACTTTTTCTAGCGACGAAGTTATTGCCCTCATCATAGAGTATAATTTGTCAAAAACCCATTGTATTGGAATACGATTTGTATGTCTTGTAATAAATTGTACTTTGTATCTTCCGTGCAATCAGGTTCGAGAGGCTAAAAAAAGATGTTATACTTCACCATCGCAAATTATTGTCGCTGACTTGAGCGCAAAAGTTAAATTACAATTATTGCTAGATCACATAGGAGGCTTGTTATTAGTACAACTGGACGTTATCGATAGCCTTCCGTTTGCATCAAATAAAAAATGAAACTAAAACTAATACCAATATGTTCGTCAGTTCCTGGGTACTCTTGCATCTTGTCTTTTCAAATAAAATTTATGGTAATAGTGTTTCGTGGAAAAATCCATTACAAAGATCAGGAACAAAATTTGCAATGTTTTTGATTGATTTTTAACAGTAAACACATAAATCAAACTTACAATGATTGACGGAAAAGTTTGTAATTCATTATCAAACACAATTTCTTTTAAAGGTTGTTTCCTCTGTAAATGTAGTAAGAGAAAATTTAGAATTTGGGAATTCATCGTTACATGCATGGATTCGGTTCTTCGTGTTCCTATTGCATATTTCGTACAAATTAGATGTGAAGAGTGGGCAATGTCGCAAAGATGAAAGTGAAAGTGAAAGCCTTCAGCAGCAATTAGGACTTTTAGTAAATGTTCCAAAACAGAGATATGGGAGTACTACTGATGTATACCGTGTGTTGCATCGTCGACCTGAACATAGGAAATCCCATGTTAATTTTAAACGTGGTGAATGAAAGTTTCCCAGTTTATTTTATAGAAAAACTTATTGAAAATTTTTTAAAGAACTCATAAAAATGAAGCGAATTGCAAATTTCGAATTGTTTTTGTCAAGCATTTTCTTAGATATGAACAATAATACACTAGTAAAATAAGCCGAAATTGTAATCCAGTCATAATCGAAACAACAATCAAGTCACTTGCAAATTCAAATTAAAAAAAAAGGCAAATTGACATTATGCTATATCTAGAACTCAAATACATACGAAGTTAAACCTATTACATTGCATATTCGAGTAAAAACATTATTAAAAAATGAACAACTAACAAACTAAATTAAATGTGCGAATATCCCACCGTTTACTACTAAACAATGCCCCAAGCGATCATTCCAGAGATATTGCATTTTTTAACTGATCCAAGTTTTCATATTGTACACTTTTATAAATAGCGTTTTTTAAATGTCCCCATAAAAAGAAGTCGTTCGGTGAAAGATCAGGGGACCTGGGGGGCCAGCATATTGTTTGATTTGGACCTATCACATTTCCATTAAAGGCATTTTGAAGGTGTTCTCTTACAATCCTGGCGTTGTGCGCAGGGCATCCGTCTAACTGGAACCAAACTTGCTGATATTCACGAACAACTTCTTCTAAAGCAGGTTCAATTTGATTTTGTAATAAATTTAGAAAATATTCAGCAGAAAGATTTTCTTCTAAAAAAAGAAGTCCAATAATATGATGTCCGAAAATTCCAATAAAAACGTTAACTTTTTGTGGATATTTGAGTCCTCGTAGAGAGAAAAAGGTGCTCATTTTCCTGGCTCCAATATCTTAAATTTTGAACATTTGGCTCATTGTTGAGAGTAAACGTGCATTCATCTGTAAAGCAAATGTTGTTTAAAAACTCCCTATCGTTATTTGCTCTCTCCATCATTTCAAAGGCAAAATTTGCCCTACGCTCTCTATCCCCGACCAACAGTTCTTGATGTTTCGCATATTTAAATGATTTAAAATTATGTTTCTTCAAAATGCGCCAAGCTGTAGTACGGTGTAGTCCCACTGTTTCTCCAAGAATTCTCGTGCTTACTTGTTTTTCTTCTTGGACTTGAAGCAAGATATCTAATTCATTTTCGTTTCTTTGTTGATGAACCCTACCATTATTCTCCTTTATACATTTACAATCTTTAATTACTGTGCCCGTTGCTTCAAAACGTTCAATGGCATTTTTAATGGTCGCCTTACTTGGAATCGGCCTATCGGGAAAATGCACGGAAAACATATCTCTTACGCCCTGTAGACTATTCCCTCCATAATACCACTTAATCATAATAACTTTTTCTTCTGTGGTAAAATAATTCATATTTCTTAACTTAGCATTGACTTTGAGCAAAATTATCGCGAAACGTCAATTTGACTTATCGCGAAACGTCAATTTAACATTTTTATTTATTTGAATTTACAAGTGACTTGATTGTTGTTTCGATTATGACTGGATTACAATTTCGGCTTATTTTACTAGTGTATTATTGTTCATATATCTAAGAAAATACTTGAGAAAAACAATTCGAAATTTGCAATTCGCTTCATTTTTATGAGTTCTTTAAAAAATTCTCAATAAGTTTTTCTCTAAAATAAACTGGGAAACTTTCATTCACCACGTTTAAAATTAACATGGGATTTCCTATGTTCAGGTCGACGATGCAACACAGGGTATACTGCTCGTTGGTTTTTCAAAAATGCTCAATTCCCAGCGCCTATTCCAGGAATAGACAAAACATGATTAACTGATTCTGAGGTCATTTTATGTGGCACGAGTAGTTCAGATAAATCTGCAAAATCAAAGGCACTACAAAATGACGCCACATCTTGATTTACTGGGGAGTATTAAAAATAACACTCTTCTTCTGTAACACGTCATCACTGATAACGGGTCTGGGATTTTTAAATATGAACGGAAACAAAAAGTAAATAACAAAAGCATGCTGATTTGCATATATTTTTCTTATGTTTTTCGTAGCCAGAAAATAGTCAACACAGAATATCTGTCTTAAAGTTAAACCCAAATGTTCCATAGAAATCTTATTTAAGAGAATTTCAAGTGTTTCCATTTCACGAGAATAAAAATTCATCTCAGATGACAACATTTCAGAACATTGAAAAAGGCCGTAACAGTCACCGCTAACTATGAAGAGCGGACAACGGACA
Source organism: Amphimallon solstitiale (assembly GCA_963170755.1). Lineage (NCBI taxonomy): Eukaryota > Metazoa > Arthropoda > Insecta > Coleoptera > Scarabaeidae > Amphimallon > Amphimallon solstitiale. The sequence continues at coordinate 95,402,561 of OY720676.1, read as the reverse complement.
AATCACCATTGCAGTGCTGTGTGGCTTCCCAAGATAAATATGTTCAAGCAGACAATATTGGATTGTAATTTGAATTGGAAAAACAAGTTATAAAAAACTCCATTACTTTAAATTATTTACACAATTCGTATATTCAACATAGATTTATAGTGCCTAATTCAATATATTAGTGTTTCAATATTTAATCCTAGTCCTGATCAATATAAAGATAATTGTGTATTACGTATAGTGCGAAAAATACACAAATTAGTTAAAATAAGCAAAGAGCTAAGCTGTGCCAGTCTTGACAAGTATATTAGGTACGTTTTTTTACTGTTTTTAATAGAGTGGAAGAAAACATGAGCGTTGTTTATAAGCAATGATTCTAAATTGGTGGTCTATGAAATTGTTGGAATATAATGAATTACATATATCGTATATATCGCTGTTAATAGAGTTTTATTGGTTTAATCTCCAAGAAGATATCCCTATTAGAGTTTTTCAATCATCGGCCACCAGATAGTACTTTCAGATATCGCTTCCAGCTGTGACGATAATATTCCATCTAATTTTATGCGCGAGATTGTACCTGTCCTGTCGGTCTCTAACGCTTCATACGATGAAGAGGGAACGGAACAAGAAAGGAGAAATAACGAATAACTAGCAGGCCATTGTGATATAATACGACCAGGGTTCCGAAAACAACATAATTTACGACAGGGGATGAACCGCGACCGACCCACAAAAACTTAATAGCTTATTTATTCAAAACGTGAAAGATTCAAAATGGCCGCCATCAGGTAAAAACATATACATATATACACAACTACATATACGTAGATATACATATTCGCCTCAACCGGTCCAATTTGTGTTCTTCTTTTGCTATATAATGCTGCACTCAACGACCAGCACATTATAAGGGCGATTCAATAAAGAGATAATAAAGTTTTCTGTTTATACTTTCGAAGCTAAATGGTGTTTCATTAACTGGAATATTTGAATAATATATTAGTAGAGTATTACATATACTTACATATCTTGACCACTTTTACTATACAACATTACTATGTATTTAGATTCAACAATTACAATGTAAAAGTCTCATCAGTTTTTCAGAGTTGATCAATTCAAATATTTGTTTATACACATTTATAAAGATACTTTTCGCCTACAAAGCAATATCCATAAGCTTTTCCTTCCATATTGATTCAATACGAGAAATCTATAGAAGTCTCAATAAACAGTTCAGTTGTGCATAATACAGATAACTTAATTAGAGCAAGTAATAAAAGCAGTTTTCAATATTTTCACGCAAGTGATAATAAATACTTCTTTATTAACCGTAATTGAAGAGATATTCATATATATTAAAGTTACATTACATTTCTTCTTTGAGCAAGCACTTCCTATTTCTGTTGTTAATTTGAATTATAACACTGACAGTGTTAAATTCGAAAATAAATTACATTTAAATAAAATAAATATTGTGATAGGTAATATAAACTTGCTAATCCGCATTGTTCTTCACACCACGTTCATGTATGACTTCTTTAATAAAGAGCATTGCCATATCACTCTAGATGACGTCATTTGAGACATAAATAGAAACATCAGCAGTAGTCTTTATTTCGAACCGCAGAGATATAGTCAAAATAGAACTAAAGATGACCGTACTGAATAATAACTTGTTGTTTCAAGAGAGCTTTGATTTCTGGCCGATGATTGAGTACATGTCACAAAATTTTAGGGCAAGTTGTTTTTGCCATGTTAGTGACCGTATATTTGTGTATACCGAGGTATTATACATCAATAAATATATATATTATGTCCAAATGCGAAAAACGTTTTTTAACTTTTTCCAAAAAATCTTTTCAACAGAAAATTTGTTGACATTTAAATACTGAAATGATATATTAAGGAGCCAATTGAGAATTGAGAATATTGTGGTCTATAACAGCATTCTAATGCAACATTATAAAACTTTATCAGGTACGCCTGTTACTTTAACTGGGGAAATATTACACAATATACATCAAAACTTCTCCCAAGTAGACAATCTTCATTACGAAATTTAGCAAAGTATTTTTTCCATTTTTAGGCTACGCATAAGGGAAGATGAGACAGAATGTAGTGGAGTAGCAAAGCCAGTATCATTTTATCATATGCATAGTTAATATTTCAATAAATATATTAGTAAAACATTTTTAAAATAAGGACCGTTGTTGTATAAGAAAAAAAAATACTGTAAATATCATTAAAATAATTTACTTGCTTATTCTTCATACACACATCTACTTTTCTACATAATTTTCATTTTTGTTCAAAGATTTGTCATATCGTTCAAGAAATTTTGAATTCCAAAGAAATCTGCCGCCAGTGAGGAAGCCCAGTCCATGGCAGTTTTCACTTCTTCGTCGTCATCAAACCGTTGATGACCAAGAAACTTATTTAAGTGCCGAAACAAGTGAAAGTCACTGGGTGCAAAATCTGGATTGTAAGGTGGATATTCCAGTTGATCCCATCCAAAAGACCTGATTAAACCTTGTGTTTGTGCAGAAATATGTGGCCTTGCATTGTCATGGAGCATCATCACATTGGAAGAGAGTAAGCAACGCCGCATGTTTTGTACGGCACGCTGGACTTTTTCAAGGTCATACAGTATGCATTAGAATCAATTGTTTTGCCTCTCGGCATAAGATCCACTAATAAAATTCCTTTTCTTTCCTAAAGCCGTGTTCCCATAGTTTTTGTGCTGAATCTGGTTGGTTGTATGTTGCCATTCCATTGACTGTTGCTTGGACACCTAAGTATATCTCCTGTAATGATGTAATTCAAAAATTCATCTCCTTCCTGATCGTATCAAGTCAAAAACGATAAAGCACAGCTCAATATGTTTGGTTTGTGATCGTCAGAAAGCAGTCTTGTAAACTAGCGACAACAACATTTTCGATATTTCAGTTTCTCAAAAACAATGGTGTACAAAACTGGCCTTAAATCTGTGGAAAATCAATCGATAACTTTGAAATAGTGAATCGTCGGTCTTCTCGAATTTTTTTGTCCATATCTAAGAAGTGTTTCGTGCCTGAGGTGGGCTACGACAACTTTCAAGGACCACGAGAGTGTCACTCATATATGAACGTTTTTTTTGTGAGCAACATTAAATCTATTTATAAAAAATATATAATACGTCTCTCAAGTAAATATAAGATACATATTTATATTTTTCCTGCTTTATTATTGTTTAAACCAAATTTCCTCAATTAGTCGTACCAATAGAGAAAGTCAGGGAAAACTACTTGCTAAAAATAGTGAAATAAATCAAAATAGTTATTTACGAACCAAGTGCGGGAAGACTATTTTCCCGCATGAGCGCACATTGTAAGCACGAGCGACCGCAGGAAGCGAGTGCTTTTAATTGCGCGAATGCGTGGAAGATGTCTTCACGCAAGTGGTTTGTACAATATTTTTTGTACGAACATTAAATTAAAAAAATATTATTGATTAATGTCATTGGTATCATACCTAACCTAAGATAGATTACTTAATTAATTTAAGCATTTCATGTACGTAACTATTACTCACCTTTCCCTAAAATTAAGTTATTATATTCTTACACAATGCAAACATGAGGTATTTGTTCTTATATTTATAAATTTATAGTACATTTATTGCGTTTTTTGAATTAGATACAAACAATTCCGAACTGTCAATATGAATGTCGATGTGGTTCAAATCGATGGCGCTTGAATCTTGCTTAAGATGTCGCTTAAAATATCGTCAAATAGATGGCGCCACAATTTTTTTCGATGAATTTTTAATTATTACTCCTATTTCCCCAACTTTTAGTGAAGAATAGTGGAGGGAAGTAGCATTTTATAGACTAAATTTTATTACTACCAAGTTAGATTTTTTTATAAATGTCCCAAAGTGCCAGTGTTTTTTTCAATTTTTACAGTCGCCTCAACCAGGAAAACGTATTTCCCAGTCGAGCTACACGTGCGCCAAATGTCAGTTTACAGGCGGCGAGTACAAAAAATACTATTTTTGCATATTTTGTATAGAGTAGATAATACAAATCCTACATAGAATAAAAACTACTGCCTCATTCATTTCGTGCAGTTTTCACATGTCCTATTATCAACAAGATCACCATTTGAGATACACTAATCAGCAGATCCATATTAAATTCTATTTACATATTTCACATTAAGATACGGCGTAGATACTGTGAACATATACTACCTTTACCAATATCTGAATCTTCAATGTAAAAAATTGTCCGAAGTCCAGCTTTATTAATATTCCATATGAAATTATTTCACATATCTTGAAATTTTATCAAAGAAATACTAAAATGGTTTAGACTGAGGTGAAGTGGATATAAAAAAATAATTTATACAAATAATGTACAGAGTCTTTAAATATTTATTTAAAAAATATATATTTAACTATTATTCGTAAATTGTACAATGCTGGCAACTTTTCTAATCATTTAATGAAATCCACATAGAAAATCTTTATGAAATGCATTATACCCATTATAATAGTATATTATGACACTAGTGCATAATCAAGCTTTTAAAGCACGAGTAACGAGTTTAAAGCCACGACGCGAAGCGGAGTGGCTGTAACGTTACGAGTGGTTTAAAAGCTAATTATGCACTGTGTCATACGATATTTTTTAGTATAAATGCAACAATAATTTTAATTAGAGGAAATCAAATCAATAATTTCAATACATTTTATCGAGTGACATGTGTCTCTATATTATGTCATTTGACATTTCACTTAATTATTAAACATCATTGTTGTATTAATAATGTCGACAGAAATTCAAAAACTAGCTGCTGAAGCTGAATTAAGTTTAGTACCTGCAAAGTCCAAGCATTTATATTATAAAGAGTACGAAAAATTATTATTATGGATGGAGCAGAAACAGACTGAACATATTGATGAATCAGTAATGTTAGCGTATATATTGGAAATGTCCAGAATTTATAAAGCTTCGTCACTTTGGTGCATTCATTCCAAACTGCAAGCTATGCTAAGGGTTAAAAACAGAATCGATTTAGCATCTTATCACAAACTCCATGCCTTTATGAAAGGAGTAGGCAAAGGTCAAGAAGCTAAAAAATCTTTGGTTTTTACGGAAGAAGATTTATGCAAGTTTTTTAGTCAGGCTCCAGATAATATATTTTTATTTTTAAAAGTTGTAGCAATTTGTGGAGTGTTTGGTAGTTGCAGAAGAAGCGAAATGTGTAATCTGGTTATGAGTGATATAAGAAAAGAAGGATCTGCCCTGATAATTTGTATTCGTCCGTCAAAAACAGAAAAAGGCCGGACGTTTGCTGTAGTAGATAATTCCAACATAAAGTATGCCGAGATATTTAATAAATATCTTGCACTACGTCCAAAGCATATCAGTACAGATCGAGTTTTCTTAAAATATTCTCAAGGACTATGTATAAAACAAGTTGTTGGGATTAATACCTTTGGAAAGTGCCCTTCCATTATAGCACGTTATCTACATTTCATAAACGCTCATAAATACACAGGTCATGCCTTCAGACGAACAACTGCCACGATTATGGCTAATGGAGGGATGAATGTCGATGAGTTGAAACGCCAAGTGGGTTGGAAATCCTCATCGACAGCGAGTGGGTATATTGAAGAGTCTATCACAAACAAATTAGGCGTTTCAAAATTAATTGCTGGAGCTGTTCAGAAAGGAGGCAATATTGGATCTGACACATTTGTTAACACTGATAAGAACGTTGAAAATACACAAATAAGCAATGCTGCAAGTCACTTAACAATAACGAATAATCAAAATTGTACGTTTAATATTCATTTAAAATAATTTTTCCGTTCATGTTACATGTTTTGAAATAAAATTGACCATAATTGTTGATTAATTTGATAGTTTACAATAAAATAATAATGTGTTATACGATATTAAATACGGTACAAACCAAATAAACCAAATCAATAATTCCAATACATATTATCGAGTGACATGTACCTATATGTCATTTGACATTTCCTGACATTTCAATGGACTATTAAACGCTTGGGATTGGCTGTTACCAAGCAACCTTTATACGCACGCCGTGCGATAAAGGCCCGATTATGCACGCTTATGGGTGTGTTTTGATTGGTTTATGATGCATGCATACTAAAAACTCAATATATTTAATGTATTTCAATCGTTTTACCTACTAGATAATTTATTGGTACAAGCAAATTCTTTACTTTTTCTTGTCAGTCTTCTCTCAGACATCATGAATGAAGATAACATACTGTAATATAGATGTCGTATTGCAGTACCTAGAAGTTATGCCTTCCATATATGTGATAAAAAGTTTGAAGACTCCTTGTAACAGTCACGCTCCTATCAGCTTTAAATGCAGTAGAAATAGGCTGGGAGTTTGAAATAGAAAACCCTGCATCGATAAATCATTGTAAATTAAAACAATTATTACTAACTTTGAAATTACTTCTTCAAATTTTAAAGCCACACCTACAGTTCCTATACGTGCGCCAATTTTCGACCAAAACTCCACACGTATTGGAGGTTCTTCATTATGAACAATTTCAATTAACCTCTTATACTTTTTAATGCATTTATGGTTTTTATATATATTTTAAATTTTAATGATCCAGCTGATTCAAAGGGCAGCTATTCCTTTCAGGTCTTAGTGACACAGAAAATACTCGAATTTTTGAAAATGTTACACAAATAAGCGTAACATTTTCGTCAGAAATACCATAAATAACGGCACCTACCAAATCTTCCTCGCTAATTTTAAGCTATAGTGTACTATTATCCCCGATTTATAAAAGCACTGACCAGTCATGCCCTAATGTGGTATTGCTTAGAAATAACTTTTTTGTACCAGTAGTAAAAACTCATAGCATTTTTACACATAACAAAGCGCCACGAAAAGTCATTTCTCGACTTGGAACTAATAACAGGTAAATAATGAGGATATTATTGACCTAGGGAAATAATGAAAACAAATAAAGGGAATGCAGCAACCATGCAATCGCAGTAGTATGTATGTATTTCAAGTTGTCAACCGTCGAATTCATTGCAGTTTGTTTATTCAAGTATATTTTTATTTAGATTTATACCACAAATCATACTCTAAAAACTTATAAATGCTCGACCTCTAAGGTACAGTATTTTAACAATAGCAAAATATGTATGACAGAAGTATAATTGGAAACAAATATCCTAACAGGTAACTATTATAGATGTAAAGATCTTTTACTTTCTTTACATAAAACTGTATTTGAAGGTTATGTAACAACATAATATGGAAACAATATAACACGTAACTCGGTGGTCTCGTGGTAAGATGACCGATACTGTCTGTGGGAGAGATAGTAGCGAGGGTTCGAGTCCCGCCTGGAACAATAAAATTTTTCTGGCGGGTCCGGTACACCTCTCGAGTCACCATTCTCTGTTGGGATATAATTAACAGTGCTTCACCCTTTACGGCGAGGGGGTGTAAGTAACAAAGCCATGAAACACTTTACACGCATAAAATATACACCAAAAGGCTCCTGGGGTTATGACAAGCTTAAAGCTTATAACCCCGGGGTAAGCCGCCCACCACAAGTTCAAAAAAAAAAAAAAACTATTACAGATGTAAAGAATTTTAATTTATTTATAAAAATTGATAGTGCAATTATGGCATGTCAAATTTATTGATGGTTCAATTCTGATTCAGAGCTGTAGGCACATTAATGACAGTATTGTTAATTGTGTTAATTCCATAAGTATTTACGATATCTTCAGTTGAAATAGAGCCTGATGTACTGCTGATGTTGATGGAATTTGGTTCATATCGTGTGTAAGTAGATGTAGGTAGACCTTGTAACATATATGCTTTATTTTTTTTTATTTCTAGGGAATCTTCGATATAACTTTCAGCTACACTAGATTTCCAACCACCATGTATCATGTTGTTTTAACTGAAGGATATTACCACCATTGACAGCTAAAAGTGTAGCCTAGGTTCTACGGAAGGGCAATTTCTTTTGGCATCTGTCCTATTGTGTTATATCCAATGTTTTATCTAGTACATTTACCATTACTTACACTAATAAAGAATTTTGCTATATCTGGAATTGGTCTAATTTTTAAATAGTTTTTAATTATTTTGATCCAAAGTGGCTCCATTATTACAAACTTTAGAGACGAACCATTTTTGCTATTGCAGATGTGAATAATAATTAAATCGGCTTTCATGATAACATCAGAAATTAATAAATTACACAGCTCATCACTTCGGCATGCACCAGCAACACCAATTACAAGAGCAGTCTACAGGGTTATAAATTGTCAATAATTTTGAAGTATTAATATATAAACATACTACCTTAGTTGCAATGTAACATGTATCGGGTGCCTCAGTAAGGAATTTTATAATTTCCTCTAGTAAATACTAATGAGTTTTTGGGCTTATAATTTTCATTTTATCTCTTTAAAAAGGCAACTAATTTAAAATATTTTGATATGTTAATATTCTCTGTTAAGCCAAGTGTAGCTTTCAATATTGAATAATGGGTCCATAAAGTCGAGGCTTTTTAATGTTGTGTGTTTAATGGAAGTACGTTTTGAGAAGTTACTACTGTATTTTTGGAATTACACGATTTTTTAAATTCTGTATATGTTTTTATGTATAAGTGTTTAGATATATGCGGAAGCAATCTCGCGCATTGCAGGTGGTGTAATCTAAACTCTTCATATATTATAAATGGAATGAAAAATAATCTAATAAATACCTACTTGACTTTTACTTTCAGCATTTATGTCAAAACTTATTTGTCAACATGAAAATATAGCCTACTTATTTGTTTATATGAAGTTTTATTACAAGGGAATTCTTACATGTATGAGTAAATTTATTTATAATTATTAAGGTTTCAAATTCCAATTAGACTACTGGTACAAAAAATAGTATACATACTGCGGTTGAGAAGACTATTATTGCCCTTGTGGCTTAAATTCCTCGGCGCTGCGCGCCTCGGAATTTAATCTCGCTACTCGGGCAATAATAGTCATCTTCTCAACCTTGGTATGTAATATACTATTTCCAACTCATAAAGAACACTATCGCCAGTATTTGCTATATTATTATGCAATTGCCCAGTATAACTTCAATATGAATAAATCACTTCAACGTACTCTCTTCAACTGCTCAAAGGATTGTACACAACTTTCCTCCGTTTTGGATAAAGCAAAGGTATTGCCTTGCAATGACCTGCTGTTCTAAGTACTAGAATTCGAGGAACTAGTAGATGAAGATGATTTCGTTGATTCGTGATGATTTTTCTACTTTCTGTAATAGCACGAGAAGTCGCTATATAATAATAATAATAATAATAATAATAACAATAATGATAATAATAATAATAATAATAACAATAATGATAATAATAATAGTAATAATGTTTTTATGGTAACTAGAAATACAGAAAACAAGAAATAAAAACACAGTATTTACATTTACGAGTCAAAATCGCAAGGCGAAGTTCAGCCACAGCTAGTTTTCAACTTAACCTTGAAATATAACAACTAAATTAGGGAGAACAAAAAAAATAGATATATATTAGCTGGCCCGCAGACGTTGTTCTGCCATTTCCAGTAGGTGGCGAAATGAGTTTGGTTAAAATCCCTGTATAAGAAAGTCTGGACAGAAGAGGTCGTTAGTGCTATTGCAAGATAGACTTCATTTCTGTGTAGAAATATAAAACTTATTAATAACTCGACCACAGCGCCACCTATTGTGTCCAGATTTTGAGATTTTCTTTTTTGTCACTAAACCAACATATATTGTAAACATGAGTCATGTTGGTCCATAAATATAGACTTTTTTAATAACTTGACCAGCGCCACCTATCGAATGTTTTGATAGCCTATTTTACGCGCATTGACGATATAAATATGGTCTGAGAATATCAAGAAGTTTGGTGGAACCATTAAAAAGTGATTGAATTACGTACAGATGCACCAACGATTATATATTCAGGGTGAATCATTAGTAGCCGCTTCTTCGATTGCTCTTTTGTGTTTTAAATAAAAGACAAAACAATTAGTGGAAGGTTGCTTGGGGCGTATATTCTAAATAGTATATTACATACCAAGGTTGAGAAGATGACTATTATTGCCTGAGTGGCGAGGTATTATAGTATGATTTGTGGTATAAATCTAAATAAAAATAAACTTGAATAAACAAACTGCAATGAATTTGATGGTTGACAACTTGACATACATACATACTACTGCGATTGCATGGTTGCGGCATTCGTTTTATTTGTTTTCATTATTTCCCTAGGTCAATAATAGCCTCATTATTTACCTCTTATTAGTTCCAAGTCGAGAAATGACTTTTCGTGGCGCTTTGTTATGTATAAAAATGCTATGATTTTTTACTACTGGTACAAAAAATCTTTTAAACTCTGACGCGCTTTCGATGTCACCGGAAATGCATGGAACTTATTTTTTTTAAATGACTCACCCTATATATTTTTGGAAATACGAGCGTTGTCGTTTTATGCACCCAAATATTCGTTCAACCAATGAAAGGCTGAATGGGGCCTTACTGCCTTAGTCAACTGTCAAACAAAGTAGAGGTAAAATCAAACTACCCCAAAAGTAATAATTTTACAGTATGAAGGGCATAGCACTTCAATTCTTAAATTTCGGTAATGTCCAGTCCTAGTATTTCATTTTTTACACTGTTGGTGAACAACGAAATAAAATAAAGTTATATTTACTGACATATCTGAAGATGCCGCTCCACTAAAAGGTCCATGAAGCAATGCTGCTATCTTCAATTTAATTTGCCTAAGTGCTCGTATTCTTTTATTATTGAAGCTCTTCATCAGAGATGGCTGTAGTTTATCAAAATTATAAATTGATGTCACAAAAGTTTGATAGAAAAAAATTTAACAACAAAAAATGCAAAAACGCAATTTAAATAACCTGAAACTACTTAGCAACGCAAGAACAATCGAAAGGAAGAAAAACAAATTTCATTAAATAATATGTTCAACATAACCACAACGTTGTGCAACGGACGTGAGTATTCTGCTTTCCAAAGAAGTACTAACGTTGCATGGAACGTTTCGACATATTTTTGTAAACGCTTTTCTGAATTTAGTTTTCACGACGTCAAAAAGTTTTGAAAATGCGTCCGTAGAATACGAAAATACTCTTCTCCGTTAACATTTCAATCATAGAAATAAGGTCCAATTATGTAACTACTCCCTACATATTTAATGACCAACGATTTTGAAAGTTTGCAGGTGTGGTAAAGTGAGGGTGTTGTGTGTTATAATAACGAAAATTTGTGATGATTAACGTATCCATTTTGATAGAAGGTGGCTTCGTCAGTAAACAGCAAAAAATTGAGAAAATCAGGCTAATTTGTCTGCTGCCTATTGAGAAAAATGTAAGCGATTCTGAAAATGTCATTCATCTAACTCTGTGTATGAATATACTATGGATGAATTACATATTTATTCTGGATTCTCAAATTTGACTTACATCTAACTGACGATTAATTTTCGTAGTACTGGTATGGGGGTATTCGACTACATTCGCAAGTACCAAATATTATCCTCACCAGCTATTCATTTTGACCGCTCTTTTTTTTCAAACTCAATACTTTCTGTTCACTCGAACCATTCCTTTACACTTTCGAAGGTCACCGGCTTCGGTTGACTTCTATCAGGGATCGCAGTCCATAAAGTCTGGATGCTAGCGAAGGGTTTCTTTCAGTTTCACCGAAAACGTAAATCATATCTATTAACTCTTCATATGAATAATTTATTTTGATGATAATTAATAGCGATACTTTTATAAATTTGTTTACCGGCTTTCCTTAACAGTTACCTCAGGCAAGCAGGTTCCATTCCAGCCTTTATTGATTAAACGAATATTTGGGCGCACAGAACAACAACGCTCATAGTTCTTTATTTGGCCGCTGATTGCTGCTCCTATAGTGTTTATCTCATAAATTACTAAAGATAGGTTTAGGACGTCGTTAACAAAAATCAAAGAGACTAAAAACAGGAACAAAATACCATAATAAAAAAAGTTTTGATAAGTGAAAATTTCGGGAAGTAGGTTTTCGAAAAAACAAAATTTTTTGAGGTATTGTCGAGTGCAACTTATAATATATCAAATGATACAGAATTTTCTTGGCTACACGCCCACGAAAATTAATGTTTTTGCTTTTAAAAACAATGGGAAAACAATTTTTTTTCAGAACACGTGTTTTGGTCAAAAAATTCCAAAAAAAATTAATAACTCGAAAACTATTGGCTCAATTTAAAAAAAAACAATGGAATAGACAATTTAAAACAGTAGTAGAAATTCCAAAAATAAATAGGGTGTCATTTAAAAAAATTAAGTTCCATGCATTTTCGGTGTGACTAGAAGTGCTTCAGAGCTAAAAGTATTTTTATAATATGCGCCCCAAGAAACTATGAATCTTCCAGTAATTGTTTTTTTTCTTATTTAAAACACAAAAGAGGAATCGAAGATGTGGCAACTAATGACACCCTCTATAAAGATGTGCATATATAAAATTTTGTCGTGGTTCAACAATATCTTCACCGAAAAAGTTTTAATTTAAGAATAAGACAAGACAATATTTTCTTTGGTATCAGATGGCGTGTACCATCCAAAGCTATGTATTAAGTTATTATTTGTATATTATTAAGAGACTTCATGCTAGATTGAAGTTACTAAAACAGGATAGATATAGAACTTGTATAAATATTGTCCAAACAAATAATAATATTCATCACCTGATGAAGCCCTAGTAGGGTGAAACAATTGTAGTGAATTGAATAAAACTGTTTTGAACTCAATTTGAATTTATTTCAATTTTTACTTATTGTCCAAACCTCTAGATACAAATAAACTGTTGTCCTTTCTATGTGATAAAATAAGTAGCACTAGAGGGTAATGCTTCTGAAATGGAAAACTAAAGACAAATTGCTATACTGTTCAACGGATAGGTTACAAACAAATTTTTACTCAAAACAATACAAAAGGGGGCATTTACGTGGGTATACAATTGCATAGATATTAGACCAGATTAGCATTTCTTATTGGAAAAGTGAATAACCACCATTGACATAAACTATATCTTGAATACCTTATTCTGATGGAATTCATTTTCAAGGAAATTATGTATGAAACTGTTTCTTTTATCTTTCCAGATGAATCACTATTAACATCAAATTTTACTAATTTAATTGATGTTATGCGTAAGAATTTATAATTAAATATAAATATTCAATACTAATCGAGTTTATCTTGATTAACAGGGGTTGTGTTTCCAATTGTTGTTTCTATTGCAACATATAAAACTATTTGTTTGTATAATAATCATTTACCTCGCTCACTCTTTAATTAGCAATATTTATAAAAATAACCAGCAAATATTTCAAATGTTCTAACAAAAATAGAAATTGTTTAGATAATCCTTGTGTGGTAATACAAATTCTAGAAAATAAAACTTATGTATAGCAAAACATGAGCTCAGGCAAGATAATGTATTCTCTTATTATGATTTAATTATATTTTCTACTACAATCATGTGTGCCTTAGAAACAAATACACGTACTTTAGGAAACATCCAAAAAGTCGCTTACATAAAGTAAATAAGATACGTAACAAAAACTCCTTCCGTGAGCCTTTCAATTGAGAAATCTAATTTTTGTTGTAATTTTCTCGTAAATTGGATGTAAAGCGTTTGTGAAAGGAAAAAATCTATTATAAAGTAATTTGTTTCTTTAAAGTATATAACATCAACGTTTCTAAATTACTTTCAGGTTCTATTTTAAAACGTCGGCTCTGAAAATTACACCCCTGACGGAGCATTCTTCGACCATTTCACATAAAAATTACACTGATCGTGTTTTAATTTATTTTATGAGATTGCATCATGTTAAGAAAAATATAAATATGTAGTAATTTTTAAACTTGAAATAATTTACATGAAAATAATTAATATTAGGTAATCGTGCTATATTTTTATTCCAAATTTCAATGAAAGCTACTACTACTATTACATCTTAATTAGAAATAAGATAGAAGGTGGATAATGGCTTCAGAACAAATATTTTACTTTATTTAATAGTAGTACAAAAACAAAATCATTAATTTATCAATATGTATTTGAAAGCCTAGTTTAAAAGAATTAAAATTTAGGTAGTAAATTTACAAAACAATCACATTACGGACCACTACAATCAGACTACAATGAATACTGAATTTATAAAATTATTTGTTTTCAATTCAGTTTAGTTTGTTTAATATAATAAAAAAAGAAGGATATGCAAATTTAAAACAAGAGCATTAACTTAGACTATAACATATAATAACATAATATAAATAATTAATTAATTTAATAAATCGACCATTTGCATTTTGATGAATTTTACGTTATACAATTTTTACCACAGTTTGAATTCAATATAATTGGCAAATATGACATGCTAATCGCATAAAAGTAGTTTATATAGTTTTTTAGCAGTTATCGACATAAACTAATATTCTTTAACATAATATAAATTTAATATTACCAGTTACTAATGCTAGTTTTTCATATTGGCAATAGCCTATTACAGAAATAGTACACCAATAAAGGATAATATAGCAGAATTAGTTTAGCAACCGACACGGATAAATAAACTAAACTGGCGTAAAATTTGAGGATGTTTTACCTGTAAGTAATATAATCTAAAAAGCCATTTTCGGGCTGTCATAATAATAATAGGGTAAAGTGGTTAAATATGCCCCACATTTTGAAAAAAAATTGTAACTTCAAAAATAGTAATATATTTTAATATATTATTTCATGAGTATAACAAAACATAAGTACTCTTCTAGTAAAAAAATAAATCTTTAGAAAACTTAACATCTATATTCTAAAATTATTATTTTTTTTTTAAGTCAAGGTGGGGCGTTTTCGCCTGTAATCATGTGAAATACGCCCCGATGCAAATAATTAAATTAATTGCTTGGTTTTCTTTTTTGGGGATGGTCCACATCCATTGCACACATCTCCATAGCTCGTACAAGTTTCGTGGAGCCATTTTGTGCATTTTGTGCACTGAATCCAGTCAGCACGAGACTTGGTCGAATAATAATATTCACCACATTGAACGCAACAGTCTTCTGCTTCATCAGAAAGCTCATCAGAGCCAGATGGACTCATTTCTGGTTCACTTTCGGAACTAGAGGAGCTGTAATTTCCTTTCCTCTTCTTTCCATTTTTCTTTGATCTTTCTTTCTTGTTACGACCAACTACAGATGTAGAAGCTTTGGCATCACCTTTTGCTTTAGCGCCGGATTTCGTAGGACCAACTTTCTTTTTCTCTTGAAGAAGGCGTCTCTTTACTCGATTTATTGGAGATGTTAATTCTAACGCATGCTGTTTTCGTTTTGGGGGGTCTAATGGGATGAGAGGAAGTGGATTACTTTCTTGAAGAAATTTTGAAGGTGTTTCTTTTTCCTCCTCATCAGCACTTGAATTTAATAAGGCTTGTTGGTTATTTCGATTTTCAGAAGTGATCTTAGGGGTTGGAGTTGACAAGATTTGCTGGTTCATCTGGTTTGTAGAACTGGATGCCACTGGTGAGTCTCTACCAGTTTGTGGATGTTCTTTATTTACCGCCGCTGTTGCTGCGTCAGAAATGGAGAAAAAATGGTCTGGAATAGCTTGCGGATTGTAGGGGAAAATTCCACAAGCCTTAAAGCCAGAGACTGCATTGGCTACAGTTGCTGCTCTAACCCACGCATTGCCAATCAATGACGAAATCACTATTCTAGAGAGTTTTCTGTTTTTGTGTTGTATCATCCAGTTTTTAGCCTCCTGGGAAAAGTAGGTTTTTAGGGGACCAAAAAATGATCTGTCAAGTGGTTGTAGTGCCTGTGTGGTGTGGCTAGGCAAACATAACAACACCACGTTGTTTTCTGAAGCTAAATCCAACAATTCGATTGTATTACAATGAGAAGCATGTCCGTCCAGAATCAGAACAACTTTTCCTTCGCCTTTTTTTGGCAAAAAATAATCTTTAAACCATTTGAGGAACAATTCACTATTGATGTACGACGACTTAGGGTTCATAAATACGTCGGAACCAGGCGGAAGGCCGTCTGAGAACTCTTCTTTTCTGTTTTTTCCCTTGAATATCAAAACAGGTGGCATGAAATAACCTTCTGCGTTGCAACAACCAATCAAAGAAATGTTTTCACCTCTTTCGGTGCTGGTTATCGAATAAACATCTTTGGCACCTTTTGTTGCCACCACCTTTCCTGGTTTATTATTGACTTGAATTCCCGTCTCGTCGACGTTGAATATTTTTCCAGGTTTATGAAGCAAATCATTTGTAGTCAGAATTTCCAATAACAATTGAAAATAATTGTTTACATCATTTCTGTTCATACCTTTGGCTCTGGCTACCGACAGACCTTCTGACTTGCGTATTGAAAGATCTTTATTGCGGCGCAGAAATGCTCGAAACCAATCATCACCAGCTGATCGTTTTTCTCTTGAAAATCTGTTGGTAATTCCAAGTTTCTCGGCAAATTCAAAAGCCATTTTTTTCACTCCAGCAGCATCGGGTGCAAAACCCACTTTTTCAAGTTCTTTTATGTACTTGACAAGCCTTTGCTCATGCTGAAACCCCAACTCTGGACAGCGCCCCAAACGTACTTTTGCATCTGCTTTCGTTAAATGCCTTCTGATAGTACGCGAAGCTGTTCCATAGACTCTGCTAGCCTCATTGGTGCCCATTCGACCAGTAGATATCATCTTCATCGCCTTTTCCAAAGCTTCTTCGCTCCAGTTGGCTCTTGTTGTTTTCCTCACGTATTTTTTCCCCATTTTGTATGCTAAAATGTAGAAAAACTATGTTGAAAAAGTGGGGCTTATTTCCCTAGGTTTTGATGGGGCGTTTTTACAAAATGCTGGTGAAAAAGGCCCCACCTGTCCACCAAACAAGAAGAACGCGCCAACAATGCGATGCACAGCGTATTCGATAGGTTATGTTACCAGTTACTCACAACACAGTTAGGTTTTGGATAAAAACATTTCGCTGAAGAGAAATTAATAAATAATGGAACTTACCCACAAAGTTTGCTGACTTCCTAAACTATATTTTCACTTGAAAACTTTTTCCAAAGCAGAAAACAGATTCAATGTGCTTGAAACATTTATACATCGTTAGTAGTGTCTGTCTACTTTAGTTTTTACAACTAGTGCTTCCATCTATGTCACAGAAGTTGGACTTTGAAGTAGTGGGGCATTTTCCCCACTGGGGCGTTTTTCACCACTTTACCTTATTCATAGTAATTCATCATAATTATTTCGTAACTTTTGCTATAGTAGAATCGCTTTAGCAAACGACCGACATGCGCAAATAAAATGTCGTCAAATATTAAATTTTACAATATTTTACATGTCAAGAAAAGCGACTTAAAAAAGTTAGTTCAGGACTGTCAAAATAATAATATTCATACACGTTTTGACATTTATCATAATTAGCTTTTGATTTGTTATGTCATCCGAACAAAACAAATTTGTCAAGACTGCTTGTCTACCAATCAGAATAGCCAAGTATTAAATAAAATATGAATATAAAAAATTAATATTTAATGTCTTAAAATTCCCTAGATCATGTATTTTCTTTTATAACAGACGCATTCTGAGTAAGTACAATCATTATAATTTTGTTTTAGTCTGTTGTCGTTTAATTATGATGACATTTACTTGCTTTTTATTTGCGTTTGCTTGCGTTTCTCGAAATCCGTTGTTATAAAGACAACATTGTAAACGGCGAGATAAGTGTGCGATTTAATATTTATGAATTTAAAATAAAATAATAATTTGTTTAAGTTTTAGAGATATAAAAGAGAAAAAACAAGAAGAGATAGAGAGAGAGAGAAAGATTCATTTTGTCTTTGATAGAGACTATTTTACTGCGTTCACCAATAAATTGTTGTTTTATTTGACACTGAATGATTGATGATCTAACTGTATAATGCATTATAATGCATGGGTCTCGGCAAATATCAACAGGCTCATAATGAAAATGCTGTTTTTGGAACAAGATTGGAAAACTGTTTCAGTTTTTTCTAAGAACTAGAAAACACTTTCCTGAAAGGGTAACAGCATTTGATAATACGTAGGCTGTTTCTCGGGCAGGATATAAATTGTAATCATGAACTTTCTTATTAACAGGTATGCCTCACCTTTATATTAAAAATTCTCTTCAATTTCTTCATTTTTCCGTATTTTCTTAAAATGAACCTGTTCCAGAATAAATGATAGGATTATATGCTTTTTTTACTGTAAAAGTAACCTGTATAATCACTCGTTAAAAGTGAGAATACGGTTTTAAAATTTTGTCAGTTTTGCCAATTATAATATAAATAGCGATAGTAATTTAGATTTGGTATTTTTAAAAACCTTTAAATGTCCATTTGAATTATTTTCGATACATTTTGTATTAAATTCGTGTTGAATAGATTTTCAAAAACTTTATAAAATTTTGTACAGGTTTAATTAAATTAAAATCCTTATTATTCTCCATTCATTTGATTTCAAGAATTTTTTTCGTATAGGTATAGATTACAAACTAATTACGCAAATCTATCCACCACAAAATGTATATATGTGTGTTTATAGGTAATTAAAATTATTGAATCTGTATTTATTATTATTTTTATCCCGAAACAAACAATGATGGTATTATTTCATTGCAATTTATAAATTTAATTATTTTTCATCCTATTATGTGTAAATCCTAAGCCAAATTGATATGTAAACCAATATCGGATATGTTTACAGATTTTCTGAAATAAAGAATCTATACATCAATAAATAAATGTTCTGTGTATAGTATTTAATTATAATTTTTTGATTAAATTTTTCGTACTGAATCCTACACATGAAGTATGCAACAAAACTTGGTGAACATATATAAAATAATCAATATAGTTATATATACGGTATATAAAAGAAAAGAAAGAAAAGAACCAGAAAGAAGTGACAGTCATCCTGCTTTATTTGTGACCCCACGCGATCGTTGTAACAGCAAGAGGCGTAACATTAAAACATATTAATCAAAAGTGTGTTTGGAGCCAACTAGGTGTCCATGTCTTCAACAAAAGGAAGATGCATGTTTGTTACCTCCATTAGCTTCGGTCTCATACGCATCGCGCCTCTTCACTCTTTTCTTCGTGATGATGATGGTTACAAGAGAAAATCACATCTCGTGTTTAAGCCGTACAGAGTCGGATCTACTTCGAAAATCACTTTCATAAATCATCGGTTTCAAGACTTGTGTGCCCGTTCACGGACTCATAAATCCAAACTATAATTAAAATTTTCGATGAAGTCGTGAAATACATATGTTTTAAACGCTACACTATTTAGTTAAATTCATAATGTGAAATACTATCGTGATTATTATATGGTATGTATGTATATATATTCATTGTACTTCTTTCATCGTTTATTATGATTAATTTTAATTGTACGATAGGTATGTTTAACCCTAGAACTTATGAAAATAATTCCAAATTCTAAACATTCCTCACTCAATGCTACAAATTAAGACGCAATAATAAGTAAATCTTTCATGAGATAAATACAGATTTACTTCAGTATTCAGTATTTATTTATCCTAATAATATAAATTATATGATACGTCATTACAGCAACTTATTAAACGTACAGAAAATGAGTAAAACAGGCGCATTATAACCAGTAAAATACAAGTCTTAAAAAATCATAAAAACAGTAGGGGAACCGCAGGCAAAACGGACCCAGCGGGCAAAATGGTCCATTTAATAATTTTACATATTTATAACGCCATCTGTCTGTAGCATGTGGATCTAAAATGTACTGTAAATAGGCAACTTCGGACACTAAACTAGTAAGTCAATTAACACGCCCCGGCATTTTTTAGCAAGTAAGTTCTTTTCAATATCATTTCATGTAAAATTCGGTTTTTCTAAGCATGCTATACTTTTGTAACATACATTATAGAGAGTAATCGGCTGTACTGTTTGAAACAGTATTGTTTTAGTTTCTCAGAGACCATTTTGTTATTCTGTAGCTTGTATACAGAACCTCACAACTATCGCGTTTTGTTCGAGATAGTGTAAAGGCAAAACGGACCGGGTAAAACGGACCACTTGGACCGTTATGCCTTCTGGTGGTCCATTTTGCCTTCTTAAATAAAAAAGAGCCATTCAATATTCTTATTTTAGGTTTCATTATTCGCTACCATGGTCAGTAACTACAAAAGGAAGTCAGATAGACAGAACTGGTCTGAAGACTTTATGAAACACGCAATTCAAATGGTTTTCACCAAAGCCTTAGGCCTTAGGAAGGCTTCTGAGACTTATAACATACCGAAAACGACATTAAAATGCAGAGTAGAGATATACAAAAGAAATCAAAATAATGTTATATCTGTAGTAACAACGAAGAATATGGGTCGGTTTGTTACTGTATTTAATAAACAGCAGGAAGAAGAACTAGCCACTTACGTCAAACATATGGAATCTCGCTTGTTTGGTCTCACAACCAAAGATTTGAGATCTTTGGCATATGATCTAGCAGAAAGAAATAATATAAAACATAATATTGATCGCAGCACAAAAATGGCTGGTAGGTATTGGTTGGAAAATTTCTTAAAGCGAAATCCAGATTTAAGCTTACGAAAACCAGAAGCTACTTCTGCTGCCAGGGCAAGTGGTTTTAATCAAGTTGCGGTAAAGAAATTTTTTTCACTGCTATTAGAGGTAACTGATAAATACAAATTGACACCTGATAAAATTTTTAACGTGGATGAGACTGGGATGACAACAGTACCAAAGTCTTTGCCAAAAATAATCAGTACCAAAGGGAAAAAACAAGTGGGTATGTTAACTTCTGCTGAGCGAGGCCAACTAGTCACTACTGTTTGCTGCTTTAGTGCTGATGGGTCATATATGCCTCCGATGTTTGTGTTTCCGCGTAAGAGATTCAAACCAGAGCTAATGAACAATGCCCCTCGAGGGTCCTGGGCGCAGTGTCACGAAAGTGGATGGATCCAAAAAGATATATTCACAAAATGGTTTCAGAAGTTTATTACATTTTCTAGAGCTTCCAAAGACAGTCCAGTGTTGCTGCTGTTGGACGGCCATGCAACTCACACCAAAAAATTGGATGTGATTAAATTAGCTCGCGAACATGGTGTGCACATCATTTCCTTCCCCCCGCATTGCACACATAGACTACAACCTCTGGATGTAGCGTTCATGAAACCATTTTCTGCATATTATACAGATGCCGCAAAGCAGTGGTTGAGAACCAACCCAGGACGAGTGATTACTCAATTTCAAATTGCGGAACTAGTTGGCAAAGCGTTTGAAAAGTCAGCTACAATTCCTACAGCACATAACGCTTTTCGTGCAAAAGGGATATGGCCACTAGACCCAGATGTATTTACAGCTAAACAAACGAAAAGAGTCACACGAAAGAGGGGCAAAACTGCAATTATTACTTCATCACCTTATTACAAAGAACTAGAAGGCTCACAAATCGATGCCAGTAAAGTTAAGAGGAAAGTTGCTTTTGATAATACCATGAAGAGTAAAGAGATGAAGAAAAAGAGAATTAAAAAGACTGAGAAACATGATTCTTCCGATGAAGATAGTGACGTAGACTGTTTGTACTGCCATTATTTCTATTTTGAATCTGCAGAAGGGTGGATCCAGTGTTCCCAGTGCCTAAGTTGGGGACATTGTTCATGCGCTGGAGTTGAAGATGAGGATGACGAAGCTGTTTTTACGTGTGAAAATTGCCAAAGTTAGACATTTTTACTCAAGCCCATTTTGCCTTCATACTGGTGCCATTGTGCCTTCACGTGTGGGCAGAACGGCCCAAAGGCAAATATTTTGTTTTATTTTTTTTTAACATATACTTTCGAATATTGTTGAATTTATATGCAAGAAGACATGTTACGTTATGGAAAAGTTATTTTATTTTATAAATAAAGTTTATAGTTTTTTTTTTACAGAAGAATTTTCTTAAGGGTGCCATTTTGCCTTCTGTTCCCCTACTACACCTAACAGAATGACACAACACATAAAACCAATTATAGTTACTAACATAAAAAAGAGAAGAAAAGTTACATCAAAAAATATATTCGAGATAGGTATATACTCATCACAGCATACAAGAAATCTGAAGGCAGTAGCTGTTTGATCTTTCTAGAAAATCCGTTGACATTTAAAGTTTTTATTTCATTTGGAATAATCGACACCTTACTATATTAAGACGATAGTGTGAAATCGCTAATGGGCCTTTAGTCTTGTGCCGTATCCATGATACATTGAAATTTATTCAAATTATTCTCATTCACGTGCACAAACTTCACACACTCTAAAATGTATACACTGATGTACTCATGTTAAAATAAATTCCTACAACAGTATCGGTACTGCAGACTACACAACACTCTAACAGCTTTTTTTTGCAGTTGTTTGGATTTCTGAGCAACTTTCTTATATGATTATGTCATAGGATGTAGAATTGTGAAAATTTGAAAAATAGACTGACTTTGCAGCTTGAAGGGAAACAACAATCTTCATTTGTCTAATTATATAAATTGCTGTGTTCAGTCTACTACACAGTATATTTATATGACCAGTCTACTTAGCCTATCATTCATGTATAGCTCCAAAAAGTTCGCTCTGTCTCCAGTTCGATACTGACGATTTGGGAAGGTAAGTACCTACTTTCTCTTATCGTTATTTAATTTTAATTTATTCTTGGAAAGCCATGTTTTTGCTTTCTCCATTTAAGCTTTTCTTTAGCCACAGAGGCTGCTGGTATTTCCTTTTATCGATAAAAATGTATCATCTACGTAAATAAGTGTCATAAGTTAAGGCAGATGGTATAAATAATATGATAATTGAACCCTGTGGTACACCACAACTTAATTTCCGTAATTCAGAACTGTTATTTTGCCACCATAAGTATGTAACTTATCTTATCGGTTTCTCAGCTTCTCTTACCGATTTAATCGCCTCCTGCCTTCGAGTTATGTGCACTACAATGGTTACAGTTCCGACGTATTCACGATCACATTGGGGGTACCTCAAGGATACAATCTAGGGCCTTTATTATTCAATGTGTACATTAATGATCTATTAAATAGATTGGATTGCGGGGTACTTGCCTACGCAGATGATTTGAAAATATTCTCAAAAATTAACGACTTGTTCGATTGCCATCAATTACAAAGAAACCTTTCAATTATTAGCAACTGGTGTCAGGAAAACAAAATTAAGCTGAGTATTAATAAATGTGCAGTTGTGACATTTACAAAAATTAACAAACCGATCGTATTTAACTATTCTCTGGACTTAGTATCATAGCCAGACAGACCAACATTAAAGATCTGGGTATGTTATTTGATTCCCGTTTGGACTTCAGTAGCCACATACATTCGATTTGCTCTTCTGCTTCACGCACGTTTGGCTTCTTAATAAGGTTATGTAGAGACTTTTTGAATCTCTCAACAATTACCACCCTATATTTTACTCTGGTACGCATCTATAATATGGTACTCTTGTTACGTGTACCAGCAACTAGCTTTGGAGAGAGTGCAGAAGAGATTCCTAAAATATGTACGAGGGGAGGTCCAGAAGTTCGTGGAATGAAAGGGTTTTAAATAAAATGAAACAATAAATCTATTTTTCCTTTTCAATATAATCACCCTTAAGCACAATACATTTATTAGCTCTATGAATTAATTTTTCTAAACCATCATAAAAATATTTTTTATCTTTCGCCTCAAAATGGACCAACATTGCCTCCTTTACCTCATTGTCGTCGGAAAACTTTCTTCCACGTAAGTCTTTTTTTAAATTGGGGAACAAAAGAAAATCACTAGGTGCCAGGTCTGGACTGTAGGGTGAGTGGACTATTGATTGAAAGCCATGCTTGTGCAGAGCAGCCATTGCAACTCTGCTCTTGTGAACTGGCGGATTGTCTTGCAAGAGCAACACACCCTTGGTCAATTTTCCTCGACGTTTTTCCTTGATGGCCTCCTTTAATTTTTCTAATATCGCTGCGTAATATTCTCCGGTTATGCTCCTTCCTTTTTCTTTGTAATCAATCAATAATATCCCCTCACAATCCCAAAAAACAGTAGCCATCAACTTTCCAGCCGATTCTGACATTTTGTATTTCTTTGGCGGTGGTGTCTCCTTTTTATGCCATTGCATGGACTCCTGTTTGGACTCAGGCTCAAAGTGATGAACCCATGTTTCATCTCCGGTAACAATCCGCTCCAAAATCTGTGCTGGTTCGTCTCCTCACAGCTCCAAAAATTGTTTGGACGCATCAACACGCTGATGTTTCTGCAGCGGCGTGAGCATTCTCGATACCCATCTTGCACTGACTTTTGTCATACCCAGGTGGTCATGTAGGATACGCAAAATGGTGGTATCTGATACTCCAAGTAATGCAGATAATTGTTTTTTCTTCAAACGGGTATCTTCCAGTACAATTTTTTCCACTTTTTTGATGATGTCTGATGTGGTGACCTCAACTGGCCGTCCTGAGCGGGGGTCGTCTTCAATCGACTCCCGACCATGTTTAAAAAGAGCATTTCCATTTCATTCAATAAGGTTTGAGCTTTCTTTCCTTGCTTTGTAAGGAACTTTATCACAGCACGGTGTTCAATTTTCTACATAGTTTCAGTTATCTTTCGGATTGACTTGTTTAGCAGGCAACTATTCGTAAACGACTGAAGCTAGAGAGCTGCAACTTAACTTATATACTATTGATGAGTCGCCAATCAGAATGCTACCTAGCGAGCGCCCCTATCCCCACTCCATCCCCTCCATTCCACGAACTTCTGGACCCCTCCCCTCGTATCTTTCAGAATGAGCGGCGTTTACCCCCCCCCCCCACGTGGTACTGATTACGATGCACTCTTAAATACCCATAACTTCATAAGCTTAACTTCAAGGAGGAAGATAGGCAGTGCGGGGTATTTAAGAAAATTAATCAATAATGAAATTGACTCGCCTGCCTTCTGTCGGCCGTGGACTTTTTGGTGCCAACATATGCAACGCGTTCAACTGATACGTTTTTAGTTGCCAGAGCTCGAACGAATATTATGGTTACAGCACCGTTAACCCACATGACCTGAAATGCAAATATTTTATATTCCGACCCCTTCCACAGTTAATCCTTTGCCTGCTGCCATGAAAATTGCTAGTTATTTCATCCAATTACTAATTATATAAGTGAGTCAGGGTGCTAAATGGTTACAATACTAATGTAATACTTTGTTTTTTTTTATATTGGAAATATGCTGATATTTTTTTTTTGTTAGAACTGTACTAGACTTTAATTATTGTTTTGTCCTGTAAATGGATTCTGTCTGTTGGACAATAAAGTTGATTATTATTATTATTATTATCTAATAATCTATGACAAGCGACGCTGTCGGAAGCCTACTTAGGTCACACATACTAGATCACTACTTTCTTTATCATCACTTGCTGTTAAAATATCACTGACCAATTTAAGCATAGCTGTCGTTGTTGATCGATTTGACCTGTTGCCATGCTGTTGTCCTGCTAAAAGGTCGTGTTTATCAAAAAAAAAGAATATTCTATATATATTCTCGAAAATGTTGGATATCTCAAGTAAAATTAATAAAGGTCGATAGTTTCCCATGGATGTCTTAAAACCTTTCTTGTCTATTGGAATAACTTTAGCGATTTTTAATTCCTTAGAAAGTATTTCATCTAACAGGCACATAAACAAAAGCACTAAAACATCTTTACAGCACTAATGCACAAAAAAGCTAACTACGTATTTCGACAACTATGTTGTCATCTTCAGTAGCACTGATTCAACATAAACAAGATAGTAATTAGCTTTCTGTGCATTAGTGTAGTAAAGGCGTTTTAGTGTTTTTGTTTAGTATCAAGCCACATACTCCAAGTTTAGTTTCTTTAACAAGCACATATGCACCTGCTTTGTAAAATCATCCTTGTTTATTATTGGAACAGTGTATAGCTTACTTTCATGATTAAAATTTCTCCACAGAATACTTGTTCTTTTTTTACAGGAATGAACAAATTATATAATGCAAGAGAAGTATTGCGTAAAGTGCTATATGAAGCATCAGCATTTCTTTGTTCAATTATCTCCGTGGAATATATACGTCAAATGAGAAATATTATTCGCATTTATCTGTGAACATGTGATATTATTTGTCTGTGTTTTGTGTATTAAATAGTAGACAGTCGGACAAAGCCGTTCATTTAAATTTAAAACTCTGTAAAAGTAACTAACTTTTATTTAGTTTTCTGTCTTAATTACATAAAGTTATCAATTTTACACTGGTTTCAAATATTTATACCAGAAAAGATAAATCTAAATAGCAAAATTTCTGACAAATGTATAAATTATGAAAGATTGTTTAAGCCTGATACCCCT
Organism: Amphimallon solstitiale; assembly: GCA_963170755.1. Lineage (NCBI taxonomy): Eukaryota > Metazoa > Arthropoda > Insecta > Coleoptera > Scarabaeidae > Amphimallon > Amphimallon solstitiale. The sequence continues at coordinate 95,376,024 of OY720676.1, read as the reverse complement.
TATTTATTTAAAATTTTACCGTGCATGAACCAAAACCATTGTCACTGGTTTCCTTTAACTTGTCTTGTTTTAGTATGCCAGCAAATATTACTTAGATACATCTTATTTCTAGAAGCCTTTAATTTTCTATCTGTGTTAATATCAGTATTTTTGGGTTTTACGTTTTTATTTTGAACTCATTTTCTTTAAAAGTAGCTATTTATATTAGTTCATAAAATTTTTTGATTATTTTTTTTCTGGAGAAATTGTGTCATATATGTGTGTTGCTTTTATCCATCTTTCCTACTATGTACTATATTTGGTACTAACCGCATTCTACATTAATTCTGTCAACATTTGATTTCATCATTTTCAATCTTTGAGTAGGCTGAATTAATTCTTCTTTGCGAGTGACACATACCCCGTGACTAATAGGTGTAGTCTTTTATATCTGTAAAAACTTTTATATCAATATCTCACACTTAAGTGTTTTTTTTTCATTATAGCAAAACAGCATTATTTACCTGCAACGATTAAACCCACAACAAGAAATATAGCCTATTGTGTTTGCTTGGCAAAGTAACGTCCAATGGTTTGTACCGAAACCCTCAAATTATTGCCCGTTATATTTTAATTTATAAAATTTATAATGTTTTAATTTACGGCATTAATTGGTAGAATTAAATAAAACAAAGTTATTCTAATTTAAATAACATTTGTATTAGAAACCCACATTTCGCATATATAAATATGAAAACAAAAACCATATACAAAATAAAATGAAATTCAAATAAGATAAATAAACATACTATTAAAATAATTTCTGAAGTTGTTTAATATTGAACGAGTAGTCGCAACTATTTAAAATGTTATTGTCTCTACAAACTAAGACATTAAACATTATTTGTTTTCCGGTGCCTTTCAGTATTTACATAAACACAAACAACGTAGGCCTAGATTAGAAAACAAATTATGCATAGATTTAAACATACAACGCATATAGTATTTTTAGCTTATCATCAACAAGGAATTTGCAAATATCGAGATATTACCGTATCTTAGACAAACTATTAAATATATTTTTTAATCTTAGATTATAATATTATTTAATTAAGTCTCTAAATTAAGACGGATTTTAACATTTTCGTTTATTTGGCACTTGTACAATAATAAATTGTAAATACCTTTTTTACTTTTCGTCTTTTCTTCTTTTTTCTCTGAAGAGAAAATCTTGTCGTTGTCGGTTTACTTCTTGATAGTAATCTTCCTACAGTAGAGCTGGAGTTTCTTTAAATGATGTAGGCCCTTTATAAGTCACCTGTTTCTTTTTGTATGGGTGACCTTACACTTATTCAACTTCTTATCTGAACATATATCAAACTTTACACATTTAACACTTATTAGTCGGTTGACCTTTTTATACAAATAAAAAACCTTCTATATTTTTTATGATTGTCAAAAGACAATCTAACACGTTGTCAACCGATACGTTTGAGTCGACTTACTTATATATATATAAATATATATAGGGACTCTTATATGCGGTTCAAGACAGTCTAATACTGCTGTTAACCGCTATCTTCGAAGGTCCCTTATTGACTTCCTTTCTTTCCACCGTGCTTCGCTCTCCAGGACGCACATAAAATCCCTCTTTTCCCCTTCACATTTATAGTAGTTATAGTTTCACAGGCATATTGTCACGTACGATAGGCGACAAACACAAACACTCGCTGGTGCTTAACTTATACATAGATATACATTTAGAATAAACAGTTTAAAGAAATTTATCGTCGGTTTCTAACAGATATGCTTTGAAAAATAATTAATATTCATTTTTAAAATTATAAAATATTTCAATTTGGCTTCAGTTTATAGTTAAAGTGTGAAGGTACTGCGGAAATTACAATGCTATTAGAGACCTGTAAAGATCGATGGAATACAAGATTGCCTAAAATCAGATAACAGTTGTGATCTAGAGTTATTCTAACAGTAGAAACAGGGAGTTTCAGCCAACAATTTTCTGTAAGTTTCTAATGGCGTTTGTATAAAATAAACGTACAGTTTTTTTTCTACGTCCGAAAATAGCCCAAAGTTTGGAGAAAAACTTTTCCAGTTACCGAGCAACAAAATAACAATGTGATTAAATTGCCACGTTCACGACATGAATAGAACTAATCTGCTTTTATATCTTACTAAACATAATTTTAGGGGAATTCTTTGCTGTTTTATTGACAACTTACACATTGTACATAATAATATCGTTCTTATGTACCACTGTCTTCAGATCTTTTATCCTTGCAGTCTCTCTTTTATAGACTGTAAAACCATTCATTACAAAAGACTTTGTCATATTTGTCAAATGTCAAACCTTCTGGTGACTCGGTTTTATAGTCAAAAAAATATATTTTTACATTGCTTTTTTTTTAGTTTAGTAGATAGTAACCATTTAGATTCACTTTGTTCCACGAACAAAATTGTAAATATTCTCTTTATCATATAACCTTTGTTGTTTTGGCTCTGCTTGACTATACCAGAATTTACTATACATATTGCTGTGACCTCGCAAATTTGTAAAATAAGAATAGTTTTAGAGATTGATTTAAGAATTAGTTTACGCTTAGAAATAAAAGTAAAAAATAAGAAAAAATCCTATTTAGATATTATTGAGTAAAATTATGCAACAAGAACTACATGAAGGTATACAAAGTTGCATACTTATAGTCAAATTTTTATTATAACAGTAAATAATGAAATATGCAAAGTAAAGTTTATTAAATAAATATAAAACAAATGATGTAGAATAAAAATTTATTAAATAAAGAAATATATGAAATAAAGACAAAATAAATATAAGTAATATATTTCTTTTGTAGAAAAGATACACAAAAAGTATGGGTTATAAATCATGAAAAGAAATGAAATTTATATGCATAAGGCAATAAAAATCTTATGAGAGTTTAAGAATTAAATAGTATTAAAGAATAAAATTTACCTTAGCTTAATACTAGATTAATAAAAAAAGGATATAAAAATATGTAAAACATAGAAGCAATCAGTAGTGACATATTTTTGTATTTAAAGGCTGACATTATAAGTAAATAAAAGGTATCTGTGTTCATGATTTGTTCGTAACACAATACTTCAGGGACTAGAGGCGGACGTGTTCTATAAGGACAGGCAGTGCGGAATAGTGGTTGTTTTCGGCATGTTTCCCATTTTGTCAAGGCGCACTCCGGCTAAAAGAAAAGTAAAACTAACATAAATAAATGGAAAGAAAAAGTATGTGTCGAACAATGAACAAGGTAATAGGTTCATTGACGAGCACAAGGAAGGATGGTATTAGTAACAAGAATAAACCTACCGTTGGGAATCATGTGCAAAGCAGAGGGGACCTTTGAATTGGAAGGTTATGTTGACGTTTAAGTGAATTGTGAACTGTCAGAACAAAATGTGTATGTGTGCGTGAATCAAGGCGGCAACATATGGGCAGCGATTTCACGGGAAAAGTGTATTCCAGTACCAACCTAAACATGGACTAGAGGGCGCAATGGTCAACATAGTTTATTTTTGCCGCTATAAATACGAAGACAAGATTCGACAAGACAGACTTTCTGATAACACTTCCGAGAGGAAAGACTTCTGATAACACTTCCGAGAGGGAGACTTTCTGATAACACCTCCGAGAGGTGAACTTCTCAGAACACTTACAAAAGGAAGATCTCTTAAAGAATAAGTTTTTTTTTTAATTGTTATATTGTAGTTTTTCATTATTTCTTCAACACATATAGTAACAGTAATTTATTTTATTTAATACATTTGAATTCATTTGAAGCGTTCATAATGGACATTCAAAATAGATTTATTGATAACAAGTAAGTTTATTATTTCTTTTGAAAATTAAGTTATACGAGTTGTTGGACAGACATTGATTTTTACGTGCGAATGATTAATCAATGTATTGTTGGACAAAAAAATAGACAAGTAAATAATTTATCCTGTAAGGTTTATTTTGAATTTATATAGTTGGAATTACAACCAAATAGGATTAATGGTGTTGGTCAGTTGGAGAGATGTTACGTGAAAATGAGCATTTTCTTCATCGTATTGTCTAGACATCATTAATTTCTTTCAAATTAAGCGAATAATAAATTAGAATTTCACAAGGCATAGATTAAGAGCTCGATACAACACGTGCAAATGGTTGTCTAAAGCAATTAATTGAAGCCTATACATAAATATTATAACGTCGATGAGTATATTCATAAACGTACAATAAAAGTTTATTTTTGTTTATTTGCAGGATAAATATTTATTTTGTTTGGTAGAATAAATAAATAAACCAAAGATTTACATACATTACAACCGGCATTAGGTGTAAATGATATGAGCATTTTTCAATTATGTATCTTGTTTAGAGCATAAAGGTGTGCATATAAAGGAAACTATATTTTTGAATCCATAAATTACAAAATAAAAAAAAAATACATGATTATGTTGAATAGACATACAGTTTTTTTTCTTTGAACAAAACTATTACCTCTTTCCCTATAATGAGCAAGAGAAAAATCATCAACAAATAAGAAGGAACCACAAACATTGCCAGGACCCACAATAGTCATAAGGTACATGACACAACAATATAAGATAAAACACAAAACCATTTATAAGTTCTTGGTGTGTAAAGAATAATTTAAAGAGTATAATGTGTACAAAAGACTATACCCTACGTGTGGTAATACACACAAAAGTATGTTGTTACAGCATATAAATTATATGGCAATATTGTTATTAAAAATAAATATTTATATGTCACAGCAATATGAGTAGATACAATGATAAAAAAATTGTTTTAAATCAGATCAAAAACTTTTTCAGATTTTGCCCTTTCAAACGCAAACGTGTTAAGAACGGTTATACCATCACCTTCCACTTCCTTTTTTTTTTCAAAACTACCCTAATTTCCTTTTGGTCAAAAACGATTGCAGGGACAACACAATAATAATATTTTAAACAAATGCTGTAAATAACACTTTCAAATTACGTAACGATTTCAATTCAATGAACGACGTATTATAAAAATTATTTAAAATATCTGAAGGCACACAATTTTCACAACGCCAACGTCGCGTCGTCGTAATAGTCTCTTGTACAAGGATTTGAAAAATCCACCACACTTACTAGTTATATGTAATATGCTGGAGATAGTACCTCTGTTGAAAGTTCTGGATATCCTAAAATTTTCTATAAAAATAATATATCCGTTTTTTGAGTAAATATAATGATGACATTAAAAACTTTTCCAAAATTCCACTCTTTAAAGCGCAAATATGTCATCAATCCTATACCGTCACATGCACCCTTTTCTCCAAATTGCACTCTACTTTTTTTTTCGAAAACGATTGCAAACACCGTTCCAAATATGGTGATATGTAATATGCTAGGAGTTCCTTCGAAGTTTGACGCTGATATATTTAAATGTGTACGACAATTTTGAAAACAATTATTGAGAAAGTTTGTTGATTTCAATAATTTACAGCTACTTTCTAAATTTGAAATAAACCCTTAAAGGATAAAATTTGTTTGCCTTGTCCTAATATGACACCAGCTATGATTCGAGCTGCTTAGACTTGTACAAGGAAATTATTGTGTCTATATGGAACTTCTATCATATGCAGGCGCCCATTTTGAACATTTGCTATTATAGTTTTTTTTGTATAGAATTCAAGTTTTTGTCATAGCTTGAAAGTATTGTATCAACAAATTTTTAGATTAAATACCTGTATCTTAGTTTCAAAGATTATATTCTTTTCATTGCTGATAAAATAACTAAAAATATAAAGTTTATGTCTAGGCTATCACCACTGTGTTGTCTAAATTAACGGTCTCTAATACTTTGGTTTTACCTCATTTGTTTTTTTTTGGCTCATCCGCACAATCTTTCGCAAATAAAAATGACATCAATAGGTTCAAAAGCTGCAGAATAGGGAAATGCATATTATTTGAGACTAAAGAAGAAAACAGGTTAGACCGGCTGCCAGTTGAACGGTTTTTGAAATATCAAGTAATGATATCTATAAATAGAATTGAAAATGCGTTGACTTCTAGTTACTTAATTACTGAAAAAATTTGTAGTAATGATTCAGTACATTCCCATCTGACCAGAAATAACCTAAATGTTCATGCAACAATAAAAAATAGAAAAAGTACAACAAATTCTCTTGCCTTCTATTATCTTTCACGGTAAATTAAAGATGAAAAAAGTGTTGACTTGTTTAAGAGGACAATGGAACAGGACATGTGGAAATAATAATGGAAATTACAAAACAATATTTTAAGTTTTATTACACTTCGTCGTTTTCTGTTTGTTTGTATTTTTGTTGACAGGTACATATTATGTGATTATTGTTCTTTTAACCCCAGAATATTTTAATCTTATATAGTCCAAATATTAGTTCCTAGGCTTAGCTTTGAAATTTTAATTTTTTCAACTTTTGTGTTTAATCTCACATTCTACAATCCACATATAATTGTTTATAACTATTATTGTATTAGATGTGTGCCAAATAAATAAATATTCTTTTGGTGATATTAATATTGGTGCAAAAGTTTTAATTTAAAAGTCACACATCCTCTTTCAAGCTATAGTAAGGAAGTGTTATAAGAGTTAGTTGATTAAAAAATCCAATATCAGAGATAGGTTGAAGATTCTAATTTTAAAGAACTCTTTCGCAATGAGAAGACAGTCTTTCACTTTATGAAATAGAAACGCCTGGCTATGCGGCGACGTGTTTATCGTCAGTAGGTATCTTGATATAATTAAGACTTTTAAGAACTCTTACATGCAACGCCAGAGTGTAACTCAATCAAAGAGCATACGATCGGCAATAATGCGATGTAGAAAGTAGGAAGATTGCAATTTTAAATTATAGTATGTATATTAATTACACAAAACTTAATTGTATTAATTTTAAATATTTTCCTTTGGCACGTATATCTTATTATAAATGTGATAGCTGAACATAAAGGTTGATTTAAATATATTTCCCTACCTTCGCCCATTTAAGGTCATTTTCACATTCTATGGATAAATTTACAAATGCTCGTGTTTGTCAAAGTGACTTAGCAATGGTAATCCATATCTGTATACTAAAGGTAGCATCCTCTATTTATATACATGACATTGTATTCACCTTTTGCACAATGAAGTGCATTAGCCGATTCCATTAGGCGGTATTCAACAACCACTTTCGGGACTGAATAAGAAAACTAGCGTTCCCACTCTAGTTCACATGCAAAATTATTACTTTTTGCGCTCGATAAACTCTAATGTACCCAAGATATTCTCCGGGCACCATTAGTATAGTTAACAAAAGAATTAACATTCGATTCTTGAAACCCTTTATTCCATAAAATTAAACTAAATTTATATTTAAAAATACATATTTCAAGCCTAACTATACAAAATGATATATCACCAAATCACATGTTTATTTATATCAATTTAAATTCATTAAAGTAAGAAGTTAGCTTATAAGATTAATTTTATAAGTACCTACATTACAAGTTTATAGTCGAATCGCTTAGAGTTTATTTTAATTTTCGAAGTTAATTTTTATGTATACAAATTAAATATGTACTATTAAAAGCAAGAGTTTGAGTTAGATATGTATCTTTCTTCAAATTTACTAAATTAATCAAACACAAAAGTGTTTTTGTTTGCAGCAGGACTAATGATATTAGAATATATTCACCTAACGATTCTTATTTCATTTAATTGACGATCTTTTTCGTCGTACTCATTCTCATGTATAACAATGCACATCTTATACCAATTCAAAGACTATATATAACAACATCATCTTTTGTTTGCTGTTAATCTACGTCTTTTCATAATATATATCAAATTGCAAACTTACATATTATGAAATGAAATACAAAAGAAAGATAGAGAAAGGGTTATTAATTTTCTCTCTGCTATGACTACATGTCAGTAAAATATATACAAACTTTTCTTCTTGTTCATTTAACAGTGAATAAAAATTTAATCTAATTAAGTTAATGAATAACAATTACGTGTATCTTTTTAACTGTTACAATTAACAGTTGTACACCAATGTGTACAACTTTGGTTTTGAGTTGATTATTTTTTGTGAAACAGTTGGCTGTTCTCGAATTTATGATACACACAAGCCACTTCGGAAGTTTGTATGTATCAATAACACAGACCATTCTTCTATTATTATACCAATATATATAAATGCACTGTTAAAGTAGAAGAGTAAATTAAAAAATATTCAGTTCAATCATCGCGAAAATTGTTTTGAATAACTAAAAATATTGCTAATTAGTTCATTAATACAAGTATCATATCAAAATATTGCTTCCCACTCGATATTAAATAACATTTATTGTGAAATCAAAAATATAATGTATCATCACTAGGATTTTATTATGAACGAAAACGAACGTAAGTTACCAATATCATGTATGAACTCTTGAAGATTCAATATTTGATTTCTGAATGAAAAATAGTTAATCTTTTGAAGAATTAGCCGATAGGTATTATGGCTTGTACGACAAAAGATACCATTCATCGTAGTAGAGTAACTGACAAATTAGGAGATGGTACATCCCAGAATAATACTGGCTGCTTGTGCTTAATTCAAGAACACTCTGCATGTGTTCGAAAAATTTAGCATGCATAACCAACACCATATACAAAGAATGGTTGCCTTTGTTTATTAACTTATTTCCATTTCATACAAAAGTTTTATTAGAAAATATCTGCCTCGAATAAGACAAGGCAAAATTCAAAGTGTGAAATATGGAGAAAATCGAGTATTAAAATTCCTTACAAGACAATGCAAGTCTTGTCATACCATACTGGAAAAGATGTAATCGGTTTACGAAGATTCTTGTCCAAGAAAAACCATGATATTTAAGTGGCGTCATCCCCTTAAGTAAGGTAGGGAATCACTTGAAAACGACCCAAGGATGGGGTGGCCTGTCGAGGTGACCATTCCACAACTTGCTTAAAAAATAGAAAAATTAATATCGGAAGATGTTCAGCTAAAGAAAACACAATCGCCCACGGGCGCGCTATTGAAATGTTGTATTTTTAAAGAGGTTTTAATTTTAATTATATAATTGGATAACAAGTGATTGGTGATCTATAAAATACAAAATATATACGTTATTATTTGTTCATTTTCTCTTCTGTAAGACTTGTTCTCTTTGAATTAAGTACATCATTGTAGATAGAAAATGTTCTTTCTACATCGCAACTGGTTATATGTGCGTACTGGATATATTCTTTTATGTCAGCGTATTTAACATACACAATTGCCGCAATGTTATTAAATCTGGATTTCTATTAAAAACTGCGTCTAACTTTTGCCGAAGGCCACATCCGAAGTCACTTGGAATACTTTTGAAATTATTAATAGCCACACCTAATGTGGTTAATCCATTTTTTAGTTTGAGATTCGATTTTCAAAATACGTGATTAGTTTAGGCAAATTTTCAAAGTTTTCCTGAAGGACTAACAACTGCTTTTTTATTACTTTCTTATACATAGTATAAGGAAGTATGTGATGACGAAAATTTTCGATCTCGAGATTTTTACAGATGTCTACGTTTTTTTTACCAAAAAAGTGGTTTTTAAGAAATGTCTGTGTGTCTGTCTGCCTGTGACCACGATAGCGGTCAAACCGCTGTAGATATCTATTCCAAATTTTGCATTTACGTGTATAATCTCCCTCTTGAGATCTAATTAGTTTTTCAGTAAAATCGATAGACCGGAAGTAGTAGTTTACTTCACTGAAAAAATCGAATTTTGCAAATATTTCGTCAATTACTAAGTTTAAACAAATTTATTAATAATTCAAATGAACTTAAAATTAGATTTGAGACAAATTGTCTTAAAAAAGTTTTTCGAAATTCCAACCGGAAGTAGGTCTTTTACTCTTATCGAAAATCAGTTTTTTGCGAATATCTCGCAAGTTATGCTTTCTAGGCAGATACATTACGAGTATAAAGGTATTTAAATTATAATTTTAAATATCTTTTGTATAAAAAAAAATTTCAATATTCGGACCGGAAGTACCACTTTTACTCTTAGCGAGTAGCACTTTTTTTTCGAATATCTTGCAAAGTATGCATTCTATAGCGATTTATTAAGAGAATGAAAGTACTTCGAATAGGATTTTGAATAAGTTTTGTATAAAAAAATTCTTAAAATTGTATAGTTTGAAACGCTCATACGTATAAGAAAGTCGTGTGGTGGCCACATCTCATTTTTTAAATTTGAGATTTGTGTTAGTTCCTTGTACTCAGAAATACTTCGAGCATCGTCATTTAAACATGTAATGAAATTTTGTAAACTATCGAAATTCTCTGCATAAAAACCATTTATGTGTATGTTTTAGCAAAGCTAAGTGACGAACGTGCGATATTTTGGCATTCTGTAACGATATTTTACAGACTTTGTAATAAATTTCGGAATCACTGACAATTCATTTTCATATTAGAAAAAGGAACATAAACAACGTTCTATATCTAAATAAATGATAACTAAAAATGTACGCGTATGTTATTGAAACTAAATAACAGTAAGTATATATTACATATTTACATTATTTCTCTTGCGAAATATAAGGTAAATATAATAAATTTTAAAAACCCCTCAGGCTATCTACGCCGATGTAGAAAGAATTTTACTCATAAATGTCTTATTTTATTGCCATTTTTTTCTCTGATTCTCCGGCTCTTGTCGAGCGTAAGCAGATGTTGCAGTTCGCCCTATGAATTAGTGCTATTCAGATATAATGTAAGCAATACACAGTTGTTTACATTATTTCTTTGCTCGGTTGTAGCTCCGTGGTAGTTTAGCTCGCTCGATTCCGCGCCCTAATGATCATCTTGGTATGACTAAGATCAACGCAAGATGTGTACCGAGAATGTTCACGTCTTCACAAAAACAACAGCACGTGGATTATTTCCGTCAGTATTAGACTTCTGTAATGAAGGCAGGAACGGTGTACTGAGTGGAATTGTTACTGGGGATGAATCTTTGGTTCATTATTATGCAGTAGCATAAAAGAAGCACACCACTTCTCAAGGAGTTAAAGTGTCACATTCGACCGGAAAACCACGACTACTGCTTATTTATGGGACATAGTTGGAAGTATGTTAATTGATTACAAAGATAAAAGCGGTTCCATAACTGGAGTAGTCATTGAAGAAAATGAAGGTGAAAATTGATGAAAGGCGTCCTGCTGCTGCACGACAATGCTCCCATCTACAAGAGTAGTGTTGCGATAGCTGCCCTGTATAATGTGGGCTTCGATGTCGAATTACACACTCTATAGTCCAGACCTGGCCCCTAGCGACTTTTTCCTGGTCCCTAAAATAAAAAAAGAGCTGCGTGGGAACAAATGTACGAATGATGAGAAAGTAAAGGACGCAGTTTCGACGTATTTTTCAGACAAAGGTTAACATTTTTTATCAAGGCATACGTAAACTAATTGAAGATCTAAAAAATATATGGTTGCAGGTGAATATATTGACAAACAAAATATGTTTGTGTTTTTATTTTCCCACGTGTGCGAGTTAATTTTAGAGCTATTTAAATAAATGTACAAAAACATTTTTTTAATATTTTCAATTTAAACTGATTTTTAATTATTCAATTAGTATTTGTGCATATTTCATAACCAAAATACCTTGCTATATCAAATGTAAATTAAACTTAAGTGTAAATGACAATCTTATAATGTGTAATTGCTTTAACTCTTCTTTATAAAGTCGCTTTTAGTTTTATATATTTTGGATTAATTTTCTATTTACTTTTCAAACATATTTTCTACCTTTTATATATACACGGTGAGTCATCTAAGCGGGTAAGGCCGATTATGCCTATATGAGTAAAGATATTTCGAAGCGGTTTTTTCCTTGTGATAGCTGTTCATTAGGAATACATTTTAAAAATATTTTGTATTATACAGAGTGTTCCATAACTTGGTGGCTAACCATAGTTAGCCACCAAGTTTTTTTAAATGGAACATCCTATATATTATTGCATTTTTGAATTCCCCGTATAATTTTTAGTCAAAAAGTTATAAGATAGTATAGGCCTAAAGCGTAAAGTTTTTGACTTATTCCCATTTTTCTGAAGAATTCAATGTTCGTATAAAATTATATTTCTCGAAAACGACGTATTAGATGGACAAAATTTTTTGCAGTATTGTTTAGAATAAGAGGTCCTAATAGAAGCATGTTTTATTCTTTTACAGGTACTAACTGCATATGCAGGAAACTAGATTAAAATTACATGACACGTTTTTGTATAAAAGTCAATTTTTTTAAATGGAACACCCTGTATATCAGTTCATTATTGAATTGCTTATTAAATTTCATGTCAGAAAAATGTAAGACGTTAATACTTTAAAAGTGACTATTACAGAGTTATTGCCATTTTTAGATATGCTTTTGTTAGTTTTTGCAAAAAAGTCAATTTTTTCAAATGGAATAGCCTGTATATTATTTCACTTTTGAATTTCTTATTAAATTTCACATCAAAAACATGTAAGACGTTAATACTTTAAAAGTGACTATAACCGAGCTATTGTCGCTTTTTGATATAATTTTGTCAGTACTATACTACATATACCTATTAATTAAAAACACAAAAATGAGGTGTGGCCACCACACGACTTTCTTATACGTATGAGCGTTTCAAACTATGCAATTTTAAGAATTTTTTTATACAAAAATCATTCAAAATCCTATTCTAAGTACTTTCATTCTCTTAATAAATCGCTATAGAATGCATACTTTGCAAGATATTCGAAAAAAAGTGCTACTCGCTAAGAGTAAAAGTGCTACTTCCGGTCCGAATTTTGAAATTTCATGTATACCAAAAATATTGAAAATCCACCTCTAAATACTTTTGTACTCTTAATAAATATATATAGAATACATAATTTACGACATATTTGCAAAAAATCGCTATTCGGTAAGAGTAAAAGTGGTACTTCCGGTCCGAATTTTGAATTTTTTTTTATACAAAAGATATTTAGAATTATCATTTAAACACTTTCATACTCGTAATGTACCTGCCTAGAAAGCATGACTTGCGAGATATTCGCAAAAAACTGATTTTCGATAAGAGTAAAAGACCTACTTCCGGTAGGAATTTCAAAAAACTTTTTTAAGAAAATTTGTCTCAAATTTAATTCTGAGTACATTTGAATTCTTTATAAATTTGTGTAAACTTAGTAATTGACGAAATATTTGTAAAATTCGATTTTTTCACTGAAGTAAACTACTACTTCCGGTCTGCCGATTTTTCTCAAAATCTAATCAGTTCTCAAGAGGGAGATTATACACGTAAATACAAAATTTGGAATTGATATCTAAAGCGGTTTGACCGCTATCGTGGTCACACACAGACACACACACAGACACACAGACACACAGACATTTTTTAAAAACCACTTTTTTGGTATCAGGGGACCTCAAAACGTGGACATCTGCAAAAATCTCGAGGTCGAAAATTTTCATCATCACAATACTTCCTTCTACTACGTATAAGAAAGTAATACTGACAACATTGTATCAAAAAGAGACAATAGCTCAGTAATAGTCACTTTTAAGGTATTAACGTCTGACATGTTTTTGATGTAAAATTTAATAAGAAATTCAAAAATGAAATAATATACAGGGTGTTCCATTTGAAAAAATTGACTTTTTTGCAAAAACTAACAAAAGCATATCAAAAAACGACAGTAGCTCAGTAATAGTCACATTTAAAGTATTAACGTCTTACATGGTTCTGACATGAAATTTAATAAACAATTCAAAAATGAACTGATATACAGGGTGTTCCATTTAAAAAAATTGACTTTTATTCTAAAACGTGTCATGTAATTTTAATCCAGTTTCCTACACATGCAGTTAGAAATTGTAAAAAAATAAAACATGCTTCTATTAGGACCTCTTATTGTAAACAATACTGCAAAGGATTTTGTCCATCTAATACGTCGTTTTTTGAGAAATGTAATTTTATACAAACATTGAATTTTTCAGAAAAATGGGAATAAGTCAAAAAAACTTTACACTTTAGGCCTATACTATCTTATCACTTTTTGACTAAAAATTATACGGGGAATTCAAAAATGTAATAATATATAGGATGTTCCATTTAAAAAACTATAACTATAGTTAGCCACCAAGTTATGGAACACTGTGTACAATGCAAAATATTTTTAAAATGTGCTCTTAATAAGCAGCTACATATAATAATATATAAATCCATATAAATTTGCTAATACATATAAAATTTACTGTTACTAACAAACATAACTTTCTTCTTATATTTTGAACAAGGGCTGCCTACTATTTCATTAAAATTTCTAGTAATATAAAGCTAATCAAGTGTACGCTAAAAAGCTTTAATTCTTTTAATAAAAGTACGTACTGTAAATATAAACTTCTTGTAAATTTTTGTTTGAATGAAAACTATAACCTTGACGACTATTTCAAACATGAGTTTCAAAATTAAATTAATTTGTAAACGTGCATTTATACTTTAATTCCAGGTAAAAATCGTAGTAGCTAACATTTTCTGTATACCTGGTGGTGCAATAGTGTGTCGGCGGAGCTTAGTATGAAAACTAATAACGCTGTAGCAATGAGACTTTATGTACGTATGTAGCATGCGACTGTGTATTTTCTAATTTTATTTACAGATATACAGGGTGTGCCAAATTTTCGCAACGACCTTCAACCTTTTTATTTTAAATAGATTGCTATACTTTCTAGATATTATAATAATAGCCATTCAAATTATCTTTGCAATGATATTGGATATGTGCACTTAGTTTTGATTTTATTGATATTTTTTTATTAAAATCATGACAGTTGCAGCATCTAACATTTTAAGCCTTCGTCTGAAAATGGGTAGAACGCCTCACGTAACTCTTGTGTTACTAATTTATGGACTAACACGTTATTTGTTTTGAGGTTGAACAAAGTGAATAAATATCCTGTATATTTATTCACTTTGTTAAATATGTCGTGTCTAAGTTATCGATATTTATTGGTTACTTTCTCGTTTTTTTTATATCTAACCAATAATATTTTTATACGCCAGCATATTCCTTGTAAAATCGGCTTTAAAATGGTACCAATAACATAGTATATATTTTTAGTATTTTCAAAGTTATAACCCTTTAATGGGATATACCAAAGCCGTCTCTATCTTACAAGCCGTGCTACTACATGTGGCAACGTCGCAAAGACTCACATTAGTAGTCCTACCGCTCTACCGCTGTATCAACGGAGAGCCTATTCAAAAGCTTCACAAAAAATAAGTGTAGAATCAATTATTCAAAAAAATTGGTCTATTTTTAAATATTAGTAGAAACATGATCTATTTTGTTAGAGAACAATAAAAGTCAAAGTATCAGACATTTATTTCATTTTATATTTCCATACAAAAACAGTTATTATAGTTATTTATACAAGCTGATAACAATAATTTACATAATTATTTTTATTTACTTGTAGGTCATAATTTTACGTTTTTTGGCACCATTTGATATACCATGAGTGAGTATTGAACTGGCTTTCAGTTTTGTAAAATTATTTAACATAATATTACTAAAAATTGAAAAACATTTCTTAGCCAGCTGTACTGCTGTTACACCACACACACAATCGTCATAAAGATTAAAGAATTCATTATTTTTTAAACTTGCATATGTGAGAGCCATCAAAATTTTCTTTTGATTAGTATGTTTAAAAAACAATGAATTTAATTCAATATTGTTAATAATATATTCAAATAACGCGTGCATGTGATAAAAAATTGTAATTACATAATTTGTGGGTAAACATAAACCACCTCTTTGAAGACTATCAAAATAAGAACATCCAGATTCGTCCCCTTTCGACTCTCTTATTCTGCCTTGACATTTAAAGCAACTTAACTTCTTGAAAATTGAACTGCTAGCAAAACCACAGACATACAAAGTTGTGGCTTGATCCAATTCACAAATTTCTAGATACTCGTAATTATTGGAAAACAAGTCATAAAAATCATCAACGTTGACGCTAGATATATCTTCATCGTCTGTTACGTCCTCTCTTACTTCTTGTAATGACAAATTACTTTGTTTTACCAATTCAAGAATTTGTTTTATGCGGATTTTTTTTTCAGATTCAATCAGTTGCTGATAAGATACATTATAATTGCATCCTGAAAGAGCACGGTAGCGTCCAAATCGGCGTTCCAAATTGTCGGTTTGGAATTTTCCTGGTAAAACGTAGTTTACATGACAATTTTGCAAGGAGTATTTAATTAAATCAATCAACACTACAGTACTTCGTTCAATAGCATCAAATGTATCTCTACTGAGACCAGTACAAATTTGTTGAGTACATAATTCTCTCCACCTCCTAATCCACCCAACAAATTTTATTAAAAATTCAAATTTTGGATCATTAACATTAAAAATAGGACCCGACCACTCATTCCTTTTCTTAATGCCTTTAAGAATATTTTTTGTGTTAACTATATTCCACCACTTACTAATTATTTCAAGAAACATAGTTGTTTCAGAATATTCTTCAACCTCCTTTAAAGAAGCGTTCGTAGAACAGTGAAATACATTTTCAACTAATCTGACATTTTGTCTTTCCAGATTACTTGGGTATAAAGTTTTGTGATTTAATTTAAAGGCCTTTTTAATCAACATATCTTTTTCATTGTTATGAAACTGCCTCAAATGATTGAAAGAAGCTTTTCGTATGATGTTACCATTGTCAAAATCAGGAAACACAAACGTACAGAAATTCTTTTTCAAATTAATCCAGATATTACGAATATTCTTAAAAATATGTACAAAATCGTATGTCAAAAATAAAGGAACATTTTGAAAGTCTGGATTTTCTGTGAAAAAGTTATCATTGCAAAAGAGTCTAAACATGGCTTGGTTGATACGATTATTATCTGTTATAACTACTGTCACTTTACAATTAAATTTTTGTATGTGCTGAATTACTTCTACTGTATATTTTTTTAAATCTTCACCAGTCAAACCACTAACTGGTATTAACCGAATAATGTCTTTGTAACTTCCAAAACAAGAAGCAATCATAAAACTTACAACCGTTTTAGCAACTTCTGTTGATTTATTTTCTGCAAAACCAGTAACATTTTGTGCTTTAAAAGTGAGGGTACGATTAACATAAATTTCATCAATAAGAAGAGATACATACAATTCCCTATCACTCAACTGCTTGATGATATGACTTAAATAATGGCTTGTGTTTATCTCAATATTTGGACTCAAATGTAGAGAACCAGAAATGTGCTGTATATAACGTTTGTGAGGGAAGATAAAATATTCTCTAAGAACGTTATATGCCGCTGGTGACTGAGAATACATAAGGAATGTAAATAATATTGTACTAGCAGTATAGATCTTTTCTTAGACGATATTAAAGTAATTTGATTTCTAATTATTTCTAACAGATTCTTATGTAAAAATGTTTCATCCTGTTCAACTATTTCTAAACATTTAGCTACAAAATACTCTATTTTATTTAAACAATAGTCAACAGTTTCAGTTGTTACCTCATGAGGAAAATTTTTATACCTTATAAGCAGATTTTCTAACTGTGACCACCTTGTTAATTTTAGATCCTCTGGGAAAAGCCATTTAAGATCATTTGAAGAAATCTGTCTTCCTTTTAAATAAACATTAATAATTAGTTCACTGGAAACAAACACACTACTTAATACTTCCAACGGATGATCTTGTGTAATGTTTGATTCGAAATCAACACTTAAAAGATAGAACCACACACCATTACCACAAACTTTGAAATTCCATTTTGTAATGTCTTTTAACTGGCACAGTCATCCCTTAAAAATGTTTCAATTTTTGTGGCTGTTTTTTTAAGATTCTCTTCTTTTCTTAAAGCAGGTGACTTTCTTTCCACAGGCAGTGTTCGCGTTAGATACACTGGTAAATTAGGAAATATGGTAGGCATTGCATCTTCAGTAAGCTTTGGATGTTGAAGGAGTAATTCTTGTATTTCCCCATTTGCATTTTTGAAAATTTGGGTTTTTATTACATAGTGATCTGCAAAATGTTTTATACAAATGGCAGAAGAGGCAGACGGGCTCCAATTTTTCCTTGGAATTGCACGTAACCAGGCTGCTTTTCTTGATTCGTTTTTTGGGAACGAAAACGTTGATACTGGAGGTTCTTTCTTTAAAAAACTATCGTAGTTAGATTGACAGCCAGGAGCAACACACCGTCTTGGCATCTACAATTTAAAAGAAATTTCTTGTATAAAATTTGTCAACAACAACAACCTTATGAAAGTAAAATTGTTAGGTTATGTGAAATGCATCGGCTAGAATATTAATAGCAAGCGTCTTACCTTAAATTATATTTGTCATCAACTGTTGTAAATGTTATTTCACGTCCCATAAAACACTATAACTTACAAGTTTTGGATATTTATCACCAAAATACCACAACTACTTCTGTAATGTTTTAATGAGCGCACAATGTGATGTGTGCAATGTGTGATAGTGTGTAAACAAACAAATTCGTACAAAGCTACGGACACAGAACTACGGACTACTTTCGACGTTGCCAAATCTCCACCAGCACGGCTTGTAAGATAGAGACGGCTTTGGATATACTCATGTTTATAATATGCAATATACAATATGTGGGGTATCTAATAGAAGATTGGCTTTGGTTTAAAAAAATACCAAATGTCAAATCTCTACTTCAAAAGTCCATAAAATGTCGTTTTCTGTATTTTCTCTTTTCTGTAATTGCGTTTTGTTGTTATAAATTAAGTTCGGCTAGTGAATTATTAATTTCCGTTTGTTTGTTAGTAGTTGTTACGTTTTGTATTTACCTTGTTATCAGTTATATTGTTTTATTCACATTATTTTTTATTTAGATACCATAATAGTTTATTGCTGTTTTTGCTTTAAAATGAATTTTTCGAAAGAGGAACTCATAGACATGGTATTTGCTCTTGGCGCTAGCAACAGAAATCCATTTTTAGCATCATGAACATATGCGATGGAATATCCCGACCGAAGAGCACCGGATAGTAAAAAAAATTTTTGATAAGTTTTCTTCGAACGGATTCAGTGAATTAAGTCGAACATGAAAGAAGTAAGACTATAATTACAGAAGATAATGAAGTGACAGTCGTCCAGTCCATTGTGGAAAATCCGCACGTATCCACAAGGATAATTTCAAAACAACACGGGATAGATGTCACTTTTGTAAAAAGGATTTTTAAAAAACATAATTTTCACCCTTACAAAATTCAAAATCATCAAGGCTTATTACAAGCGGACTTTGAAAGGAGACTAGGTTACTGTGAATGGCTACTTTTTGAATTACAACACGATATAACTTTTCTAGATCATGTGCTTTTCACAGTTGAAGCAACATTTGCTAATTGTGGAACAGAAAAAATACCCATTATTATAACACCCACATTTTGTTCAGCGCATTTTATATCAACAAAAATGGAGTGTTAACACATGGGGAGGCATCATAGGAAACACTATTATTGGTACATTCTTTTTTAATAATACTTTAAATTGTGCAATCTACACAAATTTCCTACAAAATAATTTACCATTTCTATTAGAAAGTCTCCCAGATAACGTCATCAGGTGATTGTGGTGCCAACATGATGGTGCACCAGCACATTATGATGCTGCTGCAAGAGCACATTTAGATAAAGTATTCACCAATAAGTGGACTGGGAGAGGAAGTTTGATAAGCTGGCACCACGATCACCAGATCTCACACCTTGTGATTTCTTTCTGTGGCCAACTGTAAAAAACATTGTTTACGCAACACCTCCTACAACGGCAGAGAACATGCGGCAACGAACGCTTTTCTTCAATTAAGTGAGAATAACTTAGCTCCGACTGTAAGTCTGTCGATACAGAGACGGTTGAGAGCATGTGTAGAGCAGAATGGAAATATGTTTGAACACATTTTAAATTAAGATTGGTTTATTATGGAAAATTTTCAACATGTAATTCTAAAACTAATCATAAAGCATTTAAAAAACAGGTGTTTGTTAAAATTACTTTGTTTTATTTTCATGGCCAACCAACTATTAGATGCCCCACATTTTGCATGTTATAAACATGAGTATATCCATTTAAAGAGTTATAACTTTGAAAATACTAAAAATAAGTACTATGTTATTGGTTTTAAAGGCGATTTTACAAGGAATATGCTGATTTATAAAAATATTATAGGTTAGATTTAAAAAAAAAAACAATTAAATAACCAATAAAGATCGATAACTTAGACACGACATATTTAGCACCCCGTATATTTATTCACTCTGTTCAACTTCAAAACAAATAACATGTTAGACCATAAATTATTAACACAAGAGTGTCTACCCATTTTCAGGCTAAGGCTTAAAATGTTAGATGCTGCAACTATCAAGATTTTAACAAAATTATCAATAAAATCAAAACTAACAGTCTGAAGTGCACATATCCATATATCAGAGAAAATTTGAATAGCTATCATTATAATATCTAGAAAATATAGCAATGTATTTAAAATAAAAAAGTTGAAGGTGGTTGCGAAAATTTGGAACACCCAGTATATTTGTAAATAAAATTATAAAATGCACAGTCGCATACTACATACGTACGTAAAGTCCCATTGCTACAGTGTTATTAGTTTTCATACTAAGCTCGGCCGACACACTATTGCACCACCACCCGGTATAATTAATTACTTATGTAAAAACGATGTTAAAAATGTTGTATACTTTTTCTATCATCTTTTAAATGTTATTAATAGCATAATACAACGTATTTTTGATAGTGGAAATATTTCCAGTAGATTAACATTAATTCTTCAGAGTTAAGTATTTCAAATTTTAGAAAATAACAATAATTATAACTAATTAAATAAACTGGATAGAATATTTACTATATTGTTTTACTTCAAAAGAAGTAAAAAACCCTCCGAATGTTTTGGGTACGTTATCGGGTTTCTAAAAACATTCAATTTATAGCTACTTTCGGCTCCCTTAACTGATGAGGCCAGGCGATATACATAGATCTATTCCGAGAAAGCTGCCACTTTTTCTAAAAAATGGCGGTACCTCTACGGAATGCCTGTAAGACATTGGTTAACCTTGGCCTTACCTATTGTTAAATTTTGTCGCTATTTTTTCCTGACAGATTCCCAAGAAATATCTTTTCTTTAATTTACTGCGATAATAAGCCGAAACAAAAGGCAACGATTCCTCTTCAGGACAGGTTAAATATATCATTTCATGTATTAAATTAGAGGAACCTACAAAGACACTTCTAAGTGATTAAAAACACTTAGATAAGTAGTAGTAGTAGTAGTAGTAGGTAAGACATTGTTATATACGAATAATTAATACACAACATTCAACAAGACTCTGCAGAAGTTGCTTTTTCAAGGAAAGTCAATACACTGTACTTATATTCATATGTAAATGAAAGATAAATGTACTAGTAGTCGTCAATATATAAATAAATATATACAGGGTTAGTAAAAAGTCCCGGAACGGTCGAATAACTTTGTTATTAGAAAATTATGATTTCTGAAATTTGGTATGGGGGTATAGTTAATATAAATGCATTTTATGCAATACAATTAATATTTTTTTCACTTCCGGTTTAATCGGCAATACGTCCAACTTTTTTTTTTTAAATGGAACGCCCAGATTTTTTAACGCTTTTGAATGCAAAATAAAAAACTACGTTCAGGAAGTATTAAGATGTTTATTTTTATTCACAAGAAAACAGTTAAAAAATTAAAAAAGTGTCCTAATACAGAAAAATCAAGATACCTGTCTATTCAGGTTGCGATTACAATAATTGTTCAAAATGCTCTCCATTTACAATTTGACAAAAATGTAAACGGTCAGTAAAATTTCTTATTGAATTTTGTATTTGTTCTGGAGTGATGCGATTGGCTTCTTGAACTATTCTCTCTTCCAATTGTTCAAGATTATGGGGACGATTTTTGTACACTTGACATTTCAAGTGACCTCAAAAGAAAAAATCTAATGGCGAGAGATCTGGCGAACGTGCTGGTCATTCGATTGCTCCTCTACGTCCGATCCAACGTCTCGGAAAATTTTCATTCAAATAATCGCGGACATTATGGGCAAAATGGGGGGGAGCTCCATCTAGTTGAAACCAAAAATGTGCATTAGGGTGATCACCTATGTTTGCATTTGGAAAGAGGGCCGCAAGTGCTGGAACAACCTCATTTCGCAATAAATTTAAGTAGACGTTGCCAGTTAAATTTCCTCTTATAAAAAATGGTCCTATGATGTTGTTTCCAACAAGACCAGCCCAGACATTCACCTTTTGAGGACGCTGTGTATGGACTTCTTCAATCCAATGCGGATTTTCAATTGACCAGTAGCGACAATTATGTCTGTTCACAGTGCCGTTGAGACAAAACGTTGCCTCATCTGAAAAAATGATGTGATCTAAAACATTAGGCTGCTGCTCGATCAATTCCGTCATTGTTTCGCAAAATTGTAGTCTACGATCTGGATCATCTTCAGTTAACTCATGGGCGGGATACATTTTATAGGCTTTCATTCTTGCTGATTTAAGAATAATATGAGCAGATTTTTGAGAGATCTCATGAATTTGACCTAATTCTGTTGTGGACACGTGATGATTTTCTTCCACTGTAAGTAACACATTCAAACTAGTTTCTTCATCTGTTGCTGTTAATGGACGTCCCCTTCTAGGTAAATCCTTCACCTGACGAAAGACTTCAAACTTTTGAATTGTTCGACATACCGTACTTTTACTAATGTGACGATCCGGATAAACAGTATTAAACAAAATACGAACCTCTTCAAAAGAACGTTGACGATCACCGTACCCACGCATCATTAATATCTCAATTCGTTCTGATTCAGTAAGTTTTACTGCGATTTTCAAATGGTCAATGTCTAAAATAAGTAAATTTATAGCGATGCAAAAGTTAAAACGCTTTTAAAATTGTCAAATGTGACGGCAAAAAGAATGCAAACACTAAACAACAACTTTTTTCAAAGGTACCTTGATTTTTCTGTATTAGGACACTTTTTTAATTTTTTAACTGTTTTCTTGTGAATAAAAATAAACATCTTAATACTTCCTGAACGTAGTTTTTTATTTTGCATTCAAAAGTGTTAAAAAAATCTGGGCGTTCCATTTAAAAAAAAAAGTTGGACGTATTGCCGATTAAACCGGAAGTGAAAAAAATATTAACTGTATTGCATAAAATGCATTTATATTAACTATACCCCCATACCAAATTTCAGAAATCATAATTTTCAAATAACAAAGTTATTCGACCGTTCCGGGACTTTTTACTAACGCTGTATATATAAAATATATTACAATTATTTGCCAAATATACAAATGTATTGAAAAATTGAAAATCTTCTTGGTAGTAGTGGCATACAATGAAATAAAAGTAATAACAATATGACAACTGGACAATGTATAAATGAAAATGTAATGAATAAGCATAGGACAGTCGGGACCACTTATATAGTCACATCAAAAGGCTTGGGATCTACCCAGAGAAATAGAGTAGGGGAGAACGCGCTTAAAGATGCGCCAACTAAGTTAAATTGAATTCCGCCATTTTGAAGGTTGCTCACAAGCCTTACAAAAATGTTTGGAACAAATAACTTTATTTTTGGACCAGGTCCACGTTTCAACATTTTTTCCTAGCACATCTAACCACATTTTCAATGAATCACCCCGTGGAAATCTACAAATAGTGCAGAATTAATCGCGCTCTTAAAGATGCAATTCTTTCATTCTATTACGGTAATATTTATACCTAGCTCAACAATTCGCATGTAAAGTTCATTGACTTAGAAAAATGTAAACAAACTTACGTGTGAAAAGAAATGCCTTCCGGCTTAAATCTTCGACTGTTACTGCAGCCCAACACAGAGCACGACATGTTAATAACACACACAAGTCCTTTTTAATACAATTAATTAAAAATAACCTCCAAGCTTGACAATTACAACAACACAAGTGCCAATTACCCTGCAATAGAGGCGGGTTGTGAAATCGCAGTCTGCTACTTTGTCACTGCTACTGGTCAGTCACCGTTAGTAACAGTGACAGCAGCTTTAAAGTAGCAGTTCTCTCAGTAGTGTTTTATAAACCCGCCCTTTCACGTGAACGCCAAGTCTGTTACCATAGGAAGGGCGCAGTTATATGCAATACGTTTTTCCTCGACTTGCGACTTGCGACTAGCGAAAATAACCGCTTTCAGTAGTATCAGTGAATATAAACAGTGACAAAAATAGCTGCTTCTTTTCACTGTGACTACCGTGTCACAGTAACAGTTTGTCACTGCTACCGAAAAATAGCAGTTTTTCCCGACACTACCCTGCAAAATGGCGACCACAATAGCGTTTGCTTAAAACTGGATGCGCACTCGTCGAAGCGCGTTCTCCCCTACTCTATTTCTCTGGATCTACCACAAACTGTTCAGTCAATGCAATTATACAAATAACAACGACGCAACTATGTAATGAAAAATTAAGAGTAGAACTGTTGATACTATAACAATATAGAATGTAAAATCAGTCATGTATAAATGTAAATGAAAGCAATAAGCATAGGACAATCGGTATTACCTATGTAATCCTATCAAAATGGCCTAGGTTTACATAAACAATACAATTTGATTGAAATACATAAATAATCAACGATGCAACTATGTATGTGTTAAGATGTATTTGTAGCTACAGACATACATGTTTCTACCTAGTTTGGTTTCGTCAGTGCAGCATAACAAAAAAGGTGCATGCCAAAGCATTAATATGTGTTGAATAAAAAATATATAGTATTACCTTAAAATGTCAATCCAAAATGTCCAAGTGTAAAACAACTGTGCACTTACTTAATACTGTGTAATGCCTTATTTCAACCAGGCAGCTAATAAAATATATTACAATTCTTTGCCAAATATATATAGTTTGTGGTAGATCCCAAACCTTTTGACGTAACTATATAAGTGGTCCCGACTGTCCTATGCTTATTGATTACATTTTCATTTATACATTTTGATTTACATTTTATATTTGTCATTGTTTTCTAATTGACAACCAGTTGTCATATTGTTATTACTTTTATTTCATTGTATGCCACTACTACCAAGAAGATTTTCAATTTTTCAATACATATATATATATATGTTAATTTTAAATAATTTTAAAATTCGTTTTCCTCAGTGTAGAAAATGTCAAATATGATTTTTCTGCTTAAGCACTGAGTAATTAAGGTAAATTTTTAATTAGAAAAATTTACCGCCCAGGGTGAGATTCGAACATCTGTGACTTGATGAGATTCAAGACGTGCAAGTAGACTCGCACTCACAACGCCCCCGGGTGGTTCATTTGGTAGAGCACCTGACATGCGATCGGGGAGAGTGAGTTCGAATCTCACCCTGGGCGTAATAAGGTAAATTTTTCTAATTAAAAATTTACCTTAATTACTCAGTGCTTAAGCAGAAAAATCATATTTGACATATATATATAGTAATAATAAAAATATCGACCGTACTTAATAACAATAATAAATTATTAGGGTTATCGGTCCGTGTATTCTGGTTAAATGAAACTCAATTCGTTCATTCTTCTCTCTATATTTCGATAATGTTTATTATCTTCATCGGGAGAGTGATCAATGAGTTAGCACTGGCAAAAACATCAATATATTTAAAATAATAGTGGAAACATTAAAATTCAAAATTTTTAAAAACATCATTACCATTTTAATGTTTCCACTATTATTTTAAATATATTGATGTTTTTGCCAGTGCTAACTCATTGATCACTCTCCCGATGAAGATAATAAACATTATCGAAATATAGAGAGAAGAATGAACGAATTGAGTTTCATTTAACCAGAATACACGGACCGATAACCCTAATAATTTATTATTGTCATATATATATATATATATATATATATATATAATATATATATATATATAATAACTGTTATATGTTATGCTGCACTGACGAAACCAAACTAGGTAGAAACATATATGTCTGTAGCTACAAATACATCTTAACACATACATAGTTGCATCGTTAATTTTTTATGTGTTTCAATCAAAATTGTACATGTTTAGGTGAACCTAGGCCATTTTGATAGGATTACATGAGTAATTATCGATTGTCCTATGCTTATTTGCTTTCATTTACATTTATACTTGACTATTTTACATTCTATATTGTTATATTATCAACAGTTCTACTCTTAATTTTTCTTTACATAGTTGCGTCGTTGTTATTTGTATATTTGGATTGACTGAACAGTTTGTGGTAGACTCCAAGCCTTTTAATGTGATTATAGAAATAATCTCGACTGTCCTATGCTTATTGACTACATTTTCATTTATACGTTTTGATTTACATTTTATATTTGTAATTGTTTTCTAATTGACAACCAGTTGTCATATTGTTATTACTTTTAATTCATTTTATGCCACTACTACCAAGAAGATTTTCAATTTTTCAATACATTTGTATAATTGGCAAAGAATTGTAATATATTTTATATATATATATATATATAAATGTATTGGATTGGTATATATATATTGGGTGTTTTGGAAATGCACGGCACTATTGTAGGTACTTGTTCTCCAACATAAAATAATCAAAAAAGTCCATATAAACATATGTAGCAAATTAATTTATTACTAAGATATTGGAGCATAAAGATATTTATTTAACAAGACAACATTCAAAAGAACTGTTTAAAGTGGCCACCGTTTTGTTGAATGCAGCATTCACCACGACAAATTCATTCTTCTTTGGCACTTCGTATAGCATCAGGATGATCCTTGATAGTTGCTGCGGCTTCCACGATGCG
Source organism: Amphimallon solstitiale (assembly GCA_963170755.1). Classification (NCBI taxonomy): domain Eukaryota; kingdom Metazoa; phylum Arthropoda; class Insecta; order Coleoptera; family Scarabaeidae; genus Amphimallon; species Amphimallon solstitiale. Next base: position 95,349,056 of record OY720676.1, on the reverse strand, counting down.
ATTACTAAACTACCGATCTAACGGCGTTAGATCGGGAGATCGGGATTCATCAGAGTTTAGTAATCGCATCGTGGAAGCCGCAGCAACTATCAAGAATCATCCTGATGCTATACGATGTGCTAAAGAAGCATGAATTTGTTGTGCTGAATGCTGCATTCAACGAAACGGTGGCCACTTTAAACAGTTCTTTTGGATGTTGTATTGTTAAATAAATATCTTTATGCTCCAATATCTTATTAATAAATTAATTTGTTGTTTATATGGACTTTGTTTGTTTATTTATGCTGGAGAACAAGTACCTACAATAGTGCCGTGCAATTCCTAAACACTCGGTATATATATGTATATATATAAAATATATTAAAATTCTTTGCCAAATATACAAATGTATTGAAAAAATTAATATCTTCTTGGTAGTAGTGGCAAATGATGAGCAAAAGTCATAACAATATGACAACTGGTTGTTATCTAGAATACATTGGCAATAGTAGAATGTAAATCAAATATGTATGAATGAAAATGTAAACAATAAGCATAGGACAATCGGTATTACTTATGCAGTTCCATTAAAAGGCTGAGGTCTACCTTAAACTGTGAAATTAATGTAATTATATAAATAATAACGATACAACTATGTAATTAAAAGAATTACGAGTAGAGCTGTTGGTATTATGACAATATAGAGTGTAAAATCAGTCTTGTATAAATGAAAATGTAAGCAAATAAGCATAGGATAACCGGTATTACTTATGCAGTCCCATCAAATGGTTTAGGTTTACCTAGACATGTACATTTGATAGAAAATACACAAAATAATAAACGACGCAACTATGTATGTGTTTGTAGCTACAGACATATATGTTTCTACCTTGTCTGGTTTCGTCAGTGCAGCATAAAGAGGAAGGTGTATGTTAAAGCACTAAATATGTGTTGATTAAAAAAATATACTGTAACGAAATAAATCTACAAAAAAAAATGCAGAAGTCTAGGCGACGACAAAAACGTGCTCATAAAGTCATAAATCTTCTACCCGCATGGTACTGTGTCGGCGACGGAAAGTCTGCAGATTCTTCTATTATACTCCGAGCGTATCGAGAGTTCGCTAGCACCTTTCCAGAAGTTTTATCTGCGTATATAAAGTAGCTGAGCCTAGTGATGATTCATTCCGGAATAAGAGTTCATTTATTCAGTAGTGTTCGGACATTACAAAATAAATATAGTGGTGCAGTGTTATATAAATAAAAGTGATAGAAATAAATACGAGTGTTTATTTGTAGTAGTTTTTAGTGCGTTACGTTTTTTTTTATATTTTTATATTGTGATTAGTTTTAAGTGTGTAAATATACAGACAGTTTTAAAACATTTGCACGAGTTGTTTATTTCGAACCCGAAAACGCAACAATTTGGTGTCAGTGTGGGTTGAACAATTAGTGCAAAAAAAGTGGTTACCAACCGTTTGGAAGAATTAAAGGTCACCGAGTTAAAGGCAGAATTAGAAGAAAGGGACGCAGATACGTCTGGAAAAAAAATGTTAAATAATTCAAAGATTTTCGAAAAAGCTTTAAAAAATGAAATTGCAGATAATTCAAAACAATTCGAGACTACTATGGGGACTCTAAAAGATGAGATGTTAAATAAAATTGAAAATAATTCAAAACAATTCGAGACTCTAAAAGATGAAATCGTAAATAATTCAAAACAATTCGAGACTACTATGGAGACCCTAAAAGATGATATGTTACAATTCGAGATTACTATGGAGACTCTAAAAGATGAGATGTTAAATAATTCAAAGATTTTGGAAAAAGCTTTAAAAAATGAAATTGCAGATAATTCAAAAGCTATAAAAGAAATAATTCAAAACAACTCGAGACTACTTTTAAGGATGACATTCAGAAGAATTCATCGAATTTGAGACAGGAATTTTCTGAGGCCATCGAAGCCGTAGAACAGAGATTGAGGGACGAATTTAAAGTTCAGCTTCAATTACCAGCGATGAACGACTGCAGTCCCCATGACACCTCAAGCAAAAGCCTGGAGATCTGCCAAACAGCAAAGGCAAAGGTAAAATTTCCCACCTTCGATGGAAAGACATCATGGATGACGTACCTGAAACAATTCGAACCCCTTGCAGGAGCAAATGGCTGGACGTCCACGGAGAAAGCTACTGCCCTGATTGTATCATTAAGAGGAGAGGCCAGTGATGTTCTGCAGACATTACTTCCGGAAGAGTGTCAAGACTACCCTCAATTGATCAAGCGTCTTGAGATGAGGTATGGGCATGCACACCTGGAGCAGGTTTATCATATACAATTGAAGAATCGTCTGCAGAAGAAGGGTGAAAGCCTCCAAGAATTCGAAGCGGATATCGCCCGTTTGGTTCGTCTGGCATATCCAACGGCTCCAGATAGCTTCTCGGAACGTTGGCTGTGCAGACATTCATAGATGGCCTTCGAGATGGCGATACACAGCAATCACTGAGGCTGGCAAGACCAAAAACTCTAATTGATGCTTTGGCACATAGTCTGGAGTTCGAAACCGCAAAGCTAGCCTCTCGAAACCCTGCAAGAGTATGTTCTGTCAGAGATCGACCAGAAGCCGAAGAATCCTTAGAACAGGTAGTCCGACGATTAATGAATCAGGTGCAACCTAAAAAAAGAACACTCCGATGCTGGAATTGTGGTGAAATGGACCATGTTCGTAATAAATGCGAGAAGGGGCCCAAGAAACCCATAGCGGAGCAACAGGAAAACTAAAACGGGTCGATGAAAAGAGGCATTCGTCGACCCAGTATCGTAGAGCCTCAAAATCAATAGCGCAAATTGCATCTCTGCAACACAGTGCCAATAACTTCTACGTGGATGTTATTCTGGAAGGAAGAAACTTTGCCGGCCTATTAGACACTGGGTCGACGAAAACCATAGGGCGACCCGATGTGATTCAAAAGAAGAAGTCGTTACTACACAGCAAATGGCAACTCAGAACAGCAATAGGCGAAGCGGCTACCATGAAAGGAGAAGTTGATGTGAATATCGGCATTGGACCAGTATCAATGCAACATCGCGTTCTGGTTGCGGACATAGAGGAAGAAGTTATTTTGGGAATGGATGTGATGAAGCTATATAGGGTTCCATTTGGACCTGAAACTGGGCGTATTGAAGATAGTCAATGAAGAACTCATCCTCCGTTCTATGAATAACCATTCCATTCGTATTGTGCTGGCAGAGGACGCTGTCCTGGGTGAACGGACTGAGATGATCCTGGAAGCTTGCATGGAACCCCTGAGTTCATATCTACTTAAACGTCTTGATCTCTTCAAGTAACAGTTGAAATAATACATCTTTATCCGGCAGTTCGGAAATGAATGTGTAAATTTGAATTTTAATTGTTTTTAAAATTCAAATTTACACATTAGTCAGAAACACGTGTCTACGGTTGCTCTACAGCGGATTATACCCAATATTTTCTTTTTCTGATATTTTATGTATCCGCGTTAATTTCTTATTCTTTCATTTACATTTCCTGGGTCTCGGATTGCACGCAGGTTGACATTGTCTTCCTCGTGGCGACGTTAGTTGTTGTCCTCAAAACCGGGGATCTTCTAGCTGAAGCTCCAAATGCTGGTCTATCACCTGATGGTCTTCCGTTTAGCTTTCATCTCTGAGGTTATCCCACCTTATTCCTTGGCTACACCGTACTGATGACGACCAATTAGTCATAAACACGTGTCTACGGTTGCTCTACAGCGGATTATACCCAATATTTTCTTTTTCTGATATTTTATGTATCCGCGTTAATTTCTTATTCTTTCATATACATTTCCTGGGTCTCGGATGGCACGCAGGTTGACATTGTCTTCCTCGTGGCGACGTTAGTTGTTGTCCTCAAAACCGAGGATCTTCTAGCTGAAGCTGCAAATGGTGGTCTGTCACCTGATGGTCTTCCGTTTAGCTTACATCTCCAAGGTTATTCCACCTTATTCTTTGGCTACACCGTACTGATGACGACCAATTAGTCAGAAACACGTGCAAGCAGACAGAAATGCACACGGAATCAGTATAGTAAATAAATTACCGAAAACAGATAAAATAAAAATGTGTGCACACCTCCAATTAATCAAAATAAAAAAGAAAAAAGGAAAGAATTATGAGTACTATGCAAGTGGGAAAATCTACTAAAAACACAGTGTTAAATACATTTTACTTGACAATTTATTATAACATACATTTACACATTTTTGAAAAAGATATTAAAATGATATCGAAACGTTAAAAAACCATTGTTTGTTTTTCTTGTATAAAGAGAACTTATTCAAATACAAGGCCGATACACCCATGATTTCAAGATACATTACTTAAATAACGGCCAAGAAAAAAGAAAAGAAGGACAAAGAATAAAAAATCTTTACCTTTTTAAATAATATATATATAATACATATATATATATAATAAATAATTCTAAACTTTTCTTGACCTTATTCACATATTCATGTGCATATATATATATAATTAAATATCTTGGACGATTTATATATATAAATTTTTTTTTATATAAAAGATTTTTTATTCTTTGTCCTTTTTTTCTTTTTTCTTGGCCGTTATTTAAGTAATGTATCTTGAAATCATGGGTGTATCGGCCTTGTATTTGAATAAGTTCTCTTTATACAAGAAAAACAAACAATGGTTTTTTAACGTTTCGATATCATTTTAATATCTTTTTCAAAAATGTATAAATGTATGTTATAATAAATTGTCAAGTAAAATGTATTTAACACTGTGTTTTTAGTAGATTTTCCCACTTGCATAGTACTCATAATTCTTTCCTTTTTTCTTTTTTATTTTGATTAATTGGAGGTGTGCACACATTTTTATTTTATCTGTTTTCGGTAATTTATTTACTATACTGATTCCGTGTGCATTTCTGTCTGCTTGCACGTGTTTCTGCCTAATTGGTCGTCATCAGTACGGTGTAGCCAAAGAATAAGGTGGAATAACCTTGGAGATGTAAGCTAAACGGAAGACCATCAGGTGACAGACCACCATTTGCAGCTTCAGCTAGAAGATCCTCGGTGAGGACAACAACTAACGTCGCCACGAGGAAGACAATGTCAACCTGCGTGCCATCCGAGACCCAGGAAATGTATATGAAAGAATAAGAAATTAACGCGGATACATAAAATATCAGAAAAAGAAAATATTGGGTATAATCAAAAACACCAGAAATAATTCAATATAAAGTTTTCGTGTGGACACCCGGTATATATATGATTGTATATTTTTCATGGTTATTTTCGGCTTGGTTGTGGAATCAGGTTTGGTTAAATTAAAAACATTTTTACGTTTCGACTTTATTTATAAAGTCATCTTCAGAATTTATGTTGGTCAAAACTGTAAAAATTGATAAAACTTAATAATGAGTTGATAGTAGATTTTTTTAGTAAAACTTACATTAAGTGAAAATTTGCATGTTTGTGTTTTAGTTGTTTTACAAAAGAATTATTTTTAATCTTTGTTTTCCTAATTGGAAAATCATATTAGCTGTAAAATGACAAACAATTTTTATTTTAATATTATTACAAACAAACACATTAAAAAAAACAACAAGGGAATACTTACTCAAAAGATAAAAGAATTTTTTTTTGTTGTTCCTTAAATGTTGTTTTAACAACTTTCTGTGATAATTACACTTCTTATAAAAGGTGCTAACAGTAATTATTTTTATATAAAAGTACGATCAATTGACATTATACTGTTTAATAAATGTATATTGTAATAATAATACACACGTGTACATGTGTTTCTTTAAAGTGTATGTAAATCTGAATAAACACTTCTCGAGGTCAGAAATATGTGTGTGTTGCACTCTGGAAGGATGTTTTTTTGATTGCCAATGCAGTACAGGGCCCAACCAATAACAATTTTATATTATGGAATAATAAATGTGTGATATATTTTGTGTATCTGTTCTGTCGTTTATGGCATTTTTATGCTTTTTGATTTGCAAACTCTCATGGATGTTTCTTGATTTATTATTAATTTCGGTGGTAAGGATTGATGTTTGATCGTAGTTGAACGAGTGGTTTGTTTTAGTGATGTGTTTTTTTAAAGCGGTACTATTTGCCGCATATTTGTGACCGTTTAAACGTTCTTGTAAATGTTGAGAAGTTTGCCCGATGTACACACCTTCACAGTTGTTACATGGTATTTTATATACAACATGGGTTTTTTTTGTGATTGGTATTTTATCTTTGAGGTTCGTGTACAGATTTTTGAGGTTATTGAAATTTTTGTTTGCTATTTTTATGTTGTAGGGCATCAGTATTTTGTTGATTCGTTCACTTAGGTTTTGAATGTAAGGTATAGCTACATATCGTGTTTGAGCATTTGTATTTGATTGTGTTGGTGTTTTGTTATGATTATAGAAAATGTGAAGTTGTGTTTTAATTATTTTTTGTATATGGTGTAATGGGCAGTTGTTTCTTTGTAAAGATGTTTTAATATTTTGTAATATTTCAGGTCTATAAACGGCACTTGTCAAGGTTATAGCTCTATTAATTAAATTTTTTGCGACATTTATTTTAAGGGCTTTTGTTTGGTTGGATTTATAATTGATATATCGGTCTGTTGCAATGGGTTTCTGGTATAATTTTGTTAGAATGATATTTTTTGTGTGTATAATAGTGAGATCAATAAATAAAGTCGAAACGTAAAAATGTTTTTAATTTAACCAAACCTGATTCCACAACCAAGCCGAGAATAACCATGAAAAATATACAATCATATATATAAGAAACGGCTAAGAAAGAAGAAGGAAAAACAAAGGACCTTCACAAAAATGATATATATATATATATATATATATATATATATATATATATATATATAGGTACTAACACTTCTCAGTTACAGGGTCTGCTTTTTAAATATAAAAGCATCCTATATAACCATCAACATTCCAAACAAAATAAAGTGTCTGACATAAGCAGCTTTTTAAGTCTTGAAACCATTGTCGACACTCTCCACGCCCTCTGATGAGAAATCAAAGGTCGAAACACCGGTGTCTGTGGGTTTGATTGTCGGCAATGGCACTTAATGTATGTGTGTATCTCAAACACATGCATATATGCATATACGTTTTACGTATAAATGTATATATATAAGTCACAGTATTTATGTACTGCTTGATGTTAGTTTTAACATCCATGTGTTTACACTATTCATTTTCGTTTTAAAATAAAATGTAATCAGTATCCGAATTAAATCTTTTTTGCATGTGAATGATGAAGTTTCTTCGCTAATGATTATTCTTCCTTAGTACGTGCACAAAAGTAGAAGTTGCAGTAAAATTTTTGCCTCTAGATGATTGGTTGCGCATACATAATTTACTAATAAATTAAAAAATTTTTCATAGTATTTTTCCACAAATCTCCTATTTTACAAAAATTAATAATACAACTAAATAATTTCATGCGATAACTCCTCTGAAAATGCAACTGCAGACACGTGTTTGGAACTCATTGGTTCTCGTCAGTGCAGTGCAGCCAAGGCGACGTTTAGATAAAATTTCAATATCAAGAACATTCTGGCTGAAGCCTCAATTCGTAGTCTGTCTCCTTTATATGTGTCTGATTGATGGTTTTCATCTCCAAGGTTATCCCATCTTATTCCTTGACTACACTGAACTGACGAGAACCAATGCGTTCAAATTATATATACCATTGATAGCTGGTCTCTCTCAATATCTACCATCAAAGAAGGATGGTACATATCTTCATTGACTAAAGAATGTAAAACGCGTTGAATGTTACAATTCATTGTTACTTGGCTACTCTGCATTGACGAGAGACAATGAGTTGGAATTATATATACCATTCATAGCTTGTCTCTCTTAATATCTACCACCGAGAAAGAAGGATGGTAGAAATCTTCATTAACAAAGGTTGTAAAACACATTGAATGGAACAATTCACATTGTATAAGACAAGATCTAATAAGCGGTTGTCTGAATTATCATTTAGTTGTTTGAGATTGTTTAAATTCTTTGAGATCAATAAAAAAATGGAAGTTATCACAGACGACAGGATTTTCTCGGCGATTGCGTAAAGTAATTAGTAATAATAGACAGAAAACAGAATCGTTTCGCAGGCAAGAATAATATCAAGCGTATGTGGACCTGGTTAAGCAAAGAGACTTCTACTTAGTGGAGCGGTGAATTTGATACTACTTTATGAAACACCAATATGCGTTCTTGTCTGGAAGATAAAGACGTATAACCATATCCTAGAAGCAACACAGATAAAAAAGCTTATTCGTGTTGCTAGTGGGTACCTCACAGTTTCTACTCACGCATTACAAAAGGTAACTAGTTCGCAACCGATCACTCTACTTCTCGAGGAAAGGGTAGACACATGTCATAAATCAAGTAAGATCTAATGCCATGGCCATTGCCTTAAGGGATATTACATTTCTCTGATTTCTACTGGATATACATTGCTGGAATTTAAAAAAATACATTTATTTATGTAGAACAATTTATAAATTGTTTGATTGTATGAGCGTACAAAAAATAATTGATATTAGCATATTTAGAAAATTATTTATGCCAACCTTATGGTAAAGAAAATTTAGAAAATGATATAATTAATTAAGAGTGATAGTTTTTTAATAATTTAAGAATATGATTTTCTTGATTGAACAACTAACAATAAGGTACAATAATTAAAAACAATTTCGGAATTTGGAAAATGTATTGAAATAACCTACAGCCTTTAATCTGAAAACGTCCAACTACAGCAATTCTAAAGTACTTGCCTATTAATTTTACTATACTCTTAATTTCTTCTTCGAAATTATGAAGAAACAAAAATCCAGAATTAACAGAAAATGTATTTTCTGATATAATATTCAAATTAATGTACAGTATAATAAATATTGTTAAAACTAAACTAATAAAAACAATTATTTGAAAGTATTTAATTTTAGTATTTAGAGAGATTATTATGCTTTATAAATACAGTTTTGCCATTCATTGTTTTTGCATAATTGTATTTAGATAGATTATTATGCTTTATAAATACAGTTTTGCCATTCATTGTTTTTGCATAATTGTTTAGCAATATATTTGCGAAAGCTGATACCAACATGTCAAATATATTTACATTTTCAAAGCTACAAAAAAAAAAACGTTATCCATTTGTCACTGTTCGGTGTTCAAACGGACTATAGGCGTACGCCTTAGGCTTTGACTTTTCCCGTTTCTCCAATATTTGTCGGGCAATGATAACGAACAACCCAGCTCTTACTTTCATGGTCTTGTCTGGAGGAGGGGACGGCTTACTTAAAGAAAATAGGTCAGTGTAGATAGCTAAGCAAATAAAATATTACACAACAACATAAACCAAATTGATTTATTTTATTTAATTTAATATAGAAAAACGGTAATTAGTGTTGTCAGCAAATATTAATTTTAATAAATAACTAAGGGTTATATTCGTTTTATACACAACAATACCCCATTCGATTATCACTCAACTGATGTGTGGAGATAAGAGTCCGTTTTTTAACCTCGCTTCACACAATACAAAACAGCCACTTTAAATTCTCATGAAATCTAGTTTTGGTGAAGATGATTAAAATCTGTTTGTGTGAAGTTCTTCGCAAAAATTTAGTTTCACGTTTGGGTGAAATTAATTTGTTCGTGGCATAAAATTTTAGATTCGCAATGTTTAAAGAAGAACAAATAGAGCATCCAAGTTTTGATGCAGTTTTAATGGCCACCGTTTTAACATGTTGCCATTAAGTTTGTTGTTGTCTGAAATAATCGCAATTACGTGAAAACCACAATTATTTAAGTAATTTAACTTTTCTTTTCATCTCGTGAAGATGCTGATCCTTTCATATTTTTTACAGGATGTAAACCAACGATTTCATTTAAATTGTCCAAACAATTAAAATGCTTGAACAGTTTTTGCAAAACGCTGTGTACATTTTCAGCAGTTCGAATTAACTCCATATTTAAAATCGACAAATACTTCATCCAATTTAATTGTTATAAAACACTCATAACTAAAGTAATTAACTTCTCACTAATAACATGTAGAGAGTGCTTGTTCTGTCTCACCTTCGCTAAAGAAGCAAGAAGATGCAAGCTGGTAATTCATAGATCCATCCATAGAACAGGTAATGCAAATTAAATACCTAGGAGTAAACATATCCAGTCCGCAGAATCTGGCAAATGATCTTACTAACCAGGTTGTTACATTTTTTTTTCTGTATCTTATATCTTATTAGTGTTCTATAATTTTTGTTGCATTTCCTGCGAGTGACGCTGTACATTTGTCCTGAATTCTTTCGCGTATTAGGTCACGCCTAGTATAATCTTTTGTTTTACTGTGGGAATTACGTATAGATATTTTCTGCGGAATGTGGAATTTTCATTTAATTTATTTTATTTATTTACCTCGTGTAATTGAGTGGCTTTTCTTCATTTTTAATTATTATGGTTTTATTTTCCTTAATTTGCAGCGCTAGCGTCATCTCGTGAGGGCGAGGGTAATGTCAGTAGATGTTGTTTATGAATATCTTTTCGTTTAATGTTTATTCCTTACGTCAATGCCTAATTATCTGCGACTATTTCTAATTAATTAATTCTTGTTTTGTTCTTACTAATTTGTCCCTTATCCGTTAAATATTTTATGTAACAATACTCTTCCAACTTGCTAGATGTCGCCTTGTCTCTTTCTACTGCAACCATGTGTTCGTGCCATATTCATTCGTTCAATATCAATCGAACCGTTGAGTTGATTTAAGAAAGCGATCCGTTTACTTCAATCAGTGTCACTGTAATTAATGGACTGTTTTGCCTATTTACCATATAATTTACACGATAAATCGTGGATGATTAAATAGTGACAAAGTTTTTGGTAGTTAATTAGCTATCTGCCGCATGGCAGGATTTTCGATTGATTGAAGTAGCCCCTGGATCGGTAAGAGTTCAACTTTTCGTAATTTCTTTCTAGTGATAAATGCTTGTTTCGTATATTTTCCCCTTTTAGCTATTTATTTTATACCGATTTGTCGATTGCATTTTTGTGCGAACACGTGTTGGAATTCCGGATGTAAAGCCGCCATCGCGCTAGCCTATCTTCCGCAACCATATGGGCGTTTAACTATATCTGGAAATATTTGACCCATCCGCCGTACTTTGTAGATAAAGTTATCTAATTTGGACCCAGAATTAATAGATTCCCATTGTGGATGCCTTATAGAAAACCGATGCCCGTGAGGGTCAAATGCACTGTCAAGATATGTATCAATAATTATTCTTATTCGTAAACCTATTTAACTGTTTTGCTTTAATTAATTTCATTAGAATGCGTTGCACTTTTATCTGTAAAATTCATTATCGTTATCGTTTTGAGTAGCTGTCCAATTTAATTGCTAGTTACTTTCCGTCAGGACCGTAACCTAATTTTGTAGTTTTAAATAAAGTTTTGGTACTCAGAAGTGTTATAGCTAATTAATTATTTGTTTTATTTTTAAAAATACACATTTACAGCATGTAATGACTGTAGGGGCTTACATGTAATGCGAGATCTCGTTCCGCCCTAATTTCTTTTGTAAGTTAATTATTTACTCATTAATCATCATAATTTCATAGCTTAATTAGTTTTAGTCAGTGGATTAGATTCAAATTTAAATTAATTTTTAATTTTAAGTGCATTCATGCATCTTTTGACTTGGCATAGATGTTTAAAATTTAGATAGTTGATTTTTTATATATAATTTGTAATATATATAGGATGATCCACCCATTTGTGAAATTAATATAATTTTTCTTGGTGCATTTTGGTAATAATAATAATAATAATATTTATTAAATACCCAACAGATTAGCATCCACAAAGGGTACAAAATTAACTATTATAAGTACAAATGCATAAAAGCTAAGGCAAATCTACATTAAAAAAATTGAAACTTCTCGCTGCGTGTACCAGAGGCGCCTTCCATAAAACATTTGTCCGAACCGTCGGGACCCAGAGGAGCCGGTGATGCCTTGAATGGAGACGCGGTACATGGACATCCATCCCAGAGAGAAGGTCGGGTGAGTCGATCCTATTTGTGAGGACGTTCAGTGCAAAGGACATACTTATGCTTTTTCTTCTTTCTCCGAACGAAATGAAGCCGTGCGCCTCCAACAATTCACCATAATCAACACCACGCGCAGGATAGTGCCCGTCGTTCCTATATGAGAACTACTTCAAAAATTTACGCTGGACACGTTCTATGAGGTCAATCTGCACACCGTAGAGGGGATACCAAGCATTAACTGCGTACTCGAGCTTGGATACAACATAAGCAAAGTACAGAGTCTTAATTGCATCAATATTATGAAAATCCCTGCAGATCCAAATAATAAAACCGAGGGACTTATAGACTGCACTCGTGATAGATAGGACATGGTTGGAAAGTATAAATTTCTCATCGAATGTTACACCCAAATCTTTAATTGTTGTCTGTCGGGAAATGCTGACATTATCAATCACGTACTGGGATTTAACCCTACAGATCTTCCTTAGAATGACACAACAAAACACTTATCAGTATTCAAGAGAAGATTATTGCGCAGACACCATTACTGTATTAAGATTGTCCTGCAGAAGTGTATTGTCAGACGAAGAGCGTATGGTTTGTATATTTTAATATCATCTGCGTAAGCCAACACGGGACAAGTAATCAACTTAATGAGGTCGTCAATTAAATAAATAGGAATGGACCCAAATTCGATCCTTGAAGCACACCCGATGTAGAGAGAAAAGGACGAGACCTGTATCCATTAAAATAAACGTATTTCACCCTACCGAGCAAATAAGAACGCAGTAAACCAAGGAATGACTCGCCAATACCAAAAAAAACTCAGTTTCTCCAATAAAATGTGGTGATCAATCAAATCAAACGCACGTGAGAAGTCCGTATAAATTACATCCAACTGGACACCCTCATCCAGGTTCTTTGCTATTTCCTGGGATATCAGCGGTAGATTGGTTGTGGTAGACCTGCCGGGCATAAATCCGTGTTGTGAAGTTGAAAGAAAAGGTTTAGCTCCATAGAAGATGCACTGGTAGATCAACTTCTCAAACACCTTAGCAAACTTAGAGATAACTGCTACAGGCCTGTAATTTCGTATGTCTGAACTGTCACCTTTCTTGAAAATTGGCGAAATTCTGGCAATCTTCCAGACATCGGGAAAGATGGACGTTCTGATAGCCAAATTGAAAATCTTACATAAGGCCGCAGCAAAAATGTAAGCGCAATCCCTTACTAAAAAACTAGGTATATAATCTTCACCAGCTGTTGATTTATTTCTTAATTTCATGATTGCACGGACCACCTCATCTACCGAAACAGAGAGCAAGCACAGCGGTGGCAAATTTGAGATTATATCAGGCAATTCAGAGCTTAGTGATTCTGGCGAGAAGGTATCAGAGAAAGCAACAGCAAATGCATTCACAATGGAAAGTGGATCTACATACTCATTGCCCGAATCATGCACCCTACCAGGAATCCTGCTTACACCCTGCTTAGAGCTAGCGAACTGCCAAAAAGCACGCGGATCGGTAATTAGGTTCGATTCTGTGGTGTGAATGTATGAGGCGTACACAGATTTAATCTCAGCCTTTACATGTCTCTGAAACTTCAGCCTAAAATAATTATTTTGAGTAGCCTTCCATTTTCTGTGGTAATACAATTTCAACTTCAAGTTTCTCTTGATGGCAGACGAGAACCAAGGAGGATAATAACTTTTGTAGTTTGAACGAGAGACAGGAACAGACTCGTCGAAAATAGTATATATTTTATTATAAAAAGTATCAACGGCTGTATTGACGTTGACACAGTCATCCAGAAAGGACCAATCTGCAGAAGATAGGTCTGAGTAGAGCTTAATGTAGTTGGCCATACGAAAATTGTAACGTTTGTTGGTATTAGACGGGAAAGTGAATTGCGTTGGTCGCTTCGCATTAGGTACAGTAACATCCAGCGCCGGATGATGATTGTCTTCCGGAAGAAGCGGCTGCGGATCAGCCATAACCTGAATCTCATTCAAAAAATTAGCCAAAACCAGATCTAATATCCTGTTATTAGAATTGAGAACAGAATTAAATTGGCGAAAATTTAAAGACTCCATAAAAGACAAAAACAAGCGCAACTTAGGATTATAACTAAGCGGTTCTGAAATAAAGTTGGGGATATTGAAATCACCCACAATAACCACTTGCCTATCAAGTATGAAAATTTCAAGTGAATCCAAAAAGTACTCCAGGGAAGCCACATCTAAGTCGAGAGGAATGTAGAGTAGAAGCAAATAATAACAATGAGTGTCGAGAGTAATTTTCATCATAATCAGATCAATCAAAGGCATTGACGTTTTAAATGTAGTAGTATCCACAATCTCCCAAACAACGTCAGATGATAAGGCCATCAGAACGCCACCCCCAAGAGACCTACCAGTAGCGTCATGATCACAATCACAGCGAATAATGGAGTACAAGGGAGAAAGAAGTTCATTGTTTGAGATCGAACTATGGAGCCAAATTTCAGTTAGGAGAAGGATGTCATGAGGAGACGAGAAGCTGGAAGTGAACAAAGAATTTGTCTTACTAAGAAGACCCCGGACATTTTGGTAATAGATGCTAAGTTGTGAAAATCTGTTGGGCTGAATTACTTTAAGGAGACGATTTTAGGAATACCGTGAACATACTTTATTCTGACGTTCTTCTCACCACTATTCATACGCTCAGACAGCTCTGTCTTTTATATAATTTTTGCTCCAATGGTATACGATCGCGAGAAATAGAAATACTAGCGTACTCAGGGGAATCCTTTAATAATTTAACATTGCTAAGTAATTTACTAACAACTTCGCAATCAGAAAAAACAATCTTCAGAGGTCTCTTCAATTCCGGCTTGGTTTCATCAAATTTTCCCAGTCTGTGAAGCTTGAAATCAGGAACAGCAACTTTCAAGTGCTCAAATATGTCAACAATAATTTTGCGTTCAGATACCAATCGTTGATCTCTCGAATCATTCTTTGCGTCAACAAGACCGAACACAAAAACATTATTCCTACGTTTCTCCCGCTCGATAACCTGCTGAATAATTTCCTCTGCCGCCAGTAAAGGATTGACTACGGAAGCCGGTGGAGCAGATTGACTCAATTTCAAGATTTTGATTTCCTCTTGTAACGCAACAATAGCTAATCCTAAACTAATTAGGTCGTTGCCAAATTTCGAACACTCCTTGCAAGACCAAAAGACAGGCCACAATTAGAATTAATTTTCTTTACCTCATTCCTCGTTAACTCAACACACGATGTTTTGAACGGTTTTTTTGCAAATACCCCAATTAACAGTACTATCCTCCTTACCCATCAGAGTATTACAACAAACGCAGTTCATTATCAAATAAACAATAAAACAATAAACAATAAATGTAAATACGTTAAAAAGGGTGAGGATAAGACAAGGTCACTCTTCTGCGTCAGCGGGGCCCGTCGCGACGACTTCCAGACGTACAAGACAATACCATACGGAAAACATAAAATTGTGAGTACAGAGGAAAGGTGTAATTGTATAAGGTGTAATTGTTTAATATCCCAAATGCGTGAATGAATAGGCCAACGAATCTAAAAGTAAACTAAAAAGTAATCGGCGAAAAACGCAACAGTTCTTAAGCTAGTAAAAACCTCTAAAAAAGTGTTTAGAGACCCGATGCATGCAATATATCAGACATGAAACAGATATTTAATAATTACAGATAGTAAACAATGAACGACAATGTGAAAATTATAAAATTAGCAAGAGGGAAAAAATATGTACAGGATTATATAGACTTACCTTAATATAAACAACGTGAACTATGAGAAAACACAATGCAAAGCAAGAGCGCAAATGCACACGCCCATGTACTACAAAGCGGTTTATGTATTCTATAATTCCAGCTTATTTAATAAAATTGTTATTGTTGTTTATTTTGTGTATGAATGTCTTACTATACCTAGTGTACTCAATATTATTTTCGCTGTTGGAATAAGTAACTTTTTGGAGTGGTCCTGAATTAGAATGACAGCTGGCGCCTAAAGTCATCCACCTTCAGTAATCTGAGTAACCCATCCCCTAAATCCGAGAGTAAGAGGCACAGGCTCCACCCCATCTTTTCCAACGCACACTAGGAAAGTAAGGTAAGGCAGGTTGAAGGTGACACACAATAAATTTCCGAAACTTTCATAATTTTAATTGGACGAAGCTACAGGTGTGAAACTCCGACAAACGGGTACATCTCTAATTTTCGACGGATGACATTCTAGTTGCCGTTAGCGCCATTTGTGCCTCCTTTTCTGCCAAGTCAATCCTGAGGAGAAGCGGGGGTAGCAAAAATTTTGGCTCCCAACTTTAGGGGCACTGAAAATAGATTTTTCGCGAAATCTATTGAACAATTTGACGCTTTATAACGAATTTTAGTAAAAATTTATTTTGAAGAGATGCCCAATTTTTGACCAAACTTTCAAAAATTTTGTTGATGTCTGAGTTATAATACCTTGTAGCTTTTGACTTTGCTAATCATTTTTGGTGAAAATTGTGTGCGCTTCAGGTTGCCTTACGTTGTGTATGATTTTCGAGTGTTACCTGTATTTATGTATTTGAATGTATTTTGTGTACTGATTTTGGGTATATGTGTACCTTATCGTAGTTTATACACTTGTATACTGAATTACTGATTATTTCCATCCCCTGTTTCGAATAAGCCATCTTCAGTTCGGACATTTTACGTCAATTATAGTATTTTATTATTAGAATTCAGTCTCTAGCGGAATTAGTTTAATTTTTAAGAACGCGTATTGTTGCAAGTTTCGAATTCAGTTTTTGACCATCATCATGGAATTTAAAGTAGAGATTAACCGGTTATCAAAAGACGAGTTGGAATACGAATTAGCCAGGTATGGTGTTACTGATGTGGCCTTGGTTGTGGACATGCGCAGAACTTTAAGATTTATGTAAAAATAATTTAAGAGCCCGGAAACTATTTTGCCTGCTTAGCCTTTTACTTTTGCTGAGGACGTGACCGCGCTTAAGCTTAAATTTACTGCACTTTCGGAATCCGTTAATTCCTTTGAGGACACGCATACCTCATCAGCATTTAGGAAGTTGTCTACTTCCATTGCTTTTGTACTTGGACGCGCGCAGAACAGTATATCTACTACGGACGCAGAACGCGAACAACGTTCTCAATATATGACTCAAGCAATTTCTCTTGCTGTTAAGTTAACGCATAAAGCTAAAACGTTTCGGAAAAGCACTTTGCTTACTCGAAGCAGTCTGTTAGATATGACCACCGTTGGTTTGCCGTCTGTAAATTTAGACTCCGATAGTACCTCGAGTGATGACGAGAACTATGAGTCAACGTCTATTCCTGTAGTACCGCCTATTAGACCTGTACCTGTTGCGTCATGGGGGTCTTAAATTTTCGGGAAATTCTAGACATGTCAGTTAATGCTTTTATCGAACGTGTTAATGAACTTAAGATCGCTCGTCAGTCTTCCTATGATATATTGTTTAATTCCGCTATAGATATTTTTACCGTTAATGCCTTAATTTGGTTCGTGCAAATAGATTCTTTCTCTGATTGGTCTGACTTACTGGAAGGTTTACGTGCTGAATTTTTAGCTCC
This sequence comes from Amphimallon solstitiale, assembly GCA_963170755.1. Lineage (NCBI taxonomy): Eukaryota > Metazoa > Arthropoda > Insecta > Coleoptera > Scarabaeidae > Amphimallon > Amphimallon solstitiale. The sequence goes on along the minus strand of OY720676.1, from coordinate 95,331,333 downwards.
AGATTATGATGATCTACCCGAAGCTACTCAGATTAAACTTCTCTTCTTAGGAATCTCGCACATTTTTACCAAACTCAACTTGGGTTGGTAGAGATCAATTCCATTTCACAATTACTGAAGTGTTGTAAACAAGTTGAAGCCCCGTAGAATTTCAGTTGAGGCTTATATACCTCCACCTTCGCGTGGCAAATCACTTTAACCTGACCTTGCTTGTGTGTCGGCTCCTAAGGTTCCTGTGAGATGTAACCCTGTGGAGGCTAAAGCTTCTGACTTCTTCTTTTCCCTTCAAGTGCTGGAATTGTGGACGAATTGGTCATCGTTCCGGTCAATGTTCTCATCCACGGAGGAAACATTGTTTTCGTTGCGGGAAACCTAATGCGACTGTTCCTTCGTGTCCTTCCTGTTCGGGAAACGTTCGTCGATTAGGCCATCGCTTCGATAATTCGACAAACTCTGTACATAAAAACCAATTAGATTTTATTCTTGCCAATGCTATCGATGATGAACGTCCTTATTTAAATGTTTCCATTTTTAATCGGTCTTTCATAGGTTTTCTAGACTCTGGTGCCTCACGTACGATCATGGGAGGTCCTGGATGGGATATTCTTCGCCATCTTAATATTCCACTGAAGCCGAAAATTTCTGTGTCTACTGTAGCGAATGGTCAAAAATGCTGCTCCTTAGGTGAAATTTCTATACCTGTATGTCTTCGAGATTAACTAAAGTTATTGATATTTAATAGTTCCGTTTTTACCGCATACGTTGATCTTAGGCAGTGATTTTTGGAGAATCATGGGTATTGTTCCTGATCTTAGATGTGGTGAATGAATATTTTCTTCTGAGCCTGTTTCAATTAGTTCTGTGGGTATTGAACATGTTCTTTCTGATGAACAACAAATTGGATCAACTCATTAGTAACCATTTTTCTAAAACAACTAAAGAGTTGGGTTGCACTAATTTAGCGGAATATCGAATTGTAGTTAAGGGCCCACCCATTAAACAACGATATTATCCTATCTCTCCTGCTATGCAGAAGATTGTCGATAAAGAGTTGAATCGTATGTTAGAACTTGGTGTTGCTGAGAAGTCTAATAATCCTTGGGCTTCACCTATTTTACTTGTTCCTAAGAAAGAGAAAACCTATCGTTTCTGTGTCGACTATAGAAAGCTTAATCAGGTTACGGAACGTGATGCCTATCCACTTCCATATGTATCGAATACCCTTGACAAACTTCGCGACGCAAGATTTCTGACTTCTTTGGACAATAAGTCCGCTTATTGGCAAATCCCTATTGCAGAGTCTTCTCGACCCTATACCGCCTTTACCGTCCCTAATCGGGGTTTGTTCCAGTTTCGACGTCTCGCATTCGGCCTTTCAAACAGTCCTACCGTCTGGATGCGTTTCATTGATCACGTTTTAGGTCCAGAATTAGAACTTCATATTTTCGTATATTTAGATGACATAATTATTGTCGCACCCACTTTCAAGAAACATATCGAAATATTAAGTGAAGTTCTATCTCGTATAAAGACAGCTGGTCTCACACTCAATCGAAAGAAATGTCTATTTTGTAGGAACGAACTCAAATATTTAGGATACGTGATAAATAGACAAGGTCTTCTTGTCGATCCGGATAAAGCTAGAGCGATTCTTGAAATTTCGACACCAACTTCAGTATCGTGTGTTAGATGTATTGTAGGTATGGCTTCTTGGTATCGCCGTTTCATACCAAATTTTTCTTCTCTCGTTGGTCCTTTAACTAATTTATTACGTAAAAATCAACCTTTTCGTTGGGATCAGTCTTGTAACGAAGCATGGTCTCAAATCCGTCAACATTTAATTTTTGCTCCTATTTTATCTTGTCCAAACTTTAGTAAAGAATTCATCATTCAAACTGACGTCTCTAGTTTTGGTTTGAGGGCTGTGTTAAGCCAGGATATCGATAGCGAGGAAAAAGTAATTTGTTATCTTAGTCGCTCGCTTAATGGCACCGAAAGAAATTTTTCGAGGGCCGAGAAAGAATGCCTTGCAGTCTTGTGCTCTATTGAAAAACTACGTCCTTACATAGAAGGGTCTCATTTCTACGTCATTACGGACCATTACTCTTTATATTGGTTAAAAAAATTAAAATCTCCTAGTGGCCGTCTTGCACGATGGGCTGTACGTCAGCAATACGACTTTGATATAATTCATCGCAAAGGTAAAAGTCATGTAGTACCTGATGCACTTTCACGTTCAGTTCTTGTCGTAGACGCTATTTCGTCACCTACTGTATCTACCGATAAATGGTATAATAAACTTCTTAAAGTTGTTAAGGAAATTCCAACTAAATATCCTACTTTTCAAATTCTCAATGGCAACCTCTGTAAATTTGTACGTCCTTCTAATAAGTATTTCGATAATGAAGAGGAGGATTCGAAGACCGTCATTCCTAAAGAACGTCGTACCGAGATCATTTCTTCTTGTCATGATGTACCCACTTCTGGTCATCTTGGGTATGTACAAATTTTTCATAGTCTGTATCAGAAGTATTTTTGGCGTGGAATGTTTCTTGATGTTTTGCGTTAAGTACGTCGTTGTCCAACTTGTATCAGAACCAAACCTGAGCAACGTAAACCTGCTGAACGCATGGGAGGTCATTCTCTCATTGATAAACCTTGGAATGTGCTAAGTGTCGATATTGTAGGTCCTTTGCCGAGAACGAAACGTGGATTTAGTTACATTTTCGTAGTATTCGATTGTTTTAGTAAATTTGTTTTAACCTGTCCTTTACGTAAAGCTTCGACTATTAAGATAATTGAATTTTTAAAATAATAAAATAATAATAAAATAACGTATTTTTGTTTTTGGCGTACCTCGTAAAATGTCTAGAGAAATACCAAGTTAGGCCTTCTTTCACATCTTTTTACCATCCTCAAGCAAATCTCGTCGAGCGAATCAATCGCGTAATCAAAACAATGTTGATATCGTATGTGTCCGATAATCATCGTGACTGAGACTTATTTTTGCCTAAAATCTCATGTGCAATCCACACAGCAAAACATGAAGTCCTTGGTCATACCCCCTATTTCTTCAATTTTTGCAGAGAAATGTTCCTTACTGGTGAACGTAGCTTCCATAAACCTGTAGATGATGATAATGTTGTCGAAACGTTCCAGCGAGATCCTGAAGATTTTATGTGTCGATCTTCTAACTTTTCGCGGCTCTATCGCGACATTAAGATTCGTTTGTAGAGAGCTTATGAAAAATCTAAAGCTCGTTATGACCTTAGACATCGTCCCGTATCGTTCCTGCCTAATCAACTGGTTTGGCGTAAAAACTTTGTTTTGTCTGATGCTGCTAAGTTTTATTCTGCGAAGTTAGCATATACGTTTATTGGTCCATTTATGATTCATCGACGAATCTCGAATAACTCTTATGAGCTTAAGAATTGCGATGGTGATGTGTTACCTGGTACTTGGAGTGTCGAACATCTTAAGGCATAACCCAATGATGATTAAATTCTGTAAATTTCGGTTTGCAGGTAGGCCTTAAGAATATACCTGTGGGTTAAATGTCTGGGCGTAAAAGGCGTTGCAAAAATTCTCTGTTTCCCCCGTTTCGTTTAACATCTTCAATTTTAGTTGTCGTGGGTTCGACATATATTTCTTGCGTGTTCTGATCGGGGATATATTACCTTATGTTTTTGTCGATAACCCACACAACGACGGTTGATCTGGGTGGATAAATATCGTCTAACTATTGAAGTTATTTTCGACCTCCGTGAAACTTTTGTAAGTTATGTATTTCCGTGCCTAATTTTGACTTTCGTACCGATCTCGACCCTTTCGTACCGACTATGACGTTCCGTACCGATTATGACTTTCCGTATCGACTCAGATTGAGTATTACCAAATTTTGACTTTCCTACCGTTATTTTAACTTTTCGTATCGTAGCATTTCTAGAACTCATACCATTTTTGGGATTTCGTTTCGTATCGTATGTTCTAGATTTTGCCCTGATAGTTAATTCAATCATCCCGTATGTGTCGATTTTAGGCACACCTTTTGTCCCGATTAAGTAACTTTTCGTTGACGGAGTTTGGTTCAGTCAATAAATTCCGGCTGCCTTACTGTTTACCGTCTTGAGAACTAAGTCCCGACAGTTCTATCGTACGTACTCGCGTTTTTGTGTTCAGGATTCTGATTGGATATTTATTCTTATCTTTTTGTTGTGACCACTTACAGTGTTTCAGCCTGCGCCAGGCTGGTGTAGACTTTAAACTCATTTGCCGTAACGTATTTTGTTTAGCCTTTATCGACCCATTTTCTTTCTGTTTTATATCCAGCCTTGGACCAATAGTTCATTTGTAATATCCAAGCTTATGCAGATGACAATAAGTTATTTCATTCATTTCCTTTTCATGAGTACCAAAGGGTGGCTGATGATATTAATGCGGACTTGTTTAAGTTGAATGAGTTATCTATTGAACATAACTTGCTTCTTAATTCGCAGAAGACTAATGTGTTGATTTTTTAAAATCAAACTTACATTTACACATTTCAATCGCTTATAATTTGTCGAAGTTGTGAAAGATCATGGGCTACTTGATGATACTCCACTTCGCTTCAGTGAACATGTTTCCTACTTACTAAAGAAGTCCTACGAAGCTTTCAGAGTGTTATATGCTAATAGGCTTATTTTAAATTCATTTTTGAGGCGACAACTTTGTAAATCTTTGGTCTTATCTTTGTTTAGCTATTGTGATTTTGTTTATGCTCCATGTTTGGTTGCACGGGATAAGTTGCGAATTCAAAAGCTTCAAAATTCTTGTTGTAGACTTATTTGCAATCTTAGAAAGTATGATCATATTTCAACTAAGTATTAAATCTCTTGGGTTGTTAAATATGGAAAACCGACGGAAATTGCACTTGGCTAACTTTGTCCATCCACTGCTTCAGTTGCCGTCCCTACCCGTCCCTCTTAGAGGCTTTTTTATTACACGGCATTTCATCCATGTACTCAACACGCACTACAAGTATTTACTTACTGTTCCGCATCATTAAATATCTCTTTTGAAAGATTTTTTGTTTATTCGGCCGTTACACTTTATAACAGTATACCGGAAAATAATAAGAGCCTCAAGAGCCGCGCGGAGTTTAGTAATGCCCTTAAATCTTACTTTTACTTTCTTAAACATAGTTATTTAAAAATGTTGTAAGTTTCTCTGGTGGTACGTTTATATGTATTTAACACAGGATTTCTTTATTTTCAGAATTTTTTCCAACGCGTTATTGTCATTATTATCAAAAATATTATCTACCAATTTACTTCTGGATGCGTATAAAAATATAACGCACTTTTTAACTGTATTTATAATAATCTCAAATAGTTTTTTACTGGTTTTAATAGTTAATTTATGAGGACACTATTTGTAAACGTTGATGTTTATACCGCATGTGTCAAGTAACATTAGCCATAGCGGATCTGTGTACACGTGTTGCTGTGAACCTTATATTTTGAAAATAGTATTAAGGATTAATTTAGTTATAGAATAAGCGTTATAAATCAATTGACTATTTATTTAAGTTTAAATAGCTAAAGCTATATTAATCACTTAGGTAAGATGGCTTGCAGAACCTTAAAGGATAAACTCCTTCATTGAAAGTATTGTAAATAAAATATACAAATAGTTATTAATAAACTTTATATAAGAAAGCTTTATTGTGTAGAAAACGATACGTTTAAATGCTACTATACGAATAAAATAAAATCATATATGCTAAAGAAAATGAAATAGTATCGAAGGAAAATGTGAATGTTAGTATGAATAGTATCAGTTCATAAATATGACTCTAATAACAAAAGTAAAAAGGTTGTAAATACGTACAGTTAATAAAAAAAGGTTATAACTACAATATTTATCTTATGAGATTTGTATACAATAAAGAAATGTTTCTAATGTTTTGCCTATTTTAGAAAATATAACTCTGACCGAAAGTTGTTATAGTATTTAAGTCTTGATTTTTCTGGTCCCCTTGTCACTACATTAATTTTGTAATGACCTGGAAATATCTTAGCTGCATTTTCTTAAACAATTTCTTTTCCCATCCACAAAAGTGTCAACTTTCCTAATGGGGTTTGATATACAACTACAACTGTAGTTTATTTTGTACGTAGCTAGCACAAACCTAGGCAACTTCGTTTACTGAAAACAAATATACTTTTATATTGATATGACTGAAATATGACTGTAATAAGATTTAAACAGCTCCACTGTCAATTTAAATAAAATGCCAATATAACAATGGTTCTTCTGAAATGAGTTTCAAACCCATAACTTTTGTACTTATAATAATGAAATTTGTTTTACTTTAAAATACCAAACATGATGCTGAAACATTACATAGTTCTGCGATTATTATCGCCTTCTTTAATTTTGTGTTTATGCAGATATAACATTATTGAAGTATACGCCATATTAATAATTTTGATAAGTATAGCTGCTGTATCCGCTTAAAGGGGGGTTTTACTTGATCGGCGTATGCCACAAAATGGTCAATTTCAACGCAAAAAATCGCAAAAATCAAGGCACTTGAAAAAGTTGCCGCTACATGAACGAAATAACGAATATTTGTTCTAGCGACTGACGATTAAAATTTACAATTATATTAAAAAATAGTTAAAATACAGCACTTTGAATTTTTTTCGTTTTATAGCGATATAAAGCTTACTGTGTTTAAAAAGTACTTTTTTAAATCGTGAGTACCTAGATATTTTTATTCTAAACACGACAATGTATTTACTTTACTTTCAAAATAACCCTGGTCTACAAAAAATTACTTTGAAACCAATGAGAATGATCACATATTCTGCACTCATAAATGGCAAATAGGCAACACACAATTCAAACTTTTTTTTTGTTTAAGACCAGCGATATCGAAGATATACCTGGTCAACTGTATTAAGCCGAACGTCAAATAAACAGAGAGTATATTCAACCTTTTTTTATTACCTTAGGTAAACGAATGCTTCATTCAGATATCGGCGTTAATTAATATTTGCGAGACTATATTAGATATTAATTCTTCCTCTGAAATAAATATATGTTGTTATTATTATTATGAATTGTTTTTTAATAAAATGTAAATATATATATATTATAATAATCAGATGTTTTGGATTGTTGAATATTATATTCTTCCCAATCAGCATTGATGGAGTTGATTAGCAAAATTAAATTATAAAACATTTTGTCCCAGGTAAGATTCGAACTAAATTTTATCACCTCATAAAGTTGTATTCATTTTTTCATACATAAGTTTGAGTATACATTAAACATATTTGTAAAAGAAAATACGTGCGGTTGGTATATACAAGCAAATTTTAATATATTTCAGACATTTGTCGGTGTTCATTGATGTGTCTACTTTATTAGACTCTTTTTCTGTTCCTTAATATTCTCGCTTTCAAAATGTATTTTATTTTTCAAGGACAAGGTTTCGGTTTTATGGAATTTCAGAAATGCAGTTTTCTCTGCAATAAATATACATTATTATTATTAATTATGAAGTTGCACGACTTATTGTTATTTTTAACCTTACATGTTGAAGCTTCTTAATAATATGAACAATGTTTGTAGAAAACTAAAATCTGACAACAACAACTTTATGTCATTGTAAGATACGAACTTAGAGATTTTCCGGACTCTTCAAACTAAGATGCATTGGTTTTAGGCAGCAAGTTACACAAATTTCAGTTTTCTAGATGGTAAAAGCATTTATTTAAATATCTGAGTTTGTTGTGCTTCATGTTTTTGTTTTATTTATACTTTGTATTTTGACCACATGACAGTTTTTAGATTTTGTTTTGTATTTGTGAATAAGTAAAAGAGCATGGGCCAAACGAGCGCGTAAGTCTAATTACAGCAGTTTATCAGGAGTGACAGCAATTGTTGGATGGCGAGCGAAAAAAATGTTGTATGTAGGCGTAAAAATCAAATTTTGTTTAATTTGTGCAAAATTTGGTGAATCTAAAGATCACGTATGCCACAAAAATTGGTCTTCGTCGTCAACAGCCATGGAGTCGACAATTATTCCGGAAGGTTTTGGACATTCTGGTGAAATGCACGGTGTAATTTATGATAGATTAATAGGGGATGGTGATAGCAGCGTTCTTAGAAAATTACGTGAGACGGCTCCTTACGGTCCCCAAAAAATTATTGAAAAAATTGAGTGCCGAAATCATATATTATGTAATTATATAAATAAAATTAGCGACTGTTTGAAAAAACCTAAATTCAATTCGGACATAGGAAAATTAATAACAAAAAATTTACTTAGATTCAGAGCGGCCTTGACAAAAGCAATTGAACATTACAAAAGTTCGAACTTAACAATAACAAACCAGATAGTGAAACTGCAACGTGATATTATAAATGGATCAAGAAATATTTTTGGTGAACACTCGGATTGTGCTTCTTACTTTTGTCAAGGATCTAAAGAAGGTGAGATCCAATATGTTTGAAAAATTTCAGAATTTTAATATGTATGATAACTTTATTAACGCTGTAAATCGGCTCAGGCTAATAGTAGATCTTTAACAGGAAACGTAGATGCTAACATTGTAGAATCTTTTAATTCAGTCATTGCAAAATTTGTAGGAGGTAAAAGATTGTATTATATTCAACGTAATTCTTACAATGCACGTTGCAAAGCGGCAGCAGTTTCATTTAATTGTAAGGGCAAATATCACTCAAAGCTTCAGACCAAATATGGATGTATACTACAGTGTCTGAAAAAAAAACGGTATGAGAAGAAAATTTTTTTATAGTTCAGGAACTACAGACGATCGCGACTATGGGCCGGAGGTAAATGCATATTTTATTGAAGATATAGATAATCAAAAGTACGAAGAAAAAAAAGATACATTTTTGAAAAATTAACAGCAACAATTTTGGCATGATAATGAAATTGAGGAGAACCACATTTACGGCCAATACTGTGAAGCCTTTATTATACCAGGAATTTATAGGAACGAATGCGACACTGCACGGTAATGAAAAAGAAGAGCAAGCTGTAAAAGCTTTTGAATGTTTGGCAGATCTAAAAATCGAGTCTTGTGGTCTTTTTATTCATCCTGTATATAGATTTTTAGCGGCATCTTCGAACGGAATAATTTCTAATCAAAACGCGCATTTGAAAGTACGGAAAAAAAATAATTACATTTTTAGAAATTTGGAACAGCGAATTACATTTAAAATCTAGGCACCAACATGTACCAAATATAGGGACAGTTAAACATAGCTCAGAAAGATGTATGTTACTTCATAATCTGGATTCCGAAGAATAGGTAATTTGTATAAGACAATACACAGAGATGAAGAATTCTGGCCAGAAATGGTAATTAAGTTAGAGTAATTTTATTTTCTCGCTTTATTACATGAAATTATTGATCCTCGTATTTTGAGAAATCGAGAAATTAGAGACGTCAAATTGGAGAATACCTACCTACTGATTGTAACACGTTTAGACAAAACGCTACTTGGCCATTCTTGTTTATTTTCTACACAGTCTATACTTTTGTAAACATTTTTTTTTGTAAAAACATGAATTAGGCCTACTGGGAATACCATGAGAAAAAAAGCGCGCTTTGCACTCTACCTCTAAGGTGGTGCGGAAAGAAGTGCGTTTGACGTTTTGTCTGCCATATACCGTTATTTAAAAAATTTATCGAAGCTTTACTGAAAAAAATTAAAGAATGTAAGGTATAAATAAAAAAAAATGATAATATCAAAAACAATCGATTGTAAGTTGTGGTATTAACATTGACTTCTTATAAATGATTAGTTCGGAGTCAGCAAAGTTCGTATCTTACCCACGGTGAAATTTTTATAATTTGATTTCGCTAACTAACAATACCAGTGTCGGCTGTGAAGAATATAATTTTCAATAATTTAAAACATGTGCTACTTAGAGAATATAAATTTTTACATTTTGTAAGAAACACCGGCACTGTTTTTTTTATCAGATTTTAGTTTTCTCTAAAACATTACTCATTATTACAAAGCCTCAACATGTAAAGTAAATAGGTACAAATCATGGTGAGAAATAATAAGAAGTACAACTTAAATAATTGATAATCATAAATAATAATAATAAAGCTATATATTTATTGCAGAATAAAACTTAATATCTAATTAATTTCGACAAATATCATTAAAATAATTACAAATTATATAAAACGGAAGTCTTAATAAAACGAAATAAATACAAGCCAGGAGAATATTCAGAAAGAGCAAAAACAAATTTCGAAGAAAGTAGCCGCATCAATATTTTCATGCAATAAATGTAAGAGGCAAATATCCCAAATTTATTTGCTTTCCAGTTGACCAGACATATCCCTTCATATTGCTGGCCGGTACCTGCATCTGTAAAAGATACAGGCATTTTAAAGGCGGTAAATATATTCAATATATAGGGTTGTTATAAAGTAAGGGATATACTTTAACTTATTATAACTTTTTAACAAATTAAGTTAATATCAAAAACTAAACAAAATTTAATTGTTTAAATAATGGGATTTTGTATGCCCAAACCCAGTTACCGCAAATGTTCAATATGTCCTCCATTTTGATCTTGTAAAATCAGCGACCGTTCCTCTAAATTGTACACTGCATTTCTTAACATTTCTGGTTGAATTGCACCAATTTGCTCCGTAATATTGTCTTTTAATTCTTGTAGCGTTGTTGGACTTCTTCTAAACACTAAATTTTTTAAATGACCCCACAGCCAGTAGTCCGCTGGGTTAAGATCAGGTGATCTTGGTGGCCATGAATTTGCAAAATGTCTGCTTAAAACGCGATCTTGAAAAACGTTAGTTAAAAATTCTTTAGCTGGTCGGAAAATGTGCGGAGGTGCTCCATCCTGCATAAAAATCATGTTTTCAATTATGTGGTGCTCGTCTTGCAGCTGTGGAATAACATAATCTCTTAACATTTGTAAGTATCGTTCACCGTTAGCAGTTACAGATACGGCTTCTCCATTCTGTAGCTCTTCGAAGAAATACGGACCAATGATAAAATCAGCTGTAAAACCGCACCAAACGGTGACTTTCTTGTCATGAAGACCTTCTTGAACAGTTACTTGTGGATCTTCTGCAGACCAGATTCTACAGTTTTGAGTATTGACTCCACCATTCAGAGAAAAATGTGCCTCATCTGTCCATAAAATACGGGATAACCATTCGGGTTCAATTTTCATCTGAGCCAATAATCGTAAAGAAAAATCGTACCTACTAGCCAAATCTGCCTCCTTTAATTCAAACAGCATTTTGAGTTTATATGGATACATTTTTAGAATTTTGCGTAAAATTTTCCAGACCGTGGTGTACGGCATTTGTAATCGCTTGGATATCGCATTTGCACTGCTGATTGCTAGTGGATTACCTCTGGCTATGTTCTGATTTTCGTGAAGAACCTCTGCAACTTGGACATCACTAATGCTTGGTCTTCCTGATCTCGGAAGGTCAATTACCGAACCTGTTCTTTCAAATTTTTGTATCAAATTGCGGTACGCTTTCATACGACAGGGCCCCGCTCTCAAACGCATTCTCGTGCGAAACCTTCGTAATCCAGCTGTGTAATTTCTGCCGCATTCATAATAACACTGAACTAAACCAATTCTTGTTCGTAGGTTCATGCTATTACAGTTTGAGTCTTTTAAACTTTACGTTTACTTGAGTTTTAATTTGAAAATAAACTCCAAATTGAATGGTTTACTTTTAACACTTGTGTCAACAACTGTCATGACAACGCTTTTGTTTTCCATAGATACAACAAATCCCATTCCTTAGGCAACTAGATTTCGTTTACTTTTTGTTGTTAGCTTGATTTGTTAAAAAGTTATAATAAGTTAAAGTATATCCCTTACTTTATGATAACCCCATATTTTAGGCAACCCGACATACGCCGTTCGGGAATTTTTCTTAAGGAAAGCCCACCCTTAAGGGCCGGTTCTACAATACAGGAATAAAGAATCGAATAAGTAACCGTAGAATAAATTTATTCCATAGATGTACTCCGCATAACGGCGTATGCGTTCTACAAATCGTTTGGAACAGCCGCATAGTAATTCTTGGATAAAGCACAGAACACATTAAGGGCCGGTTCTACAACTCGTAGATAAAGATAGTATAATACTATACGGAGTATAAACTTGAAAGTGTCGTTCTACAAACGCTAGATAAGTCTAGTATAGAATAACTTACGGTATAAACTCCGGATACGCTATACTTACATTGTGTGGAAGATAAATATTGGAATATCTCTATTCTGTTTCGTGATTGGTTGGTTAAAATTAGTTTTGAAAGGCGGGATAACTTCGGTTTTGTGTTAGTTAGGTTATTTTATTTGTTATATTGCGATTCACGATATAATTTATTCCTTCAAAATTATATTTCTATATTAATTATGGTTATTTTAATCTCCTACAAGTGAATTATAAATTAAGCATTGATACTCAGAATATATGTCAGGAATTTATTTTTGGTCACAGTGTTTTAATATGTTAAATAAATATTAGGTAATATACGAGTATATAAGTTGAATGGGTATTTCAATATATTGTGCAAGTATGTTCTTTTAAGTAAATCCCTTTTTAAATATAATAATTTTGTTTGTAAAACCATCTACTTTCTAAATTAAATATGTACAATACGAAACTCTTTCAAAAAAATTATTTATAAAATTAACATTTATTTAAATTTAATAATGTTTGTTTCAAAATTTCCATCTCTAATTGATGTTTTTCCTTCTTCTGTTGATGCTCTTCTTGCAAAATTTGTAATTGCAAATCAACTAAATTCATTTTTTTGTGGAGAAGTAATGAATATCCTTCCCTATCCTCTGATCTGGGCTCTTTTTGCAATTGAGGCCTGCATGCAGATTTTCTTTTTTGTGTTACTAAATAATGAATGAAAAATTATTGACTATAATTAACTGTTAAGTAAATGCTTACGTGCAGTTGATTATTCAATTATACTGATTTTCAGTTTTCTTGATGGCTCTGCTCTTCCAGAAGCTGATTCTAAGATACAAAAAATATTTAAATTTTTTTAAAATCAGTATAATCTAAAAGCTTACCCAGTTTGTGTGGTGTAATTCTTTGCTAATGGGTCTGTTCAGTACTAGGGGAGACCATTTCGACCACTGTGAATCCTGTGAAATATATGTAATGCAAATACAAATACATACTACATGTTCCATTTGAGGTATCGGAATGGCATCATCACATATTATTATATCTTCTGTTTCTCTCATGGTTTCTCCTACAAATATGTAATGAATTATATAATCTATTATAATTTACATAACATTGATAAGTATATTACAAAACCTGACACATGGAGTAATAATATACTTACTCACAAAATCAGAATCAAATTCAGATATTGCCCATGTTGTACTAATACCTATTATTTCTAGAATTACACTCTGAAATTTAGTTTATAACAATATATTAATTACATGTATTTTTTTTTAACTTGTAATATGCATACCTATCACATTTTTATATTGTTTCACCAACCCAACTAGTATTTCTGTTTCAGACACTGTAAAATTAGAACATCTACTCGCTTTGCCATTTCTTTTTTAAAATAAGGTATCACTACTGTACTGGTTATTTACCATGGTCAAACGAAATGCTAGGGACTGAGACAAATATTTTTTTGGTTCTCCAGTTTGACCGTGATAAATAACCAGTACAGTAGTGATATCTTATTTTAAAAAACAAATGGCAAAGCGATAGATATTCTAATTTTACAGTGTCTGAAACAGAAATGCTATTTTTTTATAGTTGAGTTGGTGAAACAATATAAAAATGTGATAGGTGTGCATATTACAATTTAAAAAAAAATACATGCAATTAATATATTGTTATAAACTAAATTTCAGATTTAAAAAGGGATTTGCTTAAAAGAACATACTTGCATAATATATTGGAATACCCTTTCAACTTACATGCTCGTACATTACCTGATATTTATTTAACATATTAAAACACTGTGATCAAAAATAAATTCCTGACATATATTCTGAGTATCAATGCTTAATTATAACTCACTTGTAGGAGATTAAAATAACCACAATTGATATAGAAATGTAATTTTGAAAGAATAAATTGTAGTGAAATATAAATAAAACAAAGTGAGTTGATTAATATATCTATTTGTTCCATAAACAAACTTTCATAATAAATTAGAAAAATGATTGTTTATAAGTGACAATACGCAACAACGCAATATAACAAATAAAATAACCTAACTAAACATAAAAACCAAGTTATCCCGCCTTTCAAAACTAATTTTAACCAACCAATCACGAAACAGAATAGAGATATTCCAATATTTATCTTCTACACAATGTAGGTATAGCGTATCCGGAGTTTATACCGTAAGTTATTTTATACTAGACTTATCTAGCGTTTGTAGAACGACACTTTCAAGTTTATACTCCGTATAGTATTATATTAGCTTTATCTACGAGTTGTAGAACCGGCCCTAAATACAAAAAAGATAAGACACTACAACTATTTCACACTCACTTCCATACTCTCACCACGAATCTGACAAATGTATATTGTGATCATAGCTTCTCCCACTACTGCAGTTATGTATACATTGAAAAAAAAAGAATAAAGTTGAACATTTATAGTGCAAGTAATTGTGAATTTCTATACAACGAAATTACGTTACGTTGATAACGGTAATTAATATTGGTTGACAAATATTTAGTTACTGTTACTAGAAAAGGCTTGCAATTCAAATCTAAGAACGTTGGTAAAACTTCAATTACACGTTGTTTTAGCCCACTTAACTTTTATCAATCAGACCTCTCGTCGAGTAAACGTGGTAATTTTGTATCTTTAATGCTTCGCATAAAATGGGAAGTACACTTGTAATAGACTTCAAGATTTAATCGTATTCATATTATATTATCCCTTGCAAATTGACTATTAATATGTTAATATGTCATGCTAAATAGAGAAAGCACATTTTCAATCTGACCTTATTGAATAGATTAAAAGACAAATCAAATTTACTAAGTAAATTCATCCAATTATCAATATTTCTCTAATGTTATTTTCCATTTAATTCTTTTTAATATCTACACACTACATCATCTCTGCCACGACTAATACAGTCTATTATAATGAAGTAAGTTACATAAACAACTACAATTTTTTTTGTTTCATAAAATCTACAACAAATTCTATTTTACAAATTTAAAACTTTATAACTTTTTAACAACAATTCAAATCAGCATTCGTTCACATAACATGTTTGTTTAAAATTATACCAGTTTTTGTTTTCCTATTTACTTCACTATTATGCCATTAGAATAATAATAATATTTATTAAATTTCCCAACAGGCCACCCTAATACTGGTAATATAAACAAATAACAGAGATAATGTATATGTGAAAAATTAATAGTAATGAACAATGCAGAAAAATAAGCTAATTAACATAATGCAAAGAAATATGAAAACATTAACAGATAATGGGTAAAATTCGGGATTAATGATTTTATTGCCAAGTATTCTTTAACTAATTTATGGCAATTTTATGTCACTGATCTTTGATATACCATCAGTAGCACCAACTCAACACAGCTAATAAGAAGTATATTCATTTAAATGAATTATGTGTCTAGTTGATAAGTAAGCAAAAATTCCAATACAGGCATTTGGTTTTCGAGACACTTATAGAGGGCTATGCAGGCCGTACTTAACAAAGACGAAATATAACAAAACATTTATATAAATAAATATCTATGTACATTGTAAGAATACATACTTGAGCAATATCTTCCAAAATGTAGAGTATGGTTATCTCATCTTTACAGCAGTTGCCTGTTCTACTGGAGATTTTAGGAGAGATAATAATGCTCACTCTATTTTCAATAAAAATCAATAATAACGGCATCTATTAAATAAGGTAAGCATAACCCTTCTTTCACCACTATCAAAACTCGGCTTCATTATGCTATTGATTTTATATTACAATAAAATTAAAACTTTATCTATCCCAGATTTTCCCCATTTTATATCTTCGAAAACTGATGGAATATTCGATATCAAAGAAACAAAACTATATACTGTAAAAGTTTTTAAAAATGTTGGCAATAAATGAAAGTTTCTTTTTTTACTATAATACATAATAATCTGTACCACATCTTTGATTTTAATAAAATTCAATTCAGTGTGTAACAACAATAATTATTTATTTCCAAAAATATATTTAAGAAAGAACTCCTTTACAAAACAGTATATTTGCATTATTGGTTCAAAAAAAATAGCAACAACAAAGATACCATTATCACTTCAATTGATCCCGCAGAAACTGCTTCAGTTGGAGAATTAAACTACTGAACAAATAAATATTAGCACTCTATAAGTTAGTACCACTTCCGTGTTTCCAAAACAGACGAAGAGAAATGAAGACTGGTATTGATGACACAATTAAAATGTTAGGCAACTGCTTGTATCAGTTCAAAGCATATAGAAACTAGAGATTTCAATAAATTGTGATACGTTATTTCACTATTTCTAGATGGTATAGACACAATCCCAATGTGTACTATAATAAATTATCTTCAGAAACTTTTATTAGACACTATCGATAATATCAGTTTATTTTTTGTGATATTAATTTTAAATATATATGTAAAATTCTAGCTTTCTAGCTAAGCATAACTAATGATTTATAAAAACTTTTCGCGGAAGTCCTTGCAGTTATCTGTCAGAGAATCAAGCAAATTCAAAAATTTATTCGAACTTTTCAACTGCTTTTATTAACCGAAATTTTTAATTCACATTGTCAACACTTAGAGGAATGCCATCGACGATGTCATTAAGAAAAAAAGAAATATCAAAGGATATACTTATGAATAACTTATCCTATCAGTTAAGTAAGGAATCAATTATCAGCTCTACTAAAATTATTTATCACGGACATAATTCACAAAGGAGAACAAACTGGTAACAGTAAATCTGCACTTCATGAATCTTTACCAACAGATAATAAACCTTTAACATGCGTTTATTTATTTGCAACGATAAAATGTAAAAGAAATGTGTGTAAAACTTGTATGCAGCCTTTGAGGAGGAAAAATGGGGTTAGGTATGTTATCACTGGTTACAGAGGACCGTAAACATCCAATAGCATCAAATGTACCATAAGAATTAAATACCGAAATAAATAATGTCAGTAAAAAATTCAAAGAATCAGTAGTTGCAATATTAAGTGAAGGCACATACGATGTAAAATACAAGTAACAGCATTCGTAATATCTACTGCGAAAAAGAGAATCGCCATTTGTAATCTTATTTCTAGGTATTGAAAATTGCGGTTATTAAGATCACAGCTTCTTCGAGAGCTTTTTGGTGTTAAAAGAAAACCACGGGGAAACTTTGACTGTCAATACCTACGTAGAGGTACAACAAATTGGAGACAATTATTAACATTATTCAAAAATTTATAGCATGCATACTAAAAACTAACAAGACTAAAAATATAAAAGTAAGCTTGTAAAATATAAAAGACTAGTTCTATAATTGAATATATGACATATTGCAAATCATCTTGAATAAAAAATCAGTAAATTCAACATAGCAAAAAATATATAATTGTACATAAATCAATTAATAAGAAAGCTCTTCTTTCCTCATAATCTGTATAACTATTTCAGATCATGTAATAGCGGATTTAATTAAATTATACATGAGGTTTTTAGCGCTTAACCTGAAGGGCGCGCCCTCTCTATATATGCACCAACCTTCTGCGATATTATGAAAAACAATTAGCATGAAGAAAATGTAGCAAATGCTCCAGGAAATTAAAAAAAAATCTATATATTTATTACGCTCCAGGAACAAAAAAGAAGACAACGGCGACAAAGGAAAGATGTTGTTCCATTGTTTGGTTAATGTATAGGCTGTTAAATTATTCAATATCCTTTGTATTTCAGTTCATTCCGCAGACATTAACTCCTGCGGGCGACCTCCACACAACCACAAATTATCCTATGATTGACATTTCGCAAGTGCACCGTCTACCCTCTTTTATAATTTTCTTCGTTAATATATATTTCAAACAATGTGTTTTCAACCTTTTATAGACGCACACATGTGCAAATATTAATTTGCTTTGACTGGAAAGTACAAATAAAACTAACTACACAAAATTAGTTGTTAAAAACTATTATATATACATACATACCTATGTACTGCACCACCACCAAAACTTCAAAAAAATTGTAGATATAAATATAAAGTGTCACCTTCCGTAATTTCCATATTCATTATGCATTTTGTTAGTTTATGATATATAAATACCAGTATTACTGAATAAAAGAATGGCAATTACAAAAACTATTATTCTCTTATTTCTTGTAGAAAAGTACAGAAAGTTGGACAGTATTACGAAACATATATCATTTAACTTAGATACGAGTACATATATGTAGATGCAGAAATGTCTCTAAAAATGTTCCGCCAAGTCATGTTGTTTATTTCATCTTATAACTTTGGTGTGAAATATAATATTTGAATGTATTGCATTTTCAAATTATAGTCAGGCAAATTGCTCAAGTTAAGATTGTTATTTCAGTTTTCTTCAAACACTGATATAATCCAGAATACGTGGTCTATTACACAAGATATAATACTATAGTTTTTACAGCTTAACTGATTGAAAAAGCTAAGTTTAATGTAAAAATATATACTTCCAACACGTTTTGCTGTTCAATATTAGCACAAGACCAGTGTAGGTATACAGTGAATTGTCAGAAAAGAAATGTAGTTCAATTAATTTCGCCTTTAAATTGCACGTTTTCCAACGGTGCCGTGCAGTCAATCGAATGTAATTCATGGAACAAAGATGGGACTAATGGACCTTCCAACATATTTTAGAAAATTATCCCTGATTTAAATCAAAAATGTTTCAATATAATCGAAATTCTTGGTTACTTAGGCAAACACTTTTTCTATCTAGTTAGTAGTTCCATTTTAAATTTCGATCTTAGATCAATAAACATTTCAACATCACTAAGTGCATATGATATATACATTATATTTAAAGAATATTATTTTGAAATTGCAAAATCATGATCAAAATATTGATTTGATTTTCGGGATGTTTACAATTTTTCTTTCTACTACAAATATTGGTCTACAGAAGAGCGAGACACGTCAGACGAAAGTACAAAGCGTCAACTTATCTTTAAAACCAGCGCGGCTGATAAAATGGAAAAAAACCCACGATAACACTGGTAACTTGATGAATAATTTGAATAAATTTCATAAACATATGAGAAAAATCAATTATAATGTTTGACTTACCATATAGTTTCTATAAATACAAAAAATCAAGAAACATGAAATAGAATATAAATTGACAATAACCTGACAGCGAAAGAAGAGTACATTAGTGATTATTCGAAAAGAGCGACTCACGAGAAAAGTATGAACATATCACTTTATTAGGCAATCAAAATATGTGGAATAAAATAAACTTGAAACGCAAAAGAACAAAATTGGGAAACTGTACTGTAATATAATAATAGAAATTTGCATAATACACAATCTAGTCACAGATTCTTTTTCTTCCAAGACTAAAAAATGTGAAAGATAACTTATAAGTAAAAGGTCCAAGAACAAAAACTCAATTAACTGTATACTGGCTGCTGTTGATTACTTAATAAACTGAAAGAAATAACATGTCAAGAAAGGGTGAAAATAAGAATAAATAAATATAATTTGGAGATCAAATCTGAAAATACTAAGAAATTTTTAGGGAAATATGTGTGGCACAGAGTGGTGATGTCAAACAGCAGAAAATGAAGTTGGATGGTTGTGGATCCGAGGAAATACGAGCTGATGTAAAAAAGAAGAAAGCGTATATGAAAGAAAGGTTATGTAATGAATGCAAAAGACAAAGTAAAAAGTCCTGGAAAAGTATTGCAGAGTCGAATAAAATAAATGTATTAAAAGGGGCGTTTACTAACAAATAGAACCTTATGCAACTTATAGTACTCGTGGGACGGGTAGACGCAAGGGGGTGTGAGTAGGTGAAGGTAGACGATATTCGGTTCTGTCACAGCGCTTCGGTTTTAGTCACAGATTCTGTCATAAATAAAGGAATTCTCTAGATGGGAAACATAATGTATAAAGAATGAGTACTTACGGAACTGTTGATGTTGTTAGTGTTTTATAATAAGCCAATTTTCGCTTTCCCATAACTTATATTATTAAACACTCGAATATTATAGGTATATATGACATTTCTTTTTAAGTACAAACTGTCACTTAGATTTAAGTCTGGAATAGCCGACCGATTCCGATAGATTTCCGGCTTCGCTAGGACCGGTAGAGATACCGTAAAGTGGGGATAGACGACGCAATAACTTGGAAAAACCTCGTGTGAAATGTGTGTGACAATGTTTACTATTTAATGTTTTTATCTTCAAAAATAATTACAGAAAGTTTTTTTTTTATATCGTTCACCAAATGTGCAGCTGGTGCGTGGAGGTTGTTTTTTTTTTCTTTTATGTATGAGCCTTTGTTAGTAGACATTAATTAAATTCATGCATTTTTGTCGTTATTTCTAAGACGCATAACTTTACTAAGAAAATAAATTAGTACAAAAACTGACCTTGACATTATAAATTGATGCCTTTTGCATCACTAACCCAAATTTGAGATTCTAAAATTACAAAATAAATTCAAAAAACGCGAGACGGCAATGCCTTAGTTTTCGATAGGTAAACGCTCCTCTTAAGAATAAAACTGCCGTAAAAATACAACAAAATATATTAGAGATAACTAAGGTAAATCAGGAGGAGAAAATTATTAATGAATGAAAAATGCGTCTTGTCATGGGGGAAATAGAGGTTTTGTAGAAGTAACAGGAGGTAAAATAAGCATGGCTATGTATAGAAGTGGGTGGTGCGGGTATTGTTTGTGGTGCTCTATGTTTTTTCGGATTTTAATTTCCGGTCCAACAAAAATCTTTGTAGAATCTGTAAAAAAATGGAATATTCTGGTTTTAAAAGTCTTGATTTTCCAATAGCAAAGTTTTGAGATCACTGATTGATAACCAATAATCCTTTTATAGAAAATGCAACACATGATTTATCTTGAATCGTCGAACAAAGGCTTTGTAATGTCTTATTTAGTATGGTGTTGCGCTTATAATCAGTTCCACTCCACTTAACGACAATATTGTTATACGAATTCAGAAATTCTTAACCCATGTGTTTTTGCCTGTGTAGATAATTACAGAATTCCAAACACATAGCAGAGCTTATCCAACATCTATCTTATGATTAGGAATATTATATATGTTCTACTATATTATAGCCATAAAGTGTGTTTAAAGCTTTAAATTAATTAGTGACTAATTGAATGCTTATTAAAAGAAATTTATTGAAGCGTGATTAAAAACATAAACCATTGCATCAAACATGATTGCAGTAAATAAATATTTGAAAAAAATATTACACTGAATCCGCAGTTATAAACGAAAGTGCAGCCTGTAATAAATTCCATGTTAATTGTGAAATAATTTTTATATTTGATCGAAGTAATTGTACGTTTGTTTGGATATGGTTTGTTAATTGGTTGGAGTAAACGTTCGTTCTTTCTATTATATTTTACAACACTGATGAGCCTTTCACAACGTTTTTTTCATTTTCCGTCTCCGTCCGCTTTGCTTACTGAGAGTGCATGTGATGCCGCACCATTCGCAATAAGTATTAAATTTCAATTTAAAAAGTCGTATAATCACAACATAAAACCAGCACATAAAATGAAAGAGAATCACACAATAAATCGACACCAAAATACAGGCACCTGTAAAATGTTACCGCCATAAAAATACTTAACGATCGACGATGGGAATATTTTACTTGTAGAATTCATTAACGAAAAAGTCTAAATATTATTCCTCCCCGACCGATAAAAATCGTAGTATTCATCTGATTATTGCCTATATAAAGAATAAAAATAAGCACTGAAGTAAACGTATTTAATTGTTTTGTGTAGGTTATTATGTCTTAGAAGCCAGGTGCTCCCTATAATTTCTTTGTTTTATTTTGACTGTGCGGCCATGTCAAAAATACATTCTAACCATTACTAATGATTACCAGGTATAAAATGATCCGGGTAACAAATTATGTACATCCTTAAACATAAAACTGTGTCTATAATATGTACACATAACTATTAGCACAAACAAAATGAGTATTTTCCGTATTTTTATTTGATCAAGCGTGATATATTTTTTCTGATCTTTTCAATTAAAAATTTATTATTATCGTAAAATACACAACACATATAAAAGAAACGAAATATCTGGATACTATCACTGACTGTACCCTTATATTAACCACAGCGCGATGTGGCTTTCCTCTCTGAAAGGGCGGGTCTTGGCCGTGAGGCCTCTTTCAAATTAGGGATGGATTTTAATGGTTTTTGTTGTTGAAGAGAAAATTTATATCTTCCGTTCTACACCATGTTGGATTTGATAATTTTCAACGGCCATAAAATTATTTTTGTCTAGTGGACGTAATGAATTAATCCTCTTTCATAATGATGTTTTGTGAAGAAGTTATTATATATTCTTCGACGAAATTAAGAACTCTCAAATCGAAAAACTCAGGACGGAGAAGTAATTAAGTATTACTTTTTTGTAACAGTACATGGAAATGTCTAAATAAAGGAATGTTTGAGTTAAAACATGATATAATAATAATTTGCAAAATTTAATATTAAAAAATTAACAATAATTGTTGTTATAATAGTCTTGATTGCATGAGGCATTCTTCAACTAGGAATTATTCGCACACATAGTTATCATGCAAATGCCACTATTTTTCTACAGACATGCACAAATTGCAAAGCAGTACATAGTTAACCTTCAGAAGTAACAAATCGACACATGGGTATCCAGGCCGTGAATATAATAATATATTTTGCGTATCGAATTAATGGCAGGTTTCGCGCTATTTCCCGCGCGTCAGACTGGTGTACAATACACTGAAAACCCCATTTGTTTGGTCCCATCAAAATTTGATTACGCCAACCAAAATATACGATTAAATATGGGCAAACAAATGTTTGCTTGCGGTAAGCAAAAAAATTGTTTGAAGTAGTACTTTAGTTACTTCAACCAAATGTATTGTTAAAACAAATAATTTTGAGCTCCACGTAAATATAGAATTTATTTGGGACAAACATACTTTATATTTGGAGTAATTCACTATCGCATTAGAAGAAATAATCTATTTCATAATGCTAAGCGTATATTTCTTCTAGATGAACAATATACAATAATTCAAGCAAACAACTTATTCACTTAAATGAACAATATATTACTAAATTCATTCAATTAAGTACATTTATTTATTATTATAAATTGTATTTGTTTGTATAAACTAAATCATTTACTATTAAGCATTAATATTGTTAACAATATATCAAACAGAGTTCTTGTTTGAGACAACATATTTTCTATTTGATATGTTGTTTGCGCTATTTCCATTGTTTGTTGGATTTTGAAAGAAACCGATATTTCGGCAGACATTCTTCTGTCTTCTTCAGGGTAGCAATGTGAAGGGCTGCTTGTTGCCAAAAAAAAAAACAGATTAAATTTGTGTCATATCAAAATATTTTTTAAAAAGTACTTATGACATTTCTTCATGTTAATGTGGCGAATTATGTCATGACATATAGATACATATAGTTATAAGTGCTCTTCAAAAGTTATTTTAATATATCACAGACTTTATTTATTTTTTTGACAAGAAACAGCCCTTCCCGGGCAACCCTGAAGAAAATGTCTGTCGAAAGGTCGGTTTTTCAAATTCCAACAAACAATGGAATTAGCGCAAACAACGTATCAAATTATACTCCGTTAATAATTACACGTAATGAGCTATTTTCTATATTTATTTAAATATAATTTTATTGATACAAGAATATCATTTATGTGGTCAAAATACGTACATTATTATTCTACAAGTGCCATATTATTATTCCATTATATATCCAAAGTTACTGCAAACTCATAAAAATATCTGCAAGATCATTGTAACAGATTTACCACGTACATATTTCTATGAATGTGTAGTTAGCAAGATACAAATTATTATTAAAGGTGATTATAAACAATGTATGCAATTTTTGATCGTATATAAGTGTTATACTCGCATGCCTAATTGTGGAAGGTATAATGTGAAACAAAAAATTAATCTGTTTTAATAAAAGATAATATTTAATATATATACATTTAATTTTAATTAGTATGGTCAAATTATACATATTTGTAATATTCATACAAATACATTGCCTAATTAATTATAACAAGAATTTACATAGAGTTACCCATTACTAGTTCTATGAGTATTCATTGGATATGGTGAATATAAAGCGTTTCAATTACAAAAGAAAAAGGTTTTATATTGTTACCTATAAAATAAACATTATCATTATCATACAATACATACAAAAGTCTTCCATAAACAAGCATATTATTATCATCTAACACAATAATGTTTTGAGGCTTATATAAAAAAAACTATCGACATCTCCAGGTATCTATAAAAAATAACATTGTTAGTTGCTTTTGTAATTATGTTGTAATAATACCTTTGAGTGTTAAATTTATCCTTCTTGACTCTCTATGATCGAACGTTTCCAATGTTTCTTGTTTTTAAGAAGCTTTCTTCCACGTGGTGGTACCAAGTAAGGTAAGAGCATACTAATTTGTGTAGTTACTCTGGAATCTATAAATAAAATATATGCACTTGCACATTTATGTAAATAATTAATAATAGTTTTATTATCTTTTACTTTCACTTAAATCATCATCTAGGTAAGACAATAACTCAAGAGCTGCACCATCCTTTACAAAGTCTTTTCGTAAATCTAGAATGAAACTTTGTTCCATGCATCCAGAAGTTTCAATGAGGTATTTTCAAACATAAATTCAAAATCTATGTCAATCTGAAAGAGTAAATTTAATATTCATTGTAAGTATGTGTATAATGGATTAACTACTAAAGTATTGCCTTGTACTAAGGTTAAAGATTGTAACTCTCTTAAAAACTCTTGAACTGTTTTTTGCTTGTTGTTGGGGAATGTTATTTTCCAATGGTGAATTACATCGTCCCAAGGGTTATTTCTACTGTTTAACCATAACATGCTATTATGACTATCTGCAAGTGAATTAAATAAACCAAATCGAAATATATAGATAATTATATGTAGTGGTAGCTAATTATTCATTGACAAAATTACCTGGGTAACTAGACAATGTTTTTCTTTCTCGTTCGTCAGTATTGTCAATATTTATCCCCGCTAATCTTAATTCTCTTATTCTGTTGCGGCGTTTATCGACTAATTTTCCTTTAGATATATTTGATTTACTGTTTGATGATCTGGCTTTTGAAATCGGTGGAATATAATATAATTCCATAGGTTCATTAGGAAATAGTTCAATTATTTTCTCTGATATATATTCAAAATGCGCTTTCATAAGTCGATTAAAAATTAATTTTTGTAGACAATTGAAAGCAAATAAATTCTAACTAGACTTACTTGTTCAATTCTGTAAATACTTTTGTTAGCATAATATCCACTAATACAAATCTAGTCTTAGAATCAAGTGTTTTCTTTTTTTGAGATGCGTACAGTATACCCTTTTCTGTTTCTTTCAATGATTTGAATAAATTTAGATGTTTCTTCAAGGCTCGCGAACATAGGGATACCAATATAACTTTTATTGCCTGTTGAACATGCTTTTTGTTAATTCTGGAATTGATAAGGGACCTTCTTCATCAGAAATCTTAAAAGAAAAGCGGGAATATTACTAAAGAATGTCAAAAGATATAAATAATAAGTAAAACAAAGGGCACCATGACTAATGTTTGCCGTATAACATGTTAGATCTGATATAAGAATTATACTCTATGTTACTTTATCAAATATAATTTCACACAAAATAATTAAATAATGAGGACATTTGTGAATATCTGGAAACTGTTTCAAATATTCCTAAAGCACATTAAAAACGCTTTAAAAAGAAATATTTAAATATATCGTTTCTTTAGAGACGCTTTTTACAAAATAATGAAGAAGTACACTCGTCCAACAATATCAAAAAAATACATACAACATAACGGTCAACATATTTACTTGTCTGGTATTATATTTAAATTGAAAATTTTATTATCATAATGAACTTACCTAATTCGGGAAAATTCCATTTACATAATAGTTCACTTACACTTTCCATTGTATTAAAAATATTCGAAAAGCTACACAATTAAATTTCCAAACGTCGGCGAGACTGCTCGCCATATAATAGCTTGGAGGGTACACATATTGCACACATGAAAAATACGATGCAAAATAAAGACAGGTGGATGCTTAGAAGTATATTGGCTGGAAATGACATGATCTATTCTGACCTCTTTTCTTATTGGTCACAAATAATTCTTTGAGGAAAATAAATATTTGACTTCCTTCAACTAAAATATATCTTTCGTCGAATAAGTTTTTATTTGGGATAACAAACCTATATGAGGTATTGCAAATGAACCCATTATTTGAACTGTATTATATATTTTAATTCTTCCAACAAAATTTACCATATTGTACCATATTCTTCAACAAAATTATTTTGTAGATTCAAGTGATCAGTTAATCTCAATTCGTTTAAAATAAATAAATATATAGTTGATATAACTGTATATTTGTTGACAAAATACATTTGTTTGTCGTAAATGTATGGGTTTTTCAGTGTACATAATTGTAGTGACCTCAAACATCAGTTTATATATCACAACTAAGTCGAGCAAGAGGTAGCGATTTTGAACTTTTGAGTAACGAAGAATACTACTGAACCTAGATACATAAAATAACATGCCTTCAATTAAATTCTTATTTGTAGTAACATACGATTTTGATATTTGTTCCTAAAGCTCATGACACTGAACAAATTGATATTCTGAAGTAACATTTTGCGAATTGTCATCTATTGTTTTGCAGTTGTATATAAGTCCGTGTAAAATGTGTAAAATTTGTTTCAAGTTCATAAACCATTTATAGTAACATAGGAGAGAGATTGTCGAAATATTGTCCCTAGCTTTGTTGCACGCACAAACCCTGCACTTAATGTGTTCAAAAGATTTTGCACTAAATGTTAAGGGCTCATATTACCACAAACTTCTCTAATAATTTTACCAAATTATTTGATTGTGGGACGTGTGGTTCTAAAAATCGTCTCCTTGATATGTAGAAAAAGATCATAATCCATAATTGTGATATAAGGAGATTTTGCAGAGGTATCCATCGTTTATCTAAAAGTGAGCACATTTATTCTCCGTTACGTTAATAAGTAATGAAGATATCCCTCCCTGTATATATCATTTATCTCTTCGACATTACTAGCAAAATACTATAATTTATGGAAATTATGTGCCAACTCTATTATTATATTTTACTTGTTAAAGTATTTCAAAAGATGAAACTAGATGCTCTTAGAAAAGAAACACTCATTAACAGCGTCCTCATTATTCAGGTAATTCAAAAGCTACTACTAATATACTATCACTAAATACTAAATACTATTATAATCAATAACATTGAGTTGATTATATATGGATATAATATTAGATATTTTTTAAGAATATTGTGGTATATTTCATCTAATAATTGAGTTGCTTGTGAGAAGTTCCCAATGAATTTTCTATGGTAGGTTTCTACTGGATGTCGAACATGCCCAATGTAATCTATGTCCTTTTCAGGTGCTCCACTATCATATTTTTAATCTACTGCACGCACAACACGAATTTGTCACAAAAATGATTCCTATTCATCAGCTGCTCGTATTCATGTTTGCAAGTTCAGTGAATTGTTAGCGAAAATCCTACATTACCATTAATTATAATATAATAACCTCAGGATCATGTAATGTGGTATAAATTGGAAAAATACATACCTATTCCTTCTATAAATCTTTCCTAAAACTGTTAAAAAACAATTCTAAGTAATTAGTGCTAGTAGATCTAGAACATCATTTAAGTATGAACAATTCTTTATGAATTATATTCTGTGTTGGTATATTTGCACAGGTTAAAATGTACAATACACCTCAAATGGAATCTCAATTTGAAAGGTGAATTTCCTGTAACCCTTAATACACCGACCGGCAAAAAAAACGGCCACCTAAAAAATTTCACGAATGCACGTTTATTAATTCCAATAGAAAATTATATTTTGTTGTAGCAGTGCACATTAGTAATAAGAGACATACGAAATGGAGAGAAAAGAGACAATGTAAAACCAAAAATTAATTTAATTTAAGAATTATAACAGAAAGAGTGAAAAATTAAATTTTACTTAAATTACATAAACTGAAGCTAACAGTTTCTAATCGTAGCTCTTGCAAGGTTGCAGACATTGCTGGACGACGACGAATACGCCTTTGGTGTTTATACCTTAGGTGTTCTATCGGATTAAGGTCAGGACTCCATGCTGGCCAAGTAAGTCTATGAATGCCAACATTATTAAGGTATTCAGTAACAACTTGCTGTATGTGGCCTAGCGTTGTCATGCATCAATACAAATCCATCTCCAATAAAATGTGTAAATGGGACAACAGCTTCTTGTAGACGACTAACTTATTAATGTGGATGTCAAGAAATATGTAGGCGACTTGTATAAATAGGTATGTTCAATATGTTAAAAATAAACTTTTTTAGTTAGACCAGGCATGGACAACATACGACCCCCCGCGTAATGAATTTATCCGGCCCGCTATTAATTTTTCAATATTAGCTATTTATCTTCCAATAATTGGCTGATTTCTTTTTTATTACATGTAATGTTTTTATTGTATCTCTGGCTTCCAAATAATATTTCAAAACTGTAAATTTGTTTACGAAATAAAGCTCATTTCAATAATTGGTCGAATGGATTCGCGATACTTCTTTATCTCTATACTCGACATGAACTGTTTGACGGCAATGTGTCGACGTTCAGCGGCGACGGCCTCTATAGCGGGCTGAGCACAAATCGCTGGCTCATTGACTACGAGTGGCGGCTGTGGCCGCTGCATAGAAATTCCACCTTGAAACCCCCACTCGTTCAGGCGGAAGTCGCCAGTCATTGTAGCATAGACAATAGTTGCGGTTGATGACTGATTTGCTATATAACTCCTTCAAATTCATTCTATAAATTAAATATTATTTCGATTGATTGCGATACAGTTTGGATATTTATACGGTATGTAATTATAATTTCATTAAAGTAATATTGTAAATTAAAAAAACTTTTTCACCCTAGGGATGGCTTCCAGAAAACGAAAAATTGATCTTGAATGCCTTATATTTAATGATGAATGGAAGTGGAAATATTTTTTTACTATGTACAATAATAAGGCGGTTTGTCTTATTTGCAATTCGAGTGTAGCCGTTTTAAAAGAATATAACTTGAGAAGACATTTTGAAACGAAACATGAAAGTTACGCACAACATTTAAATGCAGAAAGCCGAAAAAACAAGCTGTAGATCTGGTAGAAAAATTGACCCGGCGGCAAAATATATTTACACAGCAAAATCGATTACAAGAATCTGCTACTGATGCAAGTTTACTAGTAGCAAAATGGATTGCTCAATGCGGAAAACCTTTTGCTGAAGGAGAATTTGTAAAAAAGTGCATGTTGGATGTTTGTGATGTAATGTGTCCAGAAGTTAAACATAAATTTGAAAATATAAGCCTGTCTCGGCAAACTATTGCCAGAAGATATGAATGTCCATTTAAATGATCAGTTACTGAATAATTTAGAATCGGCCCATTTTTATGCAATAGCTCTTGATGAAAGCTGCGATGTAAAGGATACTGCTCAGTTATTAATTTTTATCAGAGCTATCACTGCAGATTTTCAAGTTTCGGAAGAACTTTTGTGAATTGTTCCTATGAAAGGAGAAGATCTTTTCCGAGAGGTCGAGAAATGTTTTTTGAAATACAATATTGACTGGAAAAAATTAGTGAATGTAACAACAGATGGAGCACCAAATATGGTTGGAAAAAATATTGGTCTCATAAAACGAATTGAAGATAAAATTTCTGAAATTGATCCAAATCATAAAATTATTCCCATACACTGCATCATTCATCAACACGCATTATGCAAAAACATTTTAAAAATCGATCATGTTACAAACGTAGTTATGAAATTAGTTAATTTCCTTCAATCAAAAGGGTTAAAACACAGGCAATTTATTGGACTCCTTGAAGAACTAAATACCAGTTATTTAGATGTACCATATCACAATAAAATCCGTTGGTTAAGCTTGGGAAAAGTGTTAAGACGT
Source organism: Amphimallon solstitiale (assembly GCA_963170755.1). Classification (NCBI taxonomy): domain Eukaryota; kingdom Metazoa; phylum Arthropoda; class Insecta; order Coleoptera; family Scarabaeidae; genus Amphimallon; species Amphimallon solstitiale. The sequence continues at coordinate 95,300,910 of OY720676.1, read as the reverse complement.
GTGTGGGATCTTCAAGAAGAAATAAAAATATTTTTAACGCTTAAAGAAAATGAGGATTTCCCTGAATTATCAGAACCAAATTGGATTTGTGATTTAGCATTTTCTTTGGATATTCTCACACATTTTAACGAATTTAACGTATGTTTACAGGGAAAAAATTGGTATGCTCATGATTTAATACAAAAGTTAAAATCTTTTGAAATGAAGCTTAGTCTTTTTTCTAGAAATCTGGCTGAATGCAAATTTGATGAACTTTTTCATTAATGAATCTAAATAAAAATACAACAAGATCAAGATTGAATGATTCACATTTGGAAGCTGTGTTAAGAATAGCTACTACAAGTATAGAGCCAGATATTAAGCAAATAGTAGGCGATGCAAAGCGCCTCAACAAGTCACATTAATTATTATGTTAATTAAATTACTTACATTTATTCATAAACAAATTCAATAATAAAATTTTGTTTGCTTAAACGAATCGTTTCTGTTTTTTTTAAATTTTTTACATTTTACATTATTTAATTTTAATATTTCGTCCGGCCCGTGAAAAAAGTTTTCTTTCCAATCCGGCCCGGGGGCAGAAACTGTTGGCCACCCCTGAGTTAGACTAATCAATACGAAAATTTAACAATAATAATATAACAGTTTAAATCTTTATTTAGACAAAAAAAACCGAATTTTATAGAGCTTCAGCAAATATTGCAGAATGGTCTGTTTTTTGGCGGTCAGTGTTTATACCTAAATTATAAAATTGTTGAAAATATTGACATTTATAAAGAGATTATACTGATCAAATATAAATGCCAATGTCTTTTGAAATATTACTTTGTATCTGTTATATCTTGATTAAATTATCGACATAATTACATATAGGGTACCATAAATGCAATATTCTAACCGTCAGTGCGATTATGCGTAAAAGCCGATTATATATAGCTAGATATTTATTTATTCATGTATCAGTGACATGAAAGTTGTGGCAATTGTAATAGATTCTTGAAAAAGTATTACTAACGGTAAGCGACTGTCTGAAAATGATACTTGTACCGTTTTATTTGCACAATTTTTAGACAATTATTTAACATTAATAACAATTTTTCGGAATATCTGCTTTTATGGAAAGCATAGCCGAATTCACGGTTAAGATATTGCATTTACGGTACCTTAATAATCACCAATATATAAATCATACAAGCTTACCAGATTTAAATATTTCGAACGTTTTAAGTTGTATCTATAATATTTTGTTTTTTTTATTTAATTCACAAAAACTAATTTAAAGAAGTAAAGTCACAGCTCACGGGTGCATTTTTTTCTTTATTTTTTTACCAAAATGTCAATAGTGGCATTAGCAATGGGACCTGTAGATCTGGCCCATCAATTTCTTCTAAATTTGACCACTAAATTGTTGTTAACATTAATCTGTAACTGCATCTCCTACGTCGCTTTCGAAAAGACTTGGTTCGATAATGCCACCACGTCATAAACTAAACAATACAGAAAGCCCTTTGCGGCTGCAAAAGCGTCTGGTAAATAGGATTAGTCTGAGGACAATCAACAGGTCCTCAGACTAAAAAAGACCATTTTGTTTCTCAACATGTGTTTTTCAAAAATTATTTTCCGTGTCAAGTTGTTCTAAAGCTCACGGCGCTTACAATAACCCAGCAGCTTTAGTGGATCAATCAACAAAATCTCACATGAGTATAAACTCATTTTTCTTTCCTTAAAATACGCCAAGTGGTCGTTCTTTCAAACCCTAATTCTTGAACATGACGAAGAATCGATATATTTGGAGCCTCTGCAATGCGATTTCTTAGAGCGACAATGTTCATATAATACACTTCTTGCGGTATGAAGAGTAAAATGTTTTTTTTATTATTTCGATACATAGAATGCACAGAAGGGAAATAATAAGGGAAATAATGTGTATAATGTGGTAATTTTCGCAAAGTTCACCTTGAATATTCACAAATTTAGCCGTGATGAATTGTTATCGTAAACTAAAGAGAAATTATAACTAGTATCCGTTATAACATTGTAAACACGGTTGCAATTTTATTTTAAAATCATATTATTCTTATCGCAAGACCGAGTACAGCATTATTAACATGAAATACATAAAAAATATAAAAATTATTTTTATTTCTAAAAATTGTGAAAATTATTCCTCAATACTAACAATTGTACTTTATTATTACAGTTAGTGTATCTTCTAACTAATTTATACAACTCTATATTACATAGCTTTTATTGGCAAATGTCGATCTTTAATTTCACACTAAAGTGTGTTTGTTTCATATTTTGATTCTAAATAATTTAATTGACAGCAAAAACGAATTAGATCATACGTCTAGTTATCAAATACACGTTTAAATTTGAAATTTCACACTGTAATAATAAATAAATAAATATAAATAAATAATATTTATTGCTTGACACTTTACATAAGAAAATTACAGTGAACGTCGCGCTTCGGTACAATATTTCAGTGTATGTATAGATGAATATTACTTAAGGTCGTCAGCGAACATCAACATATTGTTGTCTAAATGCTCTAGAAGATCATTTATGATTAATAGGAATAGAAGGGACCCTAGATTAGAGGCACACCAGAAGTAATATGACAAGTGTCGGAAAGAAAGCCATTGTAAGACACAAAAAATTGTCGTTGTTGTAAGAAGCTAGCAAGTAGCGCACTAAAACACAATCTATCTAGCTTACCCGACATAATTCCATGGTCAATACGTTCAAATACAGATCGGTATAAATGACATCAACCTGACCCTACCTATCAACGACCTTAGTGGCGTATTGAACAAATATACACATATTAGTGACAGTAGATCGTCAACCAACGCATTCATGTTGATCCGAAGCTATAAGGCTACTAACTTGATGGTAGATAATAGGATAAATAACCGATTCAAAAACTTTTGTAATATTTGATAAACTTGATATTGACCGAATATAACTGACTATATCGGATGTGTTGCCATCTGTAAACACTGGACATATTCTAGTCAGCTTCCATACTTGTGGAAAAATAGATGTTTTTAGTTTAGTGTTGAATTTAAAATTTATTATCTATTCTTCTACGAGCGCTGCGGCACAATCCATCAGGAAAAAACAGGGAACATTATCACCGCCAGACTCAAAATGTTCTTAAGCACCTTACTACTCGAATGAATATTAGACTCAGAGAATGAATCAACGTGTATGGAATTTATTTTGTGTGTAGCGTCATACATCATATTAGCAGAGGAAAAAAGAGTCCAAAGACGATACACTTCAAGAAAATGTGAGAACGCATTTACTGTTGATCTTAAGACTGTCAAAAGAACAGCCATTACTGTACATATGACTATATGACCTGTTATCCTAGATTTTTTAGCTTGAGTTTACAAGGACGAAAATATTCTTGAGTTAATAAAGCGCTATCGATATGCCACTTTTACCTTAACTAGTCCACACAAATATTTGAAATTCCGAAAATCATTTGGGCGACGATGTTTTTTTTATACTTCTTATAATATTTGGACTTTAACTTGATATTTTGGATAATTTCGCGACTTTACCAACTCAGACAACTATATTTGAGCCTTCTACGATTACCATAAACTAATACATATGCAACGGAGCAAACATAAAATATTTGCTAAACTATGCCATAGAAATAAATACATGCGTCATTGTTTCTGCTTAGTACTGTCCAGTCTACAGATGTACTAGAACCATAGCGATTGGGAATGTGATCCTTACGAAAATGATTACCTAATATTCTAATATACTGATCAATTCAAAATTTTAAAAGTTAGTTGGAGCACACACAAAATGAATTACCTAATAGAAGTAAATTTAGAATCTAAAAAATAATGATTTGATGTAAGTTTTATGTCCTTTTTAATAATTGAAGAAATGTAATATGTCGTTATACATTTTAGACGGGACACTGTACATTGTACATATATGAGCAAGTCAATTAATGTGAAGCGCATGACGTTGATGAAAAACAAAAACTGTTCACGACTTGCATGAACGGACGTTTTATAATACGTAAACATCGTTACATAAGCAGGTGTAGATTTTCAAACGAGACCATTAAATGCGATAAGTGGGAGGCAGTATTCGAAGTACGAATTTGCCATGTCAGTAGTTGTAGGTAATGCTCTGTAGATAACCGTGTAATTTAATAAAATCTATTGACTATATTACAAGATCTATAATTTTAACATCACTTTACCGCCGCTAATTTTACCTCCGTACATGTAAAGACAAAGAGGAGAACAATGTCCGACAGGACCGTAGCTAGTGCTATAAAATTACTAAATATACCGTAGTCGATACACAGACTAAAGAACTATCAGCAGATACTTATTAGAATAAATTCAAAATAAATATAATAATACAGACTTTCTCGCGTAAAGTTCCGGCTAACAAGAATACTTTAATATTAATATTCAAATAATTTAAATCCCGTTCACCTAAATAATGTCGATAATAATTTTAAGTTTGAGCAAAATAGCCTGAAATTTTCAGACAAATAAATAATTATTAAAAGAAAATTTGCGATTAAGGTATCTTTCACACTTCTCTAAATGAGTCTATATAGGTTAATTGAATTGTGTATATAGTTCATATTCCGTATCATTCTATTGAAACACGTTTTAATAAATTTCAATTTTAGCATACACATTCTCTCTTCTCTTGTCTCTCCATATTATTTTTTACCTGAAGAGGTATAGATTTAAAAAAAAATTGTATGAAATGTTGTCACATAACCTATTTAGTAAGCAATTGCTTTATGTTACCGCCTTCTGAGCATTTTAATACAACTAATTTGTACATCGATACAAATTTATGAGAATGCCAAAATTTTTAGCTGAGTAGTTAAGTACTGATGTATATAGCAAAACTAATAAATTAACTATTTTTTTATTACAACAAAGAAAATAATTTAAAAAAAAAATAAAAAATAAAAAAAGTCGAACATACGCACAGATATAAAGGCTTTTAAATTATATTTACACTTTATATTTAAAATGTAATTCTACCGTTTCAATACACTGAGTGATTTAAAAAATTATATCACACTCTGAATAGTTGAAGTGATATTAACCTAATCTCATGTTAAATTCTTTGCTTCAGATTTTCTGAAATATTTGGTTGATTTTTATAGACTTTACTTTTTAAGTAGCCCTATAAAGAAGTCTAATGGCTTTTGATCAGCAGAAAAAGCGGCCATTTCATTGTCTTCTTATCCATCTTCCTGGGAGAACTTGGTTCATTTAGTATCACATTTTGATTGTTTAATGAGGCGGCATTTGGTTACAACATTATATGCACAACCAAATGCTATTATTTGACAAATCAGGCTTGTTTGAAATGTACATCTTTACACACAAGGTCTGGAGTTGCCATGTGTCCCGCCTTAGAGGTCCAAGAGGGCATCCATGGCTGTATTTGGAGTAGTTCACATTGAACCCATTATGCCAAAATACGCAAGTAAATTATACCAACCAGACTTGGTTAATAAAAGATACCGTTTATTAATTTTTTTAAAGGAATAGAAGTTATTTTTGAGATAAAATTAGAGATATTCGTTTAGGTAGGTATTCACATTCAATGACGTAGATCAATGGTAAAATCCACACATATTAGACAAAATAATATCAAGTATTGTATCATTGATATTAGGAGTAGTTTTAGTGACTACAAATTGTAGATTCTACCATATAATTTCATAAACTATTGCGTCATATTCGAATAATATTTTTATAATATTTACTGAATTTTATCCTTATTTAATTTCGATGTATTTATTAATAATATATTTTTCAAATATTTCTTAATGGTAAGTTTTAATTGTTAGTACAATAATATGACCAAACATAGAGAAGCTGCAGAAAAGTTGCTATACATTCAGCTTACAAATGAAACCTCGTACCTACATCACACATTGCAATTATTAATAAGTAATTAAATTAAATTATCCCACATTAACACTAACTGACAAACATGCGTATTTTTTATGTCTTGTTAAGCACGTTTGCCTTTTATTAACTTAACCAAATTAAATAATTCATTTGTCTATATAATATAATGAAACGTGGTATTTATCTTTTCTTTAGCGGGGTGATCATAATATAGTATATTGAGATACAAGTTTCATAAGACACGATTTTTGCGCACGCCTTCAAGTTTAGAAAACGAGCCGCTAGGCGAATTTTCTAAAGAACAATTGCGCAAAAATGTCTTATGAAACGTGTATTTTATACTATCTTTTCTATTTCGGTTATTGAAAGTTTAAAAAAGATTAAAATGAGAGACATGTTTTGCTCGAACATTTTAGAAATTTCGTTTTTTTGAAGTTGTTTACTCTGATTTTTAAGTAAAACAATTTAAATATTTGAATATCGGCGGATTTGTCATTTTGTTTAAAATTTAGTCTGATTTATGCAATATATTTCAAATTATCAACAAAATGGAAGAAATAAATATCTGCACGCCACCAGAGATTCGCAAAATAGCAGAAGACAATTTAGAAAATCTTTTGCAAACAAAGTCTCGACATATTTATGAAAAGCAATACCAGCTCTTTTTAAGTTGGTGCAAAGAAAATAATATTGTGGAAATTACGGAAAATGTAGTAATTGCATATATTGACAAAGAAAGAAAGATGAAAAGGCATCGTCCTTGTGGTCTACTTATTCAATGCTAACGTTGTTGTTTAAATATTTATAAAAGTATAGATATCTCAAAATTTTCTAGGCTTCTTGCATTTTTAAAAAGAATATCTGAAGGCTACGATCCTAATAAATCCAAGATTTTAGAAATAGATCATATTAACCAGTATATAATAGAAGCTGATAATAAAACATATTTAGCAATGAAAGTAGTGAAGAAATAACGAACATGACTTTAGATGATATACAGTTTAAAAATGATGTCATAATGGTTGCAGTGCCAAAAACTAAAACTTATGTTCCAAGACAATTTATTATAACACAAAGATTATGGATTGAATTGGTTAAAAAATATTCATTTCGTCCCAGCCATGATACACATAAACACTTCTTCCTGCAATATAGAAATGGATATTGGATGAATAGTCCAATTGGTATTAATACCATAGGAAAGGTATCAAAAGTATTGCCACTTACTTAAATTTACCTAATCCTGAGCTCTTCACTTGACATTGCTTTATACGTTCCAGTGTGACACACTTGGCTAATAGTGCAAATACCGTCCAGTGTACCTAATACATCCACTAAAATAATTCACAATCTATCGACTTCTGATACAATTGGCAGTAATGTGTCAGTCAATATGAATCAACAGGAATGTACACAAAACATAGTGTGTTCCCAAAATCTGCCTGAAATCTCTATTAATGCACACGAATCTTCTAGTGTTACAATAAACGTTTATAACAGTTGTACTATTCAACATAGGAAGTAAATTTCAATAGAAGCATCAAAAAACTTATCATCCCATTTATATTGTTAATTAGCGTAAACAAAATGTTCGTAACTGTGTTTTTTATTCTCTGTAAAACTCCTTACACATATTTGTGAGATAAAAGACTTATATTTTGACATTTAAATATGATTTGGTTCCATTTTTTGTTGTTACCAACTTCAAAAAAATAAAATTAGCGTGCGATAAACTAATACTTTATGCAACCAAAACGGGTGTCGTAATAGTATATTAAAATACAAGTTTCATAAGACACGATTTTTGAGTACGCGTTCAAGTTTAGAAAACGAGCCGCTAGGCGAGTTTTCTAAAGAACAAGTGCGCAAAATGTCGTATGAAACGTGTATTTTATACTATTTTTTCTATTTCGGTTATTAAAAGTTCAAAAAAGCTTAAGATAAGAGACATGTTTTGTTCGAATATTTTAGAAATTTTGCTTTTCTGAAGTTGGTTACTCTGATTTTTAAGTAGAACGTTTTAAATACCACGCGATCATTTAAATTCTAAATTATAGCAGGCGGGATTTTTTTTATTAGGTTGTCCAGAATGTCAATTATTGATTAATTAACATTTTGAAACGTCACTTTGACAATTCAAATTGTAAATTAGTACTTATATACCAACTTAATTTAAATTTCACAGCCTGCTCTAATTTAGAATTTAAATGATCGCGCGGTATTTGAATATCGGTGGTGCTATATGTAATTGTGTTGAAAATTCAGACTGATTTATACAATAAATTATTTCAAATTATCAACAAAACGGACGAAATAAATAACTGTACGCCCCCAGAGATTCGCAAAATAGCAGAAGACAATTTACAAAATCTTTCGTCCACAAACTCTCTACATATTTATCAAAACAAACTTTTATAACAGTTCTACTATTCAACATGGTAAGTAAATGTCAATAGTAGCATCCGAAAACTTATCATCCAACTCTGCTTAACAATTTATATTGCTAATTAGTAAGTGAAATGTTAGCATGTGTGCTTTTTATTCTTTGTACAATTTTATTGCACATTTTTGTTACTTTAAAGGCTTATATTTTGACATTTAAATACGATTTGGTTCCATTTTTTTTGTTACCAACTTCAAAAAAATAAAATTAGCGTGCGATAAAGTAATACTTTATGCAACCAAAACGGGTGTCGTAAAGTGAACTTTATAGCACCGGAATAGAAAAAACAATATTATACACTCATAACAACAGAATGTAAGCTGTAAAATAACTAATCAATGCTCTTTTTAGCATATTCCATTATTTATTCTTCTCAAAGTGAAATCATTTTATGACTATATTAATGTTTTTTCCAATCTTCTTGTAATTACGGTCCTGATAATCCACATCATCACAGCGAACGGCATAAAGAGGGATCGACGGATTCACTCGGCGAACGGCAGATGTTCTGCATGATGTATTCTGATTGGTGGGACAACCATTTGTTCGACTGTCAATAGAGCTGATGTGGTGTTGTCTTTGTCAGGGGACGGCAGACTGTGATATGTTAATGTCATGAGTATTATTGCTTGCTTGACGGGTTATACAATGTTCTAGATATGCATGCAGTGAAAAGATACTGTAATCGATGCATCTTCGTTATTTTGAAACTGATTAGGGCTCTATATTTACATATATATATACACATATCCGCCTCCGTAATACTGACCTAGTTTGCATAACCTCGGATATTTACTTTATGACAAAAAATAGACAGGTCGTAATATAAGATTATTCCGGCTAAAATGATAACAGTACTCTGAAAAAGTGATATTGTAACTTCACATAAAAGTATAACAATTTGAGACACTAAACCTACACGAATATAATGTATGAAAGACTTTCAAATTACCAAATAGATGAAAAGTAATAGTAAATTGTAATTCATGTAATTCTAGAACATTATTGTAAATTAACAAGACCTTGTAAGTAGCAAATTGTGTAAAGTACCTAGTGTACTTGGTTCCTCAAATACAAAATGAATACCAAGATAGGAACTTATATAGGTAAAAATCAATGCAAATTTACAGATGTCATAATTGTTACCTAGTACTATTTAGAAATTATCTTTTTATTCTTGAAAAACGAATATGACATAAATAAAAAAATTAACTATAAGAATAACAGCAACATATTAATAATAATAATAATAACAATAATTTATTCACTATAAGACCACAATATTAGGGTATAAGTTTCGTCATCAAATTCAAACATTACTTACATAACAATAAATCACAACAGATAAACAAATTAAGTAAAATAATCCTTTACATCATAATAGCATTTGTTCACAAGATATTGTTTCAATTTCTCCTTAAGGGTCCTCGCTAGTGATCTGTCAACAATGGAAAAATATCAGATTTTAGATGCCAGATATTTTTGTTGATTTTAAAGATGGAGAAAACCTTTCAACGTCAACTTATGAATAATTTAGTAGTCTACCCGGCTGAAGAATCAAATTTAGAAAAAAATTAACGGATTAAAGAAAATTAATTAATATGTCAAAATATTAAAAACCATTTTTCTCAAAAATCCTTCGGAGGAGATTTGTTTGCTTGGGTTCACGTTATAAATTGAATAGAAAGCTGCCCGACTGTGCACTTATTTTTCGTTCAACTATTCTTTACTTTGTTTAAAATGAATATAAAATAAATTAAAATTAGGCAACCCACATTACAATGACTTGTTATTCCCGCGATTACAAATGTGTAAATATTTCGTCATAAATGAATTTTTATTCGCTTAGATATTGAGTTATTATTTCAAATATTTATTATATATTCCCTATGTGTAATAAGTACTCGTACATCCTTGTGAGGCAGATCTTCCGGAAGACGGTCGTACACCCGAATGCATGAATACCGAGGAGGCTTCTCATATGCGGCTGTTCGATGCAAGGGAACACACAAACACCTCCGATTGCGAGTCTCATAATCATGATAGTGAGAGTTTGTAATCAAAGTTTGACGTCCCTCGTAAGCAAGAATTGCGCACTAATATAGATATATACTGGGCAGGGTCAATATACTATATCGGCGAAAAGTATCACAACAAGTTTCTCTAAGTTTCAAGTTAAAAGGTAATCGTATCACTCTTTTTTGCACTATAAAAAGTCTGTTGATCTCAGTTGCCCTGCCCCACACAACAATGTGATAAGACAGATGACAGTATACCATGGCATAATAAATATTCAATAGGCCACTAGTATCAGACAGCTTTTTAATTTCATTATTGCGTAAAAACTTTTATTAATTTTAGAGATTATGTTTTGAACTTGAATGGACCAATTCATATTCGAATCCAAACATGTTCCCAGAAAGTTAGCACACTCAGCCTCACCCGGAATTTTAATAGAGATATTATCCCTAACAGGAATTTCACAATTACAGTCTCTTTACTATTTAATATTATTCTGTTCTGCCTACACCATGTTTCTAATGTGCGCACTACACTTTATATCTTAAGCTGAAGGTCGTTGTCATTCTCACCCACAACTACAATGGATGTATCGTCTGCATAATTGATTAGGTGGCCATCCTTTACATACGATCTCATATCGTTAATGAAAAGTATGAATATTAAGGGTCCCAGGATAGAGCCCTGAGCCACACCGAGATTCACCTCATACAGTTCAGATTTTGAACCATTCACATCCACAACCATATGCCTGTGTTCCAAAAATGACAAAATTAACCTCAGCACATTGCCCCTGATGCCAATCGCGTTCAATTTTTCCTTCACAAAGCTGCTCCGTACCGAGTCAAACGCAGCAGTGAAGTCAAAAAACAACCCAACTACACATTTTTTGTCATCTTGATTCCACACGACCGTCGATTCTTCAGACGAATGAGGGTATTTTTAATGTCGGTTTCGTTCGTAGGATGGAAAAACATACTCTCACTATGAGGCGCACTCACTGTACAGGTGATACTCTCATCACTTCCAAACTCCTTATGAGCATCTTTGTTTCTCTTTACTCTAGTGTTGTCTAAAGTCCCTTCGACTGCCTCGAAAAAGCGTATATCGCCTCACAATTATTCCTCTTGGCCGCAGCTGAGGGTCATAAAACTGTTCTTCCCGCTCTACTTCAATTCCCACGCAAAAAGCTGAATTAGAACCTAACGATTTAAGCTTTTCCACAGTTACGTTTCCGTTAGCAATTTTCGTTTGTAGATATTTTTTCACATCTTCCTCAGTCGTGTCAGATTTACATTTTCCCAAATACAGCCAGAATCTAGGACTAGCCACCGCAAACCTATTAGATACAGGTTCGTTGTTTACATCAATAATTTTATTTTTGACCCCTGTAAATTTATCATCTTTCTTATTTGTGTGAGAGCTGTATTTATTCACACTTTTATGTATTTTGTTTGTTTATAGTTTTTACGTTCACAGACGATAACTTTTTCTCAGCGTATATTTCTTGCGGTATAACTGTCTCTAACGATGAATCAAGGTTAGTATTAGGATTCTCGTCCGGTGAAGATAAATTTAATATTTCCTCTTGTTCTTTATTATTGATTAGACAGTTACATTGTTTATTTGCAAGTAATCTTACCATGTCAATATTACTTTCTTTTAGATTTATTAGTTCTTGTCTCAAAAAAATTATTTCGTCTAATAACGCATGCATGTCTTCTTCGCTGAAATCATCTGATCGGATTCCAGTTCTTCATTATTTTGTTTTTTTTCTGTATTTTTACCACTACCTAGGTGTTTCATTCACACGCACAACTGAATTAATGATTGTTTGGTTTGGCAATTATAATAACAATATTTACTTTACCCCAATTTTATAATATTATAGATAACTAACATTAAAGTGTGATATAAAGTGTAATTTGTATTTTTCTACTTGGTAAAATCCTTTATATCACTTACTTATTGTCCATATAAAGATATGATTGATATGAATTTCAAATTCTGTCGTTATAACTTCTATGATTGATGATTGATGTCTGAATGTTGGCGATTATTGGTCACTTTCTTAAATTTCTTTCTATTTCTCAATATAATAATATATAAAAATTTGATGGTTTTATCAATTTTTATTATGTACAGTAAAACTTCTAAGTATCGGCCACTAAAATTTACCGTAAATACGAACGGTATTCAGAGAATAAAAAAAAATGAAAGAGTTTATTTTATATACCTACTTATGTATTTGCTCGTTACCTATGCCATTTACAATTGATCTTCAATAAATTTATATTAGGTACATATAACATACATTATGAAATTATAAACTAAGTACAAACCTATATACATACGAGGTAGGCGCCATAAATTCTCGGCCTGACAGGCTTATACAGGTTCAAACGTGTTCAAACTCCGTCACGTCATGCATGCACATACGCGAGGTGTACACTATAAATATGACGGTTCGAAGCCTAGTAGTTTTTAGTAACCAGCCAACCAACGTGACTAGCGCACGAAAATGTCTGAAGTAACGAAAATTGAGTACCGCGCGGTCATTAAATTTTTAACAATAGAAGGGCACACTTTATCACATTAAACAACATTTAGACGGCGTTTACGGTGGTTCATCTCCTTCGTATTCAACTGTAAAAAGTGTGCAAAACGTCTCCGTTTGGGACAAGAATCCCTGGAACATGCTGATCGGTCGGATCGACCAATTGAACATTTAGTACTAGAAGATCGCCGTTTGAAAGTGAAGGAATTAGCAGTGATAACAATCATTTACGAAACAAGTGTTCGCCGAATTCTCCATCACAAGTTGGGTATGAATAAAATTAATGCTAGATGAGCACCGCGACTTCTTTCTGCTTTCCAACGTGAACGTCGAGTCGAATGTGCGCAGTCGTTTTTAAACATGTGTGGAGACGACCCAAAACCGATTTTGGAGTCAATAGTCATAGTGGATGAAACAATGGTTCTCTTTTACTATCCTCTATCGAAAAGGGAGTCCATGGAAAATAAGAAAGTTTGTACATCTCTTTGTTTTTCACACACACTTCTCGCATATCTTTGATGTTTGACGTACAAAAGTCAGATTTTTTAACATAACTTTCACTCTTTGAATCACAGTCTTTTTTATCAATTAGTTCACTGATTCTTTCTTGCACGCTTAAATTGGGGTTTTCAATCAAGACATTGTCATCAATAAGAATCCTTCTTTTGCAAAACATTTTAAAATTGTAGATTGCGAGAACTTTTTGAAGGCTGCTGATATGCAAATTAAAGCGCGGGTTAAATTAATGTTTTTTTTTTCTGTATCGGCAAAAGAACTTTCTCTATTTGTGAATGTTAGAAGTTATTAATAAGAAATTTTCTGTTTGTCATCTCGAATATATGGATATTTCCTGATCTAATAGTTGGCAATGAGATGTGGTGTTTGGTCGCAGAAAAGTAATCTTCACATTTTTAAGTTTTATTTGGGGATGAGACGTTGCGTTATCTAGAAACAGTAAGACTTTTCTATTTTGCTTTATCATTATTTCTTCCAATTTTTTTAGACACATCTGTTATCATCTAAGCATTTTTATTAGAGACCCATTCTAGTGACAGTTTGTCGATATGTCGTTTAAAACAAGGAAGATTTTTGCATTTCCCAATGATTAACGGATTTTCGTTTTCACCTTCCCTATTTGCGTAAGATAGAATTGTCAATCTTTATTTTTCAGTTTTTTAACAGTACATTTATCGCTTTTGAGAGTAAATGTTTTGATCGGCATTGCACGGTAAGAAAAAGGCGTAGGTATTTCGTCAGCGTTATAAGCATTTATTGATAAATGCCTTCGCAATCAGCTGCCTCTCCGCAAATTGTTCTAGGCTTACACTATGTCTCTGACAAAACTTTTAAGCCGCTCATTTATAAATTTTAAAATCCATATTGTTTAAACATTAGGCTGTTTCGAATGCCTTCTTCTATTAAAAGTCCAGATATGGGGATGTTTTTATTTCTATTATAGGAAATCTATCCTACAAAACCAATTGTAAAGTACCTGGTCTGTCGCCGAAGTCTTTAGAAAGTTTCTCTTTTGCTATGTATTTGAACCTTCTTCAATGGTAATTGTACATATGTAGCAATACCACATCAACATTTACTTAAGCATAAAATTAAAATTATATATATATAATCAAAATAAACCTTGTTGTACCCTTAGGTGTAAGGTTCTAGCTGTATGTCCTCAGTTTAGTTCAGTTTTTCCGGTGCACAAACTTCCGCCACTGTGTTTTGTCTCTTGCCAGTTCTTCCGCTCTTCGTTGTGTTAGGCCACGTTGCTCAAGTATTTTCTCCACATTCTTGTCCCATGTCTTAGCTGGTCTCCCCCTTCCCCTCTTTTCCGGAATCCTCGATTTCCATACTCTCTTGGCTGGTCTGTCGCTACTCATTCTCACTAAGTGCCCATACCATCTCAGCTGGTTCTTTTCAATTTTTGTAGCAACCGGTTCTACTTCGAGCTGCTCTCTTATTATCGAGTTCCTTATCAGGTCTCTCTTCGTTATTCCTAGGACTCCTCTGAGGTATTTCATTTCCATACTTTGCAGTCGGGACTTCATCCTTTTGGTGAGTACCCAGCTTTCACATCCGTAAGTCAGGACTGGGCTGAACACTGCCGCGTACACACTCATCTTAGTTCTTCTTGATATTTCTTTTTTCCATATAAAAGCGCTTCTCATTAGGTGGTATAATTTAGCTGCAGTCTCTATTCGATGTGATATTTCTGTTTCGTGTGTTCCCGTACAGGTAATATGGACTCCTAAGTATTTAAATACTTCTACTTGCTCTAATTCGTGGTTGCCTATTTTTATATTTAATTTTGTTTGTGGTTGCCCCAGTGTCATGACCTTGGTTTTGTTGACGTTGATCTTTAAATTTCGGGTTAATAAAGCTTTATTCCATATATCCAGGTTGCCTATCAGTTCTGTTTCATTGCGTGCCAATACAACCAAATCGTCTGCAAATGCACATACATGTAGGTACTCTGCTCCCAAGTTTCTGTCCCTATGTAAATGGCTTTCGTTAGTGTTTTTGTCTCTTTAATAACGTCGTCCATGATAATGTTAAACAAGATTGGGCTCAATACTCCTCCTTGGCGTAGTCCGACGTTGATTCTGAATTCCTGTGTTTCCATGTTATTTGTTCTAACTACGTTTCTGTTAACTTTATGAATACTTGCTATTGCTCGTTGTAACTTGATCGAAATTCCTTTCTGCTTTAAGCTTTCTAACACTTTTTCCCTTGGTACTTTATCAAACGCTTTTTCTAAGTCTAGAAAGGCCAAGAGATAATTCTTTCCATATTCTCGGGTGCGTTCTTGTACTTGTTTAATGGTAAAAATATGGTCTTGTGTCGATCTCCCTTTCCGGAATCCGCTTTGTGACTGTTCCATGGTTGGTTCAATTTCCTGGTTTAGTCTTTTTACGAGTATTTTCTCATATGCTTTAAGCACTGTACTTAATAATGTAATGCCTCGGTAATTGGCGCAGTCATGTGTGTTTCCTTTTTTAAAGATTGGGATAATAACACCCATTTCCCAGTCCTCTGGTATCCTGCCCTCGTCCCAGCATCTATTATAAATCTGGGTTTAAAACGTTATACCAATTTCTCCTAAATGTTTTAGCATCTCTCCAGCGATCTGATCATAGCCCGCAGATTTGCCTTTCTTAAGCGTTTCAATTGCTTGTCTTACTTCCTGCTCTTCTATATCATCTCCTTCGGGTATTTCAATCCTGGTGCCTTGCCACATATTGCATTCCGAATTCTCATTCTGGTTCAGCAGGTTTTCAAAGTACTCTTTCCATCTATCCATAATGTGTTCTCTTTCATGAAGCATTTGTCCTTCTTCGTTTCTGATTTGTGTTACTGTTTGCTGATGTTGGTTTTCGTTTTTTATACTTTTTAGTACTCGATAAAATAGTTTTTGGTTTGCATGGAAGTCTTCTTCCATTTTTCTTCCAAACGCTTCCCAGGATTTATGCTTTGATTCTTTTACAGCTTTTTTAACTATGTTGTTCTGTTCTTTATATTCGATATGTCTTTCATTTGTTCCTTCTTTAAGATAAATTTTCCATCTGTGTTTCTTTTCTTTAATTTGCTCTTTTATTTCGTGGTTCCACCAAGCAGTTTGCTTCCTATTTTTATTTGCTTTAGCATAACCGCATGCTGCCTTGGCCGCTTCAATTAGTGTTGTTTTGAATTTCACCCACATTTGTTCTACATTCATTTCCCCTGTTTGTATGCCATCCAATCTGGTTTCAACTCTTCTTTGGAACTGTAAAGCTGTTTCCCCATTGCTTAATTTGTGAACTCTGATTGATTCTCTTACTGGTATTGTTGTCGTCTTCCTAGACTCTGTTTGTTTTTGATTTGGATGTATGTGTCCTATGTTCGTTTTGACCTTGATTAAGTAATGATCGCTATTAATTTCTGGGCCCCTGCTTACTCTAACGTCTTTGATATCCTTTCTATGAGGTCTGTCTATTAGTGCATAGTCTATTATGGACATTTCTCTTCTACTTTTCATTACACGTGTGTACTTATGTATTTCTTTGTGTTTGAAAAAAGTATTCATTACCAGGAAGTTGTTTTGAGTGCAGAAGTCTATCATTCGATTCCCATTGTTGTTTCTGGTTATTTCGCCATGCATTCCAATTTCCTCCTCTGTTTCGTTAATTCTTCTTCCTACTCTTCCATTTAGGTCCCCCAATATGATTGTTCTTCTTTTATGTTTTCTATTGTCTGCGTAACTTCTTCCCAGAATTTATCTTTTATATTGGTTCGTTCATTTTCGTCCGGCCCATATAATACTATTATGTTGGTTTTCTCTTTTCCTCCGTTATCCATTATAATCTTTAGGATTCTTTCTGATATAAACTCATATTTTTGGACATGCTTTGTAATTGTCTTATGTATTATGCATCCCACGCCTGCTTGTGCTCTATCTTCACACTTTACTCCGCTCAGTATCATCAGGTGACCGCTATTATGTTCTATGCATTTACGTTCTTTCTTTTTGGTCTCTGTTATGGCTAGTATCTTTAGGCTAGCGCCTTCAAACTCATCTATCAGCTCTTCTTCTTTGCCATTCAGTCCTCTGATATTCCAGGTTCCCAACGTCCATCCCATCTTTCTGCACGCCTTTTTACAATCCTGATTATTTACTTCCTGCTTCATTGCCAAAGTCGTCATCGTGTTTCCATACCCATTTGTTTTACCTAGTTTTTTGTTTGTGGCATTTCTCTTCCTGCTCTTTCTAGCCCTTTTGTCTCTTTAAAATTAAAATTATATTTAATACAACACATCTATTATTTGATTAATAACACCACCATTATAAATTACTTCATATCCTACAATTTCAAAGGAATAAAATAAAAAGTCTCTTTCAAAGAAAATTTTTTAAAAAAGCATCTTCTATTCAAGTGAGTCAATGAAAATTTCAAACACACTTTAACACGTAAGTGATAGTTATTAGAGACATTATACATACATGCTAATATAAATTCATTTGAATAGTTTCTTATATAAGTATCCGTATTATTCAATAACCAAGAATAACGTCTAATAAATCAATTGAAAATGAACTCATAAGTATGTATCTAAATGAAAACCTACAAACACAATTCTAGAGAAAGAGAACTAGCCATACATTAAAAAAATCAAATACTAATTAATCAAAGAAATCAATCATATTTACATACATACTAGTTTGCCTAATTTCGAAGAAGAATGTATCTACTTTCTGCCTTTCCAATTTCCTTTTCCTTTCGGTTTTACTGCGAGTCTACCCGAGTTTCTCATCGGTAACTACTAAAAAATAATTAATTTCTTTTGACACTGTTTTCGGAATCAGTTTTCTAAAATCAAATCAATAGTACTAAAAATAGGACACTTTCCATTTTATTAAATATTCTACTGATTATATATAATATGATGCTTATTTGATCAATAATCGCTCATTATCCTTTTGTTTTCCAAGAGAATGGATATCATTGGCGTCCTTTTTATCAATTTAATTTTTAATTTTTATTTCAATTTCCAGTAGATTTAGAATAGATGCCTGTTTGTTGTTATCAAAGCTATAAAGGCAACATTATATTATTTCTTCTTGACAGCCTTTCCAATTCAGCGTATTTATTTTATATTTGCGTTTGTTTATTTATTATACCAGTTATAATTTTTATTATTATGTTATAAATCATCAACAGTATTTTCATCCTCGTTCGTAGCTATACTTTGCATTTTTTTTATTTCTGGCAGTGCATTTTCTACCGTACGGGTACCCCAGATATTACATTTTGTGTCTCATTTCCACTGTGAAGCAGTTAATTAGTTCGCATGGTCTGACAAACCATTGAGACGCATGTTCAAGGCTTGCCGACGGCTCAATTTTTATAATCTTATTTCGCTAGTTACCAATATCAGTCGCGGTTGGGAAGATTATAATGTTTAATAATTCTTTCGCGAAAAATATTTCATTCTCTTGGGTTAGAAATGACAACAAATGTTGTTAATTTTCCTACAACACTAACTTTACAATGAACAGAAATAGACAGTGATATCAAGCCTGCGAAAAATTGCATAAAATCATGTCAATAAATTTCGATCACATTATACCTACACATTATATTTTATTGTCAAAGGCAACTCCCATCGTGATACTTCTATAAAATATATACTGCTATGTCATTTTTTATGCGTATATAGCTTAAACATGTCAGTCTATACTTACATTTGCTCTAAAATTCTCACAAGTATTGCCATTCATAGTACTTACTGTACCTATATAAATAAACACTTTAAAATATAATGAACGGGTCTAATTTATATTACACATAATCGAGAGATATTAAAAATAGCTCTTAACATGGTGCTTAGTAATTTATAACTCTGATTGATAGGTTTATTTTATTCAAAGGCGTCTTTAAAAAACTATAGATACATTAAAATTTGGGTCTATTGCGTTGATCAAATTATTTATAGAAGAAACACTCATTAAGATATCTTATTTACTTTCAAATAATTATCTTCACTAGTATAAGGCGTGTATATAAAAACATAATTAAAACATTAGTCAGCACATTACAAGTCCCGAATAGTTTGTGAGTGTTGAGAACAACTCTACTCATTGCTAGTCATTACATTACAAATGTTTAATGGCACTTAGTATTTGAAGGCTAATTCAGAATACACAAAAAAATTAATTACTTTATTTTAACATATATGGATAAATTACTTACTTCATATACTTCATTAATAAATTATACATAAAGTTCCTACTTTATTATTATTTATAATTACTATATTAATATTGGAAAAACCATCATACAGTGATTTAAAAAACAATTTCTAAATAAAATTTAATGACTACGATACAAAGAATATGTAGTAAGTATACCTTTAATTCCAAACGGCGACATGCATTTCACATGAAAGTTAACCTGCATCGTCTATTTCTCTATATATTATGGATAAATTTATATTTTATCGTATCATCATCTATTAAGTTCATTTTATGTTAAACATTCATTATAATTATTCAGACTATAATATTATTAGGTTATCTTGGTTGCTCATAGTACGTTAGATACAAACTCATCATATATTAGGTAGATACAAAATTATACAAGTTTATTTTTGAACATGAACATCTGTTTTGTTGCAGTGAACAACTCATTCTTGATACTACACTAGTTAGGGATATACTTTCGTTTTTGTCCGTCTCGCCTGATCACATCTCTAAACCTGTACGATTGGGCAAGTTTGATCCAACACTTAAAACTCGTAAGCGTCCTATAAAAGTTAAACTAGCATCTGAGAATTTGGTACAA
This sequence comes from Amphimallon solstitiale, assembly GCA_963170755.1. Classification (NCBI taxonomy): domain Eukaryota; kingdom Metazoa; phylum Arthropoda; class Insecta; order Coleoptera; family Scarabaeidae; genus Amphimallon; species Amphimallon solstitiale. The sequence goes on along the minus strand of OY720676.1, from coordinate 95,280,636 downwards.
TCGGTGTTGCGTATTAGCAGCAAACTGAAGAGCTCTGAGTGGTCTTATATATTTATTTATTATCTGCATAGGGGTACGGTCACGATTTAACGATATATCGTTAAATCGTGACCGTACCCCTATGCAGATTGACCTATAATCTATATCGTCTTATGAAATCTGAAATGCAGGACCGCATTGCAAATGGTGAGCAAAATCTGTCCATTAAGTACAGATTAGGTATTCCAACAATTTTAAAACCAAACCCGAAAAAGTAACTAATTCCAACAGTAATAGCTTTCTTGATTTGTCCATTTACTACCAAAATACTCGAGGGTTACGCAGTAAAACCCATGAAGCCTACATAAATATCTTAAATTCTGGCTTTCTAAAACTTGGCTCAACGATTCCATTACAAGTAATGAACTCTTTACAGAAAATCTTTCTGTTTGTCAAAGTGACAGGAAATTTAACTTGGTAAACCTCACCACCGGTGAAGGCATGTTAATTGCCTTAAATCAAAAGATTAAGTATCATGTGATTGATACTTCTTATCTCACGCATAGCGTTCCTTTGGTCGATGTCCTAGTATGCAAATGTCACTTTGCTGACTATATATTTTACATTGCTGCTCTATATATTCCACCATTCCAAATTTAAGCGTTGATGACTTTAATTTAGTTTTGGAGTTCCTTGAACTTTTATTTCTCGATTATCCTGTGTTTCTTGTTGGCGATTTCAATGTCCCTAGTTACTGTTCTTTAAATATCACTGATCCTAGGGTTAGTGCGCTCACTATCTTTGCGTCTATTCTCAATTTAAATCAATTCAATAATATTACCAATGCGAATGGCAGACTTCTTGACTTAATACTTTCAAGTTCTGTTTCTGAAGTGTTAATAGAACGTGAACCATCACCAATTGTTGCCGAGGATCCCCATCATCACGCACTTTCCATATATTTTAAGATTCCAGTAATTCATAAAGCTCCTGAATTTCCTTCTAACTACTTCCGATGCAACTTTCGTAAAGCTAATTATATAACTCTTTATTATGATATCCTGTCAATTGACTGGTCTGAATTAAGTAAATGTGATGATGTTGATTTCTGCGTTGACATATTTTATAGTAAACTATATAATGTTCTTGATAAATCTGTTCCTTTATGTAAGTCGTCTTCTCATAACTATTTTCCACATTGGTTTACTAATGAAATCAAACAAAATCTTAAGCTTAAAAACTATTATCATCGGAGGTGGAGAGCAACTCAACATCATTCCTTTTATCGTGAGTTCAGAAACTAAGGGGCGTCACCAAACATCAGATTCAGAGTCTTACTTGAAATTTTCCAATGAAGCTGAATCAAACCTAATGAGTGACCCAAAACAACTTTGGCGCTATATTCATCTCAAGGAAAGTACTTTTCGTATTCCGTCAGCAATGCATGACGGCTATCTCAGCTATGATGACCCTGCTCATATAGTTGAGCGATTTTCTCGTTTGTTTTCCAAGGTTTACCGGAAAGACTTACATTCAACCGATTCTGATATCAAAAATCAGCTAAAAGATGCTGATTATTTAACCATAACATCTCTCAGCGATGAGGATATTTTGTAGAATGCGAATAGTCTCAACTCAACCCTGAATGCTGGTGACGACCAGATACCTTCCTATCTAATTAAGGTTTGCCGTATGGTGTTCGTATGGCCACTAAAAATTATTTTCAACCTAGCGCTGCGCAAGAATGTTTATCCGACTAGATGGAAGATAGCTAGAATTAGCCCTGTTCTGAAGAAAGGTGATCGGACTGAACTGAGGAATTATCGTCCAATTGCAATTCTCTCCAACTTCTCCAAGATTTTCAAGCAAATACTATACAAATTCATATATGCATACTATCACAGAAGAATATCTCCTATACAGCATGGGTTCGTGATTGGTCGCTCAACGTCGAGTAATCTGCTTTGCGTCACCCAAGACATTAGTGTCGCTCTTTTTTCTCGCTCTGAAACGGATGTCATATATACAGATTTTTCGCGTGCATTTGACACTATTAGACACGACATTCTGCTGAGGAAACTTGATGCACTGGGACTTCATGGCAATCTGATCAGTTTTCTGACGTTATATCTTAGGGAACAAATCCATTATGTGTACTACAATGGATTTAAATCTGCTGAATTTGTTGCCACGTCAGGCTTTCCACGGGGTCAAATTTGGACCCTCTGCTTTTTATAATATTTATTAACGACCTCTTGGATTCATTTTCTTTTGATGGGTTGGCATATGCTGACGACTTCAAAATCTATCGAAGTATTGATATTATTTCGGATGCTCTACTTCTACAGTGTGATTTGGATACTCTCTGTGAATGGTGTCAGCACAATGATCTAGCACTTAATATTAATAAATGTCATGTTATGAAGTATGCTAGGAACTCATTGACTTCGATTATAGCATTGGGGGACAGGTATTGGTCTTCGTGCAGGAGGTAACGGATTTGGGTGTGCTATTTGATCGACATTTGTCCTTCGCCAAACATATCACTAATGTATGCACTTCTTCCTCTGGTACACTTGGGTTTTATTCTTAGAAATAGTAGGCATTTTGCTAATGCAGCCACTATTAAACTTCTTTATTCTTCGCTCGTGCGTAGTAAGCTAGAATATGCTGCTGTTGTTTGGCATCCAATTTATATCTGCTATAAATTAAAATAGGAGAGCATCCAGAGACGATTTTTGAAGTTATTGGGCTATAAGGCCAGTGGAGTATATCCATGTAGAAATACCGACCATGCAGTTTTGTTGGAGAAGCATAATTCTGTTCTACTGCACACACGTCGTGAGATTGCTAGCGCCGACTTTTTACATACTTTAGTGCATAACAGGATCTATTGGGTTTGATTCATTTTAACGTGCCACGGCTTTCTGCCAGAAGTCAAGTTACGTTTGTTACTTCTACGTGCAGGACAAATGTCATGCTGAGGAGTACACTACATCAAATATGCCGTAAAGGAAACAGGTACTTTAATGATATTTTTATGAGCGAAAACCCTAATGAACTATTATGTGTAACTTTTGTATTATATTGTTTGTAATCCGCACATCGATTGTAAATTACAGTGTTCTCCTTGTTGGATTTTTACTCTTGGGTACACAATAAAGTATTATTATTATTATTATTATTATTATTATTAAATGTAAAAGTCCCGTTCGTGTGTGCGATCGCTAGATCTTCAGTTTCTTTACAATTTGCGTATAGTGAACATTGGTAATGATAATCTTACTCTCTAAGATCTCAGTATCGTCTGTATATTTTCACTAATTCATTACTTCTAAAAGCTCCACCAACTCCAATCAAAAAATGAAGTTTGGCCACCACATGATTTTCTTATACCTATGAGCGTTTCAAACTATACAATTTTAAAAAAATTTTTATAGAAAAGTTATTCAAAATCCTATTCTAAGTACTCCCATTCTCTTAATAAATCGCTATAGAATGCATACTTTGCATGATATTCGTAAAAACAGCTACCCCCAAAGAGTAAAAGTGTTACTTCCGGTCCAAACTTCAATATACAAAAAATATTGCAAATCCAGTTCTAAATACTTTTTTACTCTTGATTAATATATATAGAATGCATAATTTACGACATATTTGCAAAAATCGCTATTCGGTAAAAGTAAACGTGGTACTTCGGTCCGAATTTTCAAAATTTTGTATAGAAAAGGTGTTGAAAATTAAGTTCTAAATACTTTTATACCCGTAACGTACCTGTCTAAAAAGCATGACTTGGGAAATATTCGAAAAAAACTGATTTTCGATAGGAGTAAAGACCTATTTCTGGTAGGAATTTCGAAAAACTTTTTAAATAAAGTTGTTTAACCTTAGTAGTTGACGAAATATTGGCAAAATTCGATATTTTCACTGAAGTAAACTATTACTTCCGGTCTACCGATTTTACTGAAAAACTAATCAGATCTCAAGAGGAAGATTATACACGTAAATACAAAATTTGGAATTCATATCTACAGGGGTTTGGCCGCTATCGTGGTCAGAGGGAGAGAGAGAGAGAGAGATTTTTCAAAAACCACTTTTTGGTATCAGGGAGTTCAAAACGTGGACATCTGCAAAAATCTCGAGATAGAAAATTTTCGTCATCACAATACTTCCTTATACTACGTATAAGAAAGTAAAAAGCTACTTTCATAATCAAAAATTCCTCGTCGGGAGCTGTACACAAAAACCCATCAACTTGCTCTCTTGTAAATATTTTAGATTTTTTACCTATACCCTTTCTTCTTTTCGATAAATTTTATCAAATCACCATACTTGTCGATTTTCACTCTCTCCTTCGATTCTCCGATTAAAGACCGCGTTGCCTATACACAGTAGCGTATACAAAACAACGCTGTTTTTAATCAATACTACTGAAAGTGGAAGCTATCGAATAATGCTGCAGGTGCTTGGAAGAAATTTGTTTTCTAACAGATAGAAAACTATGTATATTTTGGAAAAGTAAATAGGAACTAAATTGGCTGAGATAGACTTTATTTTATCATTTCAACCTCGCACTTGTTAATCCAAAACTGCCAGTCCTTAGCCATAATTACATACTTTATAATTACAAAGCTAAAATTGGATTAGGAATGGTAGATTTTGGGCATAAACATGAGTAAAACGGAAACTGTGAAATAGGTAAAGTATTAGACGATTTAGCACTCTAATACCGGGAAACTAAGAAATCTAATGAATTTACCTAAAAGATGTTATATAGCAGAATGACAAGGAAGAAAAATTATTGTATCTTGTGCTACTGTCGAGCAAAGTAAAATAGAAACAATAATGACTATGTAGAAAGTAAAATAGCAGACAATTTATCAAAGAAATTTATTGAACTAAAAGTCAGGAATAAATTAATTAGTAATAATAAAACTATAAATTAGAAACAATTGAAAAAACTTGAATATCTTCTAGAACATGAAAAAAAATTAAAGAAGAGTTGATTCTATAGACCATAAATTACCAACCTGCGGGTCGCGACCCCAATTGGGGTGGCCAGAAAAAAAATTGGAAGCTTTGATAAATTTCAGAAGTTTTATGCGTAAAATACAGCGGAAAGAGTAAGTAAAAGTTTTGCTAGATTCTTAGAACGTTAGATAAGAAATGGCTACCTCTGCTCCTCGCTCGATGGCACAATTTCAACAAGACTCAGGGCACGCCACTGACAGTGTGCTAGTTCGAAAACACACGCTCTTTTCCTTGCACTTGTACAAATACAGACCACTACGTCACAACAAGGAACCCCAGTGCGAATATTTTCAAGAAAAGATATAAAGAAGGCTTCGGAATAATAATTTAACAACATGGTATAGAATTTTGAAATAGACGAATGATATCACATTGATATATGAATTCCGGGATTAAGAAAAGAGAAGAATATTAACCGCTTGCCTTACTAGCCCGAGCTAATTCGACGCAGTATTTATGGCAAAAAAATACTGCCCCAAGTTAACTCGTCGCAGCTACTTCTGATCGTCTGAACCATTTTATACCGAGTTGTTTCGGTCTTTGATGCTTTAATACGCGTACTATGCCGAGATATTGCGTTGCCATATGATTTTTGAGGCTTTCAGCGACAATATGCAGGTGTCTCTAGTGATTACTGGTGACACGTCAATGTCTGGTCGGCCGTCCGTTTAGTGCGGTTAGGTCTGTATATGTACACGTAGTTTATTTAATGTGTTGTTAGCACGTATGCTGGTATTGGATTCTACTGTGACAAATAATATGGAAACTGAATCTGATTATGAGCCGAGTGAGGAAGAATCTGTGTTGGAAGATGAGTTAGAACAGTCGGGGAGTACTTACGCAGAAGATGAATTATCGAATTTGGAAAGCGACGACGAGGAATACGAAGATGTAATGTTGCAAGCCAGACAGCAGTGGTACGAATTCGAAGCAACTTTGCCAATATCTCCTGCACCTCCTCGGTTCCCATTTGTAGGTAAATATTCATCGATATTATGTAATAAAAAAAATATATTCTTGAATTTATTACAGGTACCCCAGGAATTTAGCCAAATATAACTTTGAAGAAGATATTAATAATTGTACATTGAAGTTTTTCATTTCATTCTTTGACGATCAATTAGTAAACGAAATTGCTCTTCAAACTAATATATATGCTGGCCATATTAAGAATGATGGTAATGCTAAGTGTTAATGGGAAGATGTAACAAGCATTGAGATTCGTCTTTTTTTAGCGATAAATATCATGCAAAGTGTAGTAAAGAAACCAGATCTCCAAGATTATTGGAGCAGAAATCCTATTATAGAAACGCCGTTTGTTGGGAAAATGATGGCGTACAAAAAGATTTATAGCGACAAAACAGTACCTTCACTTTTCAAATAATACAGATTATGATCCCGAAAGTCATCCTAGCCCTACACTGTAAAAAATGAGGGTAATTTTCCCCGTAAATCCCTCGAAAAACAGAACAATTTTTGCCGTTTTTAAGGTAAAATTAATTTATGGGGAAAATTGTCAGGAGTTAGTCAATTTTAGCTGTAAGTTGGGTATTTACTCCCTTTATGAAGTAAATTTACTCCAAGAAAAGTAGTATTCCCGAATGCATGGAGTATCCCTATCTATAGCAAGGAAAACTGTCTGCAAAAAGTAATATTATTTACTGATAAGTGAAAATATGTGGTATTGAAATATACAAGCGAGTCGTCTATTTCACTTTATCTAACGTAGTATGTATATTATAACTGATCTCACTCATTGAACTGAATTACATATATCGGAGGCACAAATCATAGCAAACGTTTTTTGTGCGACTAAAGAATTTGAAGTGGTATAGGTACTAATATTTTTATATCACTGGAACATATAATAAATATTATACTTAGTTGTGTGGAATATGAGTGAAGAATTGCAAGTAAACCATACCTATTACGCATGCTCTCAAAGACAGTCGCGTTACACATTCTATAATCTATTGTATGCTCTTGCATGTTTTGTTAACTCTGCTTGTGTTGCCGATTTCTACGATAGGTGAGTATTAATAATAATGTTTATGTGAAAATATTTTTTATTAAGAAAGTGTAGATTAGTATAAGTTACTATGTTCTGTAATGAAAAGATCAAAACAACAGTACCTGCTTTGTTCATGTGTGTACGTGATATGTTTGGAGGGTTAAGTACATTATTTTATTAGCCTATGTACAGGTATTTTACATTTTTGATAGTATTTCGAAGCATCGATGTTCCTCACGTATATATACAAAAGTCCATTGTTGATATAAAGCTGGTTTCAAAAGAAAATATATTTATTGTATGTGCTTTTGCGTTATAAATTTAGCAGCCATGTTCCATATCTATTTCAAATAATTGTGCATGTTCTCTAAATAACACAAGAAAATAACTGCTAATTAATAGATTGATTTACATACTTATTTGTTGTAGAAATAAGATGGATAATAACTATGAATGTACTGTTTGTAATTCAAGGCTTCGAACAATATCAGATTATAACCAACATCAATACAAACATCGAAATGTACGAAAGATTCGGTATTACTGCAAATATCCCGAATGCTTTATGGAATACAGTAAATACAAACGTTTCAACCTGCACATCTACCGTACACATAGAAGTGTGTTGCCAAAAGTCAAACCACTAGCATTTTCTTGCAATGTATGTAATTTCACGGTTGATCTTTACAAATTCTTTTAGCTCATTTATACGGTCATATTAGGGATGGAAAAATAATTGATTATGTAACAAAAGAGGATTATTTCAAAGTGTTAGTAGTTTTAAAACACATTTTTATCGATATCATTTTTATAAAATTAAGCGCGATGTAAGTTCAATCAATGAGGATAATGTTACAGTTACGAATAAGAACGAGCAAAATACCTAAAATCATTACTGAACAGAAAAAGGACACCGTCCAACGACAGCAACACTGCACCAAGAAAATAAAAAAGAAGAGAATGCAAAATCCGGTTGTCACAATTCGCAACCACCACTAGAAAATAACGAAGACACTGACAATGATCAGGAGAAACTAAGACATTAACAACGATGTTTTTGATTAAACCGTTATAAAATTGTTAGACAAAACTTATGCAAAGCAAAGAGACTTTCTAAACACGAATTATCCTGCTCTATGTGAAATTAAAGAACAGTAGCCAATTTTATTGAGTCAGTCAGGAACTTATTGGCACTATGAAAAGCTCATGAACCACAAAGCGGAAGTATTTTCTGAAGCAATGATAAGCAAAGCTTCTAAAATTTTAGAATTTGGGGAAAAAAGAAAATATATATATCATCTATTCCTAGTGATGAAGACGGAGTTTTACGATGTGTAATTAAAGTTATATGCAGATATTTTGGAGAGAATGTTAAGCTCATTATTTGTAAAATCGATGTAAGTATGTAAATTACAACATGTAGATAGTTAAATTTAATTTTAACTTAAGGATTTGCAGTAAGTGGAGATAACCAGTGATAAACACAAGAAATTGGTACCCATTTCTTTCAAATACTCAATTTTCATTACAAATATCATGTACATTCTTTATATATTTTAAATGTAGCTAATTTGATATCATCCATCACCTCTTATAGACCTTTGTTCCCGTAAAATTGCTTTGCTAACCCTTAAGACACTATAAAATGCCGAACAATATTTAAGGTTGAATTACTTCCAGGACGAAAAGCAACTTCTAGATAATAGTTCACCATACATTTTATGTAGGAAAGGTAAAATACAAATATGTAGGTGATATTGAATTATTTATATTTCTGTTTTCAGATGACAATGAAAATATTCATCGTTATGTCATAAAAATGGAACAGCAGCACCTGAACCAAGGCACCCCATATTTAAGAGAGGAATTAAATCAATTATTTGCTATATATTTTATGTTTAACCTGGAATATCCAAAAGATATATCACACACAATGTTATTTTTTCAATATTATTGTATGAAAATAAATTCTGTTTCAGGCACTAAAAACAAAAAGAAAACACAAGCAAAAGTAGTAAACTTACCGAATTATTTAAGAAATAATGTTTAATGTAAATATGTATAACAAGAAATAAAACGATGTTGAATGAAGTTGAAGGTGTTCCTCTACTTATAGTTTTAAAAATTAAAAAAACGTACTTCAGTCAGAATTGGGCAAAATGTAAATTATGTATCACTCACCAAATTATATAATTATAGTGTAAATGAACTGCAATAAGAGCTGTACTTAAACGTAACTGATGCAACCAAAAGGTCAATCTTATTCTTTCTGATTTTTGTGGCAATTTAAGAGTTTCGTGGAATTACCTATATATATAATGCCCAACTCTGGCCGCAGTGAAATTTTACCATTTGACTTTAATCTATTTATTAATCACTGACTTTTCTAGTGTTTATCATCGACTTCTAACGTATTTGCAAATTATTACCAAAGTATTGTAATTCGTCTTGAAGGAAATGTATCACCATTTCGGAAAAATATTGTCATATCCCACACAGTACCGACATCAAGTATGAAAGCTGAGCATACCAGCCACCTTTCGTCAATTGCTCACGACATCAATAGAGTGAATAGTAGAATAACAAATGTCAATTAATTCTATGCAGTATAATTATATATTCGGAGTTCTTATAAAAACCTTATGCGCGGTTGATTTAAAATAATTTCCAGTAGAAAGTGTAGACTTCTATTCACTTATGATTGGATTTAGGACAATGAAAGAATGTGCAAGGTCGGCTTGTAAGTGCATTACATATCACTACTTACAGTGAATGCATGCAGTATAAGTGAACAGTAAAACAGGGTAATTTTATTACTAGAATCGGATGCAACTTTATTACTACTAGTATGAGGATAAAATTACTACAGCAGGACAGATTTTACTTTCTGTGGTTAAAATTCCCCTATAAAAGGTTAAATTGTGAGAAGTAAATTTACCCCTTGATGGTAAAATTAAGCATTAAGTTTCACCTCCGCGCAACAAAATTGCCTTTGCATGGTAACTTTCCCATGTAAGTTTACTTTACCACTTGCAATTTTCCCTTCTTACTTTGGAATTTTACACATGGATGGTAAAATTACTTAGCTCAGGAAATTTACCCGGATATCGGAGGTAGAAAAGTTGCATCCGATTATCGGAGTAAAATTCCCCATATTTTTTTTACAGTGTATGTTAAATAAAATATGTCCTATAGTTTCGGACAAAAATTCTCAAAATCTTGTACTCCAGAAAGAGATATCACAATTGATGAGAGTCTTCTTTGGTATAAAGACAGATTAGGCTGGGTACAATACATATCCTTGAAAAGAGCACTATTTGGCATAAAGTCTTATATGCCATGTGAATCGAAAAGTGGATATTTGTGGGGATATATCATTTATACGGGAAAGGGTACTCATTTTGATAATAAAAATTTACCAATGGGTTCTCAAGTAGTACTGACATTGCTAAAACCGCTTCTTGGCAAGGGATTTGCCTTACTACAGACAACTTTTATACACCACCACAATTATCAGATATTCTTATTTCTAACAAGACTGGTACTTACGGAACAATGAAGACCAATTGTAAGGAAATTCTTCTTCCTTTCAAAACAAAAAAGTTGAAAACTGGAAAAATTACAGCTTTTCGAAAGGGAAAAATGTTAATAATGAGGTGGAAAGATAAAGAAGATGTCACTCTTTTATCTACCATACACAATAGAGAAACAAAGACATACCTAAAGTGAGGAAGGGAACGAAACCATTATTAGTAATGGATTATAATCATACAATGGGTGGAGTAGATAAAGTCGATCAACATTTGTCCGACTATCCAATCACTAGAAAACGTGGAAAAAAATATTATAAAAAGATTTTATTCCATATTCTCGAACTAGCTCTTTGGAACTCCTACAAAAAAAGCGGCGGTTTAAAATCAGCCTTACAATACAGACTAACACTTGCGAAAGAGATGTACGAGAAGTATCAGAGCGACCAGATTTTTTCTTCTGGCCGTCCTAGTAACACTCCAAACCCTCTTCGATTGGCAAGGGGGCACTATCCAGATTATATTCTAGCGACAGAAAAGAAACTTTATCCACCAAGGAGTGCGCAGTGTGTTCTCGAAAACAGGATAATTCTGGTAAACCTGTGAGAATACGAAGCCGTTATAGCTGCAAGATTTGTGACGTGGGCTTATGCGTAGCGCCTTGTTTCAAAGACTTTCATACAACACTTAAGTTTTATTTTTGCTGTTATGTGGTAATTTTATTTTAAAAAAAAAAGTGTCCTATTTTTAATACTGTTGATTTGATTTTAGAAAATAGATTCCGAAAACAATGTTAAATGAAATTAATTTTTTTTAGTAATTACCGATCAGAAACTCGGGTAGACTCGCAGTAAGACCGAAAGAAAAAGAAAAATGGAAAGGCAGAAACTGGAAACATGCTTCTTCGAAATTGGGCAAAGTAGTATGTATGTAAATATGATTGATTTCTTCGAATAATTAGTATTTGATTTTTTTAATGTATGGCTAGTTCTCTGCCATTAGAATTGTGTTTGTAGGTTTTCATTTATATACATACTTATGAGTTCATTTTCAATTGATTTATTAGGCGTTATTCTTGGTTATTGAATAATACGGATACTTATATAAGAAACTATTCAAATGAATTTATATTAGCATGTATGTATAATACCTCTAATAACTATCACTTAAATGTTAAAGTGTGTTTGAAATTTTCATTAATACACTTGAATATAAGATGCTTTCTTATTTTTTTCTTCCAAAGAGACTAATTTTGTGTTTATGATGTAAATGTTGATGGTGTTAATCTTATTCACCTGGAAGTGAGATTTATAAAAAGCGAAGCATATATAATAGTTTTATATAGACCACAGTACGAAGTCCTTAACATTTGTTATTGAATTACATAAGTATTGAAAGAATGAGAGAATATAATTCTCCTTCCAAACAAAGGATTCGGTTAGGAATATTTAAATCTCTTAAATAAGCAAGGTCATATTTTACAGGTACAACAGCACAAAAAAAATAAAATATCATGCCTCAGATTATGTAAAGGTACTAACTATTAAGTTCCTTTTCACTAAGGGAGAGCTATACAGACTGTCTCCTTTACTTGTCGGAGGATTTTATTTATCTATACAGCAAATTAAATGGTTGCGAATGGTTTACTAAATAGCATAATAAACTCACGTATGGCCCTAAGTGTTTTAACTGTTAATTTTTTTTTCATATTTGAACATGTGACAAACATGTCAAATCGAGCTTCAAAAAATTCTAAAATAAATGAACTATGTTTAGACATGGTTCGTTTATTTTGGGTAAGGTTACGTTGACTTCACGATGAGAAATTTCTTGTGAAATGTTGTCTAGTGCAACATATGGGGTTGCGCAAGGATGCCACCAATGTTTAGCGCAAAATGGAGCGCAGCTTGGGCATAGACGATAGTACTTCTTTGGTCACTTTTTTTGTATTTTTATGTATGAGTAAAACATTCATATTTACTAAACAAATTTTTGACAGTTTAGCCTTGCGGCCCCGGGTTTATGTTTATTATTTAGAAGATGAAGTTTACTTGTATTATTGTTTGAAATAGTACTCCTATAATAACTAAAATGCAATTTTCATCTTAGGAATTATTCTTTTCATTTTCAATTTATGCCAGTTCGGCCTACTAGGACGCTTCACAAATGATGAATGAAATTAAATACGTCGGACTGCCGGCACCTATTAATTGATGTGATGCATTACTATTTAAAATATTTGATAGTTCACAGAGCTCTCGGTGTAAGTAATAGAACCTGACTAGCGATTCGGAGTTCAAATCTCACCCGTAGTTAAGTTTTTATAATTAAATTTATGTAACTAAATTATTAAATATTGCCCTATTAGAGAGAACGAGGAATAGCCTGAATAGAAGGACTTTCGAGATATAGTGCGACGCTTTAAAAATTAAAAGAATATGCTTCGGAAGTTCAAGTTGTAGTAGAAAATTGAAAATATCTGCGGGCAATGATCGACGTATCATCACAGTTGTTACAGAAAACTGAGGCTGTCCAGTAAAACAATGAAAAATCTTTCTGGAGAGGAATGAATATATCAGAAATTTGCATTATATGTTATGCAGTGATGTTGTGACATAAAGGATAGGTACCTTTAAAATATTGACTACAGTGACTGTATACTTGTCACTTTCGGAGAGTCAATAAATAAATTTGAAATATGAAATATAGAAACTTCAAAATTACTTTTAAAAATTTGAAGATTGGATTTATATCGTGTATATCATTAATACCAAACCCTCTCTTCACACCTTTTAATAGAGGTCACCTCGAATAAGTGCAATTTTCAACAAATTCTGAAAGTTTATATGAAAAAACACGTATCAATGATATTCCCAATAGCGGTACTCCTCAAAAACGGTCACAGCCAGTTCAATTTTTCTTGGAAAAATTATTACAATTTTACCTATTATTAACGGTACACACTTGCAATTCAATTCTAAATAATCGTAATTATTTTATTACGGTATTAGTGATATTAGGGTTACTACGTGTCACACATAAAGTTAAATTCTTTTATTTCTGTTTTCAACACATCATCATAGTTTATTACATATAAATATGTTATAATGGGGCATGTAGTCCATGTGAACTATCGGGGAATTACCTTTCTCGACAGTGCGGAAGTAGGTCGCACACCGCACTTATACTGTTAGGTGGGACGTATGACATAACTTACTAAGTGGATTTCCCTATTTCTTTTTACGCACGCTGCATTTGTTTCGGTATTATGTATTTCAGCTTTTAGCTTTCTCTGCACGTATTTTGAGTTTGTTTATGTATTTTGAGTTTGTTTATATTAAACTGTGGTATTGCTACATATGTAAAATTACCACGTCTTCAAAAAATCACAAATCTGACTTAAAGAAAGTCTTTGAAGAAGGTTGAAATACATAGCAAAAGAGACAATCCCCCAAAACTTGGTCAACAGACCAAGTACTTTGCAATTGGTTTTTTTAGGATAGATGTTCTAGAAATAAAAATATCCCCATATCTGGACTTTTAATAGAAGACAAAGCTTTGGAAACAGCCTAATGTGAAAACATTATGGAATTTAAAATTTATAAATGGGCAGCTTAAAGTTTTTGTCAAGGACATAGTGTAAGCTTAAAACACTTTGCTGGGAGGTAGCTGATTGCCAGGGCATTTATCAATAAATGTTTATAACGCTGGCGAAATACGCCTTTTTCTTTCCGTGCAATGCCTATCAAAACATTTACTCTAAAATACGATAAATGTACTGTTAAGAAAATTAATATAGAAAGATTGACAATTCTATCATATGCAAATAGGAAAGATGAAAACGAAAATCTGTTAATCATTTTAAAAAGCAAAAACCCTCCATGATTTAAAGGATGTCATATCGACAATCTGTCACTAGAATGGGTCTCTAATAAAAAGGCTTGGATGACAACAGTTGTGTCTAAAAAAATTTGATGAAAAAATGATAAAGCAAAATAGAAAAATCTTACTATTTCTGGATAACGCAACGTCTCATCCCTAATTGAAACTTAAAAAATGATTATTTTTCTGCGACCAAGCACCACATCTCATTGCGAACCATTAGATCAGAAAATTATCTATATATTCAAGATGACACACAGAAAATTTCTTATTAAAAACTTCAAAAAGTTCTCGCAATCTACAATTTTAAAATGTTTTGCAAAAGAAGGACTCTTATTGATGACAATACAGAAATATCTCAACTAGAGATACTTTTTCCATTTAGTACCTCTGTGAAGTAGCATTTTCGACACTGACATTTATTAAATCTAAATATTGATCAATGATGTGGAGAAAGCACTCCGTCCTACCATTTCAAAGATACCACCAATATTACATATGATGTACAGTATGAAGCAAGCGCAGAAATCACACTGAAGCAGTTTGTCACGATTTTCCAAAATATGTGTATGTTTATTTTTGTTTGCAGTTTGTACAGATAGATTATACAATAACTTATTTTTGGGTCGCGAGAATTATTGCTTGAATTTTGGGGTCGTGATGTGAAAAAGATTGGTAAGCCTGCTATAGACTATAAAATATACTAAGAATAAGGTGATCGCAGGAACTCCGCTTATATATGCCTATATTGATAACCTATGGTATTATTTTAAATATTGTATAATTAACTTAGTATATAAAATACACCGATTGCGATTGGATATTGATGTTAGGAGGGCGATCTATGCAATGAAGACTGGGTGAATACTGCTTTATATTAAAATTTGCATTGACAGATAGTCACTATGCCATCTTGGCTCTTGTTTTATATCTTCCTATAGGAAATTCTCTTTTGTTTTCTTCGTCCTTGAGATATTTTTGTAGAGAGCCATTTATATCCTAGCTTTGTTTATTTTCCAACAGCATGCATCCTAATATTTTCGTTTCAAGTGTTTCTAGTTCTCGAACTATCGTTTATGTTTATAACTTTTTCTTTTTTCGTCGAGGATGATTTGAATTCGAGCTACTCATTTTAACTCCTATACTTATGTTTCCTTTTACCGGTTTAACATTATGCAATAATGCCATTACAGAATTGTATATGTATACAATCTCTTACTTTTATACGTTTTTTGGCCTTGCTAAATTGTAATTAATAACTATGTTTATACTTGAAATTGTAGCCTGCAGCAGCGTACACCAAATTATCATGTCATTCGAAAATGGTGTAATTGACATGTATCCCTTTTCTGTGTTTTGCTAATACACAATCTCATTAGTTATTATCTTTTATCTGTTACATATATTCATGTCAATTTGTAATGGTGCCCATTCAATTCTCCTACATTCGTAAAATGTAATGTTATGAGCACCTGCTCACTATTACTTTCATATTATATCTATTCTCATGAATATAATGCAGTTCATCATACTAATATACAAACCAATTTTAAAACTTGTTCCTGTCGAAATATAGATATTTGATGAAGATATAAATTTTCGTTATAATTACCAGTGGCGGCTCCAGCATTTTCAATCCGAAGATCGCGATTCTTTAAAGTGAAATGAGAACTTATTTTCCAAAAAATTTGGAAAATAAGTTCCGCATTTCTGTGTTACACAGATAAGAAAAAAATAATAAAAATGCCTTAATTGATTAGTAACTTATTTTTGAATATTTTATATTGTAAATTATCTTTAGTTGATACGTTTATAAATATATGAACCATGATGTGTTTACATGACGCTATATACAATTATTCCTTAATAAAAAATAGCAAAACTTTAATAATAGTAATCAACAATTTTTCTGGTCCATGTGAAAGCTTAAATAGGACAAAAAATCAAAAATGTACAAAAAACTAACAGAAGAGAAACATTATAATATAATGTAAATATCGTCTAGATAAGAACCACAACAATATAAAAAATAATAACAGAATTAGTTGAGCAGTGTGGAGACAGACTATTTTTTTTTACTATACTGCACATTATACAAGACGTGCTTTTAAGTACCGTTTTTAAATATGGCCGTTGCATCGCTAGTTGTGAAATAGGCGCTGTGATTCGTTTTCTGCATGCAAAAAATGTCATGGCGGTCGAAATTCAACAGCAGACTAGTAATATGTATGGAGAAAACATTATGAGTGAGGAACAGATGTGAAAATAAGTTAGAGTATTTAAAGTTGACCATACTAATGTTCATTATAGAAAGAGTAGTAGGCGACCGTCAGTCATTACAGAAGACTAACAGACCTTCTACAATTTCATTGTCTGATAAGTTTCCGCATGTTTGTGACAGAACGTTTAAATTATTGGAAGTTGCGTCACGCTGTGTACCAAGAATACTGACTGAGGTGCCCAAAACCATTCGCGTAGCCAATGCTTTAACTTTCAATGAGCGGTTCCGTGATAAAGTTGAAGAGTTGTTGGGCCAAATTATCACTGGTGACGAAACATAGGTGACTTGTATGATACAAAAAAGCATTCAACATCACCCAAGGAGGTGAAGCTTAAGTAAAGAATTTCAGCACACAAAATCAAGTGCACTGTATTTTGGGATAGACAGGGGAAGGGGTGTTGCTTGTGGTTATTTTATCTCGGGGTGACTCAATAAATTCCGAGACATATTATAACACCTTAAGTAAGCTACGTCGTACAATACAAAACAAAAATCATGGTAAACTCGGTAAGGTTTGCTGCATGACTACGCACGTCCACAGATAGCACGTCGAATCCAAGATCTCGTCACATTTTATGGCTGGGAACAACTTGATCGGCCTCCGTGTAGCAATGATCTATTTCTCAGTGACTACGGTCATCGCCACGACGATGACGATGACGTGAAAACGACAGTGGTTGACAAATCTGACAACAGATTTCGGTTAGGATGAAATTCTGAAGCTGGTCGTACAATATAACAAGCGCCTTAATATTACTGGAAATTATGTTAAAAAGAAGACAGCTGCAGAATTTCTTATAAAACTATTTTTTTACAATTCTTCACTTTTATTCTTTTTATATCAACACTGTACTCACTCAAAAAAAAAGAATAAGCACTGTCTTCCTTAAAGGAACGGAGTTTCAGGAATCGAATTTAACATTGTCACGTGCATATATATTGTACCATGCTTGTGAAGCGTATTCAAGCTTACTCCATGATATAAGGTTTTAAATAAGTTAGAATCATTGTCATATCTGGGGATCCAAACATACATATAGTCATCAAATAAGAAACCAAAATCTTTAATTCGAGACTTGTTCAATGTAAACAAAAGAAGTAATTGGAGACGTAATTGATATAAACAATACAATGAACACCTGTTTGGTTGTCTTGAAGCATGTAATAATCTTCGATATTATTGATTTTCATATCGATAATTGAAATCACCAGCGTAAGCAAGAAGCTGATAGATGAAGAATTCGAGTATATCAATTAATAAACGGCCAAGATTGAAGCCTTGTGGTACACTGAAGCCAGCAACAAATTCATACGAGAAGAACCCTTTATAATAAACGTAAAGTCTGCGGCCACTCAGGATTTCAACATTGCTATCGATGAAGGGAGAGACCGAAAGCTGCTTAACTTATGAAATAAAAGGTTATGATCAATATTATCAAAAACATATGAAAACTCAGAATAAATATTCTCGACATCTGTCCATAGTAAAGAATAAATGGACGTCTAAAGATATTTTCAGTAAACTTTAGCAAGGTTAAATGCGATGGCAATAGGTTGGTAATTAATATCCTCACATATTTCCAACAAGTGAGAAGAAATCTTTATTGACAGATTAATATTTACATTTAAGAACTAGAAACCAAGTAACTAAGCCATCAGTAACTACAAGTTAACTAAAAAGCGCCAACATTATCTGAATAAGTGCGTCCTGATTACAGAAAGAATACAGAATGGCAGATTATTAGAATAAGTGTCAGAATCATTCAAGTTATCAGGATATGTGTAATTGCTTGAAAAATAATCCGCCAATGCATTGACAATATTGACTGGAGATCAATAAATTCATTACAATGGTCAAAAAGTTTACCTGGTATTCTAGTTGCCCGTTGTTATTGGTTTATACACTTTGTCCGAATTACAGATGATAACCTAAACCTAAAATTATTTAGAATGAGCCACAGTTAAAATTAGACTAGAAAACCCAAGGAAGAAGAACCTGTGGAAACAATTTTGTAAAACAGAACGGGTGACAGTACAGAAAGTTCTGAATAAATAAATAGGTTATTATTATGATTTTTTTATATTTGTTTATTAGCAATCGGAACTTTTTATACTACGTGATCATTATGAACTGTCCTGAGTTGGCCATACTGATTTTAATATGGGAACACAGTGTAATTGGCAAGCCGTTTTTATTTACTTTTGTGGTTAGGTTTACTATTTAAAATTTTCCTGTGGTAAATGTCAATGAGATAGGATTAGTTTTAAGTTGAATTATATGAAAGAATTTTTTAGAAATATAGTGATTGCACTTTATTTTTTCATAAACAATAATAAATACAATACTTCATTACTTTAAAACATAATCCCATAGTTATGTAACCAAATGAATACATTTTATAAAAGTTGATCGAAATGTCCACCGTTATTCTCAATGCATAAATTGATACGTCTTCTCATGTTATTGAACACATTGTGGATGTGGAGTGTTTCCGGTGTAATATTTTGCAATTCTATTGTAATTGCCTCTTCAAGTTCATCGAAATTATGCAGTCTGTTCTGAAACACTTTATTTTTTAGATGGCCAAAGAGAAAAAAGTCCAGTGGGGTTAAATCAGGAGAATTGGCTGGCTATCGATTTCGACTAATCAATTCGTCACCACAGTATCCTTGTAAATAATTAATAAATTGTTGCGCAGTATGTGCAGTCGCCTCATCTTGTTGGAAGTACCCCAGGTTTAATTCATCTTCGTGAAGGCTGTTAATAAAGAGTTCCAAAAATTGGTCCAATAATACTTTTATATATATTCTAATAATTTTATTATTCATGTTGTGAGTACTTGTGATGTTAAATATATTTAACATCACAAGTAAATAAGGGAATAGTAAATGAATTACATCCTTTTTTTATTTTTGTTTTATTTACACCAACGTTTCGACAATTATCCTTGCCTTTTTCAAGGTTATTTATTGAACCGAAATAACACTAATTTTTTTATATTAACATCATTTGTCATTCACTATACAACTTTTGTATATATTCTAATAATTTTATTATTCATGTTGTAAGTATATTTACTTGTGATGTTAAATATATTTAACATCACTTATAGCCGATAATCCCAGGGAAAAAAATTTTGAATTATTAACTATTAAGGCCAGGACAAAAAAAATATTTTAATTATATATATATATATATATTGTGCTAGGTATACTTACATTCACTTAAATTCAACCATCGACATTAACATTTACTGATTATCTGCTACATGCCACTCGTTGGACCAGCCATAAAATGTAATAATACCTTCGACATGAAATGTATAACTTCATTTATTTATTGAGTGACCCTTGTATGTGATTTACCAATAATCACGTTACTTATTTTTTATAATATTCAATTTACTATTTGTATTTTATTTTAATGCCCGACTAGCTTTATGTGAACATACTTGTTCAAGATATAAATAACTTATATTGTAATTCTTCTTTACCTTACTGATGTAAAATCAATTTTAACTTCAATTCCTAACTTTTGTATTTTAATAAGCCCTCAAATCTTACTTTGTTACTTACATAAATATTTTCCTAAATTCTGAATAAACTTATTGCGGTACTGTCCTCGCGAATTATCTAAACCATCAAATAAGTGTATTGTTTGTCATAAAGATGGCACTACTAGACCCTATAACAGATGTGCACACGAATACAAATGCATAACTTTGTATTTAATTCATCCAAATGCTTTCTTGTTAGTTGTGAAATGCTTTACACAAAGTGATTATTTTCATGACTCAGTTAATACCACTAACAACATATACAAAACTATTTTCGGTAAGAAAATTATCAATATGTAGTTTCTTTATGTAATAATTACCATGACATTTATTTATTTCAGGTTAGAATCGACCATAATATTTTCTTTGGTTTTCAATTTGACTATAATAAAATAAAACGATACTCTTCTACTGAATACTTCATATATATTCAAACTTCGTGCTTGTGAAATACTGGACATACAATTGCTAACAATATTTTATAATACGGAAACTTGATATTTGACGCTAAGGAAATATTTATTCTGAGGTGTATAGTTACCATAAACAACTAATTAGTTCAGGTAAGTGCTCTGATATTATTTATTTTTGATATTCAAAGTTCGGTAATACTTTCTATTACTTTCTTTCTCAAATTAAATTATAATATTATTTTAATATGTTCAAAATTATGTAATTGCTAGATTACTTCATAAATTTTCATACAAATGACAATTATTCATGTCCTTGACACATTACTGGAAAATAGAGAATCAAAAACTTATGTTGTTCAAAACATATGTACCTAACTGTTGTAATATCTTTTAGTTCAGTTTATTTAAGTACTGAATTATGTTGTAAATAACTAAATCTTTTCCAATATTTATAAAATTAAATCTTTTTTCAAAACTGTCAAAAATAATATTCTAAATTGGTAATACTTAATTGCTTTCTTCTTTCAGATGTGTTTAAATACACTTCCTGATGATGTTTTAGGACGGATACCACTTCCTCGATGTTGCTAAACTCCAATCTCGTTCAAACTCTTGAAGAAAATATACCAATTATCCTGTATAGGATCTTGCTCGACGTTTCGAATAAATTGTCCTTTTATTTGGATGCCGGACCTCCTACTGATTGTAAATGAGCTGAGTGGTGGTGGGACTGTGCGTGTGGATTTCCAGTATACCGTATGAATTAACTTCCCATTTTTTTTTCTTGACCAAAACGTCGAGAAATGGTAATTGGTTTTTCGATTCTACTTCCATCGTAAATTTTACTTTTGGACTGGTTTTCTTCAGATGTTCCAGGAAACTCTCGAGTTGGTCTTTTCGATGTCTCCATAACACAAAAGTGTCATCGACGTAGCGTAGCCAGAGTTTGGGTTTGTGAATGGCCGTCCTTAGTGTTGTTTTCTCTAAGTTTTCCATGTAGAGGTTCGCTATTACTGGTGACAGTGGGGAGCCCATTGGTGCGCCTTCTATTTATGTATAGCGTAGATCTTCGTAGATAAAGTAGGTGTTTGTCAGACAGGATTTCACCAAGTTCATTATGTGTAGTGACAGTTGATATATTTGTTCGATGGTCTCTAGAGCTTCGGCAACTGGTATATTGGTAAATAGTGATACTACGTCGAAGCTGTCTAATAGCCAATCTGGTTCTACTTTCTCTTTTCGCAATAGCTCGATGAAGTGGCTTGCGTTCTTGACATAAGACTCGGCTTCTTCGACATGAGGTCGTAGTTGTTGGGCTAGGTATATTGCCAACTGTTGAAGAGGTGATCCAATGAAGCTTACTATGGGTCTTAGGGGTGCACCTTTATTGTGAACTTTAGGTAAACCGTAGAATTTAGAGCAATTTGATGTCTTCTCCCTTGGACTGAGTGTTGTCTGGATTTTCTTGTCGATGGGACACTCCTTGATTTTAGTTTTAGTTCTTTTCACCAGGTATGTTGTTGAATCCGTGAAATCACAGCAGTGTCTTCTATCCCGTGTTGTTTCGAAATTATCTTTGTAGATACGTGCGGATTTTCCACAATAGACTGGACGACTCTCACTTCATTACCTTCTGTAACCATATTCTTACTTCTTTCATGTTTGACGTAATTCACTAAACCCGTTTTAAGATACCTAATCAAGAAATTTTCAAACGTTTTACTATCCGGTGCTCTTCGGTCAGGATATTCCATGACATATGTTCTTGATGTTAAAAATGGATTTCTATTACTAGCGACAAGAGCACATACCATATCTATGAGCACCTCCTTCAAAAAATTCATTTTAAAGCAAAAACTTCTAAAGGGAACAAGAAACTATTAAGGTATGTAAATACCGTAATACATAGTTTCAAATAATTTCAACAAAACGACATAACTGACAAAAAGGTAAATGCAACATTTAAAAACTACTAACAAACAAACAGACATTGATAATTAACTAGCCGTACTTACATTATAAAAATAAAATATATAATTTTGAAGTAGAGATTTGACGTTTGGTTGCACAGTCATTTTTTTTTAAACCAAGGCCAACCAACTATTAGAAGCCCCGCATTTTGCATATTATAAACTTGGGTCATAACTTTGAAAATACCATAAATAAGTACTATGTTATTGGTACCATTTTAAAGGCAATTCTACAGGGAATATGCTAACTTAAAAAACATTATAGGTTTGATTTAAAACAAACGAGAAAATAGCCAATAAAGATCGACAACTTAGACACGACATATTTAACAGCCTGAATATTTATTCACTTTGTTCAACCTCAAAACAAATAACGTGTTAGCCCAGAAATTAGTAACACAAGAGTTTCGTGAGGCATTCTACCCATTTGCAGACTAAGGCTTAAAATGTTAGATGCTGCAACTGTCAAGATTTTAACAAAATTTTCAATAAAACCAAAATTAATAGTCGTAAATGTACATATCCATATATCATTGCAAAGAAAATTTGGGTTACTATCATTATAATAGCTAGAAAGTATAGCAATCAATCTATTTAAAATAAAAAAGTTGAAGGTGGATGCGAAAATTTGGAACACCCTATATACTTGTAAATAAAAATAAGAAAATTCACAGTAGTCTACTACATACGTACGTAGTCTCATTGCTACAACGTTATTAGTTTTCATGCTAAGCTCTGCCGAAACACTATTGCTGCATCCGGTATATTAAATTAAAGTATATTATTATTATTCTTTCATTCAAGACCGAAAGTAACAAACTGAGAAAAAAATAAGTCAAACAAAGAAAACAGAATAAAATATCCGATTAAATTATTGTAATTTAAATAACTATATATATATATATATATATATATATATATATATATCTATCTTATAATTTTCGTTATTATTTCTGGAATGTAAATTCAAATTACAATGCAATCTTCTTACATTGAATAATTGGCTTCATTTTCTATGGATATACTATACTTCGCATTAATAAAATCTATCAAAATTGTATACGTACAAGCTTATATCATATAGTAAGACAATAATTTAGACTTAACCAATTTGCCTTCTTTATTGTTTATACTATTATTGCATAGAAAAGAGTTGCGGCAACAGTCCCGTAGCGAAAAGTATAGGGTTCTCGAAGGCAACACCGACAAGGATTAAACAAAGTACCAGAAAGACATTTATTTCTGTGCTGACAGTGTTGATCTTGGAGAGATACAGAATACCACACAGCTAGAATCAACGGGGTATCCCGTTTGCCCTATCTGCGACTTTAAACTGTACTATATTAAGGACTAATGTACCGGTGAGTTGTATTCCAACCAACGTTCCACCTTGACACTAAACGTAGCTATTTACATGATACAGGTGAGGTTCAGTCAAAACACGACTATCTCCTTCGGTCTTTGAATCGCCGCCTCTTTTGTTATCCATTTCGAAGATATATTCAGTAATTTCTCGTGATTGTAGAATGCGTGTGGAGGATCGTCGATATATCCTGGCGTCTTGTGGTTTTAGGTTAAGGTTAATGGCGTATTTGAAGAGTGAATGTAATGGAACACAACTACAAAAATTAATGTCCTGTCTCTATATCTTGCACACGGATGTGCTTTTCTGTCCGAATGGATAATACGTAGGTACTGTAAGTATCTAAATTCATCGCGAATTTTCATTGATACGTAACGTGATATTTAGGGATTATAAATATTTAATAGAAAATATAATCCGCAAATTTTATGTTACAAATATTTAATATTTAGGCACATTAAGTAAATTATTTATATTTATTAAAGATAATATAATGTACCAATCACACATTTATATTCAAGATAAGATACTCGTTATGTTATACTGGTGAAAAATACATTTTGCTTATAATTAAAGGATATATTTTATGTTGATATTCCACGCATTAGTTTCAGGTCCTGTTGAATGTTACACACACATAAATTAACGGCTTTTATTTGATAAGAATTTTCAATAAAAATTGTTACTTATGACAAACTTTATCAAACTCCGTTAAGTCAAACATTTCTATTAAGTATACCATTTGCAATTTTTAATTTTTTATTACTATATACCTCGATAATTTTATGAGAGAACTAATAATACATTTTTATTTAAAATATGTTATGTTATGAAGGTGTTACTGGTAGCAGACACCTCTTTAAATATCGTCAATAAAAAATTTCAATCAAATATATCATTATTAATGATCATCTGGCAGTCTTGTTTTGGTTTACAGTTTTAAATACTGATTTAATACCAGTATCGAACTACTTGAATATTTAATAAATTGAATGTTTCTTTACTTAAAATTATGGCTATCATGGATATTTTAATAATTTCATAATGATAAGCTACAGATTGAACAATTCTCGCAGATATATTATAAAATTATGATTTATCGAATTACATTAAAGGATTAATCCATACAAAATACATTAATAGGCTAGAAAGAATTAAACACAAAAACATATTAAGTCTTTTTTACAGGTTTGTTTAGCTCTGACTGGTCTTGGGTTGCCTGGTTGCAACTTAGGAGTCTGAACGATTGTATAAGACATCTTAATTACTCTAGGACTCAGAATACCGGACTGCTTTTTTGAGAATTTAAATTTTCAGTCTGTAACTTTGACAGCTTTCTTTAAAAATGTGATTGGACTAGGGAACTGTTTTTTGACATTACCGTAGAGATTTTTATGAATATTTATTTTGGCCGATCCAGGGTATTTCAATTTTAAATCTGTAATTTAGTTTTAATAGTTTCAGACCGAAACGAGCATATCAACTTTGCCTTACAAAGAAGGTGTACATTACTAATTTTGATTAAAGACAGGGTCAAAAGTGTAAATAGAATATTTACATTTACTTGCAAAAAGAGGTTTCCACAAACCACATTGGAACGGTGATATTCGAAATTTTAGTGGAAACTTTTTTTGCAACTAAGCATACATACCTATATACATTTTGTAAGTAAAAATCCACTAAAATTTAGATTATCACCGCTCCAAAGTGGTTCGTGGAAACATTTTTTGCAACTAAGTGTACATCAAATAAGAAATCGCGCTGTACTCCTATATACAGGTTTCATATTCATGCGTTTCTTTTGAATGAACTTTACCGTTCATCATATTTCTGCATGCATAAACGTTTGTATTCGCATAATATGAAGTAATTCATATTGCAAGCAACGCCATTATTGTACTTAATATCGTATAAATTATAAACGTGCAGCCTATGAGCATGTATACCTATGTATGTGTGTGTTAAGCGATATCAACACCGCACAATTCTGCTCTGTTTTTATTTAACCATGAATTACGACTCAATGACTTGGTCGAAAGGCCAATGTTACATATTCGATTCTCTCTGCAACGTGCACGATACTTATAAATCTAGCATACCTAGTACGTAATAGAATAAATTTACACACTGGTTTTCGTTAAGTTTTATATACAACTATTTATTACAAAAGTTTTTGATATCGGAAACATGGAATTAATTTGTATGACTTGAATACACTAAATTCAAGATCAAATATTTTATATTTGTATATATATATATATATACAAATTGTGTGAAGGATTTTTTTACTTTTCCTTCTTTTCTTAGCCGGTTTTTTTTAAATATTATGTATCGTCGAAATTCTTGGTATTTTCGGCTTTTTTTAAAAAAATTTATATGAAGGGTTGGTTAATAATAAAAACGGTTTTTTGACGTTTCGAAATTATGTATAATTTCCTCATCAGAAAATCATGAGTTAAATTTTAAAACAACTATTGTTTACATCACAACACTGCAAATATGACAAACAAAAAATTTTCAGTAAAACAAACGACATAAATTTTAATAAATAGTACTTACAATAATATTGGCCGTCTGTGTATATATGGCTTTGATTGTTGTTAACATTAATTGCTTTGCACATTCTTTCGATTAAATTATATTCTTTTAAATATAGTAATTCTTTCTGTGTGAATTCACTGAATGTCTGTTGAAAAGTAATAGCACGATGTCTAAGTGTGTATTTTTGTTTTATCTACTTTTTTAGTTGAAAGGTTTTGTCTATTCGTATAAATAGTACAGCGGCGCATCTCGACAAATCTCATATTATTGAAAAATATATCTGGGATATATTTTGTGTGTCTGCTCTATCGTTTACTGCGTTCTTATGTTTTTTAATTTTTAGACTTTCAAGTATAGTTCTTGATTTGCTGTTATGTTCAGTAGCTAATATTGTTGTTTGTTTATAATTGAAAGAATGGTTAGTTCTATTTTCGTGTTTCTTTAGGGCTGTACTATTGGTGGCGTATTTGTGCCCATTTAACCGGTCTTGTAGGTGTTGGGATGTCTGTCCGATGTATACGCTATCACAGTTGTTGCAAGGTATTTTGTACACGATGTGGGTCTTTTTTAAGATGGGAATGTTATCTTTAAGGTTTGTATACAGCTTATCTAGGTTATTGAAATTTTTGTTAGCTGTAGTTATGTTGTATGGCAATAGTATTTTATTAATTTTAATAAAAATTTAAAATGTGAAAGTAAAAAGTTTCACATTTTAATCGTTGACGTTATGTATATTAAAGTTTTAAATTTAAAACACGTTAATGTATATTTTGTTTGTGCATTTCTAAAAGAGGTTGCAAGGACATTGTGTGTTACGTGTTTTTGGAAAAAATAATTTTTCTCGGCTGTATATGTCTTTTCTGAGGAAGACCAAAAAAAAAGAAGGTCGAAACGTAAAAATAAATGCAAACATTATGATTTTCTAAAGCGTGTTTGATTAATTACTTGCCGAAAAATCCCAATTATTCTCATCAAGAGGTCAAACAATATATATATATATGGTTTCCTTCTTTTTTTGGCGTTTTTTAGGTCGACTTGTGAATAAAACAAAGGCGTTGTTATGCCATTGTTTTTATTTTATAACAATTATTTTTTTCTTTCCATTACATGTTTCGGCCTAGCGGGCCTTTTTCAAATGGTGTTCTAGAATACATAATTAACATTTATTAATGATTGTGAAGCAAAGTTAGATAATAACGAAAAACAATGTGTAAAATTTAAGTTTACAGTGATAAAAACAATATAACAATTTAAAATATATCCAAAATATATAAAAACAGTACATAAGTTTAAAATTTAGAGTGACAAAAAACAATACAAATGCTTTTTTCTTAAAAAATATACGTAATTACCTGACAATGTGTTTCAAAGTAAAGCTGTATTTAGTTTCTAAAATAGACATGTTACTTTCTGTTTCATGTAACCAAACGTTAAATATTGCCGCTTATTTCGATGTCAGATTGCGAGCAGTATGTGTGTATATGTCTTAGGACGTTAAATATTTTATAATTTCTTATTTGTTGTTTGCTTATTGATTTTTCTTCAAGTAAGAAGAACTATTTATTTTTGGTGTTTGTGCATATTGCAGTTTATCTATCTCTATTTGATGAATACACATACATGGTGTCAGGAAGGAAAAAAAATTTTTTTTTACTCTGAGACAATTTGTAATTTTTCTAATTAAATATATACAACCGGAATATGCTTAATTCCTGACACCATGTATGTGTATTCATCAAATAGAGATAGATAAACTGCAATATGCACAAACACCAAAAATAAATAGTTCTTCTTACTTGAAGAAAAATCAATAAGCAAACAACAAATAAAAAATTATAAAATATTTAACGTCCTAAGACATATACACACATACTGCTCGCAATCTGACATCGAAATAAGCGGCAATATTTAACGTTTGGTTACATGAAACAGAAAGTAACATGTCTATTTTAGAAACTAAATACAGCTTTACTTTGAAACACATTGTCAGGTAATTACGTATATTTTTTAAGAAAAAAGCATTTGTATTGTTTTTTGTCACTCTAAATTTTAAACTTATGTACTGTTTTTATATATTTTGGATATATTTTAAATTGTTATATTGTTTTTATCACTGTAAACTTAAATTTTACACATTGTTTTTCGTTATTATCTAACTTTGCTTCACAATCATTAATAAATGTTAATTATGTATTCTATAACACCATTTGAAAAAGGCCCGCTAGGCCGAAACATGTAATGGAAAGAAAAAAATAATTGTTATAAAATAAAAACAATGGCATAACAACGCCTTTGTTTTATTCACAAGTCGACCTAAAAAAACGCCAAAAAAAGAAGGAAACCATATTAATATACAAGGTCACTGAAAAGAAAAATACCCTCATATATATATATATATATATATAATTATTTCTCCAAAGTGTTGACTTCAGTTTTTTTTCTTGGCCGTTTTTATTTTCTTATAAATTCATTGTATAGTAAATTTCTTGGGGTAGCGGCCTGTTTTTTATTTTAATTCAGCGTAAATAATAAGGCAACATTTAACGTTTCGACAACTTATTTAT
Organism: Amphimallon solstitiale; assembly: GCA_963170755.1. Taxonomy (NCBI): domain Eukaryota; kingdom Metazoa; phylum Arthropoda; class Insecta; order Coleoptera; family Scarabaeidae; genus Amphimallon; species Amphimallon solstitiale. The sequence continues at coordinate 95,251,514 of OY720676.1, read as the reverse complement.
TGTCTTTTTCAAAATCATTTGGTTAAAATTATAGTTCACTTTTTATATTTTAAAAGTTTTTTCTCCCTCCCTTTTGTTGGTTATACATCTATAATTCATCGCTGTATTTAGTATGAATGAAATAATCTTAATTATCATTTAAAATATTTCATTATGATTCATCAACAATCACTTTTATATCTTGCTTGTTTTTATTTATGCTATCTGATGTTTTGTTTCTCGTATTAATTTATAGTGCTTACAATTGATCTTTAATTCTTCATTATTTGTCTATTTTACTCTGAGTAAAATAGACAATATAACTACATATAGCCATTATTAAAATATGTAGTCATAAAACATATTGTTTTTCTTATATTCTGTAATTTAGACATAGAATTTTGTACCCAAACGTAGGTATAATATGCATCCGGCTATTTATAATTACAACACAATAGGTAACATCCGTGGCAATTGTATTCATTTTATGCCAGACGTTAAGATGAACCTATTTATTTTTAGAGCGGGGTTGTGAACCACAACTATACGCAAGAATATTTTTAACAGTCATTCTTAAATTACAGATCACGGAAACAAACCACAAATCATCCCCATCGTCGGCAATATGGCGTCCTCAGTGGTTCGCAGTTGATTGGTCCATGGAAAGTGCAACAGCTGTACATCGGACCATTAATGGGGATCATCAGGGCATGCTGAGACCAATATTCGGGTTAATGCGATCGCCGCCGTAGTCATTTGTGTTTAAGTACCTGTAAAGAAGATCAAAATGAACAGTCCTTAGGCACCCATTTAATTTACGGACATTATATTTTAGCGACAATAAAAAAAAATAGACCATTCAAAATAATTATGAAATGGTTTTATATACCGCCTCACCATATTGTTTAATAAATTACTTTAAGACGTACATTTACTAATCTAAGTAATGCCAATATAGTCCGTCTAATGTACTTATTTTATATTGGGTAATTAACTTCCAAAAGTGTAACAATTACATATCTAATTAGTTTTTCTTAGAACTGTCAATATTTTAGGTACATCAAGTAACTACAAAATATGTAATATATTGTCAGAACTTACATGAATAAACTAAGTTTTAGATTAACCTCTGCAGCATTTAATGGAGTAATAGATAATCTGGAAATGGCACTCTAGCTTCGAAGATGTTTATTTTGTGACCGTCAAAAAGTTGTCGTAAATAAACTAACGCTTGATGAGTATCTCTTACAAATTACTGCCGTGATTACTTTATCATATTTATGTGTAGTTGCCTTTTGTTCCTAGCTATCGTGAGAGAGAACTCAGTATACCTCAAAACTTATAAACATTTTTCATGAAAAAAAAATAATATTTTCTCAATTCTTCTTAGTCGCTTGTCGTTATACATTGAATTTTTTTATAAATACAAAATGACCACTGAGCAGTATAGGTAAGATAAGTAATTCTTACCGTACGAATTACCTATCGACTTTGTATAATAATTAAAAATCATATATTAGATATTCAAACAGTAGTTGTTTGTTTTAATTAACTATGATTTGTCATTTTGCAGATATTTCTTTCTTTCATAAATCAAACTACGTTCGACATTTCTAGCATCAAACGCTAAATTAATATGTGGAATTTTCAGTATTTCTTGATTGCCAATAGATATTATTTTAATTATACACTGCTCAACCACATTAGCGGAACAGAAATTTAATACTGCAATATATATTTTTAATTAAAAGAAATATATAAATACCTACTTTGGAATATCATATTTTCAACATTAGTTAACAAGATTTTAACAATAAATGTGCTATAATTTAACAATTTTCCTGTACAATAATAAACAAATAAGAATACTACCAAAATAAGAATATATTTTATTACTTAAAATTATTAACATTTTATTTAGACCCGAATGTTAATATCGTGTGTGCCCTCCGTTAGCATTAATTACAGCTTGGCATCGTCGAGGCATGCTACGGAAAATATCGCCTTAACATATCTTGGGGTAAATTTTTCCATTCTCCTACAAGAACTTCGGATAACTCCTGAAGAGTAAGAGTTCCAACTGGGCGTTTTCTGATGTTCCTATTAAGTCATCCCAAACAAGTTCGATAGGATTCACGTCTGGACTCATGGCAGGCCACTCCATTACTTGGATTTTTTGTTCTCGAAGAAAATTAGTCGTAAAATTTGCGATGTTAATTCGGCAGTTATCCTGCTGGAAGATAAAATCATTATCAAAATTGTTGGCAAATGGTACAACTTGTTCAATGATCATTCTAACATAATTATGTGCATTGAGACATCGAGGAACAACAACCAAGACGACCATTTATGCTGATTCCACTCAATATCATAACTGTTCCTAATTCAAATCGATCCACTTCCTTTATATACTCAGTGTATCTCTCTCCAGGAGGACGTTTGTACACTCATACACGACCATCGCAACAAGTTAAAGTAAACCGGGACTCATCACTAAAAAGCACAGATCTCCATTGTCGTTGTTGTCATTCCTTTTGTTCGCCAGCAAAGTTTAGGCGGGTTCCTTTGTAAGCCCTGGACAAGCTCACACAGGCCTCCGAGAGGTCAAATTTGCTTTTTTAAATCTTCTTTTAACCGTTTGATCAGAGACTGTTAGACCGGTAGCATTCCGAATTAGGTTATGCAACTCACGAGCGGTGGAAGTTTGACGGCGAAGGAAAGAATTGATTATGAAACGGTCATCCAAAGTCTAGTTTTTCTTTTACATTCTTGACCAGTTCTCTTAGAGTATCTGCCCGTTTCTGGATACCTATGCCATGCTCTGCAGATAATTGATGGTCTGGTCAAGTAAAGCAACCCTCGCGACTTCGATTTCACTTAAATAAGGCATTTTTATCTTAAAAATAATTTGACACTCCAAATTGACTTTTAACATGTCAAGAAACTAACTTAAAGTTTTGATTGTTTGCTTAAGGAACAAAAACCAAAAAAAATGTATTAACGTAATTTTATTTTGTGCTTAGCTAAAACATTTCATACAATAATAAAAACATGACAAAAATTCGTCACATACTAACTAACAGAAAAAAAATTACAGTCGTCAAAATTGTGTTCCGCCAACTTTGTTGAACAGTGTATATTAATTTATCAGTTATTAGAATTTTATTGTTTTGATATTTTTAATAGTTCTCAGTTTTCATTTTCTGATTGTTCAAAATTGAGCGCAATAATAGTGATGATATCACTCTTACTGTACCCAGTTTTGAATTATGATATTAGTCATTACGAGTGATAAAAATCCGATGGAATTCGAAATAACACAAAAACAGTTATGATATTACTATGCCTAATTTCCAGACCTGCAATGTAAACCTCACTGCCGATTCCTAATTATTACTAAATAAATAAATGGAAGAATAGTAAAGATAGATAAGACGGACAATATCAGAAATGCACATTATTTTTTTTTGTTATAATAATACAACTTTAAAAAAAAAATAAGGTAGGTTGACCAAATAAGGCCCGGTACCCCAATAAGGCCCACTGCACCTTTGCCCTATTAGGAATCTGTAATAACAGCAGGTCTCTTTACGATTTACATTTGTGAGACCTCTAGTGTTAATTTCTAAATTTCCTGTTAAGTGGTAAGAGGGTGAACTGAATTATCGACGTCCATATTAGTTCACCTGAGTTTGGTTAGGTGTATTAAAAGTTTTGGCTGGGAAATAATTTTGGGGTAAGTACTAGAAAATCGTTCGTATTTTTGAAGTTACATTGCAGCATTAGTAAGCTTGAACATTTTACTAATTAGACGTAACGTTGTTATTCTATATTATTTGTCATCAAACTGGAAATTAGTGCTCAATGACAATTGATGCAACAATTTTTTTATCACCCAAATAAGGCCCGCCTGGTTAGTCCTAAATAGGGCCCGGGCCTTTTTTGGTTATAATAGTATTACATATTATGCTGTTCTATACACTGCTTTCCTCATTTCTTAGATTCAAAGCAATGCTTTCCGATAAAAATGCTGCCCAAGAGGGCCCGATGGTCAGAAACCCAGTTGCAATGAGCAATGGATGAAGTTGATGCTGGTATGTCTGTCCGACAGGCATCAAGGGAGTTTAAAATTCCACGCAGAACCCTCAGAAATCATGTGGCGACAAGAAGCACCAAAAAGAAACTAGGAAGGCCCAGTTTCCTAACTCCAGGGCAAGAAGATGAACTGTGCCAACGCATTTTTCGCTTGGGAGATGTTGGTATGCCTCTTACATCGAAAGTGATAAGACGCACGGTATTTTCTTATTGCGAAAATAATAACTTATCTAATCCATTCAATGTTGCAAATAGATTAGCTGGACGTAAATGGTTGAAGTTGTTTTTACAACGACATCCTGAAGTAGCGGTTCGTAAATCTCAACCCATGAATGCTGCAAGAGCCACAAAACTAAATAGATTCATTGTAAATGACTATTTTGAAAAGTTGAAACAAGTTATGACAGAAATGAATGTCTTAGAGAATCCACAATTAATTTTCAATATTGACGAAAAAGGATGTCGCTTAAACCTTCACAAATCTCAAAAAGTCTTTGTTCGTAAAGGCCAAAAAAGGGTGCATTTAATTTCCCAGGAACATGCAGAGAATGTGTCAATAGTAGCTTGCGTAAATGCTGTGGGCCAAGTGATTCCGCCGATGATTTTATTCAAAGGACAACGAAGGAAGGCGGAATGGGAAGATAACTTACCACCAGGAACAGCAATTGAAATGACGGAGAAAGGCAGCATGACAACGTCGGTTTTTGTTAAGTGGCTCACCCACTTTTCAAAATACAAACCTAAAGGGCCAGTGCTTTTGATATTTGACGGTGCGTCATCCCATTTAGATGCTACAATTCTTACAAAAGCAGATGAACATGAAATCACTTTATTTTGTTTGCCTAGCAATACAACACATGAACTGCAACCTCTTGACAAGTCAATATTTAAACCTTTTGAAACATATTGGGACGAGGAGGTGCTGTTATTTTGGACTAACAAACCTGATCGCACGATCACCAAATATACATTTGGAACAATTTTTTCAAGGGTGTGGCCAAGGGCAACAACTCCTGAAAATGTGATGTCGGGTTTTCGTGCAACAGGCATCTATCCTTACAACCCAAAAGCAATCCCTGATTGTGCTTATGCCCCGTCGGAAATCACAGAAAAGGATGACATTCAAGTAGTTAATGTTGAAAATCCCGGAAGTATACCAGCTGCAAGTTCAACTCCCATAGCCAAGAGAGTAGAAAAAATAAGACCAAAAAGCAGAGATGTTACGGATTCCTCATCTTCAGATGAAAGTAGTTTAGTCTCGGGAGAGGAAAATAACAATGAAGATGTACCGTCATGTAGTTTCAATGATATTCTGATCACGCCAGAAGAAAAGATGAAAAACACGGACAGAAAAAAGGCAATAAATTACCGCGCTCAACAAATTACAACAGTCCTTTTCAAAGATGACAAGAAGAATAAAAAAGATGATCCAAAGACGAGAAAGAAAAGTGATGCTAAAAAACAAGCTGTAAAAAGTGGAGGAACAACCAAAGAAGCAGTAGCGGGACCAAGCAAAATTAATCAAAAAAAAAAAGCTGGTACTGCCATTTGTGCCAAATTGACGAAGTGGGCAACATGAGGTTATGTACCATTTGTAAACGCTATGTCCATGAAGACTGCATGGGCTTAACAGTCGCGGATAAAGATCCCGCCTTTACGTGCCCAGCTTGTGAAGATTTTTAATTTTTTTCTTTTCTTTTATTTTTTATAGAAATATCATTGTGTTCATTTTGTAATAAAATATTGTTTTTGTTCAATTATAGTTAATAAAAGTTCATTTTAAAAGTTGTGTTACATTAGAAAGGTATGGCCTAATTAGGGACATGGGATGGGCCTTATTACGAACACGGGGTTCTAAAATCGGCCCAGATGACAACTTTTAGTAAATAATTTTTTATATTCTGGTCAGGCTTATCTTGATGAGGTTTGTCATACAATTGAAACAATAACACTATAGAGAGCTCCTCAACATTTTTTATGATAGTGTTTCGACAACAGAAAAAATTGAAAAAAAGTCATAAACCTTAAGTGGGCCTTATTTGGTCAACCTACCTTAGGTGGAGTTACACGATTTTCGGGTTCTATCAGAGCGCCTCAGTTCTGTCCACAGTTTCTGTTTCATCCACAATCGAATTCCAGTCTGAAATAGGTTACAGATTCCGATAGAAATGCGTCTTTGCTTGGACCGGCGAAGATACAACACAGTGGAATAGACGGGTCTGATGGCTTTCAAAAACACTTCCGTTAAATATGTCTGTAAATGCTTACTTCTTTGAATATTGTCTCTTCAAATACAATTACATAAAGTTTATTTTTTATATACAGTTTATCAAATCTAATTAATTGACCAGCCTTAGTTAGTGGTCATTAATCAAAAATAAAATAAAAGAATCACTTTTGTGTTTATTTCCAAACCACGTAACTTTTTTAGAAAATAAATTAATGCAAAAACTGAAATGACGTTATAAATTTATGCCTTCTGAATCCGAGCCAAGTTAGAGGTTTTAAATCAGCGGTGCTTACCAGGCCATGGTTTTCGATGCCTAACGCTCCTCTGAAAGGAATTTCGTTAATAAATTAATAATCAATGGAGATCAAACATTTATTCAAATAGTCATAAATGAGTTCATTAAAAATTAATGTAACACGAGTAAGTGTCAGTTAATAAAGCGTCTTACATTCTATTTGCTATTCCATGGCATTATCTAACATAATAATAATGTATGCCTTAACATCCCCCAACAAAGTATTTTAATGAAAATACGGGTTCTCTGTATTATTATATTAATTGGTAAAGAACTGGCCAAAGGTATTTCAAAATATATAAAATGAGATAGTCCTGAAATCGAGAACAATAAAACAGTTTTGAAAAATAAGATGAAATGTCTTACTTTTTAATCAGAATTTTAAAAATCCTTTTGATTCAAATCAAGCTCTAATTACTTTTGTGTGCTAGCATTTCAAGCAGATGACATCTGCAGGAATCTCGAGGTCAAGAGTTTTCTTTATCGCAATACTTCCTTATACTATGAATAAAACAGTAAAAGATAAAGTGTGGGCACCACACTACTTTTTTATTGGCATACCTTATTCAGATTTAAATACTTGTATTCTCTTAATAAATCAATGTAGAAACATTCATTTGAGAAATAATTGCAAAAATCTGCTTTTTGATAAGAGGTCCGACTTGTGAAAAGGTTGGTATACAAAATTTCCTTTAGTATCTCTAAAGCAGGAAATAACAAGCTTATTCTTAAACTTCGATAAATTCACAAGTAGGCCTAGAAAATAATTACAAATTCTAGACATAAACAACTAAATAAATGTCAGTTTTGTGTATTTCTCTAATAGATTTGTTTTAAAATGTTATCCATGGAAGAAAAAATAGAAATCATTTTAATTCACGGAGAAAATAGAACCAACAGGGATACGGCAAATATTTTTAATCAAAGACACCCTAACAAATTCGTTTCGCACTCTACTGTTGATCGTATTGTAGATAAGTTCAAGTCATCCGGTTCAGTTCTAAATGATTTTAAGAAGCCACATGTAAACTGGCAAGTTCAGCAGCATGAAGAACATGTATTATTAGATGTAGTAGAGCATAAAACTACATCAATTGCTGCTATTTCCAACAAAACTAGGGCAAAAGAGACTACAGTGAGAAAAATTTTAAAGAAACATAAGTACCGTCCATTTAAGCCAAAATATGTCCATATACTAAAAGAACGAGATTTTAACGCAAGATTTGATTTTTGTATGTGGTTTCAAAGGAGAGCTCGAAGAAAACCGTCGTTTCCCCAAAGAAATCATGTTCTCGGACTAAGCAACGTTCTCTTCCAATGGAACGGTGAGTTCGCAGAACTGCAGATGGTGTGCTGATGAAAACCCTAACTTTATCATGGAATGCAGGGACCAATATTCTTTTAAAACAAATGTTTGGTGTGGTATTTTTTATGGTAGATTGATTGGACCCTATTTTTTCCACGAAAATTTAAATTCGCAAAGGTACTTGAACTTTCTCATGACCGAAATAACCGATTTAATTGATGATATGGTATTGGAAGAAAGATCTGTCCTATGGTTTCAGCAAGACGGCGCATCTATACATAGTACACTGGCGGTGAGGAGTTATTTAAATCAATTATTTGGGGACAAATGGATTGGCAGATATTCAGCGTATCCATGGCCAGCGAGATCCCCTGACCTAACTCCGTTAGATTTTTCCTTGTAAGGGTATCTAAAAGAGAAAGTGTACCGCAAACGATCATTTCGAAACACTGAACATCTAGAAAACACAATACGTGACGTTTGCCTAGAAATTCCGGCCACATATTTTGTAAACATTACAAGAGAGTTCTCTAGAAGGATCATCAAATGTATTGCAAGAGAAGGGAGACATACAGAAATGTAGTATTGTTAACATTTTTTTATTCATTTAGTTTAACTGTATACTAAAGGTATTTTTGTAAAATTGGAATTGTTGACTACGCTTACTTGTGAATTTATTTAATTTTAAGAATTAGAATTGGTTTTTTTTGAAATTAACTTTGTTAGTTGAAATAAAATTACTTTTTTTTCTCATTTTTAAAAGGTTATTTTCTAGCTTTTTTGACCATTATGTTTTTTAATTTATTTTTAATGGTACATACGAAAATATGAAAATAGTCCAAGAATGTCCTCCACTTTTCTTAACGAAATCATTTATTTAAAAAAAAATATACCTTATTCTGAAATACAAATTGTTTTTTTTTTGTTTATTACATGGTAACATAGGTTTTTATCAGAATTCGAGAGAAAAATACACTTAAAAAATATACAGGCGTTTTTTTACAAAATTATGAAAAAAAAATTAAAATTAAAAGTTTTGTACGAAACTTTGGATTTAGGATGTCCGCGAAAGTACAAACAACTTTTTCTTATGGCATCTTCTTATATTTTGACAAATACTGGCACGTTTGGACGTTGGCAATTTTTAAATGACATTTACGCATTGAAGCAAATGCGATATGTTAAATATTTTAGGTTAGTTTTTGGTTTCTAATTATGCAAAAACAAACTACAAAAAAATAATTTTAAAAATTAAAAGAGTAAATTTTTTTTCCATATGGTGCAGACTTTTCCGCGGGCACTGTATATGTATACGAAACTTATTCCAAATAAAATTCTAAATACGTTCGTGCTCTCCCAGAATTTGCTACTTTTTTGATAAGAAAAAAGACCTACTTCCGGTAGGTATTTTGAAAAAACGATTTATAAAATTGTTCTCGAGTTCATATTTGAGAACTTTTATATTCTTTAGAGTTCGTCTAAACTTTGTTGTTGACGGGAGATTGGTAAAACTTGATTTTATCAAGTAAACTCTACTACTTTCGATTTACCGATTTAATTAAAAATCTAGTCAAATATAAGGAAAAAGACTATATTCTCAAATATAAGATTTGATATTGACAGACATGCAAACATCAAACATCATCATCACTTGTTCTTTATCAGAGAGCTTCAAAATCTGTATATCTGCAAAATTCTCGAGATCGAGAATTATATTACGTATAAGAGAGAAAATTTAAATAACAGGGATGTAGTCACGGAATTAGATTTTAATTAAAAGTATTTGTAAATAAGTCGAATTTATAATTATTTAAATGCAAATTTGTACTTGTCCCAATATAAGAATATTATTCGATAAACATATTATCAACTTACGAGAACTTTGAAAGGACTCTATTAAAGTCATAAATGTTCATACCAATATTTATGGATTTTGATCTCCTAAAATGTTCCTGAAAATGGAAATTATTTCATTTTAATAAGACATTTTGGTTATAATGGTAATGGAAAGGAGCCCGTAACTTTTGAACAACTCATGATATGAAATTGTGTAAAGTTACTTTCATAAGATCTGCACTATAGCGCCCTAATCGGGAAACATGTGACATAGAAATAGTTATTGACATCTATTCGAAATAAGTTCTCATATTTTTTGTTAACACTTTCACGCACTATTTCATTCTAAAAGTAATGCTCTAGACTCTAAACGTTTTTTTGGAAATTAAATGCTCTAACTGTGATCGGCAGCAACAGCTTGACTTGAGTTTTGCAGATGTTCTTGCAAAATATATTAAAATAACAAAGCAACTGTCTTTATTTATGACACGACGCTCATTTTTTTCTTTATTTTTGATATGTTCAAATTCAAATTTCAAGTTTACTTACAGCATTATTGGTGGCCCTTCAGGGTGGCTAGTTAATTTATATCATCCTATGTAATTATTATTTAAATTTGAATTATGCTTTATTCAGTTAAAAGTTTTAATCTTCAGTTTTCAATATTGTGTTTCTCAAGAATTTCCCTAAGAAAACTGTCAAACTCATTATATACCATGCCTTCAACAATTAAAATGTGTATCAAACTACTCAAATATATAAGCTTTCATTTAGAAACAATAACAATATAACATCATTCTTAATACTAAAAACTCTTTCAGAAACTTTTGGAATTTTCCTAAGAATTAACTCATTTTTTTGGATTTATTTTTTCTTCATATGCGCAGTTATATGTATATCGTTCTAATCGCTGGGTTATTTATAGTATTGTTAATGTGCGATGCAGGACACTGAATATGAATTCATTAAATTTAATTGTAATTGGCCAAAGTATTATAAAATCATGCATTTCCTATCGTACATTTGAAACACATAAATGTGGTCTTATTCTGTATTCTGTAGAGTTTGACAAAAAATTAAATACGTGTATTTGTTTTACTTACTCATTATTAACTTAAAATATCCCTTTGCAACAAAAAGAATTTAATAAAAATTTGCAGCAAGTCCAAAACAATCTTCATGTTAGCAGCCAATTGTTAATTAAAGACTAATATATCTATTTTGAGTAAACGCGGTGCAAAGATCAATAAATATGAGAGAATTGTTGACTATTGAGTTTATTAAAATTAACAATTCTTTGAAAATTAAACACAAATCGAATCATTTACTTAGTTAACACATACATTATAACTATTATTATATTCTTAAGAAGGTTGTTTCTTGCAATTTGATTACCTATTAAAGAACTGTACCTGTAAACAATTAAATGTATGCATCTATATACATACAAACAATAAAATATACTCATCCTTGTAACGAATACTTTGTACAGATCAAATTAATTATAAAGGATAATGAATGTTAATTTGGTATCTGCGCTTACTTACGTGCCCTGTAATGCTTTAATTAGCAGTAATTAATACTATAAAGTGACATTATTCATACTAGCCATTGTGGTAACAGAATTACAGTTAAATATTTTAATTTATAAAAATATTTATATGCCAGATGAAATTAATAAAGATATAAAACAAACACAAGTAAATTATAACTACTGTAACTGTATAATGAACATCTACATTTTTAATCGCAATTAACCGTAATTAAAAAAGTATCTAATGGACCTTTCGATCATTTAGTAGTACGAATATCATTAACTTAGGTATAATATAGATATGGATAATAAAGTTCCAGTTAAATTTGATAGAAGTTAAAGGTCCGTTAATGCAGCAACTAATGTGGGCTCTAGATAGATTACTGCAGATTGTATAGTGGACTTTTTACATGGATCGCAACAAATTTCTGTTTCAGAACTAAGATAAAGATTGGACCACTGCACAGTTATTATAATCATGATATATATTGAGAGTTATAGAAGTAATATATACTTTAAAAAAATATACAAATAGAGAAAAGTATAAACGAGGAGAAAGCAAACTAATATATAAGTCAATGTATTCATTTAGTCTATTACGAATATTTGAAATTAGCAAATCAATGTAATATTTAATCCTAGTGTCTAAAATGCCTTGTTAGAGAATATCTACTTTTATGGTATAATTCATTAATCCTACCACATCCCATACATGCTCAGTTGATGATGAATCCGGCGACCGAGAAAATCATAGTTAACATCAACATTAGCATTATTGAGAATCCCTATATTAATACTTTCATGTGTACCATATACATGTACATTGCAATCATCAGAAAATTTCTGACTAAAAAATCCTTTGAATCCTGAGAATCAACTCTTCATAGTGTATTTTATAAGTACTTTAATATTTACTTTTAGTTGAAAGTTGATGATTATTTATTCATCAGGTTTATGTTTCCACCACAACAAATTAGTCTTTTACATAAAAAAATCGTATATATTTGAAGTAGCATGCTTGTACTTTTTGTAAAATCCTCTATAATAATACTAGCCTATTTATTGTTTTTCGTATAACAACACTAATTTTAATTGTCGGTCAATAATGAAACATTCTTTCATTATGATTGCTACAAGTGACTGCATAACGTTTTCTTGCACATTAAATTTCTACCGATATTTATTTTTTAACATTAATATATTGCTTTACTACTTTACATAGCAGGCAATGTAAAGAAAATAATAAAATGGAATAACTGCATAATACAAAATATACGTTGCCTAATGAATCAAAAATGGTTAAGGTTAACTAGATCACCAAGGATTGCTCGCAAACATAGCGTGGCAAGAAAATGTGTTCTTTTCCACTATCCTATTCACCTTCATTATGAAAAGGGATATCCTGCCTTATTAATAGACAATGTTTTAATAGCGTGTTAGTACGCTATTAGTTAGTAGCCACTAACATCCTATTAAGTGGATAGTAACAGTACCTATTAATAGTTTCATATTTAGTGGCTACTAACTAGTATTATTCTAATAGCATTTCAGCGTTGGCAACATAGCAAATTCGTCAGTTTCTGTCAAAAGTAGACCAAAAGTGCGCGTGAATGGAAAATAGTAAAGGTTGTTGGTGTTTTTTTTATAAGTGAAATGGAAGATCTAATTAATATCCAAGACGAATTATATGTCGTGGAAGAAGTAGAGATTGTAATAAATCGCAATCCAAAGGTGTACTTGGCAAGGAAGAATCCTTTTGAAGTATATGACGACATGTCTTTTTACAAAAATGATCGAATACGTAAAGAAGTTGCAAGATTTATTATTAGTCTCGTTATACCGCATGTGTCAAATTTCATTAGCTATAGGGATTCAATGGTTGCATGCGATCTATACGTATACATATAATACGTTGCAACATGGTGCCCCTACTGTCCGTCACCAGTGCCGACAACAACCGACATCACAACGATTTACTCCGATCTCTCCACTTCTCCCGACCAGATTTTACATACAGTGTTTAACTGCGAACACGTTGCAAAAGCCGTCTTATTACTGGAACGGGAAACATCAAATGTAGTCGTTTATTATTATTTTCAGAATCCTTTTTTATTTACCTTATTTTTAATTTTATTAGAATTACGCTTTTGTTTGTATCATGCAACGTGAACGCAGCTTAATAATTCTCTGCATTTACTGAAAAGAAAAAGAAAAACAAATCCTTCCAAGGCATAAATATTATTTCTAAACGCATTACAAACACCCAACCTGGTGGTCGAATAGGTACTAACTTCTATTTACGTGCATGCATCGGTCGTGCTTGCATTGGAAAGGAAGAAAGGGGTACTGTACTATGTTGCCACGTACTGTATGGATTAGTCGCCTATGGCTAATGAAAATTGACACATGCTGTAGATGAAATTGAACAGGGAAATAGTAATCGCGGATTACCAATTAGTGCAGATATAAAAGTACTTGCCACTATACGCTATTTAGCTAAGGGGACGTATGGATAAGATATAGGTAGGTACAAATGCATACCAAAAAAGAAATAAATAAGAAAGATATTTCTGTCGTAACTAAACTTCATGGTCTATCACAGCCACCATTGAGTTTAGTTGTGCAAAAAGTTGTTAAGGCAATAGCACGACACCGACAGGAATTCATTAATTTTCGAAGAGAAAATAATGCCTTGGGAGAAAAGAAAGCCGAGTTTTATAAATTGCTCGGTGTCCAAATATTGTTGGTGCAGTAGATTGCACACAAGTAAAAATCGAAAATCCTGGAGGTGACAATCTCTTATTGTTTTAAAATCATATATGGTACTATTCTTCAAATGTTCGTGTAAGTGGACAATAAATATGACTTCAGTTATATTTTCTAATAAGGCGCTGAGTGATGCAAAATGTCGAGTTCATAATATTGTGGCTAAATAGAGGGAAAGCACATATGATTCCTATATATGGAGCCTCTGCATATTAAAAAGTAAGTTTGAAGTATGTATATCTGAATAAATAATGATATTTCTAGTGTAACTTGCTCTATTTTACAGATTGACAAAATAGATGGTATATTACTTGTTGATAATGGATATGCCTGTTCTCGACACCTCCTTACCCCACTTTTGAACCCCCAAACAAATGCTGAAGGATACAATGCAGCCCATATTACTACACGTATTGTTGTAGAAAGATTATTTGGGATAATGAAAAACAAATTCCGTTGCGTTTTTAATGGGCTGAATTTAAATCTGGAAACAACAAAAGCAACTGTTGCAGCAATTGCTGCCATGTGTAACGGTACATACCAATCCATTTATGAATTTTATAATTTTTAATTTTTTAGAATTTAATTAAGTATATTCTGTTATTAATATTTTGAAGAGAAATAATATTTAAAATTAATGAATATGTTATTGTATTATTAAGTAAATATTAGTCATAAGCTTAGTGTGTATTTAGTTCTAAGAACCGTGTCGCCGAATGTTTACAACAGTGAAATAAACGCTACAGTTGTGATAAACATTCGCCTACGTAAAAGAGTGTGTATGGGAAACTTAAGTGGAAATAACCGAACTATATAGAAAAAGGGGAACCACCGACACTTTTATATAAAATAGAAACACGCGCTAAAAACGGGAGAGTCAACCGCTAGACTTCATTCGAGTCGGAAAGTGAACTCCAAAGTCGAAGGGATTTGACTGGCTGGCTTCATAAACTAGTCGTCAAAGCCCGACTATCAGAAAATTAAGTAATATACATTAAATGTTCTATAAAAAGGAGAACCTAAAACTCCTATAATAAATTCGATAACAATCATAAGAATTGTTATTTGAAAAATAGTGATTAAAGTAGCACTTAAAGAGTAAATGTGCACAGTGTTAAAAGTTTATAAAAAATATATTGTGCTCCAGTAAGCAGAGCAAGCAGATTCGTCACTACAGGATCGTGACCACTAAACAAATGATGCCGATGAAAACATCGCAAGAAAAAGAAGATTTTACTGAAGATAGACATCGTGGAAGAGCGAAAAAAGAAAGAAGGTATTTTTAAAAGATTATTGTAAATAAAAGTATTGTTGATAATGAAGAATTAAAGATTATGAAATAAATTTTAAATTGAGATTAACATAATAAAGTTGATAAATAAATATCATCTCCGTTCTATGAAGGAGAATGTAATTTGATCTGTATTAGCATCGTTGTATACTTATATAATAGTACACAAAACCAGCCGACGTAGTAAATTCTAGCATTCGTTGTTTTGTTTGACTATATGGAAAAATATACATAAATATTTGTATCCAATTAATTATTTGTAAAAATATATTAAAATTGTCTTTAAATATATTTTATGTCTTGTGTTATATGTAAAAAGTAGTTATATATAATTCATTGGTTTTGAATATATGAATTGTTTAAAGTTTTATAATGGTATTTTTTTTTATTCAAGATAATTAATGTGTAGGAACACCGTTTACTTAATCATTTCTTATTAATCCAAATCGCCCTGAGATAATCTGATTTGAGTTTGGCCGGCAAAGCAAGTTATTTAAATTTTATTTTAGATTTAAACTCTACAATTTTATTAAATTAAATATAAGGCTGTTCCTTTACGTTAGGTCGCCCAACATTGGGGCAATTTTACTCATTTTAATTAATAAGGGGGTTCCTTTACACATGCATAACATCATTAGGAATGACAACATAGAAAATGGAGGTATAGTTTAAAGGAATAGTTATAAGTATCTTATTATACTTTGTTTTTCTCCTAGATATGTCTGATGAAGATGATATTCCCTTGCAGGTGAATTAAATGGAAGTAGAAGAAAACTTACAAGGGAATGTTTTCCGGCAGAGTTACATAAATAGATAGGTACTTCCAATAAAAAGAAAAGTTTATGTAGTCATAGAAAGAGAAATATGTATTTGTAAATTAGTGTATTTTCTTTTTTTCCAAACTATAAAATATGTCGAATACATAATTAATTATATTAATCATAAAAGAAAAAAATAAAAGTTACACATGCTTTAATATTGTGTATAATTTTACCTACAACTAATGTTATCGTACAAACTTTTGCGTAACTGTTTAAACATTTATCATAATATGTACAAAAACACAAACTTACACAGACTATGACATAATTATAAAAGTAAAATAAAAAGTTGAGCACATTCAACTACCTTTTATTTTCAATGCTGTGGGCCTCTTCCCTCACACATTCTATTAGAGTTGCCTTCTCCAGGTCATCCCAATTTTGTGATCTGCCCTTTTGTTCTAAGAAAACAAATATTACTTTTTATTAAAGTTCCTTCTGTTTTAAACTATTATTTAATACTTTCTTTGTTTAAAATAACTTACATCGTTTACTGCCATCCCTCCTATTCCACGAAATAAAAATACTTTACAATAACACTCAAGTACGAAGACGCATTTGAATCTTAATTTGGCGCTAAACCAAAGATAGGTTAGATTTAACAGCTTTCTTACCTTTTAAACATGCTATAACACGGTACGAAAATTTAGTTGGCAACTAAGCCGAGTTGCCTATTAAAAACGTCTATTAATACGAAAATTTTTTGTAGCGGCTTAGTATGATGTTAGTGGCTATTAACTTTGTCTATTGATAAGGCAGATCTTCTCTAATTTCCAAATTTTACATCTGTTTAAATTATACTGAAGCGCTTAATATCAAGAACTTCTTTAGATAAAGCTCATTATGTGCTATAACAAGGGTTTCAATTTATTTAAAAGACGATCCTCCGTAATATAGCATGATAAATGACTTTGTATAAAAATAATCTTCGTAAGACTTTATATTTCTTATATTTACACAATTTTATTGTTTTGCCTATGTGACAAATAGTACTTGTTGACAGCCTGAAGAATCGTCAAGAGGTTAAAGCTAAAAGTGTTGCGTTTTGCTGTAGAAAATTCAAAATAATTAGCAAACTGTGTTTTCCTTTCTTGTTTTTCTTATGCATCCATCGTTTCCACATTTGTTCCTAGTTTTTGATTCTTTTCCAGTATGTTCTGTGTGAGTTACAATCTTTTTCTGGGCTCTCCTCTTCGCTTGTTTTGCCATTTGGTTCATATATTTTTCTTGCTGTCCTTACTATATGTCCCCACTAGTTAATTTGCCTTTTACACAACATCTTTGTACTTCACTTTTATTTGAGCGTATCTCTGTACATTTATTTCTTATTTTATCTTGCCTAGTCTTTCAGTCTAGCTATTTTACTACTTACGTTAGGTTTATATTTATGCAGGATTAGCTAGTTTACACAAGCATATACGATACTTGGTAGTGCATGTAATAGAATTATACACCATTATTTTTGTCTCTTGATCTATTTCTTTTTTGAAATACTAACCTTTTTAAGTACATAGTAAATATTTAACCCTATTTGCCAATACTAGATTTATTTTCTTATAATCTGTTATTAAGCTACTCAAGTATTCATACATTGTCACCTATCTAGCTTTGTACCATGACATGTTAGATTTCTGATGTTTCTATTTTCTTGATTATTAACAATCATTCATTTGCTATTATTTATGATAACTTCCATGATTAGGTTTTACCTTTTCTATACGTAGGCACGTTAAAGTCTGATTTTTATATACAAAATAGACAGTGAAAATTTAGCGTACAATAAATTGTACTAATATTCTTAATTATCTCGTCCAATATTATTATAAATAGCAATGGGCTACGACTGCTTACTTTGCCCCCTTTTTAATATAACTTGATCGGGTATTCGCTATGGCAACTGATTACTTATTATTATATTGCTAGAAAATTAGGTATTATATAGCTCCTTACTGAAGGTAACTTTTAAATCTTTTAATTGCCGATAAAGTTCTTCGTTATCGTCTATTTAAATATTGCATCTTCATCTTCTATGTTATAATCTATATTTTTTTAGATTGGATTTTATTTGGTTAAAAAATATTAGTGTTCATATTATAAAGCAAGTGGAAGAAGACATTGCCCATTGTGCTAGAGATAGTAACGTAGATACGACTACTAAAACATCTGCGTGTTTAATACTCTATTAAAGGGCGAATTTCCCCAATCAAAAATTCTTTTATAATATCACATTTATCTAAGATGAATTATCAGTTTTTGTCTATATAAAAGCTGCTTGTCTTCTTCTATGTTATTCTCTATGATTTTTTTTAAATTACATGTTATTTAGTTAAAAAATATTATTTTATTCATGTTATGAAACCAATGGACGACATTGTTTACGGCTTACTGTGCCGAATGTAGTATGGTAGATACTAGTGGTATTGCAAATGTAACTATTCGTTACTCGATAAGATCCAAAATAACGAATACTTGTTTCAAATAATCGTTACTTTTTCAACAGTTACTCTCATAATATATAACTTTTAGAATACATTCTTGTCTGAAATATTTTATTAGAAAATATAATTTAGAGCAGGGGTCTCCAAACTTTCCAGCCTTAGGGCCATACTGATTACTCCAGTAAGTTCCGAGGGCCAAAACCATATTATCATTGTTGTCGGTGGTAAAAAGTGAAATAGTCCACTGATGAAAAAAAGTCCGAAAAAGTACGCAACGTTTAAAAAAGGCTGCAAAACGGCAACACTGCATATTATTAATTTTCCTGTCATTATCTGTAATTTCTAGATTAGTCGTAGAGTACGAGCCATGAGGAGTAACGTGACACGACATCTGGTAGACACAAGCGGAAATAGCTAGTACCTTCTATCGCTAACAGATGGCGCTAATAGCACGTACAGAATAAAGTCCCTAGATATATAAAGTACCGCAATTGGTTTGTCCCATTATAACGGCGCCAAAATGGCGGCGATTTGGTGACTTTTAGTAGTTATTTAGTAATTCGTGCATATATATACAAATAGACGATGAGACAACTTACATTCATGTACCCGGCGCTGGTCTAATGGTAAGATGTCCGCTTCACACGCGGTCGACTCGGGATCGAATCCGCACGGGACATGAATTTTTCAGAAAAAAAAATACAATATTTCGCGTATTAAATTTGTAAAGTTAAAAAAAAAGTCGAGATTTTTAAATTTGGCGCTTCTTTGGCGCCAAAATGGCGGTAATTGCGGTACTTTATATATCTAGGGACTTTAGTACAGAATAATCTCGTTGGTTCGAGAAAGTTCTGGTGTCTTCCACTCACTTCTAGATGGCAGTAATTGGAATATATAAGAAGGCTAGTGGCGCAACCACAAGTCAGTTCCTATGACACTGTTGTGAAATAAAATAGTGCGTACCTCCTTAAAACGTGTTTGTGCATGTTTAAGTTTAAGACATCTTTGTAACAGTATTTTGATTTGAATTGTTGCTTTTGTGTGTGATTTAGTAGTATGGAAAAGAAGCGAAAAATGTCGTGAATGCAGAAAATTCAAAGATCAGTGGAACATTCAATTTGCATAAATTTGCTCGTGGGCTGTTTTCTGTTTTTGGTGCTACTTATTTGTGTGAGAAGACCTTCTCCAAAATGAAGTACACAAAAAATGTTTACAGATCTAAATTAACTGATGAGCATCTTAAATCTCTTTTAATAATTGGTACAAGTAAAATTAGTCCACAACTACAAACTATTGTCAGTGGAAAATCTCAATTACACAAATCTCATTAGTATTTCATATGTCATTATGCTTGTTATAAGTTATGTTTTTATTTAAAATGTATAAAATGTTAGTTGGATTCATTTCAATAATTTGTTAGTTATTATATACTGAAGTAAAATTTTCTGCATATTATACATGTCTTTACTCATTACAATTCTGTGTTTCTTTATCCAACTTATCACAAAAACAATAACAATAAGCCTACAACAATGTTATGAGTAGTTAGCCCATGACCATATCAATGTAGATGTCATATTAATAATTATTCAACATAAAATTAGAATACTTCAGTAAACTAAATTTAATTTGCTATAAAAAATATGTCCGGACAAAATCTGTCCGCGGCCGGATGTGGCCCTCGGGCCGTAGTTTGGAGACCCCTGATTTAGAGTAAAGAACTTTGTACAAAATATTTGAATTTAACCAATTATTAGTGTTACTTGTATTTGCGTATACCTTATTCCAAAGAGAGAGAGACGAAATTCTGAACAGACCCCCAGCCCAAATTACAACCTATAACTAGTGAAATACTTTTAAGCGGTAAAATTAAATTTGAATATATGTCCGAAATATAAAATCTGTACTAAATTAAATTGTATATAGATACTTCAGAGATAAATCCGCACAGTAAAGGCAACAGAATGGTAAATGTAGTAATCACAGCACATGAGAGTAAATATTATTTGTCTAGAAAACAAACAATGTGGAAGATGTCAAAATATTTGACAATTGATAGTAAAAAGCGAATGTAGTACTGTGTCATTTCGTCTTGCTGTCGACCAACAAGAAATAACTCTCACCTGGGTCTGTTCAGAATTTCGTCTCTCTCCTTTTGGGACAAGGTATAGGTCGATTTAATTATAAAAGCTTTGTTTGAACTTATTGTATTGATGCAATGTAAAATAAATTTTGTGCCATGTACATATTATTATATTTGTGTGATTTAATATCAGAGTCGGGGATTTATAGGGTTTTAATATAGAATTTCTTGACTATCGTAAATAAAATGGCTCCTTAAAAAATACTTTAGGCTTTTGCATTTTATTTTTAATTTTGAGTTGGAATGTTTTGCGTGATACTTTAAACGAATTTTATTTATTTAGCGCAGTCTATATTAAAATTAGTATATAAGTAAACTTTTGTTTGTACCATTATTAACTATACATATTCCCGCACCGCATATTTGAACGAGTACTCGGTAACGAATAAAAAGTAACGGATATTTTCATGCCCAACACTCTATCATGGAGCGAATTTCTCTAATCAAACATTCTTTTATGATACCCTATTTACACTTTGCCCATATATTTATTTTTTTTACTTGCTTTTTATTTAGGAATAATAAAAGGGACCTCTTTTCAACATCGTTTTATTCTAGGCACTATGGAAATGTAACTACACGACTTCATACAGAATAGTATATAGAGAATATACCTAAGTGTACATATATAAATTAAATATCTAGTAGATTTACAAAAAAATCAACATTTCCAGTATAATTTGGAAATTCTATATAAAGTGCTTTTAAGAAATATTGTATTGCATTAACATATTCTACAAAAATGAACCAGTAACCAATGGTACATTAAATTCAATTCATGTCATATTTCTATTTATCTGTGTATAGAAGCACATTGCATATTGCTAGTCATTCCACAATAATATTTAGTAATATTGTATTATAGATACATTGTACATAAAATAACCATAGGTGGTACAACTTAAACACGCAGTCATATAATACAGTTTTGTCCCTCCAATCCAAATACAGTTACCTGTCTGGACAATAGAGTGATATATGTTTACACTCTGCACAAACTAACAATTACTTAACCTTGTTTACCACAAGCTGTCAAAGCAAACTAATCTCCTTCGTTTCCAAACAGCTACGGTATGAAGTCCGAAGCCGCCAGTTTTCTCTTCTTGGCCCCATTTTTCCATAGGTACGGTAAAAGTCGAAAACTCCGATAAAAGAAGTCGCATCCATTGTAATAGATCGCCACCCAAATTTTGTATGAACATGTTTTGACTTTTTACCCGAAAGAGAGGCGGTATTTTTGTCGGCAGATTAAAAAGCAAACATTAATACTGGTTACCTGCAACGATGATACTCTCTTTGTCAATGTGCTTTGACATGCGGTCGCCTAATTTATTTATTTGTTTACCTCATCCTACAATCGACAAGATAAATCTCACAACTTCAGGATTATCATTAGCTCTTTGAATATACCTACCTTAAATTTTATCCTCTTCCTTCTTATTATTAGGTATATTTGCACCTGGACATACATTACATTAGAACATGTATTATAAGAGATGCTTTTTAGAGAATAAGCTGAATTATATTTAAGGAAAATATAATGCATAGCAGATTGTATTTGTATAGCATGTATAGGTGAAAGTTTTTCATTCTATAGATACTGTAGTGTTGTTGATATTTATCATATAAGTTTTCCTCATTATACAAGCTCGCCCAAAAGTCACGAAGAGATTATAACTGTTTTATTTATCATTAGTGTCATTTGATTTTTCACAGGCTTAAAGACCAAGAATGGGAGATTGTTTACACTTATGTGTGGAATACAATTCGTAATAATTTGTTTGGTGATTAAGGTTGTTCAGTACCCAGTTACGCAAACTAAATCCGCTATGGGGTCGCTAGTATGCACATTTCAAGAAAATAGTTTTTGTCTGAATTGTCCCGCCTACTTTTTGCCGACGTCAAAATATGAACCAAGTTTTTTCCATATTTTTAGTCTGAAAAACTGAAGAATGAATAGATACATTGAGAAAAACGAGAACACGTGTTCATAAAAATATAGTTTGTACGGAGCGTGTAAATATTTCTTATAGCTGTTATTACATATTAGGAATTACTGGCAAAATGTAATTAATTATGGTCTCTTACAAATAAACATGGGTAATATATTTTTGTACGTTAAAAGTAAAAACACATATCTTCTCCGTTTATTAATATACAGGGTACTCATTTTTATTTTATTTTCTAAGTTTCCTATATTGTACATATAGAACGCCCGTTATTCAGTGTGAAACAAATGGACTTTCTCTTATTACTATTAGTTTGACAGAAAAGTTTCCCCGTTCTTTAGAAAAGAAATTATAAAAATCTTACTGGAGGCGACATTTTTATAATTTTGCTAGTTGCTATTGCTTATTGCCAATAGTTTAAGGTCAAATTGAAGGTTTCCATTTTAGCAATAGTAACTTTCTTTTGTAAAATATTCAGGAAGCTTCAAGACGAGTGTCTTGTAATTTCAAAAATAGTACGTGATGTTTCGGCAAGAAATATAAATTGACCAGTTTTCACATTTGTGTGCAGATGCGTAATAATAAAAATGATTTAATAACAAATACACTAAATAAACAGAAACGGCTCTCACCTCCAAGTTTTTCTTGGCATGTTAAAGAAAACTAAACAGTTTGAAAATTACCGGCTGTTTCCTAAGTACGTCCCAACCTTAGGGAACAGCAGGGGTGTTCAGCCAGTAAATAAAATTGCTATTAATCTATTGATATATGTATTTTATTTAGTCAATTTAGAGATGTTGGCAATATATTTTCTATAGTAATTTTTGACTAAAATAAAAAGTAAACTTAAGTTTAATTTCTTATTTTCATGCCTCTTGGTATTCGTCCATCAATAATTTCTGGTAGCAGATGTTGTTCGTAGAATGTTATCAATTTGGGTAACATACTTTTGTTCCACAAATCGTCATCTCTAAATAGTCTTTCTACATTAAAATCGTCATCAGTGTATATAATAAAATCACAAAAATTTCTTTTCAAAATGTTGAGTTGACCTTGTACCTGAAAATAGTAATTGTGGTTTCTTTTCAATGTGATTTTGTTATCGACATAGGTAAAACAATTGGTTTTACTCGAATCCCGTAACTTTCCCTTAATAGATGGCAAACACTTTACTTCTACAATTCCATTATCTGCGATTAGTCCATCTGGGGAGGCTCCGAGGAATGAATATGCAGCATCTATATAAAATCCACATCTATTAACCTCAACACCAGTTAGAGCTTCATACTTTGCAATAGCAACAGACTCATTTACTCTTCCATAGATTATTGCACTTGTCCGTAAATCCTTATTTGTATATAACAGTCTTTTGAGTAAATTATGAGAATGTGTTGAAGCCCTTCTCTTCACAATCACACCAAAATTAGAGGCTGTTAGGTAATCCTGTCTAAGTTCTCGCCACAAGTTATTATCATGCTGCCCTCTCGTAGATATTTCAATTTCCTGTACTTTTTCTGGTGAAGATACTCTTGCTTTAAGTTTCGCCAGAAACTCTTTCTTTTTTTCTACCATTTCATCTTCACGAATATCTGGCAAAGAAGCATTTGGCCCATAGTGAATATCTGGTCTTGTTGTTTGCGGTTTCTTGTATATTTTGACTTTCCGATTTTTTTCCGCAAATAGTGTTTTCGTTGCCTTCGGTTTAGAATTAGATGAGAATAATGACCTAGAAGCCTTCCTCGCCATGCCTCAATGTGCCATCCAAGGCCACTTGCATGTGAAATCGCTGCAGCATAAGCTCGTGCTGTATACGAAATACTGCGGGAAAAATTAATCCGCTTTCCCCCGGTACATTTTGCGACTAATGCCATATATCTTTCCGCCTGATTGGTTGTTTCATTGAAGGCAAGCCTGTCGGCTTTATTTATCATGGGTTCAATGCATTTCTGGATCTCTATAAGAAATTGTTTATCTATAGTGGTATTTATTATACCACATGATTTAAAATGGGCGTGTTTACAAAATGTATGGGATGTACCAGCAAGGGGCGGTATCCGTTTACAATAATCAACAACAACACAACAACAACAAAATATATTAATAAACCATTTGTACTATTCTTTTGTTTACAATATGTTAAAGTTCCTGTAAGAGCTAAATATGAAAAATATTTAGTAGGAGTTACGCTTTGAATAAATTATCGATTATTATAAGTCTTTATTTCCAAGTCGATAATTTTTTATTTATCAAAATAGCTCTGTCAGGAACTTTTACAGGCACTTCTCATTATGAATTATTAGATTATATTGAAACAATCTATTGAAATTCCTGTTCTGATTGAGTAAAATTTGACGGTTTTTGTGCTATTTTATTTAATATTATATTTATTTACAGTGGTAGATTTTTTTAACCATTTTTTCTAGACTTATATTTACCTAATATATCCATAAATGCCATAATTTGTCGCCTTTACTTATTTTCAATTTAATGGTTTTGATGTACTGAACAACCTTAACCAATGATCTTATATTAATTAGATGAGTAGACGAGCGAGAGGTATTGCGAACAACACTAGAGGGAGATGAGTATATGGGCGATCAGCTGGGTTCGGGCAAAACATTAGGAGCCGCTAATTTAAAATAGCAATACTAGCCAATATCTACTTTATTTTTGTATGGTTTCAACCTAAGTTTGACGTGATTTTACTTTTTTTTTTGATGATTGATGTTAAAAATTAACCAGGTGTTACAGGGAACAATTATTTCGTACAATTAATGAATGTACAATGATCTTATAATAAGTTAGATGCAGACTGTTTTTAAGTTAGTTGCACTACAGACTAATACAGTGATCGACTATAACAAAAAACAATAAGTATTTTAGTGATTTAATATTGTAGGTATACCTACCGTTTTATCAATTATTTTTATTTTGATTATTTTAATAATTTAGGTATAACAAAATGGTTCAATCTTGTTGTGCTTATGGATGTACAATAAACCGACAGAAAACGGGTGCAAATATATCTTTTCACCGGTAAGATAACCATTGCAATTTGTTGTGCAAATCATTAAAAATTATATATCAAGTATATTATGTAATTAGTTAATTTGAAGAGTGTTTGAAATTTAATCTCATTAGACATTGCTTTTATAATTTAATAAAAATTTAAATTAATTTCTTGATTTAAATTATGGTTTTTAGTTTTCCATCTGATGCGACATTGCGTCAAAAGTGGATAATTCCACGAAACGAGACAAATTTGTACCATCAAAATATTGAAAATTGTGCTCAAATCATTTTTCCGAAGCTGATTTTATATATACAATTTTGGTTTGAAAACTGTGAAAGCGGGTGCAATACCAAGTATTTTTAAATTTCCATCACAATTGACGAAAAAGCAACAAAGAGAAAGATCTTTAAGGTTGAAAAGTGTACCAAAACCAGATGTGCCATCTTGCAGATAAAAATGACCTTACATATATGTCAACATTGGTAAACAATATTTAATGTATGTTACGTTTTTTTTGGTTGTATTTTATCCTTTAATGGTTTATTTTAATTGTCGGAATACGTAATTCGTTTTTGATTAAATTTATGTCGTCTTCCTACTATTACTGCCATCTGGTGTAGAAGTGCTTAAGATTCCTATTACACGCGTTCTGCCTTGCTATAGGTGGGTGTAACGTATACAGGCATTGTCGGGTAGATGGCGTATGTTGTTTCATTTAATTAATTTGTTTTCTTTAGTTATTGTTAATTTCGTTTTTCAAACTTTTTTTCGGCCCAGAGTTATGCAACAAATTATTAATAATTATTTTCCATTTTCCTATGGTTATTTGAACCTGTATTTTTGTCGTACGTTTAAAGTATTAGTTGGCTCGTTCGATCTTTTAGAACAATTGTCGTGCTTGTAGTCTATGATCGGGCTTGACATGTTAGAATCTTCCTCTTTTGATTTTTAACGGTCGTCGAGAAAGGTTAGACACCACAGAGCAGAATCATTTCCCTCAGCTTTACTTGAGAATGATGGAGAATTGAGTTTTATCGTCGGTAATCGCTTACAAAAGCGGATGTTATGGTGCTTCTCAAGTATTATTGGTGAATGTTGGCGTTTTATTTCATTCTTGCGAGGATATTTTCTTCTGGGCTTGGGAATTGTTTAAGCTGCTGTAAGTATAGTTTCCACGTGTCTAATCGATCTTAATTTGTATGTTTCTATATTCAAATTTAGCTGCTGGTGTTGGGCCTGACATAAACCTCATTTGAGCATTTTTGGTTTGGGGTTAAGACGTGAGAACCACGTGCTTGTAATCTTACGGTGCCAAGGAATTGTTGTTATATCCTGCGGTGAGGGCATATTTAAGGTGCAGATTATTGGAATACTGTAGCCTTCAAACGCTATTTCTTGAGGTGTCGTTAACCGAGGATAGGAGAGCATATTCCATTGTAACGTGTGGATCCGTAGGAGGTGTCGTGTTGGAAGCTTTGGATGTGACTTTCTTAAGGTATTGTGACTGTGTAAATTTTCTCTGACATTATCCAGAGGGTAGAGTTTAATTGACTAGACAGTTTGGCAAATTTTGTGTCAATATCGTGTAATTTGAACAGTGAATTTCAATTTTCCGGGCTAAATAATTAAATAAGTAATCGTAATTTCCTAATTTAACTTCTTGTGGCCTGTGAGCCTTAATGTTTTGAATTAATTAATTTAACGTAGTTTTATTAACAATAGTGACCCCATTTTGGAGGTTACTTTGACATTTTTGGAGACGTTACGTAGCCATTTTAATTTTGGACTTAGAAATTGAACTAAATTTTGGGATGTGAATGGCAGTGTAGCCTCACATCGGTCTTGTGTAAATTCTTAGATGTTATTTAATGCACTTTAGTCTATGATTGTAATTTATTTTTGGTATAATCTCGTAAGAAATTAATGAATTTAATTTAATCACATATTCTTCCTGTAAAGCATAGTTAACTAGCGCTATTTCTTATATAGAATTAGATATCTTACAACTTAGAGTCTGTTCTCTAACGTCGAATAGATTGTCAGATGCCTCTGGTATACAGAGTGTTTATTTTTGGGTATCGCGTTGCATTATACGATCAAACTGTTCGACTTTGGAGGGACTTCTGGCAAGTTGCCTTACAATTGTGTACTTGTAAGAATATTGTTGGTGAATCAATGTTAGATTTAAGTTTATTCTTGTGATCGCCTGTTTCTTTTGAACTTTTAAAATTTTGGTAATGTCACGTCACTAAAATTTGAATTGTGGACCACCTTGGGGTGACCATTTAAGTTTTGAATAGTCCTTCAGACTTTTTATTTTTTTTTACTGGCAACCGAGTTGCACTTGTGTTTCACTATCATTGTTTTCTCTTGTTGTAAATATCTCTTGAAATCAAGACTATTGAAATAACCGGATATGTTCATAACTGGAATACACTGTTGAGGTCTAGTTAAATTTCAATAAACTGTTGTTAAGTTGAATGAGTATGTATTGGTCTTATTTACTTATCACCTGGGGAGTTTTACATTGGACCTGGTCCGGGGTCTGAATATCTGTTGGGCTTAGCATATTATTACGGATAGGCGCCCTGACATCTCAACCTTCGACTTAGTACGGTGTTCGAACTCGCCCTTCTCCGACTGTAGCTGGAGGCAGTGCTGACTCCCATCTTTAACATCGACCCCTTGGGGAAGTAAGAGGTAAGACTAGAGTGTTATAAGTTGGTGATTAATTAATACACAAGCGTCCTCCTAAAGTATAATAGAAGGTTAATTACCGTGGTGGTGCCTAACTCACTACCTTCTTGGAATTTTTGGGTACCGATTTGTTTAGGGCCTCGGCCATTTAAATTTAAATACAAGAGGGTAGCAAGAGAGTTTTCGGTTGCCAGTAAAAATAAAAAAAAAAAGGTCTGAAGGACTATTCAAAACTTAAATGGTCACCCCAAGGTGGTCCACAATTCAAATTTTAGTGACGTGACATTACCAAAATTTTAAAAGTTCAAAAGAAACAGGTGATCACAAGAATAAACTTAAATCTAACATTGATTCACCAACAATATTCTTACAAGTACACAATTATAAGGCAACTTGCCAGAAGTCCCTCCAAAGTCGAACAGTTTGATCGTATAATGCAACGCGACACCCAAAAATAAACACTCTGTATACCAGAGGCATCTGACAATCTATTCGACGTTAGAGAACAGACTCTAAGTTGTAAGATATCTAATTCTATATAAGAAATAGCGCTAGTTAACTATGCTTTACAGGAAGAATATGTGATTAAATTAAATTCATTAATTTCTTACGAGATTATACCAAAACTAAATTACAATCATAGACTAAAGTGCATTAAATAACATCTAAGAATTTACACAAGACCGATGTGAGGCTACACTGCCATTCACATCCCAAAATTTAGTTCAATTTCTAAGTCCAAAATTAAAATGGCTACGTAACGTCTCCAAAAATGTCAAAGTAACCTCCAAAATGGGGTCACTATTGTTAATAAAACTACGTTAAATTAATTAATTCAAAACATTAAGGCTCACAGGCCACAAGAAGTTAAATTAGGAAATTACGATTACTTATTTAATTATTTAGCCCGGAAAATTGAAATTCACTGTTCAAATTACACGATATTGACACAAAATTTGCCAAACTGTCTAGTCAATTAAACTCTACCCTCTGGATAATGTCAGAGAAAATTTACACAGTCACAATACCTTAAGAAAGTCACATCCAAAGCTTCCAACACGACACCTCCTACGGATCCACACGTTACAATGGAATATGCTCTCCTATCCTCGGTTAACGACACCTCAAGAAATAGCGTTTGAAGGCTACAGTATTCCAATAATCTGCACCTTAAATATGCCCTCACCGCAGGATATAACAACAATTCCTTGGCACCGTAAGATTACAAGCACGTGGTTCTCACGTCTTAACCCCAAACCAAAAATGCTCAAATGAGGTTTATGTCAGGCCCAACACCAGCAGCTAAATTTGAATATAGAAACACACAAATTAAGATCGATTAGACACGTGGAAACTATACTTACAGCAGCTTAAACAATTCCCAAGCCCAGAAGAAAATATCCTCGCAAGAATGAAATAAAACGCCAAAATTCACCAATAATACTTGAGAAGCACCATAACATCCGCTTTTGTAAGCGATTACCGACGATAAAACTCAATTCTCCATCATTCTCAAGTAAAGCTGAGGGAAATGATTCTGCTCTGTGGTGTCTAACCTTTCTCGACGACCGTTAAAAATCAAAAGAGGAAGATTCTAACATGTCAAGCCCGATCATAGACTACAAGCACGACAATTGTTCTAAAAGATCGAACGAGCCAACTAATACTTTAAACGTACGACAAAAATACAGGTTCAAATAACCATAGGAAAATGGAAAATAATTATTAATAATTTGTTGCATAACTCTGGGCCGAAAAAAAGTTTGAAAAACGAAATTAACAATAACTAAAGAAAACAAATTAATTAAATGAAACAACATACGCCATCTACCCGACAATGCCTGTATACGTTACACCCACCTATGGCAAGGCAGAACGCGTGTAATAGGAATCTTAAGCACTTCTACACCAGATAGCAGTAATAGTAGGAAGACGACATAAATTTAATCAAAAACGAATTACGTATTCCGACAATTAAAATAAACCATTAAAGGATAAAATACAACCAAAAAAAAAACGTAACATGTAGTTCTTCAACTTCCTCAAATGTTAAATTTAAATTAATTAAAATATTACTTTTCCGTTAGATTATTTCATAAAAATATGCAAATAAATGAGGTAAAAGATAGAATTCGGCACAATTTAATAATAATTATTTTTTATATTCTAATAGAAAATTCCTTAAATAATTTTCTTTTGTAATGAAAAGAAGTACAGTTCCCTTTTTTTCTGCAAACTAACTGTGAAACCAGTTCATCCATAAAAAAAGAAATTATTTTGTTTGATTTTCTCTATATTTATTTAGCATTTACTTATATGTATTATGTTTCTGAAATAACTGTTTGGGATAGAATGCATTTTCATACATGTTGTACGGAATTACTATATTATTAATATTAAATAA
Organism: Amphimallon solstitiale; assembly: GCA_963170755.1. Taxonomy (NCBI): domain Eukaryota; kingdom Metazoa; phylum Arthropoda; class Insecta; order Coleoptera; family Scarabaeidae; genus Amphimallon; species Amphimallon solstitiale. The sequence continues at coordinate 95,220,717 of OY720676.1, read as the reverse complement.
TTTTATTTAAACCAGTTCGTTACGTAATTAATACTATTATTCTGATACTTAATTACGAAAATTGTATTTACAATGTTTTTAATAAATTCTCATTGTTGCATTTTATTTACCTTACTTAAATTATACCTTAACATTCGTGTCTCTTAGACGTAACGATTTTTAAAATTAAATTAATAAACTGGCTTAATACAAATCATATAAAAGTTGCCCCAACCCACGTGATATCAGTATCTCGTTCTTTTTCGCACTTGGAATTTGTACGATGTTACTTTCTCTCTCTTATGTTTACGACAATACTGCATACGCGCAAGATATACCAATGCTGCATCTAACCTATTATAAGATCATTGTAATTAACTATTTTTTTCTCCTTTCTTTTGTTTAAGATTCTGGCAAAGAAAAGACGGGAAATTGACTATGGACAAGGTTTGCACCGTTCAACAAACCAAAATTGTGGAGGTTAAACTTTGCAAATCAGAAGTCAAGTGTCCTCACACAACTGGCATATAGCCACCATTTCAACATCAGGAGCAAACCATCGGAATCCCCGACCCGTCGCTTGATACAACACTTCAGACAACAGGGTTCAGTGAGCGACTTACCGCGTTGTGGAAGATCAAGGCCGGCCCGTTCAGAGAACAACATTCCACAGAGGAATACATTGTGATGAACGTGCAGAATCTTTAGCCTGCTAGAGTTGGCACGGACATCACTTTAGCAACTTCTGAAAATCGATTTGCATCACTTTCCTTGCAAAATCCAAATGTGCATGATTTTATCCACAAGTTAGTAATGGGTGACGAAGCGCATTTTTCACTGAAAGACTTTGTTAACATACAAAATTGTCGGTTTTGGAGCAGTGAAAACCCACATGCCATGCATAAGTACAAACTGCAACCTCCCTGTGAAGTGCGCTATGTAGTATGTTATGCTGTCAGAAACGATAATTGAGCCATATTTTGTGAAGATGATGAAGCCAATGCAGTAACGGTGACTGGTGATCGATATCGAAATATGATTGAGATTAATCTGCGTTCTGCAGTTGAAAACATGCCTGAGATGTGGTTTCAACAACATGGGACCACTGCACAGACGGCAAGAGTCTCAAATGAGCTTGTGAGAACTAGTTTCAATCATCGCATCACCTCAAAAAACACTGACATAAACTGACCCTCCCATTCGCCTAACCTCACTCCCCTTGATTTTTGTCGCTGGGGCTATCTGAAGGATAAAGTATATGAAAAACTAGAAACGATACAGCAGCTCAAAAACAATATTCGTGAAGAAATAGGGCACTCGGATCAAAGCTGTTGACCCTTGTCATAAATCATGTGCTACACAGGGCCCGTATCTGTGATGTCCATTATGGCGGACAACTACTTGAGAATATATTCCAGACATAAGTTAAAACAATCTCCCATCCTTGGTCTTTAAGTGTGTAAGAAATTAATTGGAGCGAATGAAAAATGAAGAAAGTTATTCACAGTTATAACTCCTTCATGACTTTTGGCCCTACCTGTAATATCAGCAATATTGAATTTAGTATTTAAAACTATTGTGATAGTTACATGCAATATATTCGTACTCTAAACAAATTATTTGATTAATAAAGTAGAGATAGAATAACTAAATAAATCCAATTTTTTTTAATTAGAAATAATGTAATATCTTTCGTAAAAGAAAATGTGACCCGTTCTGGAACAAATTCACAATATAATTTAATTTAGAAAGGTGAAAAGAAAATGAATAGAAACAACAAGCAAACTTTAAACAGAGTTAGAAGGAAGAAAAGAATACTTACAGATAAAATGAAATTATTTTTTTCCCTGTTATATTAATATAAGGATAATCCATTCATACTTTTTTCTTAAAAAGTTGAGTTAATAACATTATTAATATGCCCATATACCTACTACAATAATTGCCTTACATTTACTAAAGAATCAATGGAAGCACTATTAAAAGTGAGAGTGACAATATAGTAAATTACGTTTTGCATCAACGTAAAAGGCTGCTACAACAATTAACCTCAAAAACAAGAAATACAAGAACCAAACAACTACAACACAATAACATTATTTTCGACTGTTGGATAGATAAGTAAATTTTTCTTTTGTGATATATTCTAAAATATATATTGTATAACAGACACCACCAACTACTGCAGATGATATGAGGCAACGTATAATACGTGCTTTTGAAACAGTTTCCATTGAGAAGTTGCAACACGTAAATAGGTCCTTTCTGTTTTCTGTCAAGGCTGCAAATGTGTTCTATTCCAAATGGGAGTCACTTTGAAAATTTTTTATAAATATTGCTTCTAACAAAATTACAGTTTAATACTTTTAGTCGTTTATTTGTTTTTGTTTGTCAAATCGTTTACCCAGTACACTAAATCGAACCGAAAACAAATAATTTAGCGATTTGTAATGAAAAATTAAAATAACTCCGAAATTATTGGGTTTGGGTATAGGACATTATTAACAAAAATTAAGTGCTATTAACGCATCATTCCAAAAATTTAATAATATATGGGGTGTTCAATTTGAAAAAAATCAGTAAACGCTCTTTGACGATAGCCAAACACCCTGTATAATAAAATGAATGTTTGATTATCTTGTAGGTTCAACACATCCCTTGGCTGCATACTTACTAAATAACTTTGTCTTAGATAATCGTAATACTACCGCATAGAATTTTTATGGTAAACATTGTCGCGACCATTTTTTTTATAATTTTCGTTAATAACTCAACAATGCGTCATCCAAAACCAAAACCCCAGATATCGATGAAAACACAAATTAAGGTAGATAAGGAAAAACAAAATATATACAGGGTGTTTCAATTTTTAAAAAATGTGTGCCATTTTAACGCATCGCTCTGTATAATTCAAATTATTTTCAAAATATGTGTCTTTTGTTACTGTGCAACTTTTTATAAAATTATTTCTTTCAGTACTATGTAATAACGCCTATATTGAACTTTGACGCACTAATGAGCAACCATGTATATAGGGAGAACCTTTTTACCAAAATATTTCGAATCTTCTTGAATTAATCTTTTTCTTTTTTTAAGTTTTGATTTAGAAAACCCAGATAGGGACCAGTTAAAAACTAATCGCTAAAGCCAACCATCAGATATTTTGGACAAGATGGATAAATAGGATAGATAATTAAAAAATAAAAGGTTTGATGTTTATTCCACAAAATTTGTTTTTGTTAAAACACACTGTTCGTGATTAATATGGAGCAACTCATATAAAATCAGTGACACTGAAACTTGGCCGAGGTATTATCGTTGTCATGAAGCATTCCTCAACCTGGCAAAAAATGGTCAGGTATTGTAAATAAGTCACATTACCAATATAATATGTGTTAATATTTGTTGAATAAAATAATGAAACATATTGCGGGAGTTTGGATTCTAAAAATATAAATAAAAAATGCCAAACTAAATAGAAAGAAAATGCCCACGCATATGCTACATGTGGTATGTTAGTCTTATACTAATCCAAGACAAAAGAAAATCGTTTCTGCAAGAAACTTGGGTTTAGCAACGTTGCATTTACTAGGTCAGATTATGCACAATGTTCATGAAACCTTTTCTCAAAGGCAGAAACATTTATTTCTTCTTAATATTTTAATTTTCAGATAGGTCCAGTACACAAAACATTAGAAATAGTTTAATATAAATACAGGGTATATCACGACGAGGTTTCGTTAGAACATCATTATCATTATCGATAATCATTATCATTATCGATAATCATTATCAGTATCGATAATCATTATCATTATCGATAATCATTATCATTATCGATAATCATTATCATTATCGACAATCATTATCATTATCGATAATCATTATCATTATCGATAACCATTATCATTATCGATAGTCATTATCATTATCGATAGTCATTATCATTATCGATAGTCATTATCATTATCGATAATCATTATCATTATCGATAATCATTATCATTATCGATAATCATTATCATTATCGATAATCATTATCATTATCGATAATCATTATCATTATCGATAATCAATATCATTATCGATAATCATTATCATTATCGATAATCATTATCATTATCGATAATCATTATCATTTTCGATAATTATTATCATTATCGATAATCATTATCATTATCGATAATCATTATCATTTTCGATAATCATTATCATTATCGATAATCATTATCATTATCGATAATCATTATCATTATCGATAATCATTATCATTATCGATAATCATTATCATTATCGATAATCATTATCATTATCGATAATCATTATCATTATCGATAATCATTATCATTATCGATAATCATTATCATTATCGATAATCATTATCATTATCGATAATCATTGTCATTATCGATAATCATTATCATTATCGATAATCATTATCATTATCGATAATCATTATCATTATCGATTATCGATTATCATTATCGATTATCGATTATCATTATCGATTATGGATTACCATTATCGATTATCGATTATCATTATCGATTATCGATTATCATTATCGATTATATTAACGATTATCGATTATCATTATCGATTATCGATTATCATTATCGATTATCATTATCGATTATCATTATCGATTATCATTATCGATTATCGATTATCCATTATCGATTATCGATTATCGATTATCGATTATCGATTATCATTATCATTATCGATAATCATTATCATTATCGATAATCATTATCATTATCGATAATCATTATCATTATCGATAATCATTATCATTATCGATAGTCATTATCATTATCGATAATCATTATCATTATCGATAATCATTATCATTATCGATAATCATTATCATTATCGATAATCATTATCATTATCGGTAATCATTATCATTATCGATAATCATTATCATTATCGATTATCATTATCATTATCGATTATCGATTGTCATTATCGATTATCGATTAACATTATCGATTATCATTATCGATTATCGATTATCGTTATCGATTATCATTATCGATTATCATTATCGATTATCGATTATCATTATCGATTATCGATTATCATTATCGATTATCGATTATCATTATCGATTATCGATTAACGATTATCATTATCGATTATCATTATCGATTATCATTATCGATTATCATTATCGATTATCGATTATCATTATCGATTATCGATTATCGATTATCGAATATCGAATATCGAATATCGAATATCGATTGTCGATTATCATTATCATTAATAATAATAGTAATAATAATACTAATAATAGACTATATATTTGTAAGACCTCTGTTACATAAAATTGTCAATATTTTCAAACTTGTAATGCATTACAATTGTCTACTAATGACATAATACTAATACTAACAACACTCTTAACAAATAAAGAAGACAGAGAAAAAAAACACAAAATAATAAAATCAAATAATAAATCAAATAAGATCATTTGTATATAGAAGAGGAATGACTAGTGTCTAAGGAATTCTTCTATTGTGTAGTATTCTCCATTAATCAAGTGGTTCTTCACTTTTCTCTTAAACAAGCTGATTGGGAGGCCCTTAAACTCGGCGGCAGGTTATTGTATAATTTCGACCCCCAGTAAAAGATGGATTGCTGCGAGGAACACACCCCATGATGTGGGATCCTCAGCCAGTCCCTCTCACGGGTTGAATACCCATGATTGTACCCATTCGTGGTAAAGGCCTCCTTGTTGTTGTGTACATACACCACTGCTGAAAGTATGTAGATCGATGTTAATGTCAATATTCCTTCCTCCCTAAATCGTGTTCTACATGTTTCATTCACCTTCAAGCCACACAGCATTCTGATGGCCTTTTTTTGTTTCACAAAGATCCTCCGAGCCTCCGCAGATGTTCCCCAGAATAGTATCCCATAGCACAAATGCGAATGAAAGTTCGCGAAGTAAGCCAGCCTTGCTGCCACATGAAGGTGATATTGATGTTATGTGTATTACGGAACATTTTTTAAAATATGAGAAACTCGATAAACTAAATATAAAAGGCTACTACATCAGTAGTGCATACTGTAGGGATACATATATCCATGGGGATCATTAATTTTGATAAAACAACATTTGAAAAGTAGTGAAAGAGAGGATATTAAGCAACTTTCTGTTGAGGCAATAATTGAGGTATCTGCTACTGAGATTATCGATCTGAACATAATAATCGTAGCAGTTTATAGACCACCAAAAGCAAACATGGAAATCTTTGAAGAGAAAATTAATCTATTAGTATACATTCTCGAAAATGAAAACAGTAAGCATATATTTATTATGGGGGATTTCAATGAAAACTTCTTGTCAAACGATAAATCCGCGAAGATGGTCACTGACATATTTGAATCGTACAATTTACAAATGTTATCAAAGGAACCTACGAGAGGTGACTCATGTCTTGATAATATATTCTCTAATATTAATAGTTCAAAGCACACCATACAAACTATCGAGTTCCATATATCTGACCACAAGGCTCAACTACTGAAATGTCAAATCCCACATTTGATCGAGACCAAAAATAAGAATATAATAACGTCTAGGACGTATAATCAGGAACAAGTAATCTTGTTTAGGGAACTGCTACAATGCAAACTATACTTGCCAATATGTGCGAATACAGCGGCTGCTATGTTCAACAAATTTCATGGTATCTTTCTAGCGGCCTTTGAATTAGCTTTTCCTATAAAAACAAGGATAAGTAGAGACAGTAACAACAGTAAAGTTACACCCACAAATCAGGGAAAACTGGGCCAATCAAAAAACAGGTTAGATGCTTTGGCTACAATATTTAAAGTTACTAAGGATGAGAGATACTATGAAATGTATAAAGTAGAAAAAAAGGAGTACTTGAAATTAACAACAGACATTGCTAAAGAACGAAACGCTAACTATATTGAAAGCAGCGACAATAAGCAGCAAGCTGTGTGGAAAATTATAAATAATAATATCAAGTCAAGGGAAATAGCAAAGGAGTCCGAACTAACGGCAGAGGAACTAAATAAATATTTTTGTAGTGTTGGAGTTCACATTGCAAACAATTTAAACAGTGATGTCTCACCAATTTCACTAATGAAAGGAAAAAACCAAATCACCTCATGCTATTTCCATCCAGCAACAGAAGTGGAAATCTTGAGTATAATCAAAGGCCTAAAAAATAAGAAGACTGAAGATATCTACAATATCTCAACATACATTCTAAAAGAAGTTGCCACCGAAATATGTAGGAACTTAGCCGAATGTATAAACGGGGCAATGAATGAGGGAGTAATTCCTGAACCTCTGAAAGTGGCTAGGGTATTACCAATACATAAAAATGGTGACACAAAGGTGTGCAACAATTACAGACCCATCAGCATACTGCCGACCATATCAAAGGTGTACGAACAGGTAATAGCAACTAGGATGTCCTGCTTTTTTGAGATGCGCGGTCTACTATCTTCAAAGCAACACGGTTTCCGTAAAGGTAGATCAGTGGTGAGTGGTATAATGGATGCTATCAATTATATACACGACTCATTTGACCAGAGAAAGTACGTACAAATGAATATGCTGGACCTAAGTAAGGCTTTTGATTCGGTGGATCATGGGATCTTGCTACAGAAACTTGAACGTTATGGGATTAGGGGAAAGCCATTGGACCTTATCAAATCCTACCTAACAAATAGAGTTCAGTTAGTGGAATGGAGGGGTGAGAAGTCGAAAATGCATCCAGTAAGCTGTGGAGTTCCCCAAGGCTCGATTCTAGGACCATTATTGTTTATTATATTTATGAATGATATCCCGGAATGTCTTAGTGCTGAAATATGCCTTTACGCTGACGACACTTCCATTCTAACAAATGGAATGACACAAATTGATGCTCAACAAAGATCATTGTCAGCAATAAGAAGATCAGAGGAATGGTTCACTGCAAACAAACTTAAATTAAATACAGAAAAAACACAAGAACTTGTCTTTAGAACTAAACCAAGTAGTGAAACCCATACAGCCAAATTCCTTGGACTTACGCTGGATGATTGCCTGAAATGGACACAGCACATCGATCAGCTATCAAAAAAACTAACATCAGGCATTTTTGCCATCAAAAGAATTAAATCAATTGCAACCCACCACGCTGCAAAATTAACCTACCATGCAGCCTTTCATTCTCATCTGGCTTATGGCATCCTCTTCTGGGGTGAATCAGCGAGTGCAGCTAGGGTCTTCCTGCTTCAGAAGAGAGCTGTGAGGTCTCTGTGCAACCTGAGACCAGGAGAATCCTGTAGGGGATATTTTAGGAGAGAAAGTATACTTACCATGGTGTCGATGTATATCCTGCAAATATTGAAATATTTCCACACACATCGACACCAGTTTCCTGTAAATGGCGACCACCACGCATATAACACTCGACACAGGGACGAATTTGGTGTCCCATATCACCGTTTGGTGTCGACGCAGCAAGGTGTGAGTCACTGGGGGCCGAGGCTGTACAATGGTCTTCCCTCCGAGTGGAAAACGATGAATGTGGATCTCTTCGGTGGGAGGGTGAAAGGCATGCTTCTGGAAAAGGAGTGCTACTCCATGGATGAGTACTTTGCTCAAACATGATATGAACAACAGGCGTTGCCCATAACTGACGATCATCACCAGTATTCCACACATAAAAGGAATGAAATCGGAGCACCATACCACATATTAACATACCCACTGAAACCCTCAAATACTTGAGCTGTGTATATTGTTTAATTGCTTAATGTTTAATGTTTATACAATTTTTATATGTTTTATTCAAAGCTTTTGACAAATGCATCCATATGCTGGTTCATGTTTATATTTTACATGTTTATCTCTATTTATTTATATATGACAATTTCTTTGTGATGAAAAAAAAAAAATTTGAGCACTGTGACAATTTCTGTAATGGTCAAATTACGAATAAAGTATACAATACAATACAATACATGAGTTGCAATATATTTTAATCTTTTGATGGCATACAGTGCTGAGGACAAAGTGCGAGCCAAACCATCTATGTGCTGATGCCATCTCAAATGCGAATCAATAGTGACACCCAGAAATCTTGCAGAAGTATTTTGGTTCGTATTTCTGGTACTGAAGACAACGTTTTGAGTTTTATTTATGTTTAACTTTAACTTGTTGGCGGTGAACCAATCACTCACCACTTGCACTGCGTTTTCCGATCTTAGTTTAGTTTCCTGATTGGTTTTCCCCTGCACCACAACGGAAGTGTCGTCTGCGTAAAGACACAGCTCTGCTCCAACCACACTAGTCGGTAGATCATTGATATATATAATAAATAGCAGAGGGCCCAGTATGGAACCCTGTGGTACTCCAAAGTGTATTCTCTTGAGCTGTGATTGTTTGTTGTTCCATTCCGTTAGTTGCATTCTATTTGCCATATAGGATTTCAGTAGGTCCAGAGGTACCCCCCTTACTCCATAATACATAAGCTTCTCGCATAAAACATCAGGACTCACAGTATCAAACGCCTTGGTTAGATCCAGTAGGTTGATTTCAGCGTAGTTGTTATTGTCAAATGCTTGATATATGTATTCGGTGATTTGCATTATTCCAGTAGTCGTCGAACGACCCCTTCTATATCCATGTTGCTCGGAAGATAAATATCCCTTTGCTTCCAAATAGCCTACCAATCTCGATGCTATCGCTTTTTCAAAGATTTTGGAGATTGCTGGTAGAATACATATTGGGCGATAGTTGCTACAGTCACCCTTGTCACCCTTCTTGAACACAGGCAATACTTTTCCCACTTTTAAAGGTGTTGGAAATAGGCCATTTTCTATACATTTGTTGAAAAGTATGGTCAGTGGTGTTCTCAGTTCGTTAACAATTTCCTTAAGAAAATTTGTCGAGATGCCATACACATCCACTGTATTCTTGGATTTAAGGCTCCTTATGATCATCTCTATTTCATCGGGTGCTATCGGGGCAAAGTAAAATGAGCCAGCTGTGTTCAAAGACAGAGCAGACAGCAACTCACTGTACGTTTGTGTTGGCTGTATGCCATTAGCCACTTCCTCATCCATGCCACAAAAATATTTATTCATGTCCTCCGCGGAAATGACGAAGTTACTGGCTTTTCTACATTTGTAGGCCTTCTCTCAGCATTGATCAACTTCCAGACCGCTTTTATTTTGTTGTCGCTTTTCTCTAAATAGTCAGTATTAGCTTTTTGTTTTAGTTCTGTAATTTTTTTACTATATTGGTTCTTGAGCTCTCGATATATTTTGTAGATAGTTTGGTTCTTAGTTATTCTTGCTACACTCGCCCACGCGTCCAGTGTGTTTTTCAACTTAATGACTTCATCGCTCACCTCACAACTCACTCGCGTATCTTTTTTTGCTTTTACCTTTTTTTCGGGAAAACAGTACTCAAATGCATGAACGAATCTCCCGTGAAATTGTTCGAACATCCTGGCAGCGTCCAATGTTTCGTCCATCAAGAGAACTTCATCACTAATAAGTGCTTTGAATGCTACAATATTTTTTTTGTTCATAATTCTTACTTCTTTTACTGTTGTTGTGGGTTCTTTTGGTGTGGTCGAACCATTATATTGAACAATCTGTGCCATATGATCAGATAGATGGAGATTAATTGTTTGTTTGACTAGATTTTGAGCTTCAACATTTGTGAAAACATTATCTATGAGAGTACAACTCGTATTCGTTATTCTGGACGGCTCTTCAAAGATCTGCTCTAAACAATAAGTGTTAAGTAGATTATGTAAGTCCTCTATCGTTGTGGTGTTTATGATAAAGTTAACATTGAAATCACCCGCTATAAAAACTTCTTTTCGTATCTTTTCCATATTTAATAGGAAGACCAATTCATTGATTTTTTGTGTAAATATATTCATCCTTCCCGTTGGGGGCCTATACAATGCAATAATTATTAGTTTGGAGGTTGTAAATTCAACTGCTGATATTTATCATTATCGATAATCATTATCATTATCGATAATCATTATCATTATCGACAATCATTATCATTATCGATAATCATTGTCATTATCGATAATCATTATCATTATCGATAATCATTATCATTATCGATAATCATTATCATTATCGATTATCGATTATCATTATCGATTATCGATTATCGATTATCATTATCGATTATCGATTACCATTATCGATTATCGATTATCATTATCGATTATCATTATCGATTATATTAACGATTATCGATTATCATTATCGATTATCGATTATCATTATCGTTTATCATTATCGATTATCATTATCGATTATCATTATCGATTATCGATTATCCATTATCGATTATCGATTATCGATTATCATTATCATTATCGATAATCATTATCATTATCGATAATCATTATCATTATCGATAATCATTATCATTATCGATAGTCATTATCATTATCGATAATCATTATCATTATCGATAATCATTATCATTATCGATAATCATTATCATTATCGATAATCATTATCATTATCGGTAATCATTTCATTATCGATAATCATTATCATTATCGATTATCATTATCATTATCGATTATCGATTATCGATTATCATTATCGATTATCGATTATCGATTATCGATTATCATTATCGATTATCATTATCGATTATCATTATCGATTATCGATTATCGATTATCATTATCGATTATCGATTATCGATTATCGAATATCGATTGTCGATTATCATTATCATTATCGATAATCATTATCATTATCGATAATCATTATCATTATCGACAATCATTATCATTATCGATAATCATTATCATTATCGATTATCACTATCATTATCGATTATCGATTATCATTATCGATTATCGATTAACATTATCGATTATCGATTATCATTATCGATTATCGATTATCATTATCGATTATCGATTATCATTATCGATTATCGATTATCATTATCGATTATCGAAAAGAACGCTCAACGTCTACTGGAATCGCTCATATGGTCAAGCACATATACCAAGCTTTTGATTCTGGTATGTGGGCGGAAATGAATATACTAGACTTAACAAAAGCCTTCGACTCAGTGAATCATGACATCCTACTAAGTAAACTAAACTACTACGGAATAAGAGGCGAGCCGTTCAACTTATTAAAGTCCTACCTCAGTGATAGAATCCAGTTAACTGAATGGAACAAATTACGATCAAAATTTAGGAAAACAACATGTGGAGTTCCTCAGGGTTCAATTCTTGGCCCACTGTTGTTTATATTATACATTAACGACCTTCCATCAAACGTTGACAGAGCTGAAATTTGCCTATACGCAGATGATACATCTCTACTTACAAAAGCGAATGATTGCAAGGCTCTTAAGCAGACATCAGAAAATGTTATAAGGGAAGCTAATAACTGGTTCGCAGCAAACAAGCTAAAAGTCAACCTTAATAAGACGCAAATTCTGACATTCACAACAACTGGTATACCATCTGAAGCCAAATTCTTGGGGATCACTATGGACACTAATATGAAATGGCAACAGCATATTGATAGCTTAGCAGCCAAGTTATCATCAGCACTATATGCTATAAAGAGGGTGAAACACGTGGCAACCTACGAAGCTGCCAAAACTGCATATTTCTCCTACTTTCACTCTCTTATGAGTTATGGAGTGCTCTTTTAGGGAATAGCGACGGAGGCAAGTAGAATATTTGTCCTGCAAAAACGCGCTATCAGGTTCCTTCTTGACCTAGAAATTAATCAAAGTTGCAGGACACATTTTACATCAGCAAAAATTCTTACACTGCCGTCAGTTTACATCTTATCCGTCGTCACATACGTGCACAGCAAGAAAGATATTTTCCCAAATAATGGCCATCTCGACGAACATCAAACACGCAGCAGGGAATATATTCGAATACCATACCACAAATTAACATGCACACAAAAATCGATGGATTACTGGGGAGCTAAACTATATAACCGTATTCCGAGCGACATAAGAAGATTACCACCCAGAAGATTCAAAAAAGAAGTAAAAAAGTTACTGTTAGAACGAGAGTGTTATACCATAGGGGAATTTTAAATAGACTAGTCTAATTCATATATGTATATAGGTGTTGTTTGTCTGATATTTGTAGTAGGGTCTTATACATTTTTATATATATATTTATTTGTAGTAGTGTCTTATACATTTTTATATATATATTTATTCATTTTTACACATTTTTTATCTGTTATATTAATTAATTTTATCTATTATATTAACTATAGTCTTTGTGACTTGTAAAAAACACTATGACAATTTTCTGTAATGGTTATATTACAAATAAAGTATACATACATACATACATTATCATTATCGATTATCGATTATCATTATCGATTATCATTATCGATTATCATTATCGATTATCATTATCGAATATCGATTATCGATTATCATTATCGATTATCGATTATCATTATCGATTATCGATTATCATTATCGAATATCGATTATCAATTATCATTATCGATTATCGATTATCATTATCGATTATCATTATCGATTATCATTATCGATTATCGATTATCGATTATCGATTATCGAATATCGATTATCATTATCATTATCGATAATCATTATCAGTATCGATAATCATTATCATTATCGATAATCATTATCATTATCGATAATCATTATCATTATCGACAATCATTATCATTATCGATAATCATTATCATTATCGATAACCATTATCATTATCGATAGTCATTATCATTATCGATAGTCATTATCATTATCGATAGTCATTATCATTATCGATAATCATTATCATTATCGATAATCATTATCATTATCGATAATCATTATCATTATCGATAATCATTATCATTATCGATAATCATTATCATTATCGATAATCAATATCATTATCGATAATCATTATCATTATCGATAATCATTATCATTATCGATAATCATTATCATTATCGATAATTATTATCATTATCGATAATCATTATCATTATCGATAATCATTATCATTATCGATAATCATTATCATTATCGATAATCATTATCATTATCGATAATCATTATCATTATCGATAATCATTATCATTATCGATAATCATTATCATTATCGATAATCATTATCATTATCGATAATCATTGTCATTATCGATAATCATTATCATTATCGATAATAATTATCATTATCGATAATCATTATCATTATCGATTATCATTATCGATTATCATTATCGATTATCGATTATCATTATCGATTATCGATTACCATTATCGATTATCGATTATCATTATCGATTATCGATTATCATTATCGATTATATTAACGATTATCGATTATCATTATCGATTATCATTATCGATTATCATTATCGATTATCATTATCGATTATCATTATCGATTATCGATTATCCATTATCCATTATCGATTATCGATTATCATTATCATTATCATTATCGATAATCATTATCATTATCGATAATCATTATCATTATCGATAATCATTGTCATTATCGATAATCATTATCATTATCGATAATCATTATCATTATCGATAATCATTATCATTATCGATTATCATTATCGATTATCATTATCGATTATCGATTATCATTATCGATTATCGATTACCATTATCGATTATCGATTATCATTATCGATTATCGATTATCATTATCGATTATATTAACGATTATCGATTATCATTATCGATTATCATTATCGATTATCATTATCGATTATCATTATCGATTATCGATTATCATTATCGATTATCATTATCGATTATCGATTATCGATTATCATTATCGAATATCGATTATCGATTATCATTATCGATTATCATTATCGATTATCATTATCGATTATCATTATCGATTATCGATTATCATTATCGATTATCGATTATCGATTATCGATTATCGAATATCGATTATCATTATCATTATCGATAATCATTATCATTATCGATAATCATTATCAGTATCGATAATCATTATCAGTATCGATAATCATTATCATTATCGATAATCATTATCATTATCGATTATCGACAATCATTATCGATAATCATTATCATTATCGATAATCATTATCATTATCGATAATCATTATCATTATCGATAATTATTATCATTATCGATAATCATTATCATTATCGATAATCATTATCATTATCGATAATCATTATCATTATCGATAATCATTATCATTATCGATAATCAATATCATTATCGATAATCATTATCATTATCGATTATCACTATCATTATCGATTATCGATTATCATTATCGATTATCGATTAACATTATCGATTATCGATTATCATTATCGATTATCGATTATCATTATCGATTATCGATTATCATTATCGATTATCGATTAACATTATCGATTATCGATTATCATTATCGATTATCGAAAAGAACGCTCAACGTCTACTGGAATCGCTCATATGGCCAAGCCCATATACCAAGCTTTTGATTCTGGTATGTGGGCGGAAATGAATATACTAGACTTAACAAAAGCCTTCGACTCAGTGAATCATGACATCCTACTAAGTAAACTAAACTACTACGGAATAAGAGGCGAGCCGTTCAACTTATTAAAGTCCTACCTCAGTGATAGAATCCAGTTAACTGAATGGAACAAATTACGATCAAAATTTAGGAAAACAACATGTGGAGTTCCTCAGGGTTCAATTCTTGGCCCACTGTTATTTATATTATACATTAACGACCTTCCATCAAACGTTGACAGAGCTGAAATTTGCCTATACGCAGATGTTACATCTCTACTTACAAAAGCGAATGATTGCAAGGCTCTTAAGCAGACATCAGAAAATGTTATAAGGGAAGCTAATAACTGGTTCGCAGCAAACAAGCTAAAAGTCAACCTTAATAAGACGCAAATTCTGACATTCACAACAACTGGTATACCATCTGAAGCCAAATTCTTGGGGATCACTATGGACACTAATATGAAATGGCAACAGCATATTGATAGCTTAGCAGCCAAGTTATCATCAGCACTATATGCTATAAAGAGGGTGAAACACGTGGCAACCTACGAAGCTGCCAAAACTGCATATTTCTCCTACTTTCACTCTCTTATGAGTTATGGAGTGCTCTTTTAGGGAATAGCGACGGAGGCAAGTAGAATATTTGTCCTGCAAAAACGCGCTATCAGGTTCCTTCTTGACCTAGAAATTAATCAAAGTTGCAGGACACATTTTACATCAGCAAAAATTCTTACACTGCCGTCAGTTTACATCTTATCCGTCGTCACATACGTGCACAGCAAGAAAGATATTTTCCCAAATAATGGCCATCTCGACGAACATCAAACACGCAGCAGGGAAGATATTCGAATACCATACCACAAATTAACATGCACACAAAAATCGATGGATTACTGGGGAGCTAAACTATATAACCGTATTCCGAGCGACATAAGAAGATTACCACCCAGAAGATTCAAAAAAGAAGTAAAAAAGTTACTGTTAGAACGAGAGTGTTATACCATAGGGGAATTTTAAATAGACTAGTCTAATTCATATATGTATATAGGTGTTGTTTGTCTGATATTTGTACTAGGGTCTTATACATTTTTATATATATATTTATTTGTAGTAGTGTCTTATACATTTTTATATATATATTTATTCATTTTTACACATTTTTTATCTGTTATATTAATTAATTTTATCTATTATATTAACTATAGTCTTTGTGACTTGTAAAAAACACTATGACAATTTTCTGTAATGGTTATATTACAAATAAAGTATACATACATACATACATTATCATTATCGATTATCATTATCGATTATCATTATCGATTATCGATTATCATTATCGATTATCATTATCGATTATCGATTATCATTATCGAATATCGATTATCGATTATCATTATCGATTATCGATTATCATTATCGATTATCGATTATCATTATCGATTATCGATTATCGATTATCGAATATCGATTATCATTATCATTATCGATAATCATTATCATTATCGATAATCATTATCAGTATCGATAATCATTATCATTATCGATAATCATTATCATTATCGATAATCATTATCATTATCGACAATCATTATCATTATCGATAATCATTATCATTATCGATAACCATTATCATTATCGATAGTCATTATCATTATCGATAGTCATTATCATTATCGATAGTCATTATCATTATCGATAATCATTATCATTATCGATAATCATTATCATTATCGATAATCATTATCATTATCGATAATCATTATCATTATCGATAATCATTATCATTATCGATAATCAATATCATTATCGATAATCATTATCATTATCGATAATCATTATCATTATCATTATCGATAATTATTATCATTATCGATAATCATTATCATTATCGATAATCATTATCATTATCGATAATCATTATCATTATCGATAATCATTATCATTATCGATAATCATTATCATTATCGATAATCATTATCATTATCGATAATCATTATCATTATCGATAATCATTATCATTATCGATAATCATTATCATTATCGATAATCATTGTCATTATCGATAATCATTATCATTATCGATAATCATTATCATTATCGATAATCATTATCATTATCGATTATCGATTATCATTATCGATTATCGATTATCATTATCGATTATCGATTACCATTATCGATTATCGATTATCATTATCGATTATCGATTATCATTATCGATTATATTAACGATTATCGATTATCATTATCGATTATCGATTATCATTATCGATTATCATTATCGATTATCATTATCGATTATCATTATCGATTATCATTATCGATTATCATTATCGATTATCATTATCGATTATCATTATCGATTATCATTATCGATTATCGATTATCGATTATCGATTATCGATTATCGATTATCATTATCATTATCGTTAATCATTATCATTATCGATAATCATTATCATTATCGATAATCATTATCATTATCGATAATCATTATCACTTGCCCCGATAGCACCCGATGAAATAGAGATGATCATAAGGAGCCTTAAATCCAAGAATACAGTGGATGTGTATGGCATCTCGACAAATTTTCTTAAGGAAATTGTTAACGAACTGAGAACACCACTGACCATACTTTTCAACAAATGTATAGAAAATGGTCTATTTCCAACACCTTTAAAAGTGGGAAAAGTATTGCCTGTGTTCAAGAAGGGTGACAAGGGTGACTGTAGCAACTATCGCCCAATATGTATTCTACCAGCAATCTCCAAAATCTTTGAAAAAGCGATAGTATCGAGATTGGTGGGCTATTTGGAAGCAAAGGGATATTTATCTTCCGAGCAACATGGATATAGAAGGGGTCGTTCGACGACTACTGGAATAATGCAAATCACCGAATACATATATCAAGCATTTGACAATAACAACTACGCTGAAATCAACCTACTGGATCTAACCAAGGCATTTGATACTGTGAGTCCTGATGTTTTATGCGAGAAGCTTATGTATTATGGAGTAAGGGGGGTACCTCTGGACCTACTGAAATCCTATATGGCAAATAGAATGCAACTAACGGAATGGAACAACAAACAATCACAGCTCAAGAGAATAAACTTTGGAGTACCACAGGGTTCCATACTGGGCCCTCTGCTATTTATTATATATATCAATGATCTACCGACTAGTGTGGTTGGAGCAGAGCTGTGTCTTTACGCAGACGACACTTCCGTTGTGGTGCAGGGGAAAACCAATCAGGAAACTAAACTAAGATCGGAAAACGCAGTGCAAGTGGTGAGTGATTGGTTCACCGCCAACAAGTTAAAGTTAAACATAAATAAAACTCAAAACGTTGTCTTCAGTACCAGAAATACGAACCAAAATACTTCTGCAAGATTTCTGGGTGTCACTATTGATTCGCATTTGAGATGGCATCAGCACATAGATGGTTTGGCTCGCACTTTGTCCTCAGCACTGTATGCCATCAAAAGATTAAAATATATTGCAACTCATGTGGCAGCAAGGCTGGCTTACTTCGCGAACTTTCATTCGCATTTGTGCTATGGGATACTATTCTGGGGAACATCTGCGGAGGCTCGGAGGATCTTTGTGATACAAAAAAAGGCCATCAGAATGCTGTGTGGCTTGAAGGTGAATGAAACATGTAGAACACGATTTAGGGAGGAAGGAATATTGACATTAACATCGATCTACATACTTTCAGCAGTGGTGTATGTACACAACAACAAGGAGGCCTTTACCACGAATGGGTACAATCATGGGTATTCAACCCGTGAGAGGGACTGGCTGAGGATCCCACATCATAGGGTGTGTTCCTCGCAGCAATCCATCTTTTACTGGGGGTCGAAATTATACAATAACCTGCCGCCGAGCTTTAAGGGCCTCCCAATCAGCTTGTTTAAGAGAAAAGTGAAGAACCACTTGATTAATGGAGAATACTACACAATAGAAGAATTCCTAAGACACTAGTCATTCCTCTCCTATATACAAATGATCTTATTTGATTTATTATTTGATTTTATTATTTTGTGTCTTTTTTGTTATGTCTTCTTTGTTATTTGTTAAGAGTGTTGTTAGTATTAGTATTATGTCATTAGTAGACAATTGTAATGCATTACAAGTTTGAGAAAATTGACAATTTTATGTAACAGAGGTCTTACAAATATATAGTCTATTTTTTTTTTTTTTTTGTAAGGGGAAAATCCTTTATGGACATCATACATCCACAGTTGTATGATAGTGTGGGACTCACCAAATCTGGCCTACCCACTAAAAAACCCCCATTTCTGTCCTTCTGTGCCTCTGGAACTGCTTATTTGCGTAACTTCGGATAGCACAGATGTCTCTATTGTCCTGCCCTCTTAGGCACGCCGCGCTCTCCACTGCATTTCTCTTGTTTTTAGTACCTTTTCAATGTATGTGCTCACTATTCTCCATTTGTCTTCGTTGTCCGTCTATATATATAGTCTATATATATAGTCTATTATTATTATTATTATTATTATTATTATCGATAGTCATTATCATTATCGATAATCATTATCATTATCGATAATCATTATCATTATCGATAATCATTATCATTATCGATAATCATTATCATTATCGATAATCATTATCATTATCGGTAATCATTATCATTATCGATAATCATTATCATTATCGATTATCATTATCGATTATCGATTGTCATTATCGATTATCGATTAACATTATCGATTATCATTATCGATTATCGATTATCGTTATCGATTATCATTATCGATTATCATTATCGATTATCATTATCGATTATCATTATCGATTATCGATTATCGATTATCATTATCGATTATCGATTATCGATTATCGATTATCATTATCGATTATCATTATCGATTATCATTATCGATTATCGATTATCATTATCGATTATCGATTATCGAATATCGAATATCGATTGTCGATTATCATTATCATTATCGATAATCATTATCATTATCGATAATCATTATCATTATCGACAATCATTATCATTATCGATAATCATTATCATTATCGATTATCACTATCATTATCGATTATCGATTATCATTATCGATTATCGATTAACATTATCGATTATCGATTATCATTATCGATTATCGATTATCATTATCGATTATCGATTATCATTATCGATTATCGATTAACATTATCGATTATCGATTATCATTATCGATTATCGAAAAGAACGCTCAACGTCTACTGGAATCGCTCATATGGTCAAGCACATATACCAAGCTTTTGATTCTGGTATGTGGGCGGAAATGAATATACTAGACTTAACAAAAGCCTTCGACTCAGTGAATCATGACATCCTACTAAGTAAACTAAACTACTACGGAATAAGAGGCGAGCCGTTCAACTTATTAAAGTCCTACCTCAGTGATAGAATCCAGTTAACTGAATGGAACAAATTACGATCAAAATTTAGGAAAACAACATGTGGAGTTTCTCAGGGTTCAATTCTTGGCCCACTGTTGTTTATATTATATATTAACGACCTTCCATCAAACGTTGACAGAGCTGAAATTTGCCTATACGCAGATGATACATCTCTACTTACAAAAGCGAATGATTGCAAGGCTCTTAAGCAGACATCAGAAAATGTTATAAGGGAAGCTAATAACTGGTTCGCAGCAAACAAGCAAAAAGTCAACCTTAATAAGACGCAAATTCTGACATTCACAACAACTGGTATACCATCTGAAGCCAAATTCTTGGGGATCACTATGGACACTAATATGAAATGGCAACAGCATATTGATAGCTTGGCAGCCAAGTTATCATCAGCACTATATGCTATAAAGAGGGTGAAACACGTGGCAACCTACGAAGCTGCCAAAACTGCATATTTCTCCTACTTTCACTCTCTTATGAGTTATGGAGTGCTCTTTTAGGGAATAGCGACGGAGGCAAGTAGAATATTTGTCCTGCAAAAACGCGCTATCAGGTTCCTTCTTGACCTAGAAATTAATCAAAGTTGCAGGACACATTTTACATCAGCAAAAATTCTTACACTGCCGTCAGTTTACATCTTATCCATCGTCACATACGTGCACAGCAAGAAAGATATTTTCCCAAATAATGGCCATCTCGACGAACATCAAACACGCAGCAGGGAAGATATTCGAATACCATACCACAAATTAACATGCACACAAAAATCGATGGATTACTGGGGAGCTAAACTATATAACCGTATTCCGAGCGACATAAGAAGATTACCACCCAGAAGATTCAAAAAAGAAGTAAAAAAGTTACTGTTAGAACGAGAGTGTTATACCATAGGGGAATTTTAAATAGACTAGTCTAATTCATATATGTATATAGGTGTTGTTTGTCTGATATTTGTAGTAGGGTCTTATACATTTTTATATATATATTTATTTGTAGTAGTGTCTTATACATTTTTATATATATATTTATTCATTTTTACACATTTTTTATCTGTTATATTAATTAATTTTATCTATTATATTAACTATAGTCTTTGTGACTTGTAAAAAACACTATGACAATTTTCTGTAATGGTTATATTACAAATAAAGTATACATACATACATACATACATTATCATTATCGATTATCGATTATCATTATCGATTATCATTATCGATTATCATTATCGATTATCGATTATCATTATCGAATATCGATTATCGATTATCATTATCATTATCGATTATCATTATCGATTATCATTATCGATTATCGATTATCGATTATCGATTATGATTATCGATTATCGAATATCGATTATCATTATCATTATCGATAATCATTATCATTATCGATAATCATTATCAGTATCGATAATCATTATCATTATCGATAATCACTATCATTATCGATAATCATTATCATTATCGACAATCATTATCATTATCGATAATCATTATCATTATCGATAACCATTATCATTATCGATAGTCATTATCATTATCGATAGTCATTATCATTATCGATAGTCATTATCATTATCGATAATCATTATCATTATCGATAATCATTATCATTATCGATAATCATTATCATTATCGATAATCATTATCATTATCGATAATCATTATCATTATCGATAATCAATATCATTATCGATAATCATTATCATTATCGATAATCATTATCATTATCGATAATCATTATCATTATCGATAATTATTATCATTATCGATAATCATTATCATTATCGATAATCATTATCATTATCGATAATCATTATCATTATCGATAATCATTATCATTATCGATAATCATTATCATTATCGATAATCATTATCATTATCGATAATCATTATCATTATCGATAATCATTATCATTATCGATAATCATTATCATTATCGATAATCATTATCATTATCGATAATCATTATCATTATCGATAATCATTATCATTATCGATAATCATTATCATTATCGATAATCATTGTCATTATCGATAATCATTGTCATTATCGATAATCATTATCATTATCGATAATCATTATCATTATCGATAATCATTATCATTATCGATTATCGATTATCATTATCGATTATCGATTATCGATTATCATTATCGATTATCGATTACCATTATCGATTATCGATTATCATTATCGATTATCATTATCGATTATATTAACGATTATCGATTATCATTATCGATTATCGATTATCATTATCGATTATCATTATCGATTATCATTATCGATTATCATTATCGATTATCGATTATCATTATCATTATCGATAATCATTATCATTATCGATAATCATTATCATTATCGATAATCATTATCATTATCGACAATCATTATCATTATCGATAATCATTATCATTATCGATAATCAATATCATTATCGATAATCATTATCATTATCGA
Source organism: Amphimallon solstitiale (assembly GCA_963170755.1). NCBI lineage: Eukaryota > Metazoa > Arthropoda > Insecta > Coleoptera > Scarabaeidae > Amphimallon > Amphimallon solstitiale. The sequence goes on along the minus strand of OY720676.1, from coordinate 95,197,271 downwards.
TAATCATTATCATTATCGATTATCGATTATCATTATCGATTATCGATTATCATTATCGATTATCGATTACCATTATCGATTATCGATTATCATTATCGATTATCATTATCGATTATATTAACGATTATCGATTATCATTATCGATTATCGATTATCATTATCGTTTATCATTATCGATTATCATTATCCATTATCGATTATCGATTATCGATTATCGATTATCGATTATCGATTATCATTATCATTATCGATAATCAATATCATTATCGATAATCATTATCATTATCGATAATCATTATCATTATCGATAATCATTATCATTATCGATAGTCATTATCATTATCGATAATCATTATCATTATCGATAATCATTATCATTATCGATAATCATTATCATTATCGATAATCATTATCATTATCGGTAACCATTATCATTATCGATAATCATTATCATTATCGATTATCATTATCATTATCGATTATCGATTGTCATTATCGATTATCGATTAACATTATCGATTATCATTATCGATTATCGATTATCGTTATCGATTATCATTATCGATTATCATTATCGATTACCGATTATCATTATCGATTATCGATTATCGATTATCATTATCGATTATCATTATCGATTACCGATTATCATTATCGATTATCGATTATCGATTATCATTATCGATTATCATTATCGATTATCATTACCGATTATCGATTATCATTATCGATTATCGATTATCGAATATCGAATATCGAATATCGAATATCGAATATCGAATATCGATTGTCGATTATCATTATCATTATCGATAATCATTATCATTATCGATAATCATTATCATTATCGACAATCATTATCATTATCGATAATCATTATAATTATCGATTATCACTATCATTATCGATTATCGATTATCATTATCGATTATCGATTAACATTATCGATTATCGATTATCATTATCGATTATCGATTATCATTATCGATTATCGATTATCATTATCGATTATCGATTAACATTATCGATTATCGATTATCATTATCGATTATCGAAAAGAACGCTCAACGTCTACTGGAATCGCTCATATGGTCAAGCACATATACCAAGCTTTTGATTCTGGTATGTGGGCGGAAATGAATATACTAGACTTAACAAAAGCCTTCGACTCAGTGAATCATGACATCCTACTAAGTAAACTAAACTACTACGGAATAAGAGGCGAGCCGTTCAACTTATTAAAGTCCTACCTCAGTGATAGAATCCAGTTTACTGAATGGAACAAATTACGATCAAAATTTAGGAAAACAACATGTGGAGTTCCTCAGGGTTCAATTCTTGGCCCACTGTTGTTTATATTATACATTAACGACCTTCCATCAAACGTTGACAGAGCTGAAATTTGCCTATACGCAGATGATACATCTCTACTTACAAAAGCGAATGATTGCAAGGCTCTTAAGCAGACATCAGAAAATGTTATAAGGGAAGCTAATAACTGGTTCGCAGCAAACAAGCTAAAAGTCAACCTTAATAAGACGCAAATTCTGACATTCACAACAACTGGTATACCATCTGAAGCCACATTCTTGGGGATCACTATGGACACTAATATGAAATGGCAACAGCATATTGATAGCTTAGCAGCCAAGTTATCATCAGCACTATATGCTATAAAGAGGGTGAAACACGTGGCAACCTACGAAGCTGCCAAAACTGCATATTTCTCCTACTTTCACTCTCTTATGAGTTATGGAGTGCTCTTTTAGGGAATAGCGACGGAGGCAAGTAGAATATTTGTCCTGCAAAAACGCGCTATCAGGTTCCTTCTTGACCTATAAATTAATCAAAGTTGCAGGACACATTTTACATCAGCAAAAATTCTTACACTGCCGTCAGTTTACATCTTATCCGTCGTCACATACGTGCACAGCAAGAAAGATATTTTCCCAAATAATGGCCATCTCGACGAACATCAAACACGCAGCAGGGAAGATATTCGAATACCATACCACAAATTAACATGCACACAAAAATCGATGGATTACTGGGGAGCTAAACTATATAACCGTATTCCGAGCGACATAAGAAGATTACCACCCAGAAGATTCAAAAAAGAAGTAAAAAAGTTACTGTTAGAACGAGAGTGTTATACCATAGGGGAATTTTAAATAGACTAGTCTAATTCATATATGTATATAGGTGTTGTTTGTCTGATATTTGTAGTAGGGTCTTATACATTTTTATATATATATTTATTTGTAGTAGTGTCTTATACATTTTTATATATATATTTATTCATTTTTACACATTTTTTATCTGTTATATTAATTAATTTTATCTATTATATTAACTATAGTCTTTGTGACTTGTAAAAAACACTATGACAATTTTCTGTAATGGTTATATTACAAATAAAGTATACATACATACATACATACATTATCATTATCGATTATCGATTATCATTATCGATTATCATTATCGATTATCGATTATCATTATCGATTATCGATTATCATTATCGAATATCGATTATCGATTATCATTATCGATTATCGATTATCATTATCGATTATCATTATCGATTATCGATTATCATTTTCGATTATCGATTATCGATTATCGATTATCGAATATCGATTATCATTATCATTATCGATAATCATTATCATTATCGATAATCATTATCAGTATCGATAATCATTATCATTATCGATAATCATTATCATTATCGATAATCATTATCATTATCGACAATCATTATCATTATCGATAATCATTATCATTATCGATAACCATTATCATTATCGATAATCATTATCATTATCGATAACCATTATCATTATCGATAGTCATTATCATTATCGATAGTCATTATCATTATCGATAGTCATTATCATTATCGATAATCATTATCATTATCGATAATCATTAGCCTCGGTATGGGCAGCACATCTGTGCTGAAATGGGGAATCTGATAAAGGCGTCCCCTTCCGACCCTAGCCATTGCGAGGGGAGAATCCCCGGATCCTTCCATCGTCGGATCATAGGTGGTCTAATCCCAAAGTGTAGCACCATCGTGCTGAGGGGATGCATGGCACAGGACCCTGAAAGTGTGTCATAAGCGATGCCCTGGATACCTGGCGACCTCCAGGGGCATATAGCCTTAACGCGGCAAGGGCGCACTGCCGCGTCGGACATATGTAACGTCCCAACTCGTGGGAATAAGTATGGAAGAAAAAAATAAAAATAAAGGTATAAAAGATATAAAAGATATAAAAGATAAAAAAGACAAAAAAGAAGAAGGTAGGAAGGAGGCAGAAGGCAAAAAAAAAGAGGAAGAGAAGAAAGAGGTGAGTGGAGATCAAGAAGTTATTGGTGACCCCTTTGCAAGAAGGGACAGCCTTGCTAGAACACCACCTAGAGGGCTACAAAGGAGAAGCTCACTACCGTCACCCAAGGAACTGAGGGATATGGGAAATATGGAGAGGATGAATGTTAATATTGGAGAAAATCCGCCAAAACGCAAAAGGCAGGATAGTCCATCTGATATACAAAGTGGAACCGATGGCAAATGTATAGCTATGGAAGAACATGATACTCAAGGGAAAGGAAAATTAAAGGAAACATCGATAACGGCGTTGCCAGGATGGTGTAATCAAAGGGAAACCAACCAAGGCGATAGTACAGATGTGAGAACGCAAGAAGAACTAAGGAAGGGTGTCGAGAAAATGATAAAAACTATAAGAGAATTGGCGCAAATCACAGAAGCCAGTACTAAAACGAAAGTAGAAATTAAGAACATCGTGCAAAAATTGAAACGACAGGCAAAAGATGTGGATAGAGACCTACAAGAAACAGGTAAACAAGATAAAACTAGGCCAGTAAAACCAGAAAAGGAGATGAAGTCCGTAGCGGTACAAACAGAACCACTGGACATAGAAAAAGCATATGATGAAAGAAGAATAGCAACTGTAAATAAGATTAAAGCAGTTTTAGAAGAAAATGGAGACTTTGATAGTCTTGCAAAAGTTTTGGATGAGGAATGGCCACAGGAAGTATATAAAATCACGGAATTAGATGCAGCAAGTAAGGAAACACTAATTGGGTGTCAGGGAGACTACGCAATTATAATGGATCCGGGCAACATGGAGGGCAGTAAAATAGTAGAAAAGTTAGTATTGAAATATAACGGACTGGCGGAATTGATAAGCAGAAATGAAGGAGAAGTAGATTTCCTCATACAAACTGCATAAACGAAAACGAGGATAAGCGAGGAGGAGGAAAACACTAGTGCCGTTTACCTAGTTCCAATGAAAATTGATCTGTCTGGAGTAAATGACATGGAGACTGTGTATAATCAAATGAAAGACTTGGTAAAGAATATTAACGAGCATCCCGTAGAAAAGATTAACATGGTAATAGGCGAGGGCTTAAAAGTGACGTACGTTAGGAAAATTTGCGAGTATATCTTTAGGAAAGTTAATGTTAAAGTAAATATAATGCTACAGGGAATAAGATCGGAACCACAAGCGAGAAAAAAGGAAAAAGAAGAAAGTATAATAACGGTCAAGGCTGAGGGTAAGAGCTACGTAGAAGTAGTTAAGAAGCTTAAGGAGGAAGTTGACATAGGGAAAATAGGTGTTAAGATTGGAAAAATCAGAAAAACCGGAAAGGGGGATCTTATGCTGGTAGTAGAGGGAGGACAGCAAATGGCATCCACCTTAGAAAAGGAGATTAAAAACAAAATAGACGATATCAGGGTAGCGTCTAGAGCGGTAGAAACAACTACGTTATATATAATGGGCATGGATCCAACCACAACGGAGGAGGAAATAAAACAGGCAATAGGAAGAGAAATAAACCTAAGAGAGGTTGATATACAGATAAAAGCAATAAGGAAAGGGAGATATGAAGAGTTTACGGCGATAATAGAAGTGCCAAGGGGAAAAGTGACATCCTTAATCAAACAAAGGAAACTGCGAGTGGGATGGGTAGAATGTGGAGTAAGAGAAAGAATACACATGATAAGGTGTTTTAAATGCCTAGAATATGGACATAAAACACGTGATTGTACAGCAAAAGTAGACCGAAGTGATGAGTGCTACAAATGTGGTGCGAAAGGACACAGGAGCAAAGAATGTAAAAATGAGGAGAAGTGCCTAAAGTGCAACGTGGGGGGTCACAGGGCGGACCAAATTAAGTGCCCGTACTTTAGAAAAATTGTTGAGGAAAAACGAAAGGCGAGAATAGAATCGATGAGCGCAGGGAAGCGGGGGAACAAAAGAAATACACATGAGTCTTAAGATCTTGCAAACGAATTTAGGAAGAGGGAAAAAGGCGCATGATTTGGCTTATGCTACAGCAAAGCAGACAAAAGTAGATATTCTTATAGTTGGTGAGCCAAACAAAAAAATAGCCGATGGTAAGAAATGGGTGACAGATAACAGTAAGGACGTTGCAGTTTTGTTCGTAAACCGGTGTATTGCTGTGACAAATGTTAATGTGAAGAAAGGATATATATGTGTGAATCTAGGAAAATGGGACCTCTACTGCTGCTATATATCACCGAACATAAGCATGGAAGAATATACGGAAATAGTTGATGAAATGGCCAATAGTGTAAGAACTACCAAACGAGAAGTAATTATCGCAGGTGATATAAATGCGAAATCTCATATGTGGGAATCTCCAATCACGGACAGAAGAGGAGAATACTGGCTAGAGTGGATTGCAGCCCTGAACTTGGTGGTACATAATAGAGGGGGATTACCAACGTTCGTAAGAGGACCTACAGAGTCGTTCATCGATGTGACACTGTCTACTCAGAAGATGGCAAAACGAATTATAAATTGGAGGGTGAGCGAGGAAGAAAACCTGACGGATCACCGCTATATTGGTTATGGGATTAAAGTGGATCAAGCCCCTGTGCGGGCGGTAGAAAAGAGGAAGGTCATAATCGATTGGGACACTTTTAGAGCCCATCTACAACTGAGATTGAGTAATAAGACGAATGAAGAAATGAGGTCATACAAATTGTGTACTGAAATAATAAAGGAAGCATATTCGAACAGCAGAAGTGAAGGGCCAAGAGGTGAGAGGACAGTACCGTACTGGTGGGACACCGAGATAAGTGAGAAAAGAAAGCAATGTAATATGATCAGGAGGCAGTATACAAGAACAGGTAAAAACATCAGGGAAGAGGAAAGACAGAAAATCCTCGATGAGCACAAAAGGCGCAAGAAAGAATTACGGAAATTAATAAGAGATTCCAAAAAACGACATTGGAAGGAACTTTGTGAAAATCTCAACAGAGATATGTGGGGCGATGGATATAAAATAGCAGTAAAGGGAATTAAGAATCTGGAGCCTTACCAGATAACAGATAAACGAAGAATGGAAATACTAAAGGACCTTTTCCCCTACCCTATAAGTGAAACATGGGAATATGGAAAGAGGGCAGCAGATGCACCAGCCTTCACTATAAAAGAACTGAACGAAGCTATAGGCAAGATGAAAACAGGCAAAGCCCCAGGATTGGACGCAATTCCTTCAGAAGCAATTAAAGAAGTAGCGAAACTAAACGGGGATTGGATCCTGGGAGTATTTAACGAGCTCCTAAAGACACAAATATTTCCGAGGGAATGGAAAAACGCTAAGATCATCTTAATACCAAAAGCAAGTAAACCGGGCATAGTTAATTCGTATAGACCTATTTGTCTCTTGAACACACTAAGTAAAGTCTATGAAGCGTTGATTAGACAGAGGTTAGAGGAAGAAATAGAAAAAAAAGGGGGTTTGGCAAGACACCAGTACGGCTTTAGAAGAGGAACGTCTACGATTCATGCTATGGAACAGATTAAGAAGGTACTCGACCAACGAGGACAGAATTGGAATGTATTGGTAACATTGGATGTAAGAAATGCATTCAATACAGCAAATTGGAGTCTAATTCTTCAGAAGCTCGAAAAGAGGAAGATATCAACGTACTTGATAAATGTCATCTCAGACTATCTTAGAGAACGAAGTATGCAAGCAACAAGGTGCAGAAAGATGGCAGTGAGAGCAGGAGTGCCACAGGGATCCGTTCTCGGCCCTACTCTGTGGAACGTCTTGTATAATGACGTATTGGAATTGGAGCTACTTGGTAAAGCAAAACTCATCGGATTTGCTGATGACCTGGCTATGATTGTTACCGCAAATAGCAAGAACGAGCTGATGAGTTTTACAAATGAGAATTTGAGGCGGGTGGAGAGATGGATGACACAAAACGAACTCACTCTAGCACCTGAGAAGACGGAGGCTCTTGTTGTGACGCAGAGACGGAAGAGAGATGGTTTAGTATTCAAGGTCAACAAAGTAGATATAGTACCGAAAGAAACCATCAGATATTTGGGTGTATATTTTGATACGAAAGTTACCTTTAGAGAGCACTTAGTTAGGGTGACGGGAAAAGCTGAAGAAAGAATAGGAAAACTACAGCGCATATTGCCCAATGTCGGAGGACCCAATATATATAAAAGGAGGCTGTTGGTGGCCGTAGTGCATTCGATACTACTATATGGGGCACAAATATGGGGAAAGGCAATGAAGGTTGAAAGAAATTTTCTCCTGATGGAAAAGGCGCAAAGGAAGGTCCTGATTAGAGCGGCTATGGCATACAGGACCGCCTCCACGGCGGCTCTGCAGGTTATAGCAGGGGTTCCACCGTTAGACCTACTGGTGCAGGAGAGGCTGCGTAAATGTGGTAATAACCAAGATATGACATACAGAGAAGCCAAGGAACGTACACATAAGATGTGGCAGGAGAGATGGAATAAGAATAAAACCAAAGGACAATGGACCAAGAGGTTGATACCAGACATAGGAGAATGGAATAAATGTGAACATAAAGACGTGGATTTCTATCTTACACAAGCTCTGACGGGACATGGGGTATTTAGAGAATATCTGAGAAGGATGGGAAAGTTGGAGGATGACGCATGCATATACTGTGGAAACACCGATACGGTCGAACATACAATCTTTATATGTGGTCGCTGGAATGCGATAAGGGAGCGCACGAGGATCGCTTTAGGAACGGAAACAACTGTGGATAACTTAGTCGATGAAATGTTGCAATCTAGAGAGAACTGGGGCATTTTGCATAGGATGATTAAGACAATTATAAAAACTAAGGAAGAGGAGGAAAAAATGAGATCAGTTTAGAAGCTAAAGGGAGTGAGGAGCAGATAGCTAACTCAGGGCATTCATGATGTTGAAGTCTAAGAAGACGGTTCCATGGATGTCTAAGGAGAAACGCCACAGGGTGGTTTTTAGTGGGTATACCAGTTACTGCACACGTCGACTGGGAGTCCCACACTATCAAGTAGCAATAGACCTAGCACTTGATGTCCATAAAGAATTTTCCACCTACCAAAAAAAAAAAAAAAATCATTATCATTATCGATAATCATTATCATTATCGATAATCATTATCATTATCGATAATCATTATCATTATCGATAATCAATATCATTATCGATAATCATTATCATTATCGATAATCATTATCATTATCGATAATCATTATCATTATCGATAATTATTATCATTATCGATAATCATTATCATTATCGATAATCATTATCATTATCGATAATCATTATCATTATCGATAATCATTATCATTATCGATAATCATTATCATTATCGATAATCATTATCATTATCGATAATCATTATGATTATCGATAATCATTATCATTATCGATAATCATTATCATTATCGATAATCATTATCATTATCGATAATCATTATCATTATCGATAATCATTATCATTATCGATAATCGTTATCATTATCGATAATCATTGTCATTATCGATAATCATTATCATTATCGATAATCATTATCATTATCGATAATCATTATCATTATCGATTATCGATTATCATTATCGATTATCGATTATCATTATCGATTATCGATTACCATTATCGATTATCGATTATCATTATCGATTATCGATTATCATTATCGATTATCGATTATCATTATCGATTATATTAACGATTATCGATTATCATTATCGATTATCGATTATCATTATCGATTATCATTATCGATTATCATTATCGATTATCATTATCGATTATCGATTATCCATTATCCATTATCGATTATCGATTATCGATTATCATTATCATTATCGATAATCATTATCATTATCGATAATCATTATCATTATCGATAATCATTATCATTATCGATAATCATTATCATTATCGATAGTCATTATCATTATCGATAATCATTATCATTATCGATAATCATTATCATTATTGATAATCATTATCATTATCGATAATCATTATCATTATCGGTAATCATTATCATTATCGATAATCATTATCATTATCGATTATCATTATCATTATCGATTATCGGTTGTCATTATCGATTATCGATTAACATTATCGATTATCATTATCGATTATCGATTATCGTTATCGATTATCATTATCGATTATCATTATCGATTATCGATTATCATTATCGATTATCGATTATCATTATCGATTATCATTATCGATTATCGATTATCATTATCGATTATCGATTATCATTATCGATTATCGATTATCGAATATCGAATATCGAATATCGATTGTCGATTATCATTATCATTATCGATAATCATTATCATTATCGATAATCATTATCATTATCGACAATCATTATCATTATCGATAATCATTATCATTATCGATTATCACTATCATTATCGATTATCATTATCGATTATCGATTAACACTATCGATTATCGATTATCATTATCTATTATCGATTATCATTATCGATTATCGATTATCATTATCGATTATCGATTAACATTATCGATTATCGATTATCATTATCGATTATCGAAAAGAACGCTCAACGTCTACTGGAATCGCTCATATGGTCAAGCACATATACCAAGCTTTTGATTCTGGTATGTGGGCGGAAATGAATATACTAGACTTAACAAAAGCCTTCGACTCAGTGAATCATGACATCCTACTAAGTAAACTAAACTACTACGGAATAAGAGGCGAGCCGTTCAACTTATTAAAGTCCTACCTCAGTGATAGAATCCAGTTAACTGAATGGAACAAATTACGATCAAAATTTAGGAAAACAACATGTGGAGTTCCTCAGGGTTCAATTCTTGGCCCACTGTTGTTTATATTATACATTAACGACCTTCCATCAAACGTTGACAGAGCTGAAATTTGCCTATACGCAGATGATACATCTCTACTTACAAAAGCGAATGATTGCAAGGCTCTTAAGCAGACATCAGAAAATGTTATAAGGGAAGCTAATAACTGGTTCGCAGCAAACAAGCTAAAAGTCAACCTTAATAAGACGCAAATTCTGACATTCACAACAACTGGTATACCATCTGAAGCCAAATTCTTGGGGATCACTATGGACACTAATATGAAATGGCAACAGCATATTGATAGCTTAGCAGCCAAGTTATCATCAGCACTATATGCTATAAAGAGGGTGAAACACGTGGCAACCTACGAAGCTGCCAAAACTGCATATTTCTCCTACTTTCACTCTCTTATGAGTTATGGAGTGCTCTTTTAGGGAATAGCGACGGAGGCAAGTAGAATATTTGTCCTGCAAAAACGCGCTATCAGGTTCCTTCTTGACCTAGAAATTAATCAAAGTTGCAGGACACATTTTACATCAGCAAAAATTCTTACACTGCCGTCAGTTTACATCTTATCCGTCGTCACATACGTGCACAGCAAGAAAGATATTTTCCCAAATAATGGCCATCTCGACGAACATCAAACACGCAGCAGGTAAGATATTCGAATACCATACCACAAATTAACATGCACACAAAAATCGATGGATTACTGGGGAGCTAAACTATATAACCGTATTCCGAGCGACATAAGAAGATTACCACCCAGAAGATTCAAAAAAGAAGTAAAAAAGTTACTGTTAGAACGAGAGTGTTATACCATAGGGGAATTTTAAATAGACTAGTCTAATTCATATATGTATATAGGTGTTGTTTGTCTGATATTTGTAGTAGGGTCTTATACATTTTTATATATATATTTATTTGTAGTAGTGTCTTATACATTTTTATATATATATTTATTCATTTTTACACATTTTTTATCTGTTATATTAATTAATTTTATCTATTATATTAACTATAGTCTTTGTGACTTGTAAAAACACTATGACAATTTTCTGTAATGGTTATTGTTTTGTGTTTTAAATAATCCGACGGAACGAATTATTTTCCTTTTGTTTGAGATAGCTTTGTAGATATAAATAAACACTAGCTGCATTTAATATTTATTCACATACATAACTACATTTGAATTTTTGATATATAAAATAACAAATTATCGTACTGGCTTGTACCAATATTTACTTGGTTTTGCCATATTATTGCTTGATGGCTGTTGAAGCGAGACTGATTCTCACATGTGTTGTCTGGTGTACTCGGCGAAGAAAAACACGTGCACCGAGCAAAAACTTTTTATTTTAAATTTATTACGAACGCTATTTATTTCGTTAGAAATAAGTATTCACATGCTTGTTTTCTCTGTCTCTCACGAACATGCCCCCTATCTTGAGAGCTCTAGGTCTCAATCGGAAGGACACATATCTTCGTTATACCCCTCTTAATTACACCATTGATCGTTTTAATTGACACGACACGCACTACACCGTCTTTCCCTGGATGTATTTCGGCCACGCGTCCCAAACGCCAATGTTGAGGTGGAAGATTATCTTCTTTTAAAACTACCATAGTTCCTTTCTTTAACTGCTCTATCGCCGTTGTTTTCCATCGCACTCGTTGTTGAAGTTCTGAGACGTACTCCTTCGACCAGCGAGCCCAAAAATGCTGCTGTATACGTTGTCGTTGTTGGTATAAAGTTAATCTTGATTCAGGTACATCCATTACCACGAGATCTGGTACAGATACTAGACTCTCTCCTATCAGAAAGTGTGCTGGAGTGAGAGGATTCATATCTGATGGATCAGTGGTTAGAGGAGACAATGGGCGGGAATTAAGACATGCCTTTATACGCACCAAAACCGTGTAAAATTCATCATATGTCAACCTGGTATTGGCTAATACTCGGTTCAGGTGATGCTTAGAGCTACGAATGCCAGCCTCCCATAAACCCCCAAAGTGTGGAGACCTGGGTGGTATGAAATGCCAGTGTATGTTTTCAGTTGCTAACGCAGTTGACAAGTTGTCATTTTCGTTATGAAAAAAGTGTGTTAACTCTTGTAGTTCGTTATTTGCTCCTACGAAATTGGTTGCATTGTCCGAATATATTTCAGAGCAATGCCCGCGCCTACTCGTGAAACGACGTAATGTATCTAAGAATGATTTGGTAGTTAAGTCACAAACCAATTCTAAATGTACTGCCCTTGTCGTAAAACATACAAATAAACACACATATGCCTTTATTACTTTGGCTCCACGAGTTTTACGATCTTTTAACAAAAATGGCCCCGCATAATCTACTCCGCTTACAAGAAACGGTCTTCTCTGGGTTAGTCTATTTGCTGGAAGACTTCCCATTAACTGATTATTCGAGACAGGCTTGGCACGAAAGCACGTTACACATTCACGAACAATTTTCGCGTAGTATTCCTGCCAGAAAGCGGCTAATTGATGCTAAAAGAGCTTGTGGACCAGTGTGAAGTAGACGGATATGTTCGTCACGCATAATTAGATCAGTTACAGTATTTTTACTAGGTAATACTAGTGGATGCTTTTTGTGATAAGCAAATGATGACTGATTTAATCGTCCACCTACTCTAATTAAGCCGGAGTCATCTATAAACGGATGCAAACATAATAACTTGCTTTTCGAGTGAACCGATTTGGATTTCCGCAAATCAGCGATTTCATTCGGAAAACATTGAATTTGAATAATTTTGATTATACAAGTTTCAGCGCTTCTTAACTCGCCAGTTGTAAGGTTGTTAATCTCACGTTCTTGTTGCGGTAATCTACAATTTGAAATGAATCTTAACACGTAAGCGAATACGCGCTTTAATTTCATAAATGAGGAATACTTGGTAAGTATGTTCATATCAATGGTAGAAGTAAATGTTGCTACCGGTTTTTTCCGATCAAGCAACGTGTCATTTTGTTCTGTGTAATCACTTACTTGCTCTGGCCAAAACGTCTGGTGATGACTTAGCCACGATGGACCAGACCACCATAAACTGCACATTGGTAGGTCCCGCGGTGATATACCTCTCGAGGTAACATCAGCAGGATTCTCCTCAGAACGCACATGATACCAATCGGAAATATTACTTGATGTTTGAATAGCTGCTACCCGATTGGCAACAAATGTCTTCCACATCTGTGATGAACCACGAATCCATGACAATGTGATCATGGAGTCACTCCAATAATAAAAATTATTGATTTTTACTGGAAATGACGCCTTCACTCTATCGACCAATTGTGTCAGCAATAAAGCCGCACAGAGTTCCAAACGAGGTATCGATAATGCCTTCAAAGGAGCGACCTTTGATTTAGCACAACTTAAATGTATGGTTACCTGTCCTTGCGAATTTATGGATCGTATATATATACAACAACCATAAGCCACACTAGAAGCGTCACAAAACCCATGTATTTCTATACATTCTGTATTCTTACACATTATATATCGCGGTATATTTAGTGTATTTATTATGGGTAATTGATAAATGAATTCCTTCCATTTTGTATATAAACCAGTGGGAATGGACTCATACCAGTGCAGCTTAGCCTGCCACAACTGTTGAATAATAATCCTTGCGACTATAGTGACTGGGCTAAGCAAACCCAAAGGGTCATAGATTTGAGCGACGGTTGATAATATTGTTCTTTTTGTTATTCTTAACACTTCCGAAGGTTTAATGTTGTACTGCAAGCTATCTTCTGATGGGCACCAGAAAACACCCAGTATTTTAGAATTTTCGCCTAATTTTACAATGTGCTGATTTGAGTCAATAGTACCCTGTGATATTTCCTGTACAGCTTCAGGATTGTTACTTGTCCACTTCCGTAACTCAAATCCCGCACCTTTCAAAATATCGTCGATTGTTTTACATGTTTGAATCATCTCGATACGTGAATTGCTCCCTGTTAAAAGATCGTCAACATAAAAATCATTTAAAATTGACTCACTCGCCTTTGGATAAGAATGTTTGTTCTCTATCGCTAACTGTTTCAGACATCGCATAGCTAAGAATGGGGCACTAGCCATACCATATGTTACTGTATTTAGAGTAAAGGTTTGTAGTGGTTCATGCGAGCTATTACGCCAAACAATTCTTTGTGTATCGCGTTGTGATGTGTGAATCAGTATTTGCCGATACATTTTAGAAATGTCTGCTGTCGCTACGTATTCGTGACACCTGAATCGCAAAGGAACAGATACGAGATCTTGTTGCAATGGCGGACCAACCGCTTGAATATCATTAACTGCCACGCCGGTAGATGATTTTGCAGAACCATCAAAAACTACACGTAATTTTGTTGTAGTGCTATCTGCCTTTATTACCGCGTGATGTGGTAAATAAAAATTTTGATCTGGCATCTGAGGTTCAGAAACTAGTGTCATGTGACCTAATGATTCATATTCCCGCATGAATTCTTTGTACTCATTCAATAACTGTGGATTTTTTACCAATTTACGTTCGAGTGATAACTGTCTTTGCACTGCCAAATTTTTAGATTCTCCCAATTCACTTGTGGCTCTGGTAAAAGGAACTCGAACAACAAATCGACCTTCATTATTACGTTCTGTAGTCTTCACAAAAAGATCCTCACAATACTGTTCCTCAGGTGACAGTTGTGCCTTAGAAAATTCTTCTATTGACCAACATTTCTTTAATTGCGAATCTAATTGCTCTAAACTACAATATGATTTGATGGGTGAAATATAACGTGCAGGAATGTTTCCTGAGATAACCCAGCCCAGCTGCGTTTTCTGTAATAATGGAAGATTTTTGCCTAATTCTATTTGACCTACAGATAACAAGTTCCAGAACAACTGTGAACCTATTAACATATCTATATTTTCTGCTTTATAGAAGTTAGGATCTGCTAATCGTATGTTATGTGGAATTTTTAATGCAGACGGATCAAAACTTAAACTCGGCAATTGATCCGTAATTTTGTTCATTACTAAACACGATATTTCTGTTTGAAAGTTATTGCACAGTGAGGATATTCTAACATCTGTTTTAAATTGTATAGGTAATGAAACTTGATTGATTCCTGTTATGGATGCGTTTATACGGTGTTTTCTTAATTTTAAGACGGAACACATATTTTCAGTAATAAAATTTGATTGTGAGCCAGAATCGAGTAATACCCTACAGTTGTAATCTTTTCCATGGTTATCATAAACCTTTATGCAAGCTGTAGATAGAATTACTTGACCAACGTCATCGGAAGTTGCATGATTTGATATACTGGAAGTTGACTGTTGCTCACTTGGCATGAGCTGAGGTTCTGACACTTCAAGATGAAGTAGTGTATTATGTTTTTGACTACATTTCCTACATGTAGTAGATTTGCAGTCTCGTGAAAAATGCCCTTTGCGTAGGCAGTTAATACATAATTTTAACGTTTTTGCTTTAAGTAAGCGTTGATCTATGGGTAGATTAAGAAACTCAGTACAATTATAAATGGAATGCTGTCCTTTACATAATATACAATATATAGCACTGCTAACCAAGCAACCTTTAATACTTGGTTTCATCGCCATCTGTTTAGAATTGCTATTGCGACCCGAGATCAATTCTGTATTGGTGATGCCATTTACCGTTTCTAGTATATCACACCGCTCGCGCAAAAATGATGAATATTCATCAAATTTTGGCATTTCGCCTTTAATTTTGTAAAATTCCCATTCCCGTCTCGTAGTGTGATCCAATTTTGAATTAACTAGATGGATAAGCAGTGTGTCCCACTCATCTGTAGGTTGATTCAATGCTTTCAAAGCCCTCAAATGATTTAGAACCCGATCTAAAATCGTTCTAAGACTCACGTGTGATTCCTTTACAACTGGCTTAAGATTAAAAAGTGCGCTTACATGATTATAAACAATAAGACGTTTATTTTCAAATCTTTCGCGTAGAAGTTTCCATGCAATTGAATAGTTTGCCGCGGAAACTTCCAGCGACTGAATGACCGCTGCTGCTTCATTCTTTAGTGAAGATTTAAGATAGTGAAATTTCTGTATTTCGCTTATTGTATTATTCTGATGAATTAGTGAATCAAAAGTATCGTAAAACTCCATCCACTTGTCATAATTTCCCGCAAAAACCGGCAGCTGAACCGTTGGTAACTTAACACCCACTACATTCTGTACATTACACTGGGCAACAAATTTTCGAAAAGTTCATGCTTCCAAGCTGAAAATAGTCATTTCTTAATGAATTCAATGTGCTGAACACGAAAATGACTAAGAAAAAGCTGAATTGGCTACGGGTTTTCTGTTATATGTACGCATATTTCAGAAAAAGTGTACTTATGTCAATATTATAATACATGGTAAGAAAACATTTACGCATATTTCAGAAAAAGTGTACTTATGTCAATATTATAATACATTGTAAGAAAACATTTACGCATATTTCAGAAAAAGTGTACTTATGTCAATATTATAATACATGGTAAGAAAACATTTACGCATATTTCAGAAAAAGTGTACCTATGTCAATATTATAATACATGGTAAGAAAACATTAGTCTGCTTCCGGCTTTCGACTTCTTTTGGCCTGCCGTTTGTAGTGGACTTGTGGAGCATCTCTACTGATTGTCCAACAATAGTCAGCTAGCATTGACGTAGATCATTTGCCTTGGTACCGTTGCTCCATGGTGGCAATGTCCTGATGAAAGCGTTCGCCGTGCTCATCGCTGACCTGCCCGCAGTTATCAGGAAAGAAATCTAAGTGGGAATCAAGAAAGTGGATCGTTAAGGACATATTGCAGCCGAATTCATGAAACAAAGCCAACATATCCTCAACCAGACACTTGTAATTTTCTGCCTTGTCATTCCCCAGGAAGCCACTTGATAGAATGCATCCCAAACCTGTTTTTCTTTACCTTGAAGAAGTTCCTCAAACTTGGGGTCTCGGAAGAGCTGTCTAATTTGAGGCCCCACAAAGATGCCCTCTTTAATTTTGGCTTCACTGAGTCGAGGGAATTTGTCATGCAGGTACTTGAATGCTGGTCCATTCTTATCCATGGCTTTTACCAAGTTTTTGACAAGACCGAGTTTGATGTGTAAAGGAGGAATGATGATTTTGTGTGGCTGTGCCAATGGTGGGTGCTGTACATTCGTTTCTCCAGGCTTAAAAAATGCTCTCGGAGGCCAGTCTTTCTTGATGTAGTGCAAATCGATTGCTCTGCTGTCCCACAGACAAAGAAAACAGCAGTACTTTGTATATCCCTGCTGCAAACCCATCAACAGAGATACTACCTTCAGGTCAGAACATATCTGCCAGCCATACTTGCTGTAGTTAATCGTCTCCAGTAGCTGCTTTAGATTGCCGTAAGTCTCCTTCATGTAGACCGCATGTGCAATAGGTATGGATGGAAGCTGGTTCCCATTATTCAACAAAACCGCCTTTAGGCTCAGTTTTGAAGCGTCTATAAACAGCCGCCATTCGTGGGGATCATGTGCAATACCGAGAGCTTGTAGTAGACCATCAATATCGCAGCAGAACACAAGGCTTTCTTCTTTCTTAAAGAAAGATTCGAAGAGCTGATGGCGAGTGCGAAATGAAGTCACTCGGACATTCTGTTCCAGAAGATTCCACTGTCGAAGTCTTGAGGCCAGTATCTCCGCTTTGCTTTTCGACAGATCCAAATCGCGATCAAGATCGTTCATTTCATCCTGGGTAATTTTATGTGGTGCAGATGTTTCGTCAAAGCACGAAAAGTCATCATCCTTACTGCCACGTTGAGGAGAACTCGCCGACGCATGGCCATCCTCATCGTCTGAACTGATAGAAAAATCTGTAGGAGGTTCTGGAATTGGGAGTCCTTCGCCATGAGAGACAGGTCGCAGAGCAGATGGTATGTTAGGGTATTCAACTGTCCACTTCTTCTTCTTGGTGATGCCTCCAGAAGCTGGTCGTACCATACAGAAATAACAGTCGTCAACGTGATTGGTGGGCTCCCTCCAAATCATGGGCACAGCAAATGGCATTGCCTTTCTTTTGCCATTAAGCCACTGTGAAAGATTTACGGCACAAGTGCGGCAGCATACGTGTGGGGCCCAGTCTTTGTCCTGGTCGCCTATCTTGCAACCAAAATACAAATGATACGCTTTCTTAACTGTTGCACTGATGTTCTTTTTCTGTGCAGCAAATGTCACTTCTCCGCAAATATAACAGAAGTTATTTGCACTATTAACACAGTTACGAGGCATTGCTACTGTTTAGTTACTTTACACTATAGCAATCACTTATGTATGCTAGAGCTTCGAAAAATATGCGCGAATGAACGGACATTGCACGAGTTAACTGTCACGTCGGCCATTTATAAATAAACTATAATTAGCTATTGCTTGATATTGCGCAATCAATTTCGCAACACTCTCAATGGAAACTTACAGTAAATGCTGCATTAACTTCTTTGCATGAAGGGGTGATGCAATATGACGCAAAATTTCGTAATTTCTCACTAAATTGCATTACATTATGCAATAGCATCTATACAATGGACAAAACGTCAATATCTCTTGAACGTGAGCCAATCAACTTTTTTCAATGTGATATTCGTGTTCAGCACGTTGAATTCATTCAGGATTGGGTACTTTCACCTAAGAAGCAATTTCACTGTTGACCAGTGTTATTAGTTTGATCTACATTTGGTGGACTGTATACTGATTTTTTTAAATTGTTGACTAAAGTTTTAGCATACGCGGTCACCGAATAATATTTTGTTTCAAATTCATTTCTACTATTAAAATGTTCTTCTTCCACATCGTCACCCGATTCTACTAATTCGAGCTGAGACTGAACAGAATTAAATTCCTCTAGTATTGATTTAATATCCAACAATCTATTGTCCAATGCTTCTGAAACTTCCGGTTTCACGATTGGTTTGTCAATAGAATTTAAATAAGTTTCAAACCTAGTTAACTGACCTTTTATTTGACCGCGTTTCGTTACAAGAGTTTTTTTCTCAGCCATTTCAATATTGAATTTGTGCGTATAGAGGGTATGTATAATTATCAAGAGGATGAGGTAAGAAATATGAATTGACACTTACTTTGCTGTTTGAGAGTCGTAATTGTATTGTTTCTTGAAATATGCAAACTTCTTTCTTGGAAACTGTTTCCTTTGTTGATGAGCCTTGGATTCCTGTTCTTGGAACGAAAATCCGCCTCGAATACACCAATAATTTGTGTACGAAGATATCCGGATCAAAGAGACCAATGTTTTGTGTTTTAAATAATCCGACGGAACGAATTATTTTCCTTTTGTTTGAGATAGCTTTGTAGATATAAATAAACACTAGCTGCATTTAATATTTATTCACATACATAACTACATTTGAATTTTTGATATATAAAATAACAAATTATCGTACTGGCTTGTACCAATATTTACTTGGTTTTGCCATATTATTGCTTGATGGCTGTTGAAGCGAGACTGATTCTCACATGTGTTGTCTGGTGTACTCGGCGAAGAAAAACACGTGCACCGAGCAAAAACTTTTTATTTTAAATTTATTACGAACGCTATTTATTTCGTTAGAAATAAGTATTCACATGCTTGTTTTCTCTGTCTCTCACGAACAGTTATATTACAAATAAAGTATACATACATACATACATACATTATCATTATCGATTATCGATTATCATTATCGATTATCATTATCGATTATCGATTATCATTATCGATTATCATTATCGACTATCATTATCGAATATCGATTATCGATTATCATTATCGATTATCGATTATCATTATCGATTATCATTATCGATTATCATTATCGATTATCATTATCGATTATCGATTATCATTATCGATTATCGATTATCGATTATCGAAAATCGATTATCATTATCATTATCGATAATCATTATCATTATCGATAATCATTATCAGTATCGATAATCATTATCATTATCGATAATCATTATCATTAACGACAATCATTATCATTATCGATAATCATTATCATTATCGATAACCATTATCATTATCGATAGTCATTATCATTATCGATAGTCATTATCATTATCGATAGTCATTATCATTATCGATAATCATTATCATTATCGATAATCATTATCATTATCGATAATCATTATCATTATCGATAATCATTATCATTATCGATAATCATTATCATTATCGATAATCAATATCATTATCGATAATCATTATCATTATCGATAATCATTATCATTATCGATAATCATTATCATTATCGATAATTATTATCATTATCGATAATCATTATCATTATCGATAATCATTATCATTATCGATAATCATTATCATTATCGATAATCATTATCATTATCGATAATCATTATCATTATCGATAATCATTATCATTATCGATAATCATTATCATTATCGACAATCATTATCATTATCGATAATCATTATCATTATCGATAACCATTATCATTATCGATAGTCATTATCATTATCGATAGTCATTATCATTATCGATAGTCATTATCATTATCGATAATCATTATCATTATCGATAATCATTATCATTATCGATAATCATTATCATTATCGATAATCATTATCATTATCGATAATCATTATCATTATCGATAATCAATATCATTATCGATAATCATTATCATTATCGATAATCATTATCATTATCGATAATCATTATCATTATCATTATCGATAATCATTATCATTATCGATAATCATTATCATTATCGATAATCATTATCATTATCGATAATCATTATCATTATCGATAATCATTGTCATTATCGATAATCATTATCATAATCGATAATCATTATCATTATCGATAATCATTATCATTATCGATTATCATTATCGATTATCGATTATCATTATCGATTATCGATTACCATTATCGATTATCGATTATCATTATCGATTATCGATTATCATTATCGATTATATTAACGATTATCGATTATCATTATCGATTATCGATTATCATTATCGATTATCACTATCGATTATCATTATCGATTATCATTATCGATTATCATTATCGATTATCGATTATCCATTATCGATTATCGATTATCGATTATTATTATCATTATCGATAATCGTTATCATTATCGATAATCATTATCATTATCGATAATCATTATCATTATCGATAATCATTATCATTATCGATAGTCATTATCATTATCGATAATCATTATCATTATCGATAATCATTATCATTATCGATAATCATTATCATTATCGATAATCATTATCATTATCGATAATCATTATCACTTGCCCCGATAGCACCCGATGAAATAGAGATGATCATAAGGAGCCTTAAATCCAAGAATACAGTGGATGTGTATGGCATCTCGACAAATTTTCTTAAGGAAATTGTTAACGAACTGAGAACACCACTGACCATACTTTTCAACAAATGTATAGAAAATGGTCTATTTCCAACACCTTTAAAAGTGGGAAAAGTATTGCCTGTGTTCAAGAAGGGTGACAAGGGTGACTGTAGCAACTATCGCCCAATATGTATTCTACCAGCAATCTCCAAAATCTTTGAAAAAGCGATAGCATCGAGATTGGTGGGCTATTTGGAAGCAAAGGGATATTTATCTTCCGAGCAACATGGATATAGAAGGGGTCGTTCGACGACTACTGGAATAATGCAAATCACCAAATACATATATCAAGCATTTGACAATAACAACTACGCTGAAATCAACCTACTGGATCTAACCAAGGCGTTTGATACTGTGAGTCCTGATGTTTTATGCGAGAAGCTTATGTATTATGGAGTAAGGGGGGTACCTCTGGACCTACTGAAATCCTATATGGCAAATAGAATGCAACTAACGGAATGGAACAACAAACAATCACAGCTCAAGAGAATACACTTTGGAGTACCACAGGGTTCCATACTGGGCCCTCTGCTATTTATTATATATATCAATGATCTACCGACTAGTGTGGTTGGAGCAGAGCTGTGTCTTTACGCAGACGACACTTCCGTTGTGGTGCAGGGGAAAACCAATCAGGAAACTAAACTAAGATCGGAAAACGCAGTGCAAGTGGTGAGTGATTGGTTCACCGCCAACAAGTTAAAGTTAAACATAAATAAAACTCAAAACGTTGTCTTCAGTACCAGAAATACGAACCAAAATACTTCTGCAAGATTTCTGGGTGTCACTATTGATTCGCATTTGAGATGGCATCAGCACATAGATGGTTTGGCTCGCACTTTGTCCTCAGCACTGTATGCCATCAAAAGATTAAAATATATTGCAACTCATGTGGCAGCAAGGCTGGCTTACTTCGCGAACTTTCATTCGCATTTGTGCTATGGGATACTATTCTGGGGAACATCTGCGGAGGCTCGGAGGATCTTTGTGATACAAAAAAAGGCCATCAGAATGCTGTGTGGCTTGAAGGTGAATGAAACATGTAGAACACGATTTAGGGAGGAAGGAATATTGACATTAACATCGATCTACATACTTTCAGCAGTGGTGTATGTACACAACAACAAGGAGGCCTTTACCACGAATGGGTACAATCATGGGTATTCAACCCGTGAGAGGGACTGGCTGAGGATCCCACATCATAGGGTGTGTTCCTCGCAGCAATCCATCTTTTACTGGGGGTCGAAATTATACAATAACCTGCCGCCGAGCTTTAAGGGCCTCCCAATCAGCTTGTTTAAGAGAAAAGTGAAGAACCACTTGATTAATGGAGAATACTACACAATAGAAGAATTCCTAAGACACTAGTCATTCCTCTCCTATATACAAATGATCTTATTTGATTTATTATTTGATTTTATTATTTTGTGTCTTTTTTGTTATGTCTTCTTTGTTATTTGTTAAGAGTGTTGTTAGTATTAGTATTATGTCATTAGTAGACAATTGTAATGCATTACAAGTTTGAGAAAATTGACAATTTTATGTAACAGAGGTCTTACAAATATATAGTCTATTATTATTATTATTATTATTATTATTATTATCGATAGTCATTATCATTATCGATAATCATTATCATTATCGATAATCATTATCATTATCGATAATCATTATCATTATCGATAATCATTATCATTATCGATTATCGATTGTCATTATCGATTATCGATTAACATTATCGATTATCATTATCGATTATCGATTATCGTTATCGATTATCGATTATCATTATCGATTATCGATTATCATTATCGATTATCGATTATCATTATCGATTATCGATTATCATTATCGATTATCGATTATCGATTATCATTATCGATTATCATTATCGATTATCATTATCGATTATCATTATCGATTATCGATTATCATTATCGATTATCGATTATCGAATATCGAATATCGATTGTCGATTATCATTATCATTATCGATAATCATTATCATTATCGATAATCATTATCATTATCGACAATCATTATCATTATCGATAATCATTATCATTATCGATTATCACTATCATTATCGATTATCGATTATCATTATCGATTATCGATTAACATTATCGATTATCGATTATCATTATCGATTATCGATTATCATTATCGATTATCGATTATCATTATCGATTATCGATCAACATTATCGATTATCGATTATCATTATCGATTATCGATTATCGATTATCGAATATCGAATATCGATTGTCGATTATCATTATCATTATCGATAATTATTATCATTATCGATAATCATTATCATTATCGACAATCATTATCATTATCGACAATCATTATCATTATCGATAATCATTATCATTATCGATTATCACTATCATTATCGATTATCGAATATCGAATATCGATTGTCGATTATCATTATCATTATCGATAATCATTATCATTATCGATAATCATTATCATTATCGACAATCATTATCATTATCGATAATCATTATCATTATCGATTATCACTATCATTATCGATTATCGATTATCATTATCGATTATCGATTATCAATATCGATTATCATTATCGATTATCATTATCGATTATCGATTATCATTATCGATTATCGATTATCGAATATCGAATATCGATTGTCGATTATCATTATCATTATCGATAATCATTATCATTATCGATAATCATTATCATTATCGACAATCATTATCATTATCGATAATCATTATCATTATCGATTATCACTATCATTATCGATTATCGATTATCATTATCGATTATCGATTAACATTATCGATTATCGATTATCATTATCGATTATCGATTATCATTATCGATTATCGATTATCATTATCGATTATCGATTAACATTATCGATTATCGATTATCATTATCGATTATCGAAAAGAACGCTCAACGTCTACTGGAATCGCTCATATGGTCAAGCACATATACCAAGCTTTTGATTCTGGTATGTGGGCGGAAATGAATATACTAGACTTAACAAAAGCCTTCGACTCAGTGACTCATGACATCCTACTAAGTAAACTAAACTACTACGGAATAAGAGGCGAGCCGTTCAACTTATTAAAGTCCTACCTCAGTGATAGAATCCAGTTAACTGAATGGAACAAATTACGATCAAAATTTAGGAAAACAACATGTGGAGTTCCTCAGGGTTCAATTCTTGGCCCACTGTTGTTTATATTATACATTAACGACCTTCCATCAAACGTTGACAGAGCTGAAATTTGCCTATACGCAGATGATACATCTCTACTTACAAAAGCGAATGATTGCAAGGCTCTTAAGCAGACATCAGAAAATGTTATAAGGGAAGCTAATAACTGGTTCGCAGCAAACAAGCTAAAAGTCAACCTTAATAAGACGCAAATTCTGACATTCACAACAACTGGTATACCATCTGAAGCCAAATTCTTGGGGATCACTATGGACACTAATATGAAATGGCAACAGCATATTGATAGCTTAGCAGCCAAGTTATCATCAGCACTATATGCTATAAAGAGGGTGAAACACGTGGCAACCTACGAAGCTGCCAAAACTGCATATTTCTCCTACTTTCACTCTCTTATGAGTTATGGAGTGCTCTTTTAGGGAATAGCGACGGAGGCAAGTAGAATATTTGTCCTGCAAAAACGCGCTATCAGGTTCCTTCTTGACCTAGAAATTAATCAAAGTTGCAGGACACATTTTACATCAGCAAAAATTCTTACACTGCCGTCAGTTTACATCTTATCCGTCGTCACATACGTGCACAGCAAGAAAGATATTTTCCCAAATAATGGCCATCTCGACGAACATCAAACACGCAGCAGGGAAGATATTCGAATACCATACCACAAATTAACATGCACACAAAAATCGATGGATTACTGGGGAGCTAAACTATATAACCGTATTCCGAGCGACATAAGAAGATTACCACCCAGAAGATTCAAAAAAGAAGTAAAAAAGTTACTGTTAGAACGAGAGTGTTATACCATAGGGGAATTTTAAATAGACTAGTCTAATTCATATATGTATATAGGTGTTGTTTGTCTGATATTTGTAGTAGGGTCTTATACATTTTTATATATATATTTATTTGTAGTAGTGTCTTATACATTTTTATATATATATTTATTCATTTTTACACATTTTTTATCTGTTATATTAATTAATTTTATCTATTATATTAACTATAGTCTTTGTGACTTGTAAAAAACACTATGACAATTTTCTGTAATGGTTATATTACAAATAAAGTATACATACATACATACATACATTATCATTATAGATTATCGATTATCATTATCGATTATCATTATCGAATATCGATTATCGATTATCATTATCGATTATCGATTATCATTATCGATTATCGATTATCATTATCGATTATCGATTATCGATTATCGAATATCGATTATCGATTATCATTATCGATTATCGATTATCGATTATCGAATATCGATTATCATTATCATTATCGATAATCATTATCATTATCGATAATCATTATCAGTATCGATAATCATTATCATTATCGATAATCATTATCATTATCGATAATCATTATCATTATCGATAATTATTATCATTATCGATAATCATTATCATTATCGATAATCATTATCATTATCGATAATCATTATCATTATCGATAATCATTATCATTATCGATAATCATTATCATTATCGATAATCATTATCATTATCGATAATCATTATCATTATCGATAATCATTATCATTATCGATAATCATTATCATTATCGATAATCATTGTCATTATCGATAATCATTATCATTATCGATAATCATTATCATTATCGATAATCATTATCATTATCGATTATCGATTATCATTATCGATTATCGATTATCATTATCGATTATCGATTACCATTATCGATTATCGATTATCATTATCGATTATCGATTATCATTATCGATTATATTAACGATTATCGATTATCATTATCGATTATCGATTATCATTATCGATTATCATTATCGATTATCATTATCGATTATCATTATCGATTATCATTATCGATTATCATTATCGATTATCATTATCGATTATCGATTATCCATTATCGATTATCGATTATCATTATCATTATCGATAATCATTATCATTATCGATAATCATTATCATTATCGATAATCATTATCACTTGCCCCGATAGCACCCGATGAAATAGAGATGATCATAAGGAGCCTTAAATCCAAGAATACAGTGGATGTGTATGGCATCTCGACAAATTTTCTTAAGGAAATTGTTAACGAACTGAGAACACCACTGACCATACTTTTCAACAAATGTATAGAAAATGGTCTATTTCCAACACCTTTAAAAGTGGGAAAAGTATTGCCTGTGTTCAAGAAGGGTGACAAGGGTGACTGTAGCAACTATCGCCCAATATGTATTCTACCAGCAATCTCCAAAATCTTTGAAAAAGCGATAGCATCGAGATTGGTGGGCTATTTGGAAGCAAAGGGATATTTATCTTCCGAGCAACATGGATATAGAAGGGGTCGTTCGACGACTACTGGAATAATGCAAATCACCGAATACATATATCAAGCATTTGACAATAACAACTACGCTGAAATCAACCTACTGGATCTAACCAAGGCGTTTGATACTGTGAGTCCTGATGTTTTATGCGAGAAGCTTATGTATTATGGAGTAAGGGGGGTACCTCTGGACCTACTGAAATCCTATATGGCAAATAGAATGCAACTAACGGAATGGAACAACAAACAATCACAGCTCAAGAGAATACACTTTGGAGTACCACAGGGTTCCATACTGGGCCCTCTGCTATTTATTATATATATCAATGATCTACCGACTAGTGTGGTTGGAGCAGAGCTGTGTCTTTACGCAGACGACACTTCCGTTGTGGTGCAGGGGAAAACCAATCAGGAAACTAAACTAAGATCGGAAAACGCAGTGCAAGTGGTGAGTGATTGGTTCACCGCCAACAAGTTAAAGTTAAACATAAATAAAACTCAAAACGTTGTCTTCAGTACCAGAAATACGAACCAAAATACTTCTGCAAGATTTCTGGGTGTCACTATTGATTCGCATTTGAGATGGCATCAGCACATAGATGGTTTGGCTCGCACTTTGTCCTCAGCACTGTATGCCATCAAAAGATTAAAATATATTGCAACTCATGTGGCAGCAAGGCTGGCTTACTTCGCGAACTTTCATTCGCATTTGTGCTATGGGATACTATTCTGGGGAACATCTGCGGAGGCTCGGAGGATCTTTGTGATACAAAAAAAGGCCATCAGAATGCTGTGTGGCTTGAAGGTGAATGAAACATGTAGAACACGATTTAGGGAGGAAGGAATATTGACATTAACATCGATCTACATACTTTCAGCAGTGGTGTATGTACACAACAACAAGGAGGCCTTTACCACGAATGGGTACAATCATGGGTATTCAACCCGTGAGAGGGACTGGCTGAGGATCCCACATCATAGGGTGTGTTCCTCGCAGCAATCCATCTTTTACTGGGGGTCGAAATTATACAATAACCTGCCGCCGAGCTTTAAGGGCCTCCCAATCAGCTTGTTTAAGAGAAAAGTGAAGAACCACTTGATTAATGGAGAATACTACACAATAGAAGAATTCCTAAGACACTAGTCATTCCTCTCCTATATACAAATGATCTTATTTGATTTATTATTTGATTTTATTATTTTGTGTCTTTTTTGTTATGTCTTCTTTGTTATTTGTTAAGAGTGTTGTTAGTATTAGTATTATGTCATTAGTAGACAATTGTAATGCATTACAAGTTTGAGAAAATTGACAATTTTATGTAACAGAGGTCTTACAAATATATAGTCTATTATTATTATTATTATTATTATTATTATTATCGATAGTCATTATCATTATCGATAATCATTATCATTATCGATAATCATTATCATTATCGATAATCATTATCATTATCGATAATCATTATCATTATCGGTAATCATTATCATTATCGATAATCATTATCATTATCGATTATCATTATCGATTATCGATTGTCATTATCGATTATCGATTAACATTATCGATTATCATTATCGATTATCGATTATCGTTATCGATTATCATTATCGATTATCATTATCGATTATCGATTATCATTATCGATTATCGATTATCATTATCGATTATCGATTATCATTATCGATTATCGATTATCGATTATCATTATCGATTATCATTATCGATTATCATTATCGATTATCATTATCGATTATCATTATCGATTATCATTATCGATTATCGATTATCGAATATCGAATATCGAATATCGATTGTCGATCATCATTATCATTATCGATAATCATTATCATTATCGATAATCATTATCATTATCGACAATCATTATCATTATCGATAATCATTATCATTATCGATTATCACTATCATTATCGATTATCGATTATCATTATCGATTATCGATTAACATTATCGATTATCGATTATCATTATCGATTATCATTATCGATTATCGATTATCATTATCGATTATCGATTAACATTATCGATTATCGATTATCAATATCGATTATCGAAAAGAACGCTCAACGTCTACTGGAATCGCTCATATGGTCAAGCACATATACCAAGCTTTTGATTCTGGTATGTGGGCGGAAATGAATATACTAGACTTAACAAAAGCCTTCGACTCAGTGAATCATGACATCCTACTAAGTAAACTAAACTACTACGGAATAAGAGGCGAGCCGTTCAACTTATTAAAGTCCTACCTCAGTGATAGAATCCAGTTAACTGAATGGAACAAATTACGATCAAAATTTAGGAAAACAACATGTGGAGTTCCTCAGGGTACAATTCTTGGCCCACTGTTGTTTATACTATACATTAACGACCTTCCATCAAACGTTGACAGAGCTGAAATTTGCCTATACGCAGATGATACATCTCTACTTACAAAAGCGAATGATTGCAAGGCTCTTAAGCAGACATCAGAAAATGTTATAAGGGAAGCTAATAACTGGTTCGCAGCAAACAAGCTAAAAGTCAACCTTAATAAGACGCAAATTCTGACATTCACAACAACTGGTATACCATCTGAAGCCAAATTCTTGGGGATCACTATGGACACTAATATGAAATGGCAACAGCATATTGATAGCTTAGCAGCCAAGTTATCATCAGCACTATATGCTATAAAGAGGGTGAAACACGTGGCAACCTACGAAGCTGCCAAAACTGCATATTTCTCCTACTTTCACTCTCTTATGAGTTATGGAGTGCTCTTTTAGGGAATAGCGACGGAGGCAAGTAGAATATTTGTCCTGCAAAAAC
Source organism: Amphimallon solstitiale (assembly GCA_963170755.1). NCBI lineage: Eukaryota > Metazoa > Arthropoda > Insecta > Coleoptera > Scarabaeidae > Amphimallon > Amphimallon solstitiale. The sequence continues at coordinate 95,167,232 of OY720676.1, read as the reverse complement.
GCGCTATCAGGTTCCTTCTTGACCTAGAAATTAATCAAAGTTGCAGGACACATTTTACATCAGCAAAAATTCTTACACTGCCGTCAGTTTACATCTTATCCGTCGTCACATACGTGCACAGCAAGAAAGATATTTTCCCAAATAATGGCCATCTCGACGAACATCAAACACGCAGCAGGGAAGATATTCGAATACCATACCACAAATTAACATGCACACAAAAATCGATGGATTACTGGGGAGCTAAACTATATAACCGTATTCCGAGCGACATAAGAAGATTACCACCCAGAAGATTCAAAAAAGAAGTAAAAAAGTTACTGTTAGAACGAGAGTGTTATACCATAGGGGAATTTTAAATAGACTAGTCTAATTCATATATGTATATAGTTGTTGTTTGTCTGATATTTGTAGTAGGGTCTTATACATTTTTATATATATATTTATTTGTAGTAGTGTCTTATACATTTTTATATATATATTTATTCATTTTTACACATTTTTTATCTGTTATATTAATTAATTTTATCTATTATATTAACTATAGTCTTTGTGACTTGTAAAAAACACTATGACAATTTTCTGTAATGGTTATATTACAAATAAAGTATACATACATACATTATCATTATCGATTATCGATTATCATTATCGATTATCATTATCGATTATCATTATCGATTATCATTATCGATTATCATTATCGAATATCGATTATCGATTATCATTATCGATTATCGATTATCATTATCGATTATCGATTATCATTATCGAATAATGATTATCGATTATCATTATCGATTATCATTATCGATTATCATTATCGATTATCGATTATCGATTATCATTATCGATTATCGATTATCGATTATCGATTATCGAATATCGATTATCATTATCAATATCGATAATCATTATCAGTATCGATAATCATTATCATTATCGATAATCATTATCATTATCGATAATCATTATCATTATCGACAATCATTATCATTATCGATAATCATTATCATTATCGATAACCATTATCATTATCGATAATCATTGTCATTATCGATAATCATTATCATTATCGATACTCATTATCATTATCGATAATCATTATCATTATCGATTATCATTATCGATTATCGATTATCATTATCGATTATCGATTACCATTATCGATTATCGATTATCATTATCGATTATCGATTATCATTATCGATTATATTAACGATTATCGATTATCATTATCGATTATCGATTATCATTATCGATTATCATTATCGATTATCATTATCGATTATCGATTATCCATTATCGATTATCGATTATCGATTATCGATTATCGATTATCGATTATCATTATCGATAATCATTATCATTATCGATAATCATTATCATTATCGATAATCATTATCATTATCGATAATCATTATCATTATCGATAGTCATTATCATTATCGATAATCATTATCATTATCGATAATCATTATCATTATCGATAATCATTATCATTATCGATAATCATTATCATTATCGATAATCATTATCACTTGCCCCGATAGCACCCGATGAAATAGAGATGATCATAAGGAGCCTTAAATCCAAAAATACAGTGGATGTGTATGGCATCTCGACAAATTTTCTTAAGGAAATTGTTAACGAACTGAGAACACCACTGACCATACTTTTCAACAAATGTATAGAAAATGGTCTATTTCCAACACCTTTAAAAGTGGGAAAAGTATTGCCTGTGTTCAAGAATAGTGACAAGGGTGACTGTAGCAACTATCGCCCAATATGTATTCTACCAGCAATCTCCAAAATCTTTGAAAAAGCGATAGCATCGAGATTGGTGGGCTATTTGGAAGCAAAGGGATATTTATCTTCCGAGCAACATGGATATAGAAGGGGTCGTTCGACGACTACTGGAATAATGCAAATCACCGAATACATATATCAAGCATTTGACAATAACAACTACGCTGAAATCAACCTACTGGATCTAACCAAGGCGTTTGATACTGTGAGTCCTGATGTTTTATGCGAGAAGCTTATGTATTATGGAGTAAGGGGGGTACCTCTGGACCTACTGAAATCCTATATGGCAAATAGAATGCAACTAACGGAATGGAACAACAAACAATCACAGCTCAAGAGAATACACTTTGGAGTACCACAGGGTTCCATACTGGGCCCTCTGCTATTTATTATATATATCAATGATCTACCGACTAGTGTGGTTGGAGCAGAGCTGTGTCTTTACGCAGACGACACTTCCGTTGTGGTGCAGGGGAAAACCAATCAGGAAACTAAACTAAGATCGGAAAACGCAGTGCAAGTGGTGAGTGATTGGTTCACCGCCAACAAGTTAAAGTTAAACATAAATAAAACTCAAAACGTTGTCTTCAGTACCAGAAATACGAACCAAAATACTTCTGCAAGATTTCTGGGTGTCACTATTGATTCGCATTTGAGATGGCATCAGCACATAGATGGTTTGGCTCGCACTTTGTCCTCAGCACTGTATGCCATCAAAAGATTAAAATATATTGCAACTCATGTGGCAGCAAGCCTGGCTTACTTCGCGAACTTTCATTCGCATTTGTGCTATGGGATACTATTCTGGGGAACATCTGCGGAGGCTCGGAGGATCTTTGTGATACAAAAAAAGGCCATCAGAATGCTGTGTGGCTTGAAGGTGAATGAAACATGTAGAACACGATTTAGGGAGGAAGGAATATTGACATTAACATCGATCTACATACTTTCAGCAGTGGTGTATGTACACAACAACAAGGAGGCCTTTACCACGAATGGGTACAATCATGGGTATTCAACCCGTGAGAGGGACTGGCTGAGGATCCCACATCATAGGGTGTGTTCCTCGCAGCAATCCATCTTTTACTGGGGGTCGAAATTATACAATAACCTGCCGCCGAGCTTTAAGGGCCTCCCAATCAGCTTGTTTAAGAGAAAAGTGAAGAACCACTTGATTAATGGAGAATACTACACAATAGAAGAATTCCTAAGACACTAGTCATTCCTCTCCTATATACAAATGATCTTATTTGATTTATTATTTGATTTTATTATTTTGTGTCTTTTTTGTTATGTCTTCTTTGTTATTTGTTAAGAGTGTTGTTAGTATTAGTATTATGTCATTAGTAGACAATTGTAATGCATTACAAGTTTGAAAAAATTGACAATTTTATGTAACAGAGGTCTTACAAATATATAGTCTATTATTATTATTATTATTATTATTATTATTATTATTATTATTATCGATAGTCATTATCATTATCGATAATCATTATCATTATCGATAATCATTATCATTATCGATAATCATTATCATTATCGGTAATCATTATCATTATCGATAATCATTATCATTATCGATTGTCGATTGTCATTATCGATTATCGATTAACATTATCGATTATCATTATCGATTATCGTTATCGATTATCATTATCGATTATCATTATCGATTATCGATTATCATTATCGATTATCGATTATCATTATCGATTATCGATTATCATTATCGATTATCGATTATCGATTATCATTATCGATTATCATTATCGATTATCATTATCGATTATCATTATCGATTATCGATTATCATTATCGATTATCGATTATCGATTATCGAATATCGAATATCGAATATCGATTGTCGATTATCATTATCATTATCGATAATCATTATCATTATCGATAATCATTATCATTATCGACAATCATTATCATTATCGATAATCATTATCATTATCGATTATCACTATCATTATCGATTATCGATTATCATTATCGATTATCGATTAACATTATCGATTATCGATTATCATTATCGATTATCATTATCGATTATCGATTATCATTATCGATTATCGATTAACATTATCGATTATCGATTATCATTATCGATTATCGAAAAGAACGCTCAACGTCTACTGGAATCGCTCATATGGTCAAGCACATATACCAAGCTTTTGATTCTGGTATGTGGGCGGAAATGAATATACTAGACTTAACAAAAGCCTTCGACTCAGTGAATCATGACATCCTACTAAGTAAACTAAACTACTACGGAATAAGAGGCGAGCCGTTCAACTTATTAAAGTCCTACCTCAGTGATAGAATCCAGTTAACTGAATGGAACAAATTACGATCAAAATTTAGGAAAACAACATGTGGAGTTCCTCAGGGTTCAATTCTTGGCCCACTGTTGTTTATATTATACATTAACGACCTTCCATCAAACGTTGACAGAGCTGAAATTTGCCTATACGCAGATGATACATCTCTACTTACAAAAGCGAATGATTGCAAGGCTCTTAAGCAGACATCAGAAAATGTTATAAGGGAAGCTAATAACTGGTTCGCAGCAAACAAGCTAAAAGTCAACCTTAATAAGACGCAAATTCTGACATTCACAACAACTGGTATACCATCTGAAGCCAAATTCTTGGGGATCACTATGGACACTAATATGAAATGGCAACAGCATATTGATAGCTTAGCAGCCAAGTTATCATCAGCACTATATGCTATAAAGAGGGTGAAACACGTGGCAACCTACGAAGCTGCCAAAACTGCATATTTCTCCTACTTTCACTCTCTTATGAGTTATGGAGTGCTCTTTTAGGGAATAGCGACGGAGGCAAGTAGAATATTTGTCCTGCAAAAACGCGCTATCAAGTTCCTTCTTGACCTAGAAATTAATCAAAGTTGCAGGACACATTTTACATCAGCAAAAATTCTTACACTGCCGTCAGTTTACATCTTATCCGTCGTCACATACGTGCTCAGCAAGAAAGATATTTTCCCAAATAATGGCCATCTCGACGAACATCAAACACGCAGCAGGGAAGATATTCGAATACCATACCACAAATTAACATGCACACAAAAATCGATGGATTACTGGGGAGCTAAACTATATAACCGTATTCCGAGCGACATAAGAAGATTACCACCCAGAAGATTCAAAAAAGAAGTAAAAAAGTTACTGTTAGAACGAGAGTGTTATACCATAGGGGAATTTTAAATAGACTAGTCTAATTCATATATGTATATAGGTGTTGTTTGTCTGATATTTGTAGTAGGGTCTTATACATTTTTATATATATATTTATTTGTAGTAGTGTCTTATACATTTTTATATATATATTTATTCATTTTTACACATTTTTTATCTGTTATATTAATTAATTTTATCTATTATATTAACTATAGTCTTTGTGACTTGTAAAAAACACTATGACAATTTTCTGTAATGGTTATATTACAAATAAAGTATACATACATACATACATACATTATCATTATCATTATCGATTATCGATTATCATTATCGATTATCATTATGCATTATCGATTATCATTATCGAATATCGATTATCGATTATCATTATCGAATATCGATTATCGATTATCATTATCGATTATCGATTATCATTATCGATTATCGATTATCATTATCGATTATCGATTATTGATTATCGATTATGGAATATCGATTATCATTATCATTATCGATAATCATTATCATTATCGATAATCATTATCAGTATCGATAATCATTATCATTATCGATAATCATTATCATTATCGATAATCATTATCATTATCGACAATCATTATCATTATCGATAATCATTATCATTATCGATAACCATTATCATTATCGATAATCATTATCATTATCGATAACCATTATCATTATCGATAGTCATTATCATTATCGATAGTCATTATCATTATCGATAGTCATTATCATTATCGATAATCATTATCATTATCGATAATCATTATCATTATCGATAATCATTATCATTATCGATAATCATTATCATTATCGATAATCATTATCGATAATCAATATCATTATCGATAATCATTATCATTATCGATAATCATTATCATTATCGATAATCATTATCATTATCGATAATTATTATCATTATCGATAATCATTATCATTATCGATAATCATTATCATTATCGATAATCATTATCATTATCGATAATCATTATCATTATCGATAATCATTATCATTATCGATAATCATTATCATTATCGATAATCATTATCATTATCGATAATCATTATCATTATCGATAATCATTATCATTATCGATAATCATTATCATTATCGATAATCATTATCATTATCGATAATCATTATCATTATCGATAATCATTGTCATTATCGATAATCATTATCATTATCGATAATCATTATCATTATCGATAATCATTATCATTATCGATTATCGATTATCATTATCGATTATCGATTATCATTATCGATAATCGATTACCATTATCGATTATCATTATCGATTATCGATTATCATTATCGATTATATTAACGATTATCGATTATCATTATCGATTATCGATTATCATTATCGATTATCATTATCGATTATCATTATCGATTATCATTATCGATTATCGATTATCCATTATCCATTATCGATTATCGATTATCGATTATCATTATCATTATCGATAATCATTATCATTATCGATAATCATTATCATTATCGATAATCATTATCATTATCGATAATCATTATCATTATCGATAGTCATTATCATTATCGATAATCATTATCATTATCGATAATCATTATCATTATCGATAATCATTATCATTATCGATAATCATTATCATTATCGATAATCATTATCATTATCGGTAATCATTATCATTATCGATTATCATTATCATTATCGATTATCATTATCATTATCGATTATCGACTGTCATTATCGATTATCGATTAACATTATCGATTATCATTATCGATTATCGATTATCGTTATCGATTATCATTATCGATTATCGATTATCATTATCGATTATCGATTATCATTATCGATTATCGATTATCATTATCGATTATCGATTATCGATTATCGATTATCATTATCGATTATCATTATCGATTATCATTATCGATTATCGATTATCATTATCGATTATCGATTATCGAATATCGAATATCGATTGTCGATTATCATTATCATTATCGATAATCATTATCATTATCGATAATCATTATCATTATCGACAATCATTATCATTATCGATAATCATTATCATTATCGATTATCACTATCATTATCGATTATCGATTATCATTATCGATTATCGATTAACATTATCGATTATCGATTATCAATATCGATTATCGATTATCATTATCGATTATCGATTATCATTATCGATTATCGATTAACATTATCGATTATCGATTATCATTATCGATTATCGAAAAGAACGCTCAACGTCTACTGGAATCGCTCATATGGTCAAGCACATATACCAAGCTTTTGATTCTGGTATGTGGGCGGAAATGAATATACTAGACTTAACAAAAGCCTTCGACTCAGTGAATCATGACATCCTACTAAGTAAACTAAACTACTACGGAATAAGAGGCGAGCCGTTCAACTTATTAAAGTCCTACCTCAGTGATAGAATCCAGTTAACTGAATGGAACAAATTACGATCAAAATTTAGGAAAACAACATGTGGAGTTCCTCAGGGTTCAATTCTTGGCCCACTGTTGTTTATATTATACATTAACGACCTTCCATCAAACGTTGACAGAGCTGAAATTTGCCTATACGCAGATGATACATCTCTACTTACAAAAGCGAATGATTGCAAGGCTCTTAAGCAGACATCAGAAAATGTTATAAGGGAAGCTAATAACTGGTTCGCAGCAAACAAGCTAAAAGTCAACCTTAATAAGACGCAAATTCTGACATTCACAACAACTGGTATACCATCTGAAGCCAAATTCTTGGGGATCACTATGGACACTAATATGAAATGGCAACAGCATATTGATAGCTTAGCAGCCAAGTTATCATCAGCACTATATGCTATAAAGAGGGTGAAACACGTGGCAACCTACGAAGCTGCCAAAACTGCATATTTCTCCTACTTTCACTCTCTTATGAGTTATGGAGTGCTCTTTTAGGGAATAGCGACGGAGGCAAGTAGAATATTTGTCCTGCAAAAACGCGCTATCAGGTTCCTTCTTGACCTAGAAATTAATCAAAGTTGCAGGACACATTTTACATCAGCAAAAATTCTTACACTGCCGTCAGTTTACATCTTATCCGTCGTCACATACGTGCACAGCAAGAAAGATATTTTCCCAAATAATGGCCATCTCGACGAACATCAAACACGCAGCAGGGAAGATATTCGAATACCATACCACAAATTAACATGCACACAAAAATCGATGGATTACTGGGGAGCTAAACTATATAACCGTATTCCGAGCGACATAAGAAGATTACCACCCAGAAGATTCAAAAAAGAAGTAAAAAAGTTACTGTTAGAACGAGAGTGTTATACCATAGGGGAATTTTAAATAGACTAGTCTAATTCATATATGTATATAGGTGTTGTTTGTCTGATATTTGTAGTAGGGTCTTATACATTTTTATATATATATTTATTTGTAGTAGTGTCTTATACATTTTTATATATATATTTATTCATTTTTACACATTTTTTATCTGTTATATTAATTAATTTTATCTATTATATTAACTATAGTCTTTGTGACTTGTAAAAAACACTATGACAATTTTCTGTAATGGTTATATTACAAATAAAGTATACATACATACATACATACATTATCATTATCGATTATCGATTATCATTATCGATTATCATTATCGATAATCATTATCAGTATCGATAATCATTATCATTATCGATAATCATTATCATTATCGATTATCGACAATCATTATCGATAATCATTATCATTATCGATAATCATTATCATTATCGATAATCATTATCATTATCGATAATTATTATCATTATCGATAATCATTATCATTATCGATAATCATTATCATTATCGATAATCATTATCATTATCGATTATCGACAATCATTATCGATAATCATTATCATTATCGATAATCATTATCATTATCGATAATCATTATCATTATCGATAATTATTATCATTATCGATAATCATTATCATTATCGATAATCATTATCATTATCGATAATCATTATCATTATCGATAATCATTATCATTATCGATAATCAATATCATTATCGATAATCATTATCATTATCGATAATCATTATCATTATCGATAATCATTATCATTATCGATAATTATTATCATTATCGATAATCATTATCATTATCGATAATCATTATCATTATCGATAATCATTATCATTATCGATAATCATTATCATTATCGTTAATCATTATCATTATCGATAATCATTATCATTATCGATAATCATTATCATTATCGATAATCATTATCATTATCGATAATCATTATCATTATCGATAATCATTATCATTATGCTGTGGTCCCGGCTTCCGAATTATTTGCATATAAAAATGGTTGAGATTACAATAAATTTTAAGTTTTTATTTCATATTAATTTTAAGTTAACCTACTTATAATTACGTTTACTACTTTTCGAAATTATGTAAATACATCATTGTCACAATACGTGACAATACCTACTTATTTATTGTTAATAGGAATCGGCACAAGGAAGTATTGATGGAGCTTTTTCCACTACGTATACCTGAAGCAGAAAAAAACTGTAGTTTTTATTAAATCACTTGATATTGATATATACATTTATGTGCCGTTAGTATCACATGTGTAAACAAGATCAAGTGGACAGCTTTGAAAAAGATGATCGAAACACATTGTGGGGCTTAGCTTTTCAAATTCTCCGAGCTCGGTGTTTAGAAAATCATATCTGGGAGAAAGAAGAAAACAAGATGTAAAACGTCGAACAATAAACCACGATGATTGGAAATTCGTTGCATAAGAATAAGCACGTTTACCTTTTAACCCCAATTTTCAAGGAATATAGAAATAATAAATATAATTTCTTATTTTTATTACTATCATAATTATTTGTATACATACCTGATGAGTTATAATGATGAAGGGTATCCACACACTTTTGGATTTCTGGTGTTGAAATGTTTATTTTTGTAAATAATTATATATACGAGAGGGTGGTTCAAATTTAAACCGGAATTTTTGAATAAAGGCGCGCAAAATTTAGTGTCGTAAAAGTGGCTGCACTGGATGTTAGACCGGTCTGTTACTAGGCGTCGAGAACAGCCGGGACCGCGTAACCTCGCTTGTTAGTGTAGTTAGAGCCATGAGCGAGAAGGATGTACCAGTGTCTGTTGCGCAACGCATCATCATTCGTTTTTTGGTCAAAGATAATGTAAAATCCGCGGAAATTTATAAAAAATTACTCGAGCAGTTCGGGGATGAGTGCCTCTCCAAGACTCAAGTGTATGAATGGTGTTCCGCTTTCCGAAAAGGTCGAGAAGTGGTGGCAAACTTGCCACATGCGCGGCGTCCCAGAACAAGTGTTACCGATGAGAACGTCAGCGCTGTCAAAACACTCATTTTGGAAGACCGACGCACCACTGTACGCAATATGGCTAAAGAAGTGGGCATCAGCGTAGGTAGTATTGAACAAATAATTCATGAACGGCTTGGTTACCGCAAAATTTCAGCCAGATGGGTGCCAAGACTTCTGAATTTTGAGCAGAAATTCACACGCCGGGAAGTTTGCACGCGTCTCCTGCAGAGGTATGAAGAGGAAAGAGACAATTTCTTGTACAGAATATTCACCGCAGACGAGACTTGGGTTCACTACTATACGCCGGAGAGTAAACGCGCGTCTATGGAGTGGAGGAAGAAAGACGAAGGCGCGCCAATTAAAGCGAAGGTTACAGTGTCAGCTGGGAAGGTGTTGTGTACCGTGTTTTGGGACATTAGAGGAATAATTGCGGTTGATTTTCTCACTGAACAACGAACTGTGAACGCGCAGTATTATAGTACCCTCTTAAAAAACACGGTGAAACCTGCCTACAGATCAAAACGACGCGATATTCCAATCCGTAGTGCGATATTGCTGCAAGACAACGCCAGACCGCATACAGCTCGGCTTACGATGGATACATTGAACGAATTGGGTTGGGAACCACTGGAACACCCTCCTTATAGTCCCGATTTGTCACCATGCGACTATTACTTATTTGGTCCATTGAAAGAGGCACTTGGCGGACTGCGATTCGAAAGCAATGTGGAGGTAGAATCTTTCGTGCGCGAATGGTTACGTGACAGGTCGACAGATTTTTACGAAAAAGGCATCCGAAAGCTTCCGGAGAGGTGGCAAAAGTGTGTAGAGTGTGACGGAGACTATCTAGAAAAACTGTAAAAAATTTCAGCTCTGTAACTTACTAATAAACATATTTATAGCAAAATTCCGGTTAAATTTGAACCACCCTCTATAACATACATACACATAAAATTGATGACTGACATGCTTGATTTAATATATACCTATGTCAAATGCCCCTGTATCATAGTTGGCAATATCTCCAGATAATGTAGTTGGCAATGCGTAATATGCGTGTAGTAGGGATTTGAATTACCTCTTCTTTTCAGGAACTTACATTTCTCGCTGAAGATATTGGTTATTTAAAGCGCTGCAATGTCTGTGTATTCTATTAAGGCTGTGTTTCCAGATTGTAGAAACTCGGATTACAAAGAGGCGTGTCCTATATTTCTCGTATTTTTGTACACCGACGTACGTTTTGGACCGTCATGTCGCAAGTGGTGCGAAAGAGATGAAATATTTATGTTAAGTTGCAGCCCCATAGGCACTATGATTTACGAGTGTACAGTGCGTTTGATTTGTTGAATCGATACTAGACATGTGTCACTCAAATCAACGTGGACTGTTGCATAACCATAAAAATGTTGGGACACAATACAATACAGGCTATTTCAGGTACCAGATAAAATTATTATTCTTCACCCAAAATATTGCAAGAAATATTTCTTGTCGTTAGTAAATAAATTATTATTTAAAAAATTTATCACAGAATTCTGTTTGTAATTTATATTTATTTAGGTAAGTAGTGGTCTTTTTACTTTGACTTAAAAAATATACCATATGATACCGGTATCTTAAACGGTTTTCGAGTTATTAAATGTCGAATATCAAATATGGAAAAGTTAACATTATTAAAGTCACTACAATATTCGACATTTAATAACTCGAAAACGGTTTAAGATACCGGTATCAAATGGTATATTTTTGAAATCAGAGTAAAAATACCATTATAAAAATTTAACAATATACAGGGTATTCCATTAAAAAAAATATTATTTTCTTTTCATACCGTTGTATCTGCACGCCACTGTGTTTTTGACAGCATGCAAATAAAACTCAGTGTCAGCCACACAACTTTTATTTGAAACATTTCATAGTATATGCAATAATAACGATGATCAAGGGTGGGTAATTTATAATGAATAACCTGTATCTGACCTGTCTAAAAATTGAAATATTGAGGAAAAAAATACATGCTACTGCCCTTGAGAAAGGATCACATAGAAATTGTGCATAATGTCTTGGTTTAGTATAAGACTAACTTACCAACAGTGGCGGCCCGTGATTTTTTGGGACGGGAGGGCACCGATGGGTCTGAGTGTTTAATATCAAAAATTAAGTACAGACAAAAAAATAAACTCAATATGCTATTTAATTAACTTGTTTGAAAATAAAATCCATCCGCCGTTCCTTACGATCAGCAAAATGATTAATAACTCATTAATTGAAGTTTGGTGTTGATGTCAGTAATTGTTTTTCAATGGAACACATTGCTAAGGCACATAGACTGCTTTCCTGCATGGTATTTTTAGAAAATGTTTTTATTTTCTTCAAAGTAGAAAAACACCGTTCACTTGATTTTTTCTATTTTGCACGCCCCCCGAGATTCGCAAAATAGCAGAAGACAATTTACAAAATCTTTCGCCAACATAGTCTCGACATATTATCAAAAACAAACTTTTATAACAGTTGTACTATTCAACCTTGGAAGTAAATTACAATAGTAGTATCAGAAAACTTCATCCAACTCTGCTTAACAATTTATATTGTTAATTAGTAAATAAAATGTTAGCATGTGTGCTTTTTATTCTTTATACAACTTCTATTGCACATGTTTATTACATTAAAGGCTTAAATTTTGACATTTAAATATAATTTGGTTCCATTGTTTTTTTGTTACCAACGTCAAAACAACAAAATTAGCGTGCGATAAAGAAATACTTTTGAAACCAAAACGGATGTCTTAAAGTGAACTTTATAGCACCGAAATAGAAAAAACATTTTGCACATTACACCCACACAACCAGTCTGATACACTGTAAAAGCTTCTGTTGAATTTTCTCGTCACGGTTTTATTAGTTTTCTAATTGTAATCTTCTAGTTTAATCAATAAATCTGGTCTAGGGAGACCTAGATTTTTTAATTCTGTCTTAATGTTACTAACGCAATTCATAGTTGCATTTGCACCGATATAAATTACAACATACACTCACCGCTGTATATTACATAGTGGACCGCCACTCGGACCCGGCACCATAGAGTAGTGCCCCGCCGCCTACATATATACGCGCGCTACCCGCGCCAGCTTCATCGCTCGATTTCTAATGCAGACGGGGCAGTCGCGCTCGATGCCCCGGAGCCTACGTCAGACTGAGATTTTTAAACGCGCTGAAAAGACGGACTGTTACTTCCGAAAACATATTATTTGTTATCAAACAAATCAGAAAAATTACATGCAAATTAGGTACTTATAATTAATTTATCTGTTAAAAGAAATTTGTTACGGGGCAATTTGTCACGGGGGGGGGGGCAGTGCCCCGTTGCCCTCCCTGCAGCAGCAGCCACTGCTTACCAATATGTATGCGTGGGCATTTTCTTTATTGAATTCAGCATTTTTATTTATATTTTTGAAAACCAAGCGCACCGCAATATGTGAAAAGTTGCTAACTTTTTAGGCGTAATTCAATCCGAAAGAAAAATAGGTATTTAGTACAGGTTGTCACGTTCGGAATGCAACGCAGAAACAGCTTTAGAATTAATTTTAAACGTAATTACAGTATCAATTTTTTATGCTTACTTATTCAATCTTGAAAAAATCTTAGTAAAAACAACGACGCCGGCAGTCTTGCGTAAGATTATGAAAACATAACGTTACCCCTGCTTTAAGATCATGTTGGTTTTGAGAGGCATAGTATTTTTGATACTTACGTCTATATCATTCGCGGCTGTTGAGTTCGTTTAGGTGGGGCAATTACTAATAAGAGTTGAGTTTTAAAATTTCGCAAATATTAGTTTTGCCTTAAGTTCTTTCGATTTAAAATAGTTTTGAAGTTTTGCTTCTTCCGGTTACACCGGAAATGGATATCAAGTTCCTTATTTTAAATGGAATATCCCATATTTTATGATTGATTCGTATTTCCAACTTCATTTTAAGGATAGTGTGTCTATAAACGTTGCCTCTAAAGTTAGCCATTTTTGAAGTATTTCAATTTCGGTAAAAAAATTGACAGCTGCAGACTATTACTCATAACAACATTCCCAATAATTGAATGAATGCACATATTTAAAATTTTAGGTAATTATTTTGAAAAGTATACTGCCTCAAATGCGGTATTATAAAGTTTTCAAAGTAATACAGGGTGATCAGAAAACCATGTCAAATATTTCATCCAGAAAATATCAATATCTTGTTATTTTTAAATGGCAACCTAATTTTTTTCAACTTCATTGGATTACACTTCAAAATTAGGGGCAGTATGTATTTACTTCCCTATAACTAAACGTCTTAGTTTCAGAGTTATTTTGGAAAATGTATCAATTCCTTTAAAGTTTTTGTTTTATATAATCAGTTAGGCTATGGAAACTCATGTATATAAATAAAAACAAAACAAGTCATCGTTTTATAATGTCCTAAAATATTTAAATGAAAACTACACAATATCGAGATTAAGTAGTCTTAATAATAGTTTCTTTCTTACTCTTTTTAAAATATCCGTACTCGTGGCACGCTGAATCATGGTACCGTCTAGATTATTGAACGCGCCTCGCACTCTGGCCATCATATCTTCTTTGGTGGTAGCAGGTGTACTGTATACTTTATCTTTAACATAGCCCCAAATAAAATAATCTAGAGGCTTGAAATCGGGTGATCGCGGTGGAAACCTCTAAGGTCCTTTATTTCCGATCCACTTGTCATAAAATATGTTCTCTAATACTTCTCCAATAGCTCTGGTACTATCTGCTGGTGCACCATATCCATCTGAAACCATACACTACGAGCTCTTTCTGCGGACAGTGTATTTAAACTTAAATTTATGACGTTTCTTAAGATGTCTATAAATCGCTCGCTAAATTTTCTTCATAAAAATGCAAAGCAAATATTTCGTCATGTTTAATAGCACAAAATACATTAAAACTAAATGACTCTTGGAAACGTCGTTGCCTAACAACTCGAGGATTATTTTTGGACCAAAAATGGCTATTGTGTCGATTAGATATTCCATTTCTACAAAACCTTGGTTCATCTTTCCATATAAGATTTGCTTTGAAATCATCGTCTTCTTGTAATTTCATTAAAAACCACTCACAATACTGCGCTCTTGTTTCAAAATCAGCTTCATTAATATGTTGAACAGGTTGAAATTTGTAAGCATGCCACTTGTTCTTTTTCAAAAGTCGATGTATGTTCATTCTGGATGCACCTACTTCAGCTTCTGCATCCTTTAGAGAATTACTAGGATGTGCTGTAAAGTAAGCAAGTGTTGTTACCTCCACATTTTCACTATCAACAACAGATTTTCTTTTGGTTGTTTTCGGCAAGAATGATCCGAAGGAAATACAATTTTTTAAAAGTTTGCTTAAGTTACTCTTGGTAGGTCTTGACCGATTTGGATATTTCTCAGTATAAACACATGTCCTGTTGATTACTCTATTACATTCACCATATGTTATTATTAGATTTAAAAAATCTTCGTTATTAAATCCAGATCGCGACATTATTATTATTATTCAAGTACCTATTCAGAAACGGAAGACAAAGAAAACGCTGAATAGCACTAGTAAATACCTTACTGATGACAGGTAATATGATTGCAATTTGGTTTTAATTATTCACATGAATTTTCATAGCCTAACTGATTATACAAAATAAAACATTAAAGGAATTGATACATTTTCTAAAATAACTCTGAAACCAAGACGTTTAGTTATAGGGAAGTAAATACATACTGCCCCTAATTTTGGACGTGCAATCCAATGAAGTTGGAAAAAATTTAGGTTGTTATTTAAAAATAACCAGATATTTATATTTTCTGGATGAACTGTTTAACATGGTTTTCTGATCAGCCTGTATTATTTTGAAAAGTTTGTAATACCGCATTTGAAGCAGTATACTTTCCAAAATGATTACCTAAAATTTTAAATATGCATTCAATTATTGGGAATGTTGTTATGAGTAATAGTCAGCAGCTGTCAATTTTTTTACAAAAATTGAAATATTTCAAAAATGGGTAACTTTAGAGGCAAAGTTTATGAGACAAACTATCCTTAAAATTAAGTTGGAAATACGAATCAATCATAAAAAATAAGGTATTCTATTTAAAATAAGGAAGTTGATATCCATTTCCGGTGTAACCGGAAGAAGCAAAAATTCAAAGCTATTTTAAATCGAAAGAGCTTAAGGCGAAACTAATAACTGCGAAATTTCAAAACTCAACTCTTATTAGTTTTCTATATTGTTCTAACGAAATCTCGTCGTGATATACCCTGTATATTTGTTCTTAATTCACTTTTTTACATAAATGTATACAATAATAATATAATGTGCTATAATGGAAAAAAGACAGTTATAATTAATCAATAATAATACAACATTCATGTATTAGCTATATATAAACAGAAATGTATTCCAGTGACCGCTACAATAAAATATTAAATAATCCTCGTATCAGAACACTGATTTTGTGCTGATATTAATCCCACCTAAAGCATAACCACGCTTCTAGGTAGCATTTTCATCGCAAATACATACTTGTGAATCAAATATGGCTCCATCCTACGAATTCAATTACAAAGAATCATTGAGTACACCCCAGTTCAAAGCAATGCTTTCCAGAAATTTCAATACGGAAGAAAAGATATTTAAATACTCAACACAATATGTTGGAATGCCGGTTTTGTGCTGGTGTTAATCCCATCTAAATACATAATCACGCTTCTAACTAGCATTCCCAATACAAATGTATGCTGGCAAATCAATTAGGGCTCCATCTTATGAATTCAATTACAAAGAATTCATTGAACACAACCCAGATCAAAACACTGCATTCCAGAAAACTTATATATACAGCAAGAGCGCGCGAGGTATGATCACCCGATGGTATACGTAAACTCGCATCTAAACGTGGTCCGATAATACATATTAGAGTAACGGCACAACATACTAGCATTGCCTGCTCATATTCGAACTCATAGTGATCTGATTATTTTTTTGCAGATTGACAAAAAGAACAAATTAAATTTTCTCTTTAAGTGATGACGATTGCTTAGATAACTAAGTCGATAATAACGCGAAGATTGTAATACTTATAACGTAATTATGATTATCCTAATGAAATTAAATAATAATGTAGTTGTGTACAAAGTTATAGCAGTACAACTGGGTTTTAGAATGAAATAAAAACAACCCGCCTGAAGCATCTGCAGAATAAACTAAGATGTCTAGAGAAAAATAAATAAATAGAAATTTCATGGTAAAAAAAAACTATAAATAAGTATAACAGGAATACCATAAAATAACATAAAAACGACCCTTGAAATAGAAATTAAAATTAGAGATTCTCTCCAGTAAATATAACGAAATAACAACTCTGGAAAAATAAATCTATATATCTATATCTGGCGAACACAGCTAGCGGAGATCATTTGCCGAATATACGTCCGAAGAATATCGACTAGGATCGGGTGATCATACCCCGCGCGCTCAAGCTGTATATATGATAAGTGTATTGAAAAATGAACTATCTTTTTTGGCAAATAATAACAAAACGACAATTGGAGTTATCTAAAAAATTACAATGACAATGCAGAAGGAATGTAAAATCAAATATGTATAAGTAAAAATGTAAAAAAATAAACATATAACACAGCCGGTATTATTTATGCAGTCCCGCCAAAAGGTTTAGGTCTACCATAAACATGCATTTAATGTAAATACACAAATAATAACGACGCAACTATGTAATTAAAAATTACGAGTAGAGCTGCTGATATTATTCATGTGAGTCAATCAGGCGGCCAGGAGAATATCTGGCGTAATTTTTAATTACAGAGTTGCGTGGTATTATTTGTAATTAAAATTAAACATAGTTTTTGAAGGTTCCTTCAAAAACTATGTTTTTGAGATAAGAAAAATGTTTGGAGAATTAGTTTGAACGCATATGAAAGTGTATAAATCTTAAAGACCAATATTTGAAGAGGTGATAAAACAGTATTATTTCACAATGATTTTTTCCTAGTGTTTGTAAAAATTAAAAGACGTCCATCGTATAATTTTGTAAATTAAGGTTTCGTTTATAAAACTGTTGTGCAACTATCGTTGATAATTATGTAAGTTTATCAACAAATCATTAACATATCGCGCTAATTACTACTTTTATTAGCAAATACTTAATTTTCTACTCACAGCAGATTATCTAATATTATTATTGCCATAAATGAAACAAATTATTAGAGGAGCTTCTAAATGATACCCCTGAGAACTACAAATGCGCAATTAATGACTGCATCCCCTGTAGTCTACATCGTGTGAACACACTCTTTCATATTTAATATAACAAATCCGAAAATCTCTTCGGAAGAAATAATGCGATCATAAACAGGGAAGGCTATAGGATGTGACAATACACCAGAGGGGCGTTCTAGCAAAACACAGGACAGGGAAAATGAATGTCGTACATTGTATATCGTACAAAAGATATCTGGAACACGTGTCTCTTCACATGGGGACATTTGGGCTGCTAACGACATGACCAAGTGGCATCATTTTTTTCGCGAACTGAAAACAAATTAAACAATACCTGTCGTGATTCTTTGCAAGGAAGATTTTTTTAAATATATGTATAAATGGTGATATATTTGTATTACCATGTAAAGTATTTAGAGAGGAGTCACGTTTTGTATGAAAATATATTAAATCTTTGCCAATGATATACCATAGGTATTCGGTTGATTATGGTGTGCCTTGTATACCGTATAACATATACATATTTATATAATTAGAAAATTATGTAAATATTGCTATGTTGAATACGTACCTATAATAAATATAAGATATAGAGTTCCTAATAGATTTTAATAGATCAACATATTCCCATATTAAACAAACAGATATTACAATCTTTTCAAAATTTGTTATAATACCACAACCTACGTAATACTCAATATTAGTTATTTGTAATGTGTCGCCCAAAACTACAATTAGCCAAGCCAACACTTTAAATCCATACATGAACAACCAAAAAACTTGAATGGTTTATTTATTTATATATAAAATACACATTTACACTAAATTATTCACTACCCGATCCACTATCAACGTTGTAATCGGGTGACACACGCCAATAGAAATATTTCTTGTCAAATATAGACAAGTACCATTTATATTTCCAAATAACATCGTTCAGTGGCACAATTATGGTGCGAGAGAATTACATGCCAACATTCAAAGTGCAAGGACAAATTTATCATCGCGTAGGATCACTATTTCTACAAATTTATTTCATGGAAAACACTGATGAACAAAACGATTAACGTTGTTGATTCAATTCAGGTATTAAATGAGAAATTGTCGCTGCATTAGAAATTTTATTCGATCAACACAAAGAATCGATTTGATTGTTCAAAACTGCACCTTAACAAATGGCAGGTGATGACTACAAAGCTGTCGTTAAAGCAGACAAAACACTTGTTGGCCAACACGAAATACCAACAATGGCAATCGTTATAGTTGGCATTTCAACATCAAGCTGAGAAATCCACAAACAAATGATGCAAAAAAAAAAATAAGAAAGTCCATACATGAATTACTATTTATATCGACTGATGAGTCCTGAAAATGCTGAAATTCAGAACTTGAAATGTAAACAATTGTTGCTTGTATGCGAAGATCAACACCAAACGGCTCCTCTACAGTCGATTAGTATAAGTATATTCATCCACTTGATGCAATTATTTATACGGCATTGTGAATTCCAATGAATTGGACAAAATGGGCTTACTATCGGCCAGATTTACAGGGAGTCCAGGGCGCATGCACGAATATGCATACGATGCAATGCCATATGTTTGCGCATATGTATGCGGGGCTTTTCTGAGCGGTGTTGTGCGGTGTCTTACTGAGCCAGCATGTGTTTTCGAGCGTGTATGTTTTAAATAGGTAGCCGTCTAAACTATGCGAAGTAAGGAAGCGGTGTGCCGCTGAGGCAGCTTGATTTCGCACCGTGACCGATTTCAAACGCATTGTATGCGATGCTGTGCTGTGTATAGACTCGCCAAAATGGACGCATTCATTAAAGTGATTAGGGAACATCAACTTTTTTTTTGAAAAACGGACGAGGAAAAATTATAAAAACCAGAAAATAAAAAGAAATATATTATTTCAAAACATTGCCTTTTGTTTAGCATGACGACCAATGAATCAGAAACCCTTGTCTGCGGTTGCTCTACAGCGGACTTTACCCAATATTTTTCTTTTTCTTGTATTTTATGTATACACGATAATTTCTTTTTCTTTGATTTATCTTTCCTGGGTCTCGGATGGCACGCAGGTTGGCATTGTCTTCCTCGTGGCGACGTTAGTTGTTGTTCTCAAAACTAAGGATCTTCTAGCTGAAGCTACAAATGGTGGTCTATCACCCGATAGTCTTCCGTATAGCTTACATCTCCAAGGTTATCTCACCTTATTCCTTGTCTACACCGTACTGATGAGAAGAAATGACTCAGAAACACGTGTCTATGGTTGCTCTACAGCCGAATTTACCCGATATTTTTCTTTTTCTTATATTTTATGTATCCGCGATAATTACTTTTATTGATTTATTTTTCCTGGGTCACGGATGGCACGCAGGTTGGCATTGTCTTCCTCGTGGCGACGTTAGTTCTTGTGCTCGAAACTGAGGATCTTCTAGCTGAAGCTACAAATGGTAGTCTGTCACCTGATGGTCTTCCGTGTAGCTTACATCTTCAAGGTTATCCCACCTTATTCCTTGGCTACACCCTACTGATGACGACCAATGGGTCAGAAACACGTGTCCACGGTTGCTCTACAGCGCAATTTACCCGATATTTTTCTCTTTCTTGTATTTTATGTACCCGCGATAATTTCCTTTTCTTTGATTTATCTTTCCTGGGTCTCAGATGACACGCAGGTTGGCATTGTCTTCCTTGTGGCGACCAATCACGAAACAGAATAGAGATATTCCAATATTTATCTTCCACACAATGTAGATATAGCGTATCCGGAGTTTATACCGTAAGTTATTCAATACTAGACTTATCTAGCGTTTGTAGAACGACACTTTCAAGTTTATACTCCGTATAGTATTATACCAGCTTTATCTACGAGTTGTAGAACCAGCCCTAAGTATCTTATCCAACAAAGTAGTATAATGTTAACAGTTATAACAGTTATATTTTTTAAGCACAAACATTGATAGCAGGAAATTTATAATACGAAATAAGCTATTAAATCAATCATAGATACCCATTACGAATGGACAGTTTTAATTTTAACTTTAAAGAGCAATAATTCACATAATTCAACTGGAAGACACTATCAACTTAATTGTGAATTATGGTTAACCAACAACATATGATAATCACAGGGCATAGCATAAGGCAAGATTACATAATACAATGTAAAATGTTAATCTCGACGAGTAACTACGGTAACAATTATCAAAACAAACAGGGATATAAAAAGGACCGAACGGCCTCAAAGCATTCATTAATTAATTTTCCTAATAAAATAAAAGTCTTTGTGAATATATATAAGTGATTAAAATAGCGCGTATCTATAAAGAATATAAACACTGTGTGACCTTGTCATTGACGGATGAAGCAGACTGCCAATGATAAACCTTCCCGCCAAGAAGAATCATCAAGGTCGAATACGAATATTTTGGCGGTATGGACAGAAGAAAATTAAAGGTTAGATACCTAAAATATTTAAATTATATGGAAATATCATCGAAATACAAATATAAGAGGAGCCCGAAAGAACATTGAACGAAACTACCCGAAATTACCCTAAGAAAACGATTGTCTACTAACCAGCTATCCAGCACCCGGAGACCGGAGTTCCTGTCCAAGAAGGATCGAATACAAGGACAACAGACACTAACTCGACGGAGCCGTACCCAAGAACTTCACGATGACTTCACCAGCTGATGGAAGGGACCATGCCATGCCAAAGACACTTACACTTATAAATAAAGTGTCAGTAACACTCATCAGGTACAAATGTCAATCTATTGTTGTTTAATTATCGTTGATTAACAAACGTCTCTTGCAACTTATGTAATGTAGTCTAATTTAACAAAAACATTCATTAATTCATTCAAAAGTCAAATTCATTTTTTCTATTAGAAGTCATGCTAAACTAATATGTGCAGAATAAAAACAATTAATACTTACTTATTCAGATATTCTAGTGCATTTATCCAAGCACGTCGTTCACAATATGCTTTATTGTTTCAATACATGTAGAATGTTTGAACGTAATCTGTCAAGCTTCATTTTCAACGAATAGGGAAATTTAAAACTGATATCAAACTTGCCTTCGTCGTAGAATACTGCCTATGTTGTGTATTTATCGTATAAAACCTTATAATATATATCCAGTTGGCACTAGGGCTACGTCTGCCAAGTTTTCAGGTTAGGAACATCGAAGATCTTCAACGTTGGACTTCTGTAGGATTAACATCAAGGTAACGTAGACACAATATTCACGAACTCCATGAACGCCTGAGATTTGTTTATTTGTTTATTTATCAAGAGTCACTCACACGGAAGTATTATCATTTTAAAATACAATTCATATTCACAATCACACGTTCCATTGACGCGCGCGAAACACTAGAACAGCGTCCCCCTTCTCTTTATGTAAAATAAGAAGCTAAATATAAGCTAATGCGCAAGAACAGCGAATTTTAAATTATAAAGAACTTGCATATCATATTTAAGAAATTTTCATAATTTTTAAGCATTGCTTCGTATCAAATAACAGTCTAGAGTCCATCTGAGCTAGCCAGGTATTGTAATAACCCCCAAACTCTCTGATACTTGTAAATAATCAATCAATATATTAATTTTCAAGAATAAATTTTGTTTTCTTTTAATATTTCAAAAGAATTAAATAGCAAAATATAGTTATCAGTGAATATGTTGAATAACAAGCGACCAAGGTTGGATTCCTGCGGAACACCTGAAGTAGGTATATATTTACCAGATTGGAATCCGTACGTAACAGGACCGAAGGCAAAGATATGAAGACAAGAGCTTGAGCAAACCAATCGAAAAACCGAAAGAGTCACCTATGATAGAATAATTTAGCGTAGAACGCAGAAACAGCAACGTTTACATCTGTGTAAGACTCGAGGCACAACCATTCTGCACTGTTAATTTCATTATATGATTTCAGAATGTTTGCCCGACGAAAATTGTATCTGAAGTTCGCATTCGAAGGAAAATTCATCCTTGAAGAACTTGACAAAAACTTAATTGTTATATCAACCGCCGCATGGTATAAATCCTCAAAGATCAAACAAGAAACATCATGCACGAGTTCAATTTGAAAATCCACATTTGTAAAAATCAGATCCAATAACCTGCCTAACGTGGATGAGTTGACGTAAATCCAAAGATGAAATCAAATGCAAGAGTGATTGAAACTTTCGGTCCGAATTTGTGTTAGCTGAATTGAATGAAAGGCAATTAAAATCGCCACAAATAAAAACGTTTTTGTTCTTGAGCTTAAGTGCAAGACTATCAACGAAGATCTCATAGTCATCACAAGAGATACTGGGAGGGATATAAATAAGTAAACTCTGTAGGACAGAATTATTGGCACTGAAGAAGAAATAGAAGAAATAGAAGAAATATCAACTGATTTTATTGTGAAACGCTTAGAAAATGCTGACAACACACCCCCACCAGTAGTTAGGTCAACGTTATTCAGTTTTCTGTCTAATCTGCAAACCAGATAAGAAGGATTGAAAAACTCTCCGTTAGTTATTTCAGAATTACGCCACCTTTCTGTAAGGAAGACCACGCATCCAAAGAGTCAGTATGCATTTTTATTGTATAAAGTTTGGATCATAAGCCACGAACATTTTGGTAAAGAAATCTGAGATTGACACAACTGGAGTTATTTCTGTTGGATGTTGTTAGTTTTCCAGAGTTCGAACTTTGATAATTGTGAGAACATCGTATATCAACTTAATAGCCAGACCAGAGTCTCGAGCCGCTCCGAGGTCAACCAGTTGCTGCTTAATAGATCTATAAAACTTGGATTGGCTAGGGGTTTTGTCCCGGTAGATACCCACATTATTAAAATCTCTTGAACAACCCTCTCAAACTCCATATTGTCAAGTTTAGCCGTCGCTGTGTAACCTGAAGATGCACACTCGATCTTCTCCTTCAGCAGTTAAAACTCAACCTGTAGAGACGTAACCAACGAGGGCAAGTCATTCATTTTTATTAATTGTTGCTTGAAATCCATACATACTGGGCAATTGAATGATAGTTTGCGATCCTTACATTTCAAAAGCTGAATCTCATTTCGTGAAAGGCCACTGCAAGTAATATGGACGGCATTCCTACAGAGATCGCCCAGTATCTCCTTCTCCGGGAACAGCTCTTTCTTGCACGTTGTACAATAAGAACTCATCGTAAAGTAACTACGATTATAAATAAAAGGTGAAAACACATGAGGACTCGGGATAAGACAGGGAGACTCACTTCGCACCCAGGAGGCCGATCCTGGTGTCTAACAATAAAGACAAACACGGAGGCGGCGGAAAGAAAGAAATTAAACAAATAAATACATATTCATAAACTAAATGTACAATCGGTGCGTATACAAAACAGATTCAAAAATACGTTTTAACAAAAACAATAGAAAACAAATTTTTAGGTTCCATTGAAGAAATATTTGAAAGAGTAAAGCGAAGAATGTATTCAACAAATTCAATTCAAAACAGGTATTATAAACAGGTTAATTGAAACAAAGACGATACGTGCACGTGGCCGGAAAAAAACCAACAATATGATACATTGCAAACTGATCCAGAATAAAATTATTCACATGAAAAAATCCAATCAAAGAAGAACACCGCAGAACACAACTGCACCGCATATATACCGCATGTGTTAATTTTCATTTGGTATAGGGATTCAATGTTTACGTGCGATTTATACGTACACAAGTAATACGTGGCAACGTGGCACCCCTACTGTCCGTCACCAATCCGGCAACAATCGACATCACAACGATTTTCTCCGATCTTCCCACTTCTCTCCACCAGATTTTACATTCAATGTTTAGCTGCGAACACGTTGCGATCTAGTCTGCAATAAAAGCCGTCTTATTACTGGAACGGGAAACATCAAATGGCCGCCGCGATCTCCTGATCTAGTAGTTTATTATTATTTTCAGAATCCTTTTTTATTTACCTTATTTTTAATTTTATTAGAATTACGCTTTTGTTTGCGTCATGCAGCGTGAACGCAGCTTAATAATTATCTGCATTTACTGAAAGGAAAAAGAAAAACAAATCCTTGCAACTCGTAAATATTATTTCTGAACGCATTACAAACACCCAAACCGGTGGTCGAATAGTTACTGCTAACCACGCTAACTTGTATTTACGAGCATGCATCGGTCGTGCTGGCATCGGAAAGGAAAGAAGGGGTACTATGTTGCCACGAACTGTATGGATTAATTAGAAATATTTTTAATGGTGTGGAATCAACTATTAAGGTACTATGTGCAAATATTTGCTCCTAACAATTAGTGGAAACTATTTTCGAAATATTTAAGTAGCAAGACACTAGATTATCAGAGTAGTATGTGTAAATGTTTGCTTTAGTAAAATAGTGCTTGCATTGTGTTCAATATTCACTAAAACTCTCTTAAATAAAAATAAATACCTAGTGAACATATATTAAATTATTATCATTTCAAATTCATTCCTCAAAATAAACAATATTGCGTTTAAAACAATTTTTAAATAAGAATCATTTGAACAGAATTAGTTCTATGTTAGTTAGTATAAATCCTCATAAACAGATGGATATCTATGTATAGTAAGAAAGATAAAGACAAACGTGAATAAAATATATTCACCATTATTATTAAGGCTTATATATTCTGTTTAATTTCTTTACCCTATCTCATACTTAACAGATAAGAGAAAGATTGTCAAACAAGAATTAAATCGCTGTTAGAATACACGTAAAATTTTTAAAATTCATGCAGTTATGCTAAAGTCAGGCATTAAGGTATCATTATTATTTTTGATATTTAAAAAGTAGATACCACAGCAGTATATGCCTTTCAAATTATGCAAAGTTGTTCTAAATTAAGCTTTAAATACTTTTATCCTCTTAAAAAAATACGCGTGTGAGTAAATGTATCATACTTCAGGCCCGAATTTTGAAACTTCGTTTCTACAAAAAATATTACAAATCCAGCTCTAAATACTTTTATACTCTTGATAAATATATATAGAATGCATAATTTACGATATATTTGCAAAAAAATCGCTATGCGTTAAGAGTAAAAGTGTAACTTCCGAAAATTTTCGTCATCACAATACTTCCTTATACTACGTATAAGAAAGTAAAACTAATATAATATACATACATATATTCCTATGGAATTAACATTTGCCAAAAATATGTAAAATATATTACTTGTAACAAAATCATACAAATAGGAATAGTTTGTTAAAAAAGAAAAGTCTGCCTCCAGCCTCTTAAGCTGGATTATCAATAACATTCTAATAGTATAAGATACTGCGCTATCTATCGAGGTTTATCAAATATTTATTATTAGACGTGTTGTGGTATTTTGGAAATTTCTATCTTTAAAACCTCCAACACGCATACTTTATTAAAAATGCTGCCAAATGTGTGTGATTTGACTGGAAAAATTGGGAAGAGACCAACAATAACTTGGTATTCTTGACATATTATTGAAATTATAAATATTAAAGATTTCCTTGGGTCTACTTCGTCTACAGACTTATACCACTGTTCAGTGCTTGGAGATAATGTTATATTTAAACTGAAATGTGCAAACACACTCTGTGAGAATTCTAATATATCAGTAATTCATCTATTTATAATATATATTAATTTTTAGGTAATTTTCAAATGTTTATGAGCAAAACATTAAGTTAAAAAAGATTTCCACCATCTGTACAGTACATGTAACATGAACAAATAAATATAATGAAATAGATAATATGATTTCCTTTTTAACAATTAGATTTATTTTAAGTTTTGAAAGTTTACACAAATAAGAAAAATAACAAATTAGATAGAATTAATCTCGACTCATTAGCGCCTGTTACTTATGCAAACTTCACAACACATATAATGCACGTTCAAAAGTCATTTTTTTTAAATATTTAAATTATTACATAGTACAAAAAATGTATATGCATTACACAATATTTATGAAGTATACAGAGTGTTACCTACTACTGATATATTAGCACCACAAAATACTTAATATATATAAATTTTCTATGAATAAAATGAAAAACGAAAATCTAAAATTTTTGAATATTACAAATATACATAAATTCACAAATAATTATCTATTTGCAAGATTCCTTATGCTGCGTTATATAAAGTGTCCTTTTTCGCACTGAAAACATATCTAGCAATATAATAATAATAAAGTAAAATTTATGTCATACAAAAAATTTTGAAAAATTAATTTATAATTTTAATACATTGTGAACCACAGCAATATGTCGGCAGTCCGATATATGTACTAAATTTTAAATATTTTTCAAATTAGATTTTCTTTAAGAGGCCTCTGTACGGTTCAACAACATATGCATTTACATGTAAATGAGCTCCAAAATATCTCATTATCCAACGAACCTGAACAAAATGTATTGTAAGATTTCGAAAATATAGATTATTAGGTACATTTCACCGGAAGCTTTTTTTAATATTCAGTTTCGTTTAATGACAATTAGATATCAAACCCCTAAGGGGTTGAAATCAAATGAGTCGTTATCCATTGTTTATACATATTTGTACGGCATAAAATAATTCAACAAGATCAATTTTTTACCTACTTTGACAGCGTGATAAATTTTGATCGCGAATTTATTCATTTGGAACATTGTGTTCCGGCACAGTCACATGGGACGGCATGAGTATGCTCAGCAACTGGATTATTTTTTCACTGATTCGTAATATTTTTTGAACTCAATAAAAATTTTGTTGTTGCATATTTCACATTTTAGTTATCTGTAATAACTAGTTTAATTACTATACTTCCCTTTATTTAGTCATATAGATGTTGTTCTTTATTCAAACTAAAGTCACTTCCTAAAAGGAATCAAAGGAAGTAAACAAAAGAAACTTAAATGACAAAAAGTTACGAAATCTCACCAAAAATATACACGTAAAAAGAGCGGGCCAAATTCTCTCACGGATGTGTGTTATATTGTCTTTAAAAAATAACTCGAATATATAAACTATGCCAAGTGACTGCCTACACGTTACTTGCATTGTCCTGATAAGCACAGAAAAATCTGTTGTTAAACTTACAAGTTTTCATTAAAAATATGAGTAGGTATTATTGAAGGTCCTGACAACTGCCAAGTTTAATCTAGAAGATTATCAATTCACACTTATTTTTTAAGATAATATAGAACACATGCCTGCGAGAATTTAGCCTGCTTCTTTTTACATGTATTTGTTTGGTGGGATACAGTACCTATACTCCCACTAATTTATAAATAAATGCATGTATAAGTATTATTAAAATTTTCTCAAAATCTCAATATATGTATATAATATCCCTCTACCTAAACTTCTTTGTATCATCATTCAAGTTATTAGTGTTACTATCATTTTACAATTGCCAAAATAAATTCCAGATATTTCTATTATTAACCTAACAACCCTAATTATAATTTTCTGCTTTTAGCACTGAATTATTTAATTAGGTAATTTTCAATTTTTAAAAAATTACCCCCGGCTGAAACACGAACCCATACGTACTGAATTATATCAGGTAGCATAGGAATATAATATGTAGTATCGGCAGACCGATGTAACTTTTTTTAAATTAAAGATGTACCGAATTAAATAATTATCAGTGCTAAAAGCAGAAAATCATTGTTAGAATTTTCAAAACTAAAAAAAAACTAATTTTAAATTAATATAAAATTTTGAATTACGTCGGTCTGCCGATACTACATATATCCATTTGTTAGTTCAGTACGATTTAAAGTCTTGAACTCAGACACCGGTGATGGCGTAATTGTAGCGCAACCGACTAGAGACTGGAAGGTTTTGGGTTCGAATCTCTGCCGTGGGTAATTTTTAAAAATTAAAAATCTACATAATTAAATAATTATCAGTGTTAAAAGCAGAAAATTATAATTATAATTTTCAACAATGAGAAAAACTAATTTTAACGTAATTTGACCCAATAGCCATTTAAGAAAATAAAGCAATAAGTTCTTTTATATAATGCCGTGATTTAGTACTGGTACATTTTGATTATAATTTTAGGTTACCAACATTTACATAAAAATCTAATGTTCTGCTGTCCAATTAATTTTTTCCTCTCACAAATAAAAGAACAAAAATGTTGCCGCAAATAATAGCCTAGAATTAACAACACGTAACAACAATACACCGTAGCGTATAGGTGTCGGAAGGTGGAAATACACTCTCCCACAATCGCGAATTATGAAGATTTAAATGCCTTCCCGCGTTCGTGTTAATGTTCTTGAATTCTGAATAGTCCGCATACAGTTAAATATAAATTGCAGCAGCGATAACAGTTTTTATTGTCCGCATATAAAATATGGTATAGTTAAATTTTTACTGTCTATGTATAGCATTTTCTTTTTTCTTCCACGTTCGCGTGCTCGCGGTGAAAAACAATAAACTATGAATTTAGATTAACACGAATAGAATTGTAATGTTCGGCAATGATTTTCCAGTCTAAATGTGTTAGGTACTAGTAAGCAATTTTAATCTACAAATCAATACTTGTAAACATGACATTTTATCGGTGCTAGTTATCAATATTCACTAAATACTAATTCTAATGTTATCACAATGTATACATCGTTTTTGTATTTTGTATATTAACATAATAGGTATTTGGAGGGTATTTCTTGTCATCTTTCTGAAATTAGTTAAACGCATCTCTCTAAAGCCTGATTTACACAAGTAGTTATAAGGATTAAGAATTAAACAATTAAATACACGCGACTATACGGTAGCGTCCATACACTTATTAGCATTAAGTAATAATAATAATAATACGCATTTATTCATGTAAATTAAATTCACAGAAACTTCAGGCAATGTATATATACACATAAATAAATAAAATTGGTATAATTACTATATACCGGGTGTAGAATGGATTTTCGTACATAGGGATTTTACATGCAAAACTAATAATTTGCGAATATTCCCTCCCCTAATTTTTTTATAGGAAAATGTTAAACACAAAAATTATAGAGCTTTAAAAATAGGTCCCATTTTTTTTCTTCTTTGCTTACTATCACCCTCCAGGTCATTAAAGGAAAAAGAATTGAAGAAATGATACAAAATAGCAACAGCCGTGACATGTGACAACAAAAGTAACAAAATTCATTCATTTAACACAACAATGTGACAATTTTAGTAGAGGCGTTTAAATCTGTTTTAAGCATAGGTTTTAAGTCGTTTGCAGAAAATAAAAAACGTGCTGAAGAGATTTTAAAATTTTATTGAACGTGGTAATAAAGGTAGTTGTAGTAATAACTAAATTAAATTCTCAAACAAATCTCCGTTGACAGCTGAGCAGCACCCCAATCTGTCGTAAAAATTTCTTCTAGTTGCGGCCAGTTGATAGTGTGATATTTGACGACATTCTGCAAGTATTGCAGCTCTTAAAGCGTCGACATTTTGATACGTCCTTCCATTGTATAGCCGATCATGCAATGTGCCCCACAGAAAAAAATCATTTGGCGAAAGATCCGGAGATCTTGGAGGCCAATTAATTTCTCCATCTCGACCTATCCAGCGATTTGGGAATACATGATTTAAGTACTCTAAAACATCGCGCTGGTAATGCGCCGGACATCCATCATGTTGGTACCAAAATTCGTAATTAATTCCCAATTCGTCGATAGCTGGCCCGACTTCTTCTTGCAAAAAATTTAAATACGCAGCACCAGTTAAGCGGTCTGCAATAAAGAACGGTCCAATTATGTGAGGACCTAGTATGCCAGCCCAAACATTGACACTACCCCGGTATTGCGTATGAGTCTGCAACATTAAATGTTCATTTTGTGTGCTCCAGTAGCGATAATTTTGTTGATTTGGTTCACCAGTTAACTGAAATCGACACTCATCGCTGAATAAAATCCTAGATAAAAAGTTTCGGTCATCATTGGCCATCTCCATCATTATTTCACAAAACTGCATTCTTTTTTCTTTATCCTCCTCGAATATTTTTTGGTGCTTTTCGTATTTATAAGACCGAAACCGCGGATCTTGACTCTTTAAAATTTTCTGAGCAGTAGTAAAATGAATCCCCAAATTATTACCTATTTGTCTTAAGGAGACATTTTTGTTCTCTACAACGCTCAAGAGAACGACATCTACCTTCTCTCTACTTGCACCAGCTGTTACATTCTGGCACTTACATTTCTTATTAACAGTGCCGTTGGTCTCAAAGTGCCTGACAATTCTATTCAGGGTGTTCAAATTTAGAATTGGTCGCTCCGGGTAGAATCCAGCAAAAGTTGCTTGTATGTCCCTAAAAGACAATCCAGAGTAGTACCATTTAATAAAGTTGACTTTCTCTTCTTGGCTATAGCAATTCATTTTAAGAATCAGCAAACTTATTTTGATTGTCAAAACGTGACATTTATTGCTGACAGGATTCATGGCTAGTACTAATCGGTTCATTCCTAATACTTTTTCTTCAAGTCTAGCAGGACCAGAAGGTGTTAGAAAATAAATATCAAAGAATTTAGATACATTTTTTTGTCTACAACTTTTGTGTTTAACATTTTCCTATAAAAAAATTAGGGGAGGGAATATTCGCAAATTATTAGTTTTGCATGTAAAATCCCTATGTACGAAAATCCATTCTACACCCGGTATATACAAAAACTATAAATCATGGTAAAATAATCTAGTGTAAACAGACGAATAAACAGAAAAGGATAATATTAAAAATTCAGAAATTTATCATATGTATAGAGACTGTGGCCTATTAAGTATTTCTTCATTACTGCTTTAAACTTGTGTAGTGGTGGAGTTCCAATCTCGGAAGGTAACACGTTATAGATTCTTGTACAACAAATCGGTATATTTTAGGGTTTTGGCTATTCAATAAAACGGAATCTAGAGGTGCAACCTCAATCTGGTGGGGTAATCGTAATTCTCCGTATAGATTGCACAGCCTGCTGTATTTTGGTAAACTTGTAGATAGGCGTTGAAAGTATATACACCGTCTAAAGTTAAGTGTTCACCATTGCTAACTTTTTTATTATTGAAGCTACGAAATCGGTTAAATTAGCAAACGAGTAGGACTTCTTTTGCTGATTAAGTTAGTCAAAACAGAGAAACAATTGAAGAGCTAGTTTCTGAGATATTCACAAAAGCAATAGATTTTTAAATGGAACATCCTGTATATTTCGACATCTTTTGAAAGAGATTTAAATTCTAAACAAAAAGTAAGTAATACACTATCGTCATAAATTTAAAAATAAGCGAATAAAAAGCACTTTGATTATTATTGCTTTAATATGTAAGTAGGCGATGAATATAAAATGAATTAAAAGATTACTTGAAACGTCGAGTTTGTAAACTTAATCTGTTTTGTAATTAATTGGTTGTGTAGGGCCTACTACCTATTGTCAACAGTTTATTACTGGTTGTTAGTTCTACCAAAATGCCTTTCGCACATCTAGAAAAATGCGATATGTTTGAAGCTTATCTGTTTTGCAGAAGAAAAACCGTGAATGCATTGGCATATTATTGAAACAAATTTCCGGACCGTGAAGAGCCAAATAGACAAATCTCTTTAAAATTGTGCAGAAAACTAAGGAATAACAAAGAAACATTTAAGACATTTAGAAAAAGAAAAGGATTTATAATCAACGAAGAAACGGACTTACGAGTGTTAGCATATTTTGAAGCATTTCCTCAAAATTAAATTAGAGACATTACGCGAGAATTGGCTATTAATAGATGCACTGTTCAACTTATTTTAAGGAAACATAAACTGCATCCATATAAAAAGAGAAGGGTACACACAATATTAACAGGAGATGCAGAGAGAAGATTAAGTTTTTGTAACTGGCTAATTAATTTCATCAATGAATATCCAGATAATTTTAAACTTAATTTGTTGTCAGACGAATCTATCTTTTCAACTAAAGGTATGTGTAATAAAAGAAACCAACATTATTGGTCTCGACAGAATCCCATGATAGAGGTTCCATGATACCCGCAGCATGTTCAACTATTAGCGCCAGTTCTCGAGAATATTTTAGAAACCCTACCATTAGTTGGTTACCAGCGTATACATTTTCAACAGGATGGGGCGCCTGCTCATAATTATTATGATTCTGCTACTATGCTAGGTAGACTCTTTGATAATAGGTGAATAGGAACAAACGCACAAATTCCTTGGCCGCAACAATCCCCTGATTTAACACCTTTAGATTTTTATCTGTGAGATTACATCAAAGGCGAAGTTTATAAACAACAATATAGAAATGTGGTGGAGTTGGAAAACAAAATTAGGGACATAATAAATAACATTCCCGTTAGAACTATCCTAAAAGTGACAAGAAGTGTTCTCAGAAGAGCTCAGAAGTGTATTGATCAACAAGGCCATACCTTCGAACATTTACTAAGATAAAAAAGTATATACATACATTTACCACTTTTTGTTGCTTACCGTTTTGTTATTCAATCTTTCATATGATTCAATGTACGAAAATTTATAACTACTTAATTACTTTCCATCGCCTACTTACATATTAAAGCAATAATAATCAAAAAGTATAAGTGCTTTATATTCGCTTATTTTAAAATTTTGGACGATAGTGTACTACTTACTTTTTGTTTAGAATTTAAATCTCTTTCAAAAAATGTCGAAATATACAGGATGTCCCATTTAAAAATTTGGTGTATTTGTAAATATCTCAGAAACTAGCTCTTCAATTGTTTCTCTGCTTTGACTAACTCAGTAAAAAATATCCTACTAATATAACTTTAGACACGGTGTATATACAGGGTTCGGCAACGAAACGGGGACGGAAGATTACATGCTTATTTGAAAGTCAGTCAAATATTTAGTCAACGGATATTCTTGCGCAACATCAAGCGAACGTTTTAAAAATATTTTGGTTAATACAGGGTGTTCCAGATGGAAATGCCAAACTAAAGTTGCTTTTTTTTTAATAGAACACCCTGTATATTAATAGATAAAATGATCCGCGCTTGAAAGCTGGTTACATAGATATAACGCTATATGGGTCTAGTTGATAGTTTCTGTGTTAATAATTATTTTACTTGATAAATTAATACATTTCAGTATGCTATTATGCATAAGGAAAAACAAAAGATCCCAAACCAGCAGAATAGAATATTTTTTACTAGTATTGAGTTTCGTTGCTACGTGAAATAAATTCTGTAACTGTTCGCGTTATACAGAGTGTTCACAATTTCGCAAAATCGAAGAAATCTCGTAATTTTGAAATGGAACACCCTGTATATCAGTACATTTTTGAATTGTTTATTAAATTTCATGTCAGAAACATGTAAGACGTTAATACTTTAAAACTGACTATTACAGAGTTATTGTCGTTTTTTGATAAGCTTTTGTTAGTTTTTGCAAAAAAGTCAATTTTTTCAAATGGAACACCCTATACAATTATTTCATTTTTGAATTTCTTATTAAATTTTACATTAAAAACATGTAAGACGTTAATACTTTAAAAGTGACTATTACTGAGCTATTATCTCTTTTTGATATAATTTTGTCTGTACTATACTATATTAATCAAAACCACAAAACTGACAAAATTATAGCTCTTATATTATATATTCTATATATTTTTAGTCTCTTAAAATGTTGTAGGCATTTGTCTATTGCTCTCTCGATTTCATCTGGTGTTACGGGTGTGAAAATGCTATTCGATATGTTCCTGTTAGAAGGTAGATTACTGGGGCTTACGTGATCGACTTGCAGTATAATGTTCATTAAATTCTGTTGCGATGTCTTCGTTTTTCAACTCAATACCATCTAAGTGTCACCTTTTTCGCAAAGAAGTAAGTTACCTTGGGCATGTGGTATCTAGAAAAGGAATTGCTGTCGACCCAGAGAAGATAGACGCCGTACGAAAATGGCCTATGCCAAAGAACAAGCATGAGGTGAGAAGTTTTCTGGGATTGTGCATGTACTATCGGCGATACGTCCCGTGGTTCGCCAAGATTGCAAAGCCCCTGACTCGTCTGACAGAAAATGGGCCAAGCCCGAACGGAACTACTGCGTGACCAGACGTGAGCTACTGGCGGTGGTCAAGTTCATTGAACATTTTTACAAATACCTATATGGAAGGAAGTTATCGATTAGAACCGATCATGCAGCGTTGAAGTGGCTCTTGCATTTCAAGAACGCTGAAGGTTAGGTGGCCAGGTGGATTGAGAGACTGCAGGAATACGACTTCGACATCGAGCACCAAGCCGGCCTTCAACACCAAAACGCTGTTGCTCTTTCAAGGAGACCATATCCAGAAGACTGCAGACATTGCAACCGGGTAGAAAAAAATCGGCTAACACACTCAGAACTACCATGGTTGACGATCAGTGGCAACCTGACAATTTGAGGATCGATCACGAAGCTGGTTCCTTGATGGTTTGGAAAGATACTGGTCACAGACCGGCTTGGCAAGAAGTAGCTCCTCGTTCACAGGGACTGAAATCCTACTGGGCTCAATGGGACACCCTGAAGGCGGGGGATGGCCTACTCAAGCGTGTTGTGGAGAACCCAGATGGAGAAGGGCAAAGGATACAGGTGGTCATCCCTAAGAAAAGGATACCTGATGTACTGCAACAGCTCCACGATGACAGCTCCGGAGGACACTTCGGCGTACAAAAAACTCGAGAAAGTGCGCCAACGATTTTATTGGGTAAATTGCACGCGAGACGTAAAGGAATGGTGCCGAACAAGTGCAACTTGTGCCGCCAGCAATGGGCCCCAAAGATGTCGACATGCCCCCATGAAGCAGTACAATGTAGGAAGCCCATTTGAAAGGATTGCCATAGATGCGGCTGGGCCATTCCCTGAGACTGACAATGGGAATAAATACATAATTGTCGTAATGGATTACTTCACTAAATGGGTCGAAGTCTATGCCTTGCCTAACCAAGAAGCGGCAACAGTCGCGGAAGTGCTCGTGAAGGAATTTGTTAGTCGGTTTGGTGCACCCTTAGAAACATCTGATCAAGAGAGGAATTATGAATCGACTTTATTCCAGAATATTTGCGATCCTCTGGGCATTAGGAAAACACGGACGACGTCGCTGCATCCGCAGTCAGATGGAATGGTGGAACGCATGAAGAGAACAATGCTCAAACACCTGTCGAAGGTAATGGCAGACCATCAAAGAAACTGGGATGAACATCTACCCCTGTTCCTCATGGATTACAGAGATGCGGTCAACGAGACTACCGGTCAAACTCCAGCAAATTTATTATTCGGAAAGGAGCTCAGGCTGCCGTGTGACCTAAAGTTCGGCTGTAAGCCTGGAGAAGACTTGGCAGGAGAAGACTACGTCAGCGGACTTAGGCGGAGGTTGGAGGATGCCCACGAGCGAGTACGCCATCAAATTCAGGATGCCAGGGACAGGATGAAAAATCGTTACGACATGCAAGCCGAGAGAGGTGGTTATCGAGAAGGGGATATTGTCTGGCTATATAATCCTCAACGTCGTCGAGGCCTGTCCCCAAAGCTCCAACAATACTGGGAGGGACCATGCGAGGTACTAAAGAGAATAAATGACGTGGTTTATCGCATAAGACGAACACCCCATAATAAGTCAAGGGTGGTGCATATAAACCGATTGGCCCCATACCATGGACATAACGACGGCGAAGTAACGGATGTGCGACAAATTACCAGAGAACATAGAGAGCCAACTTATGGGAATTTCATGCATGAATATTCTGGTACTAGGAAGGCTCGTTTTGGAATTACCACGGAGAAGCAACAGGATCTTTTTACGGTACCCTGTGATTATGCCCTAGTTCACTGTGTGGCCCAGGATCTATGTATGCGTAGAGGGACTACCGTGGAATTCAAGAGGAGATAAGGCGGGGTCAATGAACTGATCCAACAAAAGCCAAGGGTTGGTAAAACTCTGGAGATAAAGCGTGACGGACTATCTATTTTTTACCTGGTCGCAAAAGAAATCTCCAACGAAAAGCCGACCTATCATGCATTATGGGAGTCCCTTGTTGATCTACGAGGACGTACACTCGAACAAAACATAAAGAGGCTGGCAATTCCGAAGCTGGGCTGCGGATTACACCGTCTGGAATGGAGAATCGTAAGAAACATGCTGGAGGTGGTATTTCGGCATACTGGTATGGAAATAGTCGTATGCAACTATCGGCCCAATCAGCTCGCTATACAACCTAAGACGGTGGATTGCCATTTCCACAAGACAACTGGGTGCACCCATGGGTCCCAGTGTAGATTCCGTCATCCACCAACAACAAGAACATGGAATAGCGTGTTTCGAGCCGAAACGCAGTTCTTAAGAAGGGGGCAATGTAACGAAATAATTCCACAAAAAAAGGAAAGTAAACATCGGCGCGGCGACATTAAAAACCCACTGTAAACAAGTCGTAAATCATACACGCAGTACGACGTAGACAAGCAAAAAAAGGCCTGGATCTTCTCTAGTATATCCCCGACTCATCGAGAAGAAAGAGAGAATTTTCTCGTATATTACTGACTTTTGTATGCCGATATAAAAGCCGCTGGGTGCCGGAATAATGAATTCAGTCAGTAGTATTCGTACGGTACAAATAAATATAGAGAGCGGTGCAGTTTTATTACATAAATATTACAGACATAAATAGTAGTGTAGAAATAAATACGTGTGTTAATTTATTTGTAGTAGTTTTAAGTGCGATACATTTATTTTATATTTTTATATTGTGATTAGTTTTAAGTGTGTAAATATACAGACTGTTTCAAAACATTTGCACGAGTTGTTTATTTCGACCCCGAAAACGCAGCAATAAATACTCTATGACTATCATTATAGATATATTAGCTTTACAGAAACATTATAACCAAAAGATGGGTAGAAATGTTTTCTTTTTATTACTTATAATATAAAAAGACATGGAAACGGAAATGCAATAGCATGGGAATGCCAGTGGATGACGACACGACAGTATATACCCTCTCTTTCGCGGACGACCAAGTAGTTATTGCACAAGATATAGATGACATGGAATATATGAGCCGAAAGCTCATCGAGGAATACGGAAAGTGCGGCCTGGATGTCAACATAACAAAAACGGAGTATATGTGCATAGCAGGACAGCAAGAAGACCTACACCTAGCAACGGGACAGATCATCAAAACCGAGGATCTTCTAGTTGAAGCTACAAATGGTGGTCTGTCACCTGATGGTCTTCCGTTTAGCTTACATCTCCAAGGTTATCCCACCTTATTACTTGGCTACACCGTACTGATGAAGACCAATTAGTCAGAAACACGTGACTACGGTTGCACTATAGCGGATTTTTCCCAATATTCTCTTTTTCTGATATTTTATGTATCCGCGATAATTCATTATCCTTTGATATATATATATATATATATATATATATATATATATGTATTGAAAAATTGAAAATCTTCTTGGTAGTAGTGGCATACAATGAATTAAAAGTAATAACAATATGACAACTGGTTGTCAATTAGAAAACAATGACAAATATAAAATGTAAATCAAAATGTATAAATGAAAATGTAATCAATAAGCATAGGACAGTCGAGATTATTTCTATAGTCACATTAAAAGGCTTGGGGTCTACCACAAACTGTGCAGTCAATCCAAATATACAAATAACAACGACGCAACTATGTAAAGAAAAATTAAGAGTAGAACTGTTGATAATATAACAATATAGAATGTAAAATAGTCATGTATAAATGTAAATGAAAGCAAATAAGCATAGGACAATCGATAATTACTCATGTAATCCTATCAAAATGGCCTAGGTTCACCTAAACATGTACAATTTTGATTGAAATACATAAACAATCAACGATGCAACTATGTATGTGTTAAGATGTATTTGTAGCTACAGACATATATGTTTCTACCTAGTTTGGTTTCGTCAGTGCAACATAACAAAGAAAGTGTATGTTAAAGCATTAATATGTGAATAAAAAATATAGTATTACCTTAAAATGTCAATCCAAAATGTCCAAGTGTAAAACAACTGTGAAAATACCTAATACTGTGTAATGCCTTATTTTATTTATTTTAAGGTAATACTATATTTTTTATTCACATATTAATGCTTTAACATACACTTTCTTTGTTATGCTGCACTGACGAAACCAAACTAGGTAGAAACATATATGTCTGTAGCTACAAATACATCTTAACACATACATAGTTGCATCGTTGATTGTTTATGTATTTCAATCAAAATTGTACATGTTTAGGTGAACCTAGGCCATTTTGATAGGATTACATGAGTAATTATCGATTGTCCTATGCTTATTTGCTTTCATTTACATTTATACATGACTATTTTACATTCTATATTGTTATATTATCAACAGTTCTACTCTTAATTTTTCTTTACATAGTTGCGTCGTTGTTATTTGTATATTTGGATTGACTGAACAGTTTGTGGTAGACCCCAAGCCTTTTAATGTGACTATAGAAATAATCTCGACTGTCCTATGCTTATTGATTACATTTTCATTTATACATTTTGATTTACATTTTATATTTGTCATTGTTTTCTAATTGACAACCAGTTGTCGTATTGTTATTACTTTTAATTCATTGTATGCCACTACTACCAAGAAGATTTTCAATTTTTCAATACATTTGTATAATTGGCAAAGAATTGTAATATATTATATATATATATATTGAAATGGGGAACAAATATGAGTGATTGGCATTGTATATTATTGACAAAATTTGAAGGATTATTTAATTTTACTAATTTATTTATTGACTGTTAAAATAAAAATATCTAAACTAAAAAGAACAGTTGTGTATACTTAAAATAGTTGGTCAGTATTGTAAAGTTGAGTACATTCATATGGTAGACAGTTCTTGAAGGAATAGTAGTGGATCAAGTTCTTTGTTGCCTCAATTTGCTTTAAATTCTGAAAATGGAGATTTAAAATTTATTATTTTTGTTAAAATGTGGTTTATAACTTTGTAAAACTTGTCTAATTTAAAATATTGCTAAGTAAAGTAAATTAATGCTGAATATTAAAATATGAAGGATATAATTTGGTAAATAATTACGCGGGTAAAGTTTGAATAAGCGGATCTGTCAAAATTGACATTTACATAAAATTTTGTTAGTAAAGCATTTTGAAGTGCTAAGTATTAGTAATTCATTATTATAAAATAATAGAGATTTAATACAGAAGGTTTACTGAAATTTGGAAGCTCTGAAACTAATCATTTAAATGTTTAAAAACTATTTTGAACAAGAAGTATGAGAAAAGGAATTTTATTGGAGGTAATTATAAAATGAAAAGGTTGTCTGGGTGATAAAACAAAACGAAGGAATTGAAAAATAATTTTTCAAAAGAGGTGCGTGTAATTTTCGGAAAATTAAAGTTTTATTCCGAAAATTGTACATTAAAATCACGAAAACCGCGAAAGTTGGTGCGAAAAGTGTTTATTTCAGCATTGGAAATAATAATTTGACGTTTGAAGAAAAAATATTTGTAGAGAAGCAGAAAATAATAAATCAATTGTATTACTATTGAAATTGAGTATATTCTATGGTATAAGAAGTAAATTTTAGAAGAAAAGGAAATAGCAAAATAAAATAAAAACTTACCAAACAAGTATACAGTCCTAGCGGAGTATTTAACTTATCAGTTGTACGAGAGGTCTAAGCGGATTTCCAGTTCTCAAAAGGTCCAAATTATTTTATAAAAACGAGGGATTCCTACCAGATAGAATCACACGTGTAGTACAAAGTACCAATTCCAGAAGATATCCTGTATTTACGAGGTCACCACTAAATACATCCAGTTTGTCGAACCCGTAGAAAAGGTCCAAATTATTTTATAATCACGAGGAATTCCTACCAGACAGAATCACACGTGCAGTACAAAGTTCCAGTTCCAGAAGATATCCTGTATGTACGAGGTCACCACAAGATACATTCTGTTTTGTCGAACCCGTAGAATAGAGAACCAGAGGATCATCCCAGGAACTTAACGAGTCCAGGAAGGCTGTTCATCTGTACGAAGAAGATACACAAAATTTCCTACATCATATAACCAGAACCTGCAAGGAAAATGGATTGTATTATTTGAAAAACACCGAGAAAGAAAAGCAATATTATTGGGAGGTTGTATATTTTCTTTATTTAAAAGAAACAGTTTAAATTTAAATGATTGTCATCGAGCAAAATACATTAAAGTGAACAAGATATACTGAATATTATAAAGAGGATTTTATAAAGATTCTATGTAAAGGTTTTAAATCTCTTTTTAAATCAGAAATATCAGTATATGTACATTTAGTAAATTTGCGTAATTTTGGAACTAAAATATACCTACTTACGTATTTGAACATTTGATCGTAAAGACTTATTATTAATTATTGAATTTGTGTATACATATGAATGTTAAATTGAAAGATTTATATTAAACTAATTCTCACACATACCTTATCGAGTAGATAAGCTTTTAATAATCCTTCATTTTGTCAATATTCGCACAAGTAATATTAGACAGGTTGAATAGTTTTTGTTAACGTTTTGGAAATGTGTTGGATAATTATTTGAATCATATTTTACACAGCTTTTGCCATTAAACGATTATTATAGTGATATTCTTCTTTTATTTGGTAAAGTAGAACTTTGGTACGTGACACTTTCATATTACAAATAGAGATTTGTTGTGTCGATAACCTAAAAGAGAAACAAAACAATATAACATTTATAAGTTTAATTTTGATGGAAAAAGTGAACATACCTTACAATCGTATTCCAATTAATGGAATAATACCTTAGAAAACTCATCACGTATTCACAAGGAATAATTTTAACAGGTTCATTTGATGAGGTTAAGAGGTTATTGTTACCTATCATTTTATAGCGGCAAATGCCATGCTTACATCGTTATAAAAATTAATGTACTGCAAGTACTGTGTAGTCAAAATCAATACTGGTTTCATTTGACGAAATTTTATTTACAAGTAAAGAAGTGAATAATAAGTAATTATTTGTATTTGTTGGAGATAAATTATCATATCTAAATTTCTTAAGAAGGAAAGAATTATAGTAAATTAATTGGATAAATATAAAAACTGAGAGAGTGTTTGGGCATATTAAAATAAAATACTGAGCTTTGAAAAATTGAAATCTCATATAATAGTGTATAGATATAGTAAATTCTATATACTGAGTGTTACATAAATATTGGCATATAATTAACAGATGTTCTATTTAGTAAATTTGAATGACTAGGTGAGAGAGGAGATATTATAAAAAAAAATATAACAAGATTTGAATTATTTTGGCTTATATTCGATTATAAGTATTTACAGTTATAATATCATCCCTCCCTAGTGCAATATATATATATATATATATATATATATATATATATATATATATATATATATATATAGTAACGGTTTTCTTTCGTGACTGTGTGATTGTAGTTGAAAAGGAATTCTTTCGTGGGTATGCAGTCAAAGGGCAAAATTAAAAAACGTACTCTTTTTAAATGCCAAGCTTTCGGTTTGTATTTAAACCTTCATCAGGGCTGTGAAGTAATTATAAAAATTCTTTTAATTTCTAGCAAATTGCAAAAACGAGACAGACTGTATATTATTATTAAAATACTTACAATTTAATTGAGGTTGTATGATAAAAGACAGCAACATCCTTTTAAACTATGTGTTAAAATACTGTGGTTATATAATAAAATCAAAAAACATCAACACAATAAAACTAACACAACAAAAAAATTTGTTGTGTTAGTTTTATTGTGTTGATGTTTTTTGATTTTATTATATAACCACAGTATTTTAACACATAGTTTAAAAGGATGTTGCTGTCTTTTATCATACAACCTCAATTAAATTGTAAGTATTTTAATAATAATATACAGTCTGTCTCGTTTTTGCAATTTGCTAGAAATTAAAAGAATTTTTATAATTACTTCACAGCCCTGATGAAGGTTTAAATACAAACCGAAAGCTTGGCATTTAAAAAGAGTACGTTTTTTAATTTTGCCCTTTGACTGCATACCCACGAAAGAATTCCTTTTCAACTATATATATATATATATATATATATATATATAAAACATGAAATAAAATGTTGAAACGTCACAGTTATATGTAGTAGTTTTCTTAATTCATGCCGCTATTCCCAAGAAAGTATCTTTTGTATTATATATATATATATATATATATTGTGACAATACTCTTAATTAATATAGAGTATCATGACATTCAGATAAATAAATTAACTTTAAAATCTTTTATATAATTTTATCCCAAAAACTAGCTCAGATATTATAACTTTAAAAAAAATTTACAAATTAATAAGCAAATATTTTTATACTAATTGGGTTGCTGACTATCAGTAATCTATATGTTTAAGCAACTACTAAATGTGCTAAATGGGTTGCTGACTTTCAGTGGCTTGTATAATTAAAGCAGTTCCCTATATCTTAATATGTTCAGTAAACTTATATGATAGCTTTTTTACCGATTTTTAAAATTAATAAATCATATCAATTAAATAATACCAAAACTATGTGTAATTGTTCAAGTACCTATTCGGATTAATTACATCAATTTTTAGCAAAACTATAACAAGGTATGTATTTCACTAGCCATTTATACCATTTACATTTACTGACATATATTTTCTCCTTTTAGGTTAATGTTATAAGCGTCTCTGTTTATTTTCCTACTCCACTCAAAATAATCATTTTTTACTATGCCAAATAAAAGAAAATATCAGTATAGATTTGTTTAATTCGTTGAAATTATATAAAAGTGATTATAGAAATTTATAAACAATTATCAAAAGTACACATATGGAAATTTTCCTCAACACGTCTAATCAACAATATGAGAAGAATTTAATATGAGATTGTCACTTGACTACAATGGTTATAAATGCAATAACGTAAGTATTAACCTTTACTATTATTTAATTCAATATCTGAAACCTGTTTATTTCTGT
Source organism: Amphimallon solstitiale (assembly GCA_963170755.1). Classification (NCBI taxonomy): domain Eukaryota; kingdom Metazoa; phylum Arthropoda; class Insecta; order Coleoptera; family Scarabaeidae; genus Amphimallon; species Amphimallon solstitiale. The sequence continues at coordinate 95,122,478 of OY720676.1, read as the reverse complement.
TCTTTACAGAATTTTAATAAAGTATTTATAAGCAGAACCTTAATATTTCGGGTAAAACTAAATTTTATCATTCAATTATGTAGTTTTATTTTAAAAAGCCTCTTGCTTTCCAAACAAATTCTTATTTGATATTATGATTTTATATCGTAAAGTAAAGATTTAGATTTACTGTTAATAAAGATGAAATACAATAGTTCACACGATCATTACACCGATTTATAATTTCTCTACAGAAATTATGCAATAAATATTACTTTAACTCCGAAATTAATTCCAATGTTTATACGACCTGATATAATTATTATAGAATTTCTTTCATATTCTTCAATGTCTTTCCTTCTAGCGTTCTTTCTTCTCACTCTAGTGATGATGTTAGTATAACAAACTGGAACCCTCGGACCTCGAACTGTTATCCTGTCGTACCTGGATGAAATCTCTGCACTCTCGTACACGTTCTTGGAATGCTCGAACTGGGACGGTTTATAATCCGATTTCCTGTCGTACCTGGATGAAATCTCGGCACTCTCGTACACCTGTAATAAACGCACACTATCTTGATGTTCTCTGGACTTCTACGTTCCTGGAATGCTCGAACTGGGACGGTTTATAATACTATTTGCCTCGGATTATTACACTCCTGGATTGACAAACTTGTGCACCATAAATTCTCACTCGTATATTAATTCTTCAATTCAACTGGTTCAATGATACATATACAGGAACTCCTAAACGATTCTGACGGGATGGTTGTAGCTGTATTGGATTATACTTCTTAAATATCCGATTATAAGGTAAGTTCGTAATAAATCTCTCTCCTCTTTACTATATGTTCTAAATATTTATCCTTTCTTCCTTCTTTTATGTTATCCACCAGTAATATTAATGGAAAATTTCTAATTATTATATATTTTCCTGAAATAAAATCTCACTATCTTCTCCGTTAATTATTAAACACTTCTATTACTCTTTGAAGCGAACATTAAGAACATTAACTGTATTTAATGATGAAATTCTTTCTCTTCTCGAGAAACACGTTCGCGTTTTCCCGAAAAAATTAGAATTGTTATTTTTTTCATTTCACATTTCCTTGACGATCATAAATTAATTTTCTTTTACGAATTATATTGTTCCACACAGTTTATTTATCCAACAAAGTTTCTACATTATTTTTGAATGTTTTAAATACCTATTTAGAATTTCAATATCTTACTATATAAAATCTCAATTGAATATTTTAGTTTGTTTTCTACACTTCTTCTTTATAATTATATTTTCTTTTTATACTGTTCTCATCTGAACAAATTCCCTATACCCCTATTAGACATTTTCGTCTACCCATGTACTTTCATCTTTGGAAAGTAACTAAATTATATTTTCGTTTTATAAGGCGTACGTTACCTACATAATACTTTTATGACATTTTCGTCCTATTAATATTTATCATCACTTTGGGTTATATTTACCCTATCATATATATTCTCTATAATTATTCCATATTTTCATGGTACCTTTAAATATTTATTATTTATTGTAAGCATTCATTTTTATCTCTCTTAACATATTTTATTATAAAGACTTTTCCTATCTTTACTTTTATTTGTACATCACCTATTATACTTCATAGACCTTGTTTTTTTTATATTATTTCTTACACAGAATTCTGCTATTATTTAGATATCTTCTATTTATTTTTATAAGGCTCCTATTTGTTCTTCTCTCATATATCTTCTTCATACATTCCTTCAAATCTTTGTACTTATACAAATTTTACCAACTGGAAAGTTACTTATATATTTTTCTATAATTTATATTTACAAATTGTATAACGAAAGGAATGAGGAAAACTAAATATTACTAACTTCTTTATACTATCTAATATTTACAACTCTTATTCGTCTAAACTAAACTATCCTGATTCTATTGTCATAGAGTAAGGAAATAAAATATAAATCTTTGTTAGAATATCTTGGTGAATATTCTTACATTATAGTTTCAATTATAAATTATTTGAACGTACATATTCGTATTCCTCCTCATTATTATATTCTTTTGTAGTAACAAATGACCTTAAACATGCCCCTTGCTTGGTACTCCCTTATTAGTTTAATTTTCCAATTTAATAATCCCTATTTTACCTTCTTCAATTCTTTTCATGAATTCATGTTTTTCTTGTAATAGTTATATTTTTTTTTTTTATTTAATCTCAAGTGTTTAGTGATTTTCTTAATCTTTGAAGTATTTGTTGTAACTCTGGTTTATGTAATATTTTCATCATATAAACGTGAACAAGTCCTTCAGTGTAACTGCTATATCTCTTAATTTTTGGGCTCTTTTCTCTATTCAGTGTAACTGCTATATTTCTTAATTTTTGGGCTCTTTTCTCTATTCAGTGTAGCTCTGGATTTGGGTGGTGTCGCCGGTACCAACGGTTGTCGCCCTATGTATTTTATTATGGGAAAAAACATGGCGCCGGTTAATGTAAATTCTAGTAATCAGTTAATATTTGCGTGTAAAAAGTGTACAAAAGAAGTTAAAAACTATGTTATGTGTGTTAAATGTTCTAATAGTTTTCATCCAAGTTGTATTCTAAAGATTCCGGGAGTAAACGTCGATGCAAGTGGTAAGATAAGATGCTGCGACAACATAACCTCTATTGAAGAGAATACTAGGAAAATACAGGACGATAACAGAAAATTAAAGGAGGAAATCGAAACACTAAAATCAAAATGTAAGTGTTTAGAGAGAGAGAAACAAATCCAAATCTTGGAACAGCAATTAGTTTCTCTGCAAATAACCTGTAAATGTGACATAAAAGAGAAAGAAATACAACAGCTAAAAGATGAATTAACCATAGTAAATAATGAAAAGGAAAGTAATATTAGAGAATTACAACAAAGGTTATCGAAAACAAACGAGAAGCTGCTTGAAAAATCGCTTGCGGAGAATTTAAACAACTCTGACTATCTCGAATCCGTACACGATAACAACATAGAAGGAATTACTGCTGACAGGGATATATCCAAACATGAGCAAGCAACTATATTTAAAGATCTACTTACAAAAGAAATAACAGAATTGAAGGTATTTATACAAAATAGTATTCAAACGCATATTAAAAGTTCATTATTTGATGTTATTGTCAAAGAAGTACAAAACAAACAGAATGTAAACATACAAAATTCAACATCGAACATACAACAGCCATCTGATGCCGAAGACTATAATCTCGCAAAATATCAAATTACAGAACCCTGCAACAATGAAGAACCTCCGAGAGCAGATAAACATGGAAAGGAATCATTAAATCAAATGAATTCCGCTCAAAAGTTAGAAGTAAAAAGGGACCAAAATACGAAAAACAGTAAACCCCAACAAATCAAAATAAAAGAGAGGCAACCACATACTGACAGAGATAGAAAATATACAGCAATAACCGGCACAAGCAAAGAAAACGTGGCCTTTTTGAAAGAAAAACGCAAATGGATATTTGTAGACAGATTTAAGGATAGTTTCTCAAATGATGAGATGAGACACCTCCTGGTTAGCAAATTCGGTAGAGATGATTTTGTTATAGAAACATTAAAAAAAAAGGATTACGAGACTCGAGAGAACTATAACTCTTTTAAAATCGGCTTTAATCACACAGTGGATGATCAAACTATATTCGATCCGAACCGATGGCCGGAAAACATTAACGTAAAGTTTTTTCGAGAATTTAAAAAAATCAAGAAAAAGTAATAGATTCCATAAAAGAACAAACTACACACAAAAAAGTTATACCTACTCACAAAACAGACGTGGATAGAGAACGGAATTTGGTGAATAAAAATTACTCAATCTTAAATATAAATACAATGCACCAGAATAAACAGATTTCCGAAAAGCAAGAAATAGTAGATATAAACAGGCATCTCATAAAAGAAACAACACAAAAAAGTACAATAGCAGAATGCAGCAAAAACAGAGATAAGTTTCCGAAACAACACATCAATGTTCTCAATATAAATGTACAGTCAATAAAAAACAAAATTGATGAACTAGAATCTTATTTAAAAAACGAAAATATAGATGTTGTAACAATTACAGAGCACTGGCTAAAAGAAGCGGGCCCACATACACGGGTGATACCGGGATATAAAGTATCGGCAGCATATTGTAGAATAAATACTATGCATGGAGGATCTATGATATTAATAAAAGAACGAATAAATGAATCCGAAGACAAACAGATTAAAAAATTTTCGGTTGAGAAACAAATAGAGTTGGCAGGTACATTTATTAAAAAGATAAATACATTAATCGTATCTGTGTATAGACCTCCAAGTGGCATAATACAGATCTTCATAGAAAATTTAAATAAAACTTTGACTTACATTTTGGAAAGATATGTTAATACAAGAGTCATTATTGCAGGAGATCTAAATATAAATTTTCTCAAACGGAGTGTGGAGAGAGAGGAGCTAACCGGATGCATGCTATCTTTCGGTCTGCATGCCGTGTTTAGGGACGCTTCTCGTATAAGCAAAAATTCGGAAACGTGCATTGACCAAATGTTTACAAACATTTATGTATCGAAATATATAGCAAAGACCGTACAGCCACATATTTCCGACCATTGTGCGCAGATACTTGCCTTTTCTCCAGAGAGTGCGATATCTGAAAGGAAAAGATATATCACAATAAGAAAAATGAATGAAACAAATACCTGGAATTTTATTAATGCACTGAATAATGAAACCTGGAGTTTTTCGGATAACAGTAATCCACAGACACAGTTTACTGCACTTCACGGCAGGATTATCGAGTGTTTTCACAGATCTTTTCCGGAGGAAATTGTTCCTGCAAATTTCAATGGTGGCATGAACACAAACTGGTACACAGATGAACTTAGAGTACTAAAGCGCGGTCTGGATGCACTTCATGTAATCTATGCAGTGACGAAATCACCGGATGTGAAGTTAGAATATGACAATGTAAGACGGAACTACAAAGAACTAGTTATAAAAAGTAAATCTGCAGCCATTAGGGACATGATTGTCAATTCAGAAAATAGGCAGAAAGCGGTATGGAATGTTATAAAGAGAGAGACTGGTAGAATGGTAGTGAATTTACACGAGAACGTCTTGACTGCGAATGAACTGAACACCTACTTTAGTAGTGTGGGTGAAAATGTGACCACTACAATGCCGGGTCCTGTTAATAGTCCTTCCAGGCTATTGAAGAACCATGCCAATGTGACGACCAATTCAATGTTCATGATGCCAGTTTCGACGGAAGAGGTTGTTGGTGCGTTTCGGGGACTGAAGATGAAATCGACAAAGGACATCTATGGTCTCGATACAAGGATTCTGGCGTCTGTCATTCATATAATAGCAGAACCGATTATGAATGTCTTCAATAATTGTCTTCTCCACGGTGTCTTCCCTAAGGAACTGAAACAGGCTAAGGTAGTACCAATACACAAGACTGGAAGTATCGATGACGCCCAGAACTATAGGCCGATATCTATATTACCAGCGATATCAAAGATTTTCGAGAAAATAACTAGAGACAGGCTTATAGAATATCTGGAACACGTCGGCATGTTTACCAATGAGCAACATGGGTATAGACGTGGGAGATCCACGACTACAGCATTATTAGACCTACTGGATCAAGTGGCGGGATCAATGGACGCGAAGCAGAATATGAAGTTGCTTTGCACAGATCTGTCGAAAGCTTTTGACACGGTCGACCATTCGATTCTGATGCAAAAGTTGGAGTACTGGGGGATAAGAGGCACAGTCTTAAAATTCATAAAGAGCTATTTGGAAGATAGACAACAGCGGGTTTGTTGGGGGAACGAGATGTCCGGCACTGCTGAGGTGAAGCTTGGTGTCCCACAGGGGTCGATACTGGGTCCAGTTCTATTTATCATATATATTAACGACCTCCCTATTAATGTGAATTGTGACAGCACTTTCCTGTATGCGGATGATGCCTCCTTTTTAATCAATGTAGACGGTATTGATGGGGAGGATGAGACTGACAGAGTGGCGAAGGAGGCTCAAGAATGGTTCTGGGCTAATGGTCTGAAAATGAACCAAGATAAACAACAGTCCCTTGTGTTCTCCACTGGTGCTCCGGCGAGTGAAAGTCTAAAATTTTTGGGTGTGTATTTGTCGGGTAATCTTTCGTGGAATGAACATCTGGATCACTTGCAACACCAACTAGCAACATCCATTTTTGCCGTGAGACGAATTAAACAAATAGCAGGTGCAGAGGCTGCAAAAGTAGCATATTATGGCTGCTTTCACAGTAGAGCAACATATGGCATAATCCTGTGGGGTGGTTGTGGAGCAGCTAGGAGAATTTTCCTGCAACAAAAACAGGCTATTAGAGCAATAGTTGGCATCACAAGATACACAAGTTGCAGAGACTATTTTAAAAATTTAAAAATACTTACCTTACCAGCCATTTACATCCTCGCCTGCCTCACACAAATCCACAAATCAAACAAATACAAAACCCACAGTGATGTCCACAACTACAACACAAGGGGACGAAATAATATAGCTTATCCTTATCACCGACTGGCGAGAACGCAGATGGCAACAAATCATCAGGCTCTGATTTTGTTTAATAGGATGCCCGATACTATTAGACGCCTTGATACAAAGCGATTTAAGAATAGAATAAAAACGATACTGCTTGAAAATGTAATTTATGATATACCGGAATTCATGAACTTGAATTGGGAAAGCTATTGTTAGTTTTAATGTTTTTTCGGTGCTTGTGCTTTTTGTTGTTCTGTTACTTTTACACATACGTGAACATGTCTATATTTTTTATGTAGTTTTACTTGTATATATTATGTTTCGTTTAATATTGTATATATATATATTCATGACTATTTGCAAACTTGTACATACCCTGTACATCTTTTTTGAGTAAAAAAATCAATCAATCAATCAATCAATCAATCAATCAATCAATCAAAACCGCCATGCCCCTAAATTTTGGGCTTTATTATATTCAGTGTAGCTCTGGAATGGGTGGTAGCGCCATTTACCAACGGTTACTGGCCCTTCAGTACCGCCATGCCCCTAAATTTTTTAACAATTTAATTTTAATCGCACCCTATTTTGCAATGTATCTAATATGTTCTCTTGAGCCATATTTACTTTAGTCCATGAATCATTTTCTTCAATTCTGCAATACATCTTGTTTACACATTTTCCAACCTTTTTAAATAAACTTTTGACATCAGCTTTGGATGTAAATGAATTTGTAGTTTTCTGAATTTCTATATCCCATTCCAATAATTCTCTGCCCTTAATGTCCCATATCAAAGTGACCTGATAAACATCACTTTGCCCATATTTTTCTAAAGAAACACGTCTACTATCAACAAAATCATCATTCTCGACTCTTTGCAACCAATCTGCAGCTCCATTATTTAATGTTGCTCTGATTATATTCATTTGACCTTTAAAATCTGGTATATCCTCAATATATCTCAATATATTTGTCAAATAGGCCATTGGATGAGTGGACATTTTATCCCCACTAAAATGTGTAATATTCTCAATTCTGATACCAGTATTTAAAACATTGTAAGCCGGAGTACATGTTACATGAGAATTTTTAATATTTTGAGTCTTTAATAAAAGATCTTGTATTTTCATCTTCTGTTCTTCACATTCTCTCAGAATATCTTCCATACTGGACTTCTGCGCAATAGTAGTATCAGTCGATAATTTAATTTCTTTCAAACATCTATCCTCTGTATTTTCTATTCTCTTACTAAAATTCTCCTCTAATTTTTCTGTTTTGTCAGAGACTTCTTTATTTACCTGATCAACTTCCTCCCGTGTGCGTTTAGCTAACTCCTTATGTTTCTCACTACTATTCTTTTCTATTTGTTTTACATTTTCTTGTATTCCCTTTACATTACTTTCCACTTCTTGTACTTTATTCGTAATAACAATTTTAACTTCCGTATCTTTAATTTGTAACTTTTCGTCTACTTCTTTCCGCATTTTCACGTCCCTGCTATCCATTTCAATAGTAAGTTTTTTAACCTTTTCTTCTGTATCTCTCAGTAAAGTTTTCTTTAATTCTTCAAGATTTCTTTTATTTTCTTCTCTATTATCCTTGCTAGCCTTATCCAATTTCCCAATTAATTCCTCACTCGTTCTAATCAATTTACCACTTAATTCTTCCTTCAAATCCACTAAATTCTTCTTATTCTCTTCAGTCATTTTTTTCATATTCTTATTATTCTCTTCTGTCAATTTTTCCATATTCTTATTACTTTCTTCACATCTCTTATCAAGTTTACCACTTAAATCTTGAAACATCTGCTGTATTAACCTCATATCAATTGATGTGGTCGTTGTCTCTGTTTTCGAGTTCTCTCCTATTCTTTCCACCTTATCACCTCTATCCTGTATCTCTCCTGTTAGTTGATCTTCTACCTGTACCTGTAATCTATCTTCTCCTCCCTCTAGTAAATTCACATTCTGTCCAACCTCCTCTTCACTATCACTAGACGATTCCGTTCTATATAATCCAGAATTACTCTTAGATCTGGTATTCATTTTAAATAATTATAGTACACAATTTCTTATACCTTAATATACTTTAAACTGACTTTATTGCCTTTGTAAAATGTATACCAATGTTACCGCTATTAATACAATAAATAAAATATTTGAAATATGTTGTTACGAGTCTTATTTTAATTGCTTCACGTTAGATACGTCCTAAAATGAGCTAAGGAGGGGTAATATAAATTACAAACACCTAATCAAAGTGAATAAAATAATCAAAATACTATTTGCGAGTCTTATTTTAATCGTTCCACGTTGGGCACGCCATAAAATGTGACAATACTCTTAATTAATATAGAGTATCATGACATTCAGATAAATAAATTAACTTTAAAATCTTTTATATAATTTTATCCCAAAAACTAGCTCAGATATTATAACTTTAAAAAAAATTTACAAATTAATAAGCAAATATTTTTATACTAATTGGGTTGCTGACTATCAGTAATCTATATGTTTAAGCAACTACTAAATGTGCTAAATGGGTTGCTGACTTTCAGTGGCTTGTATAATTAAAGCAGTTCCCTATATCTTAATATGTTCAGTAAACTTATATGATAGCTTTTTTACCGATTTTTAAAATTAATAAATCATATCAATTAAATAATACCAAAACTATGTGTAATTGTTCAAGTACCTATTCGGATTAATTACATCAATTTTTAGCAAAACTATAACAAGGTATGTATTTCACTAGCCATTTATACCATTTACATTTACTGACATATATTTTCTCCTTTTAGGTTAATGTTATAAGCGTCTCTGTTTATTTTCCTACTCCACTCAAAATAATCATTTTTTACTATGCCAAATAAAAGAAAATATCAGTATAGATTTGTTTAATTCGTTGAAATTATATAAAAGTGATTATAGAAATTTATAAACAATTATCAAAAGTACACATATGGAAATTTTCCTCAACACGTCTAATCAACAATATGAGAAGAATTTAATATGAGATTGTCACTTGACTACAATGGTTATAAATGCAATAACGTAAGTATTAACCTTTACTATTATTTAATTCAATATCTGAAACCTGTTTATTTCTGTTCTTTACAGAATTTTAATAAAGTATTTATAAGCAGAACCTTAATATTTCGGGTAAAACTAAATTTTGTCATTCAATTATGTAGTTTTATTTTAAAAAGCCTCTTGCTTTCCAAACAAATTCTTATTTGATATTATGATTTTATATCGTAAAGTAAAGATTTAGATTTACTGTTAATAAAGATGAAATACAATAGTTCACACGATCATTACACCGATTTATAATTTCTCTACAGAAATTATGCAATAAATATTACTTTAACTCCGAAATTAATTCCAATGTTTATACGACCTGATATAATTATTATAGAATTTCTTTCTTATTCTTCAATGTCTTTCCTTCTAGCGTTCTTTCTTCTCACTCTAGTGATGATGTTAGTATAACAAACTGGAACCCTCGGACCTCGAACTGTTATCCTGTCGTACCTGGATGAAATCTCTGCACTCTCGTACACGTTCTTGGAATGCTCGAACTGGGACGGTTTATAATCCGATTTCCTGTCGTACCTGGATGAAATCTCGGCACTCTCGTACACCTGTAATAAACACACACTATCTTGATGTTCTCTGGACTTCTACGTTCCTGGAATGCTCGAACTGGGACGGTTTATAATACTATTTGCCTCGGATTATTACACTCCTGGATTGACAAACTTGTGCACCATAAATTCTCACTCGTATATTAATTCTTCAATTCAACTGGTTCAATGATACATATACAGGAACTCCTAAACGATTCTGACGGGATGGTTGTAGCTGTATTGGATTATACTTCTTAAATATCCGATTATAAGGTAAGTTCGAAATAAATCTCTCTCCTCTTTACTATATGTTCTAAATATTTATCCTTTCTTCCTTCTTTTATGTTATCCACCAGTAATATTAATGGAAAATTTCTAATTATTATATATTTTCCTGAAATAAAATCTCACTATCTTCTCCGTTAATTATTAAACACTTCTATTACTCTTTGAAGCGAAAATTAAGAACATTAACTGTATTTAATGATGAAATTCTTTCTCTTCTCGAGAAACACGTTCGCGTTTTCCCGAAAAAATTAGAATTGTTATTTTTTTCATTTCACATTTCCTTGACGATCATAAATTAATTTTCTTTTACGAATTATATTGTTCCACACAGTTTATTTATCCAACAAAGTTTCTACATTATTTTTGAATGTTTTAAATACCTATTTAGAATTTCAATATCTTACTATATAAAATCTCAATTGAATATTTTAGTTTGTTTTCTACACTTCTACCTATTAATACCCATTTCTAGTAGTATTTTTATAAATGTCAAAATCTGACATTTCCAGAATTTGAATTTTGGCGCGTTAGCTATTCATTATTTTATTGCATTTATATTTTTAAATTTCATTACTTATTACTATTCTCATATACTTTGTTAATTAAACAAGTTTTCACAAACATTATATTACATATACAAACAAATCAAGTAATATTTAAATCTTTACTTTCAGACTGAAGAAAACTAAGCATCAAAGTATCCTGCCACAACTATCTATGCAAATGCATGAAGAAAACAGAATAAACTACACATTTGATAACATTTACATCTTTATACATTTGGTATACTTTAAATATTTTATTAATATAAAAATTCTGCTATATAAAAAGAAACACTTTAAATTAAATTCCTCTAATTTATTTATAAACCATATTGTTGCCTAGTCATAGTAAACGGCAAACCATTACAATATATATATATACCTATATATGGCATGTTGTGGAGCCCAATATATACATGGGTCGTTGATCCACCAGGCACAAATATTAGAAATGAAAAATTATACTTCTGTGCAAACTACATTATTAATCATAATCATATTGGGGTCATTAAGAGGGGAAGAGAGTTTTATTGATTAAACCACTTATAGATATATAATACTTTGCGAAGCCCAAGTGATATTAATATAACGTTAACAAGCTATTAGATATATAAATAGATATTTATCGTTCGTTAAACTGCCGCACGTTGTTGCCGTTGTGTAATAGGAGATTAGTATATTATTTCAACGATTCTTAGCTATCTCGGCACGGAGCTGCGGTGGTCTGAAGAAGCACTTGTCAGCGGTCTTTACAACGCGATAAGACTTACAAGCATGTTTATATTTTAGATAGGTCAGCTTTATTTCTTGCATATTTAAATGTATGTAGGCGATATGCTCTGTTTAAGTATATTAGTAGAATGTTTTATTAAATTATGTTTTAACTTCCTTTATTCTATTCATTACAATAAATAATTTGTATTTTAAAGTTGTACATTATTTTGTAAAGTTGTAACTTTGTTATTACGGTCATAAAAAATTAAAGATGAAGACTATAAATTTGTAATAGTGAAAATCCACATGAAATAATTTCAATAGAATAAAAAATTGTATTACTGCAATGTATGTTTGTATAATCGGTGTAGAAGAAACGCTTCGTAAAGACGAGTAAAATATTGTAGGTGCTCTTTTAAGAAATATTATCAGTTGGATAACCGTTAGGTTTAATCAATACTTTTTCATGATGTTAGCACATACGACAAAACAAAGAAATTTCTGAGTACCTAAATAACGAACTTTTTGACCGTTACAAAACGTGCTATTTTGCTCCAATAAAATGCTTCCTAAATTTAAAACGATGAGAAATGATTGCTTGATATAAAAGAAGGCAAAGAGAAATATATCTTACTAATTTTCAACTGTTTCACCAGTAGATATAAACAAGTGCTAAAAATTATATTAGGGCAATTTTTTGATTGAAATTGCCATGAGCACCAGATCAAAAAAAATACTAGAAATGGTGACGAGTAAAGATCGGCACTTATTAGATTTGCCAAAATATGAATCTACAAAAGGGTCATCACAAGAAGAACAATCTGTCGCATTGCTCGCAATGAGTGGGTGTTTAAAGATTACAAGTGATTATAAAGAACAGATATTAAAAACAGGCGAAAACCAAGAAATAGAAAAACTGGACAGAAAGGACAGCTGTGAAATGATTTATGAAGAAGAAACCGAACATCAGCAAATAATGAAAGAGCACAGATTGGAAAATAGTGTCCAAGAACAAGAAATAATCAAATCACAAACAAGGGAAAGTGGTGAAGTAGACGAAGGCAACAAATTACATCATACCCACAAGCAATATTACGATATGGACACATCAGATGAAACGTTTGTGTCTTCAGGATCTGAATATATTCCGGATTCATCAAGCGACTTTGAAACTTCGGAAAAAAGCAACGAATTGACAAAAGGTAAGTCACAGATTTCAATATACATAGACATATTAGACAAAACGATTTTACCTTCAGAATCTGAATATACCCCGGGTTCATCAAGCGATTCTGAAAAAAGTAACCAAAAGAGAACAAGTAAGTAACAACATTCTGTAAATATAGTCGGCAATTGTAAAACATTTATTACAGGTAATGAATTAAGAACAAAAAATAATGTAGACACAACTATTATGACGTTTGGTAGTTTTTTAACATCTACACTATCTACAACATCTGTAGAGTGTATTATGGGCACTCGGCCTTGGACAAAAAAAACACTTGCCCTTATTGTTTTCAAGAAGTTGCGCACTTTTCTCGTCATTTACAAAAAAAACATCAAGACGAAGGCGCTGTGAACAATTTTTATCAATGTCTCTAAAAAATCCTAACCGAAAACAACTAATAAATGCTATTCGGAGACAAGGAAATTTTATGTCAAATACACATACAAATATCGTACGCCCAATTAGAAGACCTCAAGCACAGTATAAGGTCATGAAAAATTCCGAGAATGCCAAAGAAAAGTATATTGTTTGTGAATACTGTCTGGGATATTTCTCAAGAAATTACTTAAGGAGACACCGAAAACTATGCGCCTTGCGATCGGAAAAAAATGCATCAAAGAACCGAGAACAACATTTAATGGCAGCACAATTGTTTGCAGTATATGTTGGAAAACACAAAGATTTTTATACACCTTTACGGATAAAGGATGAAATATTTACAATTTTAAGGAATGATGAGATTTCAAAAACTGCGATGAGTGATATCCTTATATGCAGCTATGCGGAATCTTTACTGCGTAAACACAAACGTCCTCAAATAAGAAACGTAATTTCAAACAAGATGAGAGAACTGGGACGTCGTTTAATATCGTTGAAAAAAGTCACAGGCGTTCAGCGACTCATTGACGCATTGAACCCTGCAATGTTTGACAACTTCGTTTCGGCTACGAAAATAATTAGTGGATATGATGACAAACCACGTACATTCAGAGCAAGCAGTTTAGCCCTTCACATGGGAACGACTTTAAAGCAAGTGTGTAATCAGGCCACAAAATTAATTATCAAAAAAACATTTTTTTTACCTGTAGATGATCAAGAACAATCATTCAAGGACATAAAACGGCTAAAAAATCTCATAGAAAATCATTGGAATGCAGAAATTTCTAGTTTGGCGTTAAAAAATTTAAATGAGCAGAAATATTGTAAACCAAAACTTCTGCCACTTACAAGTGACGTCGTCAAATTCCAACAATTTGTTTTAAAAGAAGCTAAAGAGGCGCGTGAAGGATTAAGAAAAGATTGTGAGACAAAAGCAGAATATAGACGGTTGACAGAATGTGTTCTGGCATTAACGCTGTTACTAAATCGTAAACGAATTGGTGAAATTCAATACTTAAAAGTACAAACATATTCCAGCCCGGTTTCGCAAGTGCAACAAGAAGAATGTTTACTGGCGCTTTCGGAAACCGAAAAAACATTGACTAAAAGCTTTAAAAGGGTGATAACAGAGGGGAAGGGTAGTAAACCGGTACCGATATTATTCTCCAAAGATATACAAGAAATGATTAGTGTGCTACTTAACTTGAGAAGCTTATATGTCCGAGAATCTAATGAATATCTGTTTGCGAATACAAATACAGAAAATAGATGGGTAAGCGGTTACCACACGTTAAAGAAACTGGCTAAACTATCAAAAGTCAACGATATAACTCTGTTCACATCAACTAGGCTCTGAAAACAGATTGCTAGCATATTGCAAATATTAAGTGTGACCGAAAATGAAGTGGAACAATTTGCAAGTTTTATGGGACACACAAAAACAACTCACGAAAATTATTACCGGTAAGACCCACAATCTTTGTTGTACTTCTTTTATTTGCAAACGTTTCACTATTTTGGAAATCATTGCCTCCTATAGTGATTTCAAATATGTGCCAAGTTTTGCTCACTTTATTTTCGAAGTTTTATTGATTTTTATAAATATTGCAATTGCAATCTATACTCTATAATTCGTCTTAAAAATAACATTTTCAATTTTGAAACGTGTAAAAAGTGAGTGGCGACTTGCCTATAAGTTCAATAAGTTTGAAGTAATGCGATAACAACAAATACGAGATGAATATTTTCTATTTTTAACACTATTTTAGGCTTCCCCAAGACGTATACCAAACTGCTAAAGTATCTAAGTTGTTATTGGCAATAAATAGTGGAAAAGCTCATCTATACCAGGGAAAAACTTTAGACGAGATTGACTTGTCAGATAATTTAGAAAGCGATTCAGTTCGCGAAGTTGAAATGACGAAAGATGAAATGACGAAAAAACGAAAAATTTTCCAATCGATTTTTCTAGAAAACGGTGTATCCTACCGACTTAAAGTAAGAGTACCTTTTAGTACTAGAATACCTGACAATTTAATAATCTAGTGTCACAAATGCTTAAAAGTTAAAGACAAAAAAGTTATGCGTTAAAATAACAGTTTACCTACCCAAAACGGACGCCTATGACCGGTACTAGAAATTCGCAATTGATGGAATCGATTCATCTCTGGAGGATAAATAAGCATACCAGTTTTTGTTTTTCTAAATAGAAGCGTTCGGGAGATATTAAAAAAAACTAATTACAAGGCGCCATCTTCAAAGAGCTCTATCTCCCTTAGGAAGCATTTCCGGACTAGGGTGAATTGGGTTAAATTGTCTTAAAATTATCTGAGGAATCTCCGGTCTTCGTTTGTCAGGAGAGTTTCTGGACACCCTGTATACCGGGTGTCCATAAAAAAACGCCCCAGCTCGTAGCACCTTTATTTTAAGCCTGATTGTCACGATCGACATGTCAAATTAAACGACTTAAAAAGTACTATTAGATAAATATCAAGTTTCATTTTCAGCTACTCGGTTCGTCAAGGACCGATATTCAACTTTTTTATGTTAAATAGCCGCCTGCTACTTTTTTCACAGAATTTGATAAAGACTTTTTTTCTGAATTCAATGATGTAGCACAATACCGTTTCTTGTTTTATTTCAAGTTGTTAAAAAATAAAAAACATTTCAAAAATACTTGTGCTCTATTAGTAATAGGGTGCTTAGATATTATTGTCACCATGTGACTTTTATGTCAGTGTCATTTAACCAATTTTAGTTGTTTTAGTTGTCATCATTTCGTAGTAATGAATAACGAGTGCGTAGATATGCTTGAAATTTATTTTGTGTGTCACAAAAACAGTGCGCAAAGTTGTAGAATCTATAGAGAGCGCTTCCCGGACAGGCGAGTACCGAATCGCCGTCATTTTAGGCGATTGGAAATCAATTTGAGACGGTACGGATGCTTTAAAAAACCAAAAACACAAAATCGGAAATTTCGAGATGAAAATTTAGAGATGAACGTTTTACTGTGTGTTGAGGAGAATCATTGGACTTCTGTAAGAGAAATTGCTTCAAATCTACAAGTTTCTAGAGCAAATGTGTGTTCAGTTTTGAAAAAACATAAGTACAAAGCATTTGTACCGCGTAAGATCCACACATTAGATGAAGGTGATCCAGTACGTCGTATAAACTTTTGTCAGTTTTTTTTAAATCAGATAAGACGTGAACCGTTGTTTTACAAAAAAATTCTATGGTCCGACGAATGTCAATTTACAAATAAAAAAAATGTTAATCGCTACAATCATCGCTACTGGAATGTAGAAAATCCACACGTTTCCGTAGAACAAGCTCCCCAAAGAAGATTTTCACTGAATGTCTGGTGTGGAATATTAGATGGACGAATAATAGGTCCAATCTTTATCGATGGAAATCTTACGCAGCAAAAGTATTACCAAATTTTAAATGAACACTTACTAGAAGTTCTTGACAATTTACCCTTAAATGAAAGAAATAATTTAGTTTTTCAACAAGATGGAGCTGCGCCACACAACGCCATAATGAACAGAGAGTTTTTGAATAGAGAATTTGGAGATCGTTGGATGGGAACATACGGACCTATTTTGTGGCCAGCTCGTTCTTGTGATCTGACCCCGATGGATTTTTTCTTCTGGGGCTATTTGCAAGATATTGTTTATGCCACACCTCCTGATACAGTCGAAGTTTTGCAAAACCGAATCATTGACGCATGTCAGGAAATGTCTCGAGAAGTTTTAATGAATGCTACGTTAGGTGTGATATCCAGGTGTCGACAGTGTCTTGAACGGGACGGTGCCCAGTTTGAGCATTTCCATTAATTTTTTGTTAAAACAAGTTAATTTAATCGAAAAAATAAAAAAAATATCATTGTATTATTAAAGGGTTGTTTTATTGAAAATACTTTGAATGTGAGGACGTTCTTATTTAATGTAAGGTGCCATCAACGCTTTTTAATTATAGACATATTATGGTTGATACAACTACATACTATGATTGTCATGGTTACAGTACCGGTCTCTTTAAGGGTGCGATGATTATGGAAAGTAATAGTACATTTAAACACAATGTTTTTTATTTTTTTACAACTTGAAATAAAACAAAAACGGTATTGTACTACATCATTGAATTTAGAAAAAAAATCTTTATCAAATTCTGTGAAAAAAGTAGCAGGTGGCCATTTAACATAAAAAAGTTGAATATCGGTCTTTGACGAACCGAGTAGCTGAAAATAAAAATTTTATATTTTTCTAATAGTACTTTTTAAGTCTTTTAATTTGGTATGTCGATTGTTACAATCAGATTTCAAATAAAGGTGCTACGAGCTGGGGCGTTTTTTTGTGGACACCTTGTATATATATATATATAAAAGGAATATCGCGGATACATGAAATACAAGAAAGAGATAAATATTGGGTAAATTCCGCTGTAGAGCAACCGTAGACACGTGTTTCTGACTCATTGGTCATTTATCTCTTTCTTGTATATATATATATATATATATATATATATATATGAATGATCGAACAGAGATCAAGGGACTCTCTAACATTTATTTTGGAATTATTTGATTAGATTGTAAATGTACTAAATTGGAAACAGCTTATTTTTGGTGTAACCCTTGTATTTACGAATAAATACTCTGTGTGTGCATTATTTTTGTCTGTTTTTCTTTTATTATGTTTTTAACAACAAATGCAGATGTTAGAGTTTCTCATTTCAAGGTTTGACACAGAAATAACATTGACCAATTGATAAAAATAGAATTTAGTATATACTAATTTTATATTAAAATGCATTACCACCAAGAAAATAGAAAATACAACGGAAAGTAAAAATGTAGAAGTAAAAAAAAGAAATAATACAAAAGATGATTATTAATAGAGAAATAAACAAAAATAAATGTAAGTAGATTTAATGTATATTTTCATCGTTCATACAATTGTTTTTATATGTTATATGTATAGTTTGTCTTTATAAACTTATGTGTACAGAGTGTTTATACAAATCAATTTTAAACAAAGTTAAATTAATAATAACTCTATAGATCTAATTTTAATTATATGTAAAGCTTATCTTTTTTCTATAAAATTACAGAGGTCTGAAGAAAACATAAATAAATGTTGAAACGTCACAATCAATTATAGTTTTATTCACATATGCCGCTATTCCCAAGAAAAACATATGTTACTGTGAAAGACCGAAATCTGGTGAATGTCGAGATTCACCGGTGAATGTCAACATTCTCAACGTTGCTTGACGTATGTCCGAAATATTGGTGAAATTTCATTATTTCTAACTTACACCGGCGATTGTCGACATTCAGCATGCACTCATGGTGTATGTTAAAAACATTTTTTTTTTAAATAAAAAAAAAACCCCATAGGTCTTTATTTATTAAAATAATATGGGAAAAAGACTTTGTTGAACTCAAAACAAACAGTAGAACATAAAAATATAAAATGAAATATAAAAAATAATAACAATATCTTATTTATTGCAACAACATAAACTACCATGACACTTCGAATTGCACAAAAGTTCCTTGCTTTTACAGCTGCATTTAGTCGTGGAACACTTTCTTTTGCAGTTACAACGTGTGTAGCCTTGCCCTCCACTTTTTGAATTAGCAGAAGCTGCTTCTCTTAGCGACATTTCTTTTGTTGAAACTTCGTCCATGGAAACTAACTTTTCTTTACAAATTACGAACTGATTACGGGTGAAAAGCTGCTTCAAGGTACCATTTTTGTTAGCTAGTCTATAAAAGGCTGAATCCTCTATTCCAACAACAACCGCTAACACATTTCGAGGGTCTGTACGACCACGGTCGACATCAGGGACTTGAATTCTTACGGTATCACCAATTTGGGCAGGAGGAAACTTTTTTTTTGAGGTTCGCAACATTTTTGTTGCTTGAAGTAGAAGACTCTCTTTTGCAGCTACTCTTTTTGAAGAAATTAGCTCGTGTTGTTCAGTCAGTACTTGAGATGAAGATGTGCTAGGTGGCGGATCAGTCAGTGCTTGAGATGAAGACGTGTTAGGTTGCGGGTCAGTCAGTGCTTGAGATGAAGACGTGTTAGGTTGCGAGTCAGTCAGTGCTTGAGATGAAGACGTGTTAGGTTGCGAGTCAGTCAGTGCTTGAGATGAAGACGTGCCAGGTTGCGGATCAGCTCCAATGGTATTTTCATTATCCATGCCTCTTTCAATATGGTCACTACCCAAATTTTCTTCAACATAAGCTTCTAGCTGTTCTTCGGTCTCAATGTTTGCAATTTGCCCGCGTGGGAGTGATGACGATGTTATACCCCTTTTTGGTTTAACGCCAAACAGGGCTTCATAAGGACTCTGGCGTATTCCTTCGTGATAAGTTGTGTTTTTGGCGAATTGGACAAACGGCAAACCTTCTGACCACTTGTTTGAATCATTGTCTTGCATCCATGCAGTTAACATATTTTGTATGTCCTGATTGGCTCTTTCAACTGAGCCTTGTGTTTGACTGTGACGAGGCTTTCCGTGCACTATTTTAACATCTTTCCACATAGCGCATAGTTCAGATATGACTCGATTACTGAACTCTCTACCATTATCCGAATGCAATATAGCGGGAGCACCAAATGTTAAAAAAATTTGGAGAAGGTGATAAGCTACTTCTTCCGCTCTCTTGCTTTTTAAAGGTCGTAACTGGACAAATTTGGTTAAATGATCTTGATATACCAATATAAACTTGTAATCGCCATCCCTGTGTGATTGCAAGTCTATCAAGTCGACTTGACATCTAGAGTTCAATTCGGAACTGACCATTGGTTTCACAACAATACCTTTTTTAGGCGCACTGTGTTTCATTTGACATTGTTTACACAAATTTAAATACAACATTACAACTTCATAAGTAATATTTTTGTATCTAACTTGCAATTCTTTAAGCATTCGTGTTCTTCCTCCATGGCCTGTTCTTATGTGAGTTTCAGAAAGTATTGTAAACAACTCATCATTAGTAACATAATACTGGATATTCGTTTCTCCTGGTTTTAATGGCACAATTAACTTTTCTTCATCACTAACTTTTAAAATGTCAAAACGTTTTAAACGTCTGTAGTCCAAAGGTGTACTACACTTACTTTTAGCAGAAATTACTTCAGAAACGATTTTAGAGTACTTTTCTTGTGAAAAATAAAAACAATTGTCTTCTCGTTTACTTCCAATTAAGGCATGTAACTTTTCAAAAAACTTATCACGATTCACTGTAGTAGCCATTGAATACAAATTATAATTTCTAATAAGAAAATTAAATTAGGTTAGGGAGCGTGCCCGCAGGCTGTCAAACGTTGCGTTAGACTGACGAAGGCAAAGCTAACTGAAACAAGATGCTGGAACCGTCTAAAAACTTGTTGCGACCTGCCGTTTCCGACATTCACCGGACCTCATTTGTGTTTGTCGACATATACCGGTAAAAGTCCGAATCTATAATACAATTAAGAAATGTTCGGACTTTCACCAAGGCATTTGGTATTTGTCGACATCCACCGGCGGATGTTGACATTCACTACTTTCGGTCTTTCACGGTAACACATATATTATATTATATATATATTGATATGGGGTATAACAAGCGTATTGCCCTTGAAAAGCACTTGCATACGATACGGTAAGTACCGTTTAGAATGTCTTGTAATTATATTGAATTTTTATTTCAAATATTTAATTGCCTCGGGCTAGCTATGTTGGCTGCCTAACTATAAGGTGGGTAACGTATTTTATTTAAAATAGCATGGACTCTGTTATTTATCTATGTGCTAGTTTATTGTTAATAAAATTAAAATGGTGTTTTATTTTATTTGACTGCTTCCTGTATATTAGAACTAATCTTTGAATTATTTATTAAGCGACTGAATTTGTAACAGTTCAAATTCCGTTCCACAGTTGGTGCACCTGGGTCACACCCACGTGATGCAGAGAAATTCAAAAAAATGTACGCGCTCTATGATAGCTAGGTTATGTGAACCTGAAAGAAATCAGTTTGTTGTTGGTTTTGACGTTCTGAATTTGAGCTCTAATATAATTAAATCTCATTAATGGGTCGTAAAAGGGATTCGGTTGTTGAACCTGAGGAAGAGTACACGACTTACTTCTGTATTACAGCTTACAAACACGTAGAAAGGGGCCGATTCCTGATGGTCTTGTAGATAACCTAACAAACAAATGTACGATCGAGCATGCTTTTTAAAACAGCTGTTCGGTCAAGGTTGATGGATAGTATAACTGGGTCAAATGAAAACACAGGTGTTTATTAGATTATGGTTTTTTATTATTATTGAATTGAGTGTAGCTTTATATTTACAGTTTAAAACATCCTTATCAAGAATGTCTGTAGGCATGACCTTTACTTGGAATAACATGAACAAATTACTCTACGCAAGTCATATTAGGCATACACATAACAATATCTAATCGGTCTACTTTACTAATGGTAAACAATTTGATTCAACGTGGATTTCTATATGGAAGTTAATGACTCTTCGTTTCTTAAAATAAACTAATGTAACACGTAAGTTTTAAACTTAGATCGTTGTCTAATTTAAAATGCATGAATGGTATTTGAATCATAGGTTAAATATTTAAATATATCCGGCTATTATGTACTATTTAAAACCGGCTACGTGAGAAATGAACGTTTAGTCTTGGTAAAAAAACTCGTATTACACTTAAGTCTGACTTGACTGTTAGTCATTTACAAGTTTATCTTGTTTCCTTCTAATGAACGTGACCTTATATCAATATCACTTTACATACAGTTTTGTTTGTTTAACTTTAAGTTCGCTGGCTGGAAAGAATGCAGGTGCTGCCGTCGTTCTTGAAGGGGGCTCCACAGATGCTTGTAGATGAAGGAACGTCTTGATCCTCCGGGTTGATTCTCTTGATAGGCACCCCTGGTGTATCTTCTTGGCGGCACCTTGTTCAGATGTGTTGACTCGTTGTAGATGACTGGACACAGGTTCGTATTCTTTTCAAATATATTTGAATTGTTGTTTGGTTAACTCCCTGGTAGTTGAAGTTAATATCCTTGTTGATTATTTCTTTCTTTCCAGTACGTTATTTGCATCCTTGGTTTTTCCAATATCGAAAACACAGGATTGACTTCAATGTGTGTAGTTGCACTAGCTCGCACTTTGTTTCACAGAAGTGGGATGCTCGCGAATATTTAGAACAACCTTACTGGTTGTGTGTAAATCTTGTAGGCACTGTTCTTTTCACAACCTTACTGCTTGGTTGTTGTAGAAGAAGAATCCATTTAAACACAACCTTACTGGTTGGTTATTGCAGAAGAATACATTTAAACACAACCTTACTGCTTGGTTGTTGCAGAAGAATCCCTTTTAAATCAAGGTACTGTCCTTTTATACTTTCCTTTGTTTGTATGGTGGTTGTCAAGGCAACCAACAAAATTCAATCAAGTCACCAACCATTCGTTCATTTCAAAAGGCAACCCTATTATTTCGCGATTTTATTGTCTTCATAAAGTGTTTTGAAATTTATTTCTCCTATATACAAATTTAGAATTCTGATTTTTGACAATTAGACGCGTGTTAAAAACTTTAATAGTAGCGCGTTTGATTTTCCTAGTACAGTTCTGCTCATAAAAATATATTTTTTTATAATTTTTGATTTGTCTAACATACTCAATATGTGTATCCCTAATGCAACGGCGTTTACAATGGTTCTCTTAACATTTAATTACATCGTTTCTTTTTTTTCATTTCCGTTTCTTTTTACCAGACAAAAATTCATTTATATAAAAAAATAAAATTATTTAAGGGTGACTTTTGACAACCTATATTCAAACATGTGGTGAAATCTTAATAATGCTCATGCCCTGTTTGTACAGTACTTGAATATGTAAAGGGCTTTTGGTTCAATATGTGTGTACCCAAAAGTTTGTTTCTTTACTGAATTAAAGTTATCTTTGACATAATAAATGACATTTACGTTTGACGTATGTAAAAATCAAAAGATGCTATTGATCTTTTCACGGTCTTTACATTTCCATTTGCTTACAAAAACCTATGATACATCAAGTATTGATACTGAAGTATCCCTATTAATTTGCAAATTTAACAATTTTAGTCGATTTTTATTATAAATCATACTTTTGCAATGGCCATATTTGTCGACCCAAAGTAAACATTTTTATAAGTAAACCAATGAGAAGGATACAAATGTTTTATATCTTTGTTATGTGTGATGCGAGTCTGCGCACATTGTATGCGCATTTGACCTTAATCATATGAACAATTCAATAATAATTATTCTAACTACAATGTACAAGGGTTCGTCCAAAAGTGAATCTTTTAAAACATGAACGAAAATCTAAATATTCATATTTTACATATTTGACTGGTCGTGGCTAAGTTACAAGACCAGTTCATCTGCCCCTTAACGAAGGTAGATTTTTATTTTTAAAAATATGCTTTCGTTATAAACGTCTGTAAAATATTTTTTTTTTTCATTGTAACAGTTTGCAACAACTAATGTATCTATTTTATGTAACAATTTTTTTTTTTTTTTTAATGAACTATTATATCTAGTTTTGATTATAATTAGGGCCTTAGTATCTAAGTTTTAAAATTATATGAGGGTCATATGTTGTAATATAAGCTGTTCTGTGTTTGTTCAATTTTTCAAACTTTTATTTATTGACTTAAACCTGTATAGTGTATGTTTAGGGTTAAGATGAAATTTTTATATTCTGTTTTGTGCATCTAATTATTTTTATGCATTTGTTAAATTGTGCAAACTAGTTAGTATCTGTTTAGCGTACATATGTTTTTCTTTACTTTGTGTGTGTGTGTGTGTATTTTATATTTGCCTTTAGAAAATTGTTTATTTTGTACCTTAATTCTTTATTTTCTTGTTCTGCCTTCACCTGCGATGTATCGAGTGTATATCTTTCTTGTAATGAGGGTGGCCTATCTCTAATATACCAATGTGTATGTATACACATAAATTATCATTCTTATTTCACAGATTATTACTGTAATAATTATATTCGACATTTTGTCATTTTCCTCTTTCCTAACGTGGAGTATACATCATTCCAATGTGCACTATATTTTCGTGCTATTGTACATATTTTAGGTTGTACATTACCTGTAATTATTTTTATTTTTACCATAATACCATCTCTTTTCATGGGTTTCTTTATGGTTTAAATTTTTCTTACATAAGCATACTTTTGCTAAGTGGTATATTTTTATTTCTAGGCCCATTCTTCCATACATTTAGTCTTTTTAAATCACTCGATAATCACTTCTTGAATTTTTCTTCTTTTCTTATTCGGCATGAACATTCTTGTGTACATGTAGTTTTCATATTTGTTTCATAAAGGCGGCTATTTCATATTTTCTGACTTCTGTCATTTCTTGTTTTGTACGCTGTGCTCTAATCG
Source organism: Amphimallon solstitiale (assembly GCA_963170755.1). Lineage (NCBI taxonomy): Eukaryota > Metazoa > Arthropoda > Insecta > Coleoptera > Scarabaeidae > Amphimallon > Amphimallon solstitiale. Next base: position 95,097,705 of record OY720676.1, on the reverse strand, counting down.
TTTGCATTTACTAACTTTTTCCTTCTAGTGTTGAATTTTCTCTTAACAAAAATTTTTTTTTCTTGTGAATAAAATTTCTCTTCTGGTTTAGGTGTTAAAGAAATTTTGCAACTTATATTACCTCATGATGCGCTACTAAATACTTATTTGTAGGAATGGGGAAAACTAATCAAACTAATTCTATTTATATTAAAATTCTAGGTGAATGTACTTATTCTATAATTCCTATTTTCTACGATTAATATTCTTATATCCTAATTTCCGGGCATACTTCTTCTTTGTAATTTTCTAAAGACTCTGTGTCTTTCATGAGAGTTGTAGGTAATTCTTGTATGTACTTGCAATATTCTAAGAGATTTTTGGGGTTGTGTTCAGGTTGGGCTCGTCTGAAGAGTTTCAATGTCTTCGGGTTGGGTTCGTCCGAATAGCTTCCTATAGCTGGGGTTTTTGGAGTAGTTTGAATGTCTTCGGGTTGGGTTCGTCCGAATTGCTTCCTGTAGCGGGGGTTTTTGTGTTGTGAGGGCTTTTAGATATTTGTTGTGGCTCCGGTTAGGGTGGTATTGCCAAAGTACCATCGGTTACTGGCCCTTCAGTACCGCCCTGCCCCTAAATTTTGGGCTCTTTATTCGCCTAATATCTTGAGGCGGAAGTCAATAATATTCTTCTGATGCCTATGTACGCCATCGCTGTAAATTGTTTGTATATTGTGTTCCATATCTGGTTGTGTGCATGTATGTGCATGTGTTTTTGCGAATTTTAACAGTGTAGCTTGATTGTCTTTATACAAGATTGCAGCTATTACTATCCCCTTTACTATGTTAAATTTTTGGTGCATTTCGCTTGTATAACAAATTAATTGTATTAAGGTTTGTGTTTGCGAGTTTAAATCTTGTAAATTGTGTGTATGTGTGATTGATTTTACAAGATGTGTGTGACTTGGCTTGTCCATCCATGTGGTTACCTCAATGCCCCTCAGTACGTTGACTTCTTCGCGTACCATGTTTATGTGACGAATGGAGTGTACTAAATTTTGTTGTTTGCTAATTTGTATTGTACGGACTTGTTTCCATGAATTTGTATATTTTTCTGCACCTATGGGTATTCCTGTCATCTGCCCTGAGGTGTATGCATGTAAATTCCTGTCATCTTCTTCTCCAGATAAAAGCGCGTCCAACCGTGTTCTCAAGATTCTCCTGCCAGAATCCATGTATTTTGTTCTTTTTGGTAATGGTACAATTGTATAACTTTTCTTAATTTCTGCTGTGTCCTGTTCAATGCTGAGAGAGTTTAGAACGTCCTTCTCAAAATTTTTTATTACCTTTTCTTCAGCAGTATCTTGTTCGTGCTTTTCGCCTATTTGAGTTTCTTTAGTTATTTCCGCAGATATCATTTGTACATCCTTTTCATGGATTTGCATATCCTTTGTGATTTCTTCGACATCCATTCCTGTTTCTATTATTTCCTCTTCTTTTGTTGTTTCTGCAGATATTGTTTGTAATAGGGTCGGGGCTTCATCCATTGTCGGCGTTATGATAGTTTCTTCACTGATTGGTGCCATTTCCACTTCTAGTGTTGGATCTGCAGGTAATTCCTGGTTCTCTATCTGGATATCTTCCTCTGGTTTTGCTATTACTTGCATATATACCGATTCTTCAGCAGCTTTATTTTCGCCTGTGTCATTTCTGTTTAGTAATTTATCCCACATCTTTTGATTTTCTTCTTTGTCTTCTTGCCTATCCTTTTTCCTATTATTCTCGAATCCATCCATCATCAGTCTGATTTGTTCGAGGAACTCCTTTTGTTCTGGCCTCAGAATCGTTCCTTGTTCTGCAGGAGATTCGTCTTCGCTCGCTGATTCCGGTAGGATTATTGAACCGGTCCTTGATCGCGTATTCATTTTGTGCATTTTTTCAAAATAACTATGGGCGCAAATAAATAATATGTGCAATATGCCGTTTAGATACGACCCCTGTACAATAACATTGTAAATTATATTTTGACCTGTTTCTAATTTTTGTGCCACAGTGAATAAATGATTTTAATTATACCCAGTGTTTATTTATCCATCCACCATCAACCTGTATATGTATATTAAATAAAATACACACTTTACTGTTTATATTTTTATTCTACAAGTAATTCAATTATTTATACGTATTCTCTTCGTAATGTTCTTCTGGTTCTCTGAAACAGACCGACACAAAAGAAAACCTGCAGTCAGTGTACTCCTCAATAGGTTTTTTAAAATGCCACCACGTTGTTGGCGTCAGATGATATGGGGTATAACAAGCGTATTGCCCTTGAAAAGCACTTGCATACGATACGGTAAGTACCGTTTAGAATGTCTTGTAATTATATTGAATTTTTATTTCAAATATTTAATTGCCTCGGGCTAGCTATGTTGGCTGCCTAACTATAAGGTGGGTAACGTATTTTATTTAAAATAGCATGGACTCTGTTATTTATCTATGTGCTAGTTTATTGTTAATAAAATTAAAATGGTGTTTTATTTTATTTGACTGCTCCCTGTATATTAGAACTAATCTTTGAATTATTTATTAAGCGACTGAATTTGTAACAGTTCAAATTCCGTTCCACAGTTGGTGCACCTGGGTCACACCCACGTGATGCAGAGAAATTCAAAAAAATGTACGCGCTCTATGATAGCTAGGTTATGTGAACCTGAAAGAAATCAGTTTGTTGTTGGTTTTGACGTTCTGAATTTGAGCTCTAATATAATTAAATCTCATTAATGGGTCGTAAAAGGGATTCGGTTGTTGAACCTGAGGAAGAGTACACGACTTACTTCTGTATTACAGCTTACAAACACGTAGAAAGGGGCGGATTCCTGATGGTCTTGTAGATAACCTAACAAACAAATGTACGATCGAGCATGCTTTTTAAAACAGCTGTTCGGTCAAGGTTGATGGATAGTATAACTGGGTCAAATGAAAACACAGGTGTTTATTAGATTATGGTTTTTTATTATTATTGAATTGAGTGTAGCTTTATATTTACAGTTTAAAACATCCTTATCAAGAATGTCTGTAGGCATGACCTTTACTTGGAATAACATGAACAAATTACTCTACGCAAGTCATATTAAGCATACACATAACAATATCTAATCGGTCTACTTTACTAATGGTAAACAATTTGATTCAACGTGGATTTCTATATGGAAGTTAATGACTCTTCGTTTCTTAAAATAAACTAATGTAACACGTAAGTTTTAAACTTAGATCGTTGTCTAATTTAAAATGCATGAATGGTATTTGAATCATAGGTTAAATATTTAAATATATCCGGCTATTATGTACTATTTAAAACCGGCTACGTGAGAAATGAACGTTTAGTCTTGGTAAAAAAACTCGGATTACACTTAAGTCTGACTTGACTGTTAGTCATTTACAAGTTTATCTTGTTTCCTTCTAATGAACGTGACCTTATATCAATATCACTTTACATACAGTTTTGTTTGTTTAACTTTAAGTTCGCTGGCTGGAAAGAATGCAGGTGCTGCCGTCGTTCTTGAAGGGGGCTCCACAGATGCTTGTAGATGAAGGAACGTCTTGATCCTCCGGGTTGATTCTCTTGATAGGCACCCCTGGTGTATCTTCTTGGCGGCACCTTGTTCAGATGTGTTGACTCGTTGTAGATGACTGGACACAGGTTCGTATTCTTTTCAAATATATTTGAATTGTTGTTTGGTTAACTCCCTGGTAGTTGAAGTTAATATCCTTGTTGATTATTTCTTTCTTTCCAGTACGTTATTTGCATCCTTGGTTTTTCCAATATCGAAAACACAGGATTGACTTCAATGTGTGTAGTTGCACTAGCTCGCACTTTGTTTCACAGAAGTGGGATGCTCGCGAATATTTAGAACAACCTTACTGGTTGTGTGTAAATCTTGTAGGCACTGTTCTTTTCACAACCTTACTGCTTGGTTGTTGTAGAAGAAGAATCCATTTAAACACAACCTTACTGGTTGGTTATTGCAGAAGAATACATTTAAACACAACCTTACTGCTTGGTTGTTGCAGAAGAATCCCTTTTAAATCAAGGTACTGTCCTTTTATACTTTCCTTTGTTTGTATGGTGGTCGTCAAGGCAACCAACAAAATTCAATCAAGTCACCAACCATTCGTTCATTTCAAAAGGCAAACCCTATTATTTCGCGATTTTATTGTCTTCATAAAGTGTTTTGAAATTTATTTCTCCTATATACAAATTTAGAATTCTGATTTTTGACAATTAGACGCGTGTTAAAAACTTTAATAGTAGCGCGTTTGATTTTCCTAGTACAGTTCTGCTCATAAAAATATATTTTTTTATAATTTTTGATTTGTCTAACATACTCAATATGTGTATCCCTAATGCAACGGCGTTTACAATGGTTCTCTTAACATTTAATTACATCGTTTCTTTTTTTTCATTTCCGTTTCTTTTTACCAGACAAAAATTCATTTATATAAAAAAATAAAATTATTTAAGGGTGACTTTTGACAACCTATATTCAAACATGTGGTGAAATCTTAATAATGCTCATGCCCTGTTTGTACAGTACTTGAATATGTAAAGGGCTTTTGGTTCAATATGTGTGTACCCAAAAGTTTGTTTCTTTACTGAATTAAAGTTATCTTTGACATAATAAATGACATTTACGTTTGACGTATGTAAAAATCAAAAGATGCTATTGATCTTTTCACGGTCTTTACATTTCCATTTGCTTACAAAAACCTATGATACATCAAGTATTGATACTGAAGTATCCCTATTAATTTGCAAATTTAACAATTTTAGTCGATTTTTATTATAAATCATACTTTTGCAATGGCCATATTTGTCGACCCAAAGTAAACATTTTTATAAGTAAACCAATGAGAAGGATACAAATGTTTTATATCTTTGTTATGTGTGATGCGAGTCTGCGCACATTGTATGCGCATTTGACCTTAATCATATGAACAATTCAATAATAATTATTCTAACTACAATGTACAAGGGTTCGTCCAAAAGTGAATCTTTTAAAACATGAACGAAAATCTAAATATTCATATTTTACATATTTGACTGGTCGTGGCTAAGTTACAAGACCAGTTCAATATATATATATATTGCTATAGGGCGGTATGTAATTAATATCCCCTTTATTGTTAAAATTCTTAAAGAGCTATGAGACTAATTAGAATAAAATTGAAAAAGAAACTGTCAAAAATTCACGAGAGAAATGTTATCTAAGTTAAGTTTTACAAATACTAACTAGTAAGCAAGTGAAAGTCTAAATTAAATAACTCAAAGAAATGTACCTAACATTGTTGTATTAAATTTAAAATGTCCTAAGTTTCGCGCTTGAAACTCTCCTTCCTATCTCTTATGATTTACGCCAATAATCTAATTTTAAAGAAAAAGAGAGGGGGTTTGTTTCCGGCATTTAGTAAATTATACTCGAATACAGTTAATCTTGTGAACGGTTCATAAATTTTCTATCTCAGGGTCGTTGGGGGGGTTCATGTCCTACAAAACTACGCTACAAGAGTCACTCACATTACCTGTACGCTTACTTATTTCCGTGGCAGCTGTCGGCAAATCCTCGAAGATGATGAAACACCTGTGGGCAAAATAAAATGCGCTTCCTCGTCGTGCAAATAGTGGACGAAAATCCACGAGATTGATGGTGGGCGTTACGTAACAAAATAACAAATATAAACGCAGGTATATAAAACAATTCTCTATATTTTAAACAAAACAGGTTACAAATCTAGTAAATATGTTGCAGTTGGAGTATCTTTATTAGGAGAGAAAATAAAACATTTGTATGAAAATTATCTAACAACAAGAATAATGGCACACAGTTCCACTATAAATTGTACAAATATCCACCTAATAATAGTACAGCGGTTGAGCGCTAAAATATGAAATGTACGTGGACAGAAATGACGTCCCAAAATTATCTAATTAAGTTTTCTAAACTGATTGTAACTGGAGAACCACAATTTTACGGTACGTAAGTTACTGTTAATATTTTGCATGTTATTTAGCCTTATTTAATTGCTTGTATATCTAGATAGGTTAGGTTTACATACATAAAACGTGACTGACGTTGTAATTTAAAAATGCCTTAAATATTATGTGAATGCGAACACCAAACTATTTACTTCTTAATAAATTGAATCTTGTGACTTTTAATACTAATCTGACTTTGAACGAATTGATATTGACTTTAATCTCAATAAAAAAACTACAATTATATCCATTAGTTCTATATAAATACTATGGCTTTGACGTTACACCTCTTTGGATGTCGTAAATACTTGTAAAAACTTTCACAATACCTTCAGTTTAACATATGAAAAATGTTCGTTAGCTTTATGGCGGGGTCCGCATGGTGAACTGGAACGGGCCTTGTAGCTGGTTGTTCTTCGGATCTTATGGAACCTCCGACGGGATGAATTTCGGTAGCGGTGTTGGAATTTAACAGCAAGCGGGATCTTCAGCTCGGGGATGCTCCTTCTGCCGGTCTTGGTTCGTAATCTTCTGTTTTTTATTTGATTAAAATCTGTGCATTTAAGAATAAATTGCTTAATGCGTATTTTAAGTTTCAATTCAAAGTCAGTTTCCTATTCTATTTTAGTAATGAATTATCTTGCTCAATGGGTTATTAAAATTTTATCAAATCATTCACATTTAACAGTTCCCAGGAATATTTTTATATATCCCTTTTTGGTATTTTTGTAGCGACACTTATTCAGTTTTTTACATGTCAAATTAAATATTGATTTTATTAGTAAATTCTTGCTAATGGCTTTAGTTTGGTAGGGCACTTAATTATGCATGTCCTTCGTGTCTGTAATTGGCCCAACATGTTTATATTTAAGGTGTTTTACTAAATTTTACAAATTGATGTTTGACGTTTATTCATGATGGCTACTTGGTCTAAATTAGAAATGATGCTTTCGATAATTATGCATTAGTAAGGGCGCAATTCATGACAATTCCTAATCCTAACTGTGCTGTGATATGTGCAGTTGGAGTATTTAGCTTCAAATACCAGGCAATTATTAAATTTAGTCACGAAACTCTAGCTTTAATATGACATGTGATCTAGGTCTCTTAGGGATACTTCAAATGCTGTTTGTACTTAAATTACAGTCCTATTGATATTTATGCCCTAATTCAAATCTGTTCTAACTATAGAAAAGGCTGTAGTTAATTTATGTTTTCACATTAAAATTGGTTTCCTCACCGAGTTACATTGTATTTGACTTAATAATGGGCGTTCAAAGAATGAACGTCCATGCTTTACATTAAATGATGCTATTGAATATTTCTAGGTCAATAATTCTATTTGTGCTTTTAAAAACACGAGATATACAATCAACGAGCTTTGGAGTGTCACTCCTAGTATGTACAATTTATGATTATGTTTTGATTTAGTCATAATTGGCATTTTTATATCGGCCATATTGGTATGTTCTAAATGCATGTGTTGTGTGTGCTAGACATGATGCTTTGTCAAAACTCAATGTGTAATGATAATGAAAGATTGAAAATAATATATGTCATATAAGTATAAGACTGTATAGTGCGTTTCTGTGTATGTAAATTTGTTCTCACTAATATAGTTAGGTTTTTATGCTAATTTCTTTAATCTTAACTTTTCAAATAAACTACATGACCAAGATATAATTGTTTGCTAATTTGCTTAAGTGGGATGGATTCTGTGTGCATTGTTGTTTCTCTCCTTTGTATAAGTAAATCAATGGCAACTCCAACATTTCAACATGTACCAGGGTTCGTCCCTAATAACAAACTTAAAAGTAAAAAATTGAGTGTTGAAACTCGTACTAATTATGTGTATTTGAATGGTCTCGGATCATATACGAGACTAGTTCAATATATATATATATATATATATGTATAATTAATATTTATATGTGGTTAATGTATATATTAAACACATATAATCTGTTTCTTTGCCGTATATATTTTAAATGTGAAAATATCTACGTGAGAAATTTCTTGAATTAGCGGTATTTTAAATTAATTGATGACAATTACTTGCATTATTTTAATTGTTAATGATTTTAAGGAAAAGAAACACATTACTCCGAGGACTAACACATATGCATCAGTTTCGTTTAACCACTACAACGTGAATACTCTTCAGCTCGGCCTGTGTAATGTATTCATTTTTCCTTTTCTCCGAAATTTGTATTGTTCATTTTTCCTTTTCTCCGAAATTTGTATTGTAATACAAATTTCGGAGAAAAGGAAAAATGAATACATTACACAGGCCGAGCTGAAGAGTATTCACGTTGTAGTGGTTAAACGAAACTGATGCATATGTGTTAGTCCTCGGAGTAATTATAGATACAGTATAGCAATGCTATTTATGGTTGAAGTTTTAATAAAAATATAAATATGATTTTTATATAAAAACCTAGACTTTTCTTTAAAAATGTGTAACCTTATCCCAAAAACTATACTAAATAAGAAGTAGACCAGAAAACGAAGAAGCTAAAAACACTGCAATAACTCATAAGAACCTATAAAGTATATGCTGTTAAGGAATAAGTTTGTAGGTAGAATATAATAATTTTCAATGCATTCATAGCATTAATTTAAAAATTGATGCAATTCTTCTGCGATGCAACCACAGCAGTATGTACCTAATTTAGATATTATGCAATTCTTCAAGAGTAATGTTATCACTGATATTACTATTTTGACACCTGGATTTACAATGGGTGTAGAGCATGGGTTCCTCCGTCACATTAACTTACTTGTCGCTGAGGTTTTCATCATTTATTTGATATTTTTGAATTTTTGTGCTTTGAACTTCACTTTATACGGCCTATTTTAAGAGTTGTTTTCATTTCTGTACCCGACTTATGCCACTGTACACAATTTTACAAGGGTGCCTGGGGAATATTTTTGCATTTAATGTCAAGGATCATAAATATATATTACCGACATCTTTGGTGCACATTTTTAACCGTATTTTAAAACCATTATTTTTCCAAACTGTTGAAAAATATCTAGAATAACTGCTGTATTTGAGTGGTCTGACAGGAAAGATAAAATATCGTTAGAATGTAAATGATAATTCGACTTGATACTCCAGTTGCAATCCTTTATTTTTCAGATAACTATTCATACTTTTATGATTTTGTTAAATGTCAAATATTTCATTAGGTAACTATTAATTTTGAACAACGAAATATTGAATCGTTGATATTCACCCGGTATGTTGTATACTTTTATTAAGATCTGTAATTTGGAATTATTGCTTTTATGTCGGTTTTGTTTGTTTTTTTCACTATTTTTTTATACTCTCTATAGGTAACGCAATAAACAATTTCTATTATATTTATCCTTTGTACTAATTTCATTTTTTTTTGATTTATTCTTTTCACTAGTCTTTCGGTAACAGTTCCTGAACAAGTTCGTCGATTGAATGGAAACATTTATTTTACATCAACAAAAATATTCCTATGCCTTGCTTTCAAAAACGACCTTCTTTTCGAGAGGAACCGAAAGAAAAATTGAACTTAATTATAGCATTTTGATATTATGTTTATAGATTTTTCACTATTTTTATGTTACACAAAGTAAAGTTTACCAGCTTTTTATCATTAAAAGTCACGAAATATGAAAACTGTACGTTATACATTTAAGAATTCTAATATTTTTAGAATAACATTTTATTTTATTTTTCAAGATTTATTTATCATTTAATATAATATGTTTATTAATCCATTCAGCCTTAGTATACAAAAACTGAATACATCATATTGTATAATTATAAACCACATTAAATAACAAGAGTTCACTAAAATTACAAATAGCTAATGTGACCGAGCTATATTGTCAATCACTGTAATACGATAATACCCCTATGAATATTATTAATACAAAATGAAATAAAGTGGTATATACAAGTGCACATGAATTTAATTTATAATAATACTCATGACAAACATTAACATAAAGTTAATATTACTTACTAAAAAATGTATTTATCTTCTTCTGAAAGAATCTATAGTGTCATTTTATAAGGCAACGTGTACATCTGTAATCCCTTATGCTTACAGATGTACACATACATATACCCTTTTAATTAAAATATACTATGTACTTTCTAAATTAATTTACAGAACTTCTTAAATCACTGTATGCAGTGAAGTAACTTAAAATGTGTACTCAAAAAAGTCACACACCAATGTACACTATCGCATACATATAATGTAAAAAAATAAATGAAATATTCTAGATGCAAATTTTAAACTTGAGGGATGCATATTGCACATACTTACTTGATACTTTAATTGGTATCCTTGAGTTCAGCATATGTATCTAAATGTAAATGTTGAATGATAATAATAATATATTTATACTGTACGCAAATTAAAATTGACTTTTTACTCTTTGTGTATTTTAGGTTATTAAAAAATAACACAACCGCATCTAGAAGAATTCCCCACCCCCTTAAATGTACACATTCTAAAAAACCAAATCAAGGAACATATCATACAATGAGAAAACAGCATTTATGTAGGTAGATGAAATTGCGTATAATTCTTATAATAAATCCAAATCATTGGTCGAATATCGATAATGTGATCAATAATGTAAACCAAGTATCGCTAAATCCTTCACAGCCTGAATGCACTTCAAAGTCCTGCTATATCGAGGTGGCAATCATGTATTAGATTGCAAGTTTATTCATGAAATATTACAACACCCTGTTACGTTTAAACAGACGCTTCAACATTTAATTCATTTATCCCTGTATATTACATGTTAAATATTCTTAAATCTGTATTAGTTTCCAATCCTAAATAAATTACGTTTTAAAATTTTCAAGATTAAAATCTGCGTCGCATATATTATCTTTCACTATTAAGGTGCCAATCCACAATGCGGATATCTCATGAGATTTTTGTCTCATGCAATAAAAATCGCTTCAATTTCATTGTGGAACCGGTCGGAAGACCAATGAAATTGGAGTTATCCTGCGATTTTTATCGCATGAGACAAAAATCTCATGAGATATTCTCATTGTGGATTGACACCTTTACAGCACCATAGCATCACTATTACAACATCATCAATTCATTAATGGATTCATTTGTTACATCTCAGTTAGTACAGCACAATTAAACAGTGAGTGGTAGTTGAATAAATCTTAACTCCGGTCCCGGCGTCGGGCAGAGTCCGCTAGTCCTGCGCTGAAGATGTCCATGGAAACGAGGTGTTAATGTCCACAGTATGGATACACCGATCTAAATCTCGATTTCCAAATAATAAATTATTGGAGTATCTATCGTCCTTCAATTTACGGCGTTGGTCCGGATTTAGAGGATTTCTTACCGACAACATCAACTCAGGTCCCGTTAATAACATCGAACGGTAGCGCGGCAGATATAGGCGTCCGGGACAATCTTCGTTGGCGTACTGGAACTCTAAATTTCCAGGTATTTGAGTTTTTATTTCTTGTACTTCGTGTAGCAAGATAACTGTACAACTACCAGGCTGTCAGAAATTTTAAAAATTAGATATTTGTTTAGTAAAGTTAAATATTATTGTGCGCAAGGCACGATCATCAAGAGTTTCTATGATTGTTTAAATTTGTATATGTTCATTAAATCTTTGTGTTTGTCTAAATTTGTAAATGTTCTTTTAAATCGGTGTGTTGTAATAGTCACTATTATCTTCGTTTTTTTTTATATATATGGTCAAATTATTTTGAATGTATTAAATATTAGTAAAGTTTTGATATTTGTAATATTGAGTTCATAGAAATTTTAAGATAAATAAATGGTGCACCATATTTGATCAATTAGTTTTAATGAATTTGACCAATTAGGTAATTTTATTAGTTTGTTTATTTGTTGAATCTGTACTTATTGTTTCGCTTTTCTGTATGTACTATCTCTCTAAAGTTTAGTTTTCTTTGTAACCAATTTGTATTATTAATTAAACTCAAGTGAATTTAGTGTACATTGTGTAATTTTTGAAAACAACCAAAAGTTAAAGTCATACTTATTATTTCAATTTTAGCTTCAATATTTTTGTGTAATTCATATTTCAATTATTATTATTACTGATGTACTATATTTTATATTTCAAATTTCTCTTGTTTTTATTTAATAAATTGTTATTGTTTTTATTAACTTGCTTCCTTTGAGGTAGGCCTAGTATTAGTTAGTGCAATTTCCCATTTTAATTGTGCAATACTTTAACAACAGTGACCCCGCCTTTATTATTTTAAAATGGGTGCCGCAACGGGCATTAGTTAACATCTTTTTGAGTAATCTCACGCTCTTACTAATAATCTGAGCTAGATATACAGGGTGGGTCACAGATATAATAACTTCGACGGTTCTACTTCGAAGTCAACATCTGGAAATATTATTAATCATAAGCGATTAGTAATAATTACTAGCTGTCCATCAATCTCTTCGAGCTTGAGTCGCCTTTTAGCGTCCGCTTACAGTTTTATTACAGTCCCCTGTAAAACGCCAAAAAAAGCATTTTTGATTTTCTAAACTTTTGTCCACGAATTACCGTCACGGTGACAGGTGGAACGACAATTTAAAGCATCTTAACGTCAGTCTGACTTTTTGTTGTTGAAGTTTGAAATTGAAATGCTATTTAGCGTAATACAAAGGCTTGACACTAAAAGATTCATAGTGTTATTAGTTTTACACAATGAAAGTACTAAATCATTATTAAAAAAGTAATATCAGATTTATTTTAATTTTGCATAATTTGACCTGTCAATTACCATGGCCCACAAACGTCATTTCTGGGCTGTAATATTTAATAATAGTCATACATATTTTGACATACCTTTTGAGTTTTGTTATAATGCAAATTTGTGAAAAATGCCATTACACAGAAAAATCAAGTTTTAAATAAAGTGTTGGTATAGAATAGTATGACTTATTAACTTTATTTATAATAGTGAATTTACAACTGGCTTCCATATTAATAAATTAGTTTCATTTGTCTGCTCTGAAATTGTTCGTATCAAAGTGAGTTTTCAGTGGCATTGAGTCGTCGCCTGTAGATCGTGCTCTGGCTATGGCGATTGCTGAGACGATCCTATGATAATTTAAATATTTAGTAGTGACGCTGGTAGTTGAACTAAAAACAATAACCAAAAATAATACAGACCGACGTGGGAATATCTGTGTAAACATTTTGCTTACACACACTGTAAAAAGAATATAATTCGTAAGTGTTGGATCATTTTGTGCTTCTTATTAAGTATTTAAGGAAAAATAACACAAAAAGGTAGTTCATGATTACAACCAATCCATCGAAATAAGAGCCACCAGCCTAGGACACGATCATCATGAACCATCATCAGAATGTTTGATTAACAATTTGATTTAATGGTGTATTTTCAAACATATCCCATTAAATGATTGAACGCTGCCCATACTTTGGTAGTACTCTAACTCTATTTGTCTCAAGTTTTATGATAAAAGTTGCCCATATGTTAAATTTTCTTGCAAACTGTTATCGTTGCGACAGTTTGATCTATTGCGAAAATGAATTGTCAAATTGAATGTCATTGTAGACATACCGTGCCTTCAATTATTTTTTTTTAGAATAACCTACAATTTCAATATTAATTTGAGAACACTGAACTTTTCAATAAATTGACTTAACTATGACAGTAGTCAAAATGAAAAACATTACTGTAGCACAAATTAATATTGATATCATAATCTACTCTAAATGTAAATTAAAGACGCAGTATGTATATTTGCATGTAGAAAGATGACAGAGATGTGTCCAAGCCATTAAAGATACGATAAATGACCGATACAATAGTAATAATAATAATAATTGATAATGCAATAATAAATTGCAAATATTAACGGTTATAATATTTCTTTCAGTGGAAGTTAAATGTTATTAATTACTGCATTACGACGCCTTTGCTTTAATTTTTATAACTACGATATTGGAAACTGTACCTGAATGACCGACAATGTAGAGTAATTACAACAGCAGTTGAGTTTGTTCTTGTTTATGAATGAAGACGCATATTAAACAAAATGTCTCTTAGAAATAAATTAAATATTATTGTGACATTTATAATTAGTGGCAAATGAATTTATTTATTAAGACTTTGCCCACAAAGCGAACAACATTTCTATACAATTTACTGAACGCTGATATTTATAAAAATTTTGTTGACATTCAGGTTTTGTATCAATTGTGTGCATCTAGCCCAAGGTGAACGTCGACAGACCAAAAAAAAAAACCAAGACGGTTCGACAATTAAATGTTGTTTCAAGTTATTCGTTCTATAAAATTGGTAGTACTATGCCTCGCTTTGTGTCAAGTTTACGATAAAAATAGTGCATACTTCAAATTTTTTGACAGACTGTCATCGTGACACTTATACGACAATGAAAAGTTGATGTTTAACCAAATTGTCGTTCCACCTGCATCGTGACAATACTTCGTTGTAGTGTATTCGTTCACACATAAACTTGTGAGAACGAAATGTCAGACTGACAGTGCTTAACCAAATTGTCTTTCCAATTGTCAAATGAAATTAACAACATAACATGATGAACTTTAACAAAACATGTTTTAAACTTACAGGTCTTTGAGAGAATTAATTAATTTTCATATTACGCTTTAATAGTATACTTTGTAAAACCCAATCGAAAATCTTGTTGGCTCCTAATACCATTTAACCGAAAATGTACTTCTGATTAGTTGTTCCGCATAGTCGCATACTTTAAATGCTAGCTTTTATAACTGAATTGATAAACGAAATTACATAAATACTTATGGGAATTTTATTTGATGTATTTATTTTATTTCGAAGTGTTTCGGACACATCTGACAAATAAAGAAAACTCACTCTATTATTTGTATGTAGAAAGATCGATGACAAATGTTATTAAATGATCCCATTCGTAAAATAGCTTAAATTTATATAACTACATCTTGAATACTGATATATTTCCAACATTTTGTTGACATTTAGGTTTTGTATAATTCCTGTGCATCTAACGTAATTTCGCAGGCCCAAAAGGCAAAGACATATATAATGAATAGAGTGTCTTTGTATTTAATATATTTTAATAAAATATAGAAAAATCGTTATATTTATTACTGTACTTACGTGCAATAATACACTTTAAGTTAATTTTATCATATCCGTCGGCATTGTTCATATATTCATATAGAAAAGAAATAGTAACGATTGATAATAACAACACTAATACGTATCTGAAAGGTACCACATTTCAATTAAAAATGCACTTTTCCTTCGTAATCTCTTTATTTGTCGGCCTTCTGACATTTAAACTTGACAACCGATTGATGAACGTGAATATACATATAGTCATTATGTGTGTATTGCACGACTGGTGCTAAATGCTTTCCGCCAATTTTGACGTTTCCCGGCAAAAGCCATATCGCGAACTCAAACTGATTTGACGGTTTTGATAATTTATAACCTGAAATTGAATTTTTCGTGCGTTTAACTTAACCTTATCCGAACTTTGAGGTGTCACGATCATCTGTGTCGATCCACCGCCATTTTAAAATCGAACCTATTCCATATTTTATATTTTACACGTAGGCCTTATGGCAAAATGCTATGATTCACGCTCTTTTTCTGCACGTGCGAAAATTTTCAAAAATTCCTTTCCGGCCCTCGTTCTCTCTTCGGAGACGTGAAAAATAGCCTAAGGCACATGGGACCGTAGTCCCCGTCACGTGACACTTTCGTTCCCACTGTAGATGCGCCAGGTTCTCAGAAAAGTGTCACCCCAATTCGTCAATTTTGGGATATAGCTGTGCCGTTTTAATCGTTGGTGTTAAAAAGAGCGAGACAATTGGCTTTTAGTATATTTAGTAAGTACATATTATTAACCGTAAGTGCATGCTCTGATTCACACAATTATCTTGCACCCTGATTTTGTGATTCGCGACGAGCATGGTCTCTGATCGATCAATTATTTCTATTAAGGGTTTTTCTCCAAGTAATAACCCCAATAATCCGATAGTAAACTATCTTACAAATTAATTAATGTACCTATCCAAAATATGTACAATAATAATGTAGAATGTAGTTATAGAAATATTTTTATGTATATACAAATTATAATAATATAAAATTTGTCATTGACATGACAAATATTTATGTTACGCCTAACTACGGTCAAATTTGTTCCATTTACTTCCGAGATGATATAAAATATTTGCATATACATCGTTTGGTAGCTCAGATGACAGAGCTAGCAAAATTCAGGGCGAGAGGTGTTCAAGTTACACCCAAGCCAATCTTGTTTATAAAAATTCAATGTATAAGTGACAAGCAGAAATAATATATTTTCATATAATTCGGTAAAAATAAGTTTATTTGTTCTACGAACTTTACGAGGACAGATATCTAATTAAAAATATACGTAACAAAAAGTATAGTTTATTCCGCTATCATAATCTACGACATCATTTATAAAATAATCACGTCTAACAATTAGTCTCGCTGTTGTTTGAACTGTTTGTTATCCAAGATGGCCGACTTGATGACTTCTCTTTATTGCTTTCTTTTATTGGCTCGTTGTAAGAGACTTGCGAAATTGTAATTCAATACGTTATTTAAAAGTCGATACAATTAAGAGTCCGTGGAAGCGATGTCAGTAAAAGGACGACAAATTTCCACTCGTCTTCACTCTAAATTAAACTTGTCCTACGAGTATGTGCGCGTGTTTCTTGGGTATTTGAGTCTTACTGTCGAGAAATGAAAAAAAAATGCATAATGTAGACAACAACCACAATTTTATTATGCATAGTTGACATAAGTGATCATATATTTTTATAACTTTATAAATACCGACTCCGATTTTTCTGTTCAAATAAATGGCCCTTGTTTATACCACATTTCATCACTTGTTAATTGCATTTAATATAAAATAAGGAAGTAAAGTCAAAATGACTGGATATTAAAGTATTCGAAAGAAGGTGTTAATTACATTACAGGAAAGGAGAAAATTATAAGTAAGTAGAATTAATTAAGAATGAATACTAATTCATATTTCTTCTGACATTTGCTAATAGGCTTAATTCAGATTTTCATGAACAGCTTGCCTTGTTATATCATCTGATTTTGAACATGTTGGAAATTAATTTACTTAATATTAGCATTAGCTATTCCTTTATTAGTGAATATCAATGCAAACCTAATATAATTCATTCATGTTAACAGACAGGGTTGGGATATTCTAGTAATTTCGAACCTAGGAGTATTGAATTACAAAAATAGCTAAGCATTATTACCGTGTCTTATGACTTAGTGTACATATTATTTTGGATGCACTGTATGGAATAGGCGCCGGGTTGCCTAATGTGTTTGGTCTTTAGTCTCTGTCTTTGGTTGTTAGCTGTAGTTAGATTATTTTGTATTTTTGGTATCTATGGTTTGTATCTGGTATACATATTGCTATAAAATCAGTTGTAAATTCAATTATTGGACCTGCATGAACGGTTAGTATATTTTATAATTACCTTATTATATAATAAAGTATGATTGTATCTAAAGGAACAACTCATTACCTACATAAACAGCTGACGAATTAGCAAAAAATATGGTCATTGGTTGACTTCGCAGATATTTCTTGGTGAAACATTTTGTAATAACTTATTAATTATTCGAAAATAAATGCTTGGCTTAGTTTCACAACTTCTTTATTAGATATACTAACAATTGTTTCGGCTATGAGGCCAGGCCAGTTCTAGATAACTCTTTGATAATGAAAACTAACTACATAGCCGAAACAATTGTTAGTATATCTAATAAAGAAGTTGTGAAACTGAGCCAAACATTTATTTTCGAATAATTAATAAATATGGTCATGTGGGTTCTTTGACTTCCCCCATATCATTGCATATTCAACACGATTGAAATGGTATGGGGTACCTACTACAAAAACAAATGCTAACCATGTTGGGAAATATGGTATATCAGAGGAAGACTGCATTAAATTATGAAGGGAAGCACTATGCCAAGTAACTGCAGATCTTTGAGGTAAAAATATTAGGCATACAGGAGAAGAATCCAAAAATTGTGGGAGAGGGAGGATGGTTTCGAAAGAGAAGATCTTGTTAACTATCCAAAATATTATGAGCGTTTGTTAATAACCTTCAATTATTTATTACTGTAGTACGCGTCACATTCATGAGTAGGTACTTAAATACCTAATGTATGCAATGTTGGGAAAGGTAAATTAACCTTCACATCAGTAATATAGACATTTGACACCTGACCTAAAAATAAAGCGGTTTGAGAAATACAAAAATAAGTGAAATTTGGACACACGGTCCTCGAGTTAATCCCCCTGAATTCTTACTGAAAACTATAATATAGTTTTCGGTTTCTCTAGGATATATTATATTCCAGAGATTTATTAAGAGTACTAAAGTATTTATAGTCCGATTTAAAATAATTTTTGTATAAAAAATTCAAAATTTAAACCGGAAGTAGCACTTTCATTCCCATTTCAATTCCGACCCTATTGATGTCAAAAATCTTACAACGAATTAAAAACTGACCCCACTAAGCTATAATCTATTACCACAAAAAAAGGAACGAATTAAGCGAGTATACCACGTTAACCCTTTCAGTATTTCTTAAGGGCTTAGAACTTATTATTACCTCCACCTCCACCCGTATAATGAAAAATTCTATAAACAAACTTTTGGTTGTGCGGTGGGGTCACCTTTTTAGCAGTTATCGCCCAATTGGTAATGGAGGATTTGTAAGAGATAGTAGTAATACTTAATCTACACATAAAATTGTCTTTTTTCAAAAGATGTGTGTATGATTGCATTACTGCAATGCCTGAACAACATACTGAACACATTTTCAAACAGTTTAATAAATTCCACCAAAAAAAAACAATTTACCATGGAAAAAGAAACAATTCACCATTAAATTTCCTTGATACTTCTCTCATACGTGAATACAAAACAGGAAAAATATTGGCTAAATGGTGCACAAAAGAAATGTGGCCGGGCAAGTACTTAAACTACAACTGTATTACGCCATTATCATATAAGAAAAAAAATTTTACTAATCTAATAAACCGTTCGCTTAGACTAACGTGGCCCATATACAGTGTTTACAGAGAAGAACTTATTAAAAAAATTAAATACACGCTCATCACAAAACATATTAAACTTGTAAATAAATCTTTAAAGAAAAAGACTTATGAAATGTACAAAACAACCCAAAATTTAATAACAAAAAGGAAAAAAACAGTAAAATCGCCAACATAGAATATTTAATCCTTCCGTACATAAAGACCCTTTCGGAAAAATAGCGAAGAGTATTTGAGGGGTGTAGAAGCAAAACCGATAATCACCAAGAAAAATTATTACGTTGCAAAACCAGTAATATCTCACTTAAATTTGACGTTTAAGTTTAAAGATAGAAGCAAAACCGGCAATCTCCTTAAAGCTGTTAGTTGCAAAAAAGGCAATCTCCATTTAGACCAATCAGCGAACGACCACATGGGAAATTGTGTCTTTTAACATTTACATAATTGTCCAGACGTTTAATATTTCCACAATCAACAATCATGTGCTTTTAAGCTAGTTTACTTTGTGAAAATATTCTTGTTTGAGTAACAATGGAGACCCCAGCAATGCCGGTTACATCTACAAAGGCTCACAAACGAAGCAGACAAGTGCATAAATGGAAAAGGAATATAGAAAAACAACGACGGTAAGGTTATGTTTATAAATTTGCTTTTTTCTCAATATAGCTTATATAGACGTGCAACTTTAAAAATCTGTGATATTGCTAAATCGTGACTTTTATGCTTCTAAAGACAAACAGCTGCAAGATGCATTTTTGGCGAGGTACTGCAAAACATTAATTTGTAAAAGAAGGCGCCCAAAAAATCAGCTTAACATGCGTAAAGCTTTTACCACCAAATGTTTTGTAAGAGTAAAAGCAGATCTGGTGCCAGTCTGTAAGACCACATTTTGGAATATTTTGCATAATAAAAAACAGAGGCTACAATTTGTTATGAAACATTATGATCCTCCCAGATCGTTTTAGTTTCAAATCTAAAAATAAGAAGGAGGCAGTTATAAAAAAGTTTGAATGTGTGGAGGCTCATTATACTAGATCTTCAAGTATAATCAGACGTTATCTTTCCTCCGAATTAAACATTAAAAAAATGTCCAAAATGTACAACAGCGAAACAAAGGACTTGAATCTAAAAGTTAAAGATATTTTTTTCGAAGTATTTTTAATAAAAGTTTTAATTGGGGCTTCGGAACACCTCGAACCGTTCAACTTGTTTATCTCTGGACGAACAAATAAAAAACAACATAAACGCTGATGAAAAAAATAAACATATAATTGAAAAACGAGTTCATAAACTAAGCGCCAATGCGTTTTATAAACTTCTTCGGCAGACCAGGGATGATCTACGTACTATTAATGTTGACTGTCAAAAAAACCAGGTTTTGCCAAAAGTTCCCGATCAAAATGCCTATTATAGCCGACAGTTATACATCTACAATCTATGTTTTGTAAAAGTTCATCAAAAGAAAAACAAACTAAAGAAAATACATTTATGTACATCTAGACTGAAAATTAATATTCTAAAGGTTCTAGCGAAATTAACTCAGCACTGTTTCATCGTCTGTCCCAGACTAAACTGGAAGGTGTAACAACCCTGAGATTAGTATGCGATGGGTGTGGTGGTCAAAACAAAAATTGCATAATAGTGGCTACCAGTGCTAGGTAGTTTTTAACGGCTCCTAACCAATTAAATTCCATTGAAATTTTATAACCAGTCACAGGCCCTTCTTTTCGGCCTAGTGATCAAGTTTTTGGTAGAATCGCACAACAATTAAAAAGAAAAGAAGTAGTAGCGAGCCCAGAAGAGTATGTAGAAGTGTTTAATAATTTTGGAACAGTAATTCGCATGGGAATAAATTGCGATTTTGCAGATTGGAAGCAAGAGGCATACAGGATACAGGAAGGCATTGCGTCCTGGCATTTTAAGTTTTCCGTCACAAAACGTATTATATTAAGTAGAGCTAAAAACGACATGAATGTTTTGATACGCGAAGAGCCACATTATCGTAACGACATAGAACAAGCCAAAAGTATTTGTAAACCTGCAAAAAACATAACAATGATAAACCCAGATGTTATAGAAATGGGTGTGCCGGTGAACAATTTAAAATTACGAGGCGTTAAAAAATTGCTGGTTAAACAAAAATTGGGGAACAGTTGACAAACTGCAGTTTTTTAAAAATATTTTTCAAAATGATGGAAGTACTGTTGCACCAGACGAAGAAATTATTGAAGGTGAAATAGATGGTTGCGAAGAACTTTCCGATTTAGTTGTATAAGATATTTTTTTTTAAGAAAAAAACGTAGTTTTACTTTACTTTACTTGTGTATTAAAGTTTTTATAAGCATTTCGAAAAATTATCCGTGAGTTTTACTATAAAAAGATATTGTAACGAAATATGAAGAGGCAGACCGGGCAACGCTGAAAAACAGGGTCGTAAATCACACACATCATCTCGGCGCGACGTATAAAAAAACATATGTAAATAGCCCTGAATCATCTCCACGCCGTACGGCGTGCATAGCGAAAGGGACTAGAACGTTTCTCGTACATGTGGAGAAAAAGCGGGACTGTGCTCGTATGTTCTAGTAATCTTCGCATGCGTATATAAGGCGACTGGGTCACCGATGGAGGGATTCATTGCGGGATGAATAATTGCGGAGTAATTCGGGAATAAGAACTTCCTTAATAGGTAGTCGACGCGCGTGGAAATAAATATATAGTGGTAGCCGAAGAGTAAACATAAATATAAGTGATTCGTACGGTAGAAATAAATATAGTGGTGCGTTGTTATATAAATAGAAGTTACATAAATACGGACAGAGATATTAGTAATAGAAATAAATACATGTGTTAATTCATTTGTAGTATTTTAAGTGTGATACATTAGTTTTATATTTTATATTGTAATTAATTTTAAGTGTATAAATATACAGACTGTTTTAAATAAATAATTGCACGAGTTGTTTGTTGCGAACCCGAAAACGTTACAATATATTGAAATAATTTAAGTTTTTTTTACAATGACAGTAAGTTAAAGTATTGATTAAAGTAGCTAAACAAAAATCCTGGACAGACTTTGGAACGAAAATGGAAGAACAAGGAAAAGGAAATTCAAAACTGCTATATAGAACCTTGAAAGAAGGACGAATTCAAACCTCAGAACAGGATATAAGGAATAGATTGTATGAATATTTTTGCGATTTGTTTGAAGCTGAAACAGGGGGAGAAGTCGACACAGAGGATATTTCGCCTGAAGAAACTGAAGAGGCGACAACAAACATACAACTGCTCGAGATTACAGAAGCAGTGGAAAAACTAAAACCAAGAAAGGCAGTCGGAATTGACAATGTAAAGCCAGAAATACTGAAATACATGAGAGTTAATGCTACACGGTTATTACTTAGAATAATAAACTTAGCATGGGAAAGGAAAGCAATCCCCGAGGACTGGAAAATCGCAATTATTATCCCCTTACATAAAAAAGGTGACAATACATGTTCCAATTACAGAGGTATCTCATTGTTATCAGTAGCTGGAAAGATATACGAAAGGATAATAGAGAAGCGATTAAAAGCAAACTTAGACTCAACCTTCCAAGAAAATCAAGCTGGTTTCAGGCCGGGCCGGAGCACGCAGGGCTGGATATTCTGTTTAAGGCAAATTTCGGACAGAATTCTAGGCAGTAACGGCAAAATGTACCTATGTGCAATTGACCTAGAAAAAGCATTCGATACACTTCCGAGGCATTGGATATGGTCATCGCTCAAGAATAAGAGCAGCCGAGATGGGGATTTTAAGGAGAATAGATAGTGTTACCAGACTGAATAGAATTAGAAATGAGAAGATACGAGAATAACTAGGTGTAATATCAGTAATAGAAAAAATCCAGGAAAAACAATTTAGTTGGTTTGGACACCTCACACGAATGAGTAACACGAACCCTGTAAAAGAAATATGGGAGGCCGGCTGGAACAAGAGGAGAAACAGAGGTAGATCAAGAATAGTATGGAATTAGGAGATAGCGCAGCTGCTGACGGACCGGGGAAGCACCTGGAAAGATGCTCAAAAAATATCTAAAGATAGGACAGGATGCAGAAAATTCTGCAAAGCACAACGCCTCGACGCCTAACGGCAAAAGAGGATATGGATAAGTAAGTACAATGACAGCAACCAGAAGCATCGAAATAACTAAAAAGTAAAAGGTGTAAGTGTTTTCTAAAATATTAAACATTCTATCACTCAAATGCGTTTCCTGAAAAAGTAGCTAGAGTGGAGATTGCCGGTTTTGCTTCTATACCCCTCATTTAAACCACTCAATATCACCACTTCAAACAAAAATACAAATAATTTAAAATACCTATGGTCCACCTTAAAGCCCAAAAACCTAAAGAATTTAAAACTCATGTAATATATGAAATACCGTGTAACCAGTGTAACGGAGTGTATATCGGTCAAAAAAACAATATCTGAAAAATAAAAAGCATACAGCTACTACAAACCACAGCTTTGATTTTAAAATTATAAAAATCATTGATAAGGAATATAATCAAAATTCGCGAGAAATACTTGAAAAGATACAAATTAAAAAATAAAGAAACGCTTATTAATGATCGCGCGAATACCGAAAACCTTGCAAACATCTACTATCCCCTTTTACAATAGCAAAAAATAGGCTAACATAGTTATTTAATTTACTACTGGTAATTAAAGACTTTCTCAATAAAAAAACAAAAAAAAATATCAAAAAAAACCAAAGAACAGATTTGTAGAGTTATTTAAGCATATATTTTTGAACACTGACGCTTAGTTAACGCAGAAGTTATATTAAAAGTTTCAGTGTATTATACAAATACAAACTTGTATACAAAATGTTAATCCAGAGAGAAAAAACCTAATGTCAAATTCAGAGTGTTTAACTTGTTGTTTTCCGGTGTTTGTTATGTGAAAATGTAGGAAAACAGATAACGTTTGTGCTATTGAAAGGGAGTTTCGAAGTAAGTTCTCATATACCTATGACTGTGTGCAGTTTCCTTTTGCTAAATCCCGGTTTTTTTCTTTGTATTAATTGCAGTTTTATTGCATGACTTTTTGATAAAGATGATAATTACATCGGAACGTCAAAGGAAATTGATGGTTTTATTTTATTAGTTAATTTTTTTACCCATAAAACACCAAGAAAAACACGTTGTATAACAAAAAGTGGTATAGAAGAACAATTATTATTTTTATTACTATTCTATTCTTGTCCGTTTAATAGAACAATTCCTTTTCCTGGTTTAGCGGCTGTAAATTGAACTCAAAACAAAATAAAACATTACAACGTTTCGATAATATAGATATTATCTTTGTCAATTATTTAACATGAATTAACTGAATAAAACATTAAAACATTAACAACTATTAATAGAACTGTAACATATAGATGACAAATATTTTTTTTGACAAATAGGTATATTTGTCAGATATATGTTACTTGTATGGTATAACAACTTGTCGAGTTTAAAATAAATATCAGTGTTACAATGCAGAAAGTCTTAAGCAAATTTACTGCAAACAAGTCATATATATTATTATTATTTACACGTAATAAATAATTAATGATTTTTTTATTAATTTTATTATACACTGAAAACGAAAATACATCTTTTTAGTATGAGGTTATTTGAAAATGTGTATGTAATTGATTACGTTTATTCATAGACATCCTTTTTAAAATAAAATAATTTGTATGTAATATAAATGTGGATTTGCTATCGCCAACATTACTTATTCGACTTTTCAATTAAAACGATACCCTTGTTTCAACAAATGCGTATGGAAAATCTATAACACTGCTTGATTGCCATATCAACGGTGGCTTAATTTAAATATACAAAATGTATAGATGATATCAAAATCTTCAAATATCATATTCTGAGCCTATTCTATGTTGTTGTAAATACTATACATAATAAATATAAAAATATTAGGGAATAGAAAATGTGCAAGTACTAACCCATTCGCCGTAGAAAAAAATATTATTCTTCATCCAAGAAATTCAAATAAAATGTTTTAAGCTCAATATTCCAAATTCAATATACGACGGATGTTCTCTTTCCACTGAGCCTAGTCTAGTAGCCGATGATATTTTACGACAAATTTTATATGACGATTTCAATCAATCGTTTACAAGTTTAGTTATAGTGACAGTTGTCAAATACACCTGATTGTTTGTAGGATACATTAGTTTAACCCCTTTCGCTAATAAATCATGGAACCGAACAAGGAAGATTATCGAGCGCTGATTTTTTACAATTTCAAACGTGGCCGAAGCCGTAAAGAATGTTTTGAGGAAATCAATCGAGTGTTTGGTGACAAGTCATGTTGCTTCGTTATCCTAAAGAGGTAGTATAATGAATTTCAACGCGGTTGACTTTCCTTAAATGACAGTTTTCGAGCTCCTAATCCAAAAACGGCAGTTACAGAAAAAGCATTGCTCTTATTCGAAACATGATTGTAGAAGACCGGCATACTACTGTCAGAAGCATTCAAGCAACTTTAAAGATTGGTGTGAAAGCAACTAACATTATTTTACACAAACATTTGAAGGTCCGTAAGCTTTGTTCTTGATGGATTTCCCAAAATTTGACTCAATTAAAAAAGAAGACCGTGTGAGATGGTGCAGATTTACACTATAACGCTTTAATCGTGGATCGTCTCATTTGGTGTACATCATCACAGGTGATGAACCATGGGTATACTGCTATTATCCCGAAAAAAAGCTACAATCGACAGTTTGGGTCTTTGAGAATGATTCGGCCCCAACAAAAGTTGTCCGTGAAAAAGGTCGAAACAAGAAGATTGTCGCCACATTTTTTGCAATTACTGGACATGTTTCCACTGTAGCACTGGAGGACAGACGTACAGTTAATCCAGAATGGTACACTACGGTTTGTTTGCCTCAGGTTCTCCAAATGTTCGCGAGAAACTTTCAAGAGGAAGGATCATTTTGCTTCAAAATAACGCTCGCGCCCCACACTGCCCACATAAAAATAATAAATCATTCACCGTATAGTCCAGACCTGGCAACTAATGACTTCTTATTTCCGCGTGTAAAGAATAACTTACGGGGTTGACATTTTACATCGGCCGAAGAAGCGGTTCATGCCTTTAAAAATGAAATAAACAACTACGGCGAGAAGATTGGAGAAAATGTTTTCAAGATTGGTTTTCACGGATGCAATAATGCATTGACTGTGGAGAAGAATACTTTGAAAAATTATGAATAAATGTCTTTTGTAAATAAATTGTATTTTACTTTACCAGGCTCAGCGGACACAGAACAGCCATCGTATATTGTTCAATTTTTAATTCCAATAAGTTATATTGTCAACTTAATTTCTCTTTTGACTTCTTTTTGGCAATACACGACTTTATATACCGATAGGTCCAGCTCGGAACAGGCCATACATAGGCAACAATATACGTATGGACGTAATGCTATGTGTGCTGACTATGGCCCGTTCCGAGCTGGACCTATCGGTATATAGGCATCTGCAACCTAAGATTGATGTTAAGATCGACAACACCTGATATGATTAACTCTATAACAGATAAGCCTTAAAGAAAATCTTGCGTATAATACTTATTCAACTCTAGTTTTTTGTGCCAGTCTTCTTTGTTCCATTTTAAAATTCTTATTTATAAATTTAATAAATACCTATACTAGAATATTATGAGCCGGCATGTACTAGGCTTAGTTTGAGTTAATATAAGACAACCCCTGAAGATGTCTCTTCGGTTGGTGAACGAAACGTTGTCAGTAGCAGACACGACGTCGCAGTTTTAACCTAGAGCTAAGAGGGTAGTTAATCAGATTTTCACCCCGTTTATAATCTAAGCATGATCAGTTTGTTATTTGTGTCAAGTATGCTACGAATAGCACAAATGTATACAAATATTACTTGCTAAAACGATCATGTGTTTATGACTATTGAGTTCTTTTTAGTTATAAAAATAGACCAGGATGGCACCTCATCCTACAATTCTAACATAATTAGTGAGTATCACAGTTCCTTAATTCGTGGTTCGTAACTGTGGAGATCTTTTATACCCACCCACATCTGTGGAATTAAGTCATTTAGAATTTGTTTTATTACAATGAGTTTATTAAAAATATGATCTTTGTAGAAATATTATAAAATGTTACAAATCTTCGTCTATTACTTCTTTTAACCTATTGTTGTGGTACGCAATCTAATGAAAATTTGTTCATAAATGTAAGATTTGTATCTTCTCACTGAAATGTCAGGAATTTGTAGTTTAGTTTTGTATCCATTCAGGTACACTGCTAAATATGTTTTTAGTGCAAATTGAGGACACTCTGTATGTAGCAGTATACACGAGAAAACATAAATATCTTTAATATCTGCGCTTATTTGTTTTAGCAGTGCTTAAGAATCTTCAAATTTTATTTCTTTAAATTTATGCATACTCTGTATAAATAATTATTTATACTGGGATGTTCAAATAAATCACCCAGTATACTTTATAAATAACGTTAGATGTATTCGAACTCATTACGTACTATAATAATTTGAATTTTTCAAATGCCTATGATGATATAATATCGTGTAATACAGTTTGCCTATCTGACAGGTGCAATCTGCAATATTAGTTGTTTTATTAAAAAAAAAAAAGATATTCATAATATTCACATAAGTTAAAACTTATATCTTAGATTTTAAGAGGAATCTGTATTAATTATACAATCACCTTTATTCATTTAATAAAGTATATCACATTCATAATGGTAGTGTTGTTCATTGACTATTCGGTGGCACACCTAAAAATAAATGTATATTTATAATTGAGTATATTTTTTATAAATATGTATAGTTAATACTTACTTTGTAGAGTATAATAAGTTAATATTATCTTTGTAACTTTGCTTTAATTTTGTCTTAAAATCAATTTTTAAAATACATAAACATAGATGTCAAAGAGTTCACACCATTTTGTAAACATAGCTGTGATTTTAATTAAAGTGCCACTGTTGCCACAACACGTTTGGAAGTGTATATTTGGTAGCAGTGTGTTAAAATTTTTCAAACTAGATAATCTAGAATGTAAAATTTTTAATTTAATTCCGGTCTGCAACGGATATGAGAACTTTGAAATTGTAATTGAAGAGTGGGAGAAATCTATAAAAGGCCTGAGCGTATCTTTTAAACGGATTGTCAGTCAGTCAGTGGTCAAAGTCTGCATCCGAACTTTGTGAAGATCAGATGCGATGCTCTAGACTTTTCTTTTTAGAAAAGCAAGCATTTATCCATTTGTTTTCGCAGCTTTAACACTATCTTAGATAAAGACCCAACTTGCATGAAAAAGAGGGCGGATAGCCGACGCCTTGGCGATACTGGAAGGCACCTACCCCAGGTACAAGCGGCCCCTTTCCGACGAGGAGGGTGCTTCGAGAAGAATCAACGAAGAAGATGAGGACTCCTACAAAGATGAAGAAAATTTTACCACCGTCAACTCCAGCAGGGGTGCGAAGAAACTCAAGAACGGGAAGCCGAAGACCACGCCCACCGCCCCTGGGTCAAGTACGAGTGGTACGCAAACCACTAGACCACCTGGCGAACCATCCCCATTCCAAGTCTACACATACGAAACCGACTTTCTTCTGGCAGCCCAGGAGCTGAAGAAAGAAAACATCAGCAAGCAGATCACCTTCAAGGTCGACCAATCTCCAGGTTAAACCCGTGGATATAGACGCCTGGAGGAAGTTAACGATCCCCATTCCAAGTCTACACATACGAAACCGACTTTCTTCTGGCAGCCCAGGAGCTGAAGAAAGAAAACATCAGCAAGCAGATCACCTTCAAGGTCGACCAATCTCCAGGTTAAACCCGTGGATATAGACGCCTGTAGGAAGTTAACGACGCACCTCACCGAAAAGGGAATCCAGCACTACACGTACCAGGTGGCAAGTGTCCGCCCGGCGAAGATAGTCGTGAAGTACCTACCACCGAACGTGCCTGCGGAGACCATCTCTAAGGCGTTAAAAGCCATAGGTATCGAAACCATAAAAGTTGTAAATCTGAGAGGTAGAGACAAGCTCCCTACCTCAGTATACATGGTAACGGCCTTGAGATCGCAGCTGGACAGCCTGTACTCTGTAAGCGACGTCTTGGGGCTGAGGGTCACGGTCGAGCCCTACAGGGCCCGAATACCTCAGTGCCACGAAACACACAGAAAATATCAACAGTCGTTTACCGATGTTTCGGGCTAATCGGGATCGACACACCCGGTCAATATATTTATATCACCACAGTCGGACTTCTACTTACACACAGTAAACACATGCAACAACATGCACACAGATCATTCTCCGAAAACACGGTTAATTCCGGGTAGGACGCCAATTCGTCAGTGTCATAAACGCGTTTAACGTGCATCTCAGTCAATTCAATATCAATTAATAAAATAATTCATCTCAATACGCGAAACTTTGAGTTTCGAAACATACATCAAACAACAAACACAACAGTGAATCACATTAAGTACATCACTTGCACTTAATTCTTAGCATTGGAGTCCAGGAAGACTCTGGGATCCTCAATAAATAAACACCACTAGTAGGGCGCTACATAAAGCGCGGGACTAATAACACGGATTCCCAGAGAAGCCCGCGATACTGTCACGATTAAACGGATTATCCTTCGAGTAATAGGGGAAAACACTGTCTTATAAAACAAATAGGTGGAAGCGGTATACTACACTCACGCATACTATATACAAGGTGTACTCACATAGTTAGTTATATTGTGTTGTTATTTAAGTAGAAATGGATAATAAGGATTTTAATGAATTATACGAAAACCTAAGGTACTTATTTTAAAATTTAATTAAAGACTTTTAGCATGTTCTTAAATTGTATATGTTTTTCAAAATTTAATAAATTCATCGGAACCGAAATGTTTCATAAATGGTTCGTAAAATAAGCGTCTGTGTAAGCAACAAACGTTATTGTGTATACTGAAGATAACATTTTTGAGCGTGAAAATACACAATCGTGTTATCAATGCCAGTACACGCTATTCTCGTGTAGTGGCATTACAGATGAAATTCACACTAAACTTTGCTAAAATTATGTACAACCCCGTATCTATACCGGGTTATATATAATTGGAGCAAAGTTTAGTGTGAATTTCATCTGCGCTCGCAGGATTCAGAAGAGATTCAATTGCCCTATATATTTGACCTAGGAATGCATTACCTAATCGTGACTGTGAGAACATCATGGTGAAGTACAGTAAAACCCAGTCAAAGATTATTTTATTTAAATTAAAAATTATAAATGTTTATTGCAATCATTAAAGCATGCTAAAAGGATTTACCTTACTGGTACTACAGTTTAAATATCAATATAACATTTTTTTAGCCATAAGGTTTATTTGTTAAGATTAAAGTTTGTCTATTTAATTGCTAATGTTAAGTATCATGAATTTTTTGGCACATGATCTTATTTGTTTCAAAGAAATGTAAATTGTATTAAATAATCTTTAGTCGTTAATAAAATTGTAGTATTTTTTAAGAAAGAAATTTTTTGTTTGCTTTATACACTTACCATACCTTTTAATACAATTAAAATTTAACTTTGTAATAAATGGGATGCACTATGCACCAGAGACAAGGAGTTTAGCTGGGGAAGTTGTTGAAGAGATAAGGAAGGTAAATTAGAGTGTAAATTCACGTAATGTGTTGCAATATATATCTGTGGTTTGTTTTGCATTAGCACATAGCATAATATTTTCGTTACTTCTAAGATTGAGACCCTAGCAATATGTAGCATTTCGGCTATAATAAGAAGTGTAATCATTTCCACACTACGTATTTCGTAATATATTACAATTAGTTTCTAATTTTATTATCTATCATTAATCATTCTGTTTAGTACATATTGTTATGAAAGTACAAGCAATGTATGACAATGATGGATACTAAATTATTTAATTGTCCCTTGTAATTTATAGAATAACCAACAAATCATATAAAGAAATTTTACTTCTTTCTTCTTTCGAATAATAGGTACTAAAAAACAGGCTAACTTAATAGTTTATTAACAGATTAACATTAACTCTATTATTTATATCTATATCAGAATCTTGGATTAATTTACAGTAACATGAATGTATGTATTTTTTTCACCGTATCATATTATTTCTAATAGTCGGAATTCGAAAATTGAAATTATATTCAATGTGTACTCACAGGTAATTATATATACAAAATGTGTATGCCTTATGAAGTTTATATTAATCAACAGGGCGCGGACACGAGCGAGTCATGACTCATCGCTCATGAGCGCACTATTGAGATGTATTTTTAATGAGGTTTTAATTTTATTTGTATAATTGGATAACAAGTGCCTGGTGATCTATAAAATACAAAATACCTTTTTGTCTGTTCATTTTCTCTTCTGTAAAACTTGTTCTCTTTGAATTAAGTATATCCTTGTAGATAGAAAACGTCCTTTCTACATCGCTACTGGTAATATGTGCGTACTGGAAATATTCTTTTATTTCAGCGTATTTAGCATATACAATTGCCGCAATGTTATTAATTCTGGATTTCTATTAAAAACTGCGTCTAACTTTTGCCGAAGGCCACATCCGAAGTCACTTGGAATACTTTTGAAATTATTAACCCATTAGCGCCCGAATTATTTTTTTTTGGAACTTACGTGCATTTTCTGTATTAAATGAATAATTAGTTATATTTACTACCAAAAAAGATTTTTTTAATTTATTTGATAGGTCAGACTAGGAAAAAAACGCTGATACCATATGGTATCCGTGGGCGGATAAGACATTTTTATTTAATTTTTCCATATTTCATAATACATATAAAAAACATAAACTATTTGGTATGATATGTCGCAAAGCAGTTTATACATAAGCCCACATTGCACTTTTGGCACATAGTTCTGCCAAAAGACTTACATCCTGCACGCGCACAGCGCCGCCTGTTACATGATGCAACAAAATGATCCGTTCGGTCGAATTTTATGTCTGGCAGGATATTTCTGGTCAGACTGATTCGACCAGGTCCCTTTGGAGCTACTCCATATTTAGTTAGTTTTAGCCAATAAATCGCTGTAGGATTGCCTCGCGATCGTCTTTCCCTTCTGCAGATAGTCGATGGGGATCACACCTTGGAAATCCCAAAAATGGTCGCCGTGACCTTTCCGGCCGATGGAACGGTCTTTGCTTTCTTCGGAGTTGATTCGCCCGGAAAACTCCACTGCTTCGATTGTTCCTTGATCTGCGGTATATAGTGGTGGATCCATGTCTCATCCACGGTTACGAAACGCATGAAGAAATCTCTTGGATTGCGTTAAATCCTGGCCAGACACTCCTCCGAAACGGTCACCCGATTTCGTTTTTGCTCTGGTGCGAGCAAACGCTGTACCCATTGCGCCGAAAGCTTTTACATTCCCAAAATTTCGTGTAGGATATGGCCAACGCGTTCTTCTGAGATGCCTGTTGTCTCTGCTATCTCTTTCAGTTTCAATCGGCGATCGGCTAACACGACATCATGAATCTTGTCGATCATTTCATCGTTGGTAGCGGTTTTTGGGCGTCCACTGCGTGGTTCATCACTTGTGCTTGTGCGGTCACGATTGAACTCGCTCACCCAGAAGCTGATGGTCGAAAATGACGGAGTAGATCCGCCATGAACCTCTAGCAATATATTTCGAATTTCCGTGGCCGTTTTCCCAGCCATCGAGAAGTGTTTTATCACCGCACGAAATTCGATTTTATCCATTTTTGCGAAACCGTCTGACTTGCTACACAAAACACACTCTTAAATAACAACTATTGACAGTACACGTCTGAAATTTTGACAGTTGCTATAAAAAAGGGTTGCCTCTGCCGACCAACCAATCCACGTCAACCTTGGTACGCCATCTCTTGCCGATTCCGGAAACATTTCAGGTCGCCTTCGTAAATGGAATTTTATATATTTAAAAACGACTGAAAGCTTTTCTAATAAGTACTTAAAAGTAATTCATCTAATTTAAGCAAGATCTCCGTACTGGGACAGCACGTATTGCCACACTATACAGTGCTTCGCCTAACTGTCTGTGACTGTTGGTTTTGCTTAGGTTATCCTTGCCGAATTCGAAAAGGCGACAACTTAAATCGCGCGCTGGCGCGTGGTAATAACTCATTGATACAAATTTCCCATTCATTAGTATTCAGCTGTTGGAAAGTCTTATTATTTTTATTATTATTATTGATTATTTCCTTCACCCGTCAAATTTAAATTTTGTCAAATCACAATCAAAACTGAAGTTGAAATTAACCAATGAACGGTACCGGTTCTTGATATCAGCGACTATTACAAATCGACTATACAAATGTAGGTAACAAATCAAGTATGTATTTTTTCATTAAGTGGCAAACGTGTCAAATAGATGAAAATGTCCGACAAAAAGAGATTTAGCGATGTTTCGGATGAAATTATTGATAATCACATCGATTTGACAACTCTGATAAATACAAAGAGAAGTAAAGACAGCGTCTGGAGACAGTTCACGCAGTTTTGTGACGAACGCAAGTATATTTTGGACGAGTCGACGCCAGTAAGTAAACTGAACGAAATTTTGAAAGACTGGGCATGGAACATGAAAAAAGAGAACGAAGATGATTATAAGGAGTATACTGTAAAATGTATGTGGAATTCTACCGCCAAAAGTCTTCAAGAGTTATATTTTAAGAAGCATAACATTAAAATTGATCCTTTTCAAGGAGTTGAATTCAAAAGTTCTAGAGATGCTCGTAATAGCAAAAGACGAGTACTGCAAAAACTTCCAGATAAACGAAAGCAAAGTGCGACCTCTTTAAGTATGGACAATTTATTTGATATAATAGACCATTGTGACGAGACAACGCCAAATGGATTTCTAAAAAAATTCTACTATTTAGCTTCCGTGGAACTGGCATGGCGTGGAGGGGAAGGTGTCAACTGCTTGGTACATTACTTCAAAATTGAAATTAAATCTGATGGAACTGAGTCGGGTAGAGTAGAATATAATCCCATATTTAGTAAGACCTGCCAAGGAGGAAACCATAAATGCGCGGACAGTAAATGGTTGACGCCAAATATTCAAAATTCAGATCGTTGTCCAGTCAGAATTTTTAAAACATTAGTTGGGAAACGTGGGCCTAATTTTACCTGCGATCGGCTGTTTTTGAAGCCTAATCCATTTTGGAAGAAGAAAAATTCCTTCTGGTACAAAAACTCGCCTATTGGGAAGAACGAAATTTCGAAATGGACCAAACAAGGAGCAGAATCTATTGGTTTAAATACTAAATGTCTCAAAATTACCAACCATTCTTGCCGCTCAACAGCTGTATCACAATTAGCCAAATCGGGAGTGCCCGAACAACAATTAATAAAAATAACTGGTCATGTCAATTCTTCCTCGATTCAGCCCTATTTACAGATGGACCAACAGCATCACCAACAGATTTTGAATCAGTTACGAGGGAAACAAAACAAGGGACTGGAAATAAGACTTTCCACCTCATCAGAGACGATCGTGAGAAAAACAGAGTTTGTAAAATCATCAGCAACACCAGGAAATATAACATACAATAATTGTGTGTTCAATTTTGGTTCAAAATAATTTATAGTTCTCTTTTCTTAACAGATAATAAAATATGCTTATTTTGCTCATTTTTTACTATGAAACTTGGTTCAGGAAATAATCTTAACAAATATAGCTCGAGCTTGATAAGTAGTCGACTATTACATTGTTTCAATTTTTCTCGTGTGCCCCCTAATTTGACTTAACCAAAATTGGCATTAATAATTAAAGACTAAAGCCCTCGAGCTAAAGCTCTCGTGCTTCAGTCAAATTATTAATGCCAATTTTGGTTAAGTCAAATTGACCGTAGCGCTCACTCGAAAAATTGATCACAATGAAATAGTCGACTATTTGTCAAGATCTCGTTATATTATCTTTGACTATTACCATCTATATTTTATTTTGTATTGAATGGCTAATGGCAAAATAATAAAATAATTCTATTTGCATATATTCCTAGTAAAAAGAACAACAACTGCTACTACAAATATTAACAACTGCAAATTAGTTATCAGCACATCCGTATATGTATGAGCTTAGTCGTTATGAATGGAAAGTAATTATATCTAATGACGATGAACGCGATGACAAACAAAAAATAATTAGAGTAGGTGAGATGACTCTTAGGAACGTTCACAAATGATCCTGTACTAGTACATTCGCTCACGTCCAAGAAAAACGATAATGCCTGCTTATAAGTAATGCGTACTTGGTATGGTCGACTACATCAATTTGCTTCAGACCACCCAAGTAGTGTATTACCAAAGACATGCACATTAAATTATATCATTAAACAGGCTACTTAATACGATCCATTCCGTGAAAATTGAACCGTACGTTATTTTCTGTCAATAACTCAACGTAATACAATTATTTAACTGTCACGGTGTCTAATTATTGATCAACACGAAACGTTTTCTTTTTTCAATTCCCGTTAAACGCTTTGCATGAGCAATATTGAAAGCGTACAAAATTTTAATATTCATATAAATTCTATAGACATCAAGTGTGAGATTTAATGCATGAACTAAGTGCTTTTGAATAAGCTCTAGATGAGTTGATTAAATTCACGATACATATTTTATGCATGTAAGGACTTTCGTAGTGTCTACATTACAGGGATACACAAAGCGCGGACCGCATACAGTTGATTTGCTGGTCCCTACCATATTCTATTTTAACTTTAAAAACTGGCCGGATTGGTAAGATAATTTTATTGTCACAATTGATAAATATAAATAATATGTATGATACCGTCAAGAAAAGTCATATTCGTATTCTATACTGGTCGGGTCGTTTTCGCAACCGACATGGCAAAAGTACGAACTAAAAACGCTGATTCAATACCACTACAAATTCCAATCAACCGGAACAATTTTAGAACAATAAAATTCAACCAACTAATTAATATTTTAGGATAAATAGCTACGGCTAGTAAAATACTATTACATGAAAGTCAGTTAGAAATTAAATATTATAAATATAATTATTAAATATTACTTTTCTATATCAATATTTTATTTGATACATGGCTATTCTGAGCATTGTTGTCAGATTTTTATTTTCACGGAGCGTATGACACTTGACAAGCGTAGCGTTTGACAAGCAGGTGACTAGTATTCAGTACAGCGTTTTTCAAACAATTACACATGAAACTTGGGCTACCATCACTCATATTTAACAAGAAATAAAGACGTCGTGGGATAGGGAAATAGAAATTGATAAAACAGATATTAATCCAGTAATATTTTGTATTAATGATAGCGGTAATAGCGACTGTGAAAGTTATTAAAGTTAAATATATTCATCTAAACCAAATTATATACGAGAAGGTAAGTTTTATTCAACAGAAATGCTTGGTTTTACTTGTAATTGCTTTATGTTATTTAGAATAATCACGTAACTGATAAAACGAATGTAGCTTATAAAGGATTGGAGACGGATTAAATTCAGTATCTATATCAAAAGTCAAAGACAGATTTTGGAACCTATATATATATTTATGTTATATTATTTTTATAGTTTTTCTAAAATAAGCTTTGTATATTTTCTGTAGGACTTTAATTTTGTAATTATTTATTGTTATTAATGGAATTAAGATTATATAATTTCATAAATATGTGATAGTATTGTAATAATATTAATGTAGTACATTATAAACTGGGATAGTAAAAATACTTGTTCATTATTGTATTATAATTTAAAGTTGCTTGGTAAGTTAAATTCTGATCAGTAGCAAAGATTCAGCTTACGAATACTCAACATTTGAAATACTTTAAAATACGTTTGAATTGTTTAATTCTGCATTAAATATAATCTTTAACAACAACAAATTTATACTAGTTTAAAGCTTAAGTAAATAATAATGATGTGTTTAGCTTAATCAAAAATGTTTGATTAGCATGCAAAAATTATGTTGTAATCAATGATATACCTACGAGTAATGTTTCAAACAAGTTGCTTTTAGTACAGCAGTGATAATGGTAATAATCATAGTGTACAGTAAGAATCTGGCAAACAAATGTTTTTATAATTAATGTAATACTTTTCTTACCTTCTCACTGTTGCATGTAAAAATACTTTAATTTTGATGCATTTAAGGATACTGCTGTACAACTGTCTTTGCTACTAAATATCTTTATTGTCTGTAGTAAAACTAACTCGAACATAATTATTAAATACATTCCTGAATGTTTAAATGAATTTCAAAAGTTCAATTTTCTCTGAAAATCTAACCTTTTTTATATTTATATCTAATTACTAAAAGCAGACAAGTTCACACATATATAAAATAATCATTATATTCTTCTTTTCAATAGTAGGTACTTAAGCAAAATTATTATCAAATTAATAGTTACATATTAGAATTATTGTCGGTTGTGCTAAAACCACAAGTCTAATTGATCGTTTAGGGTTATAGTGTCAAAATTAATATTACTTGACAGATCAAATTTTGCAACGTCTCAAATTTGACGCCATTTTAATTTTGGTGGCGCATGTCGGTTGCGAGAGCGATTCTAGTATAGGCGAATGTCTAACGCACAATAGTTATAAATTTCGTAACCTATTCACAGCGACTTTCAAATAAATACATTATAATAATAAATTCATGATTATTGCTCATGGTGACCCCCCCCCCCCATTTGTCAAAAATCGAAAATCTGACGATTGTTCCAGCTGTTCTAAACATTTAGTATTTCAATGATAATTTAATGCATATATAAAAAAAACCATAACCTTTAATTTCCGGATAAATTTTCCATTTTCAAACTGAAATTTAGTTGCGAAATAGTAACTGAACTCAGCAAATTGCCTCCTCGATAAAACGACTTTGTTTCGTGCAGTTACCCAGCAACTAAAATTTTCGTTAAAAACTGTAAATTTATCATGAAAAAAGAAAGCACTTAATACGGTGTTGTTGGTCCATTACAGAATGATAAATTGTGACGTCATCCCCTTTAATCTACTGTATATCAAACATTTACATATAACCAACATTACAATGATCGTGCTAGCTTGATATTATGCAGACATTCTCCTTTAATACCAATTGGATATACATTTTTGTTATCAATACAATATCAGTATCCGATATTTAACCAATATATTAGCTATATAGACAATGTTGGTCAAAAATGTCTACCCAACGGTACAAATTGACATGGACTTGACATCATTTTTATATTCACACGGTACTGGGTTAGGATCATAGATATTCTACCGATCTTACAACATTGGCCCGCTCGGCAGCCAACGGACTGTGCTGCTCAGGAAATTAGCTACCTTTTGTCGAAAATCTAAATTCTGACGGTTGTTTCGGATTATTCTCGATTTGTTCTAAATTGTTCCAAAGTATTTCAAAAAATCATAATCGGCAGAAAAAATGAAAAAAAAAAGTTTGCCTCCGCCCCTCCTTTTTCGAAAATCGAAACCCTGACGGTGTTCTAGGCTTGTTCTAAATTGTTCCAAAGTATTTCAAAAAAGAAATCATAATTGGCCAAGATAATAGCAAAAAAACATTTTATAATGGACGGAATGACTTGCACCATCAGAACATTATTGTGTAAGGACGTTTTCGTATGAGATTTTCTTGTGATTTAGAATATCTAATATAAAGAGTAAATATACCGTGGGTTTTTTTTATCACTGAACATAGCACACGATATCACCTATGTTCAGTTTTAAAATAAACGCGTCAACGCATGGAACATTATGCAACCAACATTGCGTTATGTAACTAACAAACTAACATCGGTCAATTATTTGTTTCGACAAACGTCAAAATCAATGTCATAACAGAAATGACATTTTGAATATTTCAATATTTCACATTTGTATTCACGTAATTTAAAAAATGTATACAAAAGATGATAAAATAGAAATTTTAAACTGGTATAAAGCTGGAAACAGTTTAAGGAAAGTGCGGGATCTGTGTTCTGTCAAATATCCTGAGAAGCCCATACCATCTATCGGAACAATTCAGGCGATTAGTAGGAAATTTGATTCTGATGGCTGTATAATAAATACCCACAGAAAGAAAATTAAAACTCCTCACATCCTTACTTGACACGGTACAATTTTCTGTACAAGATTCTGCACAGCTTTCTGTACAGAATATTCTGTACAACTTTCTGTGCAGAATTTATTTTGCCCACTTGCAACGATGCAAAATTTTAAAGGTCCGGGCATGCGTCGAATGTATTACTAGTTTGGCGGGTATCCGAAATTTTGTAACCCTAAAATTTCATTTGTGTGTATTTTTCTGGAAAAATTCCAAATGGACACAAATAAAAGATTGAATTTATTACGAGCTGCAGTTCTTGTTATAATAACAAACATTCTTAATATAAAAAATAAGAAACGCGAACAAAAAAGAAAGATATGGACTAAACCTTGGCTTTTAAGGCGGCCGGGATGTTTTGTCATTAATTAATAATGAATTACGCATTGAGGACCCTGACTTATATAGAAATTATTTACGGATGAATGATGCTCTGTTTTATAAATTATTAGATTACATTAGAGCTGATATTACAAAGCAAGATACATTTATGCGAGACAGTATATCAGCCCATAGCAAGTGAGATATTCTTAATATTTAAAAAAATCAAATACAATATACTTATGATTTTTCAGGTTGCAAATTACTTTGCGGTTTTTAGCAACTGGTGAAAGTTTCCGGTCTCAAATGTATTCAACACGAGTTCATGAAAGCATTATTTCCAGGTTTGTTCCAGAAGTGTGTGAAACAATTTACCGGAAGTTAAGAGAGCATTATTTAACAGTATGGTGATTAATTCTCATATACATTTTTTTTTTGATATTTATAGGTACCCAGAGATCCTGAAACTTGGCAGAAAATTGCTACTGAATTTTTTGAAATGTGACAATTTCCCAATTGTGTAGGGGCACTTGATGGGAAACATATTACATTTAGACCACCATTATGTGAAGGATCCTATTATTATAATTATAAAGGGCAACACAGCATAGTTTCGCTGGCCATGGCAGATGCTAAATATAAATTTACCTATGTAAATGTAGGTACTAATGGAAGAGTGAGTGATGGAGGTGTTTTTCGTGAAAGCTTACTCGCATCTTGCCTAGTAGAAAACAAATTGAATTTTCCACCCCCATGTAATTTGCCTGGTCGAAGAAAAAAGGTGCCTTATGTAATCGTAGCAGATGAAGTCTTTCCATTAACATAAGGAGTTATGAAGCCATATCCGCAAAGATTTTTAAGTCATGACAATAAAATACTTAATTACCGATTATCAAGAGCACATTTGGAATTTTATCTAATAGATTTAGAGTTTTATTAGAACCAATAAATTTAGATGTTGAAAAAGTAGAAATAATAACTTTAGCATGTGTGGTACTTCATAACTTCTTGGTAACAGAAAGTGAAAGGTATGTTACAGATGTTAACATTAGCAATACCAAACATTTACCAACAGTTGTAAAACAAGGTGGTAATAAGTCAAGTATTGAAGCCAGAAATATTAAAGATGAATTCCGGAACTATTTCTGTACCAACAATGGGAGTGTGGATTGGCAGGAACACGCAGTGGCTGAGCATAAAATGTAGAACATTGATTTATGTTTATTCCAGTTATGATTA
Source organism: Amphimallon solstitiale (assembly GCA_963170755.1). Classification (NCBI taxonomy): domain Eukaryota; kingdom Metazoa; phylum Arthropoda; class Insecta; order Coleoptera; family Scarabaeidae; genus Amphimallon; species Amphimallon solstitiale. Next base: position 95,056,799 of record OY720676.1, on the reverse strand, counting down.
ATTAATATTAAAAATAAAGTCTAATACAGAAAAATATTTATTTATTTAAATATGTATATATAACATTTAAAATTTTAAATTGAACTTCATTTTTTATTCGAAGACAATTAATTTCTTTAATTTTGGCGGCTACTAATTTACCAAATACCTCCTCGCTGTTTTCAGGCTGTTGAGTTGGCTCATTCTCCAAAGCAGAAGTAAGTTTTACTAAAGCATCATTTGCATGTTTCAAATATTCATCATCTTTTCATTTCTTGCGGGATGGAGTACTGTCCTTAATAGCTTCACATTTCCTTTCTTGTTTTCTGTGCCAAAATCACCTGTATTTATAGCGCCTTCCTCAATATAATTACTTGAGGTACTTGGAGCAGGTTGAACGTCCTCATTTGCATTGCTTATAAATAAACCAGAACTGTAGTCCAACTAAGAAGACTAAATATTAAAAATTAATATTAAAATACCAATACAGTGTTATCTTGTGAATAGTCGATATCTTGATCCACTTGCACAATTATTTCTTCACCTTTGCAGTTTTCGCTAATAACATCAGTCGACTTACGTGCTACTGTGTGATTTACAATAAACATCATATCTTCAAAATACCATAAAGTTGGTTCTGCAATCCATAAAATATGGTCAATATATTTTAGTACTTTATTAAATGATACTGGCATCATCATCACCACATCCACTTTTCTAAGACTGTTGCCACTTTCGATATTCAGACAGAAAAGTAGTCCTTAAAGAATTAAATTTTGTGTTTACTTCTAATATGGTTATGACATTGATTTTGACGTTTGTCCAAACAAATAATTGACCGATGTTAGTTTGTTATAACGCAATGTTGGTTGCATAATGTTCCATGCGTTGACGTGTTTATTTTAAAACTGAACATAGGTGTTATCGTGTGCTATGTTCAGTGATAAAAAAAACCCACGGTATATATTTCCCAAGAAATATAATCTTCATTTATTTCGAAACGATATTGTTACCTAAAGTTGAGAAAGTATTAAAAAACAAAGATAATTGAAAAAAATTATATTCCCCCCACCCCTTTTTTTATATCCAAATTCTGAAGGTTCCAACGTATTTCAAGAAAAGTTTAATCGGTCGAGATACCTAAAAATAAACAAAAGTCCGTTGTTTGATGTCAGATCCCCTTAGTTATTTTATGTTATGAATAAGGCTAGCCACTTTTAGTCTTTTCATGATTTTCTCTTCCGTGAATACAAACACGTTTGGACAATTTAACCGATTATCCTCATTTTTGTAGCCCCCGTAACGTAAACGTGTTGAAATAACATAATATGCTGTCTAGTTATCTCACTGAACATTGTAAAATTGTTTATTCCTATTATATCGACCAATTTTAATTTTTTACTGTTTTAATGTATTAGAATAATGTTTAGAGCAAATCTAGAAGAACGTGGAGCAACTGTCAGACGAGGGTTGTGAGAAAAACGTGTTTACCTATTATTTCGGGTAATTATGATTTAATCTTTGAAATACCTTGGAAAAAATTAGAACAAGCCTAGAGCAACCGTTAGAATTTCGATTTTTGGAAAATTGCTTTTCGCCATTTTCTTGGCTGAATATGACTTTTTTTTTAACTACTTTGAAACAATTTAGAACAAATGCAGTTCAACCTAGAACAACCGTCAGAGTTTAGATATTCACTTTTGGATTTAATTTATTTTCAATATATTTTGATATATAGGAGAAACGGTTTTTATATAGGTATTAGAACAATGTTTAGAACAACCTGGAACAACATACAAATTTTAGTTTTTGCAGAAACAGAGCCGGACTTCATAGTTTTTGGCTTTTTCCCCATTTGAGGGAAGTTGCCAGAAGGTTTGATATACCAAGAACTTCACTACAAACTAGAATTAAAAAACAAACTATGGCCCTTCACTAGGACGCAAACCCATTTTCAGCAAACAGGAAGAAGAGGAACTTGCATCTATTGTTTTAAAATTGTCGAAATTATTTTATGACACATCAAGTGAAGATATAAAAAAATGCGCATTTGAATACGCAAGTAAAAAGAAATTAAAGCATTAATTTAGCAAGAAAGCACAAAGTGCGGGTAATGACTGGTTATGGGGATTTTTGAAACGAAATCGCACAATTTCCTTGAGGAAACCAGAACAAACAAGTATAAACAGAATTTTGGCGTTTAACAAAGATGAAGTTTTGCGATTCTACACCAACTTGGAAACTATACAGGAAAGGTACAAATTTAGTCCAAACAGGATCTTTAATGTCGATGAGACTGGAATATCTACAGTTCAGGGATCTAGTAAAATACTAGCATGCGAAGGCCAAAAACAAGTTGGAATTACATCAAGATGGGAGAGAAGAAAAAATATCACCGTGACATGTGCATTTAGTGCCTCTGGAATGTGTGTACCGCCGCTGTTTATTTTTAATAGGAAAAGAATGAATCCCCAACTATAAAAAGGACCTCCTGGAGATTTGTTTACATGTTACGAGAAAGGATGGATGACTGAGTTTGTTCATCGATTAGCTACAGCATTTCCAAGCATTCGTGAAGTCTTCTCATGGGGATCCTGTACTATTGTTGATGGATAACCATGGAACGCATTGCACATTGGCGGTTTACAATTTTTGTAAATCAAATGGAATCATTATTCTTACAATCCCACCACACACATCTCATAGACTACAGCCGTTGGATGTTACATTCTATTCCTCGTTAAAAAATACCTACAATTTAGAATGCTCCAAATACATGAAAAATAATCCTTTTCAAAAGATCACTCCTTTGAAATTTCCGAATTATTCAATAATACATATGGACGAATTGTCACCCCTGAAAAAGCAATTAATAGTTTTAAAAGAACAGGAATTTTCTCAATCGATAAAGATGTCTTCACAGAGGGAGATTTTGCACCTGCTGAAATAATGCAGCAAGAAGCTGATGCTACATTGGAAAGGAATTTGCGTGATAATAGGACTCCAGATACAGAACCTCGTTTGGAAACTTCGAATGAAGAACTGTCCTTCACTGGTATTTTAGCCTTACCTTCAACTTCAAAAATCAATCCAACACGACAATAGAACAAAAGGCAACACTCACAGATTTTCACATCCACTCCAAACGAGAAAATATGAAAAGAAAAACAGGACACAAATAAACAAGGGCTGGAATGAAGAAAAGAATCAATCAAAAAGGTATCAAAAAGGTTTTGATGGTTGAAAGTTCTACAATACAAAATGCAAACGATGAAACTAAAACTTCTGAAATGAAGCTAGTATTAGACAGAAAATGTAAAATAAACGAAAGGAAGGAGACCAATTCGTCAAGTGAAAAAGTAAAGAAAATTTCTCTGAAGACGGCTCGGATATAGATGAAGATATCTGCTTGTTTTGTGGCGAGTTTGGAAAAATGGCGAGATGTGGATCCGCTGTGTTTTATGTGGCAATTGGGCCCATAAAGCCTGTGCTAATTTGGAAAAACTGAAAGAATTTGTTTGTACATAATTTAAGCACTATCTGCGTATGGGGCAATGATGGCCACCGGCTTCCTATTACCCCAAAAGTATGGGGTAATGAAGGCCACTGACTGTTTTCTTATTTTTATTATTAGAGAGTTATTTGATGTTTTTTTATTTTTTTGTTTTGTTTTAATAAACATGTGTACTTTGAAATGGCCTCTGACTGAATTTTTGTGTCTGAATGAAAAATCTGTACTTGTTTAAGTGTAATGAAATATTTTGCTTACGCGACCCCCATTCACCACACTTCCCCTACCTGCTAGTGCATCCTTAATATCAGACTGTGTACCTGTTGTATCAGATTACTCAATTACTGGATCTCGTGATGGGGAAGTTCTTTTATCAGAACAAGTATTTTCTGCATCGGGTGAATTATAAGGTGAATTATAGCCATCAATCAAATATCAATACACATTGATATCCTTCATATATTGTGAAAATCCAAATAATGCAAATATTAATTTGTCACTATTTTAATAGCGCTTCCTTTTAAATTGTTGTTATAAGATGAACTACCAATCATGTACGTACTACTATGTTCTTTGTCATATGATTGTTCTACATGTTACAGAGGGGAAAAGATTTTTTTTATAAGTAATACATACGTATTACAATTCAGATTTTGCAGAAGTAATATAAAAAACAGATAAGTTTTTTTAAATTATAATTTTCATACAATCATAGGAAAGTTGCCAACATAAATGAGAAATATTAAGTGAATATTATCTGTAGTTCGGCAGATTGGTATACATACTTTTATATATTTTATATTAAAAGACACGATTTTCTTTTTTAGTACTCCAGCAGCTTCAAGAAAGCGACGTCCGTGTTAAAGGATTTAGGTCCCATGAGTTAATGCCTAGAGTAAGAACCTTGATGAATATTATAAAAAAAGAAGAGGACCAGATTAGAAAAATAAAACAAGAAGGCAAACGTAAGGGGAAAAGCATAAAAGATTTGTGTAATATGGATAACTCAGAGATTGTTAAAAATCTTTTCAAAGACATACCATCTCGAACTATTTTTCTTTAATATCACAACCAAGCGCAGTCCTAAAGGTGACAGGTGGTCATTGGATGACAAAATGATTGATTTAGCCTTACATGAGCGTAGTCCTAGAACTTATAATTTACTACGCAAATTTGTTGCTTTGCCATGGAGAAGGACTTTAGGCAAGTTACTGGAAAAAATCCAGTAAGGCTGGCATACATTTTAATCATTTCGATGCTTGCTTAAGCTAACTATTCAATTTGATTCTGCTGCTGATTGTATAAGGGGGTATGAGAATATAGAGCAACGTCGAGGAAAGCCTAGACTTGCCAATAAAGTCCTAATGTTCATGGCACAAGATCTTCGTCGAAAATGAATCAGCCTCTGGAATACTATTTTGTAAGCGGCATCTCTCCATCTGGCACTCTTTCAGTGTTTTAGAAGCTGCACAAAATATTGTAAAATTAAATGTAACCGCAGCTGTTTGTGATATGGATACAAATAAGTTGATGCATTAAAGTTAATTCTGCAGTATCAAATCCATATATTAAACACAATTGGAAAAAAATATATACTGTGCATGATCCTCCACACCTCTTGAAATGTACAACTTCATTATTCCGTAAGTATGATGTGGATCAGACAAGAATTTAATTCGAGCTGCATTTTTCGGATGTTAAACAAGCATATAGCATCGACCAAGAGAGCCCATTAATCTTTCGAAGCTTGGACAAATTGAAGCAGATCCATGTATCTATCACCTGTAACGAAATCAGCGATGAAAATGAAAATTGCTGCACAAGTTATGAGCAGAGCTGTTGCAGCCTATGTATTTTCACTTGTAAATAGAGACATGTAACAGAAATAGAATTAGTCTTATGATATTTTAATTTTACATATTATATAAGATATTATCTATGACTTGTCTATTGCATTTTATTTTCGTTTTGTTATTCTTTTCTCAATTAAATTATATTGCCATTTTTAAAATGAAGACTGTTTTTGACTTCAACTTTTTAACTTGGATACTTTAATGTTATTATTCTATTATTTTCTCCCTTTTTTCGGTTATGCAGGTGTTTTACCACAGAGGTCAATTGCAAACTGCTACATTTATTCAACAAGTGGATGAGTTACTCGACAGTTTTAATGGAAATTCTAAAGTCCCCCCTCAGGGAAAGGACCTACATTGTTGAATGACAGAAGAAAGACAACACTGGATAATTGGTAAAACATATTCCATCAAATAAAATATTGGAATTTTGGAAGATGTACGAAAAGTGGGACATTGAAACAAAAGAAACCACCATCTCAAGTAGGTTGCCTAACGTCAGCCATTCAATGTATATGGAAAGTGGTAAAAAACAATAATTTTGGATATCTTATACCACGTTCATTGAACCAAGACAGCTAAAAATATTTCTTCGGTGCTGTCAGAAGTAAATATGGTTGCAATAGAAATCCTACGGTAAGGCAGTTCATTGAGAGTTTAAAGACACAAATACTAACTGGTTTGGCCAACAGTAACATACAAGGCACCAATTGTGAGGAGGACGATAACTCCCTTTTAAGTAACTTACCAGTTTTTCTGATGGAGGTGCCAGAAGATGAAAATGATCCAGCAAAGAAATTCAAGATACAAATATAGATACCATTAAATATTGCAAATGATGTAGCCAAAAGTATTTCTATAGGATAATTTTCTGTAGGATAAATTTCTGTAGCATATGTTAGCAGTTACATTGCAAAAACAATAACTAAAGATGTCAGTTGTGATAATTGTATAACAGAATTGACTGAATTGCTATTCAATGTTTAATGAGTTAAAAGAATTTTCAGAAGAGATAAAAAATAGTTTATCCATCGAAAAATTATACTTTAATAGTAATGAGAATATTTAGTACATAATTTACAAGTTTTGTATACGGAAATGTTCAAAATCACGACAGGAAGTAACACTTTCACTCTTAGTAAAAAATGGGGTGTGGCCACCACACAACTTTCTTATACGTATGAGCGTTTCAAATTTACAATTTTAAGAATTTTTTACACAAAAATTACTCAAAATCCTATTCTAAGTACTTCTATTCTCTTAATAAATCGCTATAGAATACATAATTTATTGCTAGATATTCGAAAATAAGTGCTACTCCCTAAGAGTAAAAGTGTTACTTCCGGTCCGAATTTTTAAATTTCACATATACAAAAAATATTGCAAATCTAGCAATAAATACTTTTGTACTCTTGATAAATATATACAGAATGCATAACTTACGACATATTTGCAAAATATCGCTATACGATAAGAGTATAAGTGGTACTTCCGGTCTGAGTTTTGAAATTTTTTTTATACAAAAGATATTGGAAATTATGTTTTACATACTTTTATACCCATGACGTACATGTCTAAAAAGCATGATTTGCGAAATATTGAAAAAAACTGATTTTCGATAGGAGTAAAAGAACTACTTCCGGTAAGAATTTCGAAAAACTTTTTTAATAAAATTGTTTTCAATTTTAATTTTAAATACATATGAATTCTTTATAAATTTGTTTAAACTTAGTAGTTGACAAAATATTGGTACTGAAATAAACTGCTACTTCCGGTCTACCGATTGTACTCAGATCTCAAGAGGGAGATTATACACGGAAATACAAAATTTGGAATTGATATTTACAGCGGTTTGACAGCTATCGTGGTCACACACAGACACACAGATACACACAGACATTTTTTTAAAACTACTTTTTCGGTATCAGGGGACTTCAAAACGTGAACATCTGCAAAATCTCGAGGTCGAAAATTTTCACATCACAATACTTCCTTATACTACGTATAAGAAAGTAAAAGCAGAAAATTATTAAAGTTGTTTTTTTAAGATATAAAAATTCATGTTGTATTGTATACAGTGTGTAAATAAAGTAAGGAATAAAATTCATATTTTGTTTATTATCGGTGCTTGGGGAAAAAGCTCGGACAGGTTAATTTTATTTTATTCTTCCGGACTTTATGGACGTTACTTTTTTTTGTTGTCGCTTAATACTCTATGACTGATGACGTCATCCATTTTTTTTTAATGGAACCTTATTAATTTCAGACCAGAAATAAATAGAAGATATTTTTCTGAATTCAGCAATACCGCATATATGGTATTTAAAATTAGTAGTTTTAGAGATACGGAGGATCATAGGTATTAAAATAACAACAATAAATAAACTTGAAAATCAAAAGAGCAAATAGTAATAATTTATTATTGGGACGATTAAAACAAATTTTACAGAAATTTTACATTAATAAATGTTCAAATTGTCTCCCATTCGTTTCCTGGCAATGATAAAGTCGGAGTTGAAATTCTTCCAAAACATTATCTCTCATTTTTTGGTCGATATTTCTGCACTCTGATATTATTCTTTCTCGCAGTTCTTCAAGATCTCGAGGTTTTGTCTGATATACACGTGATTTTAAATAGCCCCATAGAAAAAAATCAAGTGGGGTGAGATCAGGTGGCCATTCCATAGGACCACGTCTTCCTATCCATCTATTAGGAAAGACTTCCTCTAGGTATTCTCTAACACAAAGTTAATAATGGTTATTTGGAAATAATATCGTTAGAGCCGGTATTAATTCCAATCTAAGGAACTCTTTAGAGAGATGATTTATACATCTCCCCATTAATGAACCGTCGAAAAAATAAGGCCCCAAAACATGACCTCTGGTAAAACCTGCCCAAACATTCACTTTTTGTGGATGCTGTGTGTGACTTTCCTGCATCCAGTGGGGATTTTCAGTGGTCCAGTATCTACAGTTTTGCCTGTGTACTTGCCCATTTAAACAAAACGTAGCTGATTGATACGTTGTACGATCACAATCATCTTCGTTTAGTTCCTGACCTGGTGTCACTTTGTACGGATGGTATTTGTGTTTTTTTAACACATTAAAAACACTTTGATGACAAACGTTGTGGTTTTCTGCTAGCCTTCTTGTTGATTGGTTTGGATTATCTTCAATTTCTAATAATAGATTAAGTTTTTTATCAGAATCCACAGTAAGTCTTCCTTTACGTTGAACATCGTGAACGTTACCATATTCTTCAAACTTTTGAAAAATTTTGCTCACACAAGATTGAGTTATCGAACGATCGGGATATATCTCATTGAAGAGACGAATAACTTCGTTTTGTGATCTAGCATTTTCACCATATCCAATCATCATTAATATCTCAATCCTTTGCCTTTCTGACAGACGCGCCATTTTAGATATCGAAAGCGTTACATGTCAGTTGTCATTATTGCCATTTTAGATATCGAAGCGTTACATGTCGGTTGTCATTATTGGCATTTTAGGTGTCGAAAGCGTTACAGGCGTTACATGTCAATTGTCATTATTAGCACGCTTATTACTCTAAAACTACTAATTTTAAATACCACATATGGGGTATTGCTAAATTCAGAAAAAAAATATACTTTTTATTTCTGGCAAAAAAATTAGGAGGTTCCATTTGAAAAAAGGTTGATGACATCATAGGTCCAAGAGTAGTAAACCAAAGAAAAAATATTGACGTCCATAAAATCCGGAGGAACAAAATAAAATTGACCTGTCCGAGCTTTTCTCCCAAACAGCGATAATAAACAAAATAAGAATATTATTCCTTACTTTATTTACACACTGTATTTTAACTATTTACGAACTAGTTTATTGCCCATAGTGTTATACTGCATGTATATATGTTATATTGAAATGTACCCAACTTGTCGTATGCTATCGAACAGAGAGTAAAATATGATTATTATTACTTGTGGTCCGTAATGTATCAGAATTACATATACCGTAGTCGTCAAATTTTAATTTCGGTTTACACTTCTATCCCATGCAGAAGATGACCTTATAATATGCAGCGATGCCTGCTTGCGCACAGTGGTGGGAGAGCAACGCAGTGTCGGGGGACCCTCACGCCTTACATTTCATAGGAAACGTTTGTCGAGTGTACTGTCTAGGCAGCCTCGCTTATGTTTATCTTTAGTTTATTTCATCGCGCTCTTTTCCTTTTTCTACTTTCGTATCAGAAATTAAAATATGTCGACTACGGTATAGATGTGGTTAATTTTTCAAAACCAGTTCGTATAATTAGTAATAGTTTAAATTTTAGAGTGAGGACATATTTCTATCAGCTCTGCAAAAGTGCAGCGTCGAAAAGTACGTTGTTCAACATGAAATTGTGATGATGAAACTATCAGTAAATTTCATCGATGGACAAACTTAATGATTAATCATTTGCGTGGGTCAACTTATATAAAATAACAAAAAATATGTTATCTAGTAAGTGTTATGTTTGCCAAGTGGAATTTAGAAGACGGAAAGAACGTAAAGTGTTTCATATGTGAAGAAGATGAACATGGTAAATGCGCGAGAGGAAGTGGCGAAAAGCTAAAAAAATAAGTGAAACCGATATAATTACATATTGCTGTGATATGCTGTACTATGGTTGATAACCAATAGTCAAATTAATAAATTAATATTCTTTAATAATCTCAGGGTCTTAAAGGTAGATTTCTTTGTTTAAAAGAAAAATATGTCACAGCTTTTCCTTATTCTGGGTTCTAGCTGTGATTGTGATGTTTACTTTCCTCATGTTCTCCTTTGGGATGGGTATAAATAAGTAAATGATAAATGTCAGCACAACTTATATTTATTTATAGTATGGAGATTTTACAAAACATAAAAAAAAGTATTGACAACTATATAATATAATACTTTTGTTTCATTAAGGTATATTATCTCCTCCGTTATAGTACAAGCACCTTGCAAGTCTTTTACTGTTTCAAATTGTAGAAGTCTACTAAATTACTTCGTCATGTGTGCTTACAATTCAAAAGAAATTACTAAAATTATTTTCTTTACTCTTTGCCGACGTATCCCCATTGCATCATCTCCACCTGAGATTTTCACGTCAAAATCGAGTTTTAACAATGAAGAACCTATTAGATCTTTCAAATAATATTTTTAAATTATTGTTATTTAGGTAAACTTGTCAATACTTCGTTGAATCGCCTTAACCTGAGATTTTCATGTCAAGTCAAGACTTACCCAAAGAAGAATTTATTAAACGTTTAAATTATATTTTTAAAATTATTGTTATTCAGGTAAAATTGTCAACACTTCGTTGAATCGCCTTAACTTGAGATTTTCACGTCAAGTCAAGACTTACCCAAAGAAGAATTTATTAAACGTTTAAATTATATTTTAAAAATTATTGTTATTCAGGTAAAATTGTCAACACTACGTTGAATCGCCTTAACTTGAGATTTTCACGTCAAGTCAAGACTTACCCAAAGAAGAATTTATCAAATGCTCAAATAATATTTTAAAACTATTGCTATTCAGTAAACTCTGTATAACACACATGAAGATTCTTTTATTTATTGACTATAAGATTGCAAGATGAAGCTTTATTAACTGTGCTTGTACTTACTTTTCTTGACTATATCTCCTTTCGAATTCCTCTTGATAATTCTCGTATTCCATTCTCTTGAGAGTTATCGTGGCGGTTTTTATAAAATAAAGTAGTAATAATTTCTCGCGCTCTACTATACTTTAGCGCGCACTTATTGTTTGAAAAACGTATTATACGTTTTCTCTCACTACGTGTTTAAATCTTAAAAGCGTTTATGCCTTTTAGATTTTGTTTAGCTGAAGGACACTTGGGCACTGATTAGAAGTTTAAGGTACTGGTGGCTGCAGATCAACTCCCTTCTAATGGCCAATGCATGTCCTTTTATATCTTTCGACAATTGACAAACGCCTTATTTTGTTTTAAAAAGTTTTGATTCTATTTGAATTTTCTTCTACTGCGCCCTCCGTGTTTGTTTTGATAATTATCGATGTCATGTGATCACATGACATTGCGTCCGCCATCTTACATTTGTTGTTTACATACTATGCATTTGCATATCTAATTAATATCGATTGATTTTTATTGATTGGTAGGTATTTTTTAAGCTGTACTACATTACATACTGACTAATATCTTATTTGTTTTTATAGCTTGGAATTTCTTGGTATGTTGGTGTATAGAAGAAGACAAATAAATCATACATCTTTATATGCATTTCTATGATGTCTCATACAGAAGAAAATACAATTGAATTTTATATAGTGATTGAGAAATAAGTGGAATATGCTTATTTACGTATAAAGACCTTTGTTTTTACAGTAGTGTTTATCATTATGGCAATATGTTGAAACGTAGGCTTCTATTCATTGATTATTATCGCTACTAAAGAATGTATTACTGGAGTGACCTACTTTTCTATTAATTACTAATAATACTGTTTTAAATCATTACATATCCTTTTTTAAGACTGAGGTCAGTATTTGAACATTATGTTTTGTACAATATATAATACAATTCCTATTTGAATTTCTAATGCTTTTATTTTTGTTTCTTTTGACGGGTGTGCAACCCACATTGCATTGATGTGTATTGTATTGCATGTCCATCTGTTAAATATTTTATTGTGTTATACAATAATTTAAACAAGATATATATATATATACAAGTCAATGGATTATTTTTATGCATTTATATCTGATGAAATGTTAAATTATAACTAATGTACCAAATATGTATACGTATATTTATTTGTCTAAAATAAATTGTGCTGAAATTTTACTTTTCTTTTATTTTATTTGTTTAATTTTTTATATATTAGAAAATGTTAACCACATCCACTTGTATTTGGTTATATCCACTTATACTCAGTAATATCTACTTATATCCAGTTCTATCTCTGTTTTTTACATATATAAAATTTTGGATATCAAAATCTGGTTATATCCAGTTTCTCATTATTTTTTTTATTTTTAATTATATTTTTAAAAATACAGAAAAATACCACAGCAATATGTGTGCGATATTTGTCGTAAATGAAAGTTTGTAAAAAAAATTAATGAAATAGATAAATAACTTAATGATGCCGTCAAACAATTTGAGACTATAACATATTGATTCATGAAATTTTAATGTCTATTTCGATCGCCGGAAATAAAACGGAAAAAGGGATTTCATACAGTGGCACTGCAAAAAAAATAATGATAAAATTGTTCTAAAACCAAAAAATCTGTTTCTTCTTCTTTTAATAGGCGTATCCCTTGGTTAGGTCCGGTTTCCTTGCGATGGCAATTCTTGTGAGTTTGATTGCCAGCTATCACGGCATCGCTTTGGTGGTCGTCCTATAGGTCTTCTTCCATGTGGTGTGTTATTTCGTACTATCCTGACCATTCTGTCGGGATCATTCGGCTAACATGGTGGTTCCACTCTCTTCTTCTCTTCCTCGACCATCTGACCACGTCGTCCGTTTGACACTTCTCTCTTATGTCTGTGTTTCTCAGTCTATCCTTCAATGTATGTCCCGTTATCGTTTTTAAGGTCTTCATTTCAGTTGTCCTTAGTAATCTCTTTGTTACCGTTTTTTCCGCTCTCGTCTCAGCACCATATGTCATCACTGATCGTACGCATGTTTTGTATATTCTCGATTTGCATTCTATACTTAGGTGTTTGTTTCTCCATATTGGATATCTAAGGTGTCCCGATATTGCTGCTGCTTTGTTAACTTCTTTCCTCACCTCTTCCCCCAGAAAACCCTCGCTTGTAATTTTGCATCCAAGGTATTCGATTGACATGGTTTGGTCAATGATATTATCTCCTATTGCCAATTTGCAGCGCAGAGGTTCTCTTGCTATTGTCATGCATTTGGTTTGTGGAGATTTTCATATTGAGTTTTCCTGCATGCTTGTTGAACGCTTGTAACAATCTTTGGAGGTCATATTCCGATTCCGCAGTAAGTACTGCATCATCAGCGTAGCATAATATATTTATTTTATGCATGCCCATTTGATATCCTAGTCCGGTGTTCTTTACAGCTTTCACCATCTCGTCCATGATTGTATTGAATAGCAAAGGACTAAGACTGTCGCCTTGGCGGATACCTGTTCTAGTTCGTAGATGTTGCGTTAGGGTGTGATTTGTGCGTATTTGCGTTGTTGTTTGTGTTTAGGTCCTTAATGAGTTCTATGTTTTCTTTCATCGTATTACCGTTTACCAGAATCGTTATGACGTCTTTTAGTTGAACTCTGTCAAAGCCGTCATTAGGTCCACAAAGCAGAGATAGGCAGGGGTGTTGTACTCTAGGGATTTTTCTATCAATTCTCTGAGTATGAATAGTGCATCAGTTGTAGATCTGTTTTTTCGAAATCCCTGTTGTTCTTCGCTTATTGGCATGGTTGTGATTATATCGTCCGCAATGATCTTAGTTAGGAGTTTTGGCGAGGTACTCAACAATGTTATATTCCACAGTAATTTGCTGCTGGATCGGTTTTATCTCCTTTTTGTAAGACGTGTATTGTTACGCTGTTTTTTCATTCTTCAGATATTCTTCTATGTCGTAGTATGATATTAAACAGTTTTGTGTATTCTTTGATGATGGCAGTTCCTCCATTTTTTATTAGTTCATTTGTCTTGATTTGGATTTTCCTGTTCTCAAGTTTCTTCACCGTATCCCTTACTTGCTCTTCGGTGATTTGCACGTACTCTTCTGGTGCAGCGTTTTGTATATCCTCTTCTTGTGCTTTCACTGTGTTTTCTATGTCTGCGTATAGATTTGGGAAATATTTCTCCCATTTTTCTTCCGTGAATGTTCCGAGTTGTATTGTTTCATTCATTTCTCGTTTCATGCCCCTTAGTAGTTTCCAAATACGTTTTTGTGCTCCATATATAGTCCAGGAATTTTAGCATCAAAAACGGGGTTCGCTCCGCAAAAAATCCTATCAATTTATTTTTCGATTGGACTATGTCAGAGGGTGTCCCCTAAGTATAAAACCAAATTTGTGTCGTCCAAAACCGCGAGCGTTAGCCGCTATCTTGAAAAACGCCTTTTTGCAAATATCTCGAAAATGGTGAGTTTTACGTTAAAAATTATAAGAACCTTTTTAGTAGAAGATAACATTTCCCGTCTTTTTTGTTTGAAACTTTTTTCCCTATTGTCAATATTTGCCAAGATATAGTCGATTGAAGAAACAATTTTTTGTTTTTGGAAAATATCTCGATAATTACTGGAAATACAAAAAAAATGTGATGATCGAAGTTGTAGAGCATAACATTTTCTACAATTTTTGTATGAAACTTTTTTGTTCAATCGATAGTTGCTAAGCTATAGCGCATTGAACGTTGCCGTCAGGTCTAGGAAAACAGCGATTATTGGTAATACGTTGCTCTAGCATGCCAAGAACAAGTGTAAGGAGACGCGACATCTTGGCGGCAAGTATTGCAGGAGGTAATTAGTACCATTCATTGACTCTCTCCGATGCAAGAACTGCGGCAAGTTAGCTCGAAACACCAAGCTGAACTTATCCATTCTACCACCGACGCAGGATACAGCCCGTTACCATTCCTTCAGGGTGTATCATCAGTTCCAAAGTTGGCTGGGATTTCACCATGACCCAGAAGAATGGGGCTGGAAGCGCGCTACGGATCGCTTATCACCGATCACAATGAAAAAAGCTCCCGCGCCGCAAAATTTGCTACAAATAATATCCTGCAAATGCAAGACAAATTGCGGAGCTGCCTGCAGATGCCGGAAGAGTGGCTTAAAATGTTCCGTTATCTGTTCAAACTGTAGTGGCCAAACATGCGATAACACAATCCCTACAGTGGACGATAGCGACGAAGAGAATGCCCACAATGAATCGTTTTTTGATCCTTTGACTATTAATGACTCGAACATGGAAGAGCAACATTCGCGAACCATCGAAAATCGCCCTTCCTGTTCTAAACAAAGGAAATTGTTTTAAACCAATCATCGAAGTTTGAAATTTTGCAACAATAATTTTTTTATTAATAAAGATGTTACACTCCTCCAGTGTAGATTAATCTGTGAAAAACGGTCTCTAGAAGCCAAAGATGTTAAAAATTAGTGTTAAATCATAATCTAAAATAATTTAATAATTTTAGCCGAGGGGTAATTCGCTGAGGTATTGTGGTGTACACCTTTCAGGAAATAGTAGGTATTACGGGGAAATATTAGGGAATTGTTAGGAATTATGAAGGAAATGTTGGGTATTACAAGGAATTGTGGGATATTAAAAAGGAATTGGAGGGTATTATGAAGGAATTGCAAGGTAATATGAAGGAATTGTTAGGTATTGCGAGAAAATATGAGGTATTATTTAGGAATTTTTCATAAGTTTTTCTATTGCGCATGCGCCATTGTTACAAATTATAATTCTGATTTATTGAACTATAGCTGCCGTGGTGGGGGTGCCTATCTTTATTCCATTCAAACGCTTATAGCGTGCCCGTATTAACTCAGTGGTTACAGTTTTCGGCCAGTCCTTACGCTTGCGTACTCGTTCAGTACCATTATACAGTTCAATGCCCCGACTATAGGTAAACACATTTATGTTTGCTAACCTTTTAATAAAACGAATTCTTATCTGACAATAAGCAATCAATCTATGCGTGCTAGGCGCGGGAAAAATTTGGGGAAAAGAGGAATTCTCTCCCAAGTATATAATGTTCAGTTTAATACTTTGTTAAATACAAGGAAAATTAAATGATTGCTTTACAACACAATAAATATTTGTTTTTTCCGAGAAATGAATGAACCTAGGAAAACCCTTTTGTTTCGTTTTTGATACACCTTCCAGCACACCTGCTGTAATTAAAAGATTGCAAGTTTTTATAAATTCATTTTATTTTTTTAGATGTCACAAAGTGTATCGGAAAATCCGAGGGAAAATCAGTCGGAAATTCGAGAAAAACCAAATGAAGAGTACTCTAACACAGATTTGCCTGCGGGTTCTTCTCCTTTCGACGAATTTGAAAAACATTTGGATGTAAATATTCCCACCTACCTAAAAAATATTTTAATCATAAATAGTTACGAAAGTGAAGTCCTTCTGGGAAGTATTACGGAATTAGAAATTTTCAGAAATTGAACTATTTTGTAAACAAGAATTATCTCATATAATTGAAGGCGAACGACTACACACTTATATCGGTGAATACGCCAAAAATCCTGGAAGATTTAAAATAGTTAGTGGGCATACAAAATTAATTTTCATGATTGCAAGATTTTTTAAAGGAAAACAAGAAAATGAATCTAAGACATGTAAAAAAAAACTGAAAGCCTCTAATTCTCAATGTAGCAGGAAGAATGACGAAGTTGCATCTACAGTTAAGAATTTAGATTATTGTGCAGCAGGATCCTGCAAAATTTCGACGGAAACCAAGCAAAATATCAATCTTTCGACGGGAAATGTACATATATTTAAAACAATTAAATAATGGGCCCAACGGCAGCTACCCCTTGAAAAGTGACAAACTTTTGACTTTGGGAAAATTACAGTAGCGTCGAAGTTCGAAAATCCAAAATATATATATTGCTCAGTTATGTTTTTGTAATAACAGTTATAAAATTCCAAAATTAGCAAAAACGCCACAAGATGAAAGACGTTGGGGTTAAAACAGCAATCAATCAACACTGGCACTGAAGAAGAAAATATTCAGAGATATGAATCCATCTCGCAGTTTGGCGACAATGAATTGGAGTCCAATTCAGAAAATAAATCTGAAAAAACTAACTTTGAACCTATTATTAATAATTTCTATATAGCTAAATTTATGTTAAGAAATAATACATTTTATTAGATACGTTGGTAAAGTTACGTCAGTACCTAATTGATGACCAAAACATACAGATAAACTTTTTAAGACGTTCTAGGAAAATTGAAAATAAGTTTGTGTGGCCTGATGTACGAGATGAAGTATATATACCGCGAGGGGATTCAGTCACACAATTAACAAATCCTACTCTGGATAGAAGAGAGGGACTATTGTTTACCCTTGAAAAATTGAAACCTCTTTTTTATTTCAAATAATTAGAGATTTGTTATTTCTTATTTCAAATATTTTATTATGCTTGTGTTTAAGTTTTTGCTATTTCATATAATGATGTGAAATTTGTGTTAATAAAGTGTTTGTATTGTTTTTTTTTTTGCAGTTTGAAGTTCTTTTAACAGTTAACCCGTAGGTTTGTACAACCTGTTTGAAATAAAATGAATTTGTGAAATTTCGATATACTCTCCGCAAAAAAATTATGGACTGACACCTATTTTTTTTCAATATTTTTTATTTTTTCAAAATTTTATGTTATCTAAGTAGTACACAAACATATTAATAATAAAACAACATGCAAAAGAAAAACCAAAGACCGCAACTTGATGAACATAACAATTGAAAAAGTAACACCATAACGTAAAAAATTAATTAATGGAAACGTGAATAATGAGTATTTCCGCCTCAGGCCCGTATTACGGCAGCCATCCTCCTAGACAAAGACTCATAAAGACGTCTGATGTAGTCTTGACCCACCTGCTTCCACTCTTCAGTGGCCGCTTCTAGCTTCTAGCTTTTGTTGCGTTCTTATTATTAAGGTGTTGAGAAAATGAACGAATTTTTAGGAATTACGGGGTATTCCAATGAATTTAATGGGTACTACTGGGTATTGCAAAGAATTTAATGGGTATTGCAGGGTAGTGCAAGGTTTTTAATTAGTATTACTGGGTATTGCAAGGAATTTATTGGGTATTACGGGGTATTGCATAGAATTTGAAGGGTATTAATGTGAAATACCACGCATTTAGGAATTGGTGTACAAAATATTGTGAGCGAATTACCCCTCGATTTTAGCTTATGGTCCTAGAGACTGTTTTTCACAAATATATTTTCACGTCTTTCTCAAACGATTCGTCAGACAGTTTTTATTGCGCAAACTTTTCTCCTATCGCCCATATCCCTCCTATGC
This sequence comes from Amphimallon solstitiale, assembly GCA_963170755.1. Lineage (NCBI taxonomy): Eukaryota > Metazoa > Arthropoda > Insecta > Coleoptera > Scarabaeidae > Amphimallon > Amphimallon solstitiale. The sequence goes on along the minus strand of OY720676.1, from coordinate 95,038,428 downwards.
ATGACAAATATTATTTTTAACGTCTCTATTATAAAATTCTTCGATTACACTTCTTCTTGGCAAGCTAGAACAACGTATTACCAATAATCGTTGTTTTCCTAGACCTGACGGCAACGTTCAATGCGCTATAACTTAGCAACTATCGATTGAACAAAAACAAGTTTCATACACAAATTGTAGAAAATGTTATGCTCTACAACTTCGATCATCACATTTTTTTTGTATTTCCAAAAATTATCGAGATATTTTCCAAAAACAAAAAATTGTTTCTTCAATCGACTATATCTTGGCAAATATTGACAATAAGGAAAAAAGTTTCAAACAAAAAAGACGGGAAATGTTATCTTCTACAAAAAAGGTTTTTAAAAACTCACCGTTTTCGAGATATTTGCAAAAAGGCGTTTTTCAAGATGGCGGCTGACGGTCGCGGTTATGGACGACACAAATTTGGTTTTATACTTAGGGGACACCCTCTGACATAATCCAATCGAAAAATCAATCGATAGGATTTTTTGCGGAGCGAATATCTAAAAATCCTGGACTAATGTCTGTTTCCATTTCGTTGCTGAATTCCTGCCAGTATTCTTCCTTAATTTTTCTAACCCTATTGTTGCCCCTATTCCTTATTTCGATATACTTATTTCGGTTTTCTTGAGTTGGGGATTCCCTGAATTGTAAGTAATAATTCTTCTTTTCTCTGGTGATATCCTTGACTTCTGTTGTAAACCACGGTTTGTTGTTCGGTTTGCTGTTCTGCGATATCGTGCGTGTGCCTAGGGTTTCTTCCGCGGCTTTGTAGGTGTTTTCTTTCAGTTTATCCCACGCTGTATGGGAAGTGTCGAGCGGTATTATAGAGTTAAGAGCGATATATTGTTTGCATCTTTCTGCGTAGAGTTGTCTCGTACTATCGTGGTTAAGGAGTTCTATATTTAATTTTTCGGTTCCTGTTGTTGGTTTTTGTTTTATCGGTGGCATTGCTATTCGTAGTTTTCCTAGCACTAGTTTGTGGTCAGTTTCAATATTGGCTGAGGAAAGGACTCTTACATCTACTATTTGTTGGGGCATGAACATTCGATTGGTGATGATGTAATCGATTATGGATTTGTTTTGTCTATTGTCATAAAAGGTATATTTGTGTTGTTCTTTATGGGGGAAATATGTGTTGTTTATTCGAAGTTCGTTCCGTGCACAAAAATCTATCAGCATTTCGCAGTTTCTATTAGTTACCTCTTCACGGTATGTTTGTTTTATACCATCTACTGCATCATTTTCTATTCTACTATTTAGATCTCCTAATATTATTATCTTTTCGTTTTTTGGGATTTTGTCCAGCTCTGACTGTAGTGTTTCGTAGAAGTCCACTGACATTTCTTCAGGTTTACTAATATCGGGTGCATATAATGATATGATGTGTAAGGGATGATTGAGGATCACTTTTACTCTTAGAATTCTGTCGTTAACATATTCAATGCTTTCTATATTCTTTTCACTTTTCATATTTCTTATTTATCACTATTCCAACTCCTGATGTTGCTCTTTGGTCTTTTGCTAGTCCTGAGTACAGAAGGATGTAGTTGGTTAATCTTGTCATTCCACTACCCCTCTTTTTCGTTTCAGAGAGTGCACATTCTATGACTATTCTATGTTAATTTAGTTCGGGAATTAATTCGTGATCTTTTGAGTATAGAGCACAGGTATAGAGTCTTTATGTTCCAACATGCAATTCTCATTTGTTGTTTGTTCATGTAGAGTTTATTCCTTGAACACAGTGAATAAATATTAATAAACCTCCGAGTGTAACTACCCATAAATATAACCCTCACAGAGTTTGAAACATGGCGCTGCGGACAGTTTAAAAAGAGGAAGAAAAACACAAAATTTCCTGTAAAAATATAAATGTTAGGTTAAGGACAATGGCAAGTTTGGGCGTTGGACCGGTAAAACTGCCGCCAGATTTTGACCTGCAAGGGCAAAATGCCGCCACAGAATGGAAATTTTGGAAAACCACGTTTGAGGATTACTTAACAGTAACTGGTCATCACGAAACTGCAGATAAAGTTAAATTGTCGATCTTGAGAAATATTGGCACTGAATCAGCTAGAATTATGTCAACATTCAAAGTTCCTGAAGAAGAAACTAACAATTATGAATATGTTATGAAATTAATTGCTGAATATGTTAATCCAAGAATAAATGAAAGTTTTGAAAGGTATAATTTTTTAAAAAGGGTCCAGAAAGAGGGTGAATCATTCGAACATTTTCTGACAGACTGCAAACATTTAGTCAAGTCATGCAATTACAATGAAGTTGACCCGAATGAATCTGCAGAAGACAGAGCTCTCAGAGATAAGATTATTATGGGGATACGACATCCAATTACGAGGGAAGCATTACTTAGGGTTGACAAACTCACACTAGAAAAGGCGATCCAACATTGTAGGACCACTGAACAAAGCAAGACCCAAAATCAACAAATCCAACGAGATGGAGGGAATGAATATAACGTAAACAGCATCAAGCAAAAGAAAAAACATCGAGGTAAATTTGTATCTAGCAGGTAGGAAAACAAATTATAAAAGTGATAATGAGGACAACAAATTTCAATGTAAAAGGTGCCAAACAAGGCATGGTCCTCGTGAGTGCCCCGCTTACAGTAAAAAGTGTAAAAAATGTGGTATTTTAAATCACTTTGCGAAATCTTGTAAGGTAAAATATGTTAAAGAGATTAATCAGGAACAAGATAGTGACGATACTAGTGAAATTTTTATAGGAAATGTTAAATCGACTAAAAATATTTGCAAATGTAAATTAGATTGTAATCATAATGAGGGTACCTGGATGGAGGTCATTGAAATTGAAGGTAAGAAAGTTAAAAGAAAACTAGATACTGGAGCTGATGTAACTATAATTCCACTAGACTTATTCAAACAAGTTAATAAGCAATTTAGAGTCAGGCCAGCAAATTGTATGTTAAAGGCTTTTGAGGGTTCAGTAATCAAACCTCTAGGAATTGTAAATTTATATTGTAAGTTTAAGAAAGCACATGTATATGAAGATTTTGTTATTGTAGAAAAGGCAAGTCAGGTTCTTTTAGGAGGTCAGGCATGTATACATTTAAATTTAATTAAAAGAATGTACACTGTTGATAAATGTGAATCAAACAGTGACAAAGAAACATTTATACAACAAAATATGGATATTTTTTCTGGTTCAGGAGTTTTTCCAGGTAGATGTCAAATTACTAGATCTGAAAAATTTGAGCCAGTCAGCCATGCACCAACTAGAGGACCTCTTACTATACGTAGTGCATTTAAAGATGAACTAGAAAGATTGATTAATAGAAGAGCTATTGTTAAAGTAAATGAAATAGATACTCGTGCAAGTAATAATAGAATTGTTCTAGTAAAAAAATCTAATGGTAAAATCCGATTATGTTTAGATCCATCTGATCTAAACAAATATGTTATAAGGAAACCAAGAGTAAATTTAAATATTGTGGAAGTTTGCTCTAAATTACGTGGTAAAAGTGTATTCTCAGTATTTGACTTATCTGAAGGGTACCACCATTTAAAACTAGATGAATGTTCATCTTGGAAATGTTGTTTTGGTACACCATTTGGAATATATAGGTATATAGTATTACCATATGGATTATCAGACTCACAATATCTCTTCGAAGAAGAGGTCGAAAAGAATTTTGCTAATATTGATAATGTTGTAATTTGTCATGACGATATGATAATTGCCGGAGCGTCAAAACAAGAACATGATATAGCGTTGACACAAGTTATAGAACGTGCTAGGTTAGTAAATGCTAGATTTAATAAAGAAAAATTTCAGTTTTGTCAAAAACAAGTAAAATTTATGGGGCAAATTTTTTCAGAAAAGGGTATGCAGGTGGATCCAGATCAAGTAGAAGCACACAGCAGACTAGAAAGTCCTAAAAATAAAGTAGAATTGCAGAGGGTAATAGGATATTTGAATTATGTTATACGTTATGTTCCAAATATGGCTGAGTTTATGAGCCCTTTGTGTGAATTATTAAAGTCTAATATAGAATGGCAGTTGCTTCCTAAGCATCAAAATACATTGGAAAATATAAAAGAAACAATTAGTAAAGCGCCTGCGCTAATGCCATTTGATCCAACTCAAAAAATAACTATTCAATGTGACGCATCAAAAAATGGGCTAGGTAGTTGTATGTTTCAGAAACACGATGATACGTTGAAGTTGGTAGCAGGTCGTCTCGGACGATGAATGATCATGAAATAAATTATAGCCAGACAGAAAAGGAAATATATACTATAGCACCCAGAAGTTCCATGAGTCATTTAATTTACCGTTCTAATGTGGACGTGCAGACTGATCACAAACCAATAATTTCAATGATGTCCAAACCTACATATCTGTAAGATTGCATCAGTAAGACTGCAACGTTTGCGGTTAAAATTATTGAAATACAACCTTAATGTTTACTATGTACCTGGCAAAGACATTCACTTTGCTGACATGCTTTCTAGAGATAGTTTAAAGACTGACACACTTGATCCTGACATGTTTGATATGGTACACACTGTTTCTAAACATTTACCAATCAGTGATATAAGAAAATCTGAATTCAGGTGGGAAACTTCGAACTATGAAGTCTTGAAAAAAGTCTCTTATTATTATTACAATGGGTGGCCGCAACAAAATAATATTCCATTAAAGTGTGCACCCTATTTCAATTTAAAGAATGAGTTATATGTTGAAGCTGGATTTATTTTTTTGAAAGATAAAATTGTAGTACCACACAGTCTTAGACCCTTTGTTATGAAATTATTACATAAAGGTCATATAGGAATTAATAAAACTTTGCATAAAGCACATCAATTGTTTTTTTGGCCAAACTTAACAGCAGATCTTGTGGCCTATCATAAACAGTGCAGAATTTGTGAGAGGTATTTGCCTAGTAATTTTAGAGAGCCACTATTACCTCACTCTGCACCAAAGCTTAGATACAATAAAATAGGTGCAGATATTTTAGAATTTGGTTCGAAATCTTATTTAGTATTAGTAGATCATTTCTCGCACTGGATAGAGATTTGTTTGTTGCCTAGTAAAACGTCTGAAAGTGTTATTGATGCTATGCAGAGCGTTTTTACAAGATTTGGTTATCCACAGTATTTAATTGCTGATAATTTACCATTTATATCTGCAAAATGAAAAGATTATTATAAAGAAAAAGACATTACAATACAAACATGTACACCATACCATCAACAAAGCAATGATTTAGCAGAACAGGGTGCTCATTCACAGAATATGATAGATGAACCTGAGGGCATACAAGAGAATGAGGTCTTCGGTGGTATTAATTCTATGTATGAGTTGGTAAGCGAAGATAGACCACCAGCATCTAGCAAATTGAATATCCATCCAAGTACGTCTCATGTTAGTTGTAAAAATAGTAATAAGTCACGATTTGGACGTAGTATAAAACCAAATCAAAGGCTTAATCTTTAAAGGGGAAGGTGTTTGGTGATATCTAGTTAAGCAATGTCACACTACTAGTTAGATGTTAAGATCATGTTAAGATGTTAATGTAATAACAAATTGTATCTAGTGAATAAATATTAATAAACCTCCGAGTGTAATTACCCATAAATATAACCCTCACAGGGTTTAAAACAACCGGTACTTTGAGCACGTAGTTGTTTTCCCCTTAGGCAGGTTGCTAACCATACCTAAGAACCCTCCTTCTTTCTCCAGGCTTGGGACCAAAAAATGAAACACAAAAAAGCCAAGAAACAAAAGTAGAATTGAAAGTATTTTAGTTAGTTGTGGTGATACTACTTCCAAAGAAAAATTAAAAAATTAAATGAAAAAGAAATTGGGAAATAAATATGACGTGTTAGATCCTAGGCTTAAAGTATCCCAGATTGTTATAGTAGGGGTGGAAAAAGAATATATTGACATGCAGCCGGAGGATATTATGTGCGCATTTGTTAATAATATATATATATATATATTTATTTGGTTCTTTACCACAATATTCTATTTAGATTTGTTTTCTTTCTTGGGTATGTGGTTTTTATTTGAATTAAATGTAACACATTTTTCTTAACGTTTCGTTATATTTAATAACTTTTTCAAAAGACATATACAGTTATATGTTATATGTCTTTTGAAAAAGTTATTAAATATAACGAAACGTTAAGAAAAATGTGTTACATTTAATTCAAATAAAAACCACATACCCAAGAAAGAAAACAAATCTAAATATATATATATATATATATGACGTTGTGGTTTTCCGGGTTTGGAACCGCGTAGTATTTGCTCTATAGTCCCAAGAAGGACTGCTTGGTCGACGTTTCGATGAGATCTCACTCATCTTCTTCTGGACGATCGTGTTCGAGTTGCAATCGGAGAATCATTCTCTACGCGGTTCCAAACCCGGAAAACCACAACGTCATACTACGACCGCGGAAACATCCGAACAAATATATATATATATATATATATATATATATATATATATATATATATATATATATATAACGGAAAGGAGTCTCTGCTGTCAAAGTCAAGAAAAATGTATTCTTAGGGGGGATCCAGCATCAAAAGATATAACTTTATGTGAAGTACTTTATTTTTTGCCAATATTTCGTATTATAATATAATACTTCTTCAGGGCCAAAAATGCGAACTTATCGAGAGAAACACGTGCACAAAACTAGGAAACAACACTTTTTTGGATGGATGAATTAAATTGACATTATTTGAAAATTTAAAACTACAGTCAAACGTTTTACAGTCACATTACTAAAATAATAAAAATTGAAAACTTTAAGGAACTTCCTAGAAGGACCTCTAAAAATTAAAAACTACATGTTAACACTTCAAACATCTGACAGGATATCAATCATATCCTGTCAGAAATTAAAAACTACATGTTAACACTTCAAACATCTGACAGGATATCAATCATATCCTGTCAGATGTTTGAAGTGTTAACATGTAGTTTTTAATTTTTAGAGGTCCTTCTAGGAAGTTCCTTAAAGTTTTCAATTTTTATTATTTTAGTAATGTGACTGTAAAACGTTTGACTGTAGTTTTAAATTTTCAAATAATGTCAATTTAATTCATCCATCCAAAAAAGTGATGTTTCCTAGTTTTGTGCACGTGTTTCTCTCGATAAGTTCGCATTTTTGGCCCTGAAGAAGTATTAGATTATAATACGAAATATTGGCAAAAAATAAAGAACTTCACATAAAGTTATATCTTTTGATGCTGGATCCCCCCTAAGAATACATTTTTCTATATATATATATATATATTAATTTGAATTTTAAAAATAATTAAAATTCAAATTTACACACACACATATATATATATATATATATATATATATATATATATATATATATATATATATATATAATCTAATAATCCCCTCTACCATATTAATGGTGTGGGGCGTTTATCCTCTTCTAACTTTTTATGAATCTTTTCCATTCATTTCTATTCCTCGCCATGCTCTTCGCCTCTGTCCAAGTTTTGCCCTTCCTCCTCAAAATCTCTGCTATGACATCATTCCATGTCGTCCTTGGCCTTCCTCTTCTTTTATTTTTCATTATTCTTGCTTCCCATATCCTTCTTGTCTGTCTCGTATTTTCCATTCTATATAGATGTCCCCACCATCCCAACTGTCTTTGCTCAATATGTTCCAACACTGACTGTATATTTAGATCTTTTCTTATTTCCGAATTTCTTATTCTTTCCATCTTTGTAACTCCTCTGACTCTTCTTAAATATTTCATTTCTACTGCTTGTATTTTACTTTTTTGTCTTGTATTTAATATCCAGGATTCGCATCCATATACTAATATCGGTCGGTATATTGCCTTATATACTTTTAATTTTGTTTCGCGGGATATCTCTTTTTTGCTAATGAACTTATTCCTCATACTATAATACAGCTTTGTTGCTTTTTCTATTCGTTGGTTAATCTCGGCGTCCTGGGTCCCTTTTCCATCAATTCTCACTCCCAAGTACTGGAACGTTCTCACTTCTTCTATTTCAATTCCTTCTATTTCGATTTTCATATCTATCTCTTCATCTCCCACTACCATTACTTTGGTTTTATTCTTATTCATCATCATTCCACTGTTATTTAGTGTCGTATTCCATATTATTAAATTCCGTTGTAGATCTTCCGCACTGTCAGCTGTAATTACTATGTCGTCTGCGAATGCTCCATGTGAAACTTCGACTAGCTTTAAGTTAATGTGCCCAACTCTGATCTTTTTACTTTCTTTTGTACACCTTTTGATAATGTCGTCCATATAAACTATAAACAGCATTGGGCTCAGGCTTCCTCCCTGTCGGAGTCCCTCCTTTGTTCTGAAGGTTTCTGATTCTAAATTATTAGCTATTACAGCGATGGTGTTATTATCATATATTTTCTGTATTAATCGTCTTATTTTTCCATTGACCCCTCTCTCTTTTAATATATTCCACAGTCTTTCTCTTGGTACCTTATCGAATGCTTTTTCTAGATCTATAAATGCTAAAAATACTTTCTTCTGCTCTCTATAGGCTTTTTGTATTATTTGCTTCACGGAAAATATTTGGTCTTGTGTGCTCCTTCCTTTTCTAAACCCACTTTGTGATTCGTGTAGCGTATTTTCGAATTTTGCTCTTAGTCTTTTATCTATTATTTGCTCAAGTTTCTTCATTGCAGTGCTTAGAAGGGTTATTCCTCTGTAGTTATTGCATTCTTTTTTGTTTCCTTTATTCTTGTATATTGGTACTATTAATGACTTCCTCCAATCGTTTGGTATCTCCTCTTCTCTCCATATTCTGTTATATATTTTCAACATTACTTCTCTTCCTTTTTGTCCTATATTTTTAATCATTTCTGCCGTAATCTTGTCGCAGCCTGGTGCTTTCCCATCTCTCTGTTTATGTATTGCTTCTTCCAATTCGTTCATGGTAATTATTTCTTCCGTCTCTTCTTCTTCTATTGTTTGTTGTTCATCGGTATTCTCATTTTCCACTCCTTCGTTTAGCAATTCTTGGAAGTATTCTTTCCATCTTTCTATAATTTTCTTTTTATCGCTTAGTATATCTCCCTTCTTATTTTGTATATTATTATGGTGTGTAGATTGAGACATTTCTTCACTCCTTACTGCCTTCAAAACTCTATAAAATAGTTTTTGGTTTTCTTTACTATTTTTTTCCATCTTTTCACCAAATTCTTGCCATGTCTCTTTTTTTGGCTTCTGCCACTAACTGTTTTACTTTTTTTCTTTCTTCTTTGTATTTATTGTATTTTTCCGCTGTTTGTTCTGCTAAATATATTTTCCATGCCTTTTTTTTGACTTTACTTGATACCTTATTTCATTTGTCCACCACTTTGTTTGTCTTTTGTTTTTCTTCTTGCTTACTCCACACATCTCTTCAGTTGTAGTTATTATAATTTCTTTGAACGTATTCCAAGTTTCTTCAATATTTCTATTCATTTCTACATTTTCTACTCTTCCAGTTATCCTTTTCTGGTAACTTCCAGCGATATCTTTACTTCTTAGTTTGTATGTTCTAAGTAATTCTTTTTGGTTTTCTTTCTGTTTGTATATATATTTCTTTTCTTTATTTTGAACTTTTTCCTTTATTTTTGATATAACGACAAAGTGATCGCTCCCTATTTCCGGTCCTCTTCTTACTTTTGTATCAGTCACGATTCTTCTATTCTTTTTGTCAACTAATATATAATCAATGATGGACTTCTCTCCCCTGCTCTTAACTTCCCTGGTATATGTGTGTATATTTTTGTGTTGGAAAAGACTATTAGTTATTACCAAGTTGTGTATCATGCAAAAGTCTAGCATTCTTCTTCCATTGTTATTTCTAACCGTCTCTTCGTTTGTTCCTAATACTTCAGTGTATTCATCGTCTCTTATACCAACTCTACTGTTGAAGTCTCCCATTACAAAAATTATTCCTTTCGCATCTTCTACCACCACTGTTAATTCTTCCCAAAACTTATTTTTGTTATCTGCTGTGTCGTCTTCATTTGGTCCGTATACTACTATTATTGTTTTCATTATGTTCCTCTCCTTCATCTCTATTAGTAATATTCTTTCTGACCATGCCTTCCAGCTATGAATTTGGTTTTCTAATTTTTTGTGTAAAATGCATCCTACTCCTGCAGCTGCTCTTCTTTTTTTCCTACACCACTGTATAATAAAGTGTGACCATTGTCCATCTTAATTATTCCCTGTGCCTTTTTCTTCGTTTCCGTAATTGCTAATATATCTACTTCTAACTCTTCGAATTCCTTTACTAATTCCTTTTCTTTTCCTGTTATACTTTTTATGTTCCACGTGCCAATTTTCCATATTATGTTTTCTTTATCCTTACTTTTCCTTATCTTTTCTATTTTTTTGTGTCATCGTTATCATATTCATCATTATTTTGTTTATTCTCCTTTATCGTGTCCTTTTTCTTGCCCGGGCCATCATCTTCATTTCTACTAGTCTTTATTATTAGTTTTTTGACATTATTTTTGCGATTTCTTTTTTTCTTTCCAATTCTCCTTCCTTCTTATTCCAATTCTCTTTTTCTCTATTCCATCTCCATTGTTCTCCCTCCACTATTAGCTTTTGAAATCCTATCTTGACGGTTTTTCCTTTCATTCTCTCTTCTTTGGCCTTTCTACGTATCTTTTCTTGTATTTCTCTTTCGTCCTTCGTCATATCATCGTTAATATATATCTTTTGTTCTTTGTATTCTCTTAATTTACCCTTGTTTTTCATCATCTTATCATGTGTATTCTTCAGTTCTATTAAGCAAGTTTCTGGGCCCAGTTGTTTCACCGCTTTAATTTCTATTTGTATTTCCATGTACTTCTGGATAATTTCTTCTACCACTACTTTTAGGTGCCCTTGATCACTCACATCTATTTTTAATCCCTGCATAACTGCATTATTTCTTCTATTCACTCCCTCCAGTCTATCTAGTCTTCCTTTCACACTCCTAATTTCTTTTTTCAGTTCTGCATTTTCTTCTTTGCTTTTCTCATTTTCCAATTAAATTCCTTTCATTTCTTCCATATATTTATCTTGTTTTCCCTCTATATGTTGCACTTGTGTAACCAGTCATCATTTCCATTAACTTGTCTAATTTATTTTCGTCATCGCTTGCTCCTTTCTCCGTTGTTTTAGTTATCTTTTTATTCTTCCTAAGCATTTCGGTTATATCCCTTTGTCCCCTCTTTCTTTTTCCCTCATCTGTTGTGCTCCCATCGCTATCCATTTCCAACAGTGTTCCTACTATTTTAGTTTTTCTTATGACGGGCCTTTTCTTCTTATCGCCTCTATTTATTTTATTGACGCCCGACTTCTCTTCAGGGTACCGTACTTTATTTTATTATTTCTGTTTCCAAATCTCTGGTATGGTTCGCAGCACCGTACTTTTTTCTTTAGTTGTTTTTGTTGAAATATATCCGTGTGTGTCGAATGCCCGAGTCGACCTCTCGGAGGCAGTCAACATATGTTTTATTAATCTGAATAAATTGTCTTACCTTCTACTTTCTTCTTGTATTTCTGTATCACTTCTACTTTTTCTTCTTCTTCACACTTGTCTCCTTTCTGTGTATTATTAACTCGGTTTCTCCCTATTATTGGGTTAAAAATCCGGAGCCGATATATACACGTCTACACTATACACTGAACACTCTCAAACTCTGTTAATAATAATAATAATATTTATTCGTTCATTTGGTATAGAACAAGTCAACACAAATGTAAATATAAAAATTAAACAACACAAGTACGAGTATAGCATAAGTATAAGCAACTAACTAATACCAAAAAATACAACAACAATACGAAACAAACAATTTAGATATGCAAATCTAAGATCTTTCTGTCATTTTCAAAATCACGAAAAGAGTATAATAGCATCTGGCAATCAGTAACTTTTTTTAACTCTACTTTGAATTTTTCCGACGGTAGCCTTTTTAAATTTTTAGAGAATATGCAGTTATCATCAAATCTGTGGGCTTTTTTTATAAATCGACAATCTATGTCTGGGCACCTCCAAAGCATCACCCTGCCTCGTAGTATATTCATTGTGAGCACCCACATACAAATTGGAAATTGGAGTAGATTTTGCTTGGCGTAAGTTGTTAATATTTGGTAAATAAAAATCCAGGAAACCGTCATATTTAACCTAGTGAAGTAATCCGTACGACATCTCCGCACTAACACCCACCATGTTCCGTATTGCTCTTTCTTGTAATCTTAAGACGATTTCACTCTCACTTGGAACCTCATGCTAATGTAGCGTACAATATTAAAGAATGAAAACTTGCATAGTAGTACTTTTTTAAAAACATCTATATTCACTGACAATTGTTTTAATGCAAAACACACCGATCCCAGCGTCTTGCATAGACCGTCCATATGGCTATCCCAGTTACATCCTGAATCGATTGTTACACCTAAAAATGTTGCTTTACCGTTTTGAGTAACTAGTTTTAATTAGGTAACTATAATTTTCTTTTCCTATTTGATACGTTAAGTTAAATGTTGTTTTACAAGAGTTTAGATGCAAATAATTTTCACTAAAATATAACTCGACGTTCCGCAGCTCTTCGTTCGTTGGTGCGGCCACGTTATCCTTCCTATCGCAGGCTACAAATATCGTTGTGTCATCAGCAAATAGTAAAGCTTTTTTAGAAGGGATGTGATTTACATATACTATATACAATAGTGGGCCGAGCACGGATACCTGAGGAACCCCAAAAGTTAAAGGCTGTTCTCGCGATCGATACGAACCAACATGCGCATAGTGCATTCGGTCCCCCAAATAACACCTAAACCATTGTAAGGGTTTTCCCTTTACACTATACCGCTATAATTTCTCCAACAACCGTTTGTTGTTAACGCAATCAAAAGCCTTACTATGAGATTCAAAAAAATAGCCAAACATTCATGGCCCACATCGACGTTCTATAGACCCACTAAACATGGAACATCCGATTAACATTACAGAAAGTGGAAACAATGTCCAAAAAATTACATCTACACATAAATGTTGAACAAACATTAAATAAACGTGGGCTGTTGAGTTACATTTAAATAACGTTTAATAAAAAAATGTACTATTGATTATCACATAAACATCATCCTAAAATGTTTATTAAACACAAATTTAATGTACTCCTCTGATGTTATCTATAATGATATTATTTATATGTCCACAAAACATTAAAAATGAACCATCAATTGTCCATTTTGAAATAACATCAATTTACGATCATTTTATGTTTCCGTCCCTAGAATCTAGAATTTTCATTCGTTTTTTTCGGATTGAAATGCGTCGTATCTTATGCAGTAGTCAATAGAAAGAGCAAGTCTACTTTAGCTGAGCGTCTATTACTTGCTGACAACAATAAAAAAAAACGTTGTTTTGTTTAATTATCTATATAACGGATTTGTAGTGTTATTTAGTAGATGCAATTCTATTGTATATATCCACTTTTTACTCTTGGAACGTACATCAGTGAGCTACTGTGAGGCAGTGTGAGGTTAATATTGGAATCAAGAGGCAAGACCGTCATAAAAAAGTAGCGTCTATTACTTGCAGACAACAATGGAGAAAACGGTAAGATTTGTTTAATTATCTATATAACGGATATGTAGTGTTATTTAATAGGTGCAATTCTTCTTCAATTGTATATATCCACTTTTTACTTTTGGCATGTACAGTTCTGTGCAATAAAATGGCGTACACGTCTTATTGCTAATTTTGACATTATTTTGCCATTGTGAAAATGGCTTAAGTTAAGTATGACAAATTGAATTATTGCGTCAATTCAATTTGTCATACATGACAGATATTCAACCAAAAGTCATATTTACATAATCGTATAATAAGTGTACGCCAGTTTATTGCACAGAACTGTACATAACTAAGCTAGTGTGAGGTTAAATATCAGAATCAGGAGGCAACACCGTCATAAAAAAGTAGCATCATAATACAGCTATGGGGACATATGAATTGATGAACATTTGCTTTCATTCATTTTGCATTCAATGATGGCTTTGTATATACAGGGTGTATATAAATGATTGAAAGGCAGTTGAATTTCCCGCTTTCTATTTTTTGGGTTTAAGTTGGTGCTAGGAACTAGTCAAATCTCTGAGGCTGTAAATATTGTATATCATAGGCGAAACATAAAAAGAAAAGAGAAAACAAACAATTTTAGTTAAATATACTAATTTATTAAAAGATAAGATTCCGACGTAAAAAAAAGCGTGGGCGATTCAAACGTCTTTCAATTATTGTTGGACAGGAGATACTACTTTTATTGCGATGGTGCCGTTTGATTTGATGGTGAATAAAAACGGAATGAGACTTATACTGGTTTACATCTCTTCATTATTATTTATTAAATCTCTTGTATTATAAAGTTAATAAAGAAAATTTGTCAATGGATATGATAAATAGGGTAATGGAGAGTAAGTTGTGTATAAAATATATATTTCCATGTATATAACATACTTAAATATATACTTGCAGTGATAAATAAAGTAAATTAAACTCTCTCCTCTTTATTCCTTATTATCAGTATAAACACTTTACTACAGTTCTATATTTTTCAGTACATTTCTCATATTGATAGAGGGGAAACTTTATTAGGTATAGGTACCTGTATTATTTATAATTGCATTTACGATTTCCTTATAATGGATTATTTAAATTTGTAAGTTAGCGTTTCAGACATTTTGTAAATATGTTCATATAAAAGGTAAAATTGAAGTACACATGTATTTAAAAGAAACAGTTGTCTGATTTATGTCGTTTACTAATTAGTATTTCTTTTTTTTCTGTATTGGACAACTGTACTTTTTCAGAGTTGCTTGACAAAATATAATTCCATACAACGTTGCGTAATAGAAAAAGATAATGATGTCCGCAAATTATTTCCAGATGAAGACGAAAATAAGGAAAACGCAGTTTCAAGTCCAGAAGAAAGTCATTCAGTCAAAATGGCAGGTATGTTTGTTTCATTCCTATATTTTGGAGATGGGCTAAGTGATAGTTGAAATTTAAAAAATGTATAATAAGTACCTAAATTAGGGTTCAACATCTAACTCAACATTTTTTAGCTGCTGTGAAGACAACATTCAAATCTATAACAGACAGAGAGTTTGAAACGTATGAGATGGACTTCTTTAGACACGCCAAGCAAAGGCGCATGAGGCAATCTATAAGTTAAAAGAAGATAATATGTTTACTGTTGAAATATTTTTATTTTTTGTTTTTATATCATGATATGCATATTTTATTTTGAATAATATACAGCTTGAGCGCGCGGGGTATGATCACCCGATACCAGTCGATATTCTTCGGACGTATATTCGGAAAATTGATCTCCGCCAGCTGTGTTCGCCAGATATAGATATTTAGATCAGTTGCGTACTGGCTGCAAAGAGGAATGCACGTAGGTTTTTGTGTTATTTTATGGTATTTCTGTTATACTTATTTATAGTTTTTTTTTACCATGAAATTTCTATTTATTTATTTTTCTCTAGACATCTTAGTTTATTCTGCAGATGTTTCAGGCGGGTTGTTTTTATTTCATTCTAAAA
Organism: Amphimallon solstitiale; assembly: GCA_963170755.1. Classification (NCBI taxonomy): domain Eukaryota; kingdom Metazoa; phylum Arthropoda; class Insecta; order Coleoptera; family Scarabaeidae; genus Amphimallon; species Amphimallon solstitiale. The sequence continues at coordinate 95,022,781 of OY720676.1, read as the reverse complement.
CCCAGTTGTACTGCTATAACTTTTTACACAACTACATTATTATTTAATTTCATAAGGATAATCATAATTACGTTATAAGTATTACAATCTTCGCGTTATTATCGACTTAGTTATCTAAGCAATCGTCATCACTTAAAGAGAAAATTTAATTTGTTCTTTTTGTCAATCTGCGAAAAAATAATTAGATCACTATGAGTTCGAATATGAGCAGGCAATGCTAGTATGTTGTGCCGTAACTCCAATATGTATTATCGGACCACGTTTAGATGCGAGTTTACGTATACCATCGGGTGATCATACCTCGCGCGCTCTTGCTGTATATGTTTAATTTTGAAATATGTGTTTATTCTTAATTCTCCTAAAAATATGTATTGATTGCTCAACAATTTTAGAGAGACTGAGATTTATATTTCTGCAAGTTCTTGTGCCTATCTAAGGAAAAATAGAAAAAAAAAATACAGGCAAAGCAATAAAAGTGTATCAAGACAATCGAGGAACTATTGTAGAGATAGTGCGCCGAAACAATGTGACTATGAAATGCACAAGATATTCACATATTCACAAAAATTAACTATAACTGTTCTTTTCGTTTATGATACTGCACAAATTTATCTTCAGATTATAATTATAATAAAATGACACGAGATATACGTAGTGAGGGTAATTCAAAATTTGTGGCACGCTCAAGGGATTTTGAAAACGTACATATGCTAAATTTTGCTACACCGTGCGGCTTTTTCTCTAATAAGAATAAAGACACAATCTTCTTTTGTGAATGCACATACTCATTGTTTATATATGTATATATACGTATATAGGTACAAAATTGTGGCTTTATGCTTAGAGAAAAAGCCATACAGTTCAAGGGCAAAATTTGGCATATAGGTATATGTTTTCAAAATCCCTTGAGCGTGCCATAAATTTTGAATTACCCCCACTATGTGGTATCTCGTGTCTTTTTATTAATGTTAATATGATGTTATTGAAATCACATCCAACTCACGAGCGCGTTATTGTAACGTCTATGCGATAGTTTTTTGCTTAGTGGGGACACTGTTTGGTAGTTCAAGTATTGTATGCATTGGGGAACCCCCCTTTCTAAATCCATCTCGATAACCTTAGAAAATATAGACAGCAACGAGATAGGCCTGTAGTTTTTCAATTTTTTATAATAAAAGTAAGCGGGGTAGTAACACTGCATTTTTTGATAATTAGAGAGGAAATCTCATCATAACAAAATTTCGGACGATTATTTTCGGAAGTAAGCAAACAAATGGGAAACTGTGTACGTATAGTCTTTGATTATGTGTACTATAGATATACAACTGGAGATTAGTTCGGGTAGGTAGCCAACAGAGGGGTTGGGCAGTAGAATGTGCCCATTCTTGAATTTCTCCCGCTAGATTTGTTATAGTAAAAGCTTCTCGTAGTAGTAAACAGAAGCCAATGGGAGCTTAAGGCTCCTCTGTACCACCCCAGAAAACAATACAAAATGGTAGCGGATTTTTTAGCTCCATTTTTATATTTGAAGGAAAGATCGATGTTTGTGTGGGTATCAAATATGCTGCTTAAGTGCGCTGCAATATCAAAGTTGGGAAATAGACCTTATTTTTGTAGATATTGCGATAAATGTTTTTTATAAAAAACCGGTTTTTTGCGGTTATTTATAATGATTTTTAGTTGAAATTTATATCGATGTGTAGAGAATTCACATACCAAGTGCGCTCTCATTTTTCTTTTAAATAAAATTCTTTCATTTTTTTGATAATTTAATTGTAAGCTCTATAATTTTCTGCCAGAAATTTTAATCTAGACAGCCCCTTGTACATTTAACAAATCCATATTATTTGATTTATAATAGCTAGGTACTTAACCAGCGGGTGGTCGGCTAATCGTTACGACCATTACAAGGCCGCAATGAATATTTTTCTTTAGGTCGTGGATTGTATTTACTACCTACTAAGGGTTTTGTGTTAAATTTTGTATATGCTTTGCATGAAAGAACTGTCCCGGTTTCGCTATCCAATATTTTATTTTTTTTATATGATCTGTAGGACTTCTCAAATCTTACCTCCCGAAACAAATAATCATAAAATTTCAGGGGAGATATGTAATTTTTTTTGTCCAATTGCCTTCAAAGCTAAAGGTTTACGTATATTATCTTTATACCGAGTATTATAATTGTGTTCACCTATTTTAATAATTTCTTTGTTTTTTTAAAGATGTATAAGCGTAGCATAAGCGTACACTTGTCGCACATCAAAAACACCCGTTTCAAATAAGTCTCCACTCGGGTAATCGCGTTTGTTTATTGAAAATAATCACTTATAATACCATGAGTAGTCAAAGTTATGTCGATTATTTTTGTGGTGGTTACACGAATGTCTTTCATGATTGCATTTAAATACTACGAGTGCGGAGCACGAGTAGTATTCGCAATTATGAAAGACATGAGTGTAAAGCACCACAAAAATAGTAGACTCAACTTTGACTACGAATCGTATTCGAGAGACTATTCAATGAACCAAATCAATTTTTCATATTAAAATGACTCAAAATTTAGTTACACATGATTACGTTTCCATGTCAACAAAAAAAACATTTATGTTTGTCATTAAAATTTTTGGAATCGTGTTCCTATTTAGTTCGTTTCGTTGAATAAAAACTGGTGTTTCTAAATAATGGGAACTGAGAAAAGATTTGGCACGAAATCTGAAGACGAAATCGATGCTGAAATTTGCGAAAATATCCCTTGGAACACGAAGAAATCCAAAGATTCAGTATGGAGACAATTTAGTACATTTTTAACAGCAAAAGGCTATAAACTGGATCAATCTACTTCTCCTGTGGACTTAAATGTCATCTTAAAGTCGTGGGCATGTAATATGAAGAAAAAAGATGGGTCCGATTATAAAGAAGGCGTCATCAAGCACATGTGGAACGTGACGGCGAAAATGGTTCAAGAAATGTTCTTCAATAAGTGGAAAATAAACGTAAACCCGTTTTCTGATGCAATATTTAAGTCAGCACGTGACGCCAGGGATGCTACAAGAAGAAAACTGCAAGCGTGTCCTGAAAAAAGAACCAGCAACGCGGCGGCACTTACAGAACCAGAATACTTAAATATGATACGCATATTAGATGAGAGTACCCCAGACGGTTTACAGAAAAAGTTTTTCTTAATAGCATCTTACGAACTAGCTTGGCGGGGAGGAGAAGGGAGCAACTGTTTCACCTATTACTTCAAGGAGGAACTCGATAACAAGGGAAGAAGAACTGGTAGAATTGAGTATAATCCAGTATTTTCGAAAACTGCGCAGGGGGGAACTAAATCATTGACAGGCAGCAAGTGGTTGATAGAGAATAAAAGCAATACCGATATGTGTCCAGTTAGGTAACCTATTTATATTTAATTTCAAGACGGTATAATTAATATTCTTCTGTTATTTAGATTGTATTATCTACTGAAATCGAAGAGAGGAAAAAATGTGAAAACAGAAAGGATGTTTTTGACACCGAATCCGTTTTGGGATAAAGTTGAGAATGCGGTGTGGTATAAGAACAGTCCAGTTGGTATATGTGAGATCAGTAAATGGGTGAAGTTATTAGCTGAAAAAACTGGATTAGATGTTAAAAGAAGGAAGATATCAAATCATTCGGTACGCTCTTCAACTGTATCATCTCTGGCGAAAGCTGGAGTCGGAGAGCAACAACTGATGAAAATAACGGGACACCAAAATCTGAATTCCATAAAATCGTACTTGCAGCTTGATGATGAGCACCACGAGTCGATTATCACCAAAATGCGAAGAAATTTTACAACAACAAATGTGTCATGTACAACTTCGACATCTGTCAGTAATAGTGACGGTATTAAGCTACAAGAGAAAGGTACTCCCTCGGGTACTCCCAGTGATAGCTCTGTTCCAGAATGTCTGCTGCAGCACTGCAGTAATGTTAGTTTTTCTAATTGTACCTTCAATATTGTTAGTAAATGAGTTACATTAATAAAAACTTTCACTTGTTTAAAATATCCACTTGAATACCTTCTAGGAAGATATAATCGCTGAAATTTCCTGTTGCTATGATACGAAAGTAAATATTTGCTATTTTATTGGTTCATATTTGAACAATGACAGGTGAATTGAATAGTCTTTAATATCCACTTCTGAACTATATCTAAGTTCCTCAAGGAACATTCCGAAACACCTCCCCACCCAATGATTACATATTGAATATATGTACTCTATATCTGCAAATCTCTACGTAAAAACTTTTGATAGGTTTTTTCCTATTTACACGGGAATCAATTATTTCTGGTCTGGTAATAAAGCGTTCATATAAAATTGTTCCAAAACATTTACTATTTTCGTATTCCAAAAATTATCATCCTTTTCAATAATTTCGCAAGCTATATTTTTTCTGTGTATACTATAAAGTAACATTCATCCCTTCGCGTTATATGCAACTGGCCCTGTATTTGGTACATGTAATTATGATCCGGTTTTAACTTTATTTCTTCAGCATCATTAATTGTACAATAATCAATTATCTTATTTCGAATGGCTTCCTGAACTGATAGTTCTCTCGCGGAATATGGGGCTTTTATTTCTACAACAGCAATCTCCTCCCAATCAATCCGTCAGGGGATGCGGCTAAAAACTTTTTTTCAATATCAATAAATAAATCAGTTTTCTTTATTTCAATTTTAAACTAATTTTGAAATTTTTCAATAGCCTTGTTCTCGCTATTTATACCGTGTTGTAATGAATTTGGCAACCCATATGTTTGCAAATTTTGCTTTGAATACAATATCTGATTTACACTGCATCTTGTATCGGTCGAAGGTCTCATATGGCATATTTTTCCAAAGTTCCTCGCAGTTAGCCTAATTGATTTTTCCTTAAACCAGGCAGGGTTTGAGCTTTGTCCTAATGTTATTTCCTGAATTATATCAACATCGGCTTTATCAATGTTATCTAAAAATTTCTGTTTTGCGATGTTATGTTGTGCTTCATTCATATCTGGAATGTCTTCATTATCTAGATTATTAAGTCCATAATCGGAATCTGCGCTTTGAATTCGTTTTCGCTTCAATGGTTTTTTTCTTTTTCCAATTAGTTTAACGCGTGTTTTAGAAAAACTGTTTGTATACTTACCTACTTTACCGTTATTAATATTTGCAATAATCTTTGAAATAAATAACCCCTTGTTATTGTAACTTATTACAGCTGCGTAACATCTACCCTCGTAAGACCCTTCAAAGAAACATTTATTAGTTTACCCCCAATAACTTTCTGTACAACTGAATTAAATGCCTCAGCAGCATTGTTATCAATATCATATAACAAACTGGATGATACGTTTGCAACTCCATTTAAACATTTGAAAAAGCTTGTGTAAGTGGAACTGTTTAGAAATTCATTGAGCAATACATTTACAGTTGCTTGATTTTGTTTACCGCAAAAATATGTAGCACAATTAGAATGATCGCCGAAAATATGTCGAGGACCGTTCAAAATATCGTTTTTTAAATTTTCAATTTTGACGTGATCTGGTGAGGAGTCTACATTACGGTGCTTTATTGCACTAACAATGGCTGTTCTAAATTTCAAAACGTTGCTACGTATGAATTTTTTCACATACATATTCGCTCCTGACATTTTTGATATTTCTCTAAGGTTGTAACAAAAATTTCGCAATATGTGATTTCTACATTCGATATTTTCTATCAAAAATCGGGACCATATGGTTCGTCCTCATATTCTTTTATACACACTACTGTCTCCGTCACCAATAATTTTTCCATATTTCAAATTATGCATTACTATCGATTTTCGAAATCCTTCCAATATAATTTGGCTTTCTATTGATGTTGAAGTTTCACTCCAATTTTGTGTGTTGTAAATTGACTTTTTCAGCTTTATTTTTTTCACACTTTCGACAGTATTTATTTTTCACTCCTATCTAAAGAACTTTCTTTGTTCTTGCCCCTATAATACATCCAACACCAGAGGAAGCATTGTAATTTGTTCTATATGACCGTTTGCTAATTCATGTTCCTCTTTGTCAGCTGCAAACATGTCTGCCGTTACTAATTGTTTGATACTGGTCATTACCTCATTTTCATACTTTGAATATGTTCGTTCTGACATTTGAGGAATATCTAAACTAGCACATAATTCAGAAAGTTGTGAACCACCCGCACCAATTGCAACTACCCCGCTAATCGCTGCGTTGTTTACTGAATTGCCCACGTCACTATCTTCGGTACTGAAAGAACCTTCAATATCGCACATAGCGCATTTATAACTAAAGACACTTTTAAATCCCAAGCGCATTTCACCGATAATATTTATTTGGTAAAAACTACAGTCAAATCCTTTGTGTTCTATGGATTTTAAAGATGAAAACAAATGATAGATATTTACAATTCTTCGACCGCTAAGTTCAAATTTTTTTGCAGATATTGGAATGTTATCATTGTCAACGGACATCGAAGAACTACTACATGATTCATAATCAGTAGACTTTTAATTTAATTGTATCGATTTTTCACCCTGCCGTTGTTTCCATATATTTTTTACTAATCGTCGTTTACTTTTACGTTTGTTATAAGCCACACGCTTAGTTTTTGAAAGTCCCATTTTCAAACAATATGATATGTAGGTACTTCAAATATCTATCCTAAGTTTTTCCTAACGTTACGTTAATGTAAACCTACACCTACTTTTTTTGTTGATACTATTATTAAAATACTATATAAGAGGATATATTTAAAAAAAAAAAACTGTTGATAGCGCCCTAAGATTTGGTCACAAAGCTGCCTTCACTTCTAAAAAAAAATACACACTACCACACTACTCTGTTGGCACATATTGACACCAAATAATGAAGATTTGGTCACAAAGCTGCCTTCATTTATAAAAAAAAACACAAACACTACCACACTACTCTGTTGGCGACTAACAATCATCAAGACAACCTCAAGTGAGTTAGAAATGCAAAATAATATGCAAAATTAGATACTGAGTAATAGCAAAGAAAAAGTGTTTTATTTTTAATCGAAGAACATTACAATATAAGAACGAGGATATTCAGGTAATAATATAAATGTAAAGTTTCTTTTCATATTATGATGCTAAATATTCAATTGCTAAAAGAAACTCTATTATTTGGTATAACAAAATGTGTTATCATTTATATCATCTTAAAATTTACATATAGTATCGCAGTGTTTGTTTGCTCTCACATCTATTTTTACTAAATACACTTTAAAATGAATTTCCTTTTTCATCGGTAAGGACGGCAAGAAAGGTTTACCCCTAAACGGTTTTTATGACCTTGTGCGGTCGAATACTTGAGATGATTGACAGCTGTCGTCGGTGTTAGAAACAGGGAGTATGCAACCCATATACCTGTAGAAAACAGAAATTCAAGCCAGGTACAGAGGAGCCTTAAAGGAAGTGACGCAATTATCCAATTACACCAATCGTGTTTGTTACAATTTTATAGGCGTTTTGCTTTAGATTTAAATATCTTAAAATATTTTGAATTAAGGAATATGATAAGTCTACTGACTCTAATTTTTTAAATTCCAAAAATAAGTGATGATGTGATTGTGGATGTTAAATGTTATTCTGAAATACATATTGCAAGACAATGTAATGAAGAAATGTCATTTTTCCTATATATTTCATCTTATAATTGACAATAATATTGCAGTACAAGCAGAAAAATGTTCAAAAGTACTAACCTTTAATAAAATCTTTGCTTGGTTAGGAATTAGTTTTTTTGTATAACTTGTTGGGTATGTACTATCCTCAACAATAATTGATGATTATTTATCAGGGCTTGCATTATGGCAGTTGTTGTTACGATTCAGGCCTGGATAAAATAAAAATAACTAGAACCATAATAAAATAAGTAATGTCTAAGCCGAGTACATTTAAGTGTGTATCTAATTACCTTTTACGAAGTGATATACCTTACTTCAATGAGTATGAAGGCTAAAATTCTACTTATATAACACAATAAAATCCATAAAGATTTCAAACAATTGCAATTAAACGTGGGTGCAAGAAAAATGAAGTAGTAATAATAATAATAATAATAATAATAATATCGTTTATTGTCCAACAGTTTCCCATTTACAGGACAAATAGAAGGAAATACATACAAACAGTGCATTAGAAACAAAAGTAATACAGTTAACAGTTAACACAGAAAAATATACAGAAGTAACATATAATGAAACATGATTACATATTCAAAAAAAATATATCCTCGTAGTGCAGATCAGCTGCACGACACATCGTAGAGAGGGGGGAGCTCAAGAGAATATTGGTTCTGGGAAAGGGCAAGGAAAAAGTGTTAGTTGAACGGGAGGATGACCTAGGAACGAGGAAACTAATCATGGAAAGTAAGAAGGGACAATCAATCCTGCCACGCACCAACTTCCAAATGAAACGGGCTCCATGTATTTCGCGTCGATAATCCAGAGGTTGTAGAACATGCCTTTCCAACAGCGACGCGTAGTCTATGTTCCTCTGCGGATATGTTCCATCCAGTTTAAATGACAGGAACTTAAGGAAGCGTCGCTGTATTTTCTCTACCGCGAGTTTGAGGTATACATAGTGCGGTGACCATACCGATGATGCCTATTCCAGCTTACTAATAACAAAGCTGAAAAATAATACCCTCAAGAGGTTAATGTTCTTAAAATATTTGGACGTTCGCAAGATGAATCCTAATGTCTTCGAAGCTGAAACACAAAGGTCAACAATATGTGGAGCAAAGCTTAGTTGACAATCGAAGATAACCCCAAGGTCTTTTACACTATCACACCTCTTCAGACGTTCGTTGTGAATTACATAAGTGGATAATATAGGAGACTTTCTTTTAGTATATGATACACTGCAGCATTTGGGAATGTTCAGGTGAAGATTAAATTTGGCACACCAATCGATTATAATATTCAGGTTGTTTTGTAAATTAACAACCTCATCACTAGAAGCAATGGACATATAAATCTTGAGATCGTCTGCGTAGGCGAGCGCAGGGCAAGTTAGCGATGTTAAAAGATCATTAATAAAGAGGACGAACAACAATGGACCTAAATTGGACCCCTGAGGGACTCCAGATGTAGGGAAGAAATCATAGGATCTATAGCCATTGTAAAAAACATAAGTACATCTGTTATGTAAGTATGAATGCAATAATTGTAAAAACGATGGGCTAAGGCCAAACGTAGATAGTTTAGCTATTAATATTTCAAAGTCGATCGTATCAAAAGCCCGACTGAAGTCAGTATAAATAACATCAACTTGACCCCTCTCGTCAAGAACTCTACTAATGTATTCAGTGAGAACAGTTAAGTTGGTGACTGTAGATCTGCCGCGTATAAAGCCATGCTGATATTCGGACACAATAGATTTAGTGTTGTAACATAAACAAGAGTAGATTACGTGCTCAAAGACTTTAGCGAAGTTAGACAATATGGAAATAGGCCTGTAATTATCAACAAGTGATTTATCACCCTTTTTAAAAACAGGACATATTCTGGCGCGTTTCCATAGATTGGGAAAAGTGGAGGTTTTGATAGACAAATTTATAACAACTGTTAGCGGCTTAGCCAGGACAAATCTAGCATCTTTTAATAGGAAAGCAGGTATTAGATCGTCGCCTGCATTAAAGTTGTTTGGAAATTTTGACATTATCCCGATAATCTCATCATCGGTAACAGTAGTTAATGAGAACGGGATGCTATCACTATGCAGAGAATCAGGACACAAATATGACGGCCCCTGATAAATAGAAGAAAATTTGTCAGCAAACGCATTCACAATACCCTGAGGAGTATCCACACAAACATCATCATAAATCAAACTATTCGGGATTCTTGTAGTACCACGTTTAGAGTGAATATAATTAAAAACTTCCTTTGGATTAGTGAGGATGGAATCCTCAACATTCTGCATGTAATTAGAGTAAAGTGTTTTCAATTCAGCCTTACAACGAGCTCTTAGTTTCCTAAACTCATTGCAGTAAAATTCCGATTTAGTGGCCTTCCATTTGCGCCGATAATATACTTTATGTTTAAGATTAGATATAATGGAACCGCTAAACCACGAAGGATATTGTGATGCAGTACTTCGATGCATGTATTTAGGAGTAGATGTGTCAATTTTTTCGATTAGAGCAGCATAAAATTTAGCGAGCGCATCATCGGCATTGCTTAGTTTATCCAAAAATGACCAATCAGTTTTTAGTAGATCGGTGTACAATTGGTTGAAGTTACATTTACGAAAATTGTATCTGTATGTATTTTGACTTATAGGGAATGCAGAGTTAGCAGACAATGTTTGCTGCGAAAAAATAATAGCCAAGGGTGGATGAAACACATCAACAGAGACAAACGGTAGCTCATCAAGTGCAATAGTAATGTCGTTGCTGGAATTGGATAAAATAAGGTCCAGAAGCCGACCATTACAGTTCACTAAGGAATTAAATTGCCTAACATTAAGGGAACTACAGAAGCAACGCAGAGTGGAACATTTAGAGCATGACGTATGCGCATTAAAAAATTCAGGAAGATTAAAATCTCCTAATAAAAAGACAGTTTTATTGAGAAGTAAAATTTCAAGATAATCACACAAAACCTCAAAATCATGCAACGAAAGTTTAGGTGGTATATAAATAGCAGCTACGTACCAAAGCGAGGATTGAAAAGTACATTTACACATTACGAAGTCGACTACAGGGACAAGCGCAGCTAAATGGCTTGTATCAATGACTTCAAACATTATTGAATTAGATAACGCAATAAATACACCTCCACCGGTTGAGCGGTCAACCATAGCGAATTTTCTATCAGATCGAACCATGTTATAGTAAGAAGGCACAATTTCAGAATTAGTGACAGAGTCATCAAGCCAGGTCTCAGTAATCACAATAATGTCAAAATTGGATTCGCATGCGCTAGTGTAGAATGAATGAGTTTTAGATTTGAGACCTCGTGTATTTTGGTAGTAAATGCTAACAGAAGTGGGAATACTATTGGACGTAACTAGTTTAAAGATGATACAATGCTAGGGATACCTTTATTATATTTGATTTTCAGATTGGCTTCACCATTCTTTAAACGTTCATTGAGTTCAGCCCTGGCGTTTTTATGTATTTGAAGCTGTAAGGGAGTGCGATCACGATAAATGGAAAGATTTGTAAATTTAGGGTTAGCCTTGAGTTTAGACATATTGCGTAAGACATTCACCGCTTCATATTCAGAAGGAAAGCTGATTTTAATTGGGCGACGACGAACAGTATTGGTAAGATCAAATTTACCTAGACGAGATATAGATAACCCGTCAGTTTTTACATTTAACTTAGAGAACATGTCGTTTACCAAATCGGTATCTAATTTAATCTGCTCGCTATTGGTATCACACTCACACTCATCAACTCCAAATACTATGATATTATTTTTGCGTCTGTCGCGGTCCGAAATCTCTTGTATAATTTGCTCCGTTTCAAGGGGAGACAAGGAAGGGGGCTTCACTGACTCGAGTAATGATTGTTTTAATACTTTTATTTCCTCTTGAAGTAACGCCAAGAAAGATTTTATGGCATTTAAATCATTACCAAATCCAATACAATTCCTACAGGTCCAGGTAAATCCCGTCTTGAGATGAATTTTGCGTGCTTCGCTACTGGATACATTTACACAGTCAATCTTATACGGCTTATTACATACGCAACAATTAATAATTTTATGAGGTAAATCTGATTTATTACAGCAGACGCAAACTGACATAATGTGTGACAAAGAATTATACAAATTAAAAGGAAATAGAAAACAAGGACACAGTCTTCACGCCTACGGTGCCCGTCGTGGCGACTTTGAAACACACAACACGGAAAAAGTAGGCAACGGAAAGGAAATCTCGAACAGAGTACAGAGGCAAAAAAGGATATTGAAAATAACAGTCTTTACACACGAGGTATTAAAGAAATATTTCAACAGAAAAAGCAATATAGTAGAAATACAAGTAAACTAGTTGTGTTTGATAACTCCAACGTAACTTCAATTATTAGGAATTACTATTGAAAGCAATTTTTAAAATCGCAGGTAAATACAACTTGAAGAAACGTCCATATACAGACCATGTGTAGGCAGTACTTACTATATTGATAATTACCAAGAACGTAAATGTATAATGAAACTTGCAGCGACTTCCCTGATGAGATGAGGTATTGTGGGTGTAAAAGCAGGATTAATTATAACACTTCTGCAGTAAGAAGGATAGTGTTTCTATTATAATAATAAATTTATTATATCAATAATAAGATTTACATACAGTTTACACAATAGCACATTTAAGCAAAAATGTGATGATATCGTCAACACAGGTAATCAAAGGGGTAATTTATGTCATTGACATTGTAGAATGCTTCTTGAAGGAGAATGTCCTTTATTTTCTCTTTAGATAGGAAAGTAGAAAGATTTCTACACATAACTTTGATTTTGTTAAATAATTACCAGTGACGATGTTGTACTGAAGTGGCTTTTGTCCTAATGCGGGATGTGCAGCAAATGGTTATGAGGGGTGGAGACTTCTGTAATCTCACCCCTAGTCATCAGGTGTGACAGCTTTTTCGAAGCCCTCCTTAGTTGTTGCAGAATATGTGTCTAGGCTAATGGACTTATCATAAGCTCTCTGAAGAGTGGTTTGCAGTGGATAGTTCGTGAAACACAGACAATTGCTCGAACAGCCTTCTTCTGCAGGATAAACACCTTTTCTACATAGGCCTACTTACCCCATGTTGGTTAAACATTCTTGATATGTGATTTGATAGTCCATAGTATGGTCGTTATTCCAGTAGACTATCAGTTATAAATCTGATATGTCTAATTGCATAAGTAGCAGAAGGCAAGTGTTTGATTAATTCATCTCTCTGCGGTTTCTATGTTAATCTTGTGTCTAGTCTAATATCAATGAATTTTCAATTCGTAGAATATATGTTTGATCTATGTTTACTAGTAAAGTAAATTGTCTCACATTTATCCTGGCTAAGTGATAAACGATTGGGTGTGAACCATTTAAATGTCTAAATTCTGAAGATACCAAAACCTTAAAATAATGTGGTGTTTATAATGCATTTTCTTTGTAAAACGTACTACATTACTGGTTTGAATGCCTCACATAAACCAGTCAAGTTGATAAAACCATGCAAAGCAACTTAATAAATGTTGTGGTTCAGATAGCTTTTAATTACTTTTTCTTCTTATACATAATATATTTAGTCATACGAAATATATAGAAGACTGTTTTAGACATACCTGTTGAACACAGAAAAAAATGAGAATAACCATAACCCAAACTCTGAACTCGAAACAGACTGACATTTCATGTAGGTATTTAATAAAAATGCTAGCTTTTTAATTGTACCGTTTCCTTGTTTAGATTTATTTCTTTCAAAAACATGAATACGTTTTTTAAAAAGGCTTTCGTATGCTTTTTTTTTATCATGTTATAAAAGGGTAATTGTGAGTATAATAAGGGAAAAAATAGTAATCCTACGTTTCTTCAATAAAACATTTACTTTTAAAGCTACTTTATCATAGTAATAGCCTTAGGTTATGTTATGTAATTCAAGGGCAAACGATGTGAAAAGCAAATCAAACAAAATATACTCTTACGTAAAATTTAATAGAAAATATCAAAATATATTTACATTTTTTATAAACTTCCAGATTAAATTGTGAGAGTTGAGAATATTTAATTGGCTGATCAGTTTCATTCGTGGATATTAATCCATTGAAAGATATCAGAGGACGACACTTTACTACATAAGTAATATTTACAGTTTTCTCTAGGTTGTATAACTATAGTATTAATAAACAAGGGTATAGTGCAGGCAAGTAAGTTGGCAAGATGCACATGAACCACAACCGCGCTAGCGTATAGTGCACGCGCTAGCTAGGTTGGGTTGGGTTGAGGTGGAGTGGGATGGGTTGGATGGTGCTGGGCTGGGTTGGGTTGGGTTGAGTTGGGTAAATTGAACCGCAAACGCGCTAAGGTTTGTAGCTACGAAAATAACATCTAGAAATTTTACACAATTTCGAACGATTATTTTCGAAAGTAAGCAAGCAAATGGGAAATTATGAACGTATAGTGCAGGCAACTTCGTTGGCAAGATGCATATGAAACACATACGCGCTAGCATTTGTAGTTACGGAAATAACATCGAGAAATTGTACACAATTTCGGACGATTATTCGGCAAAAAGCAAGCAAATGGGGAACTGTGAGCGTATAGTGCAGGCAAGTAAGTTAGCAAGATGCATATGAACCACAAACGCGGTAGCGTTTGTAGTTACGGAAATAACGTCAAGAAATTTTACGAAATTTCGGACGTTTATTTTCTGAAGAAGGCAAGCAAATGGGGAACTATGAGCGTATAGTGCAGGCAAGTAAGTTAGCAAAATGCATATAAAACCCATACGCGCTAGCATTTATAGTTACGGAAATAACATCGAGAAATTTTAGAAAATTTCGGATTATTGTCGGAAGAAAACAAGCAAATAGGAAATTGTAAACGTATAGTACAAGCAAGTAAGTTGGCAAGATGCATATATATGAACCACAAATGCGCTATCGCTTGTAGTTACGGAAATACCATCGGGAATTTTTACAACATTTCGGACGATTCTTTTCGGAAGTAAGCAAGCAAATGGGAAACTGTGAACTTACAGTACAGGCAAGTAAGTTGGCAAGATGCATTTGAAACCACAAACGCGCTAGCGCAACCGACATGCGCCACTAAATTAAAATGGCGTCAAATTTGATATGTTGCAGTTTTACCTGTCAAGTAATATAACCTACAAAAGCCATTTCAGGACTGTCATAAATAAGACACACACATCTTTTGACATTTTTCATAATTATCTTTTGACGTTTCTTATAATTGTCATCTAAACATTTTATGCCGCCTCTACACATCGCCGAAGATTCGTATACGAATGTTTCGTCAAATAATTCGTGCGCAAATATGAACAAATTTGCCTATCCACACATCGTATTCGCAATATTCGCGTTGAAAAGAAGATAAAATGATGGAATGTAAGCAAGTTGCTGCTGCATTATACTATATGAGTACTTGCAATTATTATTCGAGTATTAAGTCATTACTCCACTCCGGCATAATTCATTAACGTATACAGAATAATACCTTTTTTAATTTGAAATCTTTAAATTATAGGTTATGTTTATGAATTTATCTATTTACTTATATAGGTATTCATCTCACTTCAGTATACGATGTGTAGTCGGGTTATTTGAATTCGAATACGAATTTTCTTTGATGTGTGAAACGAAAACCGACTCCGAACTGATCAGCATTCGTGTTCGGTGCGAATATTGGCGAATATCAAATATTTGCCGAATAAACTGTCTACTCATCGCTGTTCGGCGTAATTTGCCGAATGTTCGACGATGTGTAGAGGCGGCATTAAATTTGTCAAGAATGCTTGCCTCGTAAGCAGTATAACCAAATGTTACAGAAAATATGTGTTGAAAAAATAATATTTAATAGCTTTATTTATAATATTTAATTTGTAACTGGCTTTCATGTAATAGTATTTTACTATGGGAAGGTATATATCCTGAAATATTAATTAATTAGTTAAATTTTAGTGTATTGAAATTGTTCTGGCCGATCGAAATTTGTAGTGGTATTGAATCGTCGTGTTTAGTTCATACTTTGCATGTGTCGGTTGCCAAAACGACTCGCCTATATTTAAATGCTGTAATTATGGCAAATTAGAGCTGAAGTCAATATCCTTCTATCTTGAAATGTGTACATAGATCAGTCTAAAGCTTACTGATCTATGTACAGATTTCAAGGTAGACAATAGATAGATAGATGACTTCAGCTCTAATCAGTTCTGCACTTCTTGTTGACACCTTTTCAACATTAATTAAGCAGCACAAACAATTAGAATAAGTATGTTACGATAAAATACCAACACAAATAACATCTTGATAATACCATTTTGAATTCAATACAATTAGGATAAACAGGAACAACAGTAGTGGGACTCTGTGTACTTTCGACTTCCAACGACTTGAATCGATTATCGATATCGATTATCGCTAACGATTCTCGCTTTGAATGGTACTCTGTGTAACTATCGATACGCGTTCGGCAAAGATCGGAAGAATACTACCTTGTTTAAAAATATTTGTCAATGTTTTAGGGAATTTGTTGAAATCGCAAAATTTTTTGCATTACCGGGAAGTATAATCAGCAAATTCATTACATTTACTGTTGTAGATTCGCTTTATTTAGTAATATTTTCTTGGTGTGCTAGTTGTAATCAGATTGTAATATTGCTGATTTTGCATAAATATTTTGTACATAACATGTATTATACATATATCGACCTCTAATATAATATATATGTTTATACTTATAAAATAATTACTAAAATATAGCAAAACCTTCCACATATATTTTAAGTAGATATTTGAAGAATTATTCATTCACATTTAATAAATTCAAAGAGAAATGAAAATATCAAATGTAAAATAATGACACAACTTTAGCGAAACTTTCCATATATATTTTAAGCAGATATTTCAAAGAATTGCTAATTCATATTTAATAAATTCAAAAAGTAATGAAAATATCAAATCTAAAGCAAATATAAAAATCGTCTTACCTAGAAGGTGTACGAAATAGAAATAAAATGATATAGCAATTCTTTTCAAAAAAAATATTTTCACTTGTGGTATCCACATGTTTTATAACTTGCCCAAATTATTTTCTTTACATTACTACACTTTAGTACCTAGTTTATTTTGTCTTTCTCTTACATGCGCAGGAAGTTGCAAAGCGAGAGACGTCTCTTTTTAAACGAGACATCCCTTGGTTCCGCTTGAAGACGATAGTGGGCGAATGGAAGGGGAAGCGAGATCGACGACAGAAATGTTATACAGAGTACCAATTTTCACCAAGACGAGACGAAAGTGGATGTCGATAGTGCACAGAGTCCCACTACAGGTATGGTGCTAGAAATAAAAATTAAAGTTACCAATATTATGAAATGTGTTAACAAATTGTAATGTCAGTGTAAATAGTACTTTTAATACATAAAAAATGTGGAAGAGAGCATAAGTTTAAGGAGTGGTTTTATTTAGAATATATCGCTGAATTATTTATAGTTTCAGGTGCTAGTGATAGAGACATAGATGTTTAATTATTTAATGCATATATCTGTAAATTGAGTTTTCAAGGTTTGTTTATTCAAGTAGGTACTGATTTACAATTATTTAAGTTTCAAAATTGTTAAGTATTAAAAAAATATATTTAATTTTTTACCTGGATTAGTTGGAAATACTGTGTATTTATTTTAATAAATATATATTTATCTCAATCAGTATTCAAGTATTGAATAATTATTTGAGTATGTATATACTTCATTCACGTTAAGAATGCAGTAGATAGCGCAACAACCGGCGTCTGTATGACACTGGCCGAAGCCATACGACAATACAAGCCGGAATGCAGGAATCGTGACGTCACGATCGTGGACGGGATTGTTCCAGAGCGACAAGCGACTTTACAATGTTAAATCAAGTTTCTTACAAAAAAATATAGTTTTGTGTATTAAAAAAAGCAACTTTTACATACATTTCTTGAGAAGAACTAAATACAGTTTATAACAATGACTTTATTAGTGCTAAATATTAAATATTATTTTTAATAGCTATGGAATTATGAAACATTTAACAAAGATATCTTTGATATTTTCTTAAAATAAAACATGGTGAACTATAGATTTCCAACTTAAACAATAATTCTTCAGACATCATAAAGAAAAATTAAATCAATAGGTACAAAGAGTTCCCATAACACACACATGATGCAGAAAAATCTAATGACGAAATTTACGACAACAGCGACATGTTATCGACTAGATAGTTTTCTTTCTTTTATACCTTTATGACTAATCTTATCTTGTCGAACTTTAGAATAATTATTGAGTAAAATGTTACTGAATTTAACTATACACTTCTCAATTAAATTAAAATTGGAACAACCACATTCTTCACAGGCCTCATATATTTGAATATCTTTATAATCAAGTAGCCGATAACACAATTTTTTTAAAACAATTCTTTGACTTTGACAATTTAGAAACTGACTTTCAAATTTATCATTTATTAATACTTTAAAAAGTAAAAACATCTGAGAAATAATATCTATAAAGATTTGCTTGGGATATTTCAATCCACCGCGATCTAAATGTTTTAAATAATGAAAAATCTCGGCATTACAATTATTAGTTTCAATTTCAAGGTCCCTGTTGTATGAATTATTTCTTTACATTGTTTGCACTGCAAATTTCTACCAATAACGTGAACAATGTAACCAGCAATGTATACTAAAATTTCAATTTGATCAGATGATATCATCTCGTCTTCCATTATAATTACAGCTTCTTCAAATTGCTGTATACTCACGTTAGCTTCATTTGCTATCTCATTTTCACAAATATTTAAAAAGTCTTTTAGACAAAATTTTCCAATTTTAAAAGATTCTAATTTTAATAAATTTATCATTTTTAATTTTTTTTCTGATTCTAAAACTTGAGCTATAGATATGTGATAGTTTCCTCCACTCATTTGTCGATACTGTCCAAACCTAGCTTCTAAATCATCTGTCTGAAAACGACTTAACAATACATATTCGAAACTTAAATCACATATTAAGTATTTCGAAAGTTCAATTAAAGAAGTACATGTGTGAGTTAGAGCAATTTGAGTCTGGTTTGATAACTTTCCATTTCTAGATTTAGATGGTTCACCTTGAACTTCTATTTTATCCCAATAATTTAACCACCGAACAAAATTTTGTAAAAATATTAAGTTAGAATCATTGGTCGTACTTTTGATAGGTTCGTATCTACTGTCTAGAAACCGTTCACCTTTGTAATAAGAGTTACAGTTAACGATTTTCCACCAATCAGATACCAACTGCAAAAATTTGACTCTATCCTTTGCAAAAGACCAATCATTACTTGCATATTTGGTTTTCAAAGCAGCGATATTTTTTTCGTCGAAGAGCCGTAAACACAAAGACACATTCTGTCTTTCAATGGAAGTTGGATAAAGGACTTTTCGATTTAAAGCTGGAGCTAATTTTATAACATCATTTTGCTCGTCTTGATAAAGTTTTTTTAAAACAGCCGCATGCACAAATGATTTTTCACTACCAATTTCGCAATCTCTTTCACATAAGTTGTCGGGGATTTTGGGAACCATTAAATTCTGTTTGTTATCTTTTTGATTTAACCATATATTCCTTAACACCTTCAATAAATGCACCACATCAAATGTAATAAACACTTTTTGTTCGATTTTGTAGGGATTTAAAATGTAAGATGTTAAAGAACCACCACACAAAATTTCGAACATTTTTCGATTCACACTGTTATTGTCGCTGGTGATACACACAACTTGGTAGCCATTTTCTGTCAGTAACTTAAGTACCTGAAGAATTAGCTCGTGCAGAAATTCAGATTTTAGTTTAGCAACTGGAAAAAGTCCCACCACATCTTTATTGTGTGACAATACAGAACGAATCATAAAAGTCTGAATAGTCGAAGCTGCTATGGATTCTCTTTCAGAAGATGTTATATCCATGCCTTCAATTTTGCCGCCTTTATAGGATATCGTTGAATTTACGTAAATTTCGTCCAGCATTAAAGTCACTATTTTTTCTTTTTCGTCCAAATGAAATAATTTTTCACGTAAGTATTTTACGTGACTCTTGTTTAATCCAGAATTCTCCGTGCCAAGTTTCATCAACAACGTTTTTAAGTATTTCGGATGGGGTATGGTAAATAATTCGGATTTTTCTAAGAGCTTATAGGCTGCCGGAAATGAAAAATATACACTGCATGCCCACATTAAAGTATCGGCTGTATATCTAATTTACTTTTTTTCAAGCAAATCTAGTTGTTCTTTAAAAAAATTAATTTTATTTAACTTCTCCGCCAGTATTGCCATGTCGCTTATTTTTTCTAACAGTTGGAGAATTGTTTGCAAAATATGGTGTAAATACTTGGTTTATCAGAAAATATATTTTCTTTAAATTTGTATATATAGACTCGTGATAAACAAATTTTGCTGTCGAATTGTTTTTTAAAATTTTGAATTGTTTCTGGTACGTTAGTTTTGAAATCATCAAAATTTAATATCCTGTCTGCTAATGATTTCAGTTCCGTAGCCTTTTTCTGGCGTTTCCCAATTTCGTTTTGCCTATCCTCAGGGTCTTTCCGCTTTACTGGCAAACATGTTGACATATAACTAGGCTGGTTTTCAAAAATTGTTGGATACGCATCTGCATGCAGACTCTTGAATTATCAGTGACAATATAATTTTCTCTGTGAATACTTCGTATCCATTTTTATTTTATTTTGTCGTTCTTAGGAAACCTAAACACTGTAACACGTTGATCTTTATAATAGTTAGCTCGGCATCCGGGCACACAGCAGTTTGGCATTTTATGATAACTATAAAAATTGTTTCTTAAAATTATCAAATGAAGTGTACAAACTAGTACAGACAGACACTAGGAATATGGAGACGCAGTTTAGTGCGAGAGACATACACCTGCACTCTAAGGCGGCAGTCCCACTGATAAAGCGATGTCCACCGACGGTCATCGATTAAAATTAGGTTATGAGTAAAGTATCCGCAGCAGTCCGACTGCATCGATTAACGGCGATCGTTCAACAACAACCGGCATGCATCGGTTCATAATTTTCGACAGGTTCTAATTTTAGTTGATGATCGACGATTGGGTACATGCGCAGAAAGGCTGTTTTGACAGTTAACCCAAGCGTCGCCTGTTGATTTTGTTTTGGTTTGTTTTTTTTTTAAATATAAACAGAAATATGAAACAATTGTTCTACTTTTGAAATTAAGATACGATAACATTGAATATTCATTCTATAATAATTGTAGAATTTTTCTGTATCATTTAAAAGATGAGGGATTAAACGGTGAAATTCTCCTAAATCCTCTCTGTTTGCAAATATTTGACGTGCCCACACTTTTCTATGCTTTTTACAGTAGTAAGCTGTTATGCTTTCAGTACCAGAAGAAGAAGAATTAGATGACATTTTTAATTAAAGAAGTAGGACAAAGATTCTATTTATGACGTCTGAGGTTATGTTTGTGTTTATAGTTTATGTCCTGCCAGTTTTGTTGAATGAAAGTTTTGCGCGCGAAACTTTAATTTTGTTTGAATACCTTTCCCAGTGAGACCGTACCATATAATTTTAGTCGATGAATGTCGATGTCAGTTACTGGCGCTCAATGGTTGTGTATGCAGTGGGACTGCCGCCTAAGTGAAACGACGACTGCCCGACCACAATCATGACGTCACACGCCGCTCGATCTCCTGCATTCCGGCTTGTATTGTCGTATGGCTTCGCACTGGCACAATCATAGAAATAAACAATGGCGGATGGTTTGAAATATAAATGTCAATTTTATTCTCTTAACCTCATACTTCCACTTCAAATTATTTATTTGTAAAATAACTACAACAAATTCAAATTATGTTTTCAAATAATGTACCTATAGCTTCCTATAGTTGAATAATAATAAATAATTCTAACCTCACATTCGTTCTCGTATAGAAATGCAAGACTAAAAAAATTAATGTAATTTACGTTATATATAATTGTCCAGGCACAACAAGGAAATACGTATATTTTTAATAATCACGTATGTTATCAGATAATATTATTTTGCTTATGTGTATGAAAATCATACTTAATCTTGCTTAAAATTTATCTGTTTCATATAGTTTGCACATTTTTTTAATGTAAATCGGTCGCGCGTAACAGCCAATCACAGTTCGGGAAATGTTCTCCTATCTAATCCAACGCTGCATTCTTAACGTGAATGAAGTATAGTACAGATTATATTTAAATGTTAAGACAGCATAATGTAATATGTTTAGTTTGAAATCAAAAGTTTTCTTGACTCATAACGAGCACACAAAGAGACAGGCATCTTTATTCTTATTAAAATTTATAACGAATGCAAAGAAGTATGTAAAAACATAATTTTAACATCCACAATAAATAACAACCAAACATGACGATTGTCAATATGCAATGTGGCGCCAGTAAATACAGGTGTGTCTATTAACGGATCACGAAACGATCTTCTGAAACAGTAAGATCACTTGGAGCTTGGCGGGAAGCAGTTTAGCTCAGTTGGGTGACGTCACTTATGACGTTCTAACATGAACTGACCTGATCCGGCGAGCAAATAAAACACACCTATTGTGTGCGTTTGTAACGTGTTGATAACTCGAACGATATTACGAAAGACACATATAAAGTTTTTAGTGATATCGTTTGAGTTATCAATTCATGTATGAATGATGCTTATGTGTTCAAGTTCCTCTTAAATGACCACGGCACGTGTAGACTGTCAACCTTTTTGTTAAGAGAACTGTATATAGAAATTCTCAGATGCTACATTTACAGGTTAAATGCCTAGTTGTTTACTAAAATGAAATTTCTAGTTATACAGAATACAATCTTTAAAAAGAATAAGGGCAAAAAGAACAAACAAAAAATTGAATATATGAAATGGCGCCTATATTGTTAGAACAAAATATACTAATTTAGATCAAATGCACTAGCAAATATGTTTCCAACTTTGTATAACAAATCCTTGAACACTGTTTAGATACGCGGCCTATCACTTCGCATTGAAAAATGCCCGTTAGAGATATTCAATAGATCTAAGTAAATATGAAGTTTTCAATAATATGCCATTTACTTCATCAGCTAAACAAAGAGGTTTCGCATAATGTTGTCTACAACATATAATAAATTATATATGAATAAAATGTATTATAAATTTACAAATGTATAATGTGTACAATCTGTATCATGACAATATATAACTTAATATGTATAATATATTTCATTGCATAGCCATAAGACCACCATATAAATGTGAAACAAATAATGAATAATGCTTTTTCATTGACACTATACCCTGGGTTTCAATTTTCTTCCATTTACAAATACAGCTATGACATTTCTATCATCTCCAAGAAATACAAATTTTTGGAGCAGCTCCCTCGCGGTACAATTACCAAAGTAATCTGCTGATGAATGATCTACATCCATGTCTATAATAAGAGCATCAAACTCTTTTCCAATCTCAAAATTTCCAATTTTATCATCCAAAGATAAAGCTGAAAGAAACCAATAATTAAATGTTACTATAACAAAATCTTATATCTAAAACGAAAACATAAAGCTCTATTTATTGATGTATATTGAACTATAATTTATTTTATTTTGTTAAATTTGTTTAATAGTTTAAAAAGGTGTTGACAAAACATACTGTGTAATATTTAGTATTCAAAAGATAGAATTGTTGAAATAGTGAATAAGTATAATAATAAAAATCCAGAACTAAAGTGAATAAATAATCAGTTCGATATAGTAGATGATTACGGATCATCAAGAGTGTATTTATTTCATAAAAAAACTTCTCTACTTTCTCTAGGAACATCTATTCTCTCCAAATTTTCAGTCTGGCAAAATATGGCATTTACACAGTACAGATTACTAACTATTACAGAAACGTATAATTACATGATAATGTTGTTAACGAAAGTTTTTGTCTACAGTTCTTCTGTTGTCAAATGTCTTACTTTTCTATTCATAGTACAAGAAAGTATTGTGATGATGGAAATGTCTGAACTGCTGATTTTCGCATATGTCCATGTTCTGAAGTCTAATAACGAAAAAAATGTTCTTTGCAATTATTTCTGTATGTCTGGCAGTGTGTTTCTCTGTATAGCATCCAAACAGTTACAACTACTAATACAAAACTTTATATTTAAAAAAATAATATGTGTGAACTTTAAGGTGCCGGTATTAATTTTTGGTGTAGAATTTAACTAACATCCAACCTGCCCAACAATATTCAGCAATAGAATATATCAATGCAAGGTCATAAATATATGAAATGTGAAGTATATACGATCAACAGTACAACAATCTCTTTAAAATATCACGTATGTATTTACATTACAACTTTTGTACCGATTATGTTAACTTCTTCAAAAAAACAGTCAAAATAATGCAGCAGTAGTCAAGTCAGTAGGGATCTTTGTCCTGTAAACGATTTCGACATATTGCTGTGGCAACATAATTATTTGAATATGATAATAGTATCATTGCCATACCTTAGGCCTTGCCAAATAAGTTATGTTGTGTGCTGTTTCAACAACATAAATAATTAAAATGATGATAATTTTTATTATCCAGATGTGTATTTTATTTATTTTTAACAGCACGTACTTTATAATTATTTATGAATCCTTCAGTGTATCAGAATTTCTTCCCTCTCGTCTAATCTCTTGTTTTTATTTTAGATTGGGATAAGGTAATAGCTTATTAAAAATGAAAAATCAGAAATCATATAACACATAATTGTCGAATTTATTTAACATTTATTATATAAAAATAAATATAGCATTGCTATACTGTATTCACTTTATTTATTTAAAAAGAACATAATTATAAGAAAACGTTTGTACCTCGTTCTAGGTTGTAACGTTTCTTCATGATGCGAATGTGTTTTCTTATACTTTATTAAATAAAACTCTAAAAATATTTTCCTGTTTGTCAACAAATAAATCCAATTTACTTTTGTAAATTGTTTCTTTCATAGTCAATGTTTGGAGAAAAGTTCGAATCTGATTACTATCTACAACCATTTGCACGCGTTATAGCTAGCATTTCAGAGTCCGCTACCCAGAAACATTTTCCTTATTTATTGTAACTATTAATGATGCCAAATACTGTGCCCGAAAATATACATTTGCACGCTATATCCTCTTAACACTTAACACCATTAATAATTTTATTTCTTATAATCTTGAAATTAAAGAATGCTTATTACTATCCCAGGAAAAATATTTATTATCCCTGTTGCATAACGTTGTACTGAATATACGTTCGCACGATATATTTCAATATTCGTATAGCTACATTGATAAGTCTTTGTCTCTAACTTACTTTGAATCGTTACAAATCTTTTTGAATTCGATCATTTGCATCTCCATTATAACACAAAACAATTAAACAAAGAAAATAAAATAAGTGAAACTTGAATGAAAATAAAATTAATATGCTAATACAAAAGAAATAAATGTGAATCGTGGTGTATCTAACCCTACGATTTATATAACTGTATAAATGAATTAAAGAATGCTTGTTAACTGTATAAAAATGAATCCCATCGTGTCTATTCTTGTCTTCAATTTATATCTCCAGAAGAGACATGTGACCGTTTTCAACGCCATCTTCTGAAACTACCATTTACGTTGTCACCCTGCATCTTCAGTGCTCCTGACTTTTAAGTTGCCGTAATGTTTCGAACACTCACACACACACACACACGCACTCGTTGTCTCTTTGACAGTTCTTCACCGCGAAAGGTCAACACCCCAAGAATTGTCTGTTTACAATTTAAAACTTCCTATAAATTGTACAGCGTTTCTCCAACGTAGGTATACTTGTTTTAATATAACTCTTCTTTATAATTGTCTATAAATTTATTACCTGCTTTATTATTTTTCACATATTTCCTCTTTCCATTGGCTAGTACAATTCTTATTCTTGTTCTTTTTCCAGCTTTCGGCAATATAGGAAAAACATTGCAAACAACAGGTATCCTTTTACTAAGATTACTTGCACCACCATGGTCCACTTGGTTTGCCCCTTCGTAACCTCCTTCTATCCAAGACTTCTCCAACGGTGATATGTCTATCTGTAATAAACTACACACCAAGTTTACATTACATTTTCTTTTTATTTTGTAGGTTATCAAGAACCGTACAAGTACCTCTCTACTGTTTATGATACATGATATTACATATACAAATTCCTGAATGTATTCTATTATTACCAGCTGTCGTTTATAAAAAACACTACTACTGATATCTCAGAACAATTTTATTTATTACCTTATGCACGTTCTCAAGTTTATCTAATTATTCAATTATTTTTGTCTCGTGCATATCGAATTCTATTTTCCTCATACATTTTTACTGCATTAAGATGACTAGTTCGTATTACACTACCATCCATTAGCATGACCCTCTCTCGGTTATTTGCTTTCATTTCTTTTTTATTTTTAAACAACGGTCCATTATTTAAAATGTTCAGTGCCATTCTCACACATTTTATAAAGTCAGGTTGTTTTTTATTGTACACAAACCATACATCTTGTTTCTCTTTTCTATAAAAGAAATATATATACATCTTAAATTCTATCTCGTGTTTTATTTTTAGTACTTATTTAAATTGCAAATGTAAATTCAATTTGCTGTATGCATAAAAGTGTATGCAACCCAACATACTCATGTTAAATTCCTTCAACTACCTTAAACTTATTATTATAGTTTCTTTCATATTTTATACACTTAAATTAAATCTTAATACTACTGCTATCATCTTATTAATATGTAAGATATCACGGCAATATGTTGATTAAAACCGAGTCCTAATACAAAAATACAAATTTTCACCCGTGTAGGGAGGAGCGCAAACCGCCATCTTGGAGTATAAGTGAGAAAAATATACACAATAACTCTTCAACGATTAATCTCACAGCAGAAATATCTAAAATTGGACGATATTCCGATGCACTGTCGCATGATTGTCCACTGCAGTATATATGCAGCAGAACATTTTATGTCTGCTTTCCTGCACTCACATGCTGAGCCACTTCCTATTTAGTAATTACAGGTTAAATATTTCAATAAGGTGTCGGGTGCAGGTTAGTCTGTCATCGTTACTGGAACCAGGCCATTGCTTCTTAACTCCCAGCCTGTCTTTATTTGTTTGGGACCCACACCATTTTTGGACTAAATTGTATATCCTAAATGTATGATACCTCACAGCGTCCTTAGTTAGTGGCAAATAAGATAAATTAAAATTACTGTTTATTAACGACATCGCAAATTGTTGGTAGCGCGCTTCTTCTACTAACGCATCTTTCTCCAAGTCGCCATTATATAAAGCGACTAAAAAGCAAGCTCCAGCATCTGCCACTTCTTCAGGCTTGGCATCATGTTGCTTTAGAATGCCAACGATCATACTAAATATTTTGAGCAAGTGAAATAAAATTTGTTTTCCTCTGATTGCAGAGGAACGGCATGATATTGCAACCATTATTAAACGCATGCAGAAAAAGAAGTTTTCTGCTTCCTTATCATATTTAAAACTGTTTGAAAAATAAATTCTTTCATCAGTTTTCCTATTCCATGTTTTCTAAGATGGTGAAATGTTGTTAGTACAACTAGTAGACGGACGTTTTCCCCAATAATAAAAACTGAATCACACGACGAACTTAATGAAACAACTATATTGACGATCAAAGCAATGACATCTTCTTCAGCTTGCTTGATTGTACTAGGTCTGTTCGAATTTTTTAACATCGAAATGAGGACTTTGTTATGGTCGCTGCTTAAAAATAGTTCTTGTGAGACAACAAGTCTTTCTGTTGTCTTAGTACTCTTTTTGGTATCATCAAACGGATATCAAATGAAAATTACGACTGAATTTGACCGCACTTATTGAGTACATATTCAATGTACTTGTTACAAATTAATATAAAAGAATAATTTCGATGCCATATAGTTTTATGTAATAAAAGTCCTCTGTCCGCTACATTGACATTTATATCTGCAAGTTTTTCGCCCTCTAAAGTTGATCAAAAACAACATACCAACCACTCCTTTGCACATTCCGTGTTCTGAGAAATGCGACAAGGAAGTGATGCGAGCTCGAATTTAAGAAAATCCTTCAACTGCTCTTCAGGTTTCTTCGCAATACACATTCTCTCTTCCACGATCTCTATTAAATAAAATCATTGTAACGCGAAATACGAGTATGTATAATATTTTGCTATTTAAAGTATTATAATTGCACATTAAAATACATAAGAATTATAATTATGTAGTAATGAATCGCCTGAAATAATTATTTAATATATATGTAATATCAAACAAATATTTAATATTTAATAAATGTAAGAATAAAAATAATAATAAAAATATCTGGATTTTCAAGATTTTTTAAGAAAATGACATTTTCTCGGCGATGTAACTTGTTACGTACGTGTAAGAAGTACAAAAAGTGTCAGAAATTACATCCTCTTCATGTTTCAGATAAAATAGTTTTGTCTTGAATTTTTGGCATCTCTAGCCACGATGCCCCCCACCAAAGGAATGTTTTTGCTCCCTATTTACTGAACTATATACAGGGTGAGTCATTAGTAGCCGCGTCTTCGATTGCCCTTTTATGTTTTAAATAAATGAAAAAACAATTAGTGGAAGATCCATGGTTGCTTGTGGCGCATATTGTAAAAATACTTTAAGCTCTGACGCACTTCCGGTTTCACCGTTTTTTAAATGACTCACCCTATATATTTTTGGATTTTCTTGTACTGCTTTAAATTGTCTGTTCAACTGTTTTTTCTTTTTCAAAATTGAGCCAATAGTTTTTGAGTTATTAATTTTTTTTTTTAATATTTGACCAAAACACGTGTTTAGAAAAAAATCATTTTCACATTGTTTTTAAAAGTAAAAACCTTAACTTTGGTGGTGCTCGTAGCCAAGAAAATTCTGCATCATTTAGTAAAGTTGCACTCGACAATACCTCAAAAAACTTTGTTTTTTCAAAGCCTACTTCCTGAAATTTTCACATACCAAAAACTTATTTTTTTTAAATGGAACACCCAGTATTTTATTGGGGCATTTTGTTCCTTTTTTTATTCTCTTTAGGTTTTGTTAACAATGTCCTATATCTTTTGTAATTTCTGAGATAATCACTATAAGAGTAATTAGCGGTCAATTAACGAACTACGAGCGCTGTTGTTCTATGCACCAAAATATTCGTTCAACCAATGGAAGGCAGGAATGGCGCTTGACTTCCTTAGTCAACTGTCAACAAAGTAAATGTTAAATCCAACTATCCCAAAAGTAATAATTTTACAGAATGAAGAATATCGCATTTCAATTTTTTAATTCCGGAAATGACCAGTTGTAGTATTTAATTTTTGACTCTGTTGGCTAACATCGGAATAAAATAAAGGTTATGTTTACTGACATATATGAAGATGTCTTCAAAAAGTTTTGAAAATCACTCTCCTCCATTAACATTTTCATCAAAGAAATAAGGTCCAATTATGTAACTACCCACTATTCTTTCCCACAATTTTAATGACCAACGATTTTTAAAGTTTACAGGTGTGATAAAGTGGGGGGCTTTATGTGTTATAATAACGGAAATTGTGACGATGAACGTGTTCACTTTAATAGAAGGTGGCTTCGTTGGTAAACAACAAAAAATTGAGAAAGCCAGGATAATTTATCTGCTGCCAATTGACAACAATGTAAGCGATTCTGAACATTTCTTTCATCTAACCCTGTGTATGAATATGTTACGGGTGAATTTCATGTTTCCCAATTATTCTGGATTCTCAAATTTGACTTACATCTAACTGACGACTAATTTTCGTAGTACTAGTATGGAGGTGTTCGACTACACTCGCAACGTCTTATGCTTACCAGTTATTGATTTTTCTGCTCTTTCTTTCATATTCAATACTTTGTGTTCACTCAAACCGTCCACTTTATGCTTTCGAAGGTTTCTGGCTTTGGTTGACTTCTACCAGGGATCTCTGTGCATAAAGGCTGGACGCTAGGAAAGAGTTTCTTTCAGATTCGCCCAAAACGTCAATCATATCTATTAACTCTTCATAAGAATAATTCATTTGGGTGATAACTAATAGTGATGCTTTTATAAGTTTGACATACATGTATACCGACATTCTTTAACAGTAGACACAGGCAGTCAGCCGCATTCCAGCCTTTATTGTACGAACATTTGGGTGCGTAGAACAGCACCCGTAGTTCCTTAATTGACCGCTAATTGCTCCTATAGTGATTATCTCAGAAATTACAAAAGATAGGTATAGGACATTGTTTACAAAAATGAAAGAGAATAAAAAAAAGGAACAAAATACCTCAATACAATACTGGGTGTTCCATTTAAAAAAAATAAGTTTTTGGTATGTGAAAAGTTCAAGAAATAGGCTTTGAAAAAAAACAAAGTTTTTTGAGGTATTGTCGAGTGCAACTTTACCAAATGATGCAGAATTTTCTTGGCTACAAGCATCACCAAAGTTAATGGTTTTACTTGTAAAAAAATATTTTCAAGAAAAATTAATAACTCAAAAACTATTGGCTCAATCTTAAAAAAGAAAAAAAGTGGAAAAGAGAATTTAAAGAATTATAAGAAAATCCAAAACTATATAGGGTGAGCCATTTAAAAAAACTAAGTTCCGTGCATTTCCGGTGAAACCGGAAGTGCGTCAGAGCTTAAAGTATTTTTACAAAATGCACCATAAGCAACCATGGATCTTCCACTAATTGTTTTTTCTTTTATTTAAAACGCAAAAGAGCAATCGAAGAAGCGGCTACTAATGACTCACCCTGTATAGTTCGTTTACATTATATTAATATATTAAAGGCAAACACACCTTTCGCACCGCCAAGCGTTGCTAAGTAGAAAACTTCCTCATATGTTAATGGTTGATAATTTTCTTTTTCAAAAGACAGATGTATTGAAACTGTAATAGCTGATCTCATAGCATTAATAATAGAAACAGAAGCTCCTCCTGACATATCTGGAAAATATAATACGAACATAATCTAAAGTCTCATTCTATAGATATAACACACCCGTTCCAAGCCCGACATTAATTCCATAACTCCAAATTCTTTTAACATCACATAAACCTGATTTTAGCAAAGTATTTGAAAGTGGACAGTGGGCAATTGATGTGCCTCTTTCTCTCAGAAGTTCAAGTTCGGAATCTGCCAAATAGATTCCGTGTGCCATAATAGTCTGAAAACAGGAACAAAACTTATAACAAAACAATATACAAAACACTTCAGCCATTAAAATCCATTATTACAGAAAAATTAGAATTAGTACATTTATATATGGATCGTATTTACAACAAATACCTACTTTTATCGTAATACTGACTTATCAGTTTTCAAAGTAAGTACATTATTTTTCGTAACAAATCAATTGGCCTACATAAACATAAATATGGCGGCATGATGCGTTCTTTGTATAAATTATTCGACTTAAATGTAATTATAACAAATGTTCTATGTAATAAACCACACATAACCTAAAGCTCAGACTAACGACATCTTAATTTTAGTACTGAAGTAAATTAAATTTCGTTATCAATCGACACGTGAACATATGGGACTGACTACTCGAACTTAGTAGAAAGTGTACCTATTGTCCTTGTTTACTGATATTATAATTGTGCCACTGTCAATTAATAGGTGATGGTGGCTCTTAAGTGTCATTGTGTCCCAATGTACTTTATACTGCGAGATCAAAAATTATATTGATAAAGGTTTGGCATGGAATGTAAAACGTCTGTCTTAAGTTATATCCACGATACACTTATACCGGTATGCTCACTTTACCTGTCAATGACGTCACTGCGGAGCAAGTCAGATTGACAGTTCTCATATGGGCAACATTTCGACGCATTTTGAAGTTGTTTTGTCATTTTTTTTAAATAATACTCTATTTAATATGCCAGGTTGTGCTGTATACGGGTGCCGTAATTACAATCAAAAAAGTAGAGATAGCCACATTAAATATTACAGGTTTCCCAAAGAAGACAGGGTACGAAATTTGTGGTTAATTGCGTGTAAAAGGCAGGATTTAATAAATTTGGAAAATGGTAATTCCAGAAGTCTGATTTTATCATTCTTCATAATTAAAAAACTAAAACGTGTCAGCATGTATCTGTTCCATTCATTTTGAGCCATCATGTTTTCATACATCGTTCCAACAAGAATTACTACAATTCTCCCAAAAATCATACAAAGATTTAAATTCAGATGCAGTTCCCACATTTCTTCCAGATTCAAAGAAAAGACAACTTGAAGCAACAAACATGAGTTAAAAATTCTTAAAAGTCAAAAAATAGTTGGCATTTACAATACATATACAGATGCTCTGAGTACTTTACGATTCAGCAGTAATTTGTGTGGAACATCGCATTAGACTGACTTTGAAACTTTAAAGTGTCCGATGCTTACTTATCACCTATCAAAGTGAATGATTTGATTCAATACTTTTTCCAAGACTGTCACATTAAGAGCAACACATTTGTACATCTGCAAACATTCATAAAGTATGAGGCATTCTATACATCGATGACACCATAGGTAGTTTTCTTGCTTATTAAGAATTTCTAAATTATTGTAACTATTTCAGGATGCTTTTCGTTAATATATAGCAAGGGTATAATGATAATAGTATTTGGATTTCAATCTGATACAAACTTGTATAGCTTTTCTTTAATAGTGTTAAAAACATTTACTCAAACTGAATTGAAATAAACTTCTTAAACTATCAAGGTTGTTCTTTTATATTAGCAAGCATAATTAGAATTCCTATCTTTCTTAAGAAACATATAATACATTTTTTTTATAAGCATTTGTATTCTGTTCAAATACACAGTGTTTTTATCAAACACAAAAACAACCTAATAATATCTTTTCGAATTAAAAATTTTGCAAGGCAGGATAAAGATGAAATAAAAGTTT
Organism: Amphimallon solstitiale; assembly: GCA_963170755.1. Classification (NCBI taxonomy): domain Eukaryota; kingdom Metazoa; phylum Arthropoda; class Insecta; order Coleoptera; family Scarabaeidae; genus Amphimallon; species Amphimallon solstitiale. The sequence goes on along the minus strand of OY720676.1, from coordinate 94,990,007 downwards.
AGTTTGGTAATTTTATTTTAACTTGATATTATTAGGTATAATACAAAGCCCCTTAAAATTCTGAAATACTTGACCACTGTTATTGTTTAATCTAAAATCAAGATTAATTTATGGCTTAAAGACGGTGGAGTCAGTTTTATTTCAGTGGGTAATTTATAATTATTAAAAACACTTGTAAAATATGTATATTAAATATAACAAATTCCAGCCAAGTTGTATTTGCTTCATTCGAATGTTGGTTTATCTTCTCTTCAATTGCTCGAGACCCTTCTATTAAAAGCGATGTAGCTGTACCTTACCAATATCAAATACTTCAGATCTATGCGATTCACTAAATAAGATTTAATTGTGTGCTAAAGAAAATATAAGCTTCAAAGTATATGTTAAATAAATATCTGTATTGACATTTTGGCAATGATTTTATTCACTAAATGAAACACTTATCAATACCTCAATTACAATTTCCAGTTTATATTTACACAGATCATTAATGCATAACTCTAGCATCTCGTTAGCACAGTATTAAAATGAAGTCACAGAATAAATTGTTTTGCATTGTGTATATACCATTTTTCAAATTTATAAAATCCTGCCTTTTACACGCAATTAACCACACATTTCGTACCGTCTCTTCCGTGGGAAGTCTGTAATATTTAATCTGACTGTTTCTACTTTTCGATTGTGCTTACGACAACCGTATACAGCACAACCAGGCATATTAAATAAATGTTATTTAAAAGAAAACCGATAAAATAACTTAAAACAGTGTCAAAATGCAGCAGATATGAGAACTGTCAATCTGACTTGCTCCGCAGTGACGTCATTGACAGCTAAAGTGAGCATACCGGTATAAGTGTATCGTGGTTATATCATTAAGTGTCATACTGTCATTAATATTTGTCAGTATGACACTTAATGATATTACTTAAGACAGACGTTTTACATTCCATGGCAAACCTTTATCAATATAATTTTTGATCTCGCGGTATATATATAATCTTTTTGAATCTCTCTGTACATGATAAAAATATTTACAATCAATATTTTCTGTTTTACCCTGTCTTGGAATATTGGAGTGAAATTTATATTATGTGTTTGATATTTATTTGTATTAGTAACTAATAGTTATGGGTAAAATTTATAGTTAAAATGTAATTAAAACATTTTTACCAAAGTATGTTGCTATATAACATACCATGTGCTTGCAGGCGACCTGCGGATACAGCTTACTGTAAGATAAAACGACGACACCGAGAGTTTGTATGAGTTAGTACGAGAAAGCAATATACAAACTGCAGTACAGCTGCTATCTATCCTTGTTGCACTGAGTAAAGGAGAGTCAGTCTAGCCTCAGCGTAAATGTACTCGAATCCCCTCTTTTCCAACAGTACACTCGACCAAAAAGCAGTTTGTATATTGCTTTCTCGTACTAACTCATACAAACTCTCGGTGTCGTCGTTTTATCTTACAGTAAGCTGTATCCGCAGGTCGTCGGTAAGCACATGATATATAATGTTCAAGGATGAAGTTTCTAATGTTATAAATTACAAATGCAAGTAAAATCGTTATACTCATTCGAAAATTTTTATTACCAGTGTCATTATATGATGTGGGATTATACATTCTGATAAGCACATTTTGCGATTTATCTTTTTCTTACATATGCGCCTAATGTCTTACATATAATAATAATTCATTTATCAGTACATTCAAAATAATACATGATAAACAAGTAGTTTAATTGGCTTATGCCGTGTTTACACCAAAGGCTGTTACCTCTTACGGCCGGGTCCAGACAGTTTTTTAAATTTTGACTAGACCCGCTAAATGTCTCTTCGTTGGACATATACGGTCGATCGGTGAAACAATTAGCGTATATACTTACCAAGTTGTTTTGCAATTTCCTTTTTCGTCCATTTGCGTGCTATAGCTTATACAGGTTATGTATTTGTGTTCATCATTTATTGTTTTACTTTAATCAATTGTTGTATATTGTTTTTCATTGCTTTTATCATAAAGTTATATTTCACTGTTTGGCAGCTAATAAGGTACAGTCCTCTCAACAATAAGGTTGCCAATCTAAAATTTAAATTCTGTCTAATATTTGTAGGTCGAGCTATAACTTTATTATGAATGAAATAGTCAATCTTTGCAAGGATCCAGTTTCCACGTAAAATATAGGATGAATATCTAGATATAGATTCATGAAGATACACTAGAGATACGAATAGAGAAATACATCCCAGAAATATATTAGACGTGCGTACTCTGTCCTCGGTTAATGTAGGATCGGATCATGGACTCATTCTAGAGAAAATAAACATAACAATAAACCCTATTAAAATAAAAAACGTGATAACTGAGGAAAGATTGAATATAGAAAGCCTTGAGAACGAAGGGACGAAACTTCTCTATCATAACAGACTAAAAGAGAAATTAAACATGCATAAGTTAGAAACAATAACAGATATAGAAGAATGCTGGAAAATCATTAAAGAAAGTATCAAAAAGGCAGCAGAGAAGCCTTGGGCAAAAGGAAAGCTAACAGAAATAAACGAGAATATAAAACACCATGGTACGACGAAAGAGTTAAAATACTAGCACAAGAAAATAAAAAAGCGTTTTTAACATATAAAGGAAACAAAACAGGAGAAAATAAGGAAGAATACGTAAGTACAAGAAATAGAGTGAACCAAGAAATAGACAACATTAAGAAAGAATACTGGGAAAAATTTACAAAAGACATGGAACGCGACCTATATGGATCATAAAGAAAAGTGTGGAAAATGATAAGAAGACAACGAAATGATATGAATGAATTCATAAGAATAAACGATATCACAGAAGAACAGTGGACCGAACACTTCACAAAATTATATGGAGAAACAGAAGAAGAGGATGATGAAAACAACGAGGCGAACAATGATAGAGTACAGATATCAGACGAAGAAATAAACATGCGAATAAAACGATTAAAGAACAGAAATGCACCGGGTCCAGATGGAATATGCAATGAACTCATAAAATATGGAGGGAAAACGCTATGCACTTGGATTCAGAAACTATTCAACGACATTATTACGAGTGGAAAAGTATCAGTGGAATGGAAAGAAAGTATACTGATACCAATACTAAAAAGAGGAGACAGGAGGAAACCAGAAAACTATCGAGGAATCAGCTTATTGAATAACATGCTGAAGCTGCTAACCAATAATGAAAGACAAGATAGAAGAAAGATTAGATGTAGCCGAGGAACAACAAGGCTTCAGAAAAAACCGTAGCATTATAGACGCGACTTTCATTATCCGACAAATAATTGAAAAGTCAATTGAATATAACAAGCCCGCATATATGTGTTTCGTAGACCTAAAAAGTGCCGTCGATAAGGTAAGACGGAAGGACATCATAAAACTATTACAAACAAAAAAAATAGAGGGTAAGACAATAAAATTAATTAAAGAAATAAACATAGATAACAAAACCCAGGTGAGAATGCCAAGAGGAGAAACGAGATACATTAACATAAAAGGAGGAATACGACGAGGGGACTCGCTTAGCCTGACATTGTTCAATATGATAATGGACCAAATAATCAACGAAGTGAAAAAGAGAGAGGGGTACAGAATGGGACCCCATAAAATTAATATAGTATGCTACGCAGATGACGCAGTATTGGCAGCTAGTACCGAAGATGACCTGCAAAGACAACTCCACTCATTTAATATTAGGGCACAAGAATACAACATGCAGATTTCAGCGGAAAAAACCAAGTGCGTGGTAATTAGCGGAGAACCACGGAGATGTAAACTAGAATTGGAGAGCAAAAGCATAGAACAGGTGATGACATTCAACTACCTGGGAGTTGAAATCACCAGTGAGAGAAACTTGAAGACAGAAGCAACAAAGCAAGCGACTAAAGAGATGAAAGTGAGTAGCTGTTTGGGACAAACCATAAGGAAAAAACGAATTTATGACTACAGAAGGCAAACTGAAAGTATACAAAAGAACAGTGAGACCAATTTTAACATACGCAGTAGAGATAAGGGCAGACACAAAGGGAACAAAACAGAAAATAAACAACGTGGAAATGAAAGTACAGTAGTACCCCGTTATCCGCTGACTCCGTATCCGCGGTTTCAGTCATCCGCGATTTACCTATGATGAGCAGAAAACGCGTTATATCAATAAATATAAAAGTTATAGGAACATTTGTCGATATATCGTCGTATATATGAGTCATCCCCTGAATTCGGCGCTCTCTTATGATAAATTAAACAAGTTGGAACGTGCTTAAGGTGCCACTCGCTTTTACTTGTATGTACATACTACATATATGTACATATGTATGAACTTATATATTTATTAAACTTAAATTCTATTTGTGCCACAGCACAAGAATATTTATTTATTTTAAATAAATATTATATAACTTATTTTTTCTTGTTTCATTGTTTTAACTTTGCTTCATATTTCATATTGTACTCGAAAATAAAGCGTTCGCTACTACCCGCGGTTTTCAGTATTCGCGGAAGACCACAGAACCAAACCCCCGCGTATATGGGGGTACAACTGTATTAAGATCGATAACAGGAGTGACACTAAGAGATAGACAAACAAACAGTAGCATACGAGAGCAATGTAACATACAAGACAAATGTGTGAAAACGAGAAAGAAAAAATGGAACGAACACGTAGATAGGATGCGACCAGACCAACTAGCAAACATCTCTAAAAACAATAAGCCATACAGCAGAAGACCAGTAGGAAGACCAAAAAAGAGATGGCAAGACAATATACAATCAACAACAACCGAAACCGAATAAGAGGTAGACAAACAGGAGAAATCCTAGTCGTACCAAGAAGAAGAAGAAGAAGAAAAGAGAAGATACACTTGATGAAAACATCATAAATCATTTAGTTTTTATTTGGGATGTTTTTGCAATTTTCTGTGGGCTTTTTATTCCCATTCTAAGTATATGCCAAATACTACAATTTTAGAGATCGCTTTCTTTTATGATCAAGACACTAATAGGGACACAATAATAAAAAATCATTTTATCATAAACCAAAGTATATTTAACGTTTTTTATATATATATATATATATATATATATATATATATATATATATATATATATATACATCTTTCTATCCATACTGAGCCAAATCAAATTTCATACTATCCTGCTCCAGCTATAAATAAGGTATTTAGAGTCTCATTTTACGCATATATCTGATGAATAGTACCCTTGTTGCTTAGTGTTCAAAAGTATACATTAAAAATAGAAAAAAAGAAACTACTTATTTATACAAAATAAATAATACGTTTCTGAACCAATAGCTTTACGTTATCCTGAACCACTTTGTATATACTTTAATAAGATAATGCCATTCTGATCCACATTCAGGTTTGAGATGTATAAGGATTTTTCTTGTGTGAACAGTAAAAGCAGTACAAGTATTGCATTATAACGTTTAAGAGAAAGGTGAAATTTTCAGATTATTGAGGATTGTGAAGTTTTTGTGCAGCATAGTTTTACTGCAGCCAATATATTTTCTTTTCTCTCTAATTAATAGACATAAAAGAAAATATTGTACCGATTGTAAGGATAAGGTATACAGGTGAGTCGTCTCCGCGGAGAAGCCAGATTGTGATTTTATGAGAAAAAATATTTCGAAGCTGTTTTTCCCTGTGATAGTCACTCATTAGGAGTACCTTGTAATTTATTTTACAATATATAGAGTGTCCCATAACTTGATGGCTGACCATAGTAATAGTTTGTTAAAATTATATAAAAGTCGAAAACTTTTAAATTTTAGGCCTACACTATCTTATAACTTTTTGACTAAGAATTATACGAAGAATACAAAAATATAATAATATACAGGATGTTCCATTTAGTAAACAATAGCTATGGTCAATCACCAAATTAACCAAATTATGTGTGGCTATCATAGGAAAAAAAGCGATTCAAAATATCTTTTCTCATAAAGTTACAGTCTGGCTTCCCCGGGAAGATAACTCACCCTATAGAGGATGCCCATTTTATGGGTAACTTTCATAACATTGATCACAAGATCGGCTAAATTAGCGATGTTGTTAAGAAATTTGAGGAGTAGTTAATTGTATTTTCAGATTTAAAATTTATTGTCAACTTTTGAAGATAGAAATAATACAAAAATGGTATCTGGTAGTAATTTAATAATCTTAGCTGTAAATTCATGGCACACTTTATTATCAAGATATAACATAAACTTCTTTTTTAAATGGCATCATAGTTGGCCATGACTTCATAGAAATGCTTATTATTTTTTAATTATATAGATATAAGGTTTGGTATTATAATCTTTTTTAAAAATGTTATTACAGCAAGAGTAATTCAACTATTGTTAATTCAATGTTTTTATAAAATTATATTTCTCGAAAACGACGTACTAGACGGACACAATTTTTGGTAGCGCTGTTCACAATAAAATGTTCTAACACAAACATATTTTACTTTTTTGCAATTACTAATTGAATTTGCAGAAAACTGGATTAAAGTTACATAAAATTTTTTTGTCTACAAGTAATTTTTTCAAATGGAACAGCCTGTATATCGGTTCATTTTTGAATTGCTTACTATATTGCGCACCAAAAACATGTAGGACGTTCTTATTTTAAAAGTGACCATTACTGAGTTATTGTCGTTTCTTGATATAATTTTGCCAACTTTGTTTTTTATTGTAATACGGTCTTTTTGTACTGAAGGAATGTCAAAGAAATTATTTATTTGCCCAAAGAGTTTACCAGAAGCGTTACCCTGACAGAAGATGTTCCAAAACAGATGCCTTTAGAAGAGTAATGGATGCCTTCATTACTGCTGGTAGTATTGCTAATTCAAAACCAAGGAAACTTAAATATGTGGTTAATGATGAAAATCAATTAAGGATTCTTATGGCAATAACAGAAAATCAACACGTCAGTATCCATACCATCGTTGCAAGGACCTAAAATGAAATATCGTCCATAATGACTAAATTTAAATATTGAGTTACGCACCCATCAGTTTAAAGCTAGAAGAATGCTCTGCTAATAGGAAATAATTAAAATGAGCGCCCGAGCAGTTCCTTTTGTTACAATGTTATTTGCGGATGAAGCAGGTTACCATAGTAACGGAATAGTTAACAAAGGTAATTTTAATTACTGTTCAAAGCAAAACCCTTATTTCACTAATAAATAGATCATTAACATAGGTGGAGCATAAATGTATGGTGTGGCATTCGTGGTGATTCGATGGATAGGCCTGCATTTATTTAAAGGTCGTATTAACGGAGGAGCTTATGAATAATTTCATTCAAGCAGTTTAGTGGAATCTTTGGAAGATGTTCCGCTAAATTTACGAAGAGATGTAGATACAATGAGACGGCGAATCCCAACATTCTATGCTACAAACATAAAATAATTTAATTAAATGTTTTCAACGAAGTGGCCAGCGCGTGGAGGCCGTGAAGACCCAGCTGGGTCTTCAGATATCACAAAATTAGTTTCTTTTTATAGAGATCCGTAAAAGAGCAAATACAAAGTATACTTGTAACCAAAAAAGAAGTTATGATCGAACATATTCGATAAATATTTAGAAATATAAGTACTCAATGCAATATTAAAGTCGAGTTATTACTTTTGGAAGCATTTGAATTTCAATTTTTATCAACTTTATAATTTCTGTCCCACTAATTACTCATCCATTCACATAACATTTCCTGTTTCTACACCTACTAAAATCAAGTTATTAATTTGTTCGGTTTTAAAATTTGTATACTGTGACATATTCTACATATTCTTTGAATTATATTGCTGTATTGTAAATAAGATATATCCATTTTTTGTCATCACCCCAATACATAAAAATCTCATCGCTGAGCTCATTTTTAGCAAAAGTCATTATAAAATCAAACTTGACAACTGAACAGCAACTTATTAAATGTCATTCAATCAATTGTCAATTTCGCAGCGAATATCATGGCTCACTTAAATACGGTATTCAAATAAAAAACATTATTTCGAAAAACCACAATAGCTCAGTAATGGTCACTTTTAAAATAATAACGTCCTATATGTTCTTTTTAGGAAATTTAGTTAGCAATTCAAAAATAAACCGATATACAGGTGTTCCGTTTGAAAAAGTCACTTTTAGACAAAAATATGTTATGTGACTTTAATCCAGTTTTCTGCAAATTCAATTAGTATGCAATTGCAAAAAAATAAAACATGTTTTCTTATGAACAACGCTGGACACAAAAATTGTATCCATCTAATACGTCGTTTTCGAGAAATATAATTTTATAAAAACATTGAATTTTTTCAAAAAAATGGTAATAATTCAAAAATCTTAAATTTTAGGCCTACACTATCTTAGAACTTTTCCACTAAAAATTATACGAGGAATACAAAAATGTAGTGATATATATATAGGCTGTTTCATTTAAAAAACTATGACTATGGTCAGTCACCAAGTTTTGAAATACTGCATAGCAAGAAAGCCGCTTCAAAATATCTTTTCTCATAAAGTCACAATGTGCCTTCCCCGCGGAGATGACTCACCCTGTATATAAGCATTGAAACATGTTAATACTAAATAATTCATAGTAAGAACAGTATTCAATTGGCTTTATAATAATTTATTCTTTTAGATGAAAGAGAGATTTTATCGTATTGACTGGCGTATCTTTCCTAACATAAAAGTTTCATTTTCTATACTTATTTTGACTGAATTTTTTTTACAAGAGGTACCAACAAAACACCTCTACTAATCATTTTGTTCAATATATGAGAAAACATACTTTAACACAAAATTATGCCAGGCACTCGTAACATATAAATGTTGCGAAATCATGGAACACCGCATGCTTCAGGATTGCTGTTATACAGATATACAAACAGAGTCTACAACAGCGCCCTCAAGATATGGCGCGGAAAAGGCTGGAACTTGAAATCGACGATTCGTACAAAAATGAACCTTTTTAAAATTTATTCACAAACGTTATGAGGTCACTACCAGTGACTTTATAAAGGTCTCCAATCCTGAACCATATATATGGTTCAGTTTGGTCAGGGAGGTTCAGGATAAACTGCTCGTAAACATACGTTTGGTTCAGCATCATACTAAAGAGCTATATATATATATATATATATATATATATTGTGCTGAGTAACAATATTGATGTTTGGCACTGTATATTTTTGAACAAGTTGGAAGGATTATTTAATTTTACTAATTTTTCTTTGTGACTGTTAAATTAAAATATTTAAACTAAAAAAGAACAGTTGTGTATACTTAAAATGTTATTTATTACAATAAAGATGTGTGCAGTCAATTATGAAAACAGTACTTGAAGGAGTTGTAGTGGACCAGGTTCTTGGTGGCAGTAATTTTCATTGGTATCTGAAAATGGAGATTTAAATATTATAATTTATGTAAAAATGTAGTTTGAAATCTTGTAAAACTTGTCTAATTAACAATAATGTAAAGTAAAATAATTTAATGTTGATTGTTGAAGTATGAAGGAAACAACTTGGTAAATAATTGCGCGGGTAAAGTTTGAATAAGCGGATCTGTCAAAATTGACATTTACAGAAAATTTTGATTAGCAATATTTTTTGAAGTACAAAGTCTTAGTAATTCATTATTATAAATTAATAGAGATTTAATAGAGAAGGTTTACTAAAGTTTGAAAAGCACTGAAACGTATTAATAAAGTTTTATAATACCATTTTGAACAAGAATTGTGAGAAAAGGAATTTAATTGGATGAAATTAGAAAACGGAAATATTGTCTTGGTGACGAAAAACAAACAACGAGATTGAAAAATATTTTTTCAAGAAAGGCGCGTGTACTTTTCGGAAAATCACGATTTTATTCCGAAAAGTATATCTTAAATTCACTAAAACCGCGAAAGTTGGTGCTATAAGTGTTCTTTTCAGCATAGAAAATATTTATTTGATGGTAGAATCAAAATAGATTATAAAAGAATCATAAAATTATTCAATAATTTCATTATAATTTAATTAATTGGTATCCTGTATGAATAAAGAAGATATTATATAAGGAAAATAAATATTTAAAGATTACTTACCAAATATTAACCAAGTCCGAGCGGAATATTGAATCCATCAGTTGCACGTGAGTTCAAAGAGGGATTCCAGTTATCCAAGTCCAGTTTATTGTATAAAAACGAGAAGTTCCAACTATTTAGAATCCCTGATGTCGTTCCAGTAAATGTTAAATTAATTAGAGGATCCGGTAACCCATATATATTTCCGAAGAGGTCTAGTTCAGTGTTAAGTCGAGATAGAAGTACAGCTGCATTTAAATCCAGAAGATATCCCGCAGTTTTCGAGGACACAACAAGATACATCCTGTAAGATATAACCGAAGCAGTTCCAGATCCTGAAGGAGAACGAGGATACACCAAGAAGTCGTGCTAGGAGAGTTTCCAGAGAGTTCCAGTTGCACAGAACGAGTCCAGGAAGATCCTGTGAGAAAAAAAAAGGAAAACATAATTTAAACAAACCAGAGATAGAAGAAAAATATTAACAAGAGGTTGTATAATTTTTAAATAAGGAAAAATTTGAATTTATTAAATTGTATATTGAGTAAAAGTCATAAATATTATTTAGAATTGTTGACTAGTATAAAACAAGTATAGAAATACGTTTTGTTAAAAGATTAAATCTCTATTTTCATAAAAAGATACAGAATATGCACATATATAAATGAATTGACATGACCTTGGTACTAAAACATACCTTCAACTTGTTTAATATTTTATAGACGAAGGTTATTTATAGATAATTAAATTGCATCGTATAATGCATGCTAAATTGGAAAAGATACATTGAATTGAATTTTGGTACATACCTTTTGAATAAATAACATTTGCTGACATCCTTCATATAACAATAAACGTACAGGTGCGATTAGACAGGTTAACAATCTATGTACATGTTGTATAACTATTTTGGATGTATATTTTCGAATCAAGATTTTTATATTTGTTGTCATTAAACTAGTATTGTGGTGAAATTCTTCTTTTTATTTGGTAAAATAGTAACATTGTATTAGACATTTTCATTACGAACATAGAAGCAGATAAGTCAATGACCTACAAGTAAACAAAAATAAAATAGCATTATAAAGTTTATAGTGAGAGGAAAAGTATACATACCGTACTATTGTTATCCTATAAGAGGGATAATTTATTAGCAGCAATATTCTCTTCATTATAAGAATAAGTATAATAAGATTATTAGAAACATTTAAATTGTTATTTTTATGTAGCAGTGTATAACGGCAAATACCTAAGCGACATCTTTATAAAAGTAAATGAAATGCTAGTACTGCGCGGTTAAAAAAAAAAACTAGTTACATTTATAGGAAAGTCATACCATAAGGAAGTGATGAATCGTAATTAATATTTGAAAGAGTTAGGAGATTAATATTTATTTCTAAATGCATTAAATAATATTATTATTATAAAAAAAAGAATTAATTAAATTGATTTAGAATAAAACTGAGTAGTGTTTGGGCATAGATAAAAGAAATAAAGAAACCTATTATAGCATATGAGTACATTAATTTTGGTGCAAAGATTTTAAAATATTATATACTGAGTGGTACATTATCATTATCATAGATTATAACCTGAGATTAATTGAGTAAATTTGAATGACTAGGTAAGAGAGGAGATATTATTAGCAATACAAATAACAAGATTTGAGTACATTAGGGTATATTATTTATTATATGTGTTGCAAGTATATTATCCCCTCCACTAGTGCATTTTATGGCGCCCAACGTGGGGCGATTGAAATAAGACTCGCAAATAGTATTTTGATTATCTTATTAATTTTGATTAGGTGTTTGTAATTTATATTACCCTCCTTAGCTCATGTTTATGACGTATTCAACGTGTGGCAATAAAAATAAGACTCGCAACAACATACTTTAAATATTTTATTTACTGTTTTAATAGAGGTAACATTAGTATACATTTTACAAAGGTAATAAAGTTAGTTAAAAATATATTAAAGTATAAGAAATTGTGCACTATAGTTATTTAAAATGAATACCAGATCTAAGAGTAACTTTGGATTAAATAGATCTGAATCATCTAGTGATAGTGAAGAGGAGGTAGGACAGAATGTGTATTTACTAGAGGGAGGAGAAGATATATCACAGGACCAGGAAGAAAATCAACAGAAAGGAGAGGTACAAGATAGAGGAGACAAGTCGCAAGTACAAGGAGAGACATCTACATCAGAGTATATGGTGATAATATATAATATGATAAGACAAATGAACGAAGAATTATGTGGTAAATTTGACAAGATGATTGAAGAAAGTAGACGACAAAGAGAGGAAGATAAAGAAGAAAGAAGACGACAAAGGGAGGAAGACGGTTTGGAAAAGCAAATATGTGTGAAAGACAAACAAGATATAGCAGTGGATAAGGAAATATTGAAAATGGAAGAAGAAGTAATTATTGGAAATCAGTCACTAGAAATAGAAATAAATGAGAATAAAGAAGTGATAGGAAATTACGAGAAGAATGTTATAAACTGCATTGATGTTAAACTAAACACAGTTGAAAGTAAGAAAACGAATAAAATTTTACCTTCAACAAAGAAAACAAAATACTTAGATTCCGATAGAAAAATTTTAAGATTATATTTGGACACATTTTTATTAGGAGAAGAAGATGATAGTATTTTAGATTTATATTTGTCCAGGTATACTACAGGAATAGTTACAGGAGTCGTAAAATATACTCGAAGGAATTTTAAAGTTAAACATAGTAAAATACCAACACATATAAGAAGTGTTATAGGAAATGCAGAAGGGAAAATTTGGAGTCAATTTAAAGGAACGGCAAATGGGAATGACTTCGTTGAGAGAAAAGGAGTTTATTTGGATAGAGATTTGCAAAGGAAGGTGTATTATTTTACAGTGATTTTGGATATAGATGTCAGAAAATTTTTAGGACATGATTTTGAATTTCAGGATGGTACAGATATATTGATATTAAGAAATGCTGGTATTATGACATTTTTCAACAAGGGTGGAAGTATGATGAACGAGATCACTTATGTTATAGAAGAAAATGATCCATGGTATATAGAAAATTTGATTCAAGTAGTAACATTGGACATATTACAGAATAGAATCCGATTAAAATTAGTAATGGGAAAAATTGACTGGGAAAATGTATATACGACAGTTTGAAATAGGTCATATGATAGGTAAGACACAGTATTAGGAAGACTGTACTGTGAAAGTGATTAACGCCACTTCCTAAATCTGAGTTATATTAAATCTTCCGAAATAATAGGTAAGACACAGTATTAGGAAGACTGTACTGTGAAAGTGATTAACGCCACTTCCTAAATCTGAGTTATATTAAATCTTCCGAAATTATAGGTAAGACACAATATTGGGAGATTGTATTGTGTAAGTGAGTAACGACACTTCCTGAATCTGAGTTACGACAAATCATCCACAATGATTTAATAAGAGAAATCATCCACAACGATATAAAACGACAAATCATTGACGACGATATAATTATGACAAATAATCCACATCAACTTCATAAGTAAGAAAAATATTGGGAGATTAAACTGTAAAAGGAGAAATGACATTATTTCTCTGAATCATGCTAATTCATACCTAGGAAATTTTAGTCAGGACAGAAGATAAGAAAGGAGATCGCCTTCTGAAGGTACTTACGATACCTGCTTATCCAAGTAACATGTAGATCTCAAAATTTCAAAAGTTTTTGACAAATAGAGACCTGGAGTTTATTAGAAAATAAATAATTATATAGTAATGAAGTATTAGGAGGACATAAATACCTTGTTATAAGATAGGGGCATGACAAGATACAGATAACAAATTGATAAGAAAGGGGCATATTGGATTTCGTTTTCTTTAAAATGAATAAAAGACATAATGATGAAACAGATATACATGTATACAGACAAGTTCATGTTTATCGAGAAATAATTTGAATTTATAGAGAGATTTTCAGATAAAGAATGTACATAAAGTATTCCGGTATTATATTAGATTAGTTTAGTTATAGGTCTGTTACAATTATTAGTTATTAAAAAAAAAAAAAAATGATGATTAATTAAAGAAAAAAATAAGTTATATCCTCATTCCCATATTGTATATAAATTAGTAAATAATCATAAGAGAAGGTAATATAAGTAATCTGACTAGTAAATAGATTTGCCTGAGTATTTAAATGGAATGAAGTGGATAAAGAAGTTGTATAGAGGATAAATAACCTTGAGCATTATAAAAATAAAAAGAATGTTTCAGAATAAGTAAAGCACTGAAGAAAGTTAGAAAATATTTATCAAGATGTAACAAACATGTTAGGTGATGAAGAAATGGAAAAGATAGAAGTTAAGAAGAGCCTTTTAAAAATAAAATATGTTAGATGAAAGTAAATGCTTACAATAAATAGTAAATATTAAAAGTACCATAAGAATATGGAATTATTATAGAGTGTATATGTATAAAAGGGTGAAAAATACCCAAAATGATATAAAATATAGGACCAAAAGTGTCTTAAAAAAGAATTATATAGGTAACGTAAGCCTTTAAAAACGATAAGTTAAAAAAATATGGACTTTCCATAAATGAAAGTATAGGGGATGACGAAAATGTCAATTATAGGTAAAAAGGGAATTTGTTCGAATGAGAACAGTATATAATGAAAATAATATATAATTAGTAAGCATAGTGAATCATTTTACAAGAGGCAAATAAGTAACTGAGGCATAGACAGATAAAAAGAATATGTTATTCACCTATTTATGTAAAAGTTAGTACAGATAATATTTTTATAAGGAGTTTGAGTAAGGAAACACAGAAATACATATATGCAATTAATGTTAAAAAGTTTGATGGCAATTAATAAAAATATAGATTTTTTAATAAGGTATTGGAACATTAAGAAAGATTATAATACATAGTACGATAAATAATGGAACAAAAATTTCTTATACAGGTCATAGACATCCATTTAAATAAATAAATTTATACTTTTATAATTAAAATGAAAATAAAGAAAAGCCTTATATTACTTTTGGACTTATAAGAAAGTTGAGTTTTATAGTTATGAGTGTCACAAATAATTTTGAATTTAAACACTGTTATGTACAGATAGTTATAAATAAATGTTATATGATATTACCAAATAATAGAAGATTCATTTGAAATTTGTTAAAGGATTTAGTAGATTAAAATAATTGTTTTGAGCACATTGATAAACATGTGAATTATCAGATTTTGTTTAATAAATATAAATTTTGATTCGAGTTGAAAATTTACATTTTTTAAAAGGGGCATATGTGCTGAGTAACAATATTGATGTTTGGCACTGTATATTTTTGAACAAGTTGGAAGGATTATTTAATTTTACTAATTTTTCTTTGTGACTGTTAAATTAAAATATTTAAACTAAAAAAGAACAGTTGTGTATACTTAAAATGTTATTTATTACAATAAAGATGTGTGCAGTCAATTATGAAAACAGTACTTGAAGGAGTTGTAGTGGACCAGGTTCTTGGTGGCAGTAATTTTCATTGGTATCTGAAAATGGAGATTTAAATATTATAATTTATGTAAAAATGTAGTTTGAAATCTTGTAAAACTTGTCTAATTAACAATAATGTAAAGTAAAATAATTTAATGTTGATTGTTGAAGTATGAAGGAAACAACTTGGTAAATAATTGCGCGGGTAAAGTTTGAATAAGCGGATCTGTCAAAATTGACATTTACAGAAAATTTTGATTAGCAATATTTTTTGAAGTACAAAGTCTTAGTAATTCATTATTATAAATTAATAGAGATTTAATAGAGAAGGTTTACTAAAGTTTGAAAAGCACTGAAACGTATTAATAAAGTTTTATAATACCATTTTGAACAAGAATTGTGAGAAAAGGAATTTAATTGGATGAAATTAGAAAACGGAAATATTGTCTTGGTGACGAAAAACAAACAACGAGATTGAAAAATATTTTTTCAAGAAAGGCGCGTGTACTTTTCGGAAAATCACGATTTTATTCCGAAAAGTATATCTTAAATTCACTAAAACCGCGAAAGTTGGTGCTATAAGTGTTCTTTTCAGCATAGAAAATATTTATTTGATGGTAGAATCAAAATAGATTATAAAAGAATCATAAAATTATTCAATAATTTCATTATAATTTAATTAATTGGTATCCTGTATGAATAAAGAAGATATTATATAAGGAAAATTAATATTTAAAGATTACTTACCAAATATTAACCAAGTCCGAGCGGAATATTGAATCCATCAGTTGCACGTGAGTTCAAAGAGGGATTCCAGTTATCCAAGTCCAGTTTATTGTATAAAAACGAGAAGTTCCAACTATTTAGAATCCCTGATGTCGTTCCAGTAAATGTTAAATTAATTAGAGGATCCGGTAACCCATATATATTTCCGAAGAGGTCTAGTTCAGTGTTAAGTCGAGATAGAAGTACAGCTGCATTTAAATCCAGAAGATATCCCGCAGTTTTCGAGGACACAACAAGATACATCCTGTAAGATATAACCGAAGCAGTTCCAGATCCTGAAGGAGAACGAGGATACACCAAGAAGTCGTGCTAGGAGAGTTTCCAGAGAGTTCCAGTTGCACAGAACGAGTCCAGGAAGATCCTGTGAGAAAAAAAAAGGAAAACATAATTTAAACAAACCAGAGATAGAAGAAAAATATTAACAAGAGGTTGTATAATTTTTAAATAAGGAAAAATTTGAATTTATTAAATTGTATATTGAGTAAAAGTCATAAATATTATTTAGAATTGTTGACTAGTATAAAACAAGTATAGAAATACGTTTTGTTAAAAGATTAAATCTCTATTTTCATAAAAAGATACAGAATATGCACATATATAAATGAATTGACATGACCTTGGTACTAAAACATACCTTCAACTTGTTTAATATTTTATAGACGAAGGTTATTTATAGATAATTAAATTGCATCGTATAATGCATGCTAAATTGGAAAAGATACATTGAATTGAATTTTGGTACATACCTTTTGAATAAATAACATTTGCTGACATCCTTCATATAACAATAAACGTACAGGTGCGATTAGACAGGTTAACAATCTATGTACATGTTGTATAACTATTTTGGATGTATATTTTCGAATCAAGATTTTTATATTTGTTGTCATTAAACTAGTATTGTGGTGAAATTCTTCTTTTTATTTGGTAAAATAGTAACATTGTATTAGACATTTTCATTACGAACATAGAAGCAGATAAGTCAATGACCTACAAGTAAACAAAAATAAAATAGCATTATAAAGTTTATAGTGAGAGGAAAAGTATACATACCGTACTATTGTTATCCTATAAGAGGGATAATTTATTAGCAGCAATATTCTCTTCATTATAAGAATAAGTATAATAAGATTATTAGAAACATTTAAATTGTTATTTTTATGTAGCAGTGTATAACGGCAAATACCTAAGCGACATCTTTATAAAAGTAAATGAAATGCTAGTACTGCGCGGTTAAAAAAAAAAACTAGTTACATTTATAGGAAAGTCATACCATAAGGAAGTGATGAATCGTAATTAATATTTGAAAGAGTTAGGAGATTAATATTTATTTCTAAATGCATTAAATAATATTATTATTATAAAAAAAAGAATTAATTAAATTGATTTAGAATAAAACTGAGTAGTGTTTGGGCATAGATAAAAGAAATAAAGAAACCTATTATAGCATATGAGTACATTAATTTTGGTGCAAAGATTTTAAAATATTATATACTGAGTGGTACATTATCATTATCATAGATTATAACCTGAGATTAATTGAGTAAATTTGAATGACTAGGTAAGAGAGGAGATATTATTAGCAATACAAATAACAAGATTTGAGTACATTAGGGTATATTATTTATTATATGTGTTGCAAGTATATTATCCCCTCCACTAGTGCAATATATATATATATATATATATACTATTTAAAAGAAACCCATTGAGAATTTCTTTGTTTCAAACAACTTTTCTTGGTGTAGCGGCCTCAATTAAAATTACGAATTGGATTAAAACAACAAAATTTCTTTAACGTTTCGACTTTTATTAAGTCTTTTTCAAAAATATTAAAAAGTTTACATAGATATACATATAATGTCAAAACCACAACTGTAAAAAATAGAGACAAAACAATGAAACTACAGAAAACATTAATTTAATTAATATATTTACATTATTATAACAATGAGAAAAAACGGTGGACTTACCAAAGTCATTTCGAAATAAATATCCATTTGAGAGGTATTTGATGTTTCCTCTTGTTTTTTATTACTATTTCTCTTTTTTGTTTTCATTACATTTTAGTGTAGTTTCCTAAGTTAGTGGTGGAAACCAAACATTTTATTTTATAATTACTTTTCATAATTGAAATAACTTTAAAATTGTAAACGGTTTTGTAAAATTGTGTGTGTGTCTGGTGCTTGTATACATTAAAATATTGCTTTAAGTGTATGTCTATTTTTTCGCGTACAGCTTAAGTTTTTTATAATAATTCTTCTTTTATGAATATAAAAGTTGTTATTTTCAACTAACACGGAGAGGATATTTCTGCATGTACAGTATGTTTCAGAAATATATGATTATTGTATAAGAGGGTAATAAAATTTTGATAGGCCATCGATCTCACTTCTATCATTAACTGCATTACTATTCTGTACTATGTGGATCATCTCAAGGACATTCCTTGCCTTTGTATTCGTCTGTTTTGTTAAGATTTTAGTATTTGCGAAATTGAAATTATGGTTGAGGTTTGTTTGGTGTTTTTTTAAAGCCGTGGAGTTTTTGGCATATTTATGTCCCTTAATTCTCTCTTCTAATAACTGTTTAGTCTGACCAATATAAATTTTGTTACATGTCTCACACGGGATGCTGTACACTACGTGTGACTGTTTTAGGGGTGGAGTAGGATCTTTAAGTTTAGTATATAAAAATTTCATGCTGCTATTGTTTTGGTGACCTATTTTGAAATTATATGGTTTTAATACTTGGCTGAGTTTTTCTGATAAATGCCTTACATATGGTATAGGAATATAAGTTGGTTCTGGAGTTTGTTTATTTATATTTTTTGTGATTCTTGTCTCTTTATTGTAAAATTTGTGTAGTGTTTGTTTGACAATTTTCTTTATGAAGTTATCTGGGTAATTATTATTGTTTAATATTTCATTAATTCTGTTTATTACAATTGGTCTATATTCTGGGCTGGTAAGGTAAATGGCTCTATAAGCTAAGGCTTTAACTACGTTTCTTTTTTGTGATAGAGGTTGTATGGAATTGTAGTTTAAGTATCTTCCAGATGCGGTGGGTTTCATGTACCATATAGTTTGAATTTTATTGTTCTGCTTGAGTAATGTCATATCTAAAAAATTTATGGAATTATTTTTTTCTATTTCAATAGTGAAACACAATTGTTTATGGAACAGATTGAATTGAGTTTGAAAATACTGTATCTTTTTTTCTGGGATCAAGGCTATGCAGTCGTCCACGTATCTTTTGTATAACGTCGGTTGGAAGTCTAAGTTTTTTATTGTGTGTTCTTCAATGTGTTCTAACACAAGTTGGGCAATGACACTTGATATGGGTGCTCCCATAGCTAAGCCTTCAATTTGTTTGTAGAATTTAGTGTTATACTGAAAATATGTATTTGTTAAGGTTATTTCTATTGCTTCTAAAAAATCTCCAATAGGTATTTGTGTAAAATCTTTAATTACATTCCATTTTTTTTTGATAACATCTTTAGCTAAATTAAGTGGTATATTTGTGTACATTGATTCTACATCTAATGATATTAATTTATGATCTGTATCAATTTTGGTGTTTTTTAATTTGTCTTTGAGGTCAAAAGAGTCTTTTAAGTAATATTCATTTTTACCAACTACATTCGATAGTATGCCCGCAAGGTACTTTGATAGGTTGTAAAATGGGCTTTGTATACACGAGACAATAGGTCTAAGTGGGATATTATCTTTATGTAACTTTGGATAACCATATATTTTAGGTGGTTGTGCATTATTGATTTTTAACAAATTTGCCGTATTAGGTGATATTAGTTGTTTGTTTTCTAATTTTTTGATAAATGAGTTATTTACTTTTTGATATTTTGTTGTAGGGTCATTTCGTAACATTGTGTATGTAGTTTCTTGAGTTAACAAAGAATTCATTTTATGTTCATAGTCTACTTTATCCATAATTACTGTTTTATTTGTCTTGTCTGCTATTAAAACTATTAAATGTTTATTCTTTTTCAAAAATTCTTTTGTTTCTTTAATATGTTTTTTTAGAAAAATGTGATCTGACTCCGATGTTTGAGGTTTACTGGAATTTTTGAAATTGGATATGGTGTTGCAAATTTTTGAACGCAGTTGGTTTTTATCTTTTTCATTTATGTTTTCTATATACGCCTCAATGTTTGCTATAATTAAATTAATGGGGGTATTTTTTTCCGTGTCATTAATATTATTTTGACCAATTGCAAAATTCGGGCCTAAACTTAACACTTTTAAAATATTTTCGGGTATGTGACTATTTGATAAATTTGTTATCCAATGTTTGTTAAAATTTTTATTTAAATTATGGTATGAATTCTTTTGATGTGGATTTTGTTTTTGTTTTAAATTTTCAATTTTCTTTAAGTGTTTGATTTTAACTTCATTGAAAAAATAATTATATCTATCCCTCAACCAAATCTGAATTTCGCTATACATATGACTGGTAATATTGTTTTTTAAATCAATATGATTCGATTCGATAATGAGTTTTAATTTATTTATTTCTTTTAATGTATCTGTTATTAAGTAATTTAAAAGAACGTGTGTAAAAGTACTTACTTTTTTACTGAATGCATTGGTAAGTCCATAGTCCGTAAAATGTATATGTGACGTTTTAAAATTCAAAAAGGTCGGAGTTAAATTGTTTTGTTTACAAACAACTAAAAATGTTCTTCTGTTTTTCAATCTTGCGTATTTATTTTCCAATTTAACGATCTTCTTTATTTTGTTATGTGGAGCGAGTCCTAATTCTTGCTTTATTCTTGTGAAACTCCATGTATTCTGTCGAGTTACCATATTTTCACCCATGGCTATATTTTATTTATTTTAGTTTCTTGGCCGTATATTGTATTTACTATTTAAAAGAAACCCATTGAGAATTTCTTTGTTTCAAACAACTTTTCTTGGTGTAGCGGCCTCAATTAAAATTACGAATTGGATTAAAACAACAAAATTTCTTTAACGTTTCGACTTTTATTAAGTCTTTTTCAAAAATATTAAAAAGTTTACATAGATATACATATAATGTCAAAACCACAACTGTAAAAAATAGAGACAAAACAATGAAACTACAGAAAACATTAATTTAATTAATATATTTACATTATTATAACAATGAGAAAAAACGGTGGACTTACCAAAGTCATTTCGAAATAAATATCCATTTGAGAGGTATTTGATGTTTCCTCTTGTTTTTATTACTATTTCTCTTTTTTGTTTTCATTACATTTTAGTGTAGTTTCCTAAGTTAGTGGTGGAAACCAAACATTTTATTTTATAATTACTTTTCATAATTGAAATAACTTTAAAATTGTAAACGGTTTTGTAAAATTGTGTGTGTGTCTGGTGCTTGTATACATTAAAATATTGCTTTAAGTGTATGTCTATTTTTTCGCGTACAGCTTAAGTTTTTTATAATAATTCTTCTTTTATGAATATAAAAGTTGTTATTTTCAACTAACACGGAGAGGATATTTCTGCATGTACAGTATACTAATAATAATACTAAAATCTTAACAAAACAGACGAATACAAAGGCAAGGAATGTCCTTGAGATGATCCACATAGTACAGAATAGTAATGCAGTTAATGATAGAAGTGAGATCGATGGCCTATCAAAATTTTATTACCCTCTTATACAATAATCATATATTTCTGAAACATACTGTACATGCAGAAATATCCTCTCCGTGTTAGTTGAAAATAACAACTTTTATATTCATAAAAGAAGAATTATTATAAAAAACTTAAGCTGTACGCGAAAAAATAGACATACACTTAAAGCAATATTTTAATGTATACAAGCACCAGACACACACACAATTTTACAAAACCGTTTACAATTTTAAAGTTATTTCAATTATGAAAAGTAATTATAAAATAAAATGTTTGGTTTCCACCACTAACTTAGGAAACTACACTAAAATGTAATGAAAACAAAAAAGAGAAATAGTAATAAAAACAAGAGGAAACATCAAATACCTCTCAAATGGATATTTATTTCGAAATGACTTTGGTAAGTCCACCGTTTTTTCTCATTGTTATAATAATGTAAATATATTAATTAAATTAATGTTTTCTGTAGTTTCATTGTTTTGTCTCTATTTTTTACAGTTGTGGTTTTGACATTATATGTATATCTATGTAAACTTTTTAATATTTTTGAAAAAGACTTAATAAAAGTCGAAACGTTAAAGAAATTTTGTTGTTTTAATCCAATTCGTAATTTTAATTGAGGCCGCTACACCAAGAAAAGTTGTTTGAAACAAAGAAATTCTCAATGGGTTTCTTTTAAATAGTAAATACAATATACGGCCAAGAAACTAAAATAAATAAAATATAGCCATGGGTGAAAATATGGTAACTCGACAGAATACATGGAGTTTCACAAGAATAAAGCAAGAATTAGGACTCGCTCCACATAACAAAATAAAGAAGATCGTTAAATTGGAAAATAAATACGCAAGATTGAAAAACAGAAGAACATTTTTAGTTGTTTGTAAACAAAACAATTTAACTCCGACCTTTTTGAATTTTAAAACGTCACATATACATTTTACGGACTATGGACTTACCAATGCATTCAGTAAAAAAGTAAGTACTTTTACACACGTTCTTTTAAATTACTTAATAACAGATACATTAAAAGAAATAAATAAATTAAAACTCATTATCGAATCGAATCATATTGATTTAAAAAACAATATTACCAGTCATATGTATAGCGAAATTCAGATTTGGTTGAGGGATAGATATAATTATTTTTTCAATGAAGTTAAAATCAAACACTTAAAGAAAATTGAAAATTTAAAACAAAAACAAAATCCACATCAAAAGAATTCATACCATAATTTAAATAAAAATTTTAACAAACATTGGATAACAAATTTATCAAATAGTCACATACCCGAAAATATTTTAAAAGTGTTAAGTTTAGGCCCGAATTTTGCAATTGGTCAAAATAATATTAATGACACGGGAAAAAAATACCCCCATTAATTTAATTATAGCAAACATTGAGGCGTATATAGAAAACATAAATGAAAAAGATAAAAACCAACTGCGTTCAAAAATTTGCAACACCATATCCAATTTCAAAAATTCCAGTAAACCTCAAACATCGGAGTCAGATCACATTTTTCTAAAAAAACATATTAAAGAAACAAAAGAATTTTTGAAAAAGAATAAACATTTAATAGTTTTAATAGCAGACAAGACAAATAAAACAGTAATTATGGATAAAGTAGACTATGAACATAAAATGAATTCTTTGTTAACTCAAGAAACTACATACACAATGTTACGAAATGACCCTACAACAAAATATCAAAAAGTAAATAACTCATTTATCAAACAATTAGAAAACAAACAACTAATATCACCTAATACGGCAAATTTGTTAAAAATCAATAATGCACAACCACCTAAAATATATGGTTATCCAAAGTTACATAAAGATAATATCCCACTTAGACCTATTGTCTCGTGTATACAAAGCCCATTTTACAACCTATCAAAGTACCTTGCGGGCATACTATCGAATGTAGTTGGTAAAAATGAATATTACTTAAAAGACTCTTTTGACCTCAAAGACAAATTAAAAAACACCAAAATTGATACAGATCATAAATTAATATCATTAGATGTAGAATCAATGTACACAAATATACCACTTAATTTAGCTAAAGATGTTATCAAAAAAAAATGGAATGTAATTAAAGATTTTACACAAATACCTATTGGAGATTTTTTAGAAGCAATAGAAATAACCTTAACAAATACATATTTTCAGTATAACACTAAATTCTACAAACAAATTGAAGGCTTAGCTATGGGAGCACCCATATCAAGTGTCATTGCCCAACTTGTGTTAGAACACATTGAAGAACACACAATAAAAAACTTAGACTTCCAACCGACGTTATACAAAAGATACGTGGACGACTGCATAGCCTTGATCCCAGAAAAAAAGATACAGTATTTTCAAACTCAATTCAATCTGTTCCATAAACAATTGTGTTTCACTATTGAAATAGAAAAAAATAATTCCATAAATTTTTTAGATATGACATTACTCAAGCAGAACAATAAAATTCAAACTATATGGTACATGAAACCCACCGCATCTGGAAGATACTTAAACTACAATTCCATACAACCTCTATCACAAAAAAGAAACGTAGTTAAAGCCTTAGCTTATAGAGCCATTTACCTTACCAGCCCAGAATATAGACCAATTGTAATAAACAGAATTAATGAAATATTAAACAATAATAATTACCCAGATAACTTCATAAAGAAAATTGTCAAACAAACACTACACAAATTTTACAATAAAGAGACAAGAATCACAAAAAATATAAATAAACAAACTCCAGAACCAACTTATATTCCTATACCATATGTAAGGCATTTATCAGAAAAACTCAGCCAAGTATTAAAACCATATAATTTCAAAATAGGTCACCAAAACAATAGCAGCATGAAATTTTTATATACTAAACTTAAAGATCCTACTCCACCCCTAAAACAGTCACACGTAGTGTACAGCATCCCGTGTGAGACATGTAACAAAATTTATATTGGTCAGACTAAACAGTTATTAGAAGAGAGAATTAAGGGACATAAATATGCCAAAAACTCCACGGCTTTAAAAAAACACCAAACAAACCTCAACCATAATTTCAATTTCGCAAATACTAAAATCTTAACAAAACAGACGAATACAAAGGCAAGGAATGTCCTTGAGATGATCCACATAGTACAGAATAGTAATACAGTTAATGATAGAAGTGAGATCGATGGCCTATCAAAATTTTATTACCCTCTTATACAATAATCATATATTTCTGAAACATACTGTACATGCAGAAATATCCTCTCCGTGTTAGTTGAAAATAACAACTTTTATATGCATAAAAGAAGAATTATTATAAAAAACTTAAGCTGTACGCGAAAAAATAGACATACACTTAAAGCAATATTTTAATGTATACAAGCACCAGACACACACACAATTTTACAAAACCGTTTACAATTTTAAAGTTATTTCAATTATGAAAAGTAATTATAAAATAAAATGTTTGGTTTCCACCACTAACTTAGGAAACTACACTAAAATGTAATGAAAACAAAAAAGAGAAATAGTAATAAAAACAAGAGGAAACATCAAATACCTCTCAAATGGATATTTATTTCGAAATGACTTTGGTAAGTCCACCGTTTTTTCTCATTGTTATAATAATGTAAATATATTAATTAAATTAATGTTTTCTGTAGTTTCATTGTTTTGTCTCTATTTTTTACAGTTGTGGTTTTGACATTATATGTATATCTATGTAAACTTTTTAATATTTTTGAAAAAGACTTAATAAAAGTCGAAACGTTAAAGAAATTTTGTTGTTTTAATCCAATTCGTAATTTTAATTGAGGCCGCTACACCAAGAAAAGTTGTTTGAAACAAAGAAATTCTCAATGGGTTTCTTTTAAATAGTAAATACAATATACGGCCAAGAAACTAAAATAAATAAAATATAGCCATGGGTGAAAATATGGTAACTCGACAGAATACATGGAGTTTCACAAGAATAAAGCAAGAATTAGGACTCGCTCCACATAACAAAATAAAGAAGATCGTTAAATTGGAAAATAAATACGCAAGATTGAAAAACAGAAGAACATTTTTAGTTGTTTGTAAACAAAACAATTTAACTCCGACCTTTTTGAATTTTAAAACGTCACATATACATTTTACGGACTATGGACTTACCAATGCATTCAGTAAAAAAGTAAGTACTTTTACACACGTTCTTTTAAATTACTTAATAACAGATACATTAAAAGAAATAAATAAATTAAAACTCATTATCGAATCGAATCATATTGATTTAAAAAACAATATTACCAGTCATATGTATAGCGAAATTCAGATTTGGTTGAGGGATAGATATAATTATTTTTTCAATGAAGTTAAAATCAAACACTTAAAGAAAATTGAAAATTTAAAACAAAATCAAAATCCACATCAAAAGAATTCATACCATAATTTAAATAAAAATTTTAACAAACATTGGATAACAAATTTATCAAATAGTCACATACCCGAAAATATTTTAAAAGTGTTAAGTTTAGGCCCGAATTTTGCAATTGGTCAAAATAATATTAATGACACGGAAAAAAATACCCCCATTAATTTAATTATAGCAAACATTGAGGCGTATATAGAAAACATAAATGAAAAAGATAAAAACCAACTGCGTTCAAAAATTTGCAACACCATATCCAATTTCAAAAATTCCAGTAAACCTCAAACATCGGAGTCAGATCACATTTTTCTAAAAAAACATATTAAAGAAACAAAAGAATTTTTGAAAAAGAATAAACATTTAATAGTTTTAATAGCAGACAAGACAAATAAAACAGTAATTATGGATAAAGTAGACTATGAACATAAAATGAATTCTTTGTTAACTCAAGAAACTACATACACAATGTTACGAAATGACCCTACAACAAAATATCAAAAAGTAAATAACTCATTTATCAAAAAATTAGAAAACAAACAACTAATATCACCTAATACGGCAAATTTGTTAAAAATCAATAATGCACAACCACCTAAAATATATGGTTATCCAAAGTTACATAAAGATAATATCCCACTTAGACCTATTGTCTCGTGTATACAAAGCCCATTTTACAACCTATCAAAGTACCTTGCGGGCATACTATCGAATGTAGTTGGTAAAAATGAATATTACTTAAAAGACTCTTTTGACCTCAAAGACAAATTAAAAAACACCAAAATTGATACAGATCATAAATTAATATCATTAGATGTAGAATCAATGTACACAAATATACCACTTAATTTAGCTAAAGATGTTATCAAAAAAAAATGGAATGTAATTAAAGATTTTACACAAATACCTATTGGAGATTTTTTAGAAGCAATAGAAATAACCTTAACAAATACATATTTTCAGTATAACACTAAATTCTACAAACAAATTGAAGGCTTAGCTATGGGAGCACCCATATCAAGTGTCATTGCCCAACTTGTGTTAGAACACATTGAAGAACACACAATAAAAAACTTAGACTTCCAACCGACGTTATACAAAAGATACGTGGACGACTGCATAGCCTTGATCCCAGAAAAAAAGATACAGTATTTTCAAACTCAATTCAATCTGTTCCATAAACAATTGTGTTTCACTATTGAAATAGAAAAAAATAATTCCATAAATTTTTTAGATATGACATTACTCAAGCAGAACAATAAAATTCAAACTATATGGTACATGAAACCCACCGCATCTGGAAGATACTTAAACTACAATTCCATACAACCTCTATCACAAAAAAGAAACGTAGTTAAAGCCTTAGCTTATAGAGCCATTTACCTTACCAGCCCAGAATATAGACCAATTGTAATAAACAGAATTAATGAAATATTAAACAATAATAATTACCCAGATAACTTCATAAAGAAAATTGTCAAACAAACACTACACAAATTTTACAATAAAGAGACAAGAATCACAAAAAATATAAATAAACAAACTCCAGAACCAACTTATATTCCTATACCATATGTAAGGCATTTATCAGAAAAACTCAGCCAAGTATTAAAACCATATAATTTCAAAATAGGTCACCAAAACAATAGCAGCATGAAATTTTTATATACTAAACTTAAAGATCCTACTCCACCCCTAAAACAGTCACACGTAGTGTACAGCATCCCGTGTGAGACATGTAACAAAATTTATATTGGTCAGACTAAACAGTTATTAGAAGAGAGAATTAAGGGACATAAATATGCCAAAAACTCCACGGCTTTAAAAAAACACCAAACAAACCTCAACCATAATTTCAATTTCGCAAATACTAAAATCTTAACAAAACAGACGAATACAAAGGCAAGGAATGTCCTTGAGATGATCCACATAGTACAGAATAGTAATGCAGTTAATGATAGAAGTGAGATCGATGGCCTATCAAAATTTTATTACCCTCTTATACAATAATCATATATTTCTGAAACATACTGTACATGCAGAAATATCCTCTCCGTGTTAGTTGAAAATAACAACTTTTATATTCATAAAAGAAGAATTATTATAAAAAACTTAAGCTGTACGCGAAAAAATAGACATACACTTAAAGCAATATTTTAATGTATACAAGCACCAGACACACACACAATTTTACAAAACCGTTTACAATTTTAAAGTTATTTCAATTATGAAAAGTAATTATAAAATAAAATGTTTGGTTTCCACCACTAACTTAGGAAACTACACTAAAATGTAATGAAAACAAAAAAGAGAAATAGTAATAAAAAACAAGAGGAAACATCAAATACCTCTCAAATGGATATTTATTTCGAAATGACTTTGGTAAGTCCACCGTTTTTTCTCATTGTTATAATAATGTAAATATATTAATTAAATTAATGTTTTCTGTAGTTTCATTGTTTTGTCTCTATTTTTTACAGTTGTGGTTTTGACATTATATGTATATCTATGTAAACTTTTTAATATTTTTGAAAAAGACTTAATAAAAGTCGAAACGTTAAAGAAATTTTGTTGTTTTAATCCAATTCGTAATTTTAATTGAGGCCGCTACACCAAGAAAAGTTGTTTGAAACAAAGAAATTCTCAATGGGTTTCTTTTAAATAGTAAATACAATATACGGCCAAGAAACTAAAATAAATAATATATATATATATATACACTCTAACCCATAATGTATTAATATCCCCTATACTCCATTCAGTCTAAGAATGGAGCATTGTGAAAGATAGGGCTTAAAATAAACGTTTGTGATTGGTTGAAATCGAGTGTGCATTTACACCGGCAAAATAATCGCATTTAGCTCGTTCTGTCAAAAATTTGTTAACTGACAGTTTTGTTCAAAGAGTTTGTCGATTTCCATATTTTACGCAGTTATTTGTTGTTAATATTCTTAAAAAATAGTTCTTCTTAGAACTCGCAAGTGAAATATTCATTTGTTAAGGTATTTTATCAATTTCGTTAACTTTCTTTTCGTAATCGCTAATATTTTATAGTATGGCGGAAGCAGTTTTACTAGGTCCTTCAAAACATCGTAAAGGGAAACATATAAGATCTGGACAAAGGCAAATGGCTTATAATGTGTACATTAAGCATAAAGACAATATGTCTAAAACAGCTGCAGTCAATCAAACAGCAGAGGAAGAGGGTATTAGTAGGAATACAATGTACTGCATTATTAAAGAAATGGAATTATATGGAGTTCCAATTTCTCCTCCAAGAAAAAGAAATTATCGTCATACTTACAATAAATTGGATGAAGCACAAAAAAGTACAATTAGACGACATGTGCATTCCTTTTTCTTGAGGAATGAGTTACCAACTTGTACAAAAATTTGTGAGGTAATATATATACAGTGGAATCTCCCTTAACGGACACTTCCTATAAGCGGACACCCCCTTCAGACGGACACTGTTGCCAGGTCCCGGCAGCGCTCCATAAGAAAAGCATTGCAATCGCTCCCCCTTGAACGGACTCTCTCTTGAGCGGACACGGACACCCGCTTGACAAAAAAAATTCTCTTGAACGGACATTTCGTTTGTTTTCTTCCGATTTTTTTTATGTCATAATTTACAAATAAGCTTGTCAAGACTCTTTTAATTTGCTCGCCTTAACAACATGGCTCGGTTTGTCATATTACTACATCACATAACATAGTTAAATGTGGGTATGGTACATAAATATTTTCTCTCTCACATAATGTTTTCAAACTAACGTTTTTTCTACAATTTACGCTTTATGTACATACTTACGCGATTTAGGGTATTCCCTAAATAACATAGATGTGCGTTTGTTTATTGTACTTTGGAAAGAAGTGTTCATTCGTTTGTATACATTAGTGCGGGCGTGACGTTTAAAAATGGATAAAAAGATGTCTGTATTAACACTGAGGCAAAAAATAAAAGTGATTGAAGTGTACAATAAAGAAAAATTAAGTGTGAGAAATTTATCGAAGCGATTTACCATTGGTAAAACTCAAGCTTCTGACATTATAAAGAAAAGAGAAGTGCTAATTAAAAAATGGCACTCAAATGCAAATTTAAATGAGAACAGAAGTTTTTTTTAATGCTGAAGGGCTGACAATTGATCAGTTGTCCTACGAATGGTTTGTTGCAGCACGCAATAAAGGAATTCCATTAACTGGTAAATAAATTAGGTTCTTTTAATTCTATACAAAAGATTTACAGCAGGTTGATTCATTTTATGACTAATTTACTAAATGGACTCTGATTAACTAATATGTTTTATTTAAATAATTTTACTTTTCCATTTAGGTTTGACACAAAGTAAAGCTAAAGAAATAGCTGAATCCTTGGGGAACAACAATTTCAATGCCTCGTCCAGTTGGCTTAACAAGTTTAAAATTCGTCACAATATTACGTTCAAAACGATATCTGGCGAAGCCGCCTCTGTTAATCCGGCGGATGTAGCATCATTCGTGGTGAAACTACCTAATCTAATAAAAGAGTACCTACCAAGAGATATTTACAATGCAGACGAAACTGGGCTTTATTTTAGAGCATTACCAAACAAGACCATGAATTTAAAAAATCAAAAATGTGTGGGAGGAAAATTGTCTAAGGAAAGGATAACAATATTGCACTGTGCGAACAGGGCTGGAGACAAGCAAAAGTTGCTGGCTATTGGAAAGGCATCTAGACCAAGAACTTTTAAATATTTAATAAACGATAATTTACCGGTGACATGGAAATCAAACACCAAATCATGGATGATGTTTGAAATTATGAGTGAATGGTTAGAAAATTTCGATCGGAAAATGGGAGCACAAAACAGGCAAATTTTACTTTTTCTGGACAATGCGGCATCGCATCCAAAAAACATCAATTTGAAAAACATTAAAATACACTTTTTGCCTCCTAATTGTACTTCAATCAGCCAACCACTTGATCAGGGTGTTATTAAAAATTTTAAGCATAATTACAGAACTTTGATACTGAAGCACTTACTAGCAAATATTGAAATTTCTAACACTGCCAATGATTTAGTGAAACGTATAAACTTATTGGATGCAGTTTATTTTGCTAAAAGTGCATGGGACCAAGTTACTTCTGAAACAGTTCAGAACTGTTTTCGTAAGGCAGGGTTTACGTTTAACAGCCAGGAATATCCGACAGCATTTGATGTTGATTTTGAACCTGAAGATGAGTTGCCATTAAATCTACTTGCCGAAATTCAGAAAAGATGTATTGCAGGGGGTCAGTGAGCAAAGCTTAAACGATTTTTATCATGTAATTTACCAGTTGAGTTCAAGAAATTTCTGATGACTCAACAGATGAACTTGAACCTTCAGATCTTCAAGATGCAAGAAACAACATCTTAACATATAAGGAGGCTTTGGCTAAAGCGCGTGATCTTATCGCGTTTGTGAAATGCCAAGGTGATACAGAAGCTATGAATATACTTTCATCGCTTGACTTACATTTTCATGATGTTATTGCCATGACCAAAACACGCCAAACTAGAATGGAGGAATATCTATTGAAATATGTAATATAGTATGTATGTACTCGTACTTATAAAACATTTTAAACTTTTATTACATATGGAAATACATACATATTAATGATTTTTTGTTATTAAACCCAATTGAATTGTTTATTTTTTTAATAAAAGTATTTTTAAATAAAAACTAACCATCTTAGAAAAATTTTACTCATTTAAAGTTGTAGTTTTCTCTTGACCGGACAGCCCCCTTGTACGGACACATTTCAATGGTCCCTTCGGTGTCCCCTCAAGAGAGATTCCACTGTATATATATATATATATATATATATTTGTTAATTGCCTTTAATTTTTCTGTTTGTTATTATATTATTATAGTTACTTACACAAATATCCTTGGATTTGTTGGACTGGCAAATGGCTGTGGAGCCTTTTAAGGTACTACATTTGAATATTAGATCACTGCTGCCGAAATTAGAAAGATTAAAAACTATTTTATATGACTATAATTGCGACATTTGTTGTTTATGCGAGACATGGCTTTCAGACAGTGCTTCTGATGCACGTTTATATATACAGGGTTATTCCCTAATTAGAAAAGATAGAGACTCGCGAGCGGGGGGTGTGGCGATATATTGTAGAAATCAGTTCCGATATAAAATACTGCAATCCGGTGGTGGTATTGAACAATTATGGATATCTATTGTATTAAATGCGCAAACTTATAGTTTTGGTGTTGCTTATAGACCATTTCATTGCAATTATAACTTTTTTATTAGTGAATTAGAAACTAGTTTATCTGCATTTATTCCAGAATGTGAGTATATTGTATTAACAGGCGATTTTAATATTGATCTCAACAATATCGGTAGTTTAGCAAGTACGACACTCATAGATACGATGTTATCGATGGATATGGTTCAGGTTATACAATCACCTACTAGAATTACGTGCAATACTTCTACTTTAATTGATTTAGTCTTCATATCTAATAGAGACTCACTACTAAATGCCCTAGTTGAGCCAGTTCATAATCTCTCCGATCACGAGCTGTTGGTCTGCACCTTTAAAATTCAGTGTAGGAAAACCAATGTTGCTTGGCGTACATATAGAAGTCAGAAATATTTCCGTATGGATATATTTCAAGAAAATTTATATAATACACCGTTCCATTTAATTTTTGATATGGACGGCGTTGATGAGAAAACTGATTTTTTTACTAACAATCTCAAATCTCTATTTGACACCCATATGCCTTTAGTGATTTCTCGGTTTACCAGACCTCCAGCACCTTGGATGACCGATACGATAAAACTTATGCAAAAATTGCGTGACAATGCCTATAGGAGATTTCAAAAAAGTAAATCTGTACCTCATTGGAATTATTATAAATCACTGCGTAATACTACAACCGAGGCAATACGTCGGGAGAAACGTGCATACGTTGCATATAAACTTGGGAGAGCTAGCGACAGCAAAGAATTTTGGAAATTGCTGCGAGGTATGGGAGTAGTTGTTTCTAGGGGAATTAGCCTACCATCACATATAAAAAACGCTGGTGAAATAAATGATTTTTTTGTTAACTCTGTTCCAAATTTGCATCAGGATGGTGCTGTTTTTAATGATTACATGGCAACGCGTTTACTTGATGTTGATTTCCAATTTCAAACAGTGGATGAACAGACCATTTATGAATTAATTTTTTCTATAAAAACTAATGCTGCCGGTATAGATGGACTTAATATAAAATTTATTCAATTATGTACACCTCATATTGTCTCTTATCTTACGCATATAATTAATGAATGTATAACTACCGGATGCTTTCCAAGATGTTGGAAGCTTTCACTGATTACACCGTTGCCGAAGAGAGCTGATGTTCGTGAGTATGGTGATCTTAGACCAATAAGTGTGCTTCCCGTTTTGTCGAAGGTTATTGAAAGGGTTATTGAGCAACAATTACGAAATTACGTGTCAGAAAATAACATTTTACCTGTAACACAATCGGGGTTTAGGAAAGGATACAGTTGTAATACTGCTTTAACAAAAATTGTTGATGATATAGTTATGGAAAGTGACAGGGGGAGGTGTACGTTGTTGTGTTTGTTGGATTTTTCAAGGGCCTTCGACACAATAAACCATGATTTGATGGCTTCAATTCTTCATCACCTTGGTCTGGGATCAACTGCTGTAAAGTTAATATATAACTACCTTACCGGCAGAAAGCAATGCGTTACTATTGATAACAATATCTCCGAATATAAAGCAGTTGATTCTGGTGTTCCTCAAGGGTCTATTTTAGGTCCATTATTGTACACAATATATACTTTTAATTTTATTAACTATGTGCGTTACTCACACTGTCATTTCTATGCTGACGATACTCAGCTGTATTGCTCCTTTGACAAAGGAAATTTTGAAGATGCGTGCTATAAAATGAATTTAGATATTGAAAGTCTAGTTAGAGAGTCAAAAAGACATTCACTACGCTTGAATTCTGCCAAAACAGAATTGATTTTGTTCGGTCCAAAAAGAATTAGGTCTGATCCTAATTATCGTTCTAAGGTAAAAATAATTGTTGATGGTACAGCTATTGCTTTAAAACCCTGTGTAAAAAATTTAGGTGTTATTCTAGATGAGAATTTGAATTTCTGTGACCATATAAATCAGTGTACCAAACGTAGTTATGCAGCCTTGAGGGTGATATATGCTAGTAGGATGTTTATTACAAGACATGTAAAGAAAGTATTGTGTGAATCTTTAGTTTTATCGCATATGAATTATTGTGACTCTTTATATCATGCATCACTTGATTCTCGAAATGTTCGTAAAATACAAAAAGTTCAGAACTCTTGTTTGAGATTGATATTTAATGTTAGACGAAGATCTCATATATCACATAAACTAGTGGAAGCAGGATGGTTGAATATGTTCAGCCGTAGGCGCCTACATGCTGCTAGCTTATATCATTCCATTATTTTAACTCAAAAGCCTCCGTATTTGTATAGAAATATTACCTTCAGATCGGACGTACATAATATAAATATACGCTTTAAAGGAACTTTAACTCCGCCTGAGCGTAATACTCAGTATGCTAAAAAATGCTATTCCTACCAGGTGGCGTATATTTATAATGCTATTCCACGGGATATAAAAGAAACTTGGTCCGTAAAATTGTTTAAACTTAAGCTTTATCGGTATCTCTTTCGTGGGCAGCAGTGATCCGGTGTTTGTAGATTTGCTAGTCTTGCAGATGTGTACTAATCACAATCTATCTTTAGGTTAGTTATTTTTAAGTTAGTTTAATTAGGGTTGAGTGGAAGAGCAGTAACTACGTTAAGTAGCGAGCTGAACTTCGCCTTATTTTCTTTTTCTTGTTATTTAAATAATATAAAATTATACGAATAATGTAGGTTCATGCCAGGGGAAAATAAAAGGCTATTATTATTATTATTATTATTATATATATATATATATATATACACATTCTTCTAGCTCATGTAAATTATGTATGATTATTTGGTTTCTAGGCTATTAGTAATGATGACAGTTTACCTCCAATAAAACGAACATTACTTTGGACAATCCTAAAAAAACTAGGATTCAAATGGGAAAAACACACACGAAACAACATATTAATTGAACGAAATGATATTGTATTATGGAGACGTCGATATTTAAAAAATATAAGACAGTTCCGTGAAGAAGGTAGAAAAATCTATTATTTAGATGAAACGTGGGTGAATGCAGGTCATACGAAAACAAAAATATGGAAAGATACAACAGTGCTAAACCCAAGACACTCATTTATTGAAGGTCTTTCTACTGGCCTAAAAGATCCATCTGGTAAAGGAAAGCGACTAATTGTACTTCACATTGGCAGTGAAGCTGGTTTTGTAGATTGTGGTTTGTTATTATTTGAATCTAAGAAAACGGGAAACTATCATGAAGATATGAATAGTGGAATGGAATGGATACAACATATATTACCTTTTCTAGAGGTTGGCTGTGTCATAGTGATGGATAATGCACCTTACCATTCAAGTAAAACAGAAAAGTCACCTACTTCATCCTGGAAAAAGGAAGCACTGATTGAATGGCTAACATCAAAAGGCATTTTTGCTGATTGCAGTATGCTAAAAGTTGAATTAATGGAGCTAGGGAGTCTCTTCGAATGCTGCGCACACATTTTGGGGATCGCCTTATTTCGCGTAGCACTTTTTTTCCATACCCATCACACACACCAGACCTAACACCACCTGATGCGTACATATGGGGAATGCTGAAGGAGGCTGTTTTCCGTACCGATCCACCGTCTGACATTCCGCAATTGCGGGTTAAAATTCAGGGTTTTTTTCGTACCACGCAACAACCTGTGTTCACAGACATGTTTGTGAACCTTCGCGAACGCTACGAATACTGCTTGAAACTGAACGGAGGGCATCTTGAACATCAGTTTTATCGAGAACGTCGTCGTGAATAATGTTTGCAACGCTATATAATGAAAAGTAAATACATAAATGATAAACGTTTCATAATTTCAGTACTGTTTATTTTGCCGCATATCGTAGTAAATACTTGTTAATAACAATTAGAAATATACTTTTTATTCTATTCAAGATTTTTGTTTACATATTCAGTGTTTCATGTTTTGTGAAATAAAAGTACTTGTACATGTTTATAAGAGATTTTTTTAAAAAAGATATGAAATAATACCCTCCTTATTGCTTTATGGTCTGTCATATTAAAAATACAATTTTATCAGATACATTTACTTTTGTGGATTTAATGAATTTCCATTCATTTTAATATAAATACTTCTTCTGCGGTATTTTTAATACATGATCTTCACATTGCAGTTCAATATTTTCTGTGTTTGTATACAAATTCATTATAGCTGCGACAATCTACAACAATAAAATTAGATATTGTAAATAAAATAATTGAAATATCAAATACTGATTAGCTGTTGCCTTTTCATGTTTGTTAGTATGGTTATAATTTTAAAAGCAATGTAAGCCTTACTTAAATAACTGTCAATAAACACGTAAAAGTCAAAATATAAAGATATCATATACAATGTATATCCCTGCTATCCATCTGACAGTAAACATATGTTTTATTTGTTTTCAAAATACGAAATTCATCGTGTGTAAACTGTGCTCATATTGTAGCACCATCTACTCCATTCTTAGACTGAATGGAGTATAGATCAAGCATGGCGAACCTATGACCCGTGGGTCAGACATTGACCCATGCAAGCCTTTTAACTCATTGGATTTTATAAATTAATTTTTTATATGAAAAACAAGTGGACATGAGCTAGCTGATTTTCTATTTCTATTGTATCACGATACCTGTGCTGTGCAACTTAACGCGCACATTCGTTGCTTCATAGAGTGGGGGAAATGTACCAGTCACCAGTCAGTACCAGTGCTGAACATAAATGGCATCCATTTCGAACGCATTTAAAAGTAATGTGTATTATTGTGTTTGTATATTAGGTATGTTAATAAAAAAAATCTGAAATTATTGTATTCTAAATATAAATATTTTTAATTGTAGCCCTGTACTATGTCGGCGGTTAAAAAATTAAAAACAAGCGATACAAGTTCAAGACCATATCAAGATGAATGGTTTGATAAATATGGTGTGATTGAAAGGACAATTCGATGCAGAATTAACAAATTAAATAAAAAATATATGTTTCCATTTGAAAAAAAAAATTGATGGTCGTAACTTATTTTTGTTGTTTTTGTTGTTTTTTATTTTATTTGTTAATTCTGCATCGAATTCTAAGTATGTTTCATGTACCATGTCCTATACCCAAACTCAACAGTTATCGAGAAATTTACAATTGAACATGCATTGCTATGTTCAATTGTAAATTTCTCGATAACTGTTGAGTTTGGGTATAGGACATTGTACATGAAACATACTTAGAATTCGATGCAGAATTAACAAATTAAATAAAAAATATATGTTTCCATTTGAAAAAAAAAATTGATGGTCGTAACTTATTTTTGGACCAGCCTTTGTACAATTTACCTTCAAAAAACCGCAGCTAAAAATAAAAATCGACCTATCCGAGCGTTTTTCCATAAAGCAAAACCAAACATTTTAAATGAATTTATTCCAACCCGCGCGTCCTCACTGTATAATAATTTTATTTGAAAGTGCCTGAAAGAATTTTACATTTTTCATTTTTTTAGGCATTATAAAGTATACATCATTTAATTTTCATTTACCTATTATAAGTGTAATAATATCATATTTTCACCTTAATTGTCAGGGTGGAAGTAAGTGTGATATACAGAGAGTCAGTCAAAAAGATGTGTATTCAACTACAAAAATATGTGACATGTAGTATGTGCCGCCATTAAACATACAATTTTGAGAAATGTGTTATAAGTAAGATATCTATTTGCGCAATTTATGATACCAAGAAGACTTACATAAACGTTTTGGGTTGTTTTTCTAGCGATTACTATTCTATCCCTATACCTAAAATTGTGTCATATGTACAGGCTGCCCATTTTCCCCTTCCCTCTTCTAACTTCTTAATGTTGAAGGTACAGGATCGGTTAAATTGGCAGAGTTATACAGAAACCTGAGGAGCATTAGGTAGCATTTTTAGATTTGCCATTTATTATCAACTTTTGAAGATATTTAAAAAAAATTGAAAATTGCCGAAATTTTCAGTTATCCACACCCTAGTGATCATTGAAGATAGAACAAAAATAAAAATTACACTTTTCAGTATTTTTTACGTAGAATTTAATAATCTGAATTAAGAATTCATGACCAACTTAATTGTCAAGAGATAAAATAAACTTGTTTTTTTATATGACAGTCACAGTTAGCCATGACTACAAAAAAATACTTTCTTTTTTGTGATTTCATAGATATAGGGTTTGCTCTAGTTATCTTTTAGAAATTTTAGTTTATGTTATATCTTGATAATCAAGTGTGTCATGCATTTTTAACTAAGATTATTAAATTCTACGTAAAAATTATTACCATATGCCATTTTTAGTTTTGTTCTACCTTTAATGGTTACGAAGATGATAACTGAAAATTTCGGCAATTTTCATTCTTCTTTTAGATATCTTCAAAAGTTGAAAATGCTATCAAATACTCATCAAATTTCTTAACATCCTTACTTATTTAACCGATCCTATATCTTCTATCATTAAGAAAGTTACCCATATAGGGACATAGGAAAGATATTAACTATATAAACAAGGCGAGATAGACAATCTTTTTAATTTTCTCCACAATATGTACTTTTATTTTTTTTTTAAAATTTTGACATTTTTTTAATAATAAATTATAATTTATATTTCCAATTATATACATATATATAACTTATTGATTTAAAATTTAAACCTATTTTATATTTATAAATATATATATATAATCCTGGCGTTATTTCATAAGAAATTAAATTTGTGAAAATATTTATTTTGTCTTCATTTAATTAACATTCATTATCTATCTGTGTACGTCGTCAGTTCATTCAAAACATACATTTTTATTTTGTAGTAGTACGCTTATTGCCTGTATTTCTTTACTGTATTGCGTTAAATTTAATAGTAACATTCATTTATGTATTCATATTAAATTGGAAGTTAACTATGGTGTAGCCATTTCAGGGTAGCATGTCATAATATGCTAGCTTCGAATAGCTGCTCATAAAAGTACGTTATAATTGGCTTCCTTGAATATGAATATACACTGTTTCACTTTACATGATTACAAACAATAAATTGTTTATTAATAACGCCATATGTGTTAAACTCTTGCCAGTGATAGAGGCCATTACAATAAATATTCTTATAGGAAAATGATTTTCTGGAAGTCTAATTCTGACCAACTATGATTAAAATACAAACTAGTGTTTGAAGTTACTTAGTTGAAAAATATCCAATTTAATTAATGTTTCAAAATTGTAATTCAATGTTCAATCTATTTTCAATTGTTTCAGTTCTTGTGATAAGAATTTTTTTATAGAGTTTATACACAAAAATGTAGGAAAATTTTTCAGCAAAACTTTGTATTTGGAGGCTTTTAGTGATTAGCAACAACTTTTTTAAATTTCTTTTACACTATGTTCATCGTTGCTATATGACTACTTGTTTTTTTATCATAGTATGCCGGATTTAGACTCTTTAAAAATTCGTTCCTACAAAAATATTAATCGTAATGGCCTCTCAGTGGTAAAAGTATTTTTACTTATTGCGTTATTAATAAACTATTTATTTAGGTGTCTTCAAGTAAAGAGAAACACTCGGTATAATGAAAAAATTTACTAAAAGTTTAATGTTGACAAAATGGCATTTATATCACTTCGTAACATCATATATATGTAGGTAAACAATATCATATACATGTCGCATCGTGACAGCAATACCATGCCGTACGCCGTACGCTGATCAATAGCCAATATTCCCTTACGATCATCAGCCGCTTTTCCTTTAAATCGGCTCAGTGTCAGCTGCCGACCCTGGGTCGATTTATGCTCAAATCGGATAAATGTCTGTGCAAATTATTGGGCCAATATCATGCAATGATATTTATCCAACGTTGTAAAATGTTAACACTTTCACATCGGATTGATATCAGCCACCGAGGTCAGGTCAACAAATAAACGACCAACAGCCAACGTTGGCCCGATATTGTGTGCTACTAGGGTATACAGAGTGGTCCATAACTTGGTGGCTGACCATAGTTATAGTTTATTAATTGGAACACCCTGTATATTATTAAAATTTTGTATTCCCCGTATAATTCTTAAGCAAAAAGTTATAAGATAGTATGGGCCTGAAATTTAAAGTTTTCGACTTATTACCATTTTTCTGAAATATTCAATGTTTTTATAAAATTATATTTCTCGAACAGGACGTATTAGATGGACACAATTTTTTTGTAGTATTGTTCATAATAAGATGTCTTCATAATAAAAGGGCCTAATACAAATATATTTTATTTTTTTGCAATTACTAATTTTATTTGCAGAAAACTGGATTAAAATTATATATTTATGTCTAAAAGTATATCATTTCATTTTTTGATTGCTTACTAAATTTGTTACCAAATACATGTAAAACGTTATTATTTTAAAAGTGACCATTACTGAGCTATTATCATTTTCTGATATAATTTTGCCAACTTTAAGTTTTGTATTTGAATAGGGTATAGTGAGCCATGATATTTGCCACGAAATTGACAATTGAATGGATGACATTTAATAAGTTGCGTTTCAATTGTCAAGACTGATTTTATAATGCATTTTTCTAAAAAAAAAATTTTTAAAACCAAACAAAAAAAATTAATAACTTGAATTTAGTAGGTGTAGGTGTAGTAATTAGTGGAACAGACATTATAAAATAACAATAAATATAAATATTAAAATAACTAGAAATTAAAAGTGTTAAAATTCACTTTTAAAAGTTTCTGAACATGCTTCCGAAATGACAAATCGATATTAATAAAGCGTGGAGCACTTATATTTCTAAATATTTGTCGAATATGTTCCCTCATAACTTCTGTTGTGATTACAGGTATACTGTATATTTGCTCTTTTACGGATCCTTATAAAAACAAATTAATGTTGTTATGTCCGAAGACCCAGCAGGCTAGTGAATAGGGCCTGCACGGGATAGCTACTTCAATGGAAACATTTCATTAAAATATTTCGTGCCTGTAGCATAGAATGTAGAGCTTCGTCTTGTTGCATCTACATCCCTTCGTAAATTTAGTGAAACATCTTCCAGTAATTCCACTAAACGCTTGATAGAAATTACTCATAAGCTTCTCCGTTAATACTGCCTTCAAATAAATGCGGGCTTATCATCCAATCACCACGAATGCCTCCCCATTGCTGATGATCTATTTGTTAGTTAGTAAGAGTTTTCATTTGAATAGTAATGAAAATTGTTTTTGTTAACAGTTCCGTTTCTACACTTCACACTCACAAAAAAAAATGCCCGGGCATTCATTTTAATTACTGCCCATTGGCAGAGCACTCTTCTAGCTATAAAATAATGGGGTGCGTAACTCAATATTTAAATGTATTTATTACGGATGCTATGGATTTCTTTTTAAGGTAATTGCAACGATGGTTTGGCTAATATACAGCCAACGACATCTTTCATGGGTACTGACGTGTGGATTATCTGTTGTAGCAATAAGAATTCTTAACTGATATTCTTCATTAACTACATATTTAGGTTTCCTTGTTTTTGAATTAGCAATACTACCAGTAGTAATGAAAGCATCCATTACTCTTCTAAAGACATCTGTTTTGAGACATCTTCTCTCAGAGTAACGCTGATGGTAAACTCTTTGGGCTGATACATAATTTTTTGACATTCCTTCAGTACAAAAAGACCGTATTAAAAGAAATAAATTGGCAAAATTATATCAAAAAATGACAATAGATAGACGCCATGGTGTAACTTTGAAGAGACATAGTGTTCTATCTCTACATTTGCCATATACCATTGAAGGTATGATTTTATTCTATTGTGTTGCTGTATGAAATAAAATCAAATGTTGATATAAGTAATTTCAAATGTGTGATGCATGATACCGGAAATACTTTTATAAAAGCACTTATTCAATTTCATTTATTTACCTACACAAAAAAACATTAACAAAATATTGAAAATAAACGCTCACAGTGAATCCAACAGACCCACTGAAATTATTTGTGCGAGATCAATATATTAAACACAAGATGTTCTTCATAAAAATTAAGAATACTTGATTATGTACATAATTTGTTATATATTATTATTAGTTATATATGTATTTGTATACCTGTCAGTTATTTGTAGTAAAGTAATTTCATCATATCTGAAATTGTTTTTCTATAAAATTTTCTTTTTTATTATTCCTTTCTAGATCTATTTATCATTACAATTGTACAATATAATGAGAAATAATGTTTGAATTTTAATTTCCGTTTGATATGAAAATAAATTAAAAAGAGAGTATTCTTTTATTGCAAACAAATTGAATGTATTAAATTTTATCAGACTTTAAGATGTGCATTAAAGCGAAGTGAAAATGAACACATTTAATTTGTTCGCATCCGAAAACAATAATTACATATTTCAAAATATGAATAGGTATATGAAAGTAATACGTGAGTAGATCCGCAAGAGGGCAGTTCCGTAAGTACTCATTCTTTATACATTATGTTTCCTATTCATGACTCCTCTGAAAGAGAATATCATTAAATCCCTCTAAATCAAGATCAGCCAAATTAAGATTAATAGTAAAAAGCGTTAGCTTGACTAATTCAATCCAGTAAAGAAGAAGAAGAAGAAGATGTTTCCTATCTATAGTATTCCTATATCTATGGTTTACACGATCAAATAAATTCATGAATGAATTGGCGAATTTTCCAGTAGCACCAACCATCAAATACTGACATTTGTTTTCTTGCAACTTTTAAGTGTTTTGCTTTACATTTATCAATTTGGAGGTTACGCGGAACCTGTTAATCTGATATTTTTAGGGGTTATTAACACGCGATTATATATGCAAAATATGGACTTAACTTCTCCATATTGCAGTTGTTTTCATGAAAAATATTATCTTTTTAAAAGACTGGATAATTTCTTGTTGATCCTCTGCAACGATTGTGTGGAATAGCAACAGTTGCATATTATTTATTGGAACATTAATATTTCTTTACAAATACGATTGATTTTACTCTTTTATAATAAAAAATTTATTCAAAGGGCAGAAGGTTAACAACGCGAAAGTTGGCATTTAATTTAAACTAAAATGTTACTATATTTCCTAGAAAATTGGCGAAAAATTAGAGCGGGATCTAATTCGACAAGAAAAAG
This sequence comes from Amphimallon solstitiale, assembly GCA_963170755.1. NCBI lineage: Eukaryota > Metazoa > Arthropoda > Insecta > Coleoptera > Scarabaeidae > Amphimallon > Amphimallon solstitiale. The sequence continues at coordinate 94,946,196 of OY720676.1, read as the reverse complement.
TATAGCGTCGTGTAAACACGGCATTACGCATTATGATTTAGATATATTTTTTTTTTAAATCGGTAAATTGGAAGTATCTTCCTTCATTTTTTCTATCGCTAGTGCCGTGCTTAAATATTTAGTTTACAAAATAAACAACACTTTATAATCATATGATCATGCTTATGTGCAACTATAACATTGTCAATGATGAAATATGATTAAATGAAATAATCTGTAACTTCATTATATAATAATATATTATTTGTTTTTACTTCACACACTAACACTTTTTACGGCAGACTCGGATCACCATCACTAACTACTCTATATGGTTGTGAAGATAAGTTGTTATCAACATTTGTTTACAACCATCCAAATGTCCCCAAAAACGTTCAGATAATGAACGAAAGCATATGTGGATGTAGTGGTTAGTGCTATGAATGTTTATCGGACTAGAACAGAAGGATGTTAAAGCACTGTTACCAACTGGTGGGTAGTTAGCAAATAGTGACGCCTTCAGACAACTTTGAGAAAAATTTTATGTTGCATAGAGCACTGCACCCGTGAACAAAGACAGCCGTCAATATTTACATATTCACATAATTTAGCCCCACAATTCATTGAATAATCTGCCACAATATCCGAAAGTTTTCAAAAAAAAAGAAGCAAAATTTTCTTTTTCTCATTCATAAGAGTAACAAATGCAAGGCACATTTCATTTATATATCATGGAGTTTGTGTAGACAAAAGGTTCTGCAACATAGTGTGGTGATCTAGAATCGACACATACTCGCGTTTTACGGAAGTCCAACTTACGTACCAATGTTAATAACAAAGGCCTACCAAATGGTTGATATATCAACCATTTGGGAGGCCTTGAAACACTTATACGTATAAGAAAGTCGTGTGGTGGCCACACCTCATTATTTTTCTGTGAATTCATAGTATACGTATCCAGTAATAGTGAATTCTATCTAAATGTCGTATTATCCCCCCCCCCTATACGTAGTATAAGGAAGTATTGTGATGATGAAAATTTTCGACCTCGAAATTTTTGCAGATTTCCACGTTTTGAAGTCCCCTGATACCGAAAAAGTGGTTTTTAAAAAATGTCTGTGTGTCTGTGACCACGATAGCGGTCAAACCGCTATAGCTATCAATTCCAAATTTTGTATTTACGTGTATAATCTGCCTCTTGAGATCTGATTAGTTTTTCAGTAAAATCGGTAGACCGGAAGTAGCAGTTTATTTCAGTGAAAAAATCGAATTTTGCCAATATTTCGTCAAATACTAAGTTTAAACAAATTTATAAAGAATTCATATGTACTTAAAATTAAGTTAGAGACAAATTATCTTAAAAAAGTTTTTCGAAATTCCAACCGGACGTAGGTGTTTTACTCTTATCGAAAATCAGTTTTTTGCGAATATCTCGCAAGTCATGCTTTTTAGACAAGTACGTTACGAGTATAAAAGTATTTAAAACATAATTTTCATCTTTTGTATAAAAAAAATTTCAAAATTCGGACCGGAAGTACCACTTTTACTCTTATCGAATAGCGATTTTTTGCAAATATGTTGTAAGTTATGCATTCTATATATATTTATCAAGAGTACAAAAGTATTTAGAACTGGATTTGCAATATTTTTTTGTATATATGAAATTTCAAAATTCGGACCGGAAGTAGCACTTTTACTCTTAGCGAGTAGCACTTTCTTGATAATATCTTGCAAAGTATGCATTCTATAGAGATTTATTAAGAGAATAGAACTACTTAGAATAGGATTTTGAATAATTTTTGTATAAAAAAATTCTTAAAATTGTAGTTTGAAACGCTCATACGTATAAGAAAGTCGTGTGGTGGCCACACCTCATTTTTTTACTTTCTTATACGTAGTATAAAGAAGTATTGTGATGATGAAAATTTTCGACCTCGAGATTTTTGCAGATGTCCACGTTTTGAAGTCTCCTGATACCGAGAAAGTGGTTTTTAAAAAGTGTTTGTGTGTGAGTCAGTGTGTGTGACCACGATAGCGGTCAAACCGCTGTAGATATCTATTCCAAATTTTGTATTTATGTGTATAATCTCCCTCTTGAGATCTGATTAGTTTTTCAGTAAAATCGGTAGACCGGAAGTAGTAGTTTACTTCAGTGAAAAAATTGAGTTTTGCAAATATTTCATCAATTACTAAGTTTAAGCAAATTTATAAAGAAATCAAATGTACTCAAAATTAAATTTGAGAAAAATTGTATTAAAAATGTTTTTCGAAATTCATACCGGAAGTAGGTCTTTTACTCTTATCGAAAATCAGTTTTTTGCGTGTATCTCGCAAGTCATGCTTTCTGGGCAGGTACATTACGAGAATAAAAGTATCTAAAACATAGTTTTAAATATGTTTTGTATAAAAAAAATTCAAAATTCGGACCAGAAGTAACACTTTTACTCTTACCGAATAGCGACTTCTTGCAAATATGTCGTAAATTATGCATTATGTATATATTTATCAAGAGTACAAAAGTATTTAGAGTTAGATTTGCAATGTTTTTTGTATAAATGAAATTTCAAAATTCGGATCGAAAGTAGCACATTTACTCTTAGCGAGTAGCACTTTTACTTTCTTATATGTAGTATAAGGAAGTATTGTGATGATGAAAATTTTCGACCTCGAGATTTTTGCAGATGTCCACGTTTTGAAGTCCACTGATACCGAAAAAGTGGTTTTTAAAAAATGTCTGTGTGTCTGTGTGTGTGTCTCTGTGTGTGTGTGTGACCACGATAGCGGTCAAACCACTGTAGATATCAATTCCAAATTTTGTATTTACGTGTCTAATCTCCCTCTTGAGAACTGATTAGTTTTTCAGTAAAATCGGTAGACCGGAAGTAGCAGTTTACTTCAGCGAAAAAATCGAATTTTGCCAATATTTCGTCAACTACTAAGTTTAAACAAATTTATAAGGAATTCATATATACTTAGAATTAAAATTGAGAAAAATTTTATTTAAAAAGTTTTTCGAAATTCCTACCGGATGTAGGTCCTTTACTCTTATCGAAAATCAGTTTTTTGCGAATATTTCGCAAGTCATGCTTTTTAGACAGGTACGCTATGAATATAAAAGTATTTAGAACTTATGGTGGAATTCTGTAACTTTCTCGGAAGCTCCGGCTATCGTAGGCCCTGGCAACGAAGTGACGTTGCGATGACGATTTCAGAATTTTTGCAGTTAGTGACGTAGAAGTGTCAAAACGTTCGTGAGAAAAGATTTTGTTGGTTATATTGTGGTTATATTATTATTATATAATTATTGTTAATATACTGTTCCTGTTGTTATATTTATAGTTTCTGTTAGTTTATTTGTTATAATTATTATTGTTTTATATTTGCTAATATGAATGGCGCTATAGCATTACTATTAGATGAAGATCACAACAGGTAGGTAATCGATAATATAAAATATATAGAGTATTCATAATATTCTCTATTTTCCTTATTTTAGAATGTATATGCGTATATTCCGAAAACGTTTAAGAGATCACGGAAATCCTTTTGAAATACCAAACAGGCATTTAAACAAATGTTTAGACTGAATAAGGACACTGTTCAAAACATGATCCAGTTATTGGATGGACATATTGAACAAACAAATATATCATTACATTTGAAAGTTATTATCATAAACGTCACTTGAAATGCATATTAACTTTGTAGTGCACATTATATATTTGTTACAGGTCTTAACAACATTAAATTTCGTAGCATCAGACAGCTATCAGAATAGTGTTGGTATTAATAGCTTTGTTTCTCTCAGTCAGAGTTCAGTAAGTCGAATAGTTCATCAGGTCTGTCTTGTAATATCAAACAATTTATTCCCTGAATGGATAAAATTTCCCAGTGATTGTGAATCGAAGAATCGTGTCAAGCAAGGGTAATTATGTTGTATCAAAATATTCTAAAAATAATTCTTTATTTTGTTTTTATGATAAATGATGGGAGACCGGAGATGTATTTTGTTTAATCGATAGCACCCAGTTCATATATTTACCAAGGGTAATTAAGGGTATCTTTTCTAAACGTTCTAAAAATTAATCTTCTTTATAGTTTTTATGAAAAATGGGGTGCACGAGATGTAGGTGTAATTGATGGCACACATGTTGATATACTTGCTCCACCTTTAGCCGATGAAGAACTCTCTCCTTTTGTATATATATATTTTTTATATTCACATACTGTAATTTTTTTTCTAAATTTCAGCACTACTTTTATGGTAAGGTTAATAAAACAAAATATATTTGACAATAAAATGTGTTTTATATTTCAATATTTATACGATTAATCTCTATTTGAGTACCTATTATTCAAAGTTCACATTTCTAGTTCAGTATTAATATTTTTCTTTTTGATCTTTATTGTTAAGATTTAATAGTAAACATATAATTCATATCCAATATTAGTATAATTATCCGAGTCAAATGTCTTCTATTGTTTTATAATACTTGCTGGTAAATTTATTAAACAATAATTTTTACATTCTTTTGAGTTGAAAAAGTGAAAGTTTCAGCCTAATGAATATTACTCTCCTGTAAAAACTGCAAATAAAGAGAACTTTCAATTACTATAACTTCAGAGGCTCGACAACAAAATCCTGCAATAATATCGAAAGATTTGGTGTACCAAGTACAACAATACATCACAGGATTGGTCGATTTTCTAAATACAAAATCATCTATATCCTTCAACCATTTATATACTTTGGCCTATGCTATTAAAACTTAATGTTACCTTTTTGGAGCCTAAAACATTAATCGTTCAATATAGTTACATATTGATAAAATCTTTACCGTTTGACTTACAAATAAAGAAAGTCATTGACTAAACAGGTAAATTTCCTCTTATCTTCTTCAACATAATATTAAGTTAAACATCTTCTCAATTTGATGTAGTTTTATTATTAGAAAATCTTATGAAAAAGTCAACTTTAAATTGTGAAGTTATTGTGAACACGATACCATAATATTCTTTATCGAACATTTAGTTTGTGCACATTTCACATGCTTTATGTTGTGTGGATATTGTCTGCTAGGTTTATGCTTCTTTATACGGCCTGTTGTCGAGAATGATGTTCTAAGAGTTATTAATAAGTTGAGTAATTCTACAACTGTTGGGAATGATTCTGTTCCAGCATTTATAATTAAGAGGGTTTCCCAGATAATTGCAGGACCTTTGGTTTACTTGGTAAATTACTCATTTGAAAGAGGGGTTTTTCCGTCCTCATTAAAAATAGCACACATTGTCCCAATTTACAAAAGGGGCGATCCTAATTGCATGGAAAATTATCGACCTATCAGTATTTTGTCTGTGTTTTCTAAGGTATATGAAATGCTTATTAATGAAATGATCATTTCATACTTCAGAGTAAATAATCTCTTCACGACTTGCCAACATGGATTCCTGCCGGGCCGATCTATTGATACGGCTTTGTATGGGTTTGTTAATTCAATCTTGCGCGACATTGATGCTGGTACCCCTTGCCTTGCAATGTTTGTCGACCTATCGAAAGCTTTTGATGCTGTCGATCACAATGTTCTGCTCAATAAATTACAAAGTTATGGTATTAGGGGTGAGGCTTACTGTTGGTTTGAGAGTTACCTGTTAAATCGCAGACAGAGGGTGGTGATTGATCGACTTTCGTCTGATACCAGAGTTTCGTGTAAGGGGGTTCCACAGGGGTCGGTCCTTGGACCCACTCTTTTCTTAATTTATATCAATGACCTTTCTTCATTTCTCGGGATGGATTCTGATCTTGTATTATATGCTGATGATATTAATATAATAATTCGATCTAGCAATTTGGCTGGTTTGTTTGGGAGTGCTAATTGTCTTTATGAAAGATTGTGTGAATGGCTTTGTGCTAATGGTTTGGTTGTTAACACCCAAAAAACCAAATGTATTTTGTTCCGCAACCGGCGTGGATATAATGTGGATAGTTTTTCTCTGGGTGGGAATGATGTGAAATTGAGCAGGTCTGCCAGACTTCTTGGTGTCACCATTGATGAGGATCTTAGGTGGATTACCCATATAGATAATATCTGTAATGAACTATCTAGAACATGTTATGCTTTGTACAACCTGAGAAGGTCTTGCAGTGCTCATGTTCTTAAAACTTATTACTACGCCAATTTCCATTCCAGGCTGAGGTTTGGAATAATTCATTGGGGATCTGGTCTTGGAACGGAGCGTCTTCTTATATTGCAGAAACGCGCGATTCGTACCATTTTCAATCTTTCTTCTCGTGAATCTTGTAGAACAATCTTTGGTAGACACAATATTCTTACTGTATATGACGTGTATATCCTTGAAGTCTTGTGCTATGTTTATAAATTTAAATGTCGATTTTCGACTGATACTCCGCATAAGTACAACATGCGTCAAACGGATTATTTGCTGCCTCCGACCCACAAAACCACTCTGTTTCAAAAGAACTTAGGTTTCATGGGATGTAAGTTGTATAATAAACTGCCAAACAGCATAAAATCTTGTAAAACTTATTGTAAATTTAAGTATAGTGTTAGGGCGTATTTGTTAACGTTGTCTTGTTATTCTATTAATGAATATATGTCGCAGTGATACTAAATTTTAATTAGTGTAGTTTTCAAATATTTTAATAATATAATAGTATTTTTTTAATTTATGATATATATGTATATTTTATGATTGATGATTTTATTGTAACTCCATTGTTCTTTCTCTTTGTGACATATTTCCAGTACAAATACTGCTGTGTTCCAGGGTATTTTGTACTTTGCTTGAAATGAATAAAGATTATTATTATTATTATTATGTATTTTTTGTGTTTAGGTACTCTTGTAAGAAAAACAATGTCCACTTTTAGGGATACCTGTCCTTGTTGGCTTTATAAAAAAATCACTTTTCGTCATCCATAAATGTGCCTGAAAAGACATTTATCTGCAAATTCACTATACACTAGTGCGATACTACGTCCTTTGAAACTCTCCTAACGATAACAGTTTGTGTTGAAATTTTCCAAAGTGTTTCGTGCTATCTCGGCAGCAGTATAAACGTATGTTTATACTATGTCTTGGCATTACAAAATGTTCCCTACATTTTCTTAAAAAAAAAATGTTAGCAATCGCTATATTATATTTCAACCAGTTTTTCTTATTAGTTAAAATTTTAAATTGAAATATTTTGGTAGGTATATGTTTAGGAGATGATATGTCTGTTTACATGTTAAACATAAAAGTTATGTACAAAAAATCGTAAATTGACACTTCTACGTCACTAACTGCAAAAATTCTGAAATCGTCATCGCAACGTCACTTCGTTGCCAGGGCCTACGATAGCCGGAGCTTCCGAGAAAGTTACAGAATTCCACCATTAATTTCCAATATTTTTTGTATAAAAAAAATTTCAAAATTCGGACCGGAAGTATCACTTTTACTCTTACCGAATAACGATTTTTTGCAAATATGTCGTAAATTATGCATTCTATGTATATTTATGAAGAGTACAAAAGTATTTAGAGTTGGATTTGGAATATTTTTTGTATAAATGAAATTTCAAAATTCGGACCGGAAGTAACACTTTCATACGTATAAGAAAGTCGTGTGGTGGCCACACCTCATTTTTTACTTTCTTATACGTAGTATAAGGAAGTATTGTGATGATGAAAATTTTCGACCTCGAGATTTTTGCAGATGTCCACGTTTTGAGGTCCCCTGATACCAAAAAAGTAGTTTTTAAAAAATGTCTGTGTGTGTGTGTCTGTCTGTGTGTGTGTGTGTGACCACGATAGCGGTCAAACCGCTGTAGATATCAATTCAAAATTTTGCATTTACGTGTGTAATCTGCCTCTTGAGAACTGATTAGATTTTGAGCAAAATCGGCAGACCGGAAGTAGTAGTTTACTTCAGTGAAAAACTCGAAATTTGCAAATATTTCGTCAATTACTAAGTTTAAACAAATTTATAAAGAATTCATATGTACTTAGAATTAAGTTTGAAACAAATTGTCTTAAAAAAGTTTTTCGAAATTTCTACCGGAAGTAGGTCTTTTACTCTTATCGAAAATCAGTTTTTTGCGAATATCTCGCAAGTCATGCTTTTAAGACAAGTACGTTACGAGTATAAAAGTATTTAAAACTTAATTTTCAATATCTTTTATATAAAAAAAATTTCAAAATTCAGGCCGGAAGTACCACTTTTACTCCTATCGAATAGCGATTTTTTGCAAATATGTCGTAAGTTATGCATTCTATATATATTTATCAAGAGTACAAAAGTATTTAGAGTTGGATATGGAATACTTTTTGTATAAATGAAATTTCAAAATTCGGAACGGAAGTAACACTTTCATACGTATAAGAAAGTCGTGTGGTGGCCACACCTCATTTTTTTATAATATCTTGCCAAGTATGCATTCTATAGAGATTTATTAAGAGAATAGAAGTACTTAAAATAAGATTTTGAATAATTTTCGTATAAGAAAAATTCTCGAAATTTTATAATTTCAAACGCTCATAGGTATCAGAAAATCGTGTGGTGGCCACACCTCATCTTTTAACATAAAAACGTGTTACTGAGATAGGGCAGTAGCTCATGTGCACGCGGCCATATCGAGAAACCGCGCTTAACAAACTGTATTATAAATAGTTAGTTACCTTGTTTGATAACATACCACCATTATCATAGGCAGTTGCGTAATTGGTATTATACAATCCCTGAACAGCTTCAACTTCATCTTTGTTTTCTGATATGTGACTCTACAACAATAGGAAATTAATATAATTTATTTTTATGTTAAGTACCTGCATACCTGTATATGTAAATTCTTCTCTCTGGCAATTTGAGAAAGCGCCAACATTAGTTCAGTATCAACACTCAATGCAAAGCGAGGTGTTATTACTGGCATGATCAATTTATTCTAAAATATAACTTCAATGTAGTATTATCGACGCGATTATGCAAATATATATGAACAATGTTTATTTATTCGTCCATAGTGTGGTCTAACTTTGTCATAAGTTATTAAGCTTTCGAAGACTAACGACACTGTTGCAGTATGTAAGTTGTATGCACAAAATTTTCCCAGCTTTGATACCTGCTCACCATAATTGAAAGAAAACTATAGAATTTCTAGATTCTCAACACACAAAGTAACAGATACAGATACCGACCTTTAAAAAAGAACTACGCTATAGGCACAAGTTTTCTGAAATTAGAATTTTTCAACAGAGAAAATTCGAAAGTGCCTTTAGCCAAAATGTAACACAACACTTATCCACCATATAAATCTGCAATAGGCGAAACAATGCGTGCATGAGAATCTAACTCTTAAGAAATCTCTATATACAAATATTCATACTGCTTAAGTTAATTTATATTCTAATGTGTAGAAGCATTAGTATTCTTGTTGGACAAAAAAAGCAGTACAGAAAAGCAAACACAATCTGTCAAGCTAATATTGCAGAACAAAATTGATGATAAAACAATATGGTCAATATATACTAACAGAAGAAATTATTTTGAAACAGACATTGTAATCCTGTTTATTATAAAACATGTATATTTAAGTAAAGTACCTGAATTGTTAAGAAGTATAATAAAAGTTAATGGCAGAGTCTAGATTTTCCTCGGGAAATCGCACGCACGCACACAAACACTTTCTTTTCGTTCCTTAGCTTCCAGTTTCTTAAACAGTTTGCCAAATCGGTTTTAGAATAAAATTATCTAATGTTAAAAAATAATATACTTCTTTTTGTTTCACTTGTTTATTAGATTACCCTAACAATAGGGTATCTATATGTTATATAATTATCAAAGAGTTTATTCAACTAATATAAGGGTCAAGAAGGATAAAAGAGAAGGAGGGAGAATTTTCGACAAAAAGTGAATCCGAGAAGGGTATGTTTACATCCGCCATTTTTGAGTCATTACATGCTTATTTGTCTAATATATATTTTGTAGTTTTTTATTCTTTATTATCATGATTTACAAACTTCCTACGTTCAATCATAATTTATTTTTTATTTAATACCTTCAATTCTATCATTTGTTGTTAATTAGTTTAAGGTTCAGAATTGAAGAATTATTTTCCGTTTCATTTTTTACTAAGGATTTAGCTGTTTTGTCTTTCACTTAGTACTTAGTCACAGAACGTCCTATTTAATATGGTTTGATATGCCGCTTTTCGTTGCACAAATTGGAGTAGCAAGAAGATTGCAAGGCAATTAGAGGCAAAGAAGACGAAAATTATAACTTTCCGCGAGTAGGGCCGTTTTTCCAACTCCGATTAAAATGCCGGTTAGCCTAGTCATTGAATAAAGCACCAGTAAGTACAAATTTGCGTTTTTCCAACACCGGTTAGCGCTAATCATTGATTAAGAACCTCCTTAATTTAACCGGTGTTTGGAGTACCTGATAAAATATTAAACAGTGATTAGGGTTACTTATGGTGGGTTTATGCAGCGTGAATTAATCCTAACTTAGTATTAGTAATAGTCTTAAGAAAGTTCGATCATTAAGTATACGTGTTAGCGTTCAGTCAGCTGATCTTATGATCGTAAGCTTCGTAGGACCGCGTTAGGACACGACCTTGCAAGTTAGTAATATTTAACTCTTAGGACCAAGTTAGGACCTCGTTTGCCAAGGTCTAACACGTACCACTTGCGCAAGCATGATTTGAAAATTTGCTTTCATTCAGCAGGCGGATCGGGAACCGTTCCCGCTCCAACGGTTCACTTCACAACAGTTGAGTGTTCGCTGGACACGATCGCTCACCTTTATGTGATCGTTTGTCATCTGGTACTTTTTACCATATGTTAAAATTATACAAATTAAACCGAATAAACAATAATAACAAATTGTTTTTAGTGTAAGGGCTGGTTTTTCCAACCTCGAATAAAATACTGGGTGAACTCCAATATTATAATACATTTATTTCTGCACAATACCTTTAATTTGCTGTATCTTATTTTTCTAGTAACTTTCTTCAAAATTGTGTATTAGGTTGGTCTTGGAATGCATCAATGGCGCATGTGTACAGAATACGCTCAGTAAGTGAGCGTAGAATTTTTCCGCTCACAAAAATGGCGGCCGCTCCTGAACATGTTCAGAGTGAGCGGTCGTCTACTCGACATGATCACTGAACAGTTGCGCAACTGTTGTGTCTGCTGAATGAAAGCTTTAATTTCTGTATAAACATGTATTTTCTCTTTGGGTTAAGACTAATTCTTAGGACTAATACTAAGTTAAGGAACGCTGCATAAACCCACCATCACACAGGGACATAACCTAAGAAATTTGAATTTGTATTATGTATTACTGACAGTTCATTTGTTTGCTGTATAAAAGTATTTTTTGGAATTAGGTACTTAATAATTATTTTCATCAGGGATTTAGTAATTGTACTGCTTCTTCTATAAATGAAATGAACAGCATAATTAAATATAAAAATAATATAATATTGAATATGTGTAAAAGTTACACAGAAATAAAATTAATTGATAACCACAAATACATTATTTTTTCTGATGAGGACGATTCAGTTTTGGAAGTTTTTTAATTCTACTACAATTCTGGGAGTTTATCTCAATTCGTGACGATTCTAAGATCCTGTGGCAATTTATGCTTGCGGTTGCTCTTTTGCTCTTTGTCATTGCACTTAACAGCACCTTATTAAGATATCATATTAGTCGAACATATTTTGAACTCACTCTAGAAATGTCATTAACATATTCAACTATATTGAAAAATTAGAAATGAAATTGAGACATGGAAAAAATTCTACAGAAGCTGATAGGTTCACGTTGAGAGCTAATGCAGATACTTTAAGTATTTTCTGGCTGAACTGAGTTTGGATGAATAATATGCATTCTTGTAAAGTTGATGTGCTGTTAAATTCTATACTAATAATTGCCATAAGCATTGTCGAATTTACTCTGATTCTTCCAGAATATAACATGCTTTAAGGTGAAATCGTGTAAACCAATTTGGAAACAAGGTTTTCTCAATCAACCTTATTTGTTTAAAGGGCATAAAATTACTTGGAATGTATTGTTTAAAAAAAAACCTGATATATGATCTTTCAGTAAAGGTATTGTGCTTTATTCATCCTTCAGGAATTTGATGCAAGTTAATTTGTCTCAGATATGGCAATGGAAAGTGCAGTATCTTATACCATTAGAATGTTATTGATAATCCAGCTTAAGACCCTGGAGACTTTTCTTTTTTAACAAATTATGTATGTATATTATATTAGTTTTTTCATTTTTCACAACACTTTTGTATTTTTAAATAGCAGTAAGTAATCAATAAATTTGTTTCAATATCACTCATATTTGATGCACCTTGTTATTTATTTCATAATGGGAATTATAAATATGTGCTATATAGATAGAAATTCTCATATGCAGTATTTACAAAATAAATGTCTACAGTTTATTTAATGAAATGAAGTCTCTAATTATAGATAATATAATCTTCAAAAAATAAAATAACGGCAAAAAGCACAAAGAACACATTCAAATGTAGAAAATAGCGCCAATATTATTAAAGCAAATGTACTACTTTAGATCAAAAGAAACAGCCAATGTGTAGCCAACTTTCTACAATAAACTTTAAACACTGTTTAAACAACCGGCGTATTTCTCTGCATTGAAAAACACCGGTAAGCACGCCGGCAAGAGATAATCAATGATTAGGCTTAATCAGTGATTAGTTAACCGAGCATTTTAATTGATGTTGGAAAAACCGGCCCTAAGTGTACATACGATTCTTAATTTCATCCATAATTTGGCAAATATATTTTTTTTATTTTAACATAAACATTGTTGAATATAAGATAACAAAAGAGCCCATTAGAAGGAATCTGTGGAAGAAAATACATAGGCCAAATGGATTCCAAATGAAAGCAGTATACTTTGGTCTAAGCATTTTGGGGAGAATTCCCATAATATATGCTGTAATTACCATATACCTTAGTAAAGTTCTATACAAACATAAATTGTGAAGCGAATTGACGCAATCCATCATTTTCTTTGGTTGAAGTGGAATTGTTTATTAAATATATACCGTGGGTTTTTTTTATCACTGAACATAGCACACGATATCACCTATGTTCAGTTTTAAAATAAACGCGTCAACGCATGGAACATTATGCAACCAACATTGCGTTATGTAACTAACATCGGTCAATTATTTGTTTCGACAAACGTCAAAATCAATGTCATAACAGAAATTACATTTTGAATATTTCAATATTTCACATTTGTATTCACCTAATTTAAAAAATGTATACAAAAGTTGATAAAATAGAAATTTTAAACTGGTATAAAGCTGGAAACAGTTTAAGGAAAGTGCGGGATCTGTTTTCTGTCAAATATCCTGAGAAGCCCATACCATCTATCGGAACAATTCAGGCGATTAGTAGGAAATTTGATTCTGATGGCTGTATAATAAATACCCACAGAAAGAAAATTAAAACTCGCCACATCCTTACTTGACACGGTACAATTTTCTGTACAAGATTCTGCACAGCTTTCTGTACAGAATATTCTGTACAACTTTCTGTGCAGAATTTATTTTGCCCACTTGCAACGACGCAAAATTTTAAAGGTCCGGGCATGCGTCGAATGTATTACTAGTTTGGCGGGTATCCGGAATTTTGTAACCCTAAAATTTCATTTGTGTGTATTTTTCTGGAAAAATTCCAAATGGACACAAATACAAGAAAGAATTTATTACGAGCTGCAGTTCTTGTTATAATAACAAACATTCTTAATATAAAAAATAAGAAACGCGAACAAAAAAGAAAGATATGGACTAAACCTTGGCTTTTAAGGCGGCCGGGATGTTTTGTCATTAATTAATGAATTACGCATTGAGGACCCTGACTTATATAGGAATTATTTACGGATGAATGATGCTCTGTTTCATAAATTATTAGATTACCTTAGAGCTGATATTACAAAGCAAGATACATTTATGCAAGACAGTATATCAGCCCATAGCAAGTGAGATATTCTTAATATTTAAAAAAATCAAATACAATAGACTTATGATTTTTCAGGTTGCAAATTACTTTGCGGTTTTTAGCAACTGGTGAAAGTTTCCAGTCTCAAATGTATTCAACACGAGTTCATGAAAGCATTATTTCCAGGTTTGTTCCAGAAGTGTGTGAAACAATTTACCGGAAGTTAAGAGAGCATTATTTAACAGTATGGTGATTAATTCTCATATACACTTTTAACAGAAGGAGTTATGAAGCCATATCCGCAAAGATTTTTAAGTCATGACAATAAAATACTTAATTACCAATTATCAAGAGCACATTTGGAATTTTATCTAATAGATTTAGAGTTTTATTAGAACCAATAAATTTAGATGTTGAAAAAGTAGAAATAATAACTTTAGCATGTGTGGTACTTCATAACTTCTTGGTAACAGAAAGTGAAAGGTATGTTACAGATGTTAACATTAGCAATACCAAACATTTACCAACAGTTGTAAAACAAGGTGGTAATAAGTCGAGTATTGAAGCCAGAAATATTAGAGATGAATTCCGGAACTATTTCTGTACCAACAATGGGAGTGCAGATTGGCAGGAACACGCAGTGGCTGAGCATAATATTTAGAACATTGATTTATGTTTATTCCAGTTATGATTAATTAATATTAAAAATAAAGTCTAATACAAAAAAATATTTATTTATTTAAATATGTATATATAACATTTAAAATTTTAAATTGAACTTCATTTTTTATTCGAAGACAATTAATTTCTTTAATTTTGGCGGCTAATAATTTACCAAATACCTCCTCGCTGTTTTCAGGCTGTTGAGTTGGCTCATTCTCCAAAGCAGAAGTAAGTTTTACTAAAGCATCATTTGCATGTTTCAAATATTCATCATCTTTTCATTTCTGGCGGGATGGAGTACTGTCCTTAATAGCTTCACATTTCCTTTTCTTGTTTTCTGTGCCAAAATCACCTGTATTTATAGCGCCTTCCTCAATATAATTACTTGAGGTACTTGGAGCAGGTTGAACGTCCTCATTTGCATTGCTTATAAATAAACCAGAACTGTAGTCCAACTAAGAAGACTAAATATTAAAAATTAATATTAAAATACCAATAGACAACTTACAATATCTGTGTTATCTTGTGAATAGTCGATATCTTGATCCACTTGCACAATTATTTCTTCACCTTTGCAGTTTTCGCTAATAACATCAGTCGACTTACGTGCTACTGTATGATTTACAATAAACATCATATCCAAAATACCATAAAGTTGGTTCTGCAATCTATAAAATATGGTCAATATATTTTAATACTTTATTAAATGATACTTACATCATCATCACCACATCCACTTTTCTAAGACTGTTGCCACTTTCGATATTCAGACAGAAAAGTAGTCTTTAAAGAATTAAATTTTGTGTTTACTTCTAATATGGTTATGACATTGATTTTGACGTTTGTCGAAACAAATAATTGGCCGACGTTAGTTTGTTGTTACATAACGCAATGTTGGTTGCATACTGTTCCATGCGTTGACGCGTTTATTTTAAAACTGAACATAGGTGTTATCGTGTGCTATGTTCAGTGATAAAAAAAACCCACGGTATATAAAATTTATGCAATAATAAAATACATGAAATGGGAGATTATAATATTTAACTTACATTTTTTGATTGAACATAATCAATAAATTCACGTGTTTCAGAAATAGATTCTTCTCTAGATTCAATATAATTATTAGGAGCTAGTGTTATCATATTAATTTTACCAATAAGAGCTCTTTGTCCATATCTAGTAACAGCCTCCACTAGCCTAACTGTACTCTCTCTGAAAAGTGAACCAAAATAGCATGCTGTTGTAGTTCCATAAGTTAATGTTCTACCCTAAAAAAATATTTATTATTCAACATTCTTTAATTAAATGAAATACACTTACTACTAATGCAGTATAAACATTATCTGAAAATGCAAGATCTCTGTACTTGACTTCAGTTGGATATGTATATAGTGAAAGCCAATCTAACAAAGTTTTATCATAGCCAAGCCCAATATTTGGATATTGAGGAGCATGTATATGAGTATCAATTAGTCCAGGCATAAGAATTTGGGATTTTTGTAAGACAACCACATTATCCCCTGTATTTGTCAAATATTTGTTCCCGATTTCCACAATCTAAAACAATAATTGTATGTGTAAAAAGGAATATAATGTTTTTATTTCTTACCTTGCCTTCTTTAACAATTATGTAACCATTTTCAATTAACTCAATTCCATATGGATTCTTGCAATGAATAATATTCCCTATAAATACTTGAGTACTAGTCATGTTTCCATCAAATACAAATAGTAGATAGTAAACAGAAACACTTAATTACTTCATACTTCAAATTATCAGTAACTGTATTGTTTATAAATAGCATATCAAAAAATTATTCTCCTTCCTCTTATCTTTTTTTCCCTTCCTACTTAAGTTCAAATCAGAGGCCAGGGCCAATGTCATTATGGGTCTTTTCATTTTTTATTACCAGGTTTGTTTGTTCGAGTACGAGAATGTCACATACAACCCTGGTACAAAACATAAGCTAAATTACATTTTGTTTGAATTGTGCGGATTCTTAACTGAAGGGGTGAAAGTTCAGGTACAAAATTGTTCAAGTCATTTTCACGCAGGCAGTACGCTATAACAATTGAAATAACATAACCTTTAAAAATTCACTGAAATACACGATTCAACTGTTTTATTACACTATAGAGCAAATTAGAGCTGCATATAGCCCACAGACACCAGGAGATGGCTCAGTCAAGCCAAAATTTTTATCCGCGTTTTGTATTGCCTCGGGTCAAATATAGATGACGCCGACATCAAAAAATTACAGTTTTCAAAACACTAAGCAAATAGCGGGAAATTCAAAATGTATTTGGTAGCGGGAAATTCAAAAGAAAGTTTAAACGAATAAAACACTTGGTTATATTGTTTCACTTAAGGACAGATTTATTGTACTCTGACACGTGTTTCGACCTCTCGGTCATTAACGAAGAGTTTACAGACTTAAACAGTTTAAGTCTGTAAACTCTTCGTTAATGACCGAGAGGTCGAAACACGTGTCAGAGTACAATAAATCTGTCCTTAAGTGAAACAATATAACCAAGTGTTTTATTCGTTTAATATTCATAATGTTTCACCAAGAACCAACCGTAGATTCTATTAATTTTATCAAAAGAAAGTTTATTACAAATTAGGGTTTAATACCGCGAGATCAAAAATTATATTGGTAAAGGTTTGTCATGGAATGTAAAACGTCTGTCTTAAGTTATATCATTAAGTGTCATACTGTCATTAATATTTGTCATTATAAGAGAAAATATAATGACAAATATGGACAATATGACAATGATATAACTTAAGACAGACGTTTTACATTACATGACAAACCTTCATCAATATAATTTTTGATCTCGCGATACATGATTACAACACTGTAATTAAATTGCATACTATTTACTAGTTCTCGTAGTAATGAGGAATCATTTCTAAGGAAAACAGTATACAGTACGATATTCAATGACAATGCTGTAACCACACAATAACGTTTTAAAGAAAAGAATTACTTAAATAATTACATTTTAATATTGTTACGTAGAAAAGGTACAAAGTACATTTATGATTATTAATAAGTAACATCTAACACGTATGTTTTAGTTAAATTACCAGTACAAAAATAAATTAACGAACAATAGCATAGTCTACCAAAAGTAGAATTTTCGACTAACAAACATATTTTTAACAATAAGATAGAATTTCTGTCGAAAAAGCACAAGTACTTACTCAAAATACTACAAAGTAGAAAAGGTATTGTAGTATTGTCGGGTGTATAGATACACATATTGCTGTGACTCTTACAAATTTACATATAAATGAAATAAATTTAATTTACTTAATCAATGCGCAACCGAGAGTCAAGCACGCATCCTAGTGCTAGGCCTTATGCTAGACTAAGATACGGTGAACTTTCTGCTGAAAGGTAGGTTAAGCAAAACATTTTACATGCAACTAGCTCAGTTTGAAAATAAATAGTTCTCTCAGGGGCAGAAAATATGAGTTGATTCTCCTGCTCTTTAATTATCTCCAGGTCAGGTAAAGAAATAAAATACAAAATAAATCTTAATATCTAATTTATTAAAATAAAATAATTTTAAACGAATTCAAAAGTTTTTATCTACAAATATTTACACACAAAAAATCAATATTCAGTCATAATTCAAATTTATACATCATCATCAAAAAAAATATTACAAGTAATAAAGAATAAATGACATTATGATGTCGTGAAAAGCTTATGTCTAAAAATGTGAACGTGATTATTATGATTAATATTTGTCATAGATACATGTAAACAATCAAAAATAAAATAAATTACCCGTGATGAATTGTACTGGAATATAAATAAAAATAAAATTTGTGCGGTCTACTATTTGCTAACAAAATATAAACATTAAGGAAATGGCTTTGCCCTAATTAGTCCTGCCCGGCGCCTTTTCTCGCTCCCAACACAGTACCATCAGATAACAAATTCACACAGATGAGTATCCCAAAGTTCCACCCTACGAGCATGTCTTTTTCAACTCGTTGGACGCAACCCGAACATACATCACAATGTGCACACTCCTTAAGGAATATATAAATTTTAAATTAAATAAATAAAATGAAATAAAATAATGTCTCTGCGTATCCAATAAATTAACTCAGCCCTGATTAGTTCTGCCTGGTGCCTTTTCTCGCTCCCAAACGCAGTACCACCAAGACCAATTCGTGTCTTTCAAATTCACCAGGACTCCATGCTATGAATTAAATAATGACATAATTCATTTCACACATCCCTGATGTATTATTCAACACGTTAATATTGAACACCCAAATACAACAAAAACATACTTAATACTCATATCAAAAGAAATAATATATATATTAAAAAAAAATAAACTTTACCTTTTTCGCGAAATTCCAATACAAAAACACCACTACAAATAAAGAATTTGGTACGCCACTATACACACATTTATAACAAATATTGTTTAATCACCTCTTCGTACATCGTTTCAAACTCATCCATAATGAATTTTCAATAAAATTTAATTCACTTATATATATAACCTATACACACATAAAACAAAATTATTAATTTCAAATACCTTTTGTAGGATAAATAATTTTAAAAGAAAAGTAAATTATGCGAAAATGAAATGATTATGCTATCCAAAGTTATCATTACAATTACTAGAAGGTTTTGTCATAATGTATGGCATAGTACCCCTACATGCAAAACAAAACACTCTAGAAAAAAGAAAATAAAATGAAATTAAATAAATTCAAAAACCGAGTTCATAAATAAAAGTATCTCATACATAAGTAATTATTCAAATATATCTAGACATTTCTATGTGTTACGCGCTGCATGTTAAAAATAAAATATTATATGCGTTGAATCTTGTTAAAATTTTATAAGTATCAAAAGTCTCAAAAATTATTCTAAGTCCAGATTTAGGAGTAATCTTTTTTAAAAGAAGGAGGAAGTGGTTTATCACCTACTTTTAGATTATTTAAAGAGAGCGGTTTGCACCAGCAATCCCGGAAATTTTATCCGTCCGCGCTTTTATGCTTAGATTTCTTTATAAAAACATACGGCAACTTTCGGCAAACACGAATCCACTTCCAAAATTGTATATCGACGGTGCTGCCCTTATCGGTCACATGGGGAAACAGTGTATTAATAATCCTTGAAAAAGGTAAACAAACATGCGAATATAAATTCGTCTATACGTTTATGACTCAGCCGTGCACCTGATAAACAATACTTTTTGCGCCGGTCTACACAGTCGATCTTTGCCAATGCCAGAAATCTTTGTGCGGGGAACACTTGCTCGTTCCTTTTCACGTAACATTTAATACGTCTTGATATTATAACCTTATAAAAATTTACTAAGATCCTTTTATTGTTTTACTTAAATAAAAATAAAGTTTTCGTAAATTATCGATATAGTGAATATTTATATACACATCATAGTAAAAATGAATAAAGTAAAAATTAATTTAAATAAAATCTTAAAGTGATCTTGATTATACTTATTTATTTACATATTATTATTTATTCAAGATCACTGCAATATGTTAATACACAATAACTTTAATTACACTTAATGATCACCGTACAATTGTTTGTTTAGATATAAATGTATATAGTATGCACCGTGTCCGACGCTTCGTCTTGTGTCAACTGCTTTTTAAGTTATGAGCGGCAGGCAGTGTTGCAGGTATACCACATTCCTCCCCTTCTGGAGGACTAGGTGAACCTCTCCGGGCGTCGTCGATTTCTGGCTGGGTTTCGTCGTACTATCGGCGTAGACGATTCAACGTTTTGCATGTCCGGTGTTCGGCTTCTCTCTGCAATAGAATTATCTATTGGAAAGGAAAATGAAGGAATTTGGGTTGTGAGATCGGGTGCGAGGAATGCACCTTGAGGATCTTGTTCCTCTGGCGTCTGTGTTGTTGATATTTCCACGGACGGTCCTGGTGTGTTTGGGGCCGTTTGCGTCTGTTGTGCTAGCTGAGTTTCCAACGTTTCTGCCATCTCATGAGCTATTAGCGGCTCTCTTTTCCGTAGTTGGTCAGCATGTTTCCTTCTCTCTATTCCATCTATTTTTACTATGTACGAATAAGGCCCAGTTTCTTTGCTGATTTCCCCTGCACTGGATCCTTTAATCAGTGGATTATTCACCCATACCTCTTCTCCTTCTAAAAATACCCTATCTTTTACGTTTCCTTTGTCATGTTGTTGTTGTTTCTGTTTCCATTTCTCTTTTTCCATGTTTCTCGCAATATCCGGTTTAAATTGATCAAAAATAGTGCGTACATGTCTACCAAATAATAATTCACTCGGTGTTCTGCCGGTTCCTCTTTGTATTGTGTTGCGATGATAGAATAGAAAATCTTGGAGTACGTCTTGTAAGTCTTCACTCTCGTCTGTTCTTTCAAGATGTTCCTTAAAAGTTCTTACCATGCGTTCGGCTAATCCATTAGATTTTGGGTGATAGGGGGTTATCTTAATGTGTGTGATTCCTTTCTCGTTACAGAACAACCCAAACTCCTCGGCAGTTAACTGTGGTCCATTATCTGAGACCAGAAACTTTGGCAGTCCATACCTGGCAAACATCTCCTTCTAAATGCTGACTGTATCCTTAGTGGTAGTCCGGTTCATGGGTATTATTTCCAACCAGCGAGTATAAGCGTCCACTACAATAAGCCACATCTTCTTCTTGAAAGGTCCCGCAAAATCAATGTGCAATCTCGACCCAGGTTCAGCTGGTGCAGACCATGGGTATAGCGGTACGTTCGCATCAGTCTGTTTGGAGCTTTGACATCCCTTGCAGCCATTTACATACTTAATTATTTCGTTATCAATGCCCGGCCAATACACATGGAGTCTTGCCATTGATTGCATTGCTTGAATTCCGGGATGTCCATCATGTAACATCCCCAATATTTGTGTTTTTAATTCGTCCGGTATACAGATTCGTCCTTTCCATAACACTAATCCTTCTTCAACCGACAATTCATCTCTCTTCTCGGAAAACGGTGTTAACTTTGTATCAATTATCAATTTGCTTGGCCAATGTGTTCTTGTGTAACATGCCACCATCTTCAGAATCTTATCACGTTCAACCATGTCTGTTAAATTTCGTTTTGTTACTGGCATGTGTTTTAATCTCACACGTAGTAAATGACCTCGTCCTGGAAGTCCTTCCTCTTCTCTTTTTGATGGCCTTTGGTCGGTTAATGGTAATCTCGACAGAACATCTGCTGGGGCGTTGTCTTTCCCCGGTTGGTATCTAATGGAATAGTTGTATGTATTCAGAATAATTGCCCATCTCAGCAACCGATTACTTGCAACCTTGGGTGTTTCACGATTTTCGCTAAAAATTCTCTCCAACGGTTTATGGTCTGTCAACAATGTAAAACGTCGCCCATGTAAATATTGCTGAAATTTCGTCACAGCGAATATCAAGGCCAAGGCTTCCTTGTCGATTGTAGAGTACTTTCTTTCTACCTCCGAAAAAGTCCTAGATGCGTACGCAATTGGTCGGAGCGTGTTATCTGGATATTTGTGTGATAAAACTGCACCCGCCCCCTTGTCGGAGGCGTCACTGGAAACGACAATTGGCAGTGTTGGATCGTAATGTACTAACGTATCGCTTGATGTCAAAATATTCTTCAACTCGTTAAATATTCCATCATCATCAGTTGACCAGTTAAAAGATGCTCCCTTTTTTAAGTGTCTATACAGAGGTGTACATTTTATATGTAAGTTTTCGATGAATCTGTTATAGTAGGTAATGGAGCCCAAAACTGACCTTAGTTCGGTTAGGTTTGTAGGTGGTTCCATTCCTTGTAATGCTTGAATTCTTTCGTTTGTTGGGTGTATCCCTACACTGTCCACCCGGTGACCCAAAAATATCACGCTGTCTTGTAACCATTTGCATTTTGATTGTTGAGTATGGATGCCTGCAGCCTTTAATCTGTGTAATACTTGCCGTAACCTGTCTAAGTGTAACGCGGTGTTTGGTGCTGTTATCAAGATATCGTCCAAGTAGCAAACTACTCCTTCAATTCCCATTAGTAATTGGTCCATCGTTCGCTGAAACAGTGCCGGTGCAAATGAAACCCCAAGTGGCAGTCTTTTATAAGAAAAGTATCCCTTGTGGGTTGCTATTACCAGATATTTTCTGGAATCTGGATGCACTGGCATCTGTAAGTAAGCGTCCTTTAAATCTATTCTGGAAAACTGTTGGCCACCACTGATCTTCGCCATAACTTCATCAAAGCGCGGTAACGGGTAATTATCAATCTGAACATGTGGATTAATTGTAACTCTGAAATCTCCACATAGTCTGATGCTTCCATTTGATTTTATCGAAATCACTACTGGTGTTGCCCATTCTATTAGTGAGGTTGTTGTGTCAATCGGTTTCTGCGCTCCTTCCTTCACTAATCTCTCTAATTCTGCAGTTACCTGATCCTGTAGTGCAATTGGTACAGCTCTTGGTCTATACGCTCTAGGTTTGACACCTTCTGGCATGTGTATTTTTGCAAAATGGCCTTTCATTTCCATCCTATTTTGTTATTGAAAAGATCCTCAAATTCATTTAAGATCTGCTTTAGTAGCTTTTGCTCAGTGCTCTGTGTATCCTCGGTCTGTATTTGTCTGGGTTGCCTGTCGAGTCTACATATTTTTTCTCCTGCTGGCATTGGCGTTTTAAATGCCAAACACCAATCCGATCTAAACAATGTCATTTGCTTCCACGACATAAAGTGATAGCTCTAGATCTACATCAAATGCATTTACTTTTACGTTTACCTTTCCTAGTGTATTGATTTCCAAATCCGTATAAGCTACTAAATTCCTTGTACCATGTAGTGTGGGTTTGCCAATTTGTTCCCATACAGCCTTCCCTATAACAGAATAAGCTGCTCCTGGGTCATACAACATGTCTATCTTTTTTTTGTTTATTTTAACACTCAGTAATACCTTATTGCTTGAATGGACGTTCCTAATGACAGCAATTTCTGATGTGTTTTCTCACTGGTATCGTCTGATGTGGATTCTTTCCTACGTACGTTGTACACCCTCCTCTTAGTGATATGGGCCTGGCCACTCCCTATGCATGCTCTAGCAAAATGATTCTTCTTACCACAAGCTGTGCAAGTCTTCCCTTTTGCTGGACACCCTGTCCTACGGTTATGTTTTGCATTTGCACAGAAAACACAGTGTTTATCCAAATCCAATGTTTGAGCAATGGGTTTGCCTATTTTGTTATGTGATCTCGTATTTCGTGCGCTGTGATTATCTCTGTTAATGTTTACTCTGTTTGTCCTCGATTGTGTTTCTTGATGTGTCAAATTTGCTAAACGTTGTGTGTGTATCGATGCTTGTTCTAACTTGACTGCGTATGATTCTACTTCGGTAAGTGTAGCGGTGTTTGTTGGGAACTCCCGTATTAATTCTTCTTGCCAAGTGGCATTATTAATACCAATAACTAACTGATCCCTTAATCTTTCATTCAGACTTGTGCCAAATTCACACGAGCCAGCCAACCCTCGCAGAGCATTTACATATTGTGCCAGTTTCATACTCACCCCTGTATCTGGATGAAAAAGTCACACGCTCTGATAAAATATATGTTTTCTTTCCATAATATGTATTTAATACTATGACCATTTCTCTATATGATTTTGTCGTTACTGGCTCAGGCCTGAAGTGATCAACAAGGATTTTAAATGGTTCCGAGCCTACCTTTGCTAAAATTTGCTTTTTGTTTGGGGTGTGTTTTCATCCAACCCATGTAGCGTCAATTCTACTTCAAACCTCTGTAAATAGTACTCCCATTCCTCTTTTTCTGGACAAAATCCTTCGAATTGGAAATTCCTTACTGTTTCCCTGTTATCTGCGTTTGCCATGTTCGTTTTCTTTGTTTTACTACACTAATTCACAAATGTTTTGTTATTATGATTTTACTGCACTTTTGTCCTCGTCGCCAATATGTAGTATTGTCGGGTGTATAGATACACATATGTTAATACACAATAACTTTAATTACACTTAATGATCACCGTACAATTGTTTGCTTAGATATAAATGTATATAGTATGCACCGTGTCCGACGCTTCGTCTGTGTCAAGTGTGAACTGCTTTTTAGGTTATGAGCGGCAGGCAGTGTTGCAGGTATACCACAGGTATAAAGTACATTTATGATTACTATTGAAAAATTATAACTAACATCCAACACTTATGTTTTAGTTAAATTACCAGTACAAAAATAAATTAACGAACAATAGCATAATCTACCAAAAGTAGAATATTCGACTAACAAACATATTTTTAACAATAAGATAGAATTTTTGTCGAAAAAGCACAAGCTCAAAATACTACAAAGTAGGTAATTAAACCTGATAAACACACAATGACTTAAGCCCGCCCATGTTTACTAGCACCATTTACAAAATCTTGTATTACATAAATGATGAACATAAAATAAGGTGACATAAATAAAAATATGGATACATAAGATATCTAACAAATTTAGTAGATGTCTTTTCATCAATATATAATTAAAAGAGTGACAATTAGGGCTTAAAAATTAAATAATGTTAATTACATGGCTATAGAAGAAAACAAAAAAATTAAACCTGCAATAACTAAGACCAAATTGATTAATTTATTGTTGTCGTAAAACAAATGAGACTTCCAATGATATGGCTGCCTTAGCCTCCGTGGTGGCCTCATGGGATGGAGTGTCGGCACTGCATTTCTGTTTAAGCGTACTGAATGAGGGTGTGCATAGCAGTTTGTGTCAAAATGTAGGCTGCAGAGTTTCTTATTACATGTTGTACTGGCATCTAGCACAGGTTTCATGCCCATTTGCTGTTGCTTCACTCCTGAATAATAAAATATAATAATTACAACTGTATACTAACAAATATCAACGATAGTATAAAGGCACGTTTTCATTAAAGGAAACTGCCTTGGAAAATCATTAGGAAAAACCATAAATGCTTCTGTACCAAGAAACCTGAAGTTTCTATTAACACTGCTAAGCATCGATTGTTTGCTTGTGAAAAAACATAATATAGAAACTTAAAAACAAGTAGTAAGTTTTTCGTGTACCTTAAAGGCTTTCTTATACACCTACAGGGTTAAACTGCAGTTGAGGTGTCGGGCGACTAGTGTACCTTATAGAGCACCTCTAATTGAACAACTTTTTCTTATAAAATCATCAATGCAAACATAGAGAAATGGAGATAAAAAATAAATTAGGTACTGACCGAGTCAATTTTGCAGTTTACATCTCATGAAAGGTATCCCATATAGATCATTGAAATGATGAAAATCACGATAATTGATGTTTATTTCACATAATCACACACAATTTAGGTCAATTCGTATGTTTTCTTATGACTTTTCTGCGATTTTAAAAGCACCATCGAATGTCAACAAAAACAGTTGATATCATGTGATCTCATATTTACAATTTTGCTAAAATTCAATCAAAAAAACTTACATATCAAAGGTAATTGTTGTGTTGTGAGCTTAAATAAACATCATTTATTGTGATTTTCATTATTTCAATGCTCTATATGGGACATCTCACATGAGATGTAACCTGCAAGATATTGACTCAGCGAGTACCTAATTTATTTTTTATCTCCATTTCCCTACGTTTGCATTGATAATTTTATATGAAAATGATGTTCAATTAGAGGTCCTTTATAACATACACTAATCATTTTGTCAAAAATCGCCTGACACCTCAACTTCAATTATTCCCACTTATATTATACTCCTAATAATTGCCAATTACTTACTTAACTGTCATTTAAACTTTAATTGGTGTAATCGGGGAACCAACAAAATCCTTGCTACAACCAGGTGGTCCTTATTGCTCTTGGAATCAGAACTACAAACAAAAAATCTCCAGCTCACCTTCGGGTTATATATCAACTATTAGTGTCGTTAGTTACTTGTTCGCATTCTAGGAAAATATGCATCGCTCTTGCTTCCTGCTTGTACGCCCCACACACGATCCACCAGGTTCTATTCATCCTTCAATTCTAAAAATGCTTTATGTTAACTTAATACAATTATCATATTACTCTTTACAGAACTTACGGTACGATTATAACACCATTAACTAGTAGCAATAAGAAAAATAATGTTTAGCAACACACACAAAATTTAATGGTTGACGCTTCTACGCGTTTTCATAAAATGACAGCGCTATAGTAGCGACATCTCAAGATATTCGGTTAAACTCATGATTCAAATTTACTTATAGGTCTCTTGTTTCTCAACCGTGGCGTCATCTAATAATGACCCAGTTAGGTAGATTAGGCGGCAAAACCCCGTATTTAAGTGAACCATCTCATCTAATCTTTATATAGACACATTAAGGTGGATTTACACGGCCGCGTGAAGCGTGATGACGTAACGCGTTATCCGGCAATAACCAATCACAATGCTGAAAATTTTGAAATAGAAACCTCGCAGTTGGTGGGGGAAAAAGAGAAGAGGGTTTTATTTTTTTGCGTTTGCAATGTGTGCTTCTCTTTTTAGTATATCAATCTATCTTCTTCTAATATTTACGCGGTAGTTCGAAGATTTTTAAAACTCAACATGTGTTTACCAAATGCCTAAAACAGGTATAGTGGTCCTTAATAAAACAAATTTTGTAACACTTGGTTTTAAGTATGCTTTATGAAAAGAAATACAAAAAAAAAGAAAATGTATAAAAATACTAATGTCATTTTATAATAATATACTTCTTCTATACTATGAAGGTGCTTTCTTTTATTTTAGAAAATATGTAAACCAAAACTATACTCCATTCAGTCTAAGAATAAAGTAGATGGCGCTACAATTTGAGCACAGTTTACACACGATGAACTTTGTATTTTGAAAACAAGTAAAACATATGTTTACTGTCAGATGGATAGCAGGGATATACATATCTGATATCATTATATTTTGACATTTACGTACATTTTTATACAAGTTGGTAACTCATTCCTCAAGAAAAAGGAATGCACATGTCGTCTAATTGTACTTTTTTGTGCTTCATCCAATTTATTGTAAGTATGACGATAATTTCTTTTTCTTGGAGGAGAAATTGGAACTCCATATAATTCCATTTCTTTAATAATGCAGTACATTGTATTCCTATTAATACCCACTTCCTCTGCTGTTTGATTGACTGCAGCTGTTTTAGACATATTGTCTTTATGCTTAATGTACACATTATAAGCCATTTGCCTTTGTCCAGATCTTATGTGTTTCCCTTTACGATTTTTTGAAGGACCTGGTAAAATGCTTCCGCCGTACTATAGAATATTAGCGATTACGAAATAACGAAATTGATAAAATACCTTAACAAATGAATATTTCACTTGCGAGTTCTAAGAAGAACTATTTTTTAAGAATATTAACAACAAATAACTATGTAAAATACGGAAATCGACAAAATCTTTGAACAAAACTGTCAGTAAACAAATTTTTGACAGAACGAGCTAAATGCGATTATTTTGCCGGTGTAAATGCACACTCGATTTCAACCAATCACAAACGTTTATTTTAAGCCCTATCTTTCCCAATGCTTTATTCTTAGACTGAATGGAGTATAATTATTTTACGTAGGTATAGCATGAGTAAAACAAATAATTCTCAGGTAAACTAATACCAATAACGTAACTTATGGCATACTTAATATTAATTTAACACTTTTATAAAGAAAGTTTGTTTTTATATTTATATTATATATCATACAATTATTTGTAGGTATATATTGACAAGCATAAAAATAAAGTATATGCACATGGTGCAGACAATAATCAGATTAGATTATAAATTATTTACTATCTTCATAACATTTATGTTTGTTTTTTTTTGGATTTGGCTATATTTCGCTGTTTAATTAATAAATAATGAATACATTATTCCAAATTTGTATGAAAAATTTGTGTGTAAATATTACCAGCTGACAATAAATTACACTAATGAAATGCAAAATACCATAAAAATTGAACAATATAACTATGAGCTACATAAACTTAATCTGCATTAGTAGTTGCCTTTGTCCACTGCCATTCAACAGCACCATCATTGACAAAATATGCTTTTAAGGTGTCTCTTATAGCTGCAGCACTGGCACTGTGTCTATTACCCCCTACATTATGTATATTTTCCAAAGCACCTCGCTTCATTTCTCCAGCTACCAGCAATCACATTGCCTTGTTCCTCACGGTCGACTAGATGGGGGGAACCATATGATCTTTGGTCTGCTGGAAGTTTATCTTCAAGTCGCTTTAAGCAGGTATGTAAACATACTGTACCTTTAACAATATTTTCATTTGTGTTCATACTAGCATTTAATGGTCTTCTATAAATACGCCATGCTGATGATAATATACCAAATGTATTCTCAATCACTCTTCTTGCCCGTGACAAACGATAGTTAAATATCTTTTTTGGCAAATCAAGGCCATCTCTTTCAGGATATGGCCTCATCATATATTGAGTCAATTGAAATGCCTCATCCCCTACTAATACAAAAGGCGACATCATACTTGAATTTGGCAGTTTACATGGCTTCGGTATTAATAACGACTTGTTTTCTAAAAGTTGACCTAATGCACAATTTTTAAACACACCTCCGTCACTTTTTCTTCCATGCACACCTATATCCACAAAAGTAAATCAATATTTTGCATCACTGCAAGCCATCAAAGCAATGCTATTTTTGTAATTTGAGCCACTACCTATGTGGTGGTGCCTAAAAATACATCATTGTTCTTACACATTTTAACCTTCATATGACTGTTTACCTCCATCTATGTAGTAGACTGTTTTCCAAAATAGTTTTCAACATTTCGTAAAATTTGTTAAATCGGCCACAGGTTTCAAATCTAAGACAATAATATGCATGACGTACATAATTATTGTTTTAATATTACTAATTTCAATACATTCATTTATCAACAAATTTAGTTAATCCGGCCCCGACTATTTTAAAATAGGGCTAGATCCGGACCTGCTTATTAAAGAACTTTCCGATCTCTCCGCTATGCGACATTGCGCCTTACAATGCGCGAACATACAACTTGGTTTCTAAAGATCAAAGGTGCCGACAACGACTGCAACTACTGGATATGTTTATACTGTGTCAATAGCAATGCGATTGTCACATCGGAAAACAGCCTACGGGTACGCGCAACCCAAAATACACTAAACATCTACGGGGGTCGACCATTAATACTCTTCCGTGTACGGGTGATATTAAGTAAATTGGAATATATAACGCTTATGTTGTCTATGTCCTGTCTATTGTTCATAGAGTGTGCTTGTTCTCTAATATAACACATTTCCAAAAATTCACGCTTGCGGTTATTGCTTTCGGTTGCGAGGACCTCCACGGCCGACCACCCGGCATTATGATCCATCTCGTTGATATGTCCCGCCAACGCACAATACTGAGGCTTGCAACGAACATCAGACTTGTGCTGTGTTATTCTATTTTTAAGACGCTGCCTCGTCTGGCCTACGTAGACCTGCTCGCAACCCAAACAACGCAACCGATATATGACATTCATTTTATTTACAGTCTCAGTACTATCCTTGACCTTAGTTAAAAATGTTCTACCCGTTTTTAAGTTATATTTAGCAATCGTTAAAGTATCATGGTTCGGCAACGTCTTTATAAGTTTATCAGTAAGATTGGGGATGAAAGGTAGTAATCTGTATACAGTTAATGACTGAGGGGCTTCTTCTTTAGGGGTGTATTGAGTATGGGAATAGTTGATATTGTATAAAAGCCTGTTTAAAAGGGTGGATGGATAAGAATTTTCTAACATCGTGTCATAGAGTCTCCTGATGTTCCGTTCACGAAAAGAGTGATGGCAAATGCGTATGATGCGGTTTTTTAAATTTAAAACACTGTTGATTTTCATTTTGTAGGGATGATTAGAATAGTAATGTATATAACGTCCCGACGCCATAGGCTTTATATAGTAATCAAGTATAATGGTGGTATCATTCCTGATAAGTTTTGTGTCCAGGAACGGTACTGAATTATCAGTTTCATGTTCAATAGTGAACTTTATATGGGTGTCATAGGAATTAAAAACGTCTAAAATTTCTTGGGAGCAACCTACAGGTATAGCTGTGATTATATCATCAACATACTTCTTCATGAAGGGAACATCAAAAGACAACCTAGCAATACAGTCGTCCAAGAGGTCATCCATGATATATTGGGCTATAATAGGGCTGATTTTGGAGCCCATAGGGCATCCTTGTATTTGAGTATAATAGTGTTTATCAAAGACAAGGATGCCCTATGGGCTCCAAAATCAGCCCTATTATAGCCCAATATATCATGGATGACCTCTTGGACGACTGTATTGCTAGGTTGTCTTTTGATGTTCCCTTCATGAAGAAGTATGTTGATGATATAATCACAGCTATACCTGTAGGTTGCTCCCAAGAAGTTTTAGACGTTTTTAATTCCTATGACACCCATATAAAGTTCACTATTGAACATGAAACTGATAATTCAGTACCGTTCCTGGACACAAAACTTATCAGGAATGATACCACCATTATACTTGATTACTATATAAAGCCTATGGCAACCGCATCATACGCATTTGCCATCACTCTTTTCGTGAACGGAACATCAGGAGACTCTATGACACGATGTGACAATTCTTATCCATCCACCCTTTTAAAACAGGCTTTTATACAATATCAACTATTCCCATACTCAATACACCCCTAAAGAAGAAGCTCCTCAGTCATTAACTGTATACAGATCACTACCTTTCATCCCCAATCTTACTGATAAACTTATAAAGACGTTGCCGAACCATGATACTTTAACGATTGCTAAATATAACTTAAAAACGGGTAGAACATTTTTAACTAAGGTCAAGGATAGTACTGAGACTGTAAATAAAATGAATGTCATATATCGGTTGCGTTGTTTGGGTTGCGAGCAGGTCTACGTAGGCCAGACGAGGCAGCGTCTTAAAAATAGAATAACACAGCACAAGTCTGATGTTCGTTGCAAGCCTCAGTATTGTGCGTTGGCGGGACATATCAACGAGATGGATCATAATGCCGGGTGGTCGGCCGTGGAGGTCCTCGCAACCGAAAGCAATAACCGCAAGCGTGAATTTTTGGAAATGTGTTATATTAGAGAACAAGAACACTCTATGAACAATAGACAGGACATAGACAACATAAGCGTTATATATTCCAATTTACTTAACATCACCCGTACACGGAAGAGTATTAATGGTCGACCCCCGTAGATGTTTAGTGTATTTTGGGTTGCGCGTACCCGTAGGCTGTTTTCCGATGTGACAATCGCATTGCTATTGATATCCCATTCTACTGCCCGCAGTTCGAAATACTTGACAGGTTTTAATGTGTTTAACGTTTGTAATTTTATTTTGATGTTTAGTTTTAATATGATAACAATTATCACCGAATTATGGTTTTTAATATTAACTACATTTCAATTTTGTTGTGAGTATTATGCTCCTTTTTGCATTTATTAATTTCAACGTACTTGAGTTTGCATATGAACACGTGTCACAGAGGTTAGCAAAATATAAATGTCTTAGATTCATGTAAGTAATTTATTAATTAACATCAATTTATTACACTAAATAATTGTCAACATTGTAGAGGCCCCTGAAGATGGAAAAAAATGTTTCCGAAATATTGACCAATGAATAAATAGATTACTCTATTATTGTATTTCATTGACCGAACAATCCCAGTGAATAGTTATTCACATCTTACTTTTTATATATACAGGCTGTCCCAGATAGTGTGCTCACCATTGGGATCTCTTAAACGGTAAGAGATAGAGAGTTGGTTAAATGAGACAAAATGTACGTGACACCTGGGTTTACTTTTTTAAATAAAAAACTTTTAAAAAAATGAACGATACGTGCGCTATAGGGGAAAAACTAAAAATCGGCAATTTTAATTTCGTCGTTTAACTTATTTCATGTAAAAGATACCGAAATACTATTTTGACATTATGAAGGTACTTTTTTACGCAGAATTCAAATTTGGTATTGCAACCTCTGAAGCTTTTATACGTTTCGAGATTTTTATACAAACTTTCTTATTTTAAATACAAATCGTAGGCGGCTTTGACTGTATCAAAAAGAGCATAATTTGCTGATTTCAATGATGTATAACACTTTGGGTTTATTTGTAGAAATAACAAAGTTACAAGAATAATTAGCATATTTTTTTGTTTTATACTTACCTATTCCTGGAAACAAAATACAAAAATGACTGAAAAGTAAATAAAACACTAACTTCACATACCTAACTATTTATTTACTACTAGTAAATAGATAAATTACATTAAATGCTCAAAAAGTCCTCCATTGTTATTGATACATAACTGAGCTCTTCTTAGTGTGGAATTAATCACTTTTTCTAAAATACGTCCATTTATCCGATGAAACTCTCTTAAAACACAAGCTTGCAGTTTCTCCACATTATTAAATTGTGTTTTATACACCTTATTTTTTATGTAACCCCAAAGGAAAAAATCCATTGCGGTTAAGTCTGGGGAACGTGCAGGCCATGAAATGGGTCCTCGATTACCAATCCACCGATTACCAAATCTATTATTTAGGTAATTCGTAATAATGTGAGCATTATGTGATGGTGCCCCATCCTGTTGGAAATACATATTCGCAGTTAGATTAAGCGGAATATCGTCTAGAAGATCTTCTATTTCACCTTGAAGTAAGTTCAAATAGCGTTCACTCGTTAAATTGTTATTGAAGATAATAGGTCCAACTATTCTTCTGCCGATAATACCGCACCACACATTGAACCCAAAACGTTCTTGATGTCGAGCTTCATGTAGAGCATGGGGATTTTCTGTCCCCCAATAGTGAATATTATTTCTGTTAAATAACCCATTGTTCGTAAATCGAGATTCATCTGACCACAACACATTAAACAGAAATGTAACATTGTTGTTATTCTGATTAATGTACCAATGACAGAAACGAGTCCGCCTCTCTGCGTCTCCTGGTTGGAGTCCTTGGCTAATGTGGACTTTGTAAGGATGATATCGATGCTTTTTTAATATTCTATGGGCTGATGTTCTAGGGATTCCGGTGTTGTTTTCTATTTCTCTTGTGGAAACTTTTGGATTTTCACGCACCTGATTTAATACAATAACTTGGGTTTCCTCATCTAATCTTTTTCTATTTCTTTTCGGTTTTCGTATGTTTTTAGATTTACTTCTAATCTTCGAAATAAAGTTTCGTGTGGTTGCCGTCGATCTGGGTACAACTCCAAATAATGATTAGCTGCATTCCTTGAATTTTTGTGAGCCAATATGTAACTTTGAAGCATATCATATTTCTCTTCATTATTAAATTTCTTCATAACGTGAACAACAATAAACAAGTAATAAAACGAACCAAAACAACAAATGCGGTGATTTTTAAATAAACGAACAAAATAGCAGACTAAATAACACAAAAATAAACGGATACGTAACGTGCTTGTAAATAAATTTGACAGATACTACTTATTGTCTTAATAATTCAATGCTGCCTCTGATGTATAGCCTATGCATTCATAAGGATACCAAAAATTGCACAAATATCATTATAACTTTGTTATTTCTACAAATAAACCCAAAGTGTTATACATCATTGAAATCAGCAAATTATGCTCTTTTTGATACAGTCAAAGCCGCCTACGATTTGTATTTAAAATAAGAAAGTTTGTATAAAAATCTCGAAACGTATAAAAGCTTCAGAGGTTGCAATACCAAATTTGAATTCTGCGTAAAAAAGTACCTACATAATGTCAAAATAGTATTCCGGTATCTTTTACATGAAATAAGTTAAACGACGAAATTAAAATTGCCGATTTTTAGTTTTTCCCCTATAGCGCACGTATCGTTCATTTTTTTAAAAGTTTTTTTATTTAAAAAAATAAACCCAGGTGTCACGTACATTTTGTCTCATTTAACCAACTCTCTATCTCTTACCGTTCACGAGATCCCAATGGTGAGCACACTATCTGGGACAGCCTGTATATATATATATAATAAAATAAAATAAATATATATATATATATAATATAATAAAATAAGTAAACAACTTTGGTAAAGTATAATACATTAATATTATGACTAAATATACTGTGAATTAATAGGATATAAAAAAACATAAATGTAATATACAAATATAATTATTACAATAAATAAGCGTTTTTAGCTTTGCCAAAGTTCACATAACGAAAATTGGATAAGATTCTTAATATTCGTAATCCTTTTATAAAATGATTTTTTGGTTGGTGCTTAAAATAATCGTTTGCAATTGGAGTTGCTGACTGTGCTAGTTATTCCTAGAACCCGACAGTGAAATATTCATTTTAATAAGGTATTTTATCACTCTTATTAACTAGAATGGCAGGTTTGATTTGGCTAATTTTTGAATAAAAGAAATTTGTAGTAGTACGAATAAGGTTTTTAGGGAAAGAGAAACTGGAAAAGTTGACCAGAAAATTGTAAAATTTGGGAAAATCTGAAAGTTTTTTATTCTATAGAATTTTGTAAGAAACTCTCAGAACTCACGAACCGAACGATGGATATGCCTAATGCCGTGTTTACACGGTCAAATAAATCCATGAATATATTGACGAATTTATTCACGACGAAATTCATGTATTTATTCATCAATGTATTGGACCGTGTCCAATATTTTATTGACGATATCCACTAGTACCAACCATCAAATAGTGACATTCGTTTTCTTGCAACCTTTAAATGTTTTTGTTTTCATTTATCAATTTGGAGGTTACGCGGAACTTGTTAATCTAATATTTGTAGGGGTTAATAATACGTGATTATATATGCAAAATATAGACTTATAGCTTGCTGATGGATACAAAAGCATATCCGTATATTTTTATATGTAGATACTTGATTGTAGTAATCACAAATATCTTTTTTGCACGGATAATCTTTTTTGTGAGACTTGATCATGATCATTAAAATAATTATTTGTTAAGTGAAATTATTCACTTCTCACAATCGATTTTTTGTCGGTCCTCTGCAACGTTTGTATAGAATAGCAATAGTTGCATATTATTTATTGGAACATTAATATTTCTTTACAAATACGACTGATTTTACTAACTTTATCAATCTTTTATAATAAAAAAATTATTCACGGGGCAGAAGGTTCACAATGCGAAAGCTGGCATGTATTTTAAACTAAAATGTTGCTATATTTCCCTAGAAAATTGACGAAAAATTAGAGCGGGTTCTAATTCGACAATTTATTCCTGAATTTATTTGACAAGAAAAAATTGACGGCAAGTTGAGCGTTTACACGCTCCAATAAATTCAAGGTTAAAAACTTCATGAATTTATTTGACCGTGTAAAGACAGCATAAGTCTTTTTTTCTTTTATTCGCTATCATCCTGGAGTTTTCAAAAAAAAAAAAAAAATTCGGGACAATTAAAAAGGAAAGTCGGAAAATTCGGACAAACTACAACAAAAGAATTACGCATATGGCTAATTTTTGTTAAATGTTCGTAATAATCTGAATGGGGTGTTTAGGGAAAGAGAGCTGCCTTGAAAATTGGAAAATTCGGGAAATTCTTTCTTCTATAGGATTTTTATATGAACTCAAGACCGTAACTCACGATCAAAACCTTGTTTCCTATTAGGAAAATTATCACCACAGATTTGAAAAATTTAAGGGAATATACTGCTAATTATAGTAATAGTAAAAAATATTGATGTATATTATGGAACCAAAACATACAATTCGAGTGGTATTCAAGGGTAGAGAAATACTATGCTATCATTTTTCATTAGCATTCTTTAGTATATAGCTAGGATCATACATCTAACTTGTGCAAATCCACAAATTTTTAATTAAATGGGATTAAAATACCGTTTCACTATCGTGTTTCTTAATTCATTTAAAAAATATCTTTTGTTTGTATAGAGAGACCATGACACAATAGACGCAGCATGTTAATATGCAGTATATCCCTGGTAACGAAAACCAAAATCAAACTAATCCAAATCACATAGATAAGATCATAAAATACGAATATGTCTCTAATATCATGTGTTTGTAAATGATTTACGGACCGCCATTTGCATTTTAGTAATTTTTACATTTTACACTTTCCACCCCTGCTTGAATTCAAATTAATTGTCAACTTTGAAATTAGAAACCCATAAACGTAGTTTAGAGTTTCTTAGCAGTGATTTTGAAAATTATCGAATTAACTAATCAATTTTAACAGAATATGAATTCGAAACTACAGGTTATTAGTGCTGTATCATCATATTGACAATGTTTATATGCATGATCATATGTTTACAAAAAGATGTTTTGTAAATTAAATATTAAGGCATGCCACTGGCAGTAGACGAAATAAAAGAAGACGTTTCCAAGTTGCCGATTTAATAATACGAACATGTCGAAACCACAACGCGTAAATCAGTTACAGACACTCATTATAACTGTAATAATAAGCTGAAAACAAATAATTTCATTCCAAGGTACTTAATTTCATTTTGGTATAAATAAATTCATTTATATAAATTACAAATTAACATGTCTTGAATAACTAAAATTACACAACAGCATTCGAAATAAATGTTTATTAGAATCATTGCACGTCTAACATTTTTTCTTCAATTAATGCAAATATCCTGTACATTTACATTTAATTATTTCGTATGTATAATACAATTTTTATGACTCTTTTTCTGTTATTCATCAAATTATGATGTTACATATTAATATTTACAAATACTATTATTATTATATATAATTAACTAAATCGTATTATTATAATAAATTATTTCTGGTAATAGTTAATCCAATTATGCTCATTTCATTCTTTCAGATCAATACATGTTATTAGTTATAATTAATAATCTGTTTTGTAATCTCATGGTTAATTAGAGATTATGTTCTCTATGATCACGCAGTTTGCAGCATTTTATATGGTTAATGTGGAGTTTGAGACCCCATTGTGCCTAAATAATCATATCACTGAAACTATCTTCTCACATTATTAAAAATTCTATCACACTGTTCAATTAGAGATTCTATGAGAAAAATGTCACTAGTTAGATCGGGAATTAACGCATCTGTAGATTCGGGTGGACCAATTAATGTTGGGGCAAACACTGTCGCCAAATTGTGAGGATTCATCTTATTAATTGCAGAACAAGATGCTACCCTGTAACACCAAAAACAATTATTATTATTTCTCTAGCATATGAGGCGACATAGTTAAATCATGAAAATGTTTTAATTCATAAAAACGAATTAAATAATAGGTTTCATGTAAATGTCAACAGAATAGTTATTAAATTTTATGCCCATTTATAATATTGTTGTTGATATTTACTTTTATGTGCTTTGTATTATTACTATTTTGATTATTATTATTAATACTAGACTGTTATAAACATTGGTTAATGAGAAATCATTGAGAGTTTGAATGTTTATAGAAATTAAATGTTCTTTCTTCGCTTACACCTATATGTTGAGGATCTGACAAGAATTAGCAGTTGTACTCATGCAAGAACGTACAATATCATTTAATATTTGTATTAATTCTCCATTTTAACATTAACCGAGTTGACTGTGAGTCCCAGTGATTTATAAAACTTAATTTACTTATAAGTTTAACTGTTTTTTTTTTAATGGCTTAATAGTCTGCCAACTATCGTTGAAAGACATTATTAACGTGACATCATGTTTACTATGTCATTAATTTTGATGTCATTTTGACGTCGGTTTGGTCATGTTATGAGTATAATATCCCATTGACATGGGATTTTAGAATATATATATAATACTATATAGCGTGTAGACAAGGAAAACTTCGCTCCAACATTGTGAAATAGAAAACATAGTGCTATGCCGTTTTAGAGGCACGTTGTCAAAACTGCGCATGCGTAACAATTTTAGGTCTGTTTGTTTATCACATAGATTCACTACTTTAAATATTTAATTATAGCTTGCAAATCGTCGATCAAGTATAAATAGTTTAAAAATGGACAAGCGTCTTTATAATTAAAAATTAGCCTTTACCTTGCTAAATGTGGAAAAATACTTTAACTTCCCTTAATGAATGAATGAAATATCATTCTACCATCATATGAAAATTGTAAACAAACAAGCGATCATACTGAAGAAATATATTTGTCAAAAGTACACTAGCAAATATTGTAAATTAATTAAGTAAAACCCGCAGTCATTTCAGTTGCATTGCAACTGTATTTCTTTGAAGATATGGTGGTATATCGTGAGTAGAAAGAAAAACACCTCTATAGGCCATGTACAATAATTTGTGATATAATAACACCACAATTAATCAACTCAACATGCAAGCATAATAATGAATTGGATAATGTGATAATGTTGTATTCTAGAATTACTGTCATCCACATCGGAGAAATTTACAGAAACAACACAGTAAATTTTACATGATTAGGTAATTGTATTACTATGTTATATATTAATAGTAGTTTATACAACGAGTCAATAATGACAGTTATTATTCCCGAGAGCTGAATTTACTCCCGAGCCGCGTAAGCGGCGAGGGAGTAACTCAGCTCGAGGGAATAATAGTCATTATTGCGAGTTAGTATACACTACTTTATCGACGACTAACTGAAAATTACTAAAAAAAATCAAAATAAGTAAACGAAAATGTCAGATTACTATATCAATATGACGTTTGATGGTTAGGCAGTCAGTAAAATGGCCGGACTTGTCTATCGTTACTATGACAACGTTAGGAACGTTATGTTCTTATTGGCGGAATGCAGTGAATAATGGTAACGTTATGGCCCATTATATGTTCTTATTGGCGGAATGCAGTGAATAATGGTAACGTTATGGCCCATTATTCACTGGTCGCATTTCATTATTCCCTACGGGTATTATGAGTGTTATTATTAGCCAATATTGATTAATATAATACATACTTTATTGTTTAGTCGTCGATAAAATATTTTATTATATATATTAATTCAGCTCTCGGGAATAATAACTGTCATTATTGACTCGTTGTATAAACTACTATGAATTGCTTATAATAAAAAGGCATATTAAACCTTTTAGAAGAGACGCACACCAATCTTTTTGACATGACCTCCTAATTATTTTGATATATGTCTAATAGAACATACATATTGCTATGATAGCATATATATATATATATATATATATATATATTGAACTGGTGTCGATTATGTGACAACACCAGTCAAATACCCACAAACACATACAGTCACCCTTTAAAACCCCTTGAATACAGGCAACCATATATACATCGGCGATGCATTATGTTTGGACCCTTGTATAAGAGTACAGGTAAAAATTCCTGAAAATTAAGACAGATTTTACTAACAAATCTAGTAAATTCTGAGAACCCCATCAAATTGTAAATATTAGAAAGAAATTCACCCCCAAATTTAGAAAACCAAACCAATGACTACTCTTTTCAGGAACCCCAACTGAAACCCCCGTATTAAGCACTAAATATTAAAATAATTACCTGATTAGTTTAAAATACACATTAGTCTTATTTTTATACTTATATTTAGCAAATTTACACAATACAACAATAATTAGTTAAGTGATATATAGGCAAAGTATTAATATAAAATGAATCTGACAGCCATTACAAATGGACAATTTTATATTACAAATTTCAACATTTATTACCACACTATGAGCATTTAAATGAGTACCATTTTATAGTGTGATTTCTCAAGAGTAAATTGTCACAAAAAGTTACAGGTTCAAGGTTAAAACAAGGTTGATAGTATCGAAAGCATCATCCCAAACTTTGACAAAAGTATTGCACATACATGACGAATTGTTATCTAAAAATGCATAGCATAAAACTAAAATAAACTAATGGTGAACACAAAAAACATTTAAACTATAAACTAGTTTACAAGTTACAAGCATGGTAACAAACAATAAAACTCTTAGTTGCGCACATTTAAGTTAAGCATCATTTTAATTTTCAAATTTCGACGCGCCATATTGACAGAGGCAAAATAAATTTCAAATATTTCCTATAAGTAATCAAAGTAATTATAAATTAACTCTAGCAGTTACAAAGTCTATCGAGACGCATTTACGATGTAATATTTTTCAATGTCATATTTACAAGTTGAAACCAGATATTTAAATAAGCATTTTGAATAATTTGACAGTTGTCAACAGAGGTAAAAGAAAAGTTTTATAATATAAATTACAAGCTATGTAGATAATTTAAAAAAGGTGGTATAGATTAAGAAAAGGTCATAGTTTCATGTTATAACAATAAATCGTAAATAAATTAAAAGACCATTTAGTTATCCCACTTCAAAAACTAACCACACTAATTTTTTGTATAAAGAAAGATTTTAAAAAGGATTAAAAGACGAAAAAATATTGTATGTATTTATAAGTTTAATTTGTAAAGGTAAAGTTCTACTAAAAAGGCATTTTAAGCCAAAATTCTGATATTTAAATTTATTTCATTAGCGTCATTGACGTCATCGAACAAATGAAAGTCGAAATGCCAATTTTGCCCTTTAATTTTTAAAAAATGTGTTTTTCTAAAAGAAAACGAATTAAAGTAATTTTATTGTACCGATTGAAAGACGAATTAATTTAACTAAGATAAAACATGATTCCACAAATATACAAAAATAGACTTGCCCGTAAAAAGACTTTGTAAAATTTTACTGTATAAAATTGCCATGGTTACAAGAACCACAACAGAGATTGATATAAAAAGGCACGTCCGACGAGGATCGAGGATTATTATTCAAGATTCTTCATTGTTTCGTGAGCATTCATGGTAATGCAAGCGGATTATTCATCGATTGATTTGTTGTGTGAACCGTCATTAACGAGCCATTCATTTCGACTCATTTATTTTTTGTGTGATCATTCATTGAGTTGATCAACGCATCTACAATTATTACCAATCCATATTGACATCCAGCCACCGTCAAAGTTAATACACCGAAGGTCATCCATTGAAGAAGCCGACCTTAAACCGAGCCGAACTGGGTCAAGGACTCATCGAACACCGATACCACACAGCTGGGACGCGAGTTGCCTTCACATAGAAGCAACCCCATTGGAACAAGTACCTGGCCTTAAACAAGATAAGGAATTAATACACAGAAGGTACCAAGTCTAATATTCGTATATGTTTGTTTTTCTTGACACAAATGTGGGTCAAATCCAAATCTATGTCACATTTATGTAACGTCTTTTAATTCGATCATCTCTATCAATTAATAAAATTCAAATCTAGATACATAGCATATATAAACACTTAGAAAGTCAATTTAAAATTTCCAACAATTTAATGCTTATTTAAAAAAAGAATATCAGAATTTACTTACAGTTAAATTTAGTACTATCTCATTTGTCATGCAGCCCATTTTTATAGTTGATACATAAGGGCCAAGTTCGCATACTGTGCCTTGTTTTAAATATTTCAAAATCGTAGAACTTCTGCCTAAATAACTGTTGTTCTTGTACACAATAAAAGTGTATTGTTGATATCTAAATTGTGTGGACATTGTTGTATTGTAGTAAATATTCAGTGTTATGTTTTAAATAAATTCAGATTTGTTGTTTCCTTATATAAAGTGTTTGTTTTCGTCACTGTTGAAACTCAGTCTTCCACCATAAGAGGTACACATATTCTGTTGACGCTCCAGCATAAGAGCTGTCTGTCCAAATTGAATTTCCAGGTTAGATTCTTCAAGATCGTCAAACGACAGCTGGATAGCAAGGTATACGGACTAAGGTAAATCAAACTTTCGAACCTCAGTAACGCCCTGTAGAGAACACAATTAGAGTCACTTAAACAACACCCACTTAGTTAATCACATAACTTTTAAATTCCTTTCTTTTGATTACTTAATCTATCCACTCGTACACATTAAGTATAGCGTCTTCGCGCGAATTTTAGTGTTCGTTCCACCGCTTGGATAAAGTATATCTCGATCGTGCGCAGTCATACGTTAAATGCCGCGAAATTTTTGAATTAGTAATAACGGTAGTTATCTATTAGGAAAAATTGTGAGATACTAATTGATACATAAACTAAATAGATAATTTCTCTCCGTGTTCGTAGAATACAACCCCCCTTTAGCTAGCCGGCAGAATTAAAATTGAAAAGTTAATAGTTAAATAGATTATTGTGTTTAGTAGTTTTTGTTTTTAGGATAAAGTAAATTAAGCGCTCTAAGTCTCATTAGCTCTCCATTCA
The DNA here is from genome assembly GCA_963170755.1 of Amphimallon solstitiale. Classification (NCBI taxonomy): domain Eukaryota; kingdom Metazoa; phylum Arthropoda; class Insecta; order Coleoptera; family Scarabaeidae; genus Amphimallon; species Amphimallon solstitiale. Next base: position 94,903,242 of record OY720676.1, on the reverse strand, counting down.
TCATTACAACATAGGTCTTTATTAGAGTATATAACCCCCCATAGCATTATTGGCACCGCAACTTGGGGCTTTGTAAGGGTACCTACCCCCCTATACACGCACCCCCATACCCTATTACAATATATATATATATATATATATATATATATATATATATATATATATATATATATATATATATAGTGCCCTCTTATAAAAATATGAGAACATGCTGCACTATATGTTGTGGGTATAGTCATCTGTATATGCTGTGCTCTAAAATTTATTCTTTTTTACACCAAAAGCTTATAATTGGTTTTGTATTTAATTTATATTGTGATAGCATGTACCTAATAACTATTGTGGGTTCTGGCAATGTATGTGGTTCCTTCTCCTTCACTGGTAACCTTTCTCTTACTTATAATAGGGACGAGGTAATAGTTTTGTTTAAAGAAGAAAACGGAATGTCTATATAACATGATCATACACTTTTTATTTAATAATTTGTAAATTCAAATATCTTTATACACCTTAATGCTCTAAACTCTAAACAAATACATAATTGAAAATATATATCATTTATACCAGATGCCGGTTATAATGTATGTAAATCTTTTTATTATGCATTCATGATACTAAACAAAAAAAATAAATATTTATCCTGTATTTAAATAAATGTAAACTTTTATTGTCCATTGATAATTTTATTTATCAACGTAATTATTTTGATATTGGCTTCAATTAATTGCTTTAGACAACCATTTGAACGCGTTGTTTCTAGCTTTTAATCTTTGCCGTGTAAAACGTTTAATTGTGTATTAACATGACTTGAAAAAGATTAATAATGCCTGGATAAATTATTGAAGAAAGTACTCATTCGCACGCAGCATTTCTCCAACTACCCAACACCATTAGTCCTATTTTTGTTGTAATTACTTAATGAATTGAAAACCTTAGAGGATAATATTTGCGTATCTATACTGTTCAACGTTATATTGAGTAATCATTTGCACGCAAAACCAATATCTGTTTAACAGTTTAGATAACTCTTTTCAAACAAAAACTTACTTGCTATCTACAAACATTTCATCCAATTGTTTATTTTGAATGTCCATCTTGAACTCTTCAAAATGAATTTAAATGTATTAATAAAATAAAACTATTATAAATGAACGTGATAAAAAATAAAGAAATTACTATTCTACTATATAACAATTAACAAAATCTCAATCGCAATTATTTTGAAAGCGTCTTATTCTCCCGAAGTCGTAATAAGTTCTTCTTGTCGGATCTTGTTTCGAATTTTATACCGACAAAAAAAATGTAACGTTGACTAGTGCGCCCTCTAGTCCATCTTTTAGGTTGGCATTGGAGTATACGTTTCAGTGAAATCGCTGCCAACATGTTGCCGCCGTGATACACACACGCACACACGCACATATTGTTCTGACAGTTCTTATTCACCAAACGTCAACACATCGAAAATTGTCTTCTTATTTAAGAATTCCTTTCACCGCCTCGTACTGCATTTCCGACGGTAGGTTTATTCTTGTTGTTAATACCATCCTTCTTTGTATTTATTAATGAACCTATTGCCTTGTTCATTGTTCAATACATATTTTCTTTTTCCATTTATTAATGTTATCTTCACTTTTCTTGTAGCTGGATTGTGACTCGGTAGGATCGGAAACACGTTGGAAAGAACGCATATTTTTCTTCCAACACTGCCTGCACCTGGAAGATACGTTTGTTTCTCCATTGCATCTGTCCATCGGTAATATGTCTATCTGCAATAAACTTTACACAAGTTTTATATTTTGTTATCTTGTGTAGGTCATGAAACTGTACACGTCTGTTTCCAGTCTCTGAAGCATTGTGTTACAAACAAATCATAAACACATACCCTTTTTATTTATGCTATCAGCTACCTTTTTATACAAAATGTTATTGCTGATCGGGTTTACGTTTTATATATTGTATATCCTTTTCTAGTCTCTAGTTATAAGCTAAGGTAATTTTTATCTTTTAATATAATTTAGTTTTTAAACTCTTTCATAAAGTTTTATTACTTTATGCATGTAAATCATAATAATTTATTTAGCCATATTTATCTTTCTTGCATATCGTATTTGATCTTTTTCATGATATGTAAACCATACATCTTGTGTATCCTTTTTACAAAAGAAATATATTACTTATATTTATTTTGTCTTTTATTTCATACTTATTTAATATTTTTTATTTTACATTTACTCACTATTCAATTGAATAATAATGACTTTTAAATTATTTGCTTGTATTTGACCATGTGTATGCAACTTTATATACATTCATGTAATTTGTTGCAAATTTAAACTCTTTCATATCCAAGTACGATTTTTGTCATTTTTATTTCATTTCAAAACTTAAACTAATTCTTAAAGCTATTCTTATTTTATAAACTTGCGAGATACCACGGCAATATGTTCATAGAAAGTTGAGGAAATTTGACATGTCCACCACAGAATCCACAGTTCCCATATGATATGAGATAATAATATGCCGAGATTGAGTATTTTACGACGAGATTGACCAGTTATTGGAGTTGATGCCATGATGCATCATTGACTGAAAATAACTGGAAGGATGAACACATTATTTATAAGATAGTGAAGTGTTTCTTGTAATTTGTAGTTTGCTAAATAAATATCGTAATTTCTGTCACTAAGTTGTATTGTAATCAAGCACATATAGAATGTATTTTCTATTAAAATTTACAATAAAATATATATTGGTTTAAAATAACTTGTAAATGGTATAGTATAAAGATAATATTCATTTTGGATTTTGCCGGGACAATGTGTGATAGGTTTCTTTTGGAATTTTCCAACAATGTAGGAGTAAATAGTGCAGTGTTATGAATGGCAAGGTATACACGGTTTCAAACAATATTCCTGTTTTTATGATGTTCTTCTTCTTCTACTACTACTTACAGATCTGTCGATCTGTTAATTCTGAAGTTGCCCCTGCGTCTTTTCCTGAGAGGTAGATAGCCAGCTATCTCTCCATCTCTTAGGTGGCCTTCCGATAGGTCTGTAGCCGGGCGGGTTGTTCTATGGGACTATCTTCGGGAGTCTGTTCTCGTCCATCCGTCTTACATGGCTGTACCACTGCCTCTTACGTTGTCTTCCCCATCTCACAATATCCTGTATCTCGCATTGTTCCCTGATATCCGAGTTTCTCACCCTGTCTCTTCTTGTCTTACCCACTATTGTTCTCAGTGTTTTCATTTCGGCGACCCTTAGCATGTGTTTCGTCTTGTTGGTGTCTTCGCGGACTTCTATACCGTACGTCATAATCGGTCTGATGCAAGCCTTGTAGATTCTAATTTTGCTATCTTTTCGCATGTACGGGTTTGACCAGACTATATCTCGTAGGCATCCTGATAGTGCGGATGCTTTGTTAATTTGGCTCCTCAGGTTTTTAACTGGGTCGTGGGTACTTGAGATGTCTATGCCCAGATATCTGAATTGCATCACCTGTTCTATGGGATTATCCTCCACCACTAGCTTGCATCTGAGCGGATCTTTCGTGATTGTCATACACTTGGTTTTGTTGATAGAAATGTTCATATTGAGTTAGCGGCTCACTTGGAAGAACCTGTATAGTTGTCTCTGTAGATCGTTTTCTGATTCAGCAATAATTGCCGCATCATCGGCGTAACACACCATACCACTTCTTTTGTTGCCCAGCCTGTATCCGAGGTTAAGATCTGTTACTTTGTTTATAATTTTATCCAAGAGAAGATTAAACAAAAAGGGACTTAGGCTGTCACCCTGCCTAATTCTTCCCGGTGTTGGGATGTTGTCAGTGAATTGATCTCCTACTTTAACCTTTGTTACGTTATTGTTATTCAGGTTATGGATTATCTTTCTTATGTTCGCCGGTGCCATATTTTCCATCAATATATGCAGAATGTCTCCCAAACGAACTCTGTCAAACGCCATTGTTAGGTCAATGAAGCAAATGTACGCGGGCTACTGTACTCTATAGCCTTTTCTTTGATTTGTTTGATTGTGAATACTGCGTCTGTTATTGACCGCCCCTTTGTGAAGCCCTGTTGTTCTTCAGCAATCTTAATTTGCATTTCCAGTTTGTCCTTGAGAATACTCGTGAATAGTTTCATTGCTGTATTTAAGAGGGTTATTCCTCTATAGTTTTGTGGGTAGGTTTTTAACCCTTTCTTAAATATGGGTATGGTGATGCTATTATGCCATTCGTCTGGTGTTTCCGTCTCGTCTAAGATTTTATTAAATAGTTGCGACAGTTTCTGTGTGAGTTCGGGGCCTCCATATTTTAAAAGCTCGTTGGGGATGCCATCCGGCCCGGGCGATTTTCTGGTTTTTAATTTCTTGAGTTTTGCTTCTATCTCCTCGTCAGTGACTGCCATTCATATCTGTTTCGTATGCATCTATATTTAGCGTTTCTTCGGCATCGTAAAGCTGTTTGAAATGCTGTTGCCATGTATGTATTGGAACTCCTTTGGTCTGCACGAACTCGTTAACTTGTTTTTTTCTGTTCCGAAGCATTTTCCATACTTTCCTTTGAGCGACCTGTATCGTCGTCGTCCATGTCGCCTGTAAATTTAGCCCAATGTTCTCTTTTGATTAATTTTATGATGTTACATTCCATAAATCTTGTTTATCATTTTATAAAGTTGTATGTATCTATTACCTAAATCATACAAATATTTATATTTTACAATAAAATAGATTTTTTATTGTAATTTCAAGAAAGTATATACAAAATAGATTTCTGAATATAAATAAAATAAAATTTAATTTTAGTAAAAATTGAACTTTGCTCATTGATTTAATTTTTGAATCAAATACAACATCAACATACCTTTTTTACAGAAAATAATATAAATTATTTGCAAAGCCTCATTTCTACCCATCTTAGTTTATGAAACACAAAATCAAGAAAAAAGGATTGATTACGAATGTGCTATTATAAGCACTAAAGAAATTCTAGTGTATGAGAGTAATTTTTTGTTTATATTCTTATATGGACATATATAATGCTTTAACACATTTTTATTTTCATGATTGGTTTAACTCTTCTAAGTAAAAAAAAGTAACAATAAAAAAAAATTATGAGACTATTATTCAATCACAAAATAGTAATGCTGATTAATTCTATCATTTCAGTGTATATCTCGTCACACAATTAAATATTATTATATTGAATAATGTACATAGACAAATATAAAATAGTTACTGTTTTATTTTTACATATGACCAAAATATTCAATACAGTAATTATATTTGCATTCTTAAGCTTAAAAATACATAGCAAAACTATATGTTTACATATAATACAATTTAACATACCGTATATTCCGGCGTATAAGCCGCACCGGTGTATAAGACGCACCTAGAATTTGTAACGATCAGTTGTTTTGAAATCACAGACGTGAGACGTGCGCAAAAAAGATGGCTCCTACAAAACGTTCAAAATATGAAGTTTTAAGTGTACTGTAATACAGTGCGGAAAGAAACACGGTAATCGAGCTGCTGCAAAAATGTACAACGTAAACGAATGTATGGTACGACAATGGAGAAAAAATGAAGAGAACATAAAAGAAATGCCAAAAAGCAAATGTGCATTAAGAAATGGACAAGCAAGTGGCTAATATTAGAAGAACATGTCAAGCAGTGGGTTTTAGAAAGTCGTAAAAATGGATTGATTGTAACAAGAAGCTCTATTCGTTTGTTTGCACTAAAATGGGCAAAATGTAATAAAGAAGAAAGTGTAAATTTCGAGGCATCTCAAAGTTGCTGTGGAAGATTTATGATTAGAAACAATCTAGTGCTTCGAGAAAAATGGTAATTTTTTAAAGGAAAACTTTACCGAAATTAAAATTTCCTGCTGGGGTTTTTGTTCATGTCCACGAAAAGGGATGGATGGATGAAAAAGGCCTTGAGTTGTGGATAGAACATGTCTGGAAAAACCGACCCGGAGCTCTAGGAAAACCATCTCTTTTAGTTTGGGACATGTTTAGATCTCATTTAACCGAAAAAACTAAAGAAAATGTAAGACAGTGTAACACTGATATGGCCGTTATTCCTGGAGGATTGACGTCCTTGCTGCAACCATTAGATGTGTGCATAAACAAACCATTCAAAGAAAATTTGCGGAAACAATGGAATATGTGGATGTTGGAGGGAGAGAAAACTTATACCAAAGGGGATCAAATGCGTCATACTTCATCAGATATTATCTGTGAATGCATGGATAATTAATGCATAGAAAGATATTCCAACAGATGTAGTGATCAAGTCTTTTAAAAAATGTTCAATTTCAAATAATCTCGACGGGACAGAAGATGACTTGTTGTGGTTAGATGAAGAAAAAGAAAATGATAATGGTGATATTCATCAAGATGACGTACCAGAAAATATTACAGAAAATGAGTATAATGAACTTTTTATGTCTACTGATGTGTAACTAAAAAATTGTATAATATAGTGTACCTACATGACCTATTAATAGTTGAATAGATATTTAATAAGTTCTTTGTTTTTGTTAGTGCATTCTGAAAATGTTCATTTTCTATAGTCGGCATATAAGACGCAGGTGGATTTTGAGCCTATCTTTTCGGTCAAAAAAGTGCGTCTTATACGCCGGAATATACGGTATATAAAACATACATGAATATATTCGATTGTGTATATAACATATTAATTTATGTGTTTTCTGTAAGTCAAAATGAAACAAGCAGTATTTACATTTAATAATGTAATTTTACATGTATCAATAAACAGGTACAAACCATTGTAGGAGATATAAGTTCTAGTGATGGGAATAACGGTTACACAGCTGGAACGTTCCATATCGTTCCGTTCCAGAAAAATAACAGTTCTAAAATAACGTTACTTTGGAGCGACGGTATTTATAATCGAGGCGTCGCGTACTCGTCTATCGCACATAATTGGGGAATTAATCGGTACCGTAGCGGCATATGAGAACAAACACGGAAAAGTTTGATTTAATATATGAATTCTTAGTTCCGTTTAGAATGTATGAGTAAGTTAATTACAATAACATAGGATAAGAAGGAATATTTCATTCTCCTGATTTTTTAAAAAAATAACATTGGCACATTGTGTTTATGGAAAAAATTCCATAAATAATATACAACAAAATCTTAACAAAAACCTATTTTACAATTTGTTTATTTTACATTAATAATGCGTAATTAACAGATGAAGATCATTGAGCAATATTTAAAATTTCTTAAGTTTTGGCTTTATTTTGCAATTAATTTAGAAATTACATAACTTGTTTTATTTATACAACAGAAAAGTTATTTATTGTAAATATTAAATTATACTTTATTATACTACATTTGAAAAGGAACAGGTAATTAATTGTTCGACATTTTATATAAATTCATTTATTTGGAAAATAAAGCCGAAACTCGCGATATTTAAAATTGTAAGTTATTTATTATTAGTTTATCTAATTAATATATTGGTACGTTTTGTTTTCGTCATGTTATTTGTATTTGTTTTAGAATTTATATATTGTGCACCTATATTTTATTGAAATTTTAAATATTATTCATGTTATTATTATAGTATCTTTTATGTATAACCACTTGTTTTTCTATCCTTATAATTTCCTAAACGCAGTCAAATTCGTTTGTATATATCTATTATGATATTTGTGTATCGGTCTGTAACTGTTTTGTAATTTATTAATGTTTTGTAATTTATTGACGATGCTCTCTAATATTTTAATTACGAACTATAATATAAATATACAAATATACAAACTAAATATACCGCGGTCCGTGATAGAAACTTGTGGGAACGTTTCGCTCATCGTTCGTTTCTTTGAGATAGTGTAACCGAAACTTTGCCTCGTTTCTCGTTTCATATGTTCCTAGTTCCGAATTACAGCGTTTCGTTATTCGTAGCGCTCGTTCTTCAATCGCAACGGTTATTGATATCGTTCCATTCGTTCCAATCGTTCCATTCGTTCCATTGTAACGCGTTATTTAGCAATCGAATAACGTTCCGAGACGTTCTGGAAAAATAACGTTCCAAAATAACCGTTCCTAAAGTAACCACACACCACTAATCAGTTCACAAGTTTTTCTGTTCAAAATCTTTTCTCTTAGTTTGAAATGGAAGGAACGGTACTTACATTTAATAATATAATTTCATATAGTCCAGTAAACACGTATAAATCAACGCAGAAGTTATAACTTCACAAGTTTTTCTGTTAATAATCCACTGGAATCAACCTTCATATCGTCTATTTATGTCTTCACGGGCCTTCTTTATTCTACATCGTATTTTCTGGGTAATTCTACAAATTCACCCATGAACTAAACTTGCACAAAGCCGAATTCAATAAAAAAACAACTTTGCATATGCTTTCAGTAATATCATAATTATAGTTCTCAATTTAAATCAGAGGTTATATGTATGTTTTCTGTTTATCTGTCATTTGGCAACTGTCAAAATAAACATTTTGATTTAACGCATGCAGAGAACGGACAATGTGATCAATTCCATCTCTCATAGTTGGGACCACGATACATACCGGTATGCTCACTTTAGCTGTCAATGACGTAATTGCGGAGCAAGTCATATTGACAGTTCTCATATCTGTTGCATTTTGACACAGTTTTAAGTTATTTTATCGGTTTTCTTTTAAATAACATTTATTTAATATGCCTGGTTGTGCTGTATACGGTTGTCGTAAGCACAATCGAAAAGTAGAGACAGTCAGATTAAATATCACAGATTTCCCACGGAAGAGACGGTACGAAATGTGTGGTTAATTGCGTGTAAAAGGCAGGATTTTATAAATTTGAAAAATGGTATATACACAATGCAAAACAATTTATTCTGTGACTTCATTTTAATACTGTGCTATCGAGATGCTAGAGTTATGCATTAATATTTGTGTAAATATAAACTGGAAATTGTAATTGAGGTATTGATAAGTGTTTCATTTAGTGAATAAAATCATTGCTAAAATGTAAATAAGGATATTTATTTAACATATATTTTGAAGTTTATATTTTCTTTAGCACACAATTAAATCTTATTTAGTGAATCGCATAGATCTGAAGTATTTGATATTGGTAAGGTACAGCTACATCACTTTTAATAGAAGGGTCTCGAGCAATTGAAGAGAAGATAAACCAACATTTGAATGAAGCAAATACAACTTGGCTGGAATTTGTTATATTTAATATACATATTTTACAAGTATGTTTTTAATAATTATAAATTACCCACTGAAATAAAACTGACTCCACTGTCTTCAAGCCATAAATTAATCTTGATTCTAGATTAAACAATAACAGTTGTCAAGTATTTCAGAATTTTAAGGGGCTTTGTATTATACCTAATAATATCAAGTTAAAATAAAATTACCAAACTAAACGTTTATTTCACCTTTATCCTGCCTTGCAAAATTTTTAATTTGAAAAGATATTATTAGGTTGTTTTTGTGTATGATGAAAACACTGTGTATTTGAACAGAATACAAATGTTTATAAAAAGAAAATGTATTATATGTTTCTTAAGAAAGATACCATGGAGGTTATGGCCAAATGTTTGTAAAAGGTATGAAATTTAATTATGGTTGCTAATATAAATAATAACTGATAGTTCGATAAATGTAAAAGGTAGGAATTCTAATTATGCTTGCTAATATAAAAGAACAACCTTGATAGTTTAAGAAGTTTATTTCAATTCAGTTTGAGTAAATGTTTTTAACACTATTAAAGAAAAAGCTATACAATTTTGTATCAGATTGAAATCCGAATACTATTATCATTATACCCTTGCTATATATTAATGAAAAGCATCCTGAAATAGTTAACAATTATTTAGAAATTCTTAATAAGCAAGAAAACTACCTATGGTGTCATGGATGTATAGAATGCCTCATAATACTTTATGAATGTTTGCAGATGTACAAATGTGTTGCTCTTAATGTGACAGTCTTGGAAAAAGTATTGAATCAAATTATTCACTTTCATAGGTGATCAGTAAGCATCGGACACTTTAAAGTTTCAAAGTCAGTCTATGTCGATGTTCCACACAAATTACTGCTGAATCCTAAAGTACTCAGATCATCTGTATATGTATTGTAAAAGCCATCTATTTTTTGACTTTTAAGAATTTTTAACTCATGTTTGTTGCTTCAAGTTGTCTTTTCTTTGAATCTGGAAGAAATAATGTAGGAACTGCATCTGAATTTAAATCTTTGTATGATTTTTGGGAGAATTGTAGTAATTCTTGTTGGAACGATGTATGAAAATATGATGGCTCAAAATGAATGGAATAGATACATGCTAACACGTTCTAGTTTTTTAATTATGAACAATGATAAAATCAGACTTCTGGAATTACCATTTTCCAAATTTATTTAATGTTGTCTTTTACACGCAATTAACCTCAAATTTCGTACCCTGTCTTCTTTGGGAAACCTGTAATATTTAAGGTGGCTATTTCTACTTTTTCGATTGTAATTACGGCACCCGTATACAGCACAACCTGGCATATTAAATAGAGCATTATTTAAAAAAAAAATGATAAAACAACTTCAAACTGCGTCGAAATGTTGCCCATATGAGAACTGTCCATCTGACTTGCTCCGCAGTGACGTCATTGACAGGTAAAGTGAGCATACCGGTATAAGTGTATCGTGGTAGGGACGAAAAATTACATATTATCAAGATACAATACACGCAATATAGTAACATATATATATATATATATATATATATATATATATATATATATATATATATATATATATTGTACTAGTAGTGGGGGTAATTCGTTTACTACACCTATTCTTAAATCTTCACTTATAATTGTACGAAAAATTAATATTAGTAATATACACCACCACACTTATCTAGACATTCAAAACTTTATGCCAATATTATTTTTATCTTTAAACTTATTCGATGAACCTTGTAGATTGTATTCTTTAATTTTTACTATGTAATAAAAATTCTTTATGCTTTTAAAAATATTTCAACTTTTATGTTAATCAAATTATTACGCCCAAACACTAATTCAGATTTCTGATTGATAAACTTTTAATTCTTCAATAATTAATTCAAACGATATCTTTTGCAAATTATATTTTCTCAATCGATGTAATAAATCGCCATCTATATCTAATTTTTAGAACAACACTGCATTGCTAATAGAATATTTCTATATACTATGTTGGTACAATTGATATCTTTAATCATCTGAGTAAATAATTATATTCAAGGCAGGATTAATTATTATTATCTCCTATAAATATCGTATTACCACTTATAATAATAATTGTGCAATCGTATCTATTATTTTATATGTCTCTTATCCAAGTATTTAACGTGTAAGTACTATAATTATCAAATACACAAGGAACGTTACTGACAGATTTTATATTTTTTTAGGTTAAATGTTCCAAATAATATTTCTATTGCAATAAATTCACCACTTACTGAACTCTATTCATTGGAATTAAAAAGAATGTTCAAAATATAATACATTTATTTATAAACTACATTCATGAAAAGGCCATGGACATTTCTACTAATCGTGTTTGTACCGAAATTACAAAAATCGTAAACCTGTTTAACTCCGTAGAAACAGTAAATTAATATTCTCACGTATAAGAACGTTTTTTCAAAGGTAAGTTTTTATTTATTTTTGCGTTCAAATGAAATAGTATGCCTAATGTACGAAAACCCCAAATTACTAGAAATACGTATTAATTCATGTATGCACATGACATATAGAAGATTTATGATGTGACACTTTAATATTGTGAAAATAGAAAATTTAAAATACTTTATAATTCAAAATGTACATTACATTTGTAACTGTACTTAATCACTTATGGATATTTGATTATTTACGTACTAATATAAAATTCAAATTGTTTTCAAATAAAATATACAACCTTCTCATAAAATATTTCTTCTGGTCCGGTATTTCTTCCGTGAATTAATGTGATTTCTATTACAGCTCTGGATCTAATTCGATGTATATTTCTTGTAAAGTATCCTTACGTTTTGAAGTACCCCTGTCTACTAGAAGTCAATAGTGTTCTAATGATTATCCCCTTCTGTTTTGGATTTGGTATGTATATTTTTTCTTCTTCTTGATTTTAATGATATAATTAATACCTTTTCTGTTCTTGATTTATGCAGGTGTAGACTTTCGTGTACGGTGTCCCTAGATGAAATTTAACTGGGCCTCTTCGTACTTAACAATTACAGCTGGACCTCTTTAATTACTGGTGGGAATAAATGGACCTCTACTGGTAGGTTGATTAACGCTGAATCTCTTCGAGTACGGTTGTAATAACTGGATCACCTCTCGGACTGGTATCTTTTGGTTTTAAATTTTCTCACTGGATTTATTTGGTAAGTTTATTTTTTTTATCTTTGTATAATTTAATATTCTTCTTTAATTTAATACCACTTTCTTCATTACTAATGAAACCATAGGTTGGTTTATAAATTTATATGTGATCTCCAATAGACCCTAAAATAAATCACTCACTTCACTTCTGCCAATAGATATTATCTCTCAACACTCTTTAAACTGCTTTACGAATTGTGATACCTTCTTTTACGGCTAATAATTACATTTTACCGCAAAAGAAAAACTAATAATCTTCTCAATTCGAAAATTATTATTGTTCTTTTTTTTTTATTCCCTTGGAGATGTATATTTTATTTCTAACAACCAATTGATTCTTTCCAAATTCAAAACCTATTCAATAAAAGTTCTCTTTTTCAACTGATAACATTAAATACTCTTTCAAATATGTCCAATCAATTATTTAAAATTCTTTACTGATTTTTAGCACTATTTCCACATATTTAAACACATCAATACCTATTTCTACTATTTCATTTCTCAACTGTCAAAACTGACGGATCCCAAATTTGAATTGAACAGCGTAAACTAATATACCTTTTGACTTATACGTGTTACAATATTTACCATTTCTTTACTTTCTGATACAAATGTGTTCATTAAACAAGTTTTTACAAAGTCATATTAACATTTCAATATTTAAAATAATTTTCTTTAAATTTTCTACTTTCAGAATACGGTGGAAAATAAATCTACATGAACCTGATCAACGTCCTCCCACACAAGATATAATATTTATTTAAGTATACTATTTCTTTAACAAACCCAATAAACAATATTGTAAGGAAGAACTCTACTATTTTATTATGTAGAATATTTTAATTTACAGTCTTTAAGTATACCAAAAGAAACTTCATTATTTTATATTATAGACATTTATATAGTAATTGAGTAGTCATCACATACAAGATAACTATCTCAATATATATACATATATATGGATTTTAGTCACCATTATTACATCATTAATTTACATATAATTTTAACGTCCCCTCTGTAAACGTTTGTAATCTTTTCTTTTTGTAAAACAACATGAATATTGTTTTATGAATATTTTATTAATTGTTTCCGCACAAGTACAGATTTAAATATAAATTATTGTTAGTTGTGTTCAAAAATTAATGTTGAGGTCATATGATACATCTTTACCATCTTAAATGTGAATTGAATCATAGTACAACCATATTGCCTACCCTCATACATTGTAATCATGCTTGTAAATCCTCTATGTAAGCCGAGAAAGAAAAATTCATGACTGATCACGATGGCGGCAAATATTGGTCAAATTTCTTTATAAAATCCCCATACCATGATATGTTAATAACAGAATTTTCGGATCTACCCGAATATGACATAAAAAAATCTGATGTCATTAAAAAAAAAGCTTAACCTAGTTGGCCACGAAAATGGATTCGCAAAAGTAAATATAGCCAAATAATTACTTTTTACAAAATCGCTATATGCCTTGAAAGATTTGTCTGTAATTCCTCTATGTAATAAATACATTTATGCGTTACTTTTGACGCGCATTGTTCATGTATGAATAATATAAATATTTGACAACATATACTAATAATTAAACTTACCTTTGTAAATGATTTATCATATATTTTAAAGTTTCATAGTGAGCTTTGGGAAGTGATTTTAATGCATGTATTATTGATGATACTTGTAAGTCTAAGCTCTTATGTTCTGAAAATTAAAAATAATTCTTAAATAAATGTTTTTCCATAATTTTTTTATTGGCACATATCGTGCATACTTACGTATAGCATCGATGAGTAGGGGATGAACAAGGAATGTAATCAACGGAATTGGCAGAAGACGTAAATATAATTTTAAGGCTCCTGTTATTACATTAATATTTGGATATTTTGACATAGAAAGATCAGCTTTTTCACCATCTAAAATAAAAATTCACATTGCATAAGATATAGTTTCAATATAAATATATAGTATAATGAAGTTTCACTTAAAAGAAAATAATTACATAGAACATATCATTTTGTACTTGCACAATACGAAAGAAGTACGCATTTTTTGGGTTACACAATACAAAATTTGTATCTAGAATTTTATTTGCTTTTCAGTTACAATTTCCTTAAGTTCTTAAATGTTTATAAAAATATTACACTGTTTTCTAATGGTGATAAGATATTACATCGTCTATTTCTGTCTCTTCGTCGATAGTTGTTAAATTTTGAATAAATCTAAAAATTCGAGTAATCCTATTTAGAATAAGAAAGGTATTTAAGATTCAATTTAACTAGATTTTTACGTAAAAAATGAAGAACTTCGATAATTTCATAGGAAGTCTTGGTGGTCATAGGCGCTGCGGATGTGATTGAAAATACTTTTGGTATCCTCAAAGGACGATGGCGTCGGCTACATTTCATAAATACATATAATGTAGCCAAATCAATTGAAATTGCCACTGCTGCCTGCATTCTGCACAATTTTTGTATACTGAGCATGGATGACTGGACTGGTAAAGTTGAAGAAGACGAGGACATAGATGAAGAATACAGAGAAGGCAATGTCATTGAACAACAGCTAGGCCAAGAGAAAAGACAAAGAATTGCAGAAGAATTTATGAGATACTGAAAAAAGATACACTTATTTTAACATGTAACAAAATAAACTTCTATCAAATAAATAACTGTTTAATCACTGTCTTCATGTTGCTGTTTCGTCTTCTTGCTTTTAACAACTTCTCCTAATAATTCCAAAAGTTTTCTCTCTGTTGATTTTGTGTTTTCAGTAATTTTTCGACTACTGTGAAATGACGATCTCTGTCTTCCTTCTCTCGTTTACTTTCTTCTTTCATATATTCTAGTAGTAGAGTATTTGATGATTTCGGTTTAGCAGCCTTCACAGTAAATCTATTTACTACATCACTAGCAAGGGAACTATTGTCACAGTCACTAACTGAAGCCAGAGAGTCTTGTAGATTTTTGGGATCTATCTTATCTTTGCTCTCTGAAAAAACAAATACTAGTTGCCTATCATGTTTTTGGTTTATTTTTATTTACCAAGAATGGAATGCATTTCCTTGAAATACGGTGGAGGCTCTTTCTTGTCAGTGCCAGTCGTACGTACATGTTTTATGTGTTTCATATATATTGCTTCTGCAGATTTGCAAATTTTTGCCAGCACTTTTCGGCACCTCCCTTCCCAATATTATAGCCATTTTCTTTAATTTCTAAAGCCACTTTGTGCCATAATGTATTTTTTATTGTTTTCTTGTCATTGAATTTATGGGCATATTTGCGTCTAAGCTGCAATAAAAGTTTGGTGGCTTCATGGTCTTCTTCCTTTTTTTTTTTGATTTTGAGGACCAAAGTAGTGCATCATTATTTTCAGAGATGGTGCTTTGCAGAAGTACTAGGTTCTTCGCCATCCAACGCTTCGTTCGTTTCAGCAGCTGTTTCTTCGTCTGACTCTGCAAGTATAATGTATTTACAAACCAAACTGTTCCGGCCACAGCAATCTACACTTAGCACTCACCATTGACAAATGTTACACTGTTACTGTTTAAACAGTTTTCTTCAACATACTTATATGCAGCTTCGGGATCTGTGAACACATTGAATGGCCATAAAATATCTCCGAAACGTGTAATTTCCACGAAAACATACCATTCACTAAAATGTTTGCCGTTGTGAGAGGTACAAACACAATGAAGTCGGTACCGCCGTGATTGATACACAATTCTACTACTTCCTCTTCTTTATCCATTATTATTATTACGCCGGCCCGTATCCAGTCAATCAGTCAACAAACAAACAAAAATAAAACTGACCAAAACACTGAAATATTTGAGCGATGTGTGTTTTTTGAGGTTACGTTTTGTCTGACAGCAGACAGCACAGTGGTAAACAGAGATGAGGGATAGAAAAAGATAGCTACCTTACACAGCTCTTTGACCAGGTTAGAGAAAGTGTAACTGCGGTATGTTATATGACGTCATATCTCCAGTAACCGGTTACTCATGAAAATATCTTCGGTAAGGAAAGCATTCCTTACCGAAGCTTACCAATCGTAACCGGTTACTGGCCAAAAATTCCTAACTGTAGTTAATTGTACTAGTTTTAGAAAATATAGAAACGGAATTGTACTTAATATCGAGAATACATTTAACATAACCCTATTTATTATGAACCAACCAGTAAAATAGACCATATGATTTAAAAAATATTTAATTCTATATGCTTTAAAAGACATGGCATTTCGTTCACGTCATGTAATTGGTTGCACTACGTTAATAACTCTTGAAGAAAGGTGACAGAAACTTCGTGTATGCCACTGCATGGAAACAAAGTACTATCTAGTACCTGTACCTGATTAACGTGGTTTATTATATAAAAGAGCAGGGGTATTAAGTGGTGGCGCGAGGCTAAACTATTATATACTGCCCTAAGTACAGCAGTATCTATTTAACATGTAAGTTTGTTTGTAACATTTAGCGTATTTTGTTAGTTGTAAATACAATTCTCAATATTCCTTGAGCAGCGGAAAATATTAAGTATTACAAAAAATTTTACGGTCAAACATCAACATTCCGAGTTTGGATAGTGTGAGCGATATATGCTAATAATTGATTATATTACATGGTACTAGGCTAGAGAATGGAACAACTAAAATTCGTTTAGTGTAGGTACTCCCACCAATCGCCAAATTACAAGTCCAACTGCATATTAAGTATGTGTATATTAAATCTACTGCCCTCATTGCAAGTAGATTATATTTTGATTAATAAAATACTTAATATATTATAATTTTTCATTCCTAAAACAAAGTGTAACAAATAACTGGGCTGCGCGTACTCTAGCCGTTAGGCTTGGCAAGAAATAATGAGGGCGACAGCAGTTGACACCTTGATGCTTCCAGTGCAAATGAAGCTATATTACGTTACTCCATCTGGTTTAATTGTTTGTTACCTTGAGTAAGATGCTTCGTGAGGTTACAAAACCTCCAACTGAATGTTTTCAATTGATGAAGGCGACTACTGCATGGCACGCACTCGAGTTTTTGAATGGCAAAAACGCTTTCTGGAAGGTCAAGAAAAGGTTAAAGAGGATATCCGTTCTAGTCGACCTGTGATATCAAGAATTGATGAAAATATACCGAAAATGAATGAAAGTTTGCGTAGAAACCAACCTGGTATACCTCAATGTCCTTTTTGTTTTAAAGTTTATTCTAGCCTCGGACATTCACTACTCATATTTTGTATGCATCGTTTGGCAATCTACTAAACTATAGTTAGGCATAGCGTTCACACAGTAAGAGAATAAATGTTTCCCTGTCATGCACTTTGGAGTGACTATGGCAGTATATTCCGTATATTTAATAATTGAACACATAAATAATAATAATAATAATAATAATATACTTTATTGTCCAACGGTTTCCCATTTACAGGACAAAAAAATACACACAAATTTTAATAAAAAAAGCCATACAAAAAAATGAAATTACCAATTAATATAAATGAACAAAAAGCAGTATTTGAAAACATAAAAATAAATTACATTATTTACAAAAAAATGTCACTGAAGTGAAGATCTGCGGCTCTACACATAACTGTGAGGGGAGAATGCATGAGAAAATTTGTTCTCGGGAAAGGTAAGCAAAATGTTGTAGTCGAATGGGCCGCTGGTCTGGGAACACGGAACACCAAACCAGAAAGGAGACCGGCACAATTGATCGAACCACGAACAAGCTTCAACACAAATTGGGCACCATGCTCTTCACGACGACCACTCAAGGACTGGACACCATGCCTCTCCAAAGGCGCACCATAGTCGGCGTTTCGCTCAGGATATACTCCATCAATTTTAAAGGACAGGAACTTTAAAAATCGGCGCTGCACCCTCTCAATACTCAGCCTCAAGTAAATATAGTGAGGAGACCACACATTAGAGGCATACTCCAGCTTACTAGCTACAAAACTGATGTAGAGAACTTTCAAAAGTGTTATATTTGAGAAATATTTCGAGATACGCATTAAAAATCCTAAGCTTCTCGAGGCGGTGAGACAAGTGGTCGTGATGTGAGGTATGAAACTCAAAGTAGAGTCAAACACAACCCCAAGATCAGTAATACGTACAACTTTGCTCAATGGTCGATCACTTATACCATAAGTAGAAGGTTGAATGGACTCTCCTCATGTAGGACACAAAGAAACATTTATCAACATTGAGTCCGAGTTTATAATCTGAACAATTAGCTAAAACATTCAAATTTTGCTGTAGGTGTTCTATGTCATTGAGAGTGTTAATACTTCCGTATATTTTCAGGTCGTCCGCATATGTAAGAACTGGACAATTTAATGACTCAATTAAATCATTAATAAATAATACAAAAAGCACTGGGCCCAGCTTTGATCCCTGGATAAAATGTACTGGATTTAAAGCCATTGTAAAACACATAATTACGCCTGTTACACAAGTAAGATTGCAGTAAATTTAATAAGGAAGGACTGAGACCAAACAACGAGAGTTTTTGGACCAATAATCCATGGTCAATGGCATCGAATGCACTACTGAAATCCGTGTACACAACACCAACTTGACCACTCACGTCAAGCTCCCTGCTAATATATTCTGTAATGGTCACAAGATTTGTGACAGTAGATCGGCCATGAACAAATCCATGTTGGTACTCAGAAATATAAGATTTCGTATTGCAATATAGGCATGAATAAATGACATTTTCATATACCTTGGCAAAATTTGATAAAATGGATATGGGTCTGTAGTTCCTAATATTTGATTTATCCCCCTTCTTGAAGACCGGACTAATTCTCGCACATTTCCACAAATCAGGAAAAGTAGAGATTCTAATAGACAAGTTTATATGAGATGTTAATGGCCCAGCCAATGCGCAACGTGCATTCTTTAAAATAGTCATGATAGAGACTACCTCATCTTTCATCTTTCGTCAACTACTAAATAATAAATAATACTTAAAAACCAGGTTAAAAAGTATTCAAACACTGCATTAGTTTGTTAAAAGCAATAGTGTGTACCTTTATCTAAAGCCATTTTAATTGCATCTATTTCTTCAGCAAAGCCGCTTAACCTATAAATTCCTTCCGTATGCAATCCTCTAGCTTCTACTTCTTCTACACATTTCGTCACAACAAATGGTAACTCGGCATGATGAACAGCTAATAATGTTGTCAGTTCTATACCAAATACTCCTCTTAAATATTTCAGATCAGGTACACAGTCGTTGGGAATTTTTTCTGAACATCTCGCTAAAAAATTACGTATAAATGTCATGAGAATAATACGGTAAACTGTATTAATTACACTTACTATGAGCTATCATACCACAATCATCGCATTTGACACCTTGTGCAGTAAATCCCCATAAGAAATTTCCACATAGTTCACACCAATTCAAACCTTTAAAGGTAGTTACCTTAAAAATATGAGATTTTTCAAATTTCCCTAGCACCGGAGGATTGAGTATCTGATGATGCAGTGGTATATCGTCGGTACGATTAGGAGAAGGTATTTTTTGCCTACAACACGTGAATAAAGAAGTTTTTCATTTCGATATCTCTAAAATCACTAGCAAAAAGTTTAATTATCTAATTATCTTTTATAGAATGAGCTGCTTTAGCGGATTACATCGATATTCATAGCAGTTAAAAATACGGGTAAAAAATCCACCACACAGAAGCTTCATACAATCTTCATTATTTTAAACAAAACATATATAATTTCTTGTCAAGTTGAAGGCTCATTTTATTAACCATATATAGTCTATATATAATTACTGTTTTAGAGTTATTTAATATTGCTTATAGATGATTGATACTTCTACAACAAAAGTAAAAAGTAGGAACTTTTGAATAAGCATGAAAAGAATTATGGTAGCAAATTTTAGTTTTTAAAATTGTACACAAATGACGAGGTATAAAGAAAAGTATTTTGTTGCAATAGTGTTGCGTTTTCGGGTTCGCAATAAAACAACTCGTACAATTAACTTGAAACAGTCTGTATATTTACACACTTAAAATTAATCACGATATAAGAATATAAAATAAATGTATCACACTTAAAACTACTACAACTTAAATTAACACACGTATTTATTTCTATCACTAACTACTATTTATATCTGTAATATTTATGTATTTATTGCACTGTAATAAAACCGCTCACTTATTTATGTTTATTTGCACTGTACAAATACTACTGAATGAATTAATTCTTTCTGGGCACCGGCCGCTTTTTTATATCGGCATATAAGAAGACTGAAAATATACGCGAAAATTTTATCTCCTTCTGGATGTTTGTAGTAAATACGAGTCGCTTACGTCGTACATGTGTGCATGATTTATTACTTATTTACATTTCGTTTTTATCGCGCCCATGTTTATTTTTTTGTGTTGTTATTTTCGTTACAACAGAATAGTAAACCAATTTCATCTATATAGAATTCATAAAACTTGACATTTGTTTCTAACGGTTTTCTAGATATTTACGACCTTTTTACTTTCTTATACGTAAAACTGCGAGATCAAAAATTATATTGAAATGTAAAACATCTGTCTTAAGTTTGTGTTAAGTGTCATACTGTCATTAATATTATTGACAGTATGACACTTAACACAAACTTATGACACTTAATGATATAACTTAGGACAGACGTTTTACATTCCATGGCAAACCTTTATCAATATAATTTTTGATCTCGCGGTATAAAGAAGTATTGTGACGACGAAAATACTCGACCTAGATTTTTTCAGATATCCACGTTTTGAAGTCCCTTGATACCGAAAAAATACTTTTTGAAAAATTCTCTCTGTCTCTCTCTGACCACGAGAGCGACGCCAAACGACTAAAGCTATTAAAATCAAACATTATATTTACGAGTGTAATGTCTGTCTTAGAAGCTGATTAGATTTGCAGAGGTTTACTTCAGTGAAAAAATTTCACAAACATTTCGTCAACTACTAAGTTTAAACAAACTTCTACAGAATACAAATTTACTCAGAAGTGAATATGAAAAAGATCATTAAAAAAGTCAATAATCAGATTGGCATAGCAGTTTTTTGCAAATATTTCGCAAATTATACATTCATTCTATAGAGATTTAATAAGAGTAAAAAAGTACTTAGAGCTGGGTTTTGAATCAGTTTTTGTATAAAAAAAAAATCAAAATTCGGACCAGAAGTAGCACTTTTACTCACAGGTTTATGTTTATATTAAAATAAAGGGTTTGAAACTTAATTTGGAACAATTCTTGTATAATTCGAAACTCCCACACCGCAGTTTTAAGTATACAGGCTGTCCCAGAAATAAAAAGACGGAGTAGCAAAAATCGGAAGCTAGATTGTGTAAAAACGTACCCTCAAAATATCAAGTCTTTATTCGTGCGCAGACGGCAGAAAAATAATAATAAAGAATTCAATTAGCCTTACGCCGACTCTGGTCGACTTGCGGTATAGAATTGCACACATGCGTGCATTGGCGGCTGGTCGGTAATAAAATCGCGCGGCACACGACAAAAGCGTATGTATTTTTGTAAATAATATCCATTGTCAAACAGCACAATAGATGTTATTTAAAAAAATACATAAGTTTTTGTGTGTGGCCCGCGATTTTATTACCGACCAGCCGCCAATGCATGCATGTGCAAGGGCGATAGATACATAGATGTTCAGTTTGTTATTAGCCGCCGATGTGAGTTGACACATAGTTATCGACATGGCTTTTACGACGCAAGAATTATGGGATATGGTGTATCTCTACGGTGAAGTAGGTGGAAATGGAAGAGCTGTTGAACGTTTATACGCCGAACGTTTTCCTAATCGCAGGCGTCGGTCGTATCAAGTGATTATGGACACGGTGTTTAGGTTCCGCGAACAAGGCACACTACTCCCACGCTACGAAGGCAGGGGTCGTGAAAGAACACGGAGAGTTTTACATGCGGAAGAGCATCTCCTGGATGTGGTAGATAGGGATCCAGGTATAAGCACGCGATTTGTAGCAAGACAAGTCGGAGTGTCCCGATCGACAATTCATCGACTCCTCCGCGAGAACTTGCTGTACCCATACCACCAGTGGCGGCTGCTGCAGGGAGGGCAGCGGGGCACTGCCCCCCGTGACAAATTTCTTTTAACAGATAAATTAATTATAAATACCTAATTTGTATGTAATTTTTCTGATTTGTTTGATGACAAATAATATGTTTTCGGAAGAAACAGTCCGTCTTTTCAGCGCATTTAAAAATCGCAGTCTGACGTAGGCTCCGGGGCATCTTGCGCGACTGCCCCGTCTGTATTAGAAATCGAGCGATGAAACTGGCGCGGGTAGCGCGCGTATATATGTAGGCAGCGGGGCACTACTCTATGGTGCCGGGTCCGGGTGGCGGTCCAGTATGTAATATACAGCGGTGAGTGTATGTTGTAATTTCTATCGGTGCAAATGCAACTATGAATTGCGTTAGTAACATTAAGACAGAATTAAAAAATCTAGGTCTCCCTAGACCAGATTTATTGATTAAACTAGAAGATCACAATTTGAAAACTAATAAAACCGTGACGAGAAAATTCAACAGAAGCTCTTACAGTTTATCAGACTAGTTGTGTGGGTGTAATGTGCAAAATGCTGTAAATGTCAAAATGTAAGCCTTTAATGTAACAAACATGTGCAAAAGAAGTTGTTTGTACAAAGAATAAAAATTACACATGCTAACATTTTATTTACTAATTAACAATATAAATTGTTAAGCAGAGTTGGATGATAAGTTTTCTGATGCTACTATTGTAATTTACTTCCAAGGTTGAATAGTACAACTGTTATAAAAGTTTGTTATTGATAATATGTCGAGACTATGTTGGCGAAAGATTTTGTAAATTGTCTTCTGCTATTTTGCGAATCTCTGGAGGCGTGCAAAATAGAAAAAATCAAGTGAACGGTGTTTTTCTACTTTGAAGAGAATAAAAACATTTTCTAGAAATACCATGCGGGAAAGCAGACTATGTGCCTTAGCAATGTGTTCCATTGAAAAACAATTACTGACATCAACACCAAACTTCAATGAATGAGTTATTAATCATTTTGCTGATCGTAAGGAACGGGAGATTGATTTTATTTTCAAACAAGTGAATTAAATAGCATATTGAGTTTATTTTTTGTCTGTACTTAATTTTTGATATTAAACACTCAGACCCCCGGTGCCCTCCCGACCCAAAAAAATCACGGGCCGCCACTGCATACCACCTGCAACGAGTTCAAGCTCTAGCACAACAGGACCGTCCCGCACGTGTTAGATTCTGTACCTGGTTTCGACGAAAACAAGCTAGAGATGTGGACTTTTGTGCCAGCATACTATTCACGGATGAATGTTGTTTCACCCGAAATGGTGTGTTAAATTTTCATACAGCAGGGTCATTTCCAACACCGCTTCTCAATAAATGTTTGGGCAGGAATTGTCGGTGATAGTCTGCTTGGACCGCACATACTACCTGCACGACTGACCGGAGAGAGTTATTTAGAGTTTTTGCAGAATACGTTGCCGGAATATCTCGACGATGTGTCTCTGCAATTTAGAAGACAACTCCGGTTCATGCACGATGGCGCGCCTCCACACATTTCATTGGCAGTGCGCAATTACCTCAATGTTTCATATCCTCTAAATATCCACCTGCTTCACTTACACAATCAGTTCTTTTCAGGACCACCATATTACTTGTGTTAAAAAAAAAGGAGGAGGAATAGATACTTCATAATAAATATCACACCATTAATTACTTTTTACACCTGCTAGAAAAAAATAATTACATTTTGATATTTACTACGATTTATTGAATATTCTAAAATAATAATAATCAGCTGTTTCCGACTACAAACACATTAAAGGGCAACAACCTATTCCTATTTTAAAAATAAAAACAATCTTTTATTGTCTGCAATAAAGTGAGTCAGTCGCCCATCTGCGTCAACAATCGAATACATAGCTGCGTTATTTAGATGCATCCGGCAAAAAATGTTTTATTATGAATGAGTATGATTTTTTCCCCGTTTTATACAAATAAAAGCGTATTTTTCTTTGAATGCGTGTTCGTTTCTATTTACAAATCAGCATTCTTACGTGTGCCAGGTCCGTAATGTAATTTTTTTATTTAAAAAAATAATATAGAAAATTAAATTTTTAATTTCTTCGTTATTGCGGCATATTTGGGCCTGTTTCTGTTCGGACTTTACATACCTGCTACTCCGTCTTTTTATTTCTGGGACACTCTGTATATATACTAAGTGCTGCTATGCCAGATATAATAAGATGCAGATGTTGCGACGTCTAAATTAAAACAAATTGAAAATTTCATTAGAAAATCGTTATATGCATAATATATGTAGTTTTAATAAATTACATATTTTGCTGTCAAGTAAAACATCGTTTTTGAATATATAAAATAAAGGAACTAACAATTTGATATTATATTTAGCATTAATGTTTTTCAGAGAAAATATGAAACAATAATAAACGTATTAAGAACATATAAAAATAAGTGAAAAAACATTGATACATATTTTTTCATTAAGTTCAATTTTTCTGCTCTGCCCTGATCTAGAATTTGTAAAAACTATTTTTTTAAAACAGCTTGTACAGTTTATTCTCAAATTCGGTTCTGAGCAGTTTTGTACTCTTTAGAAATTAAGACGAACTTATAACGAATACTTGTAGTTGAGGAGATATTGGAAAATTGTGCTTTTGTCACTGAAGTAAACTACTAATTCCAATGAATCGTTTGGACTGAAAATCTAATCAAATCTCGGTGGTATTGAAAATCGTTTGTCCGCTATTGTGATCACACACAGATACATATACACAGATTCCCATTTTCTAACTCCCTATATGGGTAACTTTCACAATATTGAAGATACAGGATCCGTTAAATTAGCACAGTTGTTAAGAAATTTGAGGAGTATTTGATAGTATTTTCAGATTTAAGATTTACTGTCAACTTTTGAAGATAGAACATAAAAATACGGTAGTAACTTTTACGTAGAATTTAATACTCTTAGTTAAAAATTCATGGCACACTTATGTTTTTCTAAATGACAATAATAGTTGGCCATGGCTTCATAAAAATGCTTATTTTTTTCTGATTTCGTAGATGTAAGGTTTGGTATGGTAATCTTTTAATTTTTTTTATTATAGGGAGAGTAATTAAATTACTGTTAATTTTTGAGGAAATAATGAGCAAGTAAGCTTTGAAAAACTGTTTACTGCCAACTCGCATATTAATAGTTGAATTCCTGTTGTTAACAGCATGCCTATAAATATCCACAACTGAATGGAAATGCTGTACCGCATATGTTTGTCAACTGCCCAGCATATTTAACTAAAATTTGGAAATGACATTTATTAGCAAAACATGGCATTGAAAAAGCAAAGAAAGTGCACCGAGTCGATCTTCAAACCGATTTACCTTCAACAGCACAAAATTGCTTAGAACATTTCCTGAATCAATTATGGAATGTGACACAAACTATCGAATTACTTAAAAACTGGACATTTTGTAAATATGAAAGTAATGATGAAAAGAAAATTATCTTCACTGAAGTCTATTTCATAAATGTAATTTATATGTAATAAAATTATAATTATACGTCTTGATGGAACATATATTTCTTGATTCACACTTGATAGATAATCCACATTTTCGTATTATTGAACTGAAAAAGTTCAGTCTAAAACTGAGTCTACAAAATTTAATTACGAACCTTATAAACACGAAAAAATTTAAGGGGTAGCAGTTAAATATCAGAAATATTCACTATGGAAATATCTAATGTGTCACACACTAATTTGAAATTTGCAAGATGAAATTTTTAAACATTCAAGGTGTGTCCGGTATGTTATTGGAAATGAGAAAAAATGTAAATTTTGTATCAAACTTGCAAACTCTTTGCGTATGGAACCATATAGAGACAAACGTAAATTGAATAAGAAGAATAGCAGATAAAAAAAGATAAGACAAATACAGAACAATTGGTAGCCCTTGGAAAACAGAGGCACCAAAAAAATGTATAAATCGGAAATAAGATTAAAGAAAATGAAATCTCAACTGGAAATAAGAATGTATCTGATAATGTAATTGACGAAGTAATTGAGAAATGCAATATATCCGGCACGTTAAAAATTATGAATGAAGAGTATTTTAAATTAGGAACAAATAATGAGGTATGGACACCACACGGCTTTCTTATACGTATGAGCGTTTCAAATTATACGCGAGATGTTATAAATTGTTTTAAATACTTGTCTTCCTAGAAAAATAAACCTGTAAGTATGTTACTTCAAGTCCAAATTTTTAAAAATTCTCTTTATACAAAAAATATTCAAAATCCTATTCTAAGTACTTCTATTCTCTTAATAAATCTCTGTAGAATACATACTTCGCAAGATTTTGAAAAAGTGCTACTCGCTAAGAGTAAGTGGTTACTTCCGGTCCGAATTTTAAAATTTCATTTATACAAAAATATTCCAAATCCAGTTCTAAATACTTTTGTACTCTTGACAAATATATAGAAAATGCAGTATTTACGACATACTTGTAAAAAATCGATATGCGATAAAAGTGTTACTTCCGGTCCGAATTTTGAAATTTTTTCCATACAAAAGGTATTGAAAATTAAGTTCTAAATACTTTTATACTCATATGTACCTGTCTATAAAAAGCATGACTTGCGAGATGTTCGGAAAAAACTGATTTTTGATAAAAGTCCTACTTCTGGTAGGAATTTCGAAAAACTTTTTAATAAAATTCTTCTTAAATTTAATTTTGAGTACATTTGATTTTTTTTGCAAATTTGTTAAACTTAGTAGTTGACGAAATATTGGCAAAAATAGATTTCTTCACTGAAGTAAACTACTACTTCCGGCCTGCCGATTTTACTGAAAATTTAATCAGATCTCAAAAAGGAAATTACACTCGTAAATACCAAATTTGGAATTGACAGCTATAGTAGTTTGACCGCTATCGTAGTTACACTACGTATAAGAGACTAAAGAAGAAACATGATAGTCGAGACTGGCTGTTAACTTGCCTGTGATAAATATTAAAAACCCATCAATTTCTACAAGTAAATAATATTTTACCAATACATGCACCTTCTACGACGTTATATTATTTCAATGATAAAAAATGTGGATTAGATGTTTTTTAAAGCAATACGTATAAAAATAAGTAAGATGGAAGAATTTAAAAGACACGGAGTTTTTGTTTTTGATGATCAAGTAAGTACTAGTCTTGGAGTTATTACTAAGATGAATTATGATGGTATTGTGGATTTTGGCAATGAACAGGAAACTCCAAAAAAAAAATCAAAAGTACTCAATTCTGGCTGATCACGCTTTATGTTGGAATTTGGAGTGAATGGAGAAATAGGCAATGTCAACAACAAAATTGCCCATGCTTATCAGTATTTTTCGGATAAAGAAACTCGCTACCTATATTTTTTTTCAGATTGGATACAATTAATAAAGTGCATAAACACAATATTCTAGAAAGAATGCACTGTAACGGTAATATTCAGCAACACTTGGCATTTTTATTTGCTATATAACGTTTTTATTTCATCATAAAGGAAAGAAATGGAATCATTACAGAATACTATTTAAGGAGGACACCAAATTTTCAGATAGCCTTCGAGTATGTCCAAAACTTATAGAAAATCACATTACAAGCAACCTAATGGAAATGCTAGTTAAGCTTGTAACGCAAGTGTATATACATCAAGTATTAATTCAGATTTTAATGCAGATGAAGTGCGATGAACAACAGTTAAAATTGTTCAAGTTTTATTATAGGTGTATAGGTGTATAGGTATAGTAACAAAATAAAGACATTAAATAATAAATGCAACACAGTTCATTAGACTAAAAAATAAATAATCAAGACAAGCATAAATTTCTGAAATAGCCTTGTGGAAGATCATTCCAAGCTGTACGTATAGCGGCCAAAAGAACCTCCCTGTTTTGAAAATGTAAACGTCGGTTTTGTATACCTTTGACCAACTTTCCCCACATATTTTCTATAGGATTCAAATCAGAACTTAAACTCGGCCACTCAAGCAAATTTATATTGTGGTTCTGGAACCATTCTGTTACCCTATGAGCAGTATGGACTGGACAACTGTCCTGTTGAAATATAAAGTCGCCTTCTGGAAATACTTGCATCACTGAGAGTAACAACATCTTCCAACACCCTATTATAAACGTCACTTATGAAACCTTCTTCTAATGCAATAATATCCTAGGACTTTTTGCAGAAATCCATGCCCATATATGTACCGAAAATCGGCGGCGGGTTTCAACCTTTTGTGTATATTTTGCATCATACCGCTGATTCCTTGGTCTATATACTCTAACTTCACCAGAGGGAGATGACTGGAAGGTCATTTCATCACTAAAAATTACGTTTTCCTAAAAGAGATTGTCATTCGCAAGGTACTGTAATGCAACGCCCAATCTGGCTTCTTTGTGTCTAACTGTAAGTTTGATCTTTCTAGCGGCAGCGTAATTTTTTAAATTCGCTTCCCGAATACGACGTCGTGCGGTGAAAACGGATGCGGGGAAGTTAGGATGAATGAGGATTGCCTCTCTTGCTTTTAGAATAGGGTTATTTTTAATATTTTGGACCAGCATAAGATCGTCCACCGCATATGATGCCCGAGGTCGTCAAGAACCCAACTGTCTGTCCAGAAATCCTCTCTCTCTCCACCGCCGAACAATTAAATTTACCGAACTCTTTGCCATCCCTAACTGATCTGCTACAGCAGCTTAAGATAATCAACAATAACTTTATTAAAGTAGGAAATTGGTGCCATGATGACTAGAAAAGTTCTTGAGAACTCAAAATAAAATTTATATATGACAGCTTGTTGGTAATTATTGACATAAAAAAGATAAGCTAAAATTTCTAGTTTGTCAAAATATTACAGAATTTTGTATGACATTGACGACTAGAATTTATTGCTCGCGACTATAGTTACCATGTATCAATTGCTTTTACTCCGTTCTTAAGCTCGTTTTACATCTATCAATTTTAAGTTCGATTTACAGAACTTGGCGGAGTACATGCAAAGTTAACGGCAATTTGGGTTTTACATCCGTCAATTTCAAGTTCAATTTTAAGTTCGATTTCTAGTTCGATTTTAAGTTCAATTTCTAGTTCGATTTTAAGCAGCTGCCCATAGCGCTTACATATGTGATTTTCAAGTTCAATTTAAAGAAGTTGACATTGATGAAATAGAACATGTTCTATTTTTCTTCAATTTACTTTCAATTTTTTAGTAACTTTTAACTTGTGTAGAGAATTTTGATAATGGGGTTATTGTGTTTGGTCATTCTGTGCAGATTTTATGGTTATGTCAGAGAACTCTGTGAATGATCTGTCAATTGTTATTATTTATATATGGTTATATTATTGTTGTTAGTTATTACTGTTTGTTGTATTTTTGTATTGAGACGTATATCCATCTAGATATTTATTTTCTTTTACTACTACTACTACTACTACTACATTTATAAAAATAAATATGCCATTCATCTTTGAAAGAAATACACCAAAGATCTGATATCTTTATATGAACAACATACTAACTTGTACATGGTGTAAGTACATCATTGTACAAAACCAAGAATGCAAGGCTATACTCTTTTAAAAGATGAATTATACAGGTAAAATTCACTAAGTTGAATAAATGTAGGCTAGTGCCGAATGGAATCTATATCATGAAATATCTATTTATTTATATATGGAATTGTTTGTTGTACAGATTATTAAATAGTGTTACTATCACATTGGCTGATGTGAATAAAAAAATTTATAAGCTAAGAACGCAATATTTTCATGAAAAAATAAAATAAAAAAAAGGGAAGTGGTGTCGGAAGCGATGCGATATATGTTCCAAGTTGGTGGTGTTTCAGTTTGTTAGCATTTCTCAGCACTTCTGCACCTATTAGAAAAAGTGAAAGCAACCTGAATGTTACCGAAGAAGTGGAAGCTCAAGAAGTAATAAGCTATAAATTGTCTGCAAGTTGTTCTTCTTCTTATAGAATTTGGAGTTACTGTATGATGGTCCTGTAGAAGACATTGATTTGTATTCGTAGAATATCCCAGAGGAAACTAGATCAGAGGTATCTTCTCCTTTTACAAAAACCCCTTCTACAAGTGCTAAAAGAGACGTAATGTGCTGCAGGACACTAATGAATTATTAATTAGTGAGTGCAGGAGCTTAACAATGAAAAAAATGTAGAACCTGACCATTTGCAAGCTTTTGGGCAGTATGTACTAGTATTTATGGTGTTTGTTGAATTGTACTTGTAGAATGGTGTTATCAGAGTTATTGCGAGTGAAAAACCCTGAAAGTGTGTATAATTTAAAAATAAGGATTCTAAGTTTAATATATGAAGAAATAAGAAACAATAACTAAGAAAATAAACTAATACTATTGTAAATATTATTAAAAAATAGGAAATTCTATCATGAATGTAAACGAAAAGTAAGGCATACTATAATATTTAAGAAAGGTGACATTTTGCTGTGTTTATACACAGATATTCAAAAGATTGTCTATCCTGCTTCAAAAACGTGACACATAGTAAGTATGTTCTGCCTTTCTACTAATTGGTTTGAGAAATGTCGATAAGTAAGAATCTCCAACTTGACACTTTTACTTTTCTTGCAGTTACTATTCATTTCTTTTATTAGTGACATTCAAAACCTGCATCTTTTGAAGACAAATAAAATAAAACTGATTTGTCTCACGTCTGGCAGAATGAATTGCTGTCAACATGCAAGAAGATATCCAATGTAATTAATATATGTCCATCTTATAATCTTGTGTACCGATAAATTTTAAAAATTAGTCTAATAATGCTGCACATGCTTAAAATGTGTTATATACTAATGAGGCAGGTTAGACAGTCATTTTGAATCTTTCTGTATTTAGGTGTACCTCAACATGAAGTACACTTTAGTGTTTAATGCCCGATTGCACCACATCTCATTAAAAGTAGTCCTTAATAAAGTGGTAGTTAAATTTTATGTGACATAGAAAATCCTGATTGATTGGGTTTAAAATGCCTCTTTTTTTTTAAACAACCATGGTCTAACCCACCACCTTTATTTTACTCGTATTATTTACAGTACTGTGCAACATTAAAGAAAATACTGTAGATCTGGGCGATTAAGCCATGTTGTCTTCTTTTTTTTTATCGATCTATATGTCACAGGTTTGATATCTAGAAATTTTTATCTGAACTTTTGTCATGCTTGGCACATGAAAATATTTGTGAAGCCATGTTAGAGGCGTTGGACAATCCTCTAACACTTGACCAGGAAGTTATTATACAAGTTATAGACATAGATAGTAATCATAATAATAGGTATATTCAAAAAAAAAACTGCCTGTAAAATATTTCGTAGTTTACTTAAATAGAAAATATAGTATTAAAACAGCAGCATATTGTTTATATATATATGGTATATTTTTCTTGTGCTAAGTGCATTAAAGTCATTATAAGACAGACATATGTATTTCTTTATTAATTATGCTTTATAATACTTCAGTTTATTACAATATAGTTGAATATTTGCAGTTTTGTTAAAAGCAATCAATTATATACACCATTATAATCTAAAAAATAACATATTTTGCTTTACATCAGTATAAATTTGTCTTTTCCTAAATCAAAAATACTTACACTGATGCTAAATGAAGGAGCATACAACATACAGTACACAGACCACGTCCTGACCTCGACCTATACGAGTAAATACAGATATGAAATTGTAATATACTGAAAAGAGATACATACCGTGAGTTTTTTTAATCACTGAACATAGCATATAAGGCGCTTTCTTTCGACCAAAGGATTGCTAATCCAACAAAACTGACTTGAACGTGGATTCAAAATCCGCGATCAGTCAAACAAAGTCGAAAGAACGTTCATGCGCAATCGCGAATAAATACTGTTTACGTTTACACAGATTAGCTGTTTATTTGTACATATGTATAGTTTATTATATTTATTTATATTATACAATGTATAATACTTTTCTAGAATTTCGTCAAAAAAAATGAAATCTGAAAATCAAAAAACAAATTTAGAGCGCTATCTCCATTATAGTAACTAATTACAACTATTAATTACCTAACTATATATTATCTGTTTTTGCTCGATTTATCTCATATTTCGTCAAATTTACTTTAAATTGTATTCCAGTAGAATGTGTTATACATACATACTTTATGTAGATCTTCTGTAATGGGTTCTAAAATTTCTATTTGTTCAGAGATGTTTACTCAAAATAATCAACATTTAAGGTTAGAATTTACCGATTCATGGATTCGAAATCTGCTAATCGTAAAATAAGACGGATTCTGAGGGGTAAGGGGATTCCGCTCGGATTCACGAATCCGGTTTCAGAATTCAAATATACGCAACCGTTCGTTCGGTTTGACTGAAATCCGGATCATTGGATTAGTAATCCTTTGGTCGAAAGAAAGCGCCTATAATAATAACTATGTTCAGTTTTAAAATAAACGTGTCAATGCATGGAACACTATGCAACCAACATTGCGATAATTGCGAGTGTCATCACTTGTCATAATAAGGCATTTTAGTTGTCAGGGTCAACAAAGAGTGAAAATTAGTATATTAAATTTATTTAACACTTATTATAATGTATTTTAAGACACATTGAAAAAAAAATAATTTATTTTTATCTATAATACTTTATCTTTTTAATAAATGTTCGAAATGTCCACCTTCACATTCCATACAATATGCGAGTCGATTATGAAATTCCTGCAGAGTTAAAAATTCCGGTTTGGTTTGTAATTCGTCGCAGGATGTTCTTATGCGTGCTTTTAAATCTTAAATGTTAGTTAAATTTACATTATTATAAATTTTAGATTTAAGGTATCCCCAAAGAAAAGTCATTTGGCGATAAATCTGGCGAACGGGCCGGGCCGGCCAATCTATCGGACCACACTTCCCTATCCATCGACCAGGAAAACTTGAATTCAGAAAATTTGTAATTGCTGCAGTTGAATGAATTGGGACTTCATCCATTTGAAACCAGGGATTCTCAATGTTTAAATTTACAATTCGAGGAACAATACGTGTTCGAAGTAATTCCAAGAATTTATTGAAATTAAAATTTGCATCAATAAAATATGGTCCCACAAGTTCAGTGCCGATTATACTTGCCCATACATTAACTCTAGCGTTATACTGTGTATTTGTTAAATTTTGAATATGACCGTGACCAGTACCTAATAATGTAAAATGAAGTCACTGATTTAGTGAAAGAAGGAGTTGTTATAACATACCGATAATTTTGAGAGTTAACAGAACCATTTAATTTAAAAGACGCTTCATCAGTGAAAAGTATTTTCTTCAACATATTATGATTTTCATTTACTAAATTAAATAGTGTTACGCAAAAATCAACACGTCTTATTTTATCTTCGTCAAATAATTGTTGGTGATTTGAAAACTTGTAAGATTTATATTTGTACATTTTGAGAATTTTAAATATAGATGTCTTCGAAATATTAAATTGTTGTGCTAATTTACTTAATGGTGTCGTGGGGCTTTCTTCAATATAACATAACACATTTAATTTTAGTGCTTCTGTTAGGATGTGAGGAGTTTTAATTTTCTTTCTGTGAGTATTTATTATACAGCCATCAGAATCAAATTTCCTACTAATCGCCTGAATTGTTCCGATAGATGGTATGGGCTTGTCAGGATATTTGACAAAAAACAGATCCCGCACTTTCCTTAAACTGTTTCCAGCTTTATACCAGTCTAAAATTTCTATTTTATCATCTTTTGTATACATTTTTTAAATTAGGTGAATACAAATGTGAAATATTGAAATATTCAAAATGTCATTTCTGTTATTCATATTACTGACATTGATTTTGACGTTTGTCGAAACAAATAATTGACCGATGTTAGTTACGTAACGCAATGTTGGTTGCATAATGTTCCATGCATTGACGCGATTATTTTAAAACTGAACATAGGTGTTATCGTGTGCTATGTTCAGTGATTAAAAAAACCCACGGTATATGTGTAACGCTTGACAATTTTTCCAGACTGCTCGTGCTTATCCTAATATTATAAGGATCCACTGCGCATCTTGTGGGAGAGGCATCTCACCGGTTAGCTCTCGGTCTGAGACTGTACTTACTTAAACATCATTTTTAGTTCTCCAGTTGCCAAAGACGACCAAAAAATATCATATAAATACAAGATTATTAGATTTATATATAGATTTATTTATTTAAAATTACGTGTAAATCCGTGACGCCAAACACATAGTTTCAATTATGTGTTTGGCGTCTCCAAATCATGGTATACCATAACCTCACAATAAGAGTTCAGACTGTCGCCCTCATTATATGCAAATAAACACTACCTTTTTTGATTCTGAAGACTGCTTTCTATTGATATACGTTTTATCCGATATTTATTTGGAAAAGAATGTTATATTATTTACAGATATAGAACTAAGCTCACCCAAATATTTTTATGGAATGACACACATCGGTATCTATTTGTCAATTTGACGTTCAGAAAGTTATAATTGACAAGTGTAAAACGCTTTACTGTCACCCTTTGTGACCTTGGATTTCTAGTTCGATTTTGTGACCTTGAATTTCTAGTTCGATTTCTAGTTCAATTTATTAATAGATGTAAAACGAGCTTTATGCCTAATTTACACGGTGCCAGTAACTCGGCCGAGTTACTAAAACCGAGTACTACTGGTAGAGAGTATTTTGCAAGATAGTAGCGTCTACACACATTCTAGTAAAAATTAAGACAGTAGAGTAGATGTTTATATTTTAAGAAACTTTGAGGTTATAAAGCGCAAACTCTTTGTCAAGTAAAATGACATTTAATCGAATGAGTGCTTTAAAACTAAAAAAAGCAATAAGTACAGTTGCGGCCCCTACAAACTCAGACACCGACTTTTGACATATTCTGCCAAATTCAAAAAAATTGTTATGTGTGAGTTTGACTTTTATCCAGTATGACAATGTCAGTGTCAGTTTATTGTAAGCGTGCACGATTTTTAAAGTGACATTTAATAAACTTCAATTCTGGGACCATGTTACAAAGCCAAAATTTCTTATTTGTCACACTGTCTGAGTTTGTAGGGGCCGCAATTGTACTATGGTGGACTCCCCAAGGTGGACACCTAATGTACCCTGTGTAACAAGTACTTAGTACATTACATTGGTATAAGTCAAAGTGACACAACTGACTGAAACGCCACTAATTGAAACCATATTTACAATACATAAAAATAAAAAAAATACTATAGCAACTAAAAGGTGTCCACTTTAAAAAGTCCACCGTTGTACATGTGTGTAAATGTGATGTGAAAAGATGATAAGACATTTTGGAACAAGAACAAAATCACCCAAAGTTGTGGGCAAGAAAATGGCTAGCTAGGAGAAACACACACGGGGCTTCGAGCATGCCTTTATAAGAACTTGCTGTTGAAGATGTTGCAGAATATAAAAACTGCATGAGAATGTCTCCAGCATGTTTCAACATACCTATACAAAAAGTACATACAAAGATCAGGCACCACAATGAGGGAGGCTTTATCTGGCAGGTTAAAACTAGAAGTAACATTAATGTATCTGGCAACAGGAAACAGTTTTAGAAATCTCCAACAGCAATTCCGTGTTTCAAGACCAGCTATTTCTAGAATGCTACGATTTTTTAATCTTTGTCAATTCTTGGTTGTACGTCGATCTTAAATTTTTAATTTTATTTTTTAGTTCTGAGCCTTTAAAATCCGCAATATTCATTGCTTCCACAATTTTTTCTATGGCAGATTCTCTCGCTTATTTATGTTTATATAATTGCAACTTCACAGCCCAGAGGCATTCCTGTTCTCTATACAACTCTACAAACTTAATTGTAGTGTCTTCATTCCACTTAGCCATTGCTTGTAATAATCTGTTATAACTTAATTTATAATTATTGACATCTGACACCGGCCGGTACTGCACTTGACTGGAATCATCACTAAAAAACCTGTCTACATGAATGTAGTGATCTAGACAGTCGAGTAAGGGCATGGTGGGGGTAGTCACTCGCTCCAGTAAATAGGATTGCTTTCTATTCACTCGACTGGAATGAACACTGGAACGAGTACTGGAATGAATCACTAAAACGCCTGTTTACACGAGGAGAGTACTAAAATCCAGTACTCGGTTTTAGTAACTCGGCCGAGTTACTGGCACCGTGTAAATTAGCCTTAAGTTTAATAGTAGTTTATACAACAAGTCATTAATGACAGTTATTATTCCCGAGAGCCGAATTTACGAATCGAGCCGTGAAGCGGCGAGAGAGTAACTCGGTTCGAGGGTATAATAGTCATTATTGCGAGTTAGTATACACTACTTTATCTACGACTAACTGAGAATTACTACGACTGGAATGAACACTGGAACGAGTACTGGAATGAATCACTAAAACGCCTGTTTACACGAGGAGAGTACTAAAATCCAGTACTCGATTTTAGTAACTCGGCCGAGTTACTGGCACCGTGTAAATTAGCCTTAAGTTTAATAGTAGTTTATACAACAAGTCATTAATGACAGTTATTATTCCCGAGAGCCGAATTTACGAATCGAGCCGTGAAGCGGCGAGGGAGTAACTCGGTTCGAGGGTATAATAGTCATTATTGCGAGTTAGTATACACTACTTTATCTACGACTAACTGAGAATTACTAAAAAGCAATCAAAACAAACGAAAATGGTAGATTACTATATCGATATGACGTTTGACGATTTGACAGTTAGTAAAATGGCGGACTTGTCTATCGTTACTACGACAATGTTGGTAACGTTATGTTCTTATTGGCGAAATGCAGGGAATAATGGTAACGTTATGGCTCATTATTCCCCGGTCGCATTTCATTATTCCCTTCGGGTATTATGAGTCCTATTATTAGCCAATAGTGATTAATATAATACCTACTTTATTGTTTGGTCGTCGATAAACAAATTTATAAAGAATTCAAATGTACTCAAAATTAAATTTGAGAAAAATTGTGTTAAAAAAGTTTTTCGAAATTCCTACCGGAAGTAGGTCTTTTACTCTTATCGAAAATCAGTTTTTTGCGAATATCCCGCAAGTCATGCTTTCTAGGTAGGTACATCACGAGTACAAAAGGATTTAAAACATAATTTCAAATATCTTTTATATAAAAAAAAATTCAAAAATCGGACCGGAAGCAACACTTTTACTCTTACCGAATAGCGACTTTTTGCAAATATGTCGTAAATTATGCATTTTGTGTATATTTATCAAGAGTACAAAAGTATTTAGAGTTAGATTTGCAATGTTTTTTGTATAAATAAAATTTCATAATTCGGACCGGAAGTAGCACTTTTACTCTTAGCGAGCACTTTTTTTTAAAATATCATGCAAAGTATGCATTCTATAGGGATTTATTAAGAGAATAGAATTACTTGAAGTAGGATTTTGAATAATTTTTGTATAAAAAAATACTTAGAATTCTACAATTTGAACCGCTCATATGTATAAGACAGTCGTGTGGTGGCCACACCTCATTTTTTCATATAGTTTTAGCAAAAATATGCACTTTTATTCTAAAAAGAAGAGGTTTCCCAACAGTTGCAGTGAAAACAATAGGTGTACGTGTCCCACTGCTACTCGGCAAGCAAAGTTACATGTGCATCCCCTGCATGTTGTGCGTAGTTAATTCACTTAACCATATTCACTTTGAGTACACTTCATAGTAACTAAATATAAACTACGGAATATAATAATGTACCTTAAATGTTTGGAAAGTGCCTTCAGTTTTCGTTTATTTATTGTCATATAAGGACTTTCTTGATAATTGGCTGTAGGAAGTCTTTCCAATGTATGAGGTACCTTCAATTCAAGATACATTGTGACAAGCCCATCTGCAACAAGTGACCTCACACAATCATACCTTTTTTCCCTAACAAATAATCCAGAATTTGAATCATAAAATAACTTATAATGATGAACTTTATCATTAAATCTGAAAATTATGTTAAAATTAATATCTATTTATGTTTATATATAATGTATCTTTCTATTACTTTAAACTTAATGTATGAAACTCTCCATTTGCACATTTACTATTTCTCACCAAATATGAACCATTTGGTTGTAAATTAAGTAGACTATTTGCTTCGATGTGAGATATATCTCCATGATAATCTCTGCCTAAATATGCTGGAGTATCATTAGGCACTTCTTGACTTATAACTGGAATTGGAACTGGTGCTTTTAGTTGCATGCGGTATACTGAAAAAACATAAATAATTAAATATAATTCATATTAAAAATATTAATTCATTTGTCCTAGTGACATACATTTAACTGAATATAAAGAAGGCGGAAATAATTGATTACTATCATAATCATCGAACACATAATACTTGTTAGGCACAATTTCTACTCCAACCATTATAGGGATATTAAAATATACAAATAAATAAGATGGTTAAATATGTATTCTTACAGTCACTTTTCCAAACTGAATGAAGTGGAGAATCCGATTCCAAGCCCATGTTGTTATCTTATCGCAGCTGTATGTTTATATTAACGATTAGAACATCTCATACAATTTCCCAAACAAAATTCTGAAAACACTTGTCGGATGATTTTATGTAATTAATGAGTTGCATTCGTTGTTTATGGTGAGCACAATTTTTGTTTATAGTTTATACGTATATAGCCTATACATACTAATTTAGAATTGCAACTTTCGTGTAGAGAAAGTTCTTGACTCTAACCGTTTTCGTTGTGCGCCTGAACAATTTACAAAGCCAGCCACAATTAATTAACATGTACAACATACACCATGGTGCAAAACTCTAGTACCCATTATTGAATGTTTCGTCGTCGATATTTCGCGGATTGTTTCGTACTCAGCGATTTTAAAAGATAAATTATGACTAAAATATTCGCAGAACAAATTTTAATATTATGGGATATTCGCGAAAAGTTAAAATTTTCATTTAAAAAAACCCTTAATGATTCATCTCTGCTTTGTAAATTATGTGTTGCCAGAACTTGTCAGACTGGATATTGGGCTATGGATTAATAGTTGTGCTTGAGTTTTTTAATAGTTATTTTAATTTTAACCCACACGGTGAGGACGCATATTCTAAAAATAGTCTAAGCTTTGACCAAGGCCAACTGTATCTGACATCGCTGGCGCGATATAAGGCCGTCACATAACTTCGATTTACATTGAGGAATTTGATTCTTGTAACCTCAAAATTTTATTAGTATGTGGCGCCATCTAGTAGTACCCAAAAGAAATGATTTCTGAATTTTTATTAAAATAACACTAAACATTATCTTTAAAGTGGACAATTAATATTAATAATTTTAAAATAATTAAAAAAAGTTTTGCTGATAATAAAATTGTTGGGTAGTGTCAAGAATTACAATTTTACTTGCGTTTCTAACTTTTTATAACAATTCAAAGGGGAAAACTAATTAGGATTCAATTACGTTGTAAAGTGTTTGTTTAACGTAATCGCCGCTTTCAATAGTCTTGGAAGATTTTGAAGTTTTACTATTCCACATCGCAATATTTATTGCCTTATAAAATATTTATTAAAAGAAATATAGAATATTTCCAAATGACATTGGTTGAGAAGGTAATATTCAGTAACCTCTTTTTTCTGTGTATTTCGGTACATATTTGATATACTTTTTTCCATTTTGGCACTATTACAATTTGCTAATTTAGTTACTCACAGTGATGCACTCTTTGGTGCTGCCTATACCAAATCCGTTAGTATTTCTACACACACACTTCAAGACAGACCAAAATTTGCTTATAACACTAATCAGTTTCTTGTTGGCACTTCTCAACCTTGATGATGATAACAAGGAGCATTAATTGGTAATAATTAAATAACTAGAGCATTTTAAAATTACAATAACAGAACAGTAATTTCATATAATCCAATCATATTGCATATTTTTATCACGTGATTTTAAAAATGCTCAGCGATTATCAAGCATTTTATTGTGCTTTGGCTAGATGGCGCCACATACTGATAAACATTTTGAGGTTATAAGAATCAGAAAAATCTCGTTATGTGACGGCCTTATATTGCGCCAGCGATGTCAGATACAGTTGGCCTTGCTTTGACCACTTTCCCCTAATAGCATTTTTTGAATTTCGCGGGTGTTTTAAATTGGCTACGAAGACAACGGAGTAGAATACAGGTAGGTTAATTCACATTTTATTCCTAAATTACTAGACAAACCGTGTACACAAGTAGAAGATTGGTAAAAAAATGGTCGTAGAAACATTTAACTCCTAAATTACATTCGTATTCACTAATTTTGAAGTGAAATTATCAACAAGTACAGGGTTATTGACTATATTTGGACCAATAGATAACTTTGTTATTTGAAGGATTAGAAAAACGTTTAAATTAGGAAAGTTGTAGGATTTCACTCAAGGCGCTAGAATTTGATATCAGAAAAAACAAACGAACGTCGTAAAGCCGTCAAAAACGGCTAACTTAGTTTTTTTTTAATGGAATACCCTATATAATGTTACATAATCTGATTCTAAATAAAATTTCGAGTATATTCCATTTATATAACATATACCTACATTCAACTGTTTTCGCGCTATCGCTGATTGAAAATCGTACTACTACTATGTTTTCTACACCCTTCGTATATGAATTTACGTAAGTCATTACGGGGTTTCTATGGAAACATAGTAGTAGTACGATTTTCAATCAGCGATAGCGCGAAAACAGTTGAATGTAGGTATATGTTATATAAATGGAATATACTCGAAATTTTATTTAGAATCAGATTATGTAACATTATATAGGGTATTCCATTAAAAAAAAACTTAGTTAGCCATTTTTGACGGCTTTACGACGTTCGTTTGTTTTTTCTGATATCAAATTCTAGCGCCTTGAGTGAAATCCTACAACTTTCCTAATTTAAACGTTTTTCTAATCCTTCAAATAACAAAGTTATCTATTGGTCCAAATATAGTCAATAACCCTGTACACCTCTATGTTATTTTTTGTACTCGCTTATCAAAACCTGTCATTTCACAATTCGATTTGCGTGCGTAAAAAGTCACTTTAAACACGAGTGCGTAAAAGTAAAGTTGGTACTTCCTAGAACTTGATTAATTTAGTGACATTTTAAAATCATAAATTCCTAACCTTAATAATATGCTACCCAGTTCGTTGTTTTTCTATGAAAATAAAAGGAAATGAAATAGAATTTTTTGAATTTGATAATTTTAAATTAAATGTCACTTCAAATAATCAATACTGCCAATTCAATTTTTTTTAAT
Source organism: Amphimallon solstitiale (assembly GCA_963170755.1). NCBI lineage: Eukaryota > Metazoa > Arthropoda > Insecta > Coleoptera > Scarabaeidae > Amphimallon > Amphimallon solstitiale. Next base: position 94,861,373 of record OY720676.1, on the reverse strand, counting down.
TAATATCAAGAGATTAGTAGTGTGTCATAAACGATAACGTATTTAACAATATGTATTATTATTATAGTTCTCGTACAAAAAATATTGTACAAACTTCGTGCGTGAAACATTTTGCGAATTCGTGTCCATAAAGCGCTCGCCTTTCGGCTCGCGCTTTAAACTGGTCACTCATTCGCGAAATATGATTTCACGCACTTGGTTCGTAAATAACTATTATTGCGTCTTATAGTGCAAACTTAAAACACCCGACAAATTCGAAAAATGCTACTAGGGTTCGGTTTTACCGGAAATGAATGACACTTATTTTTTTTTTTTTAATGAAATAATTCATGTAGTTCCTGAATTTCTATAGTAATTGCCTATTGAACTGTTTTTTTTCTTTTTCAAAATTGAGTCAAAAGTTTTTCAGTTGTTATTTCTTTTTGTAAATTTTTGAACAAAACACGTGTTCCGAAAACAATCATATTGTCATGAAATTGTTTTTAAGGCTGCGTTTGATAACGTTTTGGCGGGAGAGAAATGTACCGGAAAAATACCATTTTTATTTCCATTTTTTCAGGCGTATGATATCAAAACATGTAAATTTTATGCATTAAGCATGAAGATAAAGGTTATACGAAGTGAAAGGTCGTATTTTTTTTTAAATTAAGTTAATATATAAGGCGTAAATAAAATGGGAAGTTAGTGGTTTTGCAAGTACTAGAAAAAATGGCTACATTTAAAAATTACACAGTAAATCTATATGTAATATAGGAAGTACACTCGGTATTTATATTTGGAAGGTAAAAATAGTAACAGTAGCTAAATATATGTGTAATTTTTTAAGTGATCCATGAAATAAAATTTGTTTACATTTTTGGTGGGTCTTTACATACATTACAGATATCTGTTACATTTACGTCGCCTAACAGTGTAGCACATATAATATAGATGGCGGTATTATCTTGCAATTATTAGCAATTATTTAGAGGTTAGTTGTGTGTTATGCGATACTTTAAATATTCATTATAATTTAAAATTATAATTAACAACAATTTTTGCGGTTACTAATTATAAAATTTAGTATGTTACGAGTTATTTGAAAGTACGTAATAGACAATCAACAGTTGGCATCACTGGTTGGCACCACAAAACCAAAAAGTAACTACATAGTTTATTTTGCGAGTTTAATGAAATTGCAATATTTTAAAATATGGGGTTTTCTGTTATCCTTAATTGAAAGATGCCTATGCTTTTACTAATGAGATGAATTATGTAAATCAATTAAACTGGGACTGTTTACGCCGACAAAAGCCTAATAGCTGTTTTATATTTACGAAGTTCGCAAAGAAATTGTCGGCTAAGAACGTTTTACATTTTTCTTCAAAATTTGTTAAGGTTGTTGCTAATTACTTAAAATGTAAATATAGGTACATTTTATTTGTTAGCAGTTTTCAGAACTTTGAAATCGTTTATTTTTTAAATAGAAACTGCACACCATGTCTATAGTATTTTTGACATATTCATCAAATTTTATAGTTCAAACTATATAGCAAATTAGTAAATAAAAAAATTCCAATGCGCAACGTTTCAAAAATATCGATATTAGAATCGAATAATGTATCAAAAATTCAAAATCGATTTTAAACAAATATTGAATGAAGAATATCGATATACCTTGATATCGACATTTTTATCATGTTTATATTAAAAGTTCTTTGCTGTGGCTTTTCAAGCCATTTAGTAACAAATAATAAAATATTTAACTCAAAATATATATTTACTCAAAAAATAAAAAAAATCCAATAAAAAGACAAACAAAATATAAATTTGTATCTATAACGTATAAGATAATCCAAAACTCAAATATATAATTCTAGTGGTATAAAACACATACATAAATACAAATAAAAAATAAACATCTTAAAACATATCTTCTTTACAATTTTGAGGAAATAGTAATTGTGATAAAGATAACACCCCATGAAGGCGATTCGGCGAACTATACGAGATGTCAAGTCTATGAAATGCAATATTCCGCTGCCGCTTCCCGATTATAATTTCTAGGAAACAGCAAACATCCCAGTAGGCATTTTTCAAATTTCCAACTTCTTTCTTAAAAATATATTCTATTGTATTCTGTATAATATGAACAGTTTCTTTTGTATATTAATGTGAAATAAATGTGTGAAATTTCAAAGATTAAAATGGCATTTTTGATTAAAGATATTATCGAATAAAAAAATCGATAACAGTCAATATTATTAAATAAAAAAATATCGATTTCAATCACGATTATCGAAAAGAAAACATCGATACTTTTTTACAAAACAATATATCGTGCGCATCCCTAGTTCAAATCACATATGCCTGCCCACTCTTTCTTCCGGAGGTCAGTTCCCCGGTTTTCTAGTTTCGATTAATAACAATAATCTTTATAATAGCCTCATTATTTATAATATATTAACATTAAAATAATACCTTTACCTTACTTAGTTTTGAAGATTTTTATTACAATTACTATTCTTTTCATTTTTGGTGTTTGTAGAGTTAAATCTTTGTACATATTTAAAACTGTTTTTATCATCTTTATTGTAAAAATACTTGAAGCTGTTTGGGTGGCGATTTTCACGGTTTGGTTAGAAGTGCCTTATCTAATATGTTCGTGACGTACTTAAACGTACAGATAGTGTATAATAACACAGTAAAATATAATAAGAGAATGTTCACAGCTTCACAAATTATGGCTAGGTTATGTTATAAAATATAAAGATATCGCATACTTATAATTCCTTGTTAAATTAACTTACATAGGAGCCAATACATTCTGTTAAAAATGGTACCGTTTTGGCGCGATATTTGAATTGAAAAGTTATAATATAAAGTAACAACGTACCTATGACCAAATTTGCCTTAAAATATGTATATAGAATTTCTCTTATTCGAACTTAGTAATCTCACAAAAAAAATCCATTCTGAAAACTGTCCAGGAGCCAAATTACAAAATAGAAATAAAATAAAAACATGATAAAAACTGATCAACTGTCAAACTGGCAGGCACTTGGGATTTGCAAATACTAACTTTACATGTATTTTTAGCAGGTGAAACATATTTATTAGAAATGTTGAACTAATAGGTACGTTATGAAGACAATAATATTACTATATTTCAGTTTTGCATATTATTATTATTAGACATGATCAACAAAGATGCAGGCTACGTACTAAATGTATCAAGTTACAGAAAATATTTTATTTTCATAACACAAATTATTTATTGTGTAGTTTTATATAATAATAATATTAGTTTATTTCCAAAATAAGAGAACAACATTGTATTAATATAAATTACAAAATATAAATATATATGAAATAAGAAAATAAGAAAGTCGAATGGATGAGTATCACCTACCTTTAGTGAATATGTTTAAGAATAACTTAATTTATAAATAAAAGAAACGTAATTTAAAATTTTTACAAATAAATTCAAATGAATGCTTAAAGTTCGCGCGTCTTTCTCCCTTCAGCATGAAAGTTGACAAGTATCGATTAGATTCATACGTATAAAATCAAATTGCAAAGAAAGTCTGCCAGACCAAAATTACGTTTGTAGGTAGAAAATCAATAAGCAGGTAAAATGACCTTGAAATGCTTTAGATCTTTTCTTCAGAATTAGTTTTGTTTGTGGTTTAGAATTAACATCGTGGCGCCCTCCAATTATTACTAGTAGTACTTAAGAAACGCTAAAATCTTAGATACGAACCGAAATGGATTTGCTAAGATTGAAACGCACCCTTAAAAGTAAAAACATTAATTTTGGTGGTGGTGTGTAGCCAAGAAAATTCTGCATCATTTAGTATAAATTGCACTCGACACCATGGGCGTAGCCAGCGAAGGGCAGGGAGGGGCAACTGCCCCCCCCCCCCCTGGAAGCAAAAATAAATTAAATAATTTTTAAATTTTAATAAACGAAAAATTAAATCTAAAATATACATATTTTTCTGTTCTGCATATTTTTTTTGTTATCTGTTTTATATATTTTGTTTGTTGTTGTGGTCGTTTGGTTGCTTTTATGAACATTTTAAAATTAATTAATAAGCTCTAATAAATAAAATTATTCGCGTGTCCTTTGTCACTAAAATATATTTCATCAGCAAAAAACAAAGCTGTTTGAAAAACTGACATAGTGCAAAAAAAAATAATAGCGTTTTCGATCTATGCATTGGTGCACACCAGAATTGTCCCACACCAGAATTGGATAAAAAGGAGTGTTCGATTTACTCTCAGGATACGTCAATTTTTAGAGTTCGATTCAACCACTTAACAGTCGGACATTTTTGAGAAAAATGGTAAAAAAATTGTCACTTTTTTTTTGTTTTCATTTAACTACATTTTTTAATCCTATTAATTAAAATAAATTTACTCAATAAGTAGTTTTAGCGTGAAATATTTTGAAACATTCAATACACAATCCTACATCAGAATCCGAATTAAATACTCTTATAACAACTATTGAGTTCTTGAGTTGGTGTGTAAGTGCTCTTGTCTAGCGACAGTGTCATATTTAATAGTGTAACAAAACGCCACTGGTTTTCTTCGAGTTCGAGAAAAATCGAGATACAAGTGAGGAATATACGGGAACCGGCGTTGCGAATGTTCTGGCAATTTCTAGGCTCAAAAGCGTATATAAAGTTAGTTGTCTATCCGGCGCGAAGACAGACAGTGCAGTACAGTACATAGTGCAGGATACGAAGTTGCATACGGCGAATAGAAAGCGAGGCGCGAGAAACAAGAGGGAAAATCCGTAAAAAATAGTTTTACCACAGAATAAAGAGACAGAAAAGACAATATGGATATAAGAAATTGGTTACAAAAAGGTAAGTTAAATAATTTCAGTAGAAAATTAAATTTTTAATTAAAACTTTAGAGTCAGAGTCATTCCATTAGAAATGGTCCAAAAATTTGAAAATTGGTTGCTCGACCAGCACCAAATAAAACAAAACTACCATGTAACGATAGCTTATAATGCAGATATGTTATATCCCATGTTAATTTTTGTTCACAATTAAAACTTGAAATTTGTACATATTAAAGATCAAACAGCACTTTGTACGTGCTATTAATTTCATTTTGTGTTTTTAATCTAGAGAAAAAATATTAACATCAGATATAGTATATCCACATTATAAGCTATCACTATCATTACATGGTAGTTTTGTTTTATACTAATTTTTATACTAGGGACTAAGAACAAGAATGATATTAGGTTATTATTTTTAGGTCAAAAATCTCTAAACCGGAAAAAAGTTCATGATGACAGTAGTGGAAGTGGAAGCAATGATTGTGATGAAGATGAAAATAAAATGGTCGGAACATCAAAATCGGAATCTATTTTTGTAGAAGGCTCAAGTAGTTCTTCATATCTACATGAAGCTGTCTCTGGATCTGGGACCTCTAAACAAACTGAAGAACGCGATGGCTACCATGAAAATGACATTGATCGTTATGTTAGTTGTGCCAATAACTTGCCTTCTGAAAAAAAGAAGGAATTGTTGACAAACCCTTGGGTTCCATCATCCAATTACGATTTTGCTTCTGATGCCATTCACTTGAAAAGAAAATTTAACCATCGCTGGTTAGATCAATATACTCCATGGCTGGTGTACTCAAGTCGTTTGAAAGGTGCTCTATGTTTGTATTGTGTTTTATTTCCGCCAAGAATTGCTACAGTTAAAGGAGTTTTGGGGTCATTTATGGTAAGGCCTTACATGAATTTTAAGGATATACATGAAGATTGTAGAAAGCACGTTGGCACCCATTACCACAAATCTTCAACAGCTGCTGCAAAAGCATTTCTTGAAAATGCTCCTGTTGATGTCCAGTTGCAAATAGGGCACCATAAGACGATTGAAGAAAATAAACAAATATTGTCAGCAATTATTTCATGCATAATATTTTATGGAATTCATGATTTGCCGCTTAGAGGAAAAGTAGGAAATGAGGGAGTTTTCTTTGACCTTTTAAATTTGAGAATTGACTCTGGTGATGAGAAGCTAAAGAGCCACTTGGTTAAATGTCAAAAAAACGCAGTCTATACCTCACCAACAATTCAAAATGATATCATACAATTATGCGGTGAAGTTATCAAAGAAAAAATAATCGAAGACTGTAAACGGGCAAAAGCTTATGCTGTAATGGCTGATGAAACAGCAGATATCGCTGGAAAAGAGCAGCTTTCTATTGGATTAAGGTTCTATGATGAAAGCCAAAAAATAATCAGGGAGGAATTTGTAGGCTACATTGAGTTAAAATGTCAAGATGCTTCTACAATCGCTAGCGCAATTCAAAGTTTTTTAGAAGATAATAATTTTTCCGCCGATAATTGTGTGGGATTCGGATTTGACGGGTGTTCTACGATGGCCGGCAAAGAAGGTGGTGTACAGGCCATTCTTAAAAAAAAGTACGCTAAGTCTTTATTTTTCCATTGCTCCAGCCACAGACTAAATCTTGTGGTCAATGATACTAGCAAGCTACCAGAAAAAAGAAACACAATTGCAACGGTTAAAGACACAATAACCTTCTTTCGTGAATCGCCAGCCCGTAGGAAATCGGTTCCAAATCTTTCAAGGCTCTGTGAGACCAGATGGTCGGAAAAATACAAGAGCATAAAAAATTTTTCAGAGAGCTTCACTGACATTGTTAAAGCACTAGAACATCTATCTGTCGAAGGAAACTATGCAAAAAGAAAATGTGCCTACCAATTGCACTGTGCAGTTACTAAACCAATTTTCATCTTAGGCTTAAACATAATTGCAAGATACTCTGCAATTTTGGAACCCGTTGTAAACGTTTTACAAGGTAAAAGTATGGATTTGGTTATGGTGAAGAAACATATTGATGATATTCTAGATGTAATCAAAGAAGATCGACAAGATGTCGAAAATGTTTCTTATGAATTATATAAAAAATCACTTGATATCGCAGAGAAAGTAGGGGTTGAGTTGTCAGTACCACGAGTCACTCAAAAGCAAGTACACAGAAGTAATCCACCATCTGAGTCTGCAGTTGTATACTGGAAGCGGTCAATAATCATCCCCTATCTTGATTCTTTAACTTCGTCTTTGGGTGCTAGATTCTCCAACGAAAATACACCTGCTTTTGCTTTAACTTATCTTCATCCTTCAAGCATGCTCAAAATGGCTTCAAAAGATTTCAAAAATAATGCAGAATCTTTCATGGAATTTTATAAGTTGGGTGATGTCTCTGCAGAATTAGATTTGTGGTACAATATGTGGAATATGTGGAAGAAGAAGAATTTAGCAGAAGACAAATTAAAGGACATTGAAGTGGCTGCACTTTTGGAGGAAGCTAATGTTTTTTTCCCTGCAACAAGGCACGCACTGCTAATATTAAGTGCTTTCCCATCCACTACTGCTACCGTGGAAAGATCGTTCAGTACCCTACGAAGGGTAAAAACCTGGCTCAGGAGTACAATGGGTGATGACAGACTCACTGGGTTGTGTTTGATGAGTGTGCATCGACAATTTTTTAAGGAAAATCAGGACTGCATAGTGAAGAAAGTTTTGGATAAATTTAGTTTCAACCCAAGAAAAATGTTATTAATTTAATTTAAGTATAATTAAAATCTCAAAGTTTTGTTTTCATTTGCCTTTTCTTTTTATCCTAAAATTTTACATTTTGAACGACCATGGACCATGGTTTGCCCCCCCCCCCTGTTATAAATCCTGGCTACGCCCATGCTCGACACTACCTCAAAAAACTTTATTTTTCCAAGCTTATTTCGAAATGTTCACCCGTTATTTTATTGTGGCATTTTGCTTTTTAATGTCTCATTTTTGTTAACAATGTCCTTTTAATGTCTGAGATAATCACTATAGGAGCAATCAGCGGTCAAATAAAGAATTACGGGCGCAACTGTCAAAGTCAGTAAACATTTACATCAAATTGATAAAAGCATCCCTATATTAGTTATCATCAAATTCTCATCTATAGATATAATTACGTTTTGGGTGAATCGGAAAGAAACTCTTTGCTAGCATCCAGACTTTATGCAGAGGCATACCCTGATAGAAGGCACGCGAAGCCAGAGGCCTTTGAAAGTGTAAAGGAACGATTCGAGAGGACTTAAAGTATTAATTATGAAATAAAGAGCGGACGATATGAAGAACTAGGGAGGCCAATGACTTTATGGCACTTTCGAGTATAGCCGAAGACCCGCATACTACTACTAGGAAAATTAATCGTCAATTAGATATAAGATGTCACCTTTCATAAAAATAGATACGTTAATCGTCATAATTTCTATTATTGTGACACATATAACCATCACTTTATCAAATCTGCAAACTTTCAGAATCGGTGGTCATTAAATGTGTGGGGAGGAATAGTGGCTAGTTATATAATTGGGACCTTATTTATTTGATGGAAGTTTTATTAGAGAAGAGTATCTTCGTTTTCTACGGACGAATTTTCAACACTTTTTGGAAAATCTTCCTTTACAAGTTAATGGTCATATATGGTTTGAACATAAGAGGTATATCTCTTTTTTACGCTATATGTGGCAACGACTGCAGCCGAGTGGAGTCGACTACATGTGAGTGGAGTGGCTAGGAACGCAACCAGAATAGGCGCAGACCACCAAGTCTAGTGTTAGTGGCATGAACACAAGGTATTTAGTGCTAAGTTCCAATACCACGTTACATGTAAAATGCAGGCAAATATCGAGCAGCGATATGCAATTAAATTTTGCGTTAAACAAGGAAGAACTGCTTCAGAGACACTACAAATGTTAAGAACAGCATATGGAGATGCTGCGTTGTCGTCAGCACAAGTTTTCAGATGGTAGAAGGCTTTCAAAGATGGCCGCTAAACCATTGCAGATTACCATCGCTCCGGACGGCCGTCCATGTCAAAAACCGATTAAATCGTAGCGAAGGTGCATTCTGTTCATCGAATTGTGGCAAAAGAACTAGGTATGCGGAAAATTTGTGCAAAGCTTGTGCGCAAGGACTTGTCTGATGAACAAAAGAAAAATCGTTTCTCCATTAGTCAACATAACAGCTGTATCGCTTAACAACGAAACCCAACTTCATGCACAAAGTGATAACAGATGACGAATCACGGGTATTTGAATATGATCCAGAAACAAAACGACAAATCCAGGAGTGGCACACACCTGCATCACCGCGGCCGAAGAAAGCTCGCATGAACAAATCCTGAATCAGGCCCATGCTTGTCATCTTTTTTGAATCGTGTGGAATTGTCCACAAAGAATTCGTACCTCCGGGCGAATCAAACCCTTTATCGCGAGGTCCTTGAACGTTTGCGGAAAAGACTTTTGCGTGTGCGACCTAACATAGCCAGATCGTGGTCCCCGCATCACAATAAAGCTCCCAATCAAAGCTCATTGTTGGTTGGATAATTTTCGGCAGAGAAACACATTCCAGTACTCCTACACCCGCCCTACACTCCAGACATGGCTTCATGTGATTTTTTCTTTTTCCAAGGCTTAAGCAGCAATTGAAAAGTTCCCATTATGGAACAATAAACAACATCCAAAGAGTCACGACGCAGATTCTAAACAGCCTAACGGAACAAGACTTCAAGAATTGTTACCAGGAATGGAAAACTCACTGACGCTGTGTGCATTCCCAAAGAGTACACTTTGAAGGGGACAATATTAATTAATAGATACATTCAATAAAATACTTTAAAACTGATCATTCTCATTGATTCTGAGACATACCTCGGATGACGGAGTATATTCAAGTTCGTGAATATCTAGATCAATATCAGCAATATCAGAACAAGTGGATTGGGCGGGGTGGTCCTGTACGATGGCCTGCAAGGTCACCGACTCTGACCAAATTGGATTTCCTTTTTTGGGAATACCTAAAAGATCTGGTTTACCATACGATGCCTACTACCAAAAAAGACATGAAGAATCAGAAAAGCGTTTATAAGAATAAGTCGAAACGTTTTACGTAACGTTAGTATTTCTTTGGAAAACACAATACGCACAAAATGGTGTTTATGTTGAACATATTCATTGATGGAATTTGTTAATCTTGCTGTCGTTTGTTGTTACTTTATTTCTAAAAGGATAGGGGAAATATCATTTCTAATTATTCAGGTAGTATATTATGGGTGCCTTGGGTGGATGGGTCCGAGCAGTTTAGTTACACATAACGACTTGACTATTGTTAAAGTTGTTATAAAAATATTTCCGGTTTTTAGTGTTGTGTTACACATAATTTGGTTAAGGAGTACCAAGTCTTTTGTTATTCTTGGTGGTAATATCAAGTAAGTTTGACTTATTTTGTGCGTGTTATATGTATGTATATTTAGTTAGCATGTTTATTTCTGGAATTTGAAAAATTATAACCCCATTGAAGAATAAAATATATTCGGCAAAAAAGAGAATTTTTAATTGCGTCTGTGACGATTCTAAATCAAAGGCGTACTGCAAAGTTTGGTTCAGTTCATTAAAATTAGAGATTCCGGTATTAAGTCTCCACGAAAACAGTGCAAAACATAAATAAAATATAAAATTGCACCAATCGCAAACGTCGCTGAAAGGTTTTGTGGAAACAACATCTGAATTACCAGAAAAATACACTTTGAGAACCACTTTTCATGACTCTAAAATTGCAAATTGTCGAAAATGTGAATTGTGTTCCATTTTGTGTTTTTCATAGGTTTAATTCAGTTACACTCAGTAAAATGAAAATTAAAGATATATCTTGTGTTTCATTTATTGCATGTAACTATTTTTCTAAATATATTATATTAATTTAGCGTTCTGTACTATAATAGATTCCAACATACTTGGCAACACTGGGCGTGTAGAAACTATATTGTTTTATGTGATTACCCTAATATCGCGCAGCAATATCGAGATTCATTTGACAATGATGCACATTTTAGTGGGGCGGCAAGTGAAATACTGCAAAAATTATTACTTTTGGGTTTAGCCTTTTATTTGTTTGACAGTTTACTCAGGCAGTCAGGCCTCGATTCAGCCTTACCATTGGTTGAACGAATATATGGGTGTATAGAACAATAGCGCTCGTAGTTCTTTCTTTATTTGACCGCTGATTGCATCTATAGTGATTATCTCAGAAATTATAACAGATAGGTGTATGTCAAAACCCCACGATAAAATACAGAGTGTTCCATTAAAAAAATAGGTTTTTGCTATGCGAAAAATTCGAAAAGTATGCCTTGAAAAAACAGTTTTTGAGGTATTGTCGACTACAACTTATACCAACGCAGAATTTTCTTGGTTACACGCACAACTAAAATTAATGTTTTCACTTTTAAAAACAATGCGAAAATAATTTTTTTTTGGAACATATGTTTTGCCAAAAATTTCTAAAAAGAATTAATATACAAAAACTTTCTGCTCGATTTTGAAAAAAAAGCAGTTGAATAGATACACAGCTTAAAGAATGTTTAGAATATGCACGAATCTCTAATTGTTTTCCCTCTTAATCAAAATGGATGACTCACCTACATATATATGATAATTATTAATCGTATTAAACATATTTATACATTTAAAATTAAACTCAAATAACGACTTTCTACAATTATTAAACGGCGTCATCCAGTGGCGGTGCACAGGAGTTCAGGGCCCAAAATCGATTTTGATAAAAAACTGAATTTCATTATGTATTTGTACCAAATAATTATTTAAATAATCCAACTTTATAACAATATAGCATTTTATAAGCAAACGATTATACACTTTGGAGGGTGTTGCACATATAAAAATTCGCATTTGCTTTTAGTGTTCATTGGCAAGTAGCTATAACTTCATATTTTGTGTATATAATGTTTGTAATTGGTTTACGCCGCTGCTATTTTCATTTCATCGATTTTTACGTTTTAAAATTTGCACCTCTGCGTGAATTCCGAGGTGAATTCAAATTAATTGTCAAATTTGTTTTCTAGCAGTGATTTTAAAAATTATCAACATAAACTAATCAACTTTAGCATAATTCTTTTTTTCACTAGAGCATTGTATATTATTAGATGTACCTCTTGGATCTTCTAAAGCCATTATTATGTTTGCTTTATAGGTATCTTATACTTACTTCACTGCGCCGTTGTTTGATAGTAACCATGTTCCCACTACTGCCGCCGCTTGAGAAATGGTTTCCAAATATGCCTGTCCACTTATATTTATAACTTTCGCCATACTTCTGCCCGACTCCGCCCTCTGGGCCAATCGCGTACGAGTCCTCTCTAGCTTATTATTAGCACCTACAAAATTAGTGGCGTTATCTGAGTATAAAATTTTACAGATACCGCGTCGGGCCGTGAATCGCTTGAGCGCGTTATGAAAAGACTCAGCAGTCAAATCACCAACCACCTCCATATGGATGGCTTTAGTGGAAAAACAAACAAACATACAAATGTATCCCTTAATGAGGCTACGATTTTTGAATCTTTTCTCTTTCAAATCAAATGGACCCGCGTAATCAACGCCCGTGACTAAAAATGGTCTTGTCATGCTAACTCGATTTTTTGGCAAATCACCCATTATTTGTTCAGCAGAATATGGATTTGCTCTAAAACAAGTGACGCAATTTCTTATGACGTTTCTAACCGCGTGCCTGCCATTTAATGGCCAGAAATTTAATCTAACGGCGGCCAATATTGCTTGTGCGCCCGCGTGCAAATGACGATGATGTTCATCTTTTATAATAAGTTTTGTTAAACTGTGTTTTTGAGGTAAAACGATAGGATGTTTTTTATCATACACAGCCGAGGTTTTACTAATTCGACCACCTACGCCTAATAAATCGTGATCATCCAAAAAGACGTTCAATTGTGAAAGTTTACTCTTACGTGATATGGATTTCCCTTGTTTTAAGTTGTTAACCTCTTGCGAAAACTCCCACTGTTGCACAATTCTTACTAATACTTCAGTTGCGTGATTTGTTTCTTCGCTAGTTAATCAACCCGTTATACGATTTTCAGAAGACACCTTTGAATTGTTTACAAATCTGAAACAATAAGCAACCACTCTTTTTAGTTTATAAAATGTTGAGTATCGATGAAAAATGTCAAAATCGGTAGTAATGTTTAAGTTAACTAAATTCGCTTTCCGTTTCTCGGGAACGTTGTCGATGACTCCGATAGGACGACACCCGGGCCACTTATTTTCCTGTAAACACAACCAAGACGGTCCGTGAAACCATAGGTCAGATTTCAACAGTAAATGAGGTTCGATCCCTCTGGAAATAATGTCAGTTGGATTATCCGCTGAGAAAACGTGTCTCCACTGCAAAACATTTGACAATTCCTGGATTTGCGATGTTCTATTAGAAACAAATGTCTGCCATGTAGACGGCTCTGCCATCAACCACAATAACACAATAGTCGAATCTGTCCAATAAAAAATGTCACTGATTCTCAAATCTAAGGCCTTAACAACACAGTGAATTAATTGTGCAAGCAAAAGTGCGCCACAAAGCTCCAAACGTGGAAGACTGATAGATTTCAAAGGAGCGACGCGAGATTTTGCGCATAAGAGACTTGCCTTTGTTTGATGATTGGCATCGATTGATACTACATAAATACATGCCCCGTAAGCTTGCACTGAAGCATCACAGAAACCGTGTAAACTAATTTTGTTAGCACCTCTTATTACACATTGTCTTTCGATGTTTAAATTGTTTAGTTCGAGAAGTCGATTGAAAAATCTTGAACATGCCGTGAATATGTCTAATGGAACTGACTCATCCCAATCTAGCTTTAGCTGCCAGAGTTTTTGCATTATTATCTTGGCTCTGACCGTCATCGGTCCAATTAGTCCCAATGGGTCAAAAATTTGAGCTATCATAGATAAAATGACGCGTTTGGTTAATCGTTTCGTGTATATGTTAGTGTTACTTATCTCAAATGACAATAAATCCGTTCCTGCATTCCATCTCATACCCAAAGTTTTTGTTTGGTCATTGTCGGTAATGTAATACTCTAATAATTCTGTTTTGTCAACTGTTGAATCTAATACTTTGTTTTCGTTTGATATCCATTTCCTTAGATGGAACCCGTAACTATCCAGTAACTGTGTTAATTTGTCCTTTAAATATATCGCCTTTTCGATGGTTTCCGCGCCCGTGATTAGATCGTCCACATAAAAATCTTTCAAAATGACTTGTGCAACGTCTGGCTGTAAATGTTTGTTTTCGTGCGCTACTTGCTGCAATGACCGTATTGCCAAGTACGATGCACTTGCCGATCCGTAAGTAACCGTTGTTAGACGAAAATGTTGAATGTCTTCATCTGGATTTTTTCTCCAAAGTATCCGTTGCAAATCTTGCTGTTCTGGTGTTATTCTTATTTGTCGATACATTTTTTCGATATCTGCGGTGAGTACTAAATTATGTTTTCTAAATCTTAGTAGTATGTCAAATAGATCATCCTGTAACTTTGGGCCAGTTTTCAACACGTCGTTTAATGATAAGTTGGAAGTTGTTCTCGCCGAAGCATCAAAAACAACCCTTAACTTCGTTGTAAGGCTACTTTCTTTATATATTCCGTGATGTGGAATATAATACGTGAGTTACAAAACGAATGCAAATTCGTTTTGTAACTCCTTTTCGCTTATTTTTTCCATGTGCCCTAGGCTTTCGTACTCGCTCATGAAATTGTTGTACTGTTCTTTCATGGTTGGGGTTTTGCTTAATTTGTTTTCTAGATTAAGAAAACGCCTTTTGGTACTTGTTTCCGATTCTCCTAGTTCTTTTAAATTTTCGCGCACTGGCAGTTTAACGACGAACCTACCAGATTCTTCTCGCTTGGTCGTTTCCAGACATTCCTTTTCACATTCCCATTCTTCTCTACTCATTTTTGGTGTATCGTTGGTTTCCTCTAATTTCCAAAAATTTTCTATTTGCTCGTAGAGACTTAAATTTGACACGACGCCATTTTCAATCTCATTCGATTTGTGACATACTGTATTTATCGGTCCCGAGAGAATCCACTAAAATTTTGACTTTTGCAATATTGGTTGTCCAGGTCCCGTTTTGATTTGACCAGCGCATAACAATTCCCAAAAGATTCCTGCACCTAATAGAATATCAATTTTGCTCGGTATACTAAATGACGGATCTGCTAGTGATAAATTATCCGGGATATTTACTGAATTTGTGTTAAATGTAAAATTCGGTAAGTCGTTGGTTATTCGTGGTATAATTAAACAAAAAGGTTCTGTCTGGAAGTTATTATATATAGATTTTATTTTGATTCGCGTACTATTTGTGATTTCCATCAATGATTGGTTAATACCTGTCACCGGAAGGCATATTTCGTTCATGGGTAGTTTTAATTTTTGACATAACCGCTCCGAAATGAAATTGGATTGTCTCCCTGAGTCCAAAAGCACTCTCGCCTTATGATAAGCTCCGATGTTATCCCGCACATAAACTAAAGCTGTTGAAAGCAATACGCGTGCTTCAGGTTTAATGCTGGTAACATGTGTGTTCACTGATGCTGAACCCTCGCTATTCGAAACAGGATTTGCCTCTTTATCAACCCCTTTGTTGATATACGCCTGGCTAAGTCCCAAATTACCAATTTCGTCCGCGTTATTCATGTGTAATAATGAATTATGTCGCTTGTGACAATGTTTGCAACCCGATGCCTTACAATTTTGAGAAAAATGATTATTGCGCAAACAATTAATACATAATTTGATTCGCTTTACTTCCTAATATCGCTTTTTGACGGGAAGTTTTTTGAATTTTTCGCACTGATATATATAATGTGAGTTTTTGCAAAATTCGCATGTTATATTTGACGTTGCTAAATGCGTATGAGAGTGCTCGTAATACCGCTTTTTTTCATGTTTAAAGTTTGACGCTTTATTTGGATTACTTGCCACCACGATCGTTTCTAACACTTGATATGGATTTGTTAAGAATGTAATTAAATCCGAAAATTTTGGTAATGTACTTTTTTCTTTAGAAATGGTAAACTCTTGCCATGCGCGTTTGGTCATTATGTCCAATTTAGAAGTAAGTAAACGAATCAATAATCGATCCCATTGTTCGGTGGGTTCGCCTAATGCTTTTAAAGTCCTAATATGTTTACTAAAATCATCTATCGCTTTTCGTAATGAATTAGCGGATTCTTTATTCATAGATGGATATTCAAATAAAGATTGAACATGTTTTTCAATTATAACTCTCTTATTTTCGAATCTTTGCTTTAATAATTCCCACGCGATTTGATAGTTATTGTCAGATACTTCTAATGATTGCAATATCTCGCCAGCCTCGCCTTTGAGACATCCCTTCAAATAATAAAACTTTTCGATATTGCTTAAGTTTGTATTGTTATCGATTAATGCTACAAAGGTATCGTGAAATTAAAGCCACTGATGATATTGACCATTAAATTCCGGTAAACTCATAGACGGTAATTTTAAAGTATCTTTTTTTACATTATGATTCCCGTTCTCAATATTCGTTTTCGTATCGTATTGTACAAGAAATCCCTTCGCTTTTGCTTTGATTTGATAAAACATGTTTTCAAACGATTCACGCTCCGTTTCCTGCTGCTCACGTTCCCCGTCTTTTAATAACGCCTCTAATTTTGATTGTATTTCGTTAAATTCTAGGGATTTTTGATTAAAAGTTTCATTACGTTCGATTAATTCTAAATATTTGTCTTCGTTATATGCGTTTAAAAATTTTGAGAACCGTGTAATTTTCCCAAAACTTGTTCTCGCTGTTGTTTCAATTGTTTGGAGGTCATTGTAAGTCAGCAACCAAGTAAACAATTGACGGGATAATAATTAATTTGTATCTAAAGATTTTTTAATATCTTGAAACATGCAAGGACAATGAAAACGATTTTGTTTTTCGTGATTACTCAACTAAAAATTCGTTTTTCAAATAGGTAAAAAAGGATAGGACTTACTGTGAATACACGTGCGTTGTCTGCGTTTCTGTGTTGCACCCCAAAACCACTGTTACCGCTACCTTGCTCCCAATACCGATTAACTGGTTTCTTAGGTTAACTACTGCTTCTACGTTATTTTGCTTTTCGATGTGCGATTCTTCTTGATTTTCCTATACCAATGGAGTGATGTTTTCGCTGTTTCGTTGTACGATGAGTAATAAATGCCATATACTTGTATTCTTTTAGAAACTGAGTATATCCCTGTTACGTTCGTTTGCGATGCACGTGGTTAACCTCTACCGTCAACAGTTTTTTTTCTTTTTACGTGTTCTCGTTGACTTTTTCTTTTAATCCGGCTCGAAGGACCAATCTGTAGAACGTTATTCTCGAGATTTTCTCTTTGCGATTCTACTGGGGTAGAATATTCCATTCAAAATAAAAATGCAATTTTAACGATACAAAACTTTATTCCGTTGTTTTGTGCATCTTGGCGGTAATAATACTGTCTCTTTTTCTCCCTTTCCAGTGCTACCAAAATAAACTTTTCTTCAAGGAGTTGGCGGCAAACTTAAATTTATACTAAAGACTAAACAGATTTCATAAAATATATTAATTAATTTAAATAAGAGCAGAATCAAGCATATACTTTAGTTCTAGGCCTTATGCTAGACTAAAGTCTTATAATTTTCTGCAAAACAGTAGGTTTAGCAATTTCACATATCACTAGCTCAGTTTTAAAATTACTAATGAAAATTTTTCTCAGGGGCAGAAAAATAATAACAATGTTCCTTCTCCAATATGAATACTTTCAGGTTGTCTCCAGGTCAGATAATTAAATAAAAATACAAAATAAATCTTACAATATACTTTATTAAATTACTAATTTACAAGTAAAACCAATATCTTTATAATTAACCATACCATAAACGTTGTGTTAAAATTTTGCATGTCATGATAACATAATATGATAAATATGACAATTATATTCAAAATAATATATACCGGGTGTATTATGAAAAACCTTTCGTGCTGTAACTTTTTTATTTTTTATCCGAATGTAATAAATTATACGTCGAACTAAATCGTTTTAAAAACACTGTAACGTGATCCGCTTTGAATTTTTTTTTTACACTTTGTTTTTGACAGACAGCAGCAACCTGTGTTTTTTTAAATTGTACTATATTATTTTTTTTTACTTATTCAAATATATCTTTTTTTCTGAATATGAAACTGTAAACAACGATACTCTTGCATGAAAAAAAAAACGAGAAATTGAAGGTCTCTTTTTTTTTCAGTTCAATTTATTCTGGTTTTTCCGAACACAGAGATTTCTTAAATGCATTTTAAATACTCTATTTTATTTTATTACCAGCAAATGTGTGTACCATTTAAAATCACTTACATTCAATACTATATAGCCCATAAAGTATTATAAATCAATGTTTTCAGTGTTTCATCAGTTTCTTTACAGACTTCGTTACAGACAGTAAGATAATCAACATCTCTCGTTAAATAACAATTATGAGATTTACTTTGTAAGTGTTTTTATTAAAATAAATAAAATTGTGAAAACACTCCGTCGTGTGTTGTGGTCAGATGAATGCACTTTTGGGAAAAATGGTGTATTCAACAGAAATAATCATCGCTATTGAGCAGTGAAAATAACCATGTTGTGGTGCAACACAATTTTCAAATTTGGTTCAGTGCATGGTGTGGCATTTTAGGCGATAGGCTAGTAGGGGCCTTTTTTTGTTGAGGGTAATCTAAACCAAGAAAATTATAATAATTTGTTACGCAATGAAATAGGCGATTATTTGGATGAGTTG
This sequence comes from Amphimallon solstitiale, assembly GCA_963170755.1. NCBI lineage: Eukaryota > Metazoa > Arthropoda > Insecta > Coleoptera > Scarabaeidae > Amphimallon > Amphimallon solstitiale. The sequence continues at coordinate 94,842,630 of OY720676.1, read as the reverse complement.
CCACTTGCTGAGTTAAACAGGGTGGTGTTCCAACAGAACGGTGCCACACCCCATAATGCACGAATGAATACTGATTTTCTAAATAATTATTTTGGCGTCAGATGGATGGGCACTTACGGACGTATTAGATGGCCTGCTAGATCGCCAGATCTGAATCCACTGGATTTTTTTCTGTGGTCTTACATTGAAGATCATGTCTATTTGACTCCACCTGATACCAGAGATGATTTAGTAAGCAGGATAGTACAAGTATGTCATGAAATACCACCAAATCTTATATTAAACGCAGCAGTTGGAGTTAATAGAAGGTGTCAAATGTGTCTGGAACAAAATGGGGTCAATTTCGAACATTTGATTCATTAAAAGCTATGATAGCTTGATTTCTGCAAATTTCGTAGTCTTTTTTTTTTTTAATAACAATAAATTTGTCACTCAATTTAATGGAGGTGTCTTCAGGAAATAAATCTTTATTAGAATAAGTAAAAAAGACTATGTAGTACAATTTAAAAAAAAAAAGTTAACTAGTGTCTGTCAAAAACGAAATGTCAAAAATTTTTTTTTTTTAATAACTGGTTACAGTGTTTTAAAAACGATTTAATTTGACATATCATTCATTAAAATCAGATAAAATGTAAGGAAGTTACAGCACCAAAGGTTTTTCATAATACACCCAGTATAAAAAAAAAACTATCAGTAAACATTCTACTAAACATTCATCATTACTTAATTTATTTCTATTAAATTGTACAAGAATTAACATATCAAAAGAAATTTATTATATGTTATGAGTTATACTGGATTATAAATAAACAATAAAATGTTATCATTTATCGGTTTCAAATATATAAACACTAAGGTAATGGCTCTGCCCTGATTAATTCTGCTCAGCGCCTTTTCTCGCTTCCGAACAGTATCACCAAATGACAGATTCACATGGGTAGGTACCCCAGGGTTCCATCCCACGAGTATGTCTTTCAACTCGTTGAACACACCCCTTACGTACACAACAACGTGCTCATCCCTTAATGAATATATGTCTTTAAAATTCAAATCAAATGCCTCTGTGTATCCAGAATTATTGACTTAGTCCTGATTAGTTCTGATCAGCGCCTTTGCTCGCTCCCGAAATAGTACCATCAAGACCAATTCGTGTTTTAGGATTAATCAAGGCTCCATGCTATGAATTAATCACCTATTCGGTTAAACTCATGATTCAAATTTACTTATAGGTCCCTTGTTTCTAAAACCGTGGCGCCATCTAATAATGCCCGCATTAGGTAGATTAAGCGGCAAAACCCCGGATTTAACTGAACCATCCGATCAACCGTGGTGTAGGAATTATTATTGTGTCTTCTTTGACCACGTGCTTCGAAAATGGCAACAGAAGAGAGTGGACGTGTGCGTTTAAGACAGCATTTTAATAAAGTTTTCAATGAGTTGGTGTCTTCGAAAAGAGCAAACAGTTTTTATTTTAGTAACGAACAATGCCAAGAAATGCTAGAATCAGTCAAGTTGGCAAAAAATGCTGAAACTAAAACCACTCGACTCAATATCGATGTTTGAAGCGGTTTGACATATATGCTGTGACCTTTAATTCTTTTTAATTAGTGAATTTAATTAATTATTTTTTAGATAAATGATCACAGATATATTGTGAAACTACATGTACATGGGTTTACAGCGATTTACACACATATTTTGTCTCTCTTACCTTTCCAAGAACGCTTCCCAAAAACCGGCTCTCTTTCTCTCAGGGTGTAGTTTTTTTATTTTTATATATATTTATTTAAAACAATTATAATATTCTAATTTTGATATGGTACGGCAAGGATTAATTTTAAAACAAACAATACATCTTAGAACAAATATGTTTATATATAGTTTTATCTGTATACAAAAAAAAACTATTATTTTACTGAATATCTAAAATAAACTAATATACTCTATAGCAGTGGCGGCTGCTGCAGAGAGGGTAACGGGGCACTGCCCCCCCCCCCCGTGACAAATTTCTTTTAACATCTAAATTAATTATAAATACCGAATTTGTATGTAATTTTTCTGATTTGTTTGATAACAAATAATATGTTTTCGGAAGTAACAGTCCGTCTTTTCAGCGCGTTTAAAAATCGCAATGTGACGTAGGCTCCGGGGCATCTCGCGAGACTGCCCCGTCTGTATTAGAAATCGAGGGATGAAACTGGCGCGGGTAGCGCGCGTATATATGTAGGCGGCGGGGCACTACTCCATGGTGTCGGGCCCGGGTGGCGGTCCAGTATGTAATATACAACGGTGAGTGTATGTTGTAATTTCTATCGGTGCAAATGCAACTATGAATTGCATTAGTATCATTAAGACAGAATTAATAAATCTAGGCCTCCCTAGACTAGATTTATTGATTAAACTAGAAGATCACAATTTGAAAACTAATAAAACCGTGACGATAAAATTCAACAGAAGCTCTTACAGTTTATCAGACTGGTTGTGTGGGTGTAATGTGCAAAATGCTTTTTTATATTTCGGTGCTATAAAGTTCGCTGTACGACATCCGTTTTGGTTGCAAAAGTATTTCTTTATCGCACGCTAATTTTGTTGTTTTGACGTTGGTAATAAAAAAAAAATGGAACCAAATTATATTTAAATGTCAAAATGTAAGCCTTTAATGTAACGAACATGTGCAATAGAAGTTCTACAAAGAATAAAAAGCACACATGCTAACAGTTTATTTATTAATTAACAATATAAATTGTTAAGCAGAGTTGGATGATAAGTTTTCTGATGCTACTATTGTAATTTACTTCCAAGGTTCAATAGTACAACTGTTATAAAAGTTCGTTTTTGATAATATGTCGAGACTATGTTGGCGAAAGATTTTGTAAATTGTCTTCTGCTATTTTGCGAATCTCTGGGGGCGTGCAATTATTTATTTCGTCCTTTTTGTTGATAATTCGAAATAATTTATTGCATAAATCAGTCTGAATTTTAATGATAATTACATATAACACCGCCTATATTCAAATATTTAAAATGTTCACGAAGTTGGCCGAGGACAAGGCAAAGCCTTCATCGACATTCCGAAGACGTCCGAATACAAACGAAGTTGGCCGAAGACAAGGCAAGGCCTTCACCGATATTTCGAAGACGTCTGAACACATACGAAGTTTGCCGAAGCTAAGGCAAGGCCTTCACCGACATTCCGAAGACGTACGAACCCATACGAAGTTGGCCGAAGTCAAAGCAAGGCCACCACTGACATTCCGAAGACGTCTGAACACGTACGAAGTTACAGTTTCCATAGACGTTTTAATCATAATTACATAAACACCGCATATATTCAAATATTTAAAATGTTCGAACGAAACATGTCTCTCATTTTAAGCGTTTTTGAACTTTTAATAACCAAAATAGAAAAAATCAAGTGAACGGTGTTTTTCTACTTTGAAGAGAATAAAAACATTTTCTAGAAATACTATGCGGGAAAGCAGACTATGTGCCTTAGCAATGTGTTCCATTGAAAAACAATTACTGACATCAACACCAAACATCAATGAATGAGTTATTAATCATTTTGCTGATCGTAAGGAACGGCGGATGGATTTTATTTTCAAACAAGTTAATTAAACAGCATATTGGGTTTATTTTTTGTCTGTACTTAATTTTTGATATTAAACACTCAGACCCCCGGTGCCCTCCCGTCCCAAAAAATCACGGGCCGCCACTGCTCTCTAGTATCTCTTTCTCAAGTATTAACAAATTACACAAATTACACGTTTTTTGTTTAACGTTAAAGTATTATTTTTTTTAAAAAAAATAAAAGATAAACCTTCTATACATGAAAGGTGTTTTTAATTCGTCAAATTAAATGTAAAGACAGTTTGTTGGCAGCTACATGTCCGTGTCTTATTATACTCCCTCCGTCCGAAAATATGGTATACATTTTGTAATTTATTTTTGTCCGGATTTATGGTATACATTTACAATTCTTTTCCGTCCACATTTACATTTCTTGTTTGATGTAACATCAGCACAAATTTTACCGTCATTGTACTGTTTTTGAGCCATTTTCCAAGTTCTAGACACAGATAAACGGGTTACCCCAAATTCAGTTGCAACTTTATTTATACTGCCGTGCTTCAGCTTCTGCCCTTCTTTCAGCTGCAACAATTTTTGCAATAGACCATGATGTTGCTCACCGATTAATTGCTTGAACTTGGAATTCCTTTTCAATAAGCTTAATTCATTATTTATAACAATATCTGCCATTTTGTGAATAGGGCATGTGTAAAATAATTTTTCATGAAATGACGTTTTAACTCTATTGACGTTTTTGACACAAACCAAAACGGACATCATCCAACTATGTATTATAGTTGTTTACCTAGCATAGGAACTGCCAAATAAGTATATTTAATTATAGTTCGTTACTAATGTCTCATAAATTTTCAAAAAAATTTCAAATGTATACCATATTTTCGGACGGAGGGAGTATGTTATATCGCAAATATCTTACTATCTATATAAAACATCTTGTACCTTTAATATTTTTAGGATTCTCAATCGGTGTCAAACTGACTGAAGCACAATTTTTTACACAATCAACATTGCTATTCATCATTTCTGTGTCACAATGACACAGTATGCACTTTACAGAACTATTTTCTCATTTATATCTATTACTAACTCTTTTAAATTCTATTTAAACTTTTTGAAACTAAAATATCAACATATCAAATCTGTTGCTTTCATGCGAATCGAATTTTTAACAGCTCACTCGAATTTTGTTGTTTGGAAAAGACTTTATATTTTTAAAAACATTTATTATTTTAAAAATACAATTTAAAACGATCCGTACTATACTAGTATTACGAATAGAATGATTCCGTTGTCCGAAGGCTTCTCTGTGCTTCTCTTATCTGCTACGTGACTATTCGCTGTTGTCCGGAGATTCTCATGAGATGGTTCATATTACACCTCCCTTGTTAGAACGGCTCTTGGCGAGTCTCGGAAAGAACCGACGTCTCGTTTCCTTGAACTGCAGCTGGGCTTCCTTCTTTTAACTAGATAAAGCTTTCTTAAAAGTCTGTAAATAGTAATACATAACATAATTGTTATAATAGAAATTATAATGATTGAGTTCCAATTCGAATGATGTTTATTGATTCTTTGCAGCTCAGGAATTCTTGCGTTTTCCATATCTTCTTGTATACGATTGAAATTTCCCGAGTTGACTTTATTTAGATGTATAGGATTGTTGTCTCGGACATTGAGCGTGTTAATTTTTACTCTTGGTAAATGAAATATTTCTCCTTTGATCATATCTTCCTGATAACTAAATTTTTCTTTATTTACGGTAATCGAACAATTTGGAGTTAATCTAATTAACGCATTATTTTTAATTTGTACAATGCCGGTTTCATTACAATATAAAATATTTCAAGAAGATTCGGTGCATGCATTAACACTTCTCCGGGTCCTATCTGTTGTACTAATGTTTCGTCCATTCGTACTTGAATTTTATTACAAATATCTTTATTTATCACGAGATTTAAAAGGCAGTTCTCTATTATTAACGGTAACGCTTCTTCTTTGCATATAAACACATATTCTATCTTCGGGCAGGTATCCGTCATTGAAGCATAGGTACTATCGTCTATTAGCAAATACGGCTGTGGAAATGGGATTAAATTATTATTGTAAGGAATAGAATAAATGCGGTAATAGTTATAATTATGATTAAATAATATAGGAACGGATATTTTGAACGTTATTTCTTTATCATTTACAAAATTCTGTATGCTAAAATACATATAATAATTAAAAGTATTTCTTAATGTCAATATCTGATTCGGTAGGTAAAGAGTTTTTAGTTGATTATTTATTTCCTTAATAATTCTTGTAGGTATGACAGAGGGGTGCAGTTTTCCCATACTAGCAAACATTATTGCTTGTTCAATGTCGGTGAACGTCTCCGATATCATGCGATCGTTTTGATTTATCTGTTCGATTGTGTTTACTAACATGTGATAATGCTCTGCGGCTTCCATAATTCCTTTTAAGTTGTTGATCCTTGTATCAATGATTTCTTGGTTTTTACTTAACTTGGTTAATGTATTATTATTTAACTCTTTTTATTTTATCACGGAAACACTCCATTCCTGTTGTTTGTGTATACTGTGTTGGTTTTCGGCTAATATATCGAGTGCGTTATCTATTCGTTTCTTCTCCTCGTTGTCCATTATTCCGAATAACCAATTTGTTGCACTTCCTACTATATCTAATGGTGACCTTTTATTTCTCGAGTATTCGGGGAATACATTGTAGAATTTTAATTTTGTTCGGGAAATACTGTAGGCCGTTTGTTGAATGGAATCATAAATTGATTGATCTTCTGTATGGATGTTGTCTTGATACGTATAGGTTGTTGTCCCATGAGGTGACATCTTTTTAGCATGTGTTGTGTTGACCTGGTTAATCTCTTCTTTTAATATTAATATATTTTGGAACATATCATATGCTTTAATTTTGTAGATAAAATTGTGATTTCCTTGAATAATTCGGGCTTGTCCTAATTTATAAGGTAGAATGTAATTTTCAATTTTTTGAACTTGTAGTTGGCTGACTGCTAAACCTAACGTTGTTAATATCATCGTGAGTAATATCCTCTTCATTCTGTAACAAAGATTGATCTGTGAATTTTCTTTTCTTCTCTATTACTTCTTTGGATAATTTCGCTTTTCTTTGTGTTTCTATAGTTTTGTCATTTACCTTAACCACCTTTTCTTTGTCAAACTTTGGTTTTAGTTTATTTCTATGTTTCTTTTTCCATAATTTTCCTGACCTATTTCCACATTTTCAATATCATTTCTGTTTTTATTTATTTTTTCGCATATTTGCTCTTTTGTTCTCTCTAGTCTATTGTGGACCTGATTGTTTATTGCTTTTATTTGGTCGGCTCTATTATTAATAAACTCTTGTGTAATTTGTTCTTCACTGATATCAAAAGGTAAATTACTTTCACTATGTCCATTAATAATTTCAAAAGGGGTAAATTTCGTACTGGAATGTAAACTATTATTGCATCCTAAAATTGCTGTCAATAACTTAGTCTCGAATTTTGTGATACCGTTTATTATTGTAGTGGCATTTTTGTCGGGTATTAAATACGCTTGTGCATATTTAGAAAAATGGTCAATTAACGTTAACATTATTCTGTTATTCATATATAACAGATCAATATGTAGTTGTTCGAATGGTCTTCTAGGGGTATATGTAAAGTGATTATTATTCTATTTTTCCCAAATATTTTAATAGTCTTAATTATGGCTGTTGTTAAATTACGTGTCGCATCTAATATGATTTGGTGTTCGGCTACATTTAATAGTTTTTCTGAATATGGTAGGTATTGATATCTGTATTTGACCATTATCCGAATGTATTGTATTATGAGTACTACTTTGATCATTTACCTGTTCTAAATTACTTTCTTGGGGTAAGCTATTTAATATTTCATCTAGTTCATCTATGTTTATTTGGCCAGGTGGGTCATTGTTATTAGTAAAGCCCGGAAACGGTGTATAATTTAGGGACACAAGTCGACGAGAGCAGGAGTTTCCAATACCATTAAAAACATAATCTTACTCTTAAAACAGAATATGGAAATACGCCTCGCAGATATAGTGTAAAAAACTTACGTCACTATGTAAACATTGTCGGGATCGGAGCCATACAATCGGTCTTACAATATAAAAATAAAAAAATTTTCAATTTTGTATATATAATCTCGCACATTGCGATTTTATAAGCATGTTGTCAATGGGGTTTTTAGTAAACGCAAAATATGTAAATTTATGTAGATAGCTAACATTCATAGGCGGCGCAAGCGGTTATTCGTTAGTTATAGTGCAAAATAAATATATTGCATATTAAAATAGCAAAACTTACATTATTTCTATCTTACTTGTTACAAGAAATAAATATATACTGTCTTAAATGTTCAGTTGTAAAACTTTGTCGTTTGGAAGATAATATGTCCTTATAACGCGAAAATGTCCGTTCTACATCGCAGCTAGTTACAGGGGCAAAGTAATAATTTTGGTAATTTATATCAAGGACTTTTTCTCTAGGTTCGTTTTCTTTTATTAAAGATGAAATTTTATTTAACCTTTCGTAACCCGGGTTTCTTTGCAGTGTACCTTCAACATATTGCTGAAGCCCAAATCCTTCTGGAACACATTTCAATTTCTCCAGTGCATTATTAAAAATATCCAGTGATTGTGTCAAGGGTAATCCTTGTTTTTCCAACTCTTTTATAGTCTGGGGTATAAAGCCGAAGTAAGTATTTATAAAATTCAAATTCAATTTTAACTGTATATCGTTGTTCAGTAGTACTTTACATTTCATAACACTTTGAGCTGTGTCATCCAACCCTAATACCACGTTTTTTATGCTTTCAAAGTTGTCGTGATAAAAAACACATGCCGATATCCAAGTGCCCCATCTTGTTAATACTGGTTGTGGAGGTAGTGGTAAATCAGGACAAGTTTCTCTGTAGTATGTTATCCTGTTTGGTGCTTTTAAAAAAATCTGTTTTACATAAGAAATTAAAGTATTAACATCGTCAAATTTTTTACGAATGTACTCACAAATTCGATGCATGGTATGTGCTAAACAGGTAACGTGGATTAAATTCGGCAAGGATGATCGTAATGTACGTCCGGCTTTTAACATATATGGTGCGGCATCAGTTACCAGTAAGAGCACTTTCTCAGCACTTTCTGCGTCAACTAATAAATTATCCACAACTTTTAGCACTAATTTTGAAATTATGTCGTAATTTACTTTATCTACTATTTCACAAAGAACCAAAACACTTTTAGTAGCAGTTGTACTCAAAGATCCGGCAATAACATTAACTACTGATCGACCTAAGGCATCCGTGGTTTCATCAGTTGATATCCAGATATGCTTGCCCTTAAGTTCGCTCTGAATTGTGTATAATTTTTTCAAATACACCGAATACGCCCTCACGCTAGTTTCAGCAGGTATAGAACGCTGACAATATTTTTCTAGAAACTGTCGCAAATAATGGTTTGTTAGTTTCCAGAACGGTATATTACAATTCACAAACAATTCACATAGTTCGGTTGCAAATGAAGTTTCTTCCTGTTTTGTTGCACTGGGCCGCTGTAGCGTCGCATTAGTTACATGTTTTGTACTATAAAAGTGTTTGTCAAGTTCTCGTTTCGAATAGGATGCGAATCTGCTATGACAAATGTTACACTCAACAGTTATATGGTCTACAGCAACCAAAAATGGAAATGGCGCAATAAAATTACATAGGAAAGTCGAACTCGAACTCGAACTCGACATGTCTTTTAAGAAAAAAATAAAAAAACAAAAGTAGGAACACTATAACACAAAATATTAAATATATGAGTACGTGTAAATGAACTGACGTTACATTTATTACTAACTGTCAGGGGTTTGGTCATTTGCGCGCGTTGGTCAGAGTACCCCTTCTTAACGGTCTTAATTCTCAAAAAGGGAAAGGAACATTTGCGCGCAAATCACTTCTTAATAACTTAGTAATGTCTTTATAATCGTACTATTCTCTCTAAATTATAAGCATACTAATGAGGTATATAACACTGTAGATCTTGGTCTAGATTTACTTTAATAATTCTTGTTAATATAAGAACACGAAGAACCGAAACTGACATTGCATTGCTACACAAAGAAAACACACGCAGGCGTTTATATCCCTTTGCTGTAAATAGAATTTTAAAATGCTGCTATTATTCCGTCTAATTCAATTTATGTATTTATTGTTTGAAAAACATTACCTTGCTTTTATTAATTCAACTTCCAATTTCAATATTTGCAATATCCATATATTGAATAGACAAATATTCATACATACATACACGTATATATGATATATTCACATGCAATTATCATTTAAATATAAAAATAAATATTTGTCAGTATTCACCCACAAAATCGTGCGCGCCCATGAGTAATAGAGGACAGATTTAGGTGAACAAGGATAGTCTTAGAACTTTCTGCGGGCTCTGGTTATTAGCTATCAAAGATTCTAAATCCTTATCTAGAGTATTTCCGTAATTTACTGTTAATTTTATTCTTGATAATGCATCTGCTTGATTAGGTTTTCCCTTTTTGTACAAAATTTCATAATCATACTCACTTAGTTTTAAGCGCCATCTAGTAAATCTTGAATTCGGATCTTTTACTGAAAATAGTACTGTAAGGGTCTGTGATCTGTCTTTATTATAAATTTTCTTCCATATAAATATGCCTGAAATGTTTACACGCTCACATTACTGCAAGCATTTCTTTTTCTATAACTGCATAATTCATTTCGGCTGGGTTTAATGTTCTTGATGCGTACGCAATTGGATGATCGTTTTGTGCGAAAATTGCGCCGATTGCAAAATTGGATGCATCTACGGTTGATTCAAATTGTTTCGTGAAATCTGGGTATTTTAAGACAGGATCGTTACATAACAGAATTTTGCAATTCTCAAAAGCTTCAAATAAATTCAGGAGTGTGTTTTACAGTTTCACCCTTCTTTAAACATTTCGTTATTGGTTTAGTAATTTTTGCCAGATTGTTTATAAAACGTCTGTAATAGCCTAGTAAGCCTAAAAATGATTTTACTTCTCTTTGATTTGTAGGAATTGGAAAGTTTTTAATTGATTCGATCTTTTTCGGGTTAGGTTTAATACCATTAGGTGTTATTACATGACCTAAAAATTCTGTTTCTTTGCGAAGGAACTCGCATTTATCTAGTTGTAACTTTAAATTTGCTGTCCGTAATTTATCGAACACTGCCTTTAGGTGTTTTATATGTTCATCGAGTGATGGTGAGAATATAATAATGTCGTCTAAATACACAAGACAGAATTTATTTAATATGTCTCTAAATAAGTTGTCCATGACACGCTGAAATGTAGCAGGACTTCCTTTGAGCCCATGCTCTGTATTAAAGGCTCTTTTAGCTATTGAGTCCGGATGTATTTGTGTCTGATGATAACCGGATGCCAAATCTAAGGTGCTAAAATATTGACATCGACCTAATTTATCTAGAATATCATCAATATTAGGAATAGGATATTTGTCATCAATTGTTTTCTTGTTGACCGCTCTATAATCGATTACTGATCTGGTTTTTCTTTTTTTACTTGCATCTAATTTTTTTTTTCTACTAAATTTACAGGTGAGCCCCAGGGACTGTGACTTGGTCTAATAATATCGTCATTTAATAGGTTATTTATGTGCTCCGCTATTTCCTGTTTTAATGCATGCGGAAAACGTCTTGCTTTAATGAAACTAGGTTGTCCATCTTTCGTTTTAATTTCATGTTTTATACTACTGTTGAAAGTTAATTTATCTTCTGGTTGTTTAAATATATCTACATAATTTTTACATAACTGTAATATTTTGGATTTTTCTTCCTCATTTAAATGATTTATTCTAAGCCTATTACTTAATTTCTTTAATGATTCTACGTCGTGAATACGATATTGATAAATATGGTAATTTTCTAATGGAATGGCCTTCAAAGGTTTAATTTGAATAGTTTGTTCTTTATCTGATAAATTTTGGATTTCTAATAATGCTTGACCCCTTTTTACTGTTGTCGCACAACTAGGTATGTGAATTTCGTTTTGTGTTATTTCGTTAATCATCACATCACCCTGTATATAATTTACAAATATCCTTTTTAGAATTTTTTCTTTTGCTGGAATTTTAATAGTTTCTAACTTTTTAAAGTGAATTGCTAATTCGTAATTTTCTCTAAAAAGCATACTTTTTGATAAGTCTATATTAAATTTCATTGATCTTAAATCGTCTAATCCAATAATGCCATCATAAAATTCGTGAAATTTAAACATTACCATATTCAAATAACAATTTGATTTTAATTCCTTAAAATATGGTATTTTGGCAATTTTACTAATTTGTATGATACCTTTTGCTGTTTTTATTTTTAACTGTTCCGTAAATATATTGTTAGGATAATATTTCTTTATAATCGCGGGATCTATCATGGAAATTGTGCTAACGGTGTCTACTAGTAACTTTAATGGGGGATTCTTAATGTGAATATATGGTAGTTCGTTGGAGGCTACGTTTCCGAGTTCTCCTGCGAGGCATGTATAATAAAATTTTCTTCTTCCTCATCTTCTTCTTGGTTATATAGATTTTCCTCGTTAGGGATCTCCAAAGCGTGTTCTGGTGTTCCCATGAGGACATACCATAATCCATCATCTTCGTTAAACAATGGATCTTCGTAATATTCTTCATTGTGTTGCATCTCATTGTTATAGAGTTCCTCAGGTATTGCTTGTGGTGGTCTTGTTTGTCTAAAGGAATTATCTTGGTATCCGTAATTCATCGGTTTGGTAACAGTAGTTGATATTCCTGACATCGGTGACGGTTTTAGTAATACGGCTGATAATTTGCTTTGATTAGGTGCCCATACATTTCGTGGTGGTCCAAAAACTTGACGATTTGTTGGAAACTTCGTTTGTTGTTGGTTAAACTGCGGTTTAGGGAAATTTGGTATGGGACCCTTTGGGAATGTATGTGCTTGTTGCGATGGAGTTTTCATGAGAGGTACATTTAATGTTTATTGCGGATGTCGATAATTGGGTAAGGGGTATTGTTGTGAAGGTGTTTGTGATATATTCTTTGTGTGTATGAATGGTTTTTGTGGAATTCTATTCCCTCTTATCAAATTTGCTCTGGATTAGAAATTTTTTACATCTTGAACGTGGCCTATTGCTTCTTCTAAATCGTCTGGTTGTAATGGTGTCACGTGTACCTGTATGTCTTCGGGTATGTTTAATAAATATATTTCCAGTGCAGCCTCTGCGTATATTTCCGCTCTAGCCACTTTATGTGAAATTTCTGGTGTTTGCGCGAGTTTAGTCATAATTCTCGATAGAAGGTCTTGTACGCGATAGTCAAATGAAATCGGGTCCTCCTTAATAAACATTCTGGTATTGTTAAATTCCTGAATTAGTTGACCGAAGTCACGTTTATCCGAAAATTAACTATAAATTGCACTCTTTACCTTATTCCATGTATTTAATTCATTTCGCGAACAGATAAGTGTTTTCGCTCTATCTCTGAGTTTGCCTAATATTGTGTTGAATATTAAATCTTTCACTTCGGGAGAGTTTGCGTACCTATTTAGTACAAATTTGATCGCATGCATTTACAAATAAATTTATACAGCTAACTTCGCCACTAAACGTTGGTATTGCGTCTAATTCTATCCTAAATAATCAATAATTAATTGCCATGTTTAAGTTTTGAAGTCTTTCGGTTAATTCGTCTATTTTGCTTGCTTTGTTCGGTCGGGTTTTACTACAATAGTATTGACAGGATTGTCACTTTTCACGGGATTTCTTTCAAGGGATATATCTACTAGGATATGTATTTCGAATAATGAAATGGGACTTCAATAGTCAGGAAGCGAGACGTATTTGTAATATTTGATAGTACTTACTTTGCCTTCTTGGTTGGCAAGTTGTCTTCGTTTTTTTCAGAATGTTGGAATGTTAGGTACAGCGAATATAGTAGTCCACCTTGCTCGATAAGGTGCCGTGACCTGTCTATATTTTCCCTAACACTACGGTCCTCTTGAGTCCTTCCTTGTTTCGGTTAAGTTCTCGAAGTGTCGAAACACACCAAATTCTATCACAAATTTTGTAATCACTTGTAGAACTAATCCTACTGACTGCGCCAATATTGTTGTTTGGAAAAGACTTTATATTTTTAAAAACATTTATTATTTTAAAAATACAATTTAAAACGATCCGTACTATACTAGTATTACGAATAGATTGATTCCGTTGTCCTAAGGCTTCTCTGTGCTTCTCTTATCTGCTACGTGAATATTCGCTGTTGTCCTGAGATTCTCATGAGATGGTTCATATTACACTCGTTTTTCTTTTTAGTCAAATCTTTTTTTTTCTTTTTTTTTATCCATATAGAACAAGTATAAAAATACATCTGCAGACAAGGCACATACCCGTCTTATTTAAATGTAGACGAAAAACAGAAATTACGTATACATTTGCTTAAAGTGTCCCCTATACGTCTATATATAACTCGACGGATCATCGGTATTTTTAAAGTATACTGAGTGTTCTTTAACAACACACCAGGAAAAATTAACAATTATTTTACATGATAATCATAAAATTAAGATATCAAAAATATCTTGATTTTTTGAAATTATACTAAATATACAAAACATAAATTTTATAATGTTGCGAACCACAGCAATATGTTCTGTTAGAGGTGTTGAAAAGCTTATTTCTCGTGTAGCATCGGCTGAATCTAGCATAAAGTAACACGTTACAAACGATGAAATGTTTGATATTTTGCATGATGGACATTTGGCCATTGGACATGATGGTAAACATCGTATGGAAATGAATACAAGAAGAAGTACAAGAATATAACTCAAGATGTTATTAAATTATATTTCCGTTTGTGTGAAGGTTGCCAAAAGAAACTAAAATCCGCCAAGAAAGGACTTGTGGTTAAACCAATGGTGTTTTCGGATATGAACAGCCATTATCAAGTGGACCTGATTTACTTGCAATCCCATGCAGATGGAGAATACAAATTTATTATGGTGTATCAAGACTACTTAACAAAATTTGTTCAAATAGGTGCATTAAAATCGAACAGGGCTGAAGAAGTTGCTAAGAGCCTGATAGACATATTTTGCATTTTTGGCGCCCCATCTATACTACAATCGGACAACGGCCGGGAATTTGCAAACTGTGTTATTGAAGAGTTATATTCCATGTGGGGTCGCCTTAATATAGTATATGGCAAACCGCGCCACAGTCAGTCAAGGCAGCGTGGAAAGAGCAAATCAAGATATACAAAATATGCTCATGAGGTGGATGAATGATGAAAACTGCAAACGATGGTCAGGTCTGAGATTTGTCCAGTTAATGAAAAATAGGGCATACCATGATGGAATTAAACGAGCTCCTTATGTCGCCATGTTTGGGCACGATATTAAAGTCAGTCTATCGACATCAGCTTTTCCAAAAGAAACTATTGAAAATCTACAAATCGAAGAAGAGCTTGCGAGATTCGTCAGGGAATTTGGTGCGGGTGAACAGCCTCAACAAGAACAAAACGATGACCAGCCTATGGATAGTGACCCAGAAATAGATATCCTGCAAGAAGAAGATATTACTGAAAGTGACAACCTGCACAAAGATATTACTGAAGGTGGCAATAGAGAAGAAAATATGGACAATAATTATAGAGAAAAAGCCAATAATATAGAAACTTAAGAAAATCAGACAAAATGTGCAGAATGTGGTGAGCCCTGTACATCAGCCAGTATGAGGTGTGAACTTTGCTTGTGCCAAAAAAATATACTTTCAAACAGACTAGACGCAAAAAGAAATTTAGAAAATCAAGCAAAGAAGATGAAAACCTTATCTAATTTAAAATTCACTCCATGTTTCGTTGGAGATAGTCAGAGTGAAAGTTCCAGACGTTGATCGAGGGAGGGGCGATTTTAGAAACATACTTATGACAGTTATCGAGGAAACCGATGACAATTTTTATAAACTACCTAACAAGACAGGAACGATCGAAGAAATGTTTTCCAGGAATCAATTTTCTGTGTGTAGTGAGAAACTTGTAGATCTGGAAAGTGTATAACCGGAAAAGGAAAGTTTACGATAACTTCCAAATGAACAGTCACTTTTAGGAGGTCAAGGTTATAAACGTTGCAACTGTAAAGCTAAATGCATGACCAGCAAATATAATTGTAAAGTTATTGGAAATCTTTGTAACTCGAAATGTCATGGCAGCTTGTCTTGCTTGAACAAATAGATTATAGTATTCTTTACTTTGACAGGACACAGTTTTAGTGTCTTTATTCGTAAAATGTGTTTTTCAAACATTTATGACCTTGTTGTTTTTGTTACACCCAACTTTAACCAAGTGAAAATGGGTGGAACGCGGTTTACCCGGGCAAAGCGCGAAACATGTCCAATTTCAGTTATATTTCGTACTTTACCCACGTTCCCTAGGTATTTCGCGGTTTACCCGGGTAAACCTAAGTTTAACCGTTAATCTAACTTTACCCGTAACATATACACTCCAATATTATAGGTACTGCATTTCTTTCTAATTGCAAAAACTGTCTGAAATTCGGATTCAAGACTGCAATAGCCGACCGATTCAGATAGATTTGCGTCTTCGCTAGGCCCGGTAGAGATACCGTAAAGTGGGGATAGACGATGGAATCGCTTCGAAAAACACTTGCGTGAAATGTGTGGGACAATGTTTACTATTTTCAAGTTTTTATCTTCAAATATAATTACATAAATTTGATTTTTTTTTATATTGTGCATCAAATGTGCAGCTGGCGCGTAGAGGTTGTTTTTTTCTTTTGTGTACCAGCCTTACTTAGTAGACATTAATCAAATGTATGCATTTTTGTGGTTATTTCTAAAACACATATTTTTTTTAAGAAAATAAATTAATAGAAAAACCGGCCTAGGACATAAATTTATGCCTAATGCATCGCTAACCCAAATTTGAGATTCTAAAATTAGAAAATAAATTTAAAAAACGCAAAACGTCGATGCCATAGTTTTCGATAGCTAAACGCTCCTCTTAATGCAAAAGAATAAAAAATACATTGTAATAAGCTCCAAGAAAAATTAGTAACAGAAATACAATCTTATATCAATAAAAGAAAAAAATACATTATAAAGATTACCGAAATAACTTCGCGCAATCTCTTCGTATCTATTGTCTGTATTTGCTGTCTAGAATCTATTTTAACTTCCCTCGCTTCGTCATACCTGTGGTCGTACGTTATACAACGTTGTTCTGCTTGCCAAGCCTTTGGACAGTGTTCTCCTATCTACATTATGATTGCAAATTTAATTAATTCCTTTGTTATTGAGTGGTTTTGAAATTTTAATCAACTTCTTGTTACAATTTCGGAAAAAGTATACGAGAAAAATTATGGAAAAATACTAAGTTTTACTTTCTTGTTAATTAATAATTATGCACTCATTAATGGCAATGTTATTGACTCTCTACATCCTTAACTGTATTTCAGTGTTATTACTTTATTTTAAAACCAGTTTTAAATCTTGATTTGCATCATTCTTCATTTCAAAGATGTAAAACTATTATGTGGGAATTCGCATACATACCTACAATTATAGTGTTGGTTCTTTCACCAAGGCTTCCAGTTTTATGGTAACAACTAAATTAAGGTAACCAGATTTTAACATTGATAAAGCGGGGCACCACTGACCGGAAGGGGGGTTCCTGATTAAAAATTTGGTCTATATATGGAGCAACAATTTTTTTATAGAACGCAAAAATAGTATTGCAATATATTTTTTTTTAATTTCAACATAACTAAAATATAAAAAAGCGTGGCCTTAAACTAAATTAGAAATCTTACTATATTTGAAAGTCAACTTACCTACTTCATGGTGTTCAAGATTGTACTACTAAACTGTAATGAATGGTTAAAAGGGCAACCCAATCAACTAGCAAAACAATTAGTAAACACACATAGTCATAGACGATTCTAACATTTAAAGCTTATTTACTCAGTGTTAATATAATTGGTACCTATTTAGGCCACTTAATTATTAATAGGATGCTTAAGTTATCTTTAGTTTTTATACGGAAATGTCCACTGTATCAAGTTGAAACAGTACCTCTATCACTGCTTTATGCTCCATAATAAATATGAAATAAATATATTAATAATTGCATTGTCTCTATTGAGTTGGTTGTATTTATTTACATATGGTACTATGGACAAATACGCGTTTAACAGAGTCGCTCTAATGGAGGGAATTTAATATACCGGGTGTCTGTTTAAGCTCGGCCACCGGCCATATCTCGGCAACCGTTTATCGTACAACCTCGCGGAAAAAATCTTGGTAGTAAAATGGATGACGGGAATTACAACAAAAATATTTTTAAGTTTCCAAAGTGATCGCAAGGGGGCGCAATTCTCAAGATGAATTAAAAATTCGATAATTTTTCATTAAATTCTAGATTAAGATAGATTAAAAAATTTACTAGCAAAATTTTTAGACGTTTTTATACAACTTTCATTTGAAACTTTTTGATCTAACTCCCATACGAAGGGGAAAGTGGAGAGGGGGGGGTGTCTGCGTACAAAAGTAGGTATAACTTTGGTTTGCCCCAACGGATTTTAATGTTTCTGGGCTCATTAGATAGAGAATTTTACAAAGAATTGAAGGATATGTAGCACGAAATAACGTGGTTGTCAAAGAAAATAACAGGGGGCGCTGTTATCAATGTATGTATATTTCTTGTTTTTTCTTTAAAATTTCAAATGGAACGGTATATTTTTAATATCGTAATATTGAAGCACATAAAAAACTGAAGAGAATGATGAAAACCGGAAGTTGCTACCTTTTTTCTTGACGAAGATATAGTCATACGAAGACAATCCAAAAAAAAATAAACAATTTTTAATATAAATTTATGTATTTATTGTGAGTAATAACTTTATTTTAATTTTAAGTGTCACTAGACAGTGTATAGTTCGCTTTCACTTGAATTTTCATCATAGTGTTCCATAAATGTATTTATTTCCATCTTCTCATCAATTTTTTAATTCTTGCATATGTTACATTAGATTCTCTTCTTAAATGTTTTCAAATTGTCTAGCTATTTTGCCGTTTTAGACATTGAAATAAAATAATAATAATAATGATAATAATAAAAATAATAATAATATATCTTTATCGCCCAACTGATATAGGTAGATCTAATTATAGGAAAACAGCAAAAATAATTTCCATAACTCATGAATTAAGTAAACAATAACGAGAAAAAAAAACAATATAATATAATGCATCATTTACTCATTAGTAACGAAAGGGTACTCAAATTGATATCTAAATCATCCCCGCCTGAAATGAAAGTAAATAAAGGAACCTATTATATACCTAAACATAAATAAGAAAATATATTGACCAAGTAATATAAAGGACGGATAAAAGTGAGGATAGAATCGAATATGAGAAGATGAGAAAGGAATGTAAACAAACTATACGGAGAAGTAAAAGAGAGTGGATGGAAGAGCAGATGAAGAACATCGAAGAAGAAAGTATGAAGAAGAATACCAAGCGGTATTATCAAAAAATCAATGAACACAATAAAGTATATAAGCATAAAGGGAGTGGCATAAGGGATAGTAGGGGAAGAATAGTTGAATGTGAAGAGCAATACAAGGAAGTATGGGAGGAATACTTTAAGGGACTACTTAACGACAGGCAACGGAGTGAAGAAATATATGAGGAAGATGAGGACAAAGTTGTGGTGCATGAACCAACATTGGAAGAAGTAAAAGAAGTTATAAAAGCTAGCAGAAATGGAAGAGCACCGGGAAAGGATGGAATAAATAACGAACTATTAAAATATGGAGGAGAACGATTACAGGAACATATATACGAATTGATACGAAAAATATGAAATGAAGAAAAGATGCCGAACGAATGGAAATTAGGACAAATAGTGACATTGCATAAGAGAGGAGACCAACAAGAATGTAAAAACTACAGAGGGATAACACTATTAAATACGACATACAAAATACTATCATCAATAATACAAAGAAGGATAGCCGACGTAATGAGAAGTATTATGGGACAGTACCAGTGTGGATTTGTGAGAGGAAAATCAACAACAGATGCAGTGCATAATGTAAAACAAATAATGGAAAGAGCATATGAACACAATATGAAACTGGAGTTGTTATTTGTGGACTTTCAGCAAGCATTTGACAATATCAGAAGGAGAAAACTTATAACCGCAATGAAGGAACTACAAGTACCAGCGAAGCTAAGAAGACTTGTAGTAATGACCCTGGAATCGACAAGGGCTAGTGTGAAAACATCCAAAGGAGAAACGAGAGAGTTCCAGATAAATAGAGGAGTCCGGCAAGGCGATGCTTTGTCAGCAACCTTGTTCAATCTGGCCTTGGAGTATGTAACAAGAAAAATAAACAGAGGAACTTTAAGATCAAGTGGAAGTCAGATAACAGCATATGCAGATGATGTAGCAGTCATAACAAAAAGAAGAGAGATAATGATCAAAACAATGCTAGAAATAATAAGGGAAGGAGATAAATTGGGTTTGAAGATCAATGAAACAAAAACGAAGTTGATGAGAACTGGAATGAAAGGGAAAGAGAGCAGAGGAATTAAAATAGAGAACTTGACATTTGAGGAGGTGGATAAATTTAAATATCTGGGAATCGTAATAGCAAACGACGGAAATAGGGATGTCGAAAATAAAGAAAGAATGATGTCGGCAAATAGAGCTTACTGTGCAAACAAGAAATTGTTGAAGGACAGAAATTTATCCAAAAAGAACAAAATAAGAACATATAATACCATGATAAAACCAGTGCTAATGTATTTGGCAGAAACAATGACAATGACCAAAAAAGATGAAGAGAATTGGAGAATATTTGAAAGGAAGATACTGAGAACAATAATGGGGCCAGTTAAGACAGCAGATAATGAATACAGAATAAGAACCAATAGCGAACTGCAGAGCGAAATCGGGAGAGAGGATATAGTAAGAAAAATAAAGCGACAAAGAATAAAGTGGTTGGGACATGTATGGAGATTTGGGGAAGAAGCTACAACCAAAATATTATTAGAATGGAAACCGAGTGGAAAGAGGAGAAGAGGTAGACCGAGGTCAAAGTGGCTGGAAGAAGTGGTAGAAGATTTAAGAGGAGTAGGCATTAATAACTGGAAAGAAAAAGTAAAGTACCTATAGAAAGTTATGGAGGGAAATAAGCCAGAGGATATAAAAAGTAGGATGGGGCCTGATCCACCCCGAGACAAAGGATCTAGAAAGCTTCTAGAAGCGGTGTAGCTCCGATAGGGTCGTCTTAACCATTATATATATATATAATATAAAGGAAAAGAAAATATATTTACATCAGAAAGTACAAAAAAAAAACCAGAAAAAACTTCAACTTAACAAATGTTCAAAGTGTTCACCTTCATTTTCAATACACGTTTACTTGTCGATTAGTAGAGAGCAGAGTTACTTCCATTTCGGAGGCAGCAATTGTTGTACTCGGCTTTTTGTGATAAACTTTATTCTGCCCCATAAATAAACATCAAGAACATCTGGCAAGGTGAATAAAAAGTCAATAATGTCTTCTTTCATTGCAATACATTCTGATCATGTCATAAGCTTCAACGTTAGAATACAACATTTTACAAACTTAATAATAATGTGTAGGTGTCCAAAAAGGCTTAATTTGCTAAATACGTACAAAAAGTTTAACTACAAGTGACACTAATATCGTTGCATTTCGATTTTCATGGCCTACCTTGGAAATCTCATCATAATGTAATTAATATCACTGTGCATGCCATGTTGTATGATGAAAATTTTAAAAAAAAGCAAACTAGTGTTCACTATTATTATTTTATTTCAATGTTGGAAAGGATAAGAAATGATATTTAAAAAATAATAGCTAGAGTATTTAAAAACATTTAAAAGGAGAATCTAACGTAACATATGCAATGAATTAAAAAATCGATAAAAAGATTGAAATAAATACATTTAGCGAAGAGTATGATTAAATTTCAAGTGAAAACGTACTATACACTGTCTAGAGACCTTATTAAAATTATAATTAAATTATCACTCCCAATAGATAAATAAATTTATATTTAAAGTTTTATTTTTCTGGATTGTCTTCGTATGACTATATCTTCGTCAACAAAAAAGGTAGGAACTTCCGGTTTCCAACATTCTCTTCAGTTTTTTATGTACTTCAATATTACGATATTAAAAATATACCGTTCCATTTGAAATTTTAAAGAAAAAACAAGTAATATACATACATTGAGAACAGCGCGCCCTATTATTTTCTTTGACAACCACGTTATTTCGTGCTACATATCCTTCAATTCTTTTAAAATTCTCTATCTAATGAGCCCAGAAACATTAAAATCCGTTGGGGCAAACCAAAGTTATACCTACTTTTGAACGCAGACATACCCCCCTCCACTCTTCCCTTCGTATGGGAGTTAGATCAAAAAGTTCCAAATGAAAGTTGTATATAAACGTCTAAAAATTTTGCTAGTAAATTTTTTAATCTATCTTAATCTAGAATTTAATGAAAAATTATCGAATTTTTAATTCACCTTGAGAATTGCGCCCCCTTGCGATCATTTTGGAAACTTAAAAATATTTTTGTTGTAATTCCCGTCATCCATTTTACTATCAATATTTTTTCCGCGAGGTTGTACGATAAACGGTTGCCGAGATATGGCCGGTGGCCGAGCTTAAACAGACACCCGGTATAATCAGTAGGGCGCGGACGTCCCAGGTTTAAACTACGACGGAGTTACAAGGGAGCAAAGAAATAATGTAAACAACACACAGTTACTGAATACACAGCTGAATAGCATTATTCATATGGTGAACTGCACATCTGTTGTTTACTTGAAAAGTTAATGAAAACGATAACAAAAAATGCCCATCAAAAAAAGAATTTATGAGTAAAATCCTTTCTTCATCGGCGTAGATAGAAGCGCCAGGGCTTTCTAACGGCGGCTAATTGTGTCGGTAAAGGCAAAAAGAAGCGATAATTTATATTTAAAAACAAAACAAGGTATAAATATACAGATGAAAGATGTTTTGGAATGTGATGATTTAAGTTATAACTTATTGTCAGTAAAAAAGTTAGAACAGGAAGGTTTAACAGTACTATTTGGAGACAACAAGGTAAAGATCGGTAATAAAGATTCAAAAGTAATAGTAAAAGGTTATAACTAGGGCGCAGACATGACCGGTTTAAACTACGACGAAGTTACAACGGAGCAAAGAAATAGTGTAAACAACACACACTTACTGAATAGCACTAATTCATATGGTGAACTGCAACATCTGTTTACGCCCGAGAATGAGAGAAAAAAATGCCCATAAAATAAGGAATTTATGAGTAAAATCCTTTTTTCATCGGAGTAGATAGGAGCGTGAGGGGTTTTTAAAATTTATTATATTTACCTTATATTTCGCAAGAGAAATAAAATTTTCATTCATACTTACGTTAGTTTCGTTTTTTCATTGTTTTGACTGTTAATTACGTACTTCGTAATTTTTGTAATAGTCTGTTTAATACCGGTTTATTGAATCGACTTCTCCCAATTATCTAGACGTAAGTGTGCACTGGAGTTTCTTTAGTTTCAATAACATACGCGTACCTTTTTAGTTATCATTTATTTAGATCTAGAACGTTGTTTATGTTACTTTTTCTGATATAAAAATGAATTGTCAGTGATTCCGAAATTTATTACAAAGTCTGTAAAATATCGTTACAGAATGCCAAAATATGGCAAGGTCGTCACTTAGCTTTGCTAAAACATACACAGAAATAGTTTTTATGCAGAGAATTTCGATAGTTTACAAAATTTCGTTACATGTTTAAATGACGATGCTCGAAGTATTTCTGAGTGCAAGGAACTAACACAAATCCGAAATTTAAAAAACAGTTGTTATTCCTTCAGGAACACTTTGGAAATTTGACTAAACTAATCACATATTTTGAAAATCGAAATCTCAAATTAAAAGATTGATTAACCACATTAGACATGGGCTATTAATAATTTCAAAAGTATTCCAAGTGACTTCGGATGTGGCCTTCGGCCAAAGTTAGACGCAATTTTTAATAGAAATCCAGATCTAATAACATCGCGGCAATTGTGTATGCTAAATACGCTGAAATAAAAGAATATTTCCAGTACGCACCTATAACCAGTTGCGATGTAGAAAGGACGTTTTCTATCTACAAGGATGTAC
Organism: Amphimallon solstitiale; assembly: GCA_963170755.1. Lineage (NCBI taxonomy): Eukaryota > Metazoa > Arthropoda > Insecta > Coleoptera > Scarabaeidae > Amphimallon > Amphimallon solstitiale. The sequence goes on along the minus strand of OY720676.1, from coordinate 94,818,713 downwards.
TTAATTCAAACAGAACAAGTCTTGCCGAAGAGAAAATGAACAAATAATAAGGTATTTTGTATTTTATAGAACACCAGCCACTTGTTATCCAATTATATAAATAAAATTAAAACCTCTTTAAGAATACAACATTTCAATAGTGCGCCCATGGGCGATGAGTCATCAACCTTTCGTGTCCGCGCCCTAGTATTAAGTAATCGGTATTTACTGAAATTTAGAGAAAAAATTTAGCGATTTTGAGAAAGGTATAAATTGGCTGAACTTGACTCCGCTGTAACTTGTGTAACTATTTATCCGATTGAATAATGTTTAGTATAGATGTTGCAGGAAATTTAATGCTCTATAATTTTTGTAGTAGATATTTTTTACATAGGTGGCACTGCAGAGAAGATATTCTCTGGTACTATATTTCCAATATAGCGGCGGTCGCAAAATCAAAATATTAATTAGGACACCGAACTGTAATAATCTACCAAAGAAGAACTCTCCATAACCTTTGTAATACTGAGAGTACATATTGCCTGGACTAAACCGTAATTTTCAATTTGAGATTAACATAAAGTTGGGATAAATTATAAATAAAAAAACAGAAAATTTTATATCTTTTATTTTTTTAAAAATGGTAACATGTTGTTGCAAGCTTTGGAAAACACATTATTTCATTTTCAGAAATACCTGCATTTGTCTTACTTTTTAAGCAAAGTAAACCGGATTGTGATAGTAGATGATGCAAAGTTTAGAAAAATTGCCTACATTTATATTAACGAGTATTAAGCAAATTAGGCAATATGAAGTAGAATTAAATTTGCCCAGTTTAATATAAACAATATTCAAAAAAAATATTGATTAAACTGAAGAGATATGAGGAATAAATTCAAAATGTCTGACTGATTGATATTGATAAATGTAACGCCAATTATATCGACATATATTCGTAGTGGATTCTATTACAAAATTTATATAAATACCATCAAACATACAATGGGTATGTTTAAGATGCAAGAGAATATAAATGTTCTATCTTAAAAATAATTAAGTAAATACAATCATAAAAATAAGAATAGAAAAATTAATCAATTTTAAAATCATTCAATGGTCACATATGAACACATTTTTGCCTAATCGATTATCATACATATATAAATAAATATATACCTATATATAAAATAAATATCATCACAAGTTTTGATTATATAGAGAATATTGCTATCAATTTTTTATTTATAACAACTCGAATATATTTAAGTTGATGGCAATATTCATTGGCAATGTAGAAGAAACAAATGTATACAGCTATGTATATCTTTTTTTTAGCCCTTTCAGCCATTTCCTGAGTGAAAGAGGAATTTTAATTTCAGCATTTCCTATCGTCTTGTGTGTCTTAAAGATGAGTCTAAAATAAAAACAATACATATATTAATATATCGAATTAAAGTGAACATGATACATTTTACAATTATTAAAGTATATAATCAATCACCTTACCTTCAAATTGTGAAAGTGACATAGTATCTCAAATTCCGAATTATTAACGTAATATATGTATACATATACGGAAGCAAGAAGTTTTACGTTATTTCGGCTATTTTGAAATGGTAAAAGACGAACAAAAATTTTAAAAAATTTGTTAATTGAGTCAGCAGACGGGTCTTGGTGAGACATATAATTTACTGATTTAAATAATATATTGTAACATATTTAAATCAAAATAACACATTTGAAATAACGTGCCACTAATTTTTACGACATATTATTATGCTTCGGTATTGTCATATCATTTTAGAAGCAAAACCCCAGTTTAGCCACGAAAATTGATAGTATTGTGAAATATAAAGAGTTATTCAAATATTATTGGAAAAATAATTCTACTATTATTATTATAATACTACTATTTAAGAATTTAGTAGTTTACAATAATCAGAAAAAATATTTTTTATGAATAAGTAAGTAGTAAGTCTAATATATTCTGTACGTCCTTTCGATTCAAGTTACAAGAGATTTTTATCTTACAATTAATAATACTACTATACAAGACCAGACAGCATTTCCAGCAACGAAATCTCGCTTATAAAAGACATGAGGTTTCTATTATTGCAAATTCTGAATTTATAAAATTGTCTATTCTCTATGTTGTGGAAAAGAGACACAGTGATGTGCAATTTCAGTACATTAGAAAGAAACTGATGCAGCCGGACAGGCAATTTCTAAATTAGGGAATTCATTCTATTTTGCTTGTAGCTTACGTAAAAAATCAAAAGATGTCAATTATCACATAAAATTTTTGAATAGTTTCTCTGTTGAAGAATACACCAAAATGTTTTCTCTTGAACCTATTATTTTAATAATAGAAATATATTTATATATACCTTTATATGGTATGGAAAATCCATATGATATCGGTGTAGTAAGAGTGGTTCGTAAAGAGGATTAAAATAATTATATCCGTTTTAGAAATGTTATCAGTTGGATTTATTGAGACTGAAAACAAACAGATTCCTCAGGAACTTTTTCGCCATTATAAGACGCTTTTTTTTTGCATCAATAGAGTGTTCTCTAAATTTTACTCTGAGTATTCATTATCAAATATAAAGAAGGCAAGATAACTTGTTATTAATATTCAATCGTTTCACGAATATAATTATATAGTGTCAGCAATTATATAACCCCAATTTTTGGATTAAAATCGTCATGACTAGGAGGTCAAAGAGGATATTACAAATGGTCATAAGTAAACAACGGAACGATCCATAAAGACTGCTTGCAATGCGTCTTAAAAATTCCAAACAATCACAAAAAACGAGAACAGATACTAAAAATATGGGAAGAGCATCAGTCAATTAAAAATCAAGATACAGAAAAAACAGAAAAGAACCCTGAAATGTTTGATTACTTTGTTTTGGCCGCGACGATAGTAAGCGCACACGAAGGTAAAACAATTACATTCAGAGGAAGTTGTTTATCACTTTACATGAGAACAACATTAAAACAATTGTGTAGATAACAACGCCACAAAATCATCAAAAAAAATTAGTTTTTACCTATGACTGATCAAGAATAATTGTTGAAAGACATAAAACGATTAAAAAGTCAAGAATTCAGAAGTATAAAAGTTTAAATGAGAAAAACAAGGCAAACCAACACTTTTGCCACTTACAATGTGTTATGTTGTCAAATTTCAACAATTTCTAGCACGGTTTCGCAAATTCAATAAAAAGAATGTTTACTAGCACTTTCGGAAACTGAAAACTCATTGACAAAAAGTTATAAAAGAGTATGTATAACAGGGAGGAAGAGTACTAAACCGGTACCAATTCTATTCTCCACTTATAGTCTCATATTAAGTTTATTACTGTTAAAGGGAAATATATGAAAACATAAAAAGATTTGTTTCCATAACTGAAAGGTTTCATTTCAAATCTCACCTTCCTTCAAATCATCCTTGTACTGAAACTATCTAGTGTAATTATTATGTGTGTAATGTGATTCATAGCTTTGTTACTTCAATAGCAATCTGTCGGTCCGAAGATTCAAACTTACTACACCAAGGCTGTCCTATCCATTAATGACGATAATGATTTCACTATTCCAAAGTATAGGTTTCAAATGAGTAGTATATTTTGTATATTTACCAAATGTTCCCAATAATCCTTCTTTTGGTAATGTTTTAAAATTTTTTAAACCAAATGCGGGATCACTGCATTGTAACTTAATTTATTAATTTAAGTTCGTCTATAAACAGAATACTTAAAGTACAGCCAAATAATGTATTTTGTATAGCGTAAATGAAAATATTTAAGCATACATAAAAATAAGACTTCAATATCTCTTAAGATACTACAGGTATCTAGAAAAGACAGTAGGTGTTGTATCATTGAACAAATTATAGTAAAAATTATAATTTCATATACTTACATAGAATATAAAAAGGGTAAGGATAAGGATAACCTCGAAAAGAACGCAAACTAATCATGCAAGTAATAAAAAGTAACCAAAAAGTGATATGAAATAAGTATATTAAATGTTGTAAAAACAAGTACATACACTAAAGTATATAGTAACTACTAAAATATTGTATATAAAATAAAACAAAAGTAAAAAGAATGCACATAATAGATTTTGAAATGAAATATACAACTCTAAAAGATATTTACACTCATGAAATAGACAAAATATGAAAGAATCAGGAAAACTGATTTTGCTAGATCAAAGCAAACAATATTATTTATTATCACAGAAAATTTAAATAATAAGTAAAATATGACCAATAAATTGTACTTTAGAAGAAAACAAAATTAATTAATGTGTAACACTGACGTTTGTTGATCGGACAAAATACAGAAGTGTTTAATTTTTCTCAAATACTTATTCTATTTCTTTGTCTTGCGCAAGCAAATGTAAATCTAACTGGGCCTTATTTTGTATTGTATCAAAAACAATAAATTTTGTCTTGTCATTATGTAGATATAACTTATTATTAGCAAACCAAGTAGTCATGTTTTGTAAAAGAATATTTGACTGTCGTTTAGTTTCAGAAATATTTGAAGCCGGCACAACAGCGCTAGTATCATCGGAATACAAATTTATTATGAAATTTTTCAGAAAATTTGCAAGATCGTTAATAAATATCAAAAAAAGAACTGGGCTCAAAACACTACCCTGAGGCACTCTCTCGACAAGCAAGGTTGAAGATATGGCATTTCTAACATAACTATCAGCCTTATGTCTTATTCTTACCAATTGAAATTTATCACGCAGATAGGACTCAAACCACTGCGCAACAACACCAAGAATTCCGTACCACTCCAGTTTATCAAACAAAACGTCATGATCAGCATCGTCAAAGGCACGGCTTAGATCACAAAAAAACATTAAACTTTAGTGGAGCACGATAAACAATAAAGTCGAAAGCAATTTATTTTACTTTAAAATCACACAGGACTACTTGGAAATCATATTCCGAATAAAGTGACTGTAAAATAGGAGAGTATGCATAAATACTATTTGCTTAGAGATCGATATTTATACTTACTGCACATACATATCTCGTCAGTTTTAACATTACTGGTTCATTTTTATATGCACTTGACTATGTATACACCAATGTATAGAATTGTTTACCGAAATATCTATAAAATTTTAAAAACTTGAAAAACTGTTCTAATTACACTTAGGTTTATCAATGATGCAAGTATATTCGTACTACCAAAAGTTTCAAACGAGTATAAGTATACAATTAAATGACACAATTGCCCAGGAAAAATACTAATTTACTATTTCATTTTAAGCGAAGTTGTATATCATTTTAATATGAGATAGGCGATTGTTAGGAACAATTTAATTCTAAGATCTCTTTCGTGAAATTAGTGGCAACATTGTTTTCATTTGTGCAGTTGACAGCTGAAATACGACTGCTTTATACTAACGTTAAAAACGAGTTTCAAAAAATAAGCCTGGCTTTTTTTTCCATACAAGTCAATACAATTCTAGGCTTAATAACTAAGCTTCTGCACTAACTGTTGGCTTAAAACTAAAAAAATATGGTATATGGAAGAAATTCAGCAGAATATGTTGCTGAATCTGCGGACTGGAAAGTCTGCAAATCAGTGGTGTCATTACTGTACTCATGCATTTAGTAACCCGTTAATCCAAGCTAGCAACTCGGAGCCGGAATGGATGGCGTCGTAGCTCTCAAATTACAATAAAATATAAATTATGACTATGTAAGACTACATCTAACTATTCAATGTGTATATATAGCTTAAGAAGAAGTTATGTGATACAAGATATGTCAATTTATAGTTGAAGTATGAAATATTGTATATTACATCCTGTATATATTTTGATTTCGTATGAAAACAAGTGTAAGAACAATAAAATAAAGCATGGAAAAGGTGCTAATAACTACAAATAATAGTGCTGGTATGTTGTTGAAATATTTTATATTTTTAAGCAACCTGAAGCATCTTATAAATAATTAGCATGTCTATTACATTCGTATGTTTCTAGTAACATATATATACATATATGTACTAAAAAATGTTTTAATTGAACATTGAAATATGCTGCAAACATTAGGGTGTTTTATATATGTTTCACTATATCTCTTTCTTTAAGATATTAAATATAAAATATATTTTAATAATGATGATAAGATGTTACAAAAATTCATAGTAATGTATCAAATATAAGTATTACGGTTTTGTGTATCTAAACATACAATATGCCTACACTGCATTTTACAAGGATCCGGACAAATTTATAATTGTCAAAGACGTTGGAAGTTTTCGAAAGCGATACCTATCATGAGAAACATGTCGCTAATACAGTCCAAAGGTTTTTAATATCGGTTGTGCTACTGTTTAAAACAACAGACTAAGCAGTTAAAATATAAACAATAAAATAAACATTAATTTATTTACTTTACTAAAATATACGCTACAATATACAAATGAAGATTTATTTTGTTTGAAGTTATATCAGGAATATAATCCTTTTACTTATACAGGATTTGGAAAATGAGAAATTTTTACAAACTTCTCTCAGTTTTATTTTTGGGGATACCTACTCCCACTATAGTTGCATAAATATATCGCTTGTCCGGACAAATACTGACACCACACAAAACAATTAAAAAATGCTCTGATTTTATGTGGGAAAGTGTTACAAATGAATATCCAACAATATAGCAGATGACATCAAGTGACACATTTCACTGTTCTCCACCACACATTGGGCGCATTCAGAATCCAAATCTATCTGGTAGCAGCTAGCAAACAGTTTGCTAAGTAAGTCATGGAGAAATCGATACACCGTTTCCGCTACTTTGCACCAAGAGGGTAGAGTTTGTTAGGGAGCGGACGGCATGTTTTTTAGCATAAAATAAAAGCGCTCCCAAATACAAACGTGTTTATTTTTACACAATTATTTATTATTTCATAAATATCATTTAAAGAACACAATCAAAAATTTGTCCAAACAGATTATTACGGATTCAGAATAGCGATTCGTAAAATTGAACAAATACTTACCGATTCAGCCTTTTAGTATGAGATTACTTACACCTTCTTAATTATTAATTTGACAAAAAGGTTTCTCTTTATCACAGTGTATCTACAGGTTCTGTAATTTATATATCGCCCAGTACTTCTTGCTATTGAAAATAATTAGATGGCTAATTTATTATTTTGAATTCGTAAGAATCTCAAAACATCTAGAAAAAAGTTTCATGAAATTATTCAAGCTGTTAAATTTTGTGCTCTTTGATTCTGACAATATGATACAACTGAAAATGTGAATGGGTGCATAAGAGCTATCTTATCACTATGTGTTTAGAATTTTTTTTTATTTACAACTAATTAATATAACAAATCTTACTCTGGAGAAGTAGGCTTAATTTCCACAAATTTATTTGTTTATAAATTCACATTGGACATAAATAAAGCATATTAGATTGAACATAGCTCAAAACTTTTCATTAATTGATTAATTTTGAAAGGATCACATAAAAAGTTAATTGCAATTATTTTATATTGTTAAAGTATATAAACACACAAAATATAATGACAGAGATATAGTGCAAACATATTTGTATTATGATATTGAATAACTACGCACGCATAACTGAGCAACGTGAAACGTTACAGAAAACAAGAAAAACATGACACCACTATAAACGTTCAATGAAAATGTTATGTTTCTGTCAACGTTAAGTACAATAAACGTTTGTAGGGATATCATATATATATAGTTTTTCCTTTATATGAATGGCACACATGTTTATTAAACAATATTACATGTAGGCACAAATGTGAGCCAAATTATCCATAAGTAATTAAAAGTATATCCACCGATATCGAAACACATGTACAATAGTTTCACATTATATAATGAAGTACACATGCAGATTTTTACATATCAGATTCAACAGTGATTATATTACAATGGAAAATATTATACAAGTTCTGTTCTACTCAGTCAATAATATATTGCAATTATAATATTTACAGTTTATATAAAATAAGGGAAAAACAATTTACAATTACCATGCTAATATTGCTATATAATAATATCAATTATAAAAGGTCTATAAATGGGTGAAATTCTAAATTCATATTCATTAAAAAATATAATAGTGCTTTAAAAAATCAATGGTAATTTTACATTTAGAATTTAACCTTTTTACGTTTAATATAATGAGTATAACAATAATATTCCAGCTACTACAATTAAAAATGAATGATGACAAATAATAAGTATGTCTACAGAAATATTTATATCACAGAAATATGAAACAATTTATATATCCAGAATAACAAAAAAATATTCGAACTCTGCACTTTCTTTTAATAACAAACTATATAAAATGTAAATGTTATTAAATTGTGGTTGATAAAAATAATTTTGATATATATGAATGGGGGTATTATAAACAAAGAGAAAAAATGCAATCAAACTACTGGGAATTTTCGCATGTATTTATGCGGGACGAAATATGTATTAAATATGATCCTTAAAAAATAGCAACATCAGTATTTTTACATGCAAGTTATTGCTATTAACCTTTAATAAAATGGAATGCAACATACAAAAATTTCATTTAAATTCATTTGTTTATAATAGTGAATAATGTATTAATAACTTCAGATCAGTAAGCATTCCCGTATAGAGTACCGATGTCAAGCACTGCTCAGTCCCTTTCTAATTGGTGAAGCAATGCACGCGAGAGTGTTAACTACCGAAGTATTTGTCACTTTCTAATTTTGAATAGTCTAATTTTACGATTTCATTCAAAATATAATTGGAAATATTTTAAATACGCTTCGCAGAAAAAATTATTCAAAGATTCAAGCCCAGAATTTGTTTATTTTTTGTCAACACACGAATTGCTGGATATACAATATCCTCTAGCAATTCATCTATGTCCCACATTCTCTCTCTCTCTCTCTCTCTCTCTCTCTCTCTCTCTCTCTCTCTCTCTCTCTCTCTCTCTCTCTCTCTCTCTCTCTCTCTCTCTCTCTCTCTCTCTCTCTCTCTCTCTCTCTCTCTCTCTCTCTCTCTATCTCCCCCTTTCTCACCCCCCCCTCGAAACTCGCGTGAATGTATAAATGTTGGTGTAATCTGTTTCACCTCTTATAAAACTATAGAACACCATTAACACCAATTTCTGACCTCAGGTTTATGCAAAGCCATGTAACATATGTACATTTTTATAAGGATTAAAAATTGTTCACCTTAAACATCACAAATTATGATAATACCTAATTTTTAGCAAACGAGCATGGAGAAGGTATATCAAAGTATACGAATCTTTTAAATCTGCTAATAATGGAGAGAATAGACCAATCAGAAGAGTTCTTGATATTGGACGAACACAGCAATATGACTTGCTTACTAAGAATAATTTAATAATAAATAGTTAGGAAATGGCAATTAAACAGATTAAGAAATTTATGATTTAAATCGACGTTTGAAGAAATTATATTCATTTATACTCACATCAGTAATAGTGAGAGAATAAACACTCTTAATTATGTTCTTCCTTTAAAGCAGTTTTGTTTTACCTAAAAAGAATAATCTTTTAATAATAATACAAAGAAAAAGGAAGTCAAAGAAAGATTGTCAACCTTCGGCAACAGATTCATAGAATTGTAGAAACCACAAAAGCACGAACATTACGAACCAGAAAGGAATGGTCAGGAAGAATAGAAAAGGAGAATCCGAACAGTCGCACGATAAAGAATGAAACTAATGTAAATATTGATAGATATAGATATATATATATATATAACTTTAATAACTAGCGCCTGTATGTTAATACACTATTTATCTCTCAAGAGGCCATTATTGCTCTGATACGTGATGGTACATATACAAAAAAATATATACACATTACAATTAATTAATTCTGGAAAACAATTTTGGTATACCGCATGTTCCAAAAATCCAGAGTTATTCTTAAATTACTACCGCTGATAATAAGCACTATTGCGCCTATGAAATTATCTTCTTATTGTTTAAGAAAGTAAACTTGGAGTCTGTGGCTTGAAACCAAACAAAACCACTAAAACACATTTACCACTAAATCACAAAACACTAAATACGTATTTCGACAACTATGTTGTCATCTTCAGTATCACTGATTAAAACCCGCGTTGTCTATACAACGTAGCGTATACAAAACAACACTGGTGTTTTAGTGTTTTTGTTCTTCTTATTGTTGTTTGGTGCCACCTTATTTTGAGGGTCAGTAATTGCAACAATGACAGATGTTACTGAATACATTTATAACATATTCTATTTATTTAAAAGCATATGTATCATGTCAGAATTAATGAAAGCTCATTAAAAAAATTATGTAGGTACTAGGCTTGAATTCATTAAATACTTAAAATATTTCTCAATGTCATATTTTTCATAAGTCGGTATATTGGTACGTAATCTTTCAATTCGGTTAAAAATGTCTTTGTCAATCTTTCTTTTGCAAAAAAGTTTAATACAATTTAGAAAGACAAGAATATATTTAAACAATTATTTTAAGATGTTTTTGATGCATTATCTTAAAGGAAAAGTAAACGGTAAATTGGAATCGATAAGTATAACTTATGATTTGGTAATAATGGACAAAAAGAATCAAACCCATTAACAATCGTGATGGTAAGACATTTAAAAGTAACTAATAATCTTGATTTTTTTTCAATTATAACGTTTTACGCAGACTCCTGTATAAAACATGCAAATATCTCTATTTATAGTATTAAATAATAGTTTGTGTTAAAACATCGGTTGGCTAAGATATTTTCTATATCTGCTGAAGTGGAAAAACGAAAGCGTACTTGTAAACTAATAACTATGTAAGTACAATACCTCATCCTCACATATAAGCAGCTGTCAAAATATATTGTGCATTTTTTTATGTATTTATTTACTATTATTACTTTTTCAATATTTTCATCAATATCATTTTATGAACATTATACAATATAGATATTTGTTATACACGCCTACAAGAAGTCGCATTTATAATTGCAAATAAGGCTCATTTGTACTCGATTGGAGTATTTTTAAGAAAAACTACAGTATACTTTTTTTCATTTAGAAACATTGTCAAGCTTTTAAAAATAACAATAATGATAATAATAATATTGATTCTATGGATTCTATGGTATTAAAACGGACAAAGTCCAGTGGCGGCTGGTGAGTACGTTTTGAGGTTCACGTATATAGACAAGACTGATTCGTTTATTATCGGTAATATGCTCTGCATCTGGGAGTATATCACCGATAATAAACGAATCAGTCTTGTCTATGTACGTGAACCCCCAAAACGTACTCACCAGCCGCGCCTGACAAAGTCGTCTTCGTCTAGCAGTAGAATATCAGAATATACTGAAGGTATACATACACGAATTAATTCGTATATGAATAATAAAACCTTCAGTGATTTAATAGTGTGAGCGCTTATTCTGCAAGAATTACTTTGTTGCATTTTATTATTAGAATAGAGACCAACATTTAAGAAACAACATTAGCTTTGAAAAAAGATGTCAAGTATTTGTGTCAAATACACACTTGTCTCATTGGTATTGTATATATCTTAAGTAGGAGGTGGAAAGAGGATTTTGAATTCTGCATGTTACTAATTAGTAATGATAATAATAATTCAGGTCCCCATATCTGAATAACACGTGCCTATAATCAAATTACGTTTTAGTGAATTTTACGTTTTACAATTTCTGCTTCTACTTGAATTCAACATAATTGTCAAATTTGACATGACCAATAATTTTGAAAATTATTGAGATCAACTTTAATCAAATTAAAATTACAAAACGTTAATTTATTTCTAAATCGCATTGCGTAAATCAATTACAGACATCTGTTACTAATTACAGGAATATTTACTATCGTGAATTATTATCACGAGCCTGTGGTGCAACTTAAGTTGATGTCTCTTTGCATTCGCCATCCAGTTAAGAAAATCACAGCTTAATCTTCTAATTAATATTCATATCAAGATAAAACAATTCCGATGCCGGTTCGAAACATAATGGAATACAAATCTGCCCCATTTGATCTAATTGGCGTAATTTGCATAACGTAAATTAGAACAAATGCATCAAAACTTCAAAACTAAAACGCAGTTTATATTCTAATTTTGGTCTATTCCATTCATCAATATTACATACAGTTTGTATATTTTAATGAAAATACGCAATTTATATTTTCTAATCTCTACTGGATATAATTTGAATGAGTACAATCTCGCACAGTAACTTTTCAAACTTCTAACACAGGCAAGAGTATAATGTTATTCAATCTTTAGATTGCATTTTCTATCTTTATTTTCAAAACAACTCAATTAAATATAGTTCTGGAAGATATATACATCTAAAATTAATTTCTATATAGCTGATATAACATATCTTAATAAATTAATTTAAATGAATGAATATATAAAAAGTTACTTACGTTAATTATTATACTTACAAAAATCGTGAGAAAATAAATATATTTGACTAAAATTAATTTTACAATAACATAATACAAACTTGTATTAATATACACATTTTTGTTGTAGATATTTAAGTACTAAAGTTATTTATATACATATATGGAATGTTAAATTTTCTTGAGTTTATTTAAAACAGAAAATTAAATTAAGATTTCTAAGGATATAATTGGAATCGCTGATAACTTCAATTTATGCTTTAACCAAACTGTGTAGTAGAGATTACTTGTGATTTCATTAATATTCCCATCTTGCGCAATATACTCTTTCATAAGTCTATAAAGAGAAAAAATATAATTATACAATACACAAAAGAAACACACTTAGTAACGGTTAATAAAAGCACAAGCAATCGCTAAACTAGAAAAGAGTCTTGAAAATACTAAATTGTTAATTACATCACATTATAAAAAAAAGAAAAGAAACGATCAAAAACATATTCCTGTGTACTCATTTGTCTAATAGCTTGTTTCTTATTATGTTTTCTTTAATGTCTTATATTTTAAAATGCACATATAATTTGTGTATCCGGTGATCGACAATACTTATGTATTTGGTCAAATAGTCTCCTCCACCACATTATTTGGCATAAAGAAAGCATCGAATCTATTACGATCGTCGGCTATATATTAATAAATTATTTTAAGATATAAGAGGGATTTCAAATAGTAACATTACAAGATTTAATGTGATTTATTCACTGAAATATTCCTACTTAGCGTGCTTAGAATACAGTTTAGGACGTTATCTAAAAAATGTTATTTCTTTCACCAATTTTATTTCTATAACAGTTTGGGGTGTTATGTAGTCTGAATACAACCAAGTCAGCCTCTCTGTTAATCGTTAAGTCAATTAACCTTGTGTTTAGGGATCTAAGCTGAACTACTAAACATAATCTTTAAAAGCAGTCAGAGGTATATTGCAGGACTGGACTTAAATGAATAATGTAATTCGAAATTGGGCACACTAATGTCCTGTGATATAATCACTATTATTGTGTATTACAGTATGGTGATATCATTACTCAATTTCAAATTACATTTCTCATTTAAGTCCAGTCCTGTAACGTATCCCTGACTGCAAATCGTTACTTATGACGAATGTGAACGAGCATTTACTTAGAGAGGGAAACCAGAGATTACATTGTCAGGTGCGCCAAACATCATATAGAGAAATGCACAAAATTTTTGTGGAAATTTTTTGTGTGTAAAATATGCAGATTGTTTCACGGCTTATCACACATAAGGAGAGATATCATATCTCAGCCTTTTTTTCAAAATTCGAATTACTGCTTCTGTTATTTAACGTTCAAGTATGATACACCGATTACGGGGGCAAGGTGGATGTCGATGCGTGCGTGCTAAGTGGATGCACTCATCAAAATTCATAAGTGAGATATGTTGTACGTGCGTTCCGACAAACACATACATAGTCACAGAGGATTAGTGATGTGAGGCGGGTAAATACCCAGTGGGTAGGTAAATAAAAAATGGGTATTTACCCGAGGTCATATTTACCTACCCAATTGTAACATGTCTTAACAAGTTCAAAGCATGCAGCTGCAGGTTGTGCGGGGTGTGCCGTGTGCCTGTCTGAACGTTCGGCAGTTAATATTTGTGTTTTGTGTGATGAATAGAGAACAGTAACACAGCAAATATGGGTAGGAACAAAAATGCTGTATGGAATTTTTTTAATTCAAAGGATAAAGGGGTAGTTTGCAAGTATTGTTCCGCACAATATTTGCATGCAAATGTGAACAAAATGGAAAACCACATTATTAAATGCATGAAGTGTCCTGCAGAATTAAAAAAAATTTTGAAGCACCTTTGTCGATGGTAGATCATCCACTTTGGTTAGATTTTTTTAAACAAATTAGACCATCATATACTTTACCCTCAAGAACCCGTATTTCAACTGCTTATTTAGATGCACATTTTACAGAAATGCAACAAGAAATAAAAGATATACTAGATAACGCAAAAAATTTGCGACGGCTGGAGCAATATAAGAAATGAGTCAATAATAAATTTTGTGATCTCTACACCGAAACCATTGTACGTAGATTTTATTATGACGAAAGAACATAGACATGATGCAGTGTATTTATGTGAGGAAATGGAAAAAGTGATGCAAAAGTATAATGTGGACAAATTTTTCATAGTCATTGGCGACAATGCAGCTAACATGCGAGCAGCTTTCAGGTTATTAAAAGAGAAATTTGACCACATAGTACCGTTGGGTTGTATTGCTCATCTATTGCACTTGCTTTGTAACGATATATTAAAGTGTCAAACTGTTAATAAAATTATATCAAGTGCGACAAATATAGTAAAGACTATTCAAAATAGTCATCGCCTACAAGCATTATTCAAAAGAATCGGAAAAGAAAAAAACATTACCATTTCGCTAAAATTGGCGGGAAAAACACGTTGGGGCAGTAACTTGTTTTGTTTACAAAGTTTGTGTCAAAACAAGATAGTTTTGCAAACACTAGCAGTCAGTGACCAGGATGTAGTTACACAAGAATTGAAAACTAAATTATTAGATGATGCCGGTTTTTGGGCGCAATGCCAAAATATGATCAATATTTTGGAGTCGATTATTAATTTACTTACAAAACTGGAGTCTAATCAGCCAATGATTCATATTGTGTATTCAGAATTTCACAACCTACAGAAAAATGTGCGTGACCTGTTAACCCACTCCCTATTCCCGAAGGCAGAAGAAACAATGGTGTTGAAAAAATTATCTGAGAGGATATCGTTTGCAATAGGGTCCATACATTTGGCAGCAGCACTCTTAGACCCATCTTACCAAGGATCAAACTTAAGTCCTGCAGAAATTATTGATGCAATGCAATTCATTTGTGATGTTGGTAGAAATATGGGTTTGCCAATTACCGATTTAAAAACAGATTTAGCAAATTACAGAGACAAAGAGGGTCTATGGAATAAAAAGTTTGTTTGGGAGGATGTGGATAAAACAAGCCCTCTTATATGGTGGCGAGGGTTACGAGGAACAAATACACTGGCAACTGTTGCTATTCGTATTTTAAGCGCACCAGTAACTTCTGCAGCGACTGAAAGAACGTTCAGTACATTTAGTTGGATCCATACTAAAAAAAAAGAAATAGATTAACAGCCGAACGCGCTGCCAAAATAACATATTTGGCCCATAATTGGAATTTAATTCATAGAAAACAAACACAACCTAAATCAACAACAACTTTTCAACAACGGATGGAGCTGGAGTCTGCAGTAATTAATATACAAGAAGAACCCAGAGCTTCTACTTCTAAATTCAAGAGGAAGTTAGATGAATCAAATTCAAGTTTCAGTAGTTCAGCTGAGACTGAAACTTGGAGCGATATGGAAAAGGAAGTACCATATCAAGAATCCGATGACAGTAATGGATCATAATTGGATGACTAATTCATAATATGTTTAAATAAAAAATGTTTATTTCTGTGTTTTTGTTTTATTTAATAAAGAAAATATTTTATAATGTACTTTTAAATTACTACAAATAACTTTAATGATATTGCATGCCCATATTTTCACTCACTAAATATATACCCACTTATGGGTAAATACCCAGGTATTTACCCTGGGTATTTACCTTAAAAAATAAATACCTGGGTATCTTGCATCTCTACAGAGGATACTCAAAATCGCAATGTAACTTTTCTCCGTGCGAAGAAAGGATACAGTATACTGCTAGTATACTAATAAAAAAGAAAAAAGAGTTTGTGTGACGTGTAGCAGCCGGAACTACTAAACTTCACACACTCTTCTGCGATGTCTCGCTTGAACCTCGAAGTAGCTTTTTCCATTCGATTTAGATCTTTTATTATTTAATGTAGAATCATGATATACGAAATCGACTCATGGGCACGATGGACAAGGATATTGGCGCGAGCGTGCCAATTGAGTGTACTTCTGAAAAGACACAGGTAGGTTAGACTTCCAACTAATTGTAAGACCGTACACAGTTACATACGCATTAATTATCTCCATGCGTTCCAAGATGCGTTCCACGAAATCTCCACAAATATAAAGGTAAAGTAAATGATAGGAATTAAACTAATATTATTTAAAATAATATGTAAATTAATAGAACGTAACGTAGTTTATATAGTTACACGCTTATTAAGGGACCCAAAAGTTCTTAGACGATTTGAAAAATTAATAGTCTTGCCAGAATATCATTTTCTGTTCTTTTCAGATCTGAAAATTGAAAGTTAGTGAGTTTTAATTTGGTTAAATTCAGCGTTAAATACACATTCACTTTTCTGGAACTAGATTGAAAACCAACCATTAAAATCAACTATTACGACCCACGCGTTTTACTAAAAGAAACGCGCCATCGGGGAGACACGTTATCGACAACAGAGGTCTGTAATAGATTTGCCTTGAAAACAACATTCTGCCATTATTGAAGAGCAGAATATACGGTGCATACAATTCAGTGTGAATGAAAATGCAAGAACGTAAATCAGATAGCGGTCTGCTAAATCAGACCGACTTCAATCAAAGCGACAGCCTTTACAATTTTATTTTTCATTAAAGAACGCACTAATAGGAGGGAAACAGGAAAATCAAGACTGACATTATAGTGTCTAGACTAATTTCACGGATTTCGTATTTTGCTTTTGGTCGCAAAGTAGTTATCACATGTGTTTTGTACATGACAACGCGTATTAAGAAAATTGATAACAAGTCACAGTAGTTCCCTTTTATACTATGTCAATAACAGTCTAGATAAGAATATAACACAAGAAAATTCATATTTCATTTAAGAGAAACCTGACATTATTTAAAGAGTGTCATGCCAATTTTGTGAGAAAACCGAATTATTTCAATAATGGAGGACACACTACTCCAGTGATCGTCCTATATACAATAATAATAATGATTAGTTATAGTTAGTAATTTAGTTCTTTATTTAACAAAACAATAATACGTGCTAACACATTCAAACTTATTTCGTATACAACTTTTTAAGGACACGATTAACTGGTTGCCGCAAATCGTATGTTTAAGTTACGAACTAGTTCATTATTCATGTTTCATTACCCCTTATCCGCTAATCGTCACTTTCATTAAAACACCACCAGCCCTGTTATTTTTTACTTTGGTTGTAGCATTTCTACTCGAACTTCGAGGGTATTAGCATGTGTTAATTGCTTTATTAAATAATGTGCTCCAAGAACACGTATAGCTTAATTTTTTCAAGTATTCTTAGTAGTAATTGTATGTATAAAAATAATTTCATAATCCATAAAATATATATGTATATATCAATCAACAACAGCTATTTAGAAAAACACTCAAACTAGGTACCACAAATCGTAGATTCAAGTTGCGAACTGGCTAGTGTTCATATTTCATCATCCGTCCATATAAGACTACAAAAACGGTGTACCTTAAAATAGATACATCCATTAAAACGTTGGAAAGGCAACTAAAACACTATCGATATACATACTCAATTTGTACAATAAAATAAATAAATTGAAATGCGTTTCTGGAACGATTTAAGCTTCAGCAATGTATTGCAACTTCAGTAAACATCGTTCAAATGTTCAAATGTACAAGATTAAATTAAATAGCTCTTTAAAAAAAACTGCAATGTCCGATTTGCGGCAACTAGGTTGTCGTGTTGGTTCACCGATCGCCCGTTACTATTCGAGGACCGAATTACACCGATTGATTATTGGAATATAATCAGGCACTTGGTTATTTTTTACTTGAATTCTCCAGTCACTAATTGGGAGTGCGTGTTCTTTATTTATTTTTTAGGCATACTAAACGTGTCTTGTTTTTTCTTTCCGGACAATGTAACTTCTTTTGTTCTTTTCCAAAAACGAGTTTATTTCCTAATATTTGTTGCGGTTTATTGTTTTTATATTAGGATAAGAAACAGCCTTGAAAATACTACGCAATACAGTCGCCTTTCTTCGCTTCTTTGATACCTTTATGTCCTACTATTTTTTATTGTTTTACTTTTTTATATATATAGTATTTAGAAACACTCTTATCCACACAAACTTTTATTGCTTATATTTTCAGTTGTGTATGTATCTTTTAAAGTCAAGATAGTATTTATTTATTTTGAAAAAAATATAGAGTTTAAGCAGATATACGTTCATAAACATTGGACATTGATACCCAATTTATATTCAATAATACTATGTGCGAATATCAAGAAAAAATGTTTAATAACAAGCGATTAGACAGAACAAAGTGACCAATACAATTAAAATACCTCTTTCCTTGAATTTTTATAAGAATAATAAGCCAATAGACGTTAGTATAAGTAAAGTCACTTTTTTCAGTTTCACAGACAAAGTTTAAAGTTTCAATAAAATAATCTAGTTTTTAATAGAAATTATGGCAGATATATTTTAACACAAACATATTTTAAATAGAAATGATATTGTGTTTTTGATTGTTCCTTTCAAGTAAAATAATTTCGTACAATTTTAAAACACTTCAAAGTGCATATGCATTTTTTTCTCTTTCACCGAGGATAATTATTCTTGCTGTTACTCGATAATTCATACACGTTCTAGCAGTGAAACAAAAGACAGGCATCAGTATGCTATTACACGTTGAGTGTAACAAGGCGCGTTTGTGACTAAATGTTCTTATTCATAGTCACTTTCCACTCGGTTCTTGAGTTGTTCCTGTATCCAAGACAGACAAACAGGCAAGAAGCATACGTCAGTGTACACAGCAAGAGATTCATAAAATGGTAAATACAAAAAAGGTGTAAAGCCCTCTATATCACAAACATTGGTTTAAGGAGTTAGATTGTTGCAGAGAAAATATAAGAAAGTTAAACGCAAATTTAACAAAATACATCTATCTATATACAAAAAACGTCCAAACATGCACATACACATAACAAGTAAACATGTACCTATTGCTGTAACTGAACCTCGAAGCAAAACTGATTAACAAATGCACCAGATCAAAGCAGTATGTTGATATTTGCAAATACTGTACATTATTTGTCAATATAATATAGAGGGTTGGATATCACTAATAATACTTACAGTGTCTTACTATAATTCGTAACTTGTCAGTATGTAAGAAATATACAGGGTGAGTTTTTTTGAATGTTTAACATTGGGATCTCAGAAACTACTGGAGATAGAAAAACGGTTAGATGAGGAAAAATGCGCAGTTTTATGAGTTTGATTTAAAACTGCTTTTGTTTCTCCGATAACTTTCATGGCTTATTAGATATTCAAAGAAAACTAAATTTTACGATTTTCTTTAAACATGCTTAGCATCGTTAATAGTAATTTTAGAGAAAAAGTGTTCAGACAAAAGTTTTAGATAATTTTACGCCAAATAAAAGTATGTAGCTAATATTTTTTTTCGTTCACCATTATTGAGTTATGACACAAACTTGTGTTTTTTTAAATGGAAATCATAGTTGGTTTTGACATCATTAAAAAGCTTATTTTTTGCTGATTACAATGATATAAGGTTTGATATTGTTATTTTAAAAAATAAAGAGGATATAGACATTTCTATGATTGTTCACTTTATAAGATATAAACTTAAAAAAAAAAAATGTTTGGTGTTTTGTAATTCAAAAAACGAAAAATCTGAGTTACAATAGTGTTCGTTGGAGCAGTCGAGATAAATATACAAACATTGCTTTCACGTTGAGTCACAGAAGTAAGAGCTGTTAATTTTTACTTTTAAGTCAAGTTAATTGTCAAACATTGACAATTAACTATTAATTAATTTAATTGTAACTTAACAATAAGCGGTGTAAACGGCCGTTAATCATAAGTTTGCATTGGCTATGGAATTTTCTAACGTAGAAAAGCGTGATATGGTTGAATGTTACATTCAGTGCCAGAAAAATTCTGCTAGAGCTGCTGAAGTTTATTTTGAAAATTATTTTGATCGACGTCAGCCGTCGCTACCTACTTTTAAGAGATTATGGGATAATTTAGCAGATTATGGTTCGTTCGTTAAAAACCAAAATCAAAAAAAGGGATGGATGAAGATAGAGAAATAAACATATTAGCATGTGTCGCTCAGTATCCATCGACCCGACAAATTTCAACAGAAATGGGCTCCTCTCAACGCACTATTGTCAGAGTGTTGAAGAATCATAAATTTCGTCCCTACAAATTATCAGTATCACAAACTTTACATGAAGGTGATAACATCAGACGAATAGCTTTTTGTAGATGGTTTAAAGATCAGTGTCAAAACGATCCACACTTTTGAATGAAAATATTATGGACTGATGAATCTCGTTTCAAAAATTGTGGAATGTTTAATAGGCACAATTAGCACATATGGTCTCAAACAAATCCACTTCACGTTGAACATAGGAGACCACAAATTAAATTTGGGTTTAATGTTTGGTGTGGTGTTATAGGATCAACTGTTCTCCTCCTTTTATTTTTGATGGATCACTAACTGGCAATCGTTATCTTAATTTTTTACAACAAGATTTCGAGGAAATGTTAGATAATTTAAATTTAAGAACCCGAGCAATGCTGCAATGGTTTCAACATGACGAAGCGCCTCCGCACAATCAACTGAATGTTAGAAATTATTTAAATTTGAACTTCCCTAATCAACGGATAGGACGAAATGCACCCATTGAATGGATGTTTTCTTGTGGCGTGTACTAAAGGACATAGTATACAAAAGAACATATGAAACAATCGACGATTTAAGAGAAGCTGTCTTAGTTGCTTTTAATAACATCGATAGGCGTAAAGTACGCAATGCTACAAATTCTGTTGCGAAGAGATGCAATTTGTGTATTAATAATAATGGAGGTATCTTTGAACATTAATAATGTTGTGTGCCCGTAATAAAAGTTCTTATAGTTTTCATTTTATTACTACATAAGATTTCAAAATAAGTTTTCGTTTGGTTTGTATTGTATCAGTTCGAAATTCAATTGTTTTCCATAAAAACCATAAAAATGTCTATATCCTCTTTATTTTTTAAAATACCCATATCAAACCTTATATCATTGTAATCAGCAAAAAATAAGCTTTTTAATGATGTCAAAACCAACTATGGTTTCCATTTAAAAAAACAAAAGTTTGTGTCATAACTCGATAATGGTGAACGAAGAAAAAATATTAGCTACATAGTTTTATTTGGCGTAAAATTATCTAAAACTTTTGTCTGAACACTTTTTCTCTAAAATTACTATTAACGATGCTAAGCATGTTTAAAGAAAAATTAGTTTTCTTTGAATATCTAATAAGCCATGAAAGTTATCGGAGAAACAAAAGCAGTTTTAAATCAAACTCGTAAAACTGCGCATCTTTCCCCATTTAAGCGTTTTCTATCTCCAGTAGTTTCTGAGATCCCAATGCTAAACATTAAAAAAACTCAGCCTGTATATAGGGTATATTAAATATCATGCGTAATATCATTCGCCCTGACGACAACGTAAAGTACGAGTTAAACCATGAATATACTAAAGATATAATAGACTTGATGTTTGTTGGTTTCCTAAGTTTAATGGTAAGACGGCCTTAGGGTACGATCGACGAAAGACTTAGTGAATATTTGAATTTCTTCAGCGTTGAGCGAAAGTTCAAATCTTTAGCAAGGTAGTTTAACAATCTAAGATCTTGTTCTCATTCGCTCTTCATGTATTAAGCAACAGTTCTTTCCTCCAATGGTGTCGAGATCAAGTAATAAAATCGTAGAAGATTTCACACATTAAATCGCTCTAGAATCTTTACAAGATTAAAGTTAAAGAAGACACAGAACAATATGAAGTACGTGTGTCATCGTACACTTTTTGTTTATTATTAATCAACTTGTGTATACCAATAATTAAAAATATATAGGTTATTTATATCAACATTCATTATGTTAATCGATATATTAAATTAGTAGTAGTAGATTCTTTAAAAGCATCCTCCATAAGTAAATTAAAGATTTTAAGTCACTTCAGCCTTAAAAAATATAAAATATGGATGCATTTTTCATTTTGAAATACAAATGATTTCTTTTAGAAATAGTTTATGAAGAAGTTCAGCCAATAACCAGTTAATTTAACTACAACGATTAATGAGTTTTTATACTGAAATAAAACTGTTGACTATTAATAACATCATATAGGTGCATATGGTGTGACTTAGAAAACAAATTTTGCGAATTATTTCAGATAGACAATAAAAGTGATGATTTTATAAAAGTAGATGTTAATAAAAGTACCTATATCAGATATGCCTTTGGACTTGAAATTAATAGATTAATTTAACAGTGTAGTAAAACTTAGGCTTATTCTCTATTTTGTGTCAATTAATAATAATAATGTTTTTGTGTTAGACAAACTTAAGATTGTGCATATGTATTTCAGTCTTTGACAGATTATATTATAAAATATTTCCATAATTCAAATAATATTATAGGCTGAAATAACATAGTGCCCAAATTTTGAATTTTTTTTTTATACAAAAGGTATTCAATATTCTATTCTAAGTACTTCTATTCTCTTAATAAATATCTAGAGAATGCATACTGAGATATTTGCAAAAAAGTGCTACTCCGTAAGAGTAAAGCCTTACTTTCGGTCGGAATTTAAAAAAAATATTCAAAAATCTCGAGGTCGAAAATTCATCACAATACTTCCTTATTAAGAAAAAGACAAGTATTGGAAACTTAGAATTTGTTGTTTACTTAATTTATTTCTACATTTTCTCCTTATAGTTTGCATTCAAATTTGTTTTGTTCTTAAGCTTGTTAAAACTGTTAGATTCTGCTTGGCTCTACCTTTTCTTCTGCATTTATTAGGTGGCAAGAATATATCTAATTGATCTAAAAAACAATTATATTGTGTAAAAATGTCTATTAGCAAGGCAAGTATTGATTATCCTTTTCATATTTTCACCTTCATTTGAATTACGTAATTGATCACTGGGGATCGGCAGTTAGGGGTACACTGCTGTACAAATGTCAAAACCGTAATGTATTGAAGTGTCTTGTACTTTTTGGCATTTTCATTGTTTTATTGTCGCTTTTCTGTCTATTTCAAGACAATCTACCTGGTATACCATGCCTTTTACGATACAACAGTATACGTTTATTGTAATGTCGCACTTTCGCAGTGGAACACTGCAAGAGGATGGATCATGGAAATATTCACTGGGATCGTGTTTTCAGCAATTTGTAACGGAATATGGAAATCTGGAAATAAACTTGGACACATTCACTCGTCATCGCAATAGGGTGATTGAAGGATTTAAGGAAACGGGCAGTGTTTGTAAACGTAAACCTGAAAATGCACCTACAGTTTTAACCGAAGATGGCACAGACATTAGGCAGCGAATGGAAGTTAGTCCCACAAGCAGTCGGTGTTTGGGTTGCAATGTCGAAAAAACGGAATAATGGACCAATTTTTTTCTATGATACAATTAATGCAGTACGATACCGAGAACAAATATTGAAACCCTTCATTAACAGCCTTCACGAAGAAGAATTAACCCTGGGAGACTTCCAACAAGATGGGGCAACTGCACATACTGCGCAACAAACTATTAATTATTTGCAAGAATACTATGGTTGAAATCGATGGCCAGCCAATTCTCCCGATTTAACCCCACAGGACTTTTTCCTCTTTGGCCATCTAAAATGTAAAGTGTTTCAGAACAGACTGCATAATCTCGATGAACTTGAAGAGGCAATTAGAATAGAATTGCAGAATCACACCGGAAACACTCCACAATGTGTTCAATAATATGAGAAGACATGTCAATCTATGCATTGAGAATGACGGTGGACATTTCGAACAACTTTTATAAAATGTATTCATTTTGTGACATAATTATGGGATTATGTTTTACAATAATAAAGTTGTTCTTTCATATAATTCGACTTAAAACTAACCCGATTTCATTGACATTTATCACAAGAAAAATGTAAATAATAAACCTAACCACCAAAATAAATAAACATGTTCGCCAATTACATTGTGTTAACATATTATAATCGGTGTGGCCAACCTAGGACAGTTCAGAATGATCACGTTGTATATGTATTTTGAGGCCATCTCAATTCACTTTAAAGTCGTTCCAGAGCAGTAGGCCGATTTTTTTCTTTCAATTAATATACCCTGTCTCAATATAAAAGAAAGTAATTCAAACATTGCGCTATATTGGTACAGATTTTTGGGAAATGTTGTAGGTTAGGGGTAATTTAATATGAAGAAATAAGTACGCGATATCCGCCATAGTCTATAACATAATCAAGCCAAGCACATTCAATTTGGAGTAGATTTTACATATTAATCCAAAACTCTTATATAATCATGCTATCATATAAATTCTTTACACTTACTAGAATAAATAATAACAGTAATAATTGTTGATAAAATGCATTCTCATCTGTTTAGATGTCATATCAAACTGTTTACTACATTTTAAGCTATGTGTTCCGGGTTTTGGCGGGATATTTGAATCACTCCTTCTTATTCTGAGACAGAATATAATGGCATCTACGGAAATCTGTCAAATATTATCGCAAAATGTAGGAAACTACTTCTCTGCAACATACAGATATTTTTCCAGATTTTAATTTAAAAACATATTGCTGTGATCTTGAGTCTGGTATTGAATTGTAAATAAGTTTTCTCCAGATCACTTTTAGATTTAATATGATTAAATTCAAGTGTATTTAATTTATAAAAGTCCTAAACAAAATCAAACTATCTACCTTGTATACAGCAAGAGCGCGCGAGGTATGATCACCCGATGGTATACGTAAACTCGCATCTAAACGTGGTCCGATAATACATATTAGAGTTACGGCACAACATACTAGCATTGCCTGCTCATATTCGAACTCATAGTGATCTAATTATTTTTTCGCAGATTGACAAAAAGAACAAATTAAATTTTCTCATTAAGTGATGACGATTGCTTTGGTAACTAAGTCGATAATAACGCGAAGATTGTAATACTTATAACGTAATTATGATTATCCTTATGAAATTAAATAATAATGTAGTTGTGTAAAAAGTTATAGCAGTACAACTGGGTTTTAGAATGAAATAAAAACAACCCGCCTGAAACATCTGCAGAATAAACTAAGATGTCTAGAGAAAAATAAATAAATAGAAATTTCATGGTAAAAAAAAAACTATAAATAAGTATAACAGAAATACCATAAAATAACACAAAAACCTACGTGCATTCCTCTTTGCAGCCAGTACGCAACTGATCTAAATATCTATATCTGGCGAACACAGCTGGCGGAGATCAATTTTCCGAATATACGTCCGAAGAATATCGACTGGTATCGGGTGATCATACCCCGCGCGCTCAAGCTGTATAGATATTTATTTATTAGGTTAACATTACAGTAGAGTTCCATAAATACAAATAAGATGATGTGAGTATATTATGATAAATTTTATGTAAGTAATTAATATTAAAATATAGCAGGATAAATATACATGCCACTTGTATATGCAATCAACATCACTAGGAGTACTTTAAATGGTAGCCTGGTAACATATAATTGTTGTAGACCAGAAAACAAAGAAAATAAGAATTAACTTTCCGAATAATACAAGAAAATGGTTTAGAAATCATATTAATAGCAACGAGAAAATTTATAAGTTGATACAAAAATGGCAGTAAATGTTTAGGTTATATTGGAAATAGAGTAATAACTATTAGGTACTCACCGTGTTGTAAAATACAGGGCAATAATTTACTATTTATCACATTCATGTTTCACTATTTGTCACATTAATATTTCTATAAATTTTTGTACATTATAATTGACGTAAACAAGTCGACATTCAAATAGATATTTGTTTACATTTTTAAGTGAGTAATATATCACTTGACCGCAAGAGGCAGCAATGTAGATATGCATTTTAAGAAGTGAAAAGACAGTCGGTACAGAGCATGACCAAGTTTTTTATTAAAATAATATTAATATAAGGGTGGAATACCATAATTAACGGCAGATCTTAAAGAGCAGGTGAAAATCGCTCTAAATATTAAACATTGCAATACTTGTACTTGTAAAAATTTTAAGAAGTATTTTTGATGGGGACTTAGAATAATTTTTCATAAAGTAAAACTTATAAATATTTTCTTTTTTATTATTTATGTTTTGTTTGTATAGTGTTTAATAATTTTTTGATGTGGTGGTATATGCTGGAGTTATAACGAGGTTGGTACTTTTTTTTTATTTTATTAATGAATATATATACATAATTTGTATTTCTTTTGTGTGTGCTTGTGCATTGAGGTTTGACGTGTTGGGGTGGTGGTCAGGGATGTGTACAATGAATTAAGTAATAGATTAATTCATAGTATGGAGCCTTGATTAATCCTAGAGACACGAATTTGTTTTGGTGGTACTGTTTGGGAGCGAGAAAAGGCGCTGGGCAGTATTAGTATCAGAACGAAGTCAATACACAAAGCACAATTTAAGCACGTAATGATAATTATATATATTACATTGAGCTGGACTCGCTGTTGTGTACGTTAGGGGTGTGTCCAACGAGTCAAAAGACGAACTCGTAGAACGGAACCATGATTTGATTTACCGATTTGCGTGAATTTGTTTTGGAGATACTGTTTGGGAGCGAGAAAAGGTGCTGGGCAGCATTAACGTCAAAACAGAGTCCATGTTTTAATGTGTATATTATTTTAACCGTTGGGATTTAATATATATATATATATATATATATATATATATATATATATATATATATATATATATATATATATATATATATATATACAGAGAAATCATAAATGCTTGACCGTGCCGCTTCATCGATATATCAACTTAAGCACGAGTTTGCCACACGTTCATTGTTGTAGTATGAATATTTAGTTTGTATCTAACTTCGCTAAAGTGGCTCTCAATCCAATATTGTGTCATTTCTACATATTTGTCAGTCGTTTTTGTCGTTTCTTTTTCTCTTGGTTTACTGAGTTTAATTGATTATTAGAAACTGTCTTTCTCAAGCCAATAAAAGGCACATTTCGTTGTTACTGAACGTTATTTTTTTGTGTTTATACGAGTATCATTATCATTTTTGTTTAATTTTAAAGTTGCGTTGAAATCAACAATGCCATTTACGGAAGAACAAGATTTTTTCCTATTTGGGTATTTAAAGAACACGGTCTTTAAGACTCCACTACATACATTACCAGAACTACAAGATGCTATTACAAATGCTGTTAACAGTGTAACAGAAGAAATCATTCAAAATGTTTTCAATTCTCTCAAAACACGCATAAATGTGTGTCTACAAAATGAAGGATCTCATTTTGAACATATGTTATAATATTTCTAAATATGTAATGTTACCTTATGCAATATCGATCTTATATCAAATTATTTTCAATAAATATATTTTCAATTATTAAATGTATTTCTTGAGTTATTAAAACGAGTAAATTTAACAAAAATTCTTGAAAATAGTTCATACGTAAAATAATAGATGTCGCACGAACGAAATACATACAATTCAGAATATGATATGTGCGGCAATTACACCATGACTATGAAGCGGCACGGTCAAGCATTTACGATCTCTCTGTATATATATATATATATATATTTATTTATTATCCAGTATGTCACGACATTCGATAAAACTTTGACCTGTTGATTGTTTTAGCATAGGTATTCACAAATAAACCTGATACAAAAGTGTTTACTAGATGTTATTGTTATAATTATATTACAGTGTTTTTCTTTATTTATTATCATAACAAGCAATAGTTTGATTTTGTATATAAAATTTCTTTATTTGTACATACACCTGTTTTGTTTTTCTTTAGTATTGTAATAAATTATGTTATAAAATATTTCTGTATTTTATTTACTTTATCTGACCTGGAGAGAACTTAAGAGCATCCACTTTGGAGAAGGACATTTTTCTATTTTCTGCCCCTGAGAGAAAGTATAATTAGTGTAACCCTAAACTGAGCTAGTGAAGTGCGAAATTGCCTAACCCACATTTCTGCAGAAATTATAAGATCCAAGTCTAGCATAAGGCCTAGACGCCTAGTACTAGGATATGTGCTTGATTCTGCCCGAATTTGAGAATAAAGCATTTTAAATAATATCACATAATTATCAATTTGCAAGAGTCACAGCAATATGTTCAAAAATGGTTAGAAACTGTATTTTATCTAAAAGAAATAATCCATAATTGTTTTAATGACAAGCACATTTGCGCATTCGAGCTTAGTAGTTGGTATTTATTAATTGTGCATTTGTGCAATTGCTAATTTTAGAAAATAGTTAAAAAAGTAACAAGTACTAGTAATACATTTAATTTAAGGAGAAGATACTTAAAAATTATAATTATTTATAATCTATACTGTAACTTGTGATAGTGAGTACATTACGACACATTATTGAATCTTGTACTAGCAAAACATTGTAAGAGTAGTTTAAGAAAATAATTCGTTCCTAATTTATTCTTTAAAAAAAATATATGACTATGTACACATTCTGAAACAATGTTGACACAAAATAAATTGTTTAAATATTGGGCGCTCCAATTTTCAGTTATAAATTTAAGATTTCAACACAGGAGCATGATTGGATGCAATGCTGCGAATGAACTACCGAAACTGGAGTGTTCCCCTAATACAAATCATAGTGAAGTAATACTAAACGGAAGTAGATATATTATACTACATACCGGGGTCGACATATTTTAATTTCTGATACGAAAGTAGAAAGAGGAAAAGAGCGCGACGAAATAAACTAAAGATAAACATAAGGGAGGCTGCCAAGAAAGTACACTCGGCAAACGTTGTGTGAGGATCCCCCGACATCGACACTGCGTTGCTCTCCCACCACTGTTAGCAAGCAGGCATCGCTGCATATCATAAGGTCATCTTCTGCATATGATAGAAGTGCAAACCGAAATTAAACTTTGACGACTATGCTATATGTTTAATATACATCAAAAAAAGTCTAAAGAAAATACGTAGGCAAAATTTATAGTTTAGATATACGTATATATATATTAAATATTATTTATTCACTCTTTTCTCTACATGTATATTTACAAGCAGGGCATACTGAAATTTCTTATATCAAAGAATAATAAACTAATACACTATTTACAAGATTCCATAAATACAGAGATTCAAAGAGATTGTCTCTCCCGCTTCAAGAATACATGACACTGGTTTGACAAATGTAGTTAAACACTACAAGTTAACATTTTAACATAGGCGTTCCATACGACTTTCATTACAATCACTTAATATACGAGGCGCTAAAAATTCTCGGCCTGACAGGCTTATACATGTTCAAACGCGTTCAAACTCCGTCACGTCATGCATACACATATGCGAAGTGTACACTATAAATATAACGGTTCGAAGACTAGTAGTTTTTAGTAACCAGCCAACCAACGTGACTAGCACACGAAAATACCTGAAGTAGCGAAAATTGAGTACCGCGCGGTCATTAAATTTTTAACAAAAGAAGGGCATACACCTTATCATATTAAACAACGTTTAGACGGCGTTTACAGTGGTTAATCTCCTCTGTATTCAACTGTAAAAAAGTGGGCAAAATGTTTCCGTTTGGGACAAGAATTCTGGAAGATCCTGATCGGTCGGGTCGACCAATTGAAGTGATAACGCCTCAACAAATTTCAATTATTGAACATTTAGTGCTAGAAGATCGCCGCTTGAACATTTCCGAAACAAGTGTTCGCCGAATTCTCCATGACCATTTGGGTATCAATAAAATTAATGCTAGATGGGTACCGCGACTTCTTTCTGCTCTCCAACGTGCACATCGAGTCGAATGTGCGCAGTCGTTTTTAAACATGTGTGGAGACGACCCAAAACCGATTTTGGAGTCCATTGTCACAGGGGAGGAAACAATGGTTCTGTTTTACGATCCTCTATCGAAAAGGGAGTCAATGGAATGGCGGCGACCTGATGAAAGGCGAAAGTCGTTCAATCAACGAAAAAGGTGATGGCCACAATATTCTGGGATTGTGAGGGCATTTTGCTAATTGACTTTAAAGAGCGCAATACAAATGTGAACGGCACATAGGATGCGTCCTTAATTCATAAATTAAGGGACAGTATTCGTGCAAAACGTCGTGGAAAATTAACAAAAAGTGTGCGATTATTGCACGACAATGCTCATTTTGACGGAAAAACTTCAGATTATTTTTATAAGGGTATCGAATTATTAATTAATCGTTGTAATAAATGCATAGAAGTTAGGGGAGATTACAATGAAAAATAAAAATTCTTGTATTGTTCCAAGTGTTTTTTTTTGTATACCAGGACGAGAATACCGCCTACCTCGTATATTTACTTTAATACTGACTTTCGAATCATGTATCTTTTGAAGACTAATAGAATAAATGTGATTTTTCGCACGCAAAGCAGTATATTTTCACTATACCTTATATAAAACTGCAAGAAGAAGTACAATGTTATGTATGACTTGCCTGTGTTACACATTTTTAGACATTTTATTTTCCGATAAAAGAATATTATTCTAATAATGCGGCATATACATAAAATGTATAATATTAACAAGGCTGGGTGTCGTTTTTTTAGTATCTCTGTATTATTCAGGAATTTCAGATCATTCCTATCAAAAGTTTGTTTGTTAATAATATCCTAAGTTGCCAGAAGTAATTTTTGCTACTATAGCAAAATGCATACAATATTTTCGCTAATCTTAATATTTTAAATGCAACAATCCAACATGCATTTTTAATATAATAAAGTAATAAATTTAATGCAAATAATAAATATTTCCAAAATTCAATGCATACTCGCTATAAATAAAAAAAAAGTTACTATCATCGCAAAAAAAATATTGTAAACCAAGAGATAATAATTAACAGAAATTAATATACGTTATTTCCTATACCTATAATTCGTAATTACCTTTGAACATTATTCTTTAATAACACATATTAGACAAAAAGCATAAAAACGTTAGTTTGGTTACTTTTTACACTGCAGATAGTTTGTGCGAAGTAAAACAAAAACGGATGAGATAAAAGTAAGTCTAAAAATATGGAATTTTATTTTACGTGATTATATATATATATAATAAGCAATGTAGTGAGGGTATTAAAATGCGTTAAAACAGATCGCGAATATGTGAATATAACAATGTAAAACATGCACACAGCACAATGTGCACTTAAAAATGAAACAACTGTGTACACATGACGAACTGAGAAAATGTGTGCATAAAAGTAAGGATGTGAAAATCTTCGGTTTTATATGATAGATCAACAATTATAAAATTTTTTAATTATAAGTTTTTTTCAGTGTAATAACAACTGATATACAACTAAGAAATCAGTCTGTTTAATTATAAATGGATTCTACGTATAATACGTACAATTCATGTAAATTATATGTAAGTTAACTTTTTGTCAAACCTTTAATATTTATTAAACGAATAACATATGGACAAAAACCTCTACTCCTTACATCACATGAATTTTCAGTAAATTTGGCTTTCTACAGTATAAAACACTGTTTCTGCCCAATCATATTTGCATTGGAGAATATTAATTATTAATTAATTTCGAATGCATCATGCTCCTTAAAATCCCGTAAAGACAACTAAAAATTAATCAGCATTAATCAAATATTAGCATAATATTTCTCGATTATCTTTGTTTATATTGTAACACAATTTTTAATGAAAGCCTTTGAAGACATTTGGAAGACAAATTTACTAGCTTCAAAGTTTCTATAGTATAAGAGACAACATTTTTGTCCACTCTATATAACAGAAAACTTTCATAATAATAGAAGGGGTAATACAGAATACCATGACAGATACCTAATAGCCAAATACATTGAGACTTGATTCAGGACACAATTCAAATGTAAATTTTGAATATATCTTTTTATCCCAGAACGCTTAATGATTAGTGTTTGATCTTTTTGAAAAATATGAAAAAGAAATTCATAAGAGAAATGAAAATTATTACATCTTCGTATTAATTATTCGAATTAAAATAATTACTACTTTATGTTTATAAGTTGTCAAATGAAACAAACATAATCTCTGTAGTCATTAAGAGCGCAACTTCTTATAAAAAAATCTACCCACCAATAATAATAATAATATGCCGTGGCGCACTGATTAAGCCAGTGGTTTCTAGTTCTAAAGATGTAAAACCTTTACTTATCTCAAACTCATCAAATAAGTGATCTCAATTTATAAGGCCTGTTTTATTACATTTTATTATTATTAATTTAGTACACAATAAATACAAATTCAATGTATTTATTGACCTTATCTTCAAGTTAACTTACATATAACACATATTTACATATTCAGAATCTAAAAGCGCTTATTCATCAAGTATTTGCTTTATAAGAATATAAATACTATTAATTTCATTGTCTTAATATACCGCTGTTATAGAATTTTGTTTCAATATTTTGTTGTGTAACTTCGAAAAATTAAATAATTAAAAAAAAACAATATTAACGTTTCGACATGGCAGTCAAATAGCTTTGACTGCCATCGAATAACTACATCTGAATTTATTGAAGAATAATTAATAGTAAATTATTAAAAATAGAATTTGACCAGATGTAGTTCCATACGTATAAAACAAACAAAAAACCCAAGATGGTGAAGTAATATTAAGTTTTATTTGTTATATTTTTGGTTCTAATGAAAGCATAAAATAAAATGTCGAAACGTTAATATTGTTTTTCTAATAATTATTTAATACTGGCCGCTATTCCCAGGAATTGATTATGATTTATTAAATACACGGCTAGGAACAAAAGAAGTGTTTACTTTAAATGTTATACTATATATATATACAGGGTGTAACAAAATAAGTGTAAAACATTTCAGGGGGTGATTCCTTAGCGAAAAAGAGATAGGGTCTTTCATATAAAAAAACTTCAATGGAGCATCCCTTGTTAAGATACAGCCCCATAAAGGGGGTACATAAAATTTGTTTTACAATTTTTCTCACAAACACTAAAAATGTAATTTATTTCCAATGTAACTTTTTGTCTGATTATTTGTTTACCATTTAAAAATTTATTCCCAATAGCTTGTTTCATTGGAAACAAAAAATGTCTCTTGAATTTTTTGCCCAAAAGTAATAAGTTCGCAGCAAAAAATTATTTTACGAACAACTACAGAGATACATCGTCATAAAACGAAAATGTAAAACTAATTTATTTAGTAGGCCGCTAGTAGTGGTATCACGCTGTCAGTTTGTAAATTTTTGAAATTGAATTAATACTTAATTGTGTGTCGTTGTTTTGTTCGTAATTTGTTAGTTTAATAATTCACTTGTTATTAAAATGGCATACACAAATGAGGAAATGGCTATGCATTACGTTTACGCGCAGGGGAATGGGTTAGAAGCTTCTAGAAGATATGCTGAAATGTATCCTCAACGGCAGCTTCCTTCGCATAGAATATTTGCCCGACTTCATCAACGATTACGAGAATATGGTTCATTCGACAAAAGAACGCAGGATTGTGGTCGCCATCGAGAAGTTAGAACAACACATCTTGAAGAAGCAGTACTTAATTTGGTTGAAGAACAACCTACTAGCAGTACTAGAAAGATTGCTTTCGAGTTAAATGTTAATCATATGACGGTATTTCGAATTTTAAAGGAACAACTCTTACACCCTTACCATCTGCAACGAGTACAGGCACTGTTACAGCGAGATTTTCCGAACCGTCTTGAATTTTCCAATTGGATGCTGGAAATGATTAGAAGAAATCCTGACTTTCTGAAGACGATCGAATTCACAGACGAATGTACTTTTTCTCGGGACAAGATAATTAATTTTCATAATAACCATATATGGGCTGATGAAAACCCTCACGCTATTGTACAAGCTAACCATCAAGAACACTTTTCTCTTAACGTGTGGCTCGGAGTTATTGGGGATTATTTAATTGGCCCTCATTTTCTACCTCCTTGATTAAATGGTGAGGCATACACTCAATTTTTAAGAGAAGTGCATCCAGTACTGCTGGAGGAAGTTCCTTTGGGCGTCAGAAGGGATATGTTTTTTATGCATGATGGGGCTCCCGCCCATTTTAGTCAAGCAGCACGTCAGCATTTAACCCAAACATATCCAAATCATTGGATAGGTCGAGGAGGACCACAGAATTGGCCCGCTCGATCCCCGGATCTCAATCCTCTCGATTTCTCTACTTGGGGCCATTTACAGACTTTGGTTTATCCTACTCCTGTTCGCGATGTAGAGGACTTAAGAAACCGCATCATCGATGCGTGCAGGGTAATTAGAGAGAATCCAGGAATATTTGAGCGAATACGTGGCTCAATGCGCCGACGTCTAGACGCATGTGTAATGACTGAAGGTGGACATATTGAACATTTACTATGATTTCTACATGTTTTATGTTTTGTTATTAATAAATTAGTTTTGTTTATTCATCTTTAATCATATGTATTTTGATGCAGGTAGTAACTACAAAATAACAATACTAATCCAGTTCGCATTTATGACGATGTATCTCTGTAGTTGTTCGTAAAATAATTTTTTGCTGCGAACTGATTACTTTTGGGCAAAAAATTCAAGAGACATTTTTTGTTTCGAATGAAACAAGGTATTGGAAATAGATTTTTAAATGGTAAACAAATAATCAGACAAAAAGTTACATTGGAAATAAATTACATTTTTAGTGTTTGTGAGAAAAATTGTAAAACAAATTTTATGTACCCCCTTTATGGGGCTGTATCTTAACAAGGGATGCTCCATTGAAGTTTTTTTTATATGAAAGACCCTATCTCTTTTTCGCTAAGGAATCACCCCCTGAAATGTTTTACACTTATTTTGTTACACCCTGTATATATATATATTATTTGTACAGCACATGTCATATACACAAATACCGGATGAATAAGATTTCAGAAACCGATTAAATTTACAACAAAACTGCACAACAATAAATTATCTCAGGTTGTTTAAACTCACCATCTCCGTAGCAAGGTTATTCAAAGCTTCGTCAACGGTTTTCTTGTGATGGTGATGGGTCGAAATTGACGAGGTATATGTTCCTTGGCGTAAAGGTGTTGTTGGACAGCCTATACATTGTTTGTTTATCTTTTGGATCTCAAGACAATAAAGCAACAAGATTTCAGAATTCATCAGTATTCATACAATTTATGTAATAAATAATATTACATTAATGTTCTTTGAATAACATTATTTTTGTTCTTCACCTTACTTTTATAAAATTACGAATATAATATATTATATGCATTATGTTGGTTATAGAAATACAAAATGGTTAAAATAGCAAACACCTAGTCATTTCTCTTTTTGTACACTCATATGAATGTGTTGTAAATCCGCATAATTTTAATGTTCGTAAACATAAATTTAGTGTACGACTATGAACGAAGAGGTAGGTGCATCTTCCGAAGGATTTAATAATAAGCATCTTTATTTTGGAAAAGTCTAAGTTACTTGTTCTACTCAATCCTTCATTATATACACTTGATTATAGACACAACTGCCTACATCATATGTTTCATTTACGAAATATACACGAAAAAAGTAATATTATAATTAAGTATACGCTTAAACAAAATAGTAAGAATAATGTAGTCACAGTATAAGAAAGAGGAGAAAAGTGAAAAAAGATACATAATATGTCTTTGTTCTTCTAGTAGTGTTTTTCTACAAGAATGTAAAGGTTTTAAACTTAAGTTCTTGGTGGCGAATATTATAGCAAATTTGTGATATATATGAGAAAGATCTCCGAAACAGTGCGGCGTGGTGCAGCAAAACTATCAACAAACAAATAGTGCCTAAAATGAATAGCACTCCTCTTAGACAGGAAAACCAAATTGCAGTCTGGTGTTTGTATTAACACTGTTTTCGGGATAAATGAGCAAAGATTAAATGTGATTCGTGATCAGATCCTTTCAAACCGTAAATGAGACGAATACACGAATGTTTATTCTCTGATGTTCATAGTCCAATCATAATCCAAACGTGATAGAATAGCTTAGCATTGTTCTAAGGTAGTGTTCACAATTTTCTCACTGGTTTTATGGGTTTTAATATAGCAACTGATTTTTGAATAACTTCATGACTAT
The DNA here is from genome assembly GCA_963170755.1 of Amphimallon solstitiale. Lineage (NCBI taxonomy): Eukaryota > Metazoa > Arthropoda > Insecta > Coleoptera > Scarabaeidae > Amphimallon > Amphimallon solstitiale. Next base: position 94,782,079 of record OY720676.1, on the reverse strand, counting down.
GAGCTTCAAATCTTAAAAAATTATTATAGATAAGTAAACCCAAGCTTCTAACTATAATGTGTTTTCGCGCCGATTTTCATCAATTTTTGTATCTAGTCTGTGCACAGCCCGTGGCTGCCTTTGTAAAATAGTATTACCTGTTATTTCGAGTGGTTCATTGGTAGGAAATGAACAGTTGTAGTTTAACATAAAGCGTCTAAATTCAAATTATAAATATCATACTCAGTGAAATGCAGCATCAAAAGTGGAATAAAGCTGATCGCAAATTTCGAACCTCAACTTATATTTTTCTAGTACTAGGGCGAGCAGGGTTGCGATGTTAGCTTCTTAGATCTGTAATTCATTTGCTTCCATGGAAACATGTACATATTTGCTAATAATGAACTAGGATTCTTTTGTCTCCAAGCATGGTTCTGTCTGTAGACGTATATAGATTTCGGATATGGAAATCATTTGTCAAAAAAATCTTTGATTGTATATGGAGTAAGAATTTTAACGCTGATTTACATATGATTAAAATTTAATCTTTGATAGATAATTTTGCATCAGGATTTATTTAAATATGCGTGATTATGTAATGAACTTCATCGCTTTAAATATCCCGTGTATTCTTTTACCGTTTATAACGTTAGGTTTGGCATGTGTGCTGTGCATGCAAAAAAGTTCTTTAATTATGGTCAACAGAAGAAGCATTTTTATCAAAAACAATTATCAAGAATAATTACAGTATTTATAGTGTAACAGTAGTAAGCTATATTTTATTATACTGACACTTCACAGGTTAAATTTCTTTACTGACGTAATAGTTCATAATAATATAGACATTACATATTAAGTAAAAATGTTTTCGCTTATAAGTTTATAAATTGAATGGGAATGATTAGGGTTATTACAATATATAGTAGTAGTTACAAATTAACTCAATTGTGTATAAATAACAAACATATGCAAGTATTTCTAAAGTATAATTCTTTGTTCAGACCTCCAGTTCTGATCGGTTCTAGAACTAGTGCGCATGTCAATTGGAAGAAAGGCTGTTTGGACCATGCAGTTCTGTAACTACAAATTCTGAGAACTATTAGTTCAATGTTCGGTCATTCAGAACTCGTAATTCAAGAACAGTTCTTACAGTTCTGGATGGTGGGCTAGTATTTGAAATTCTGATAAAGTTTAGTTTTTAATTTGTCGTTCAAGTACCTATTTATTTTTGTTTTTTATTTTAGTTTGTGATATTATTAGAATATTGGTGTGATTCACTTCATCAAACTTATTTTTAATTTTTTTACACTTGATTTTGTTCACACTCATTATATCAATTTTGTTATAGCCAAAGTAAACATAGCACTAGTTGCGTAATAGAAATGGAACATTTAAACAGATTTATTTTAAGTTGGTCACATTGCAACAGAAATGGAGATGTCAATATGACATTTTGTAAGCAAGTTTGAGGTTTTTATATTGAAATTCATTGTAAGATTTGATATTTTTAATTAATCTTTGAAATAGTACAACTATTATAAACATTTATATTAACGTTTGAATTATCTTTCGAAGTGATAGTGATACCGTGTGCAGTAGAAACATTCTGTTGAAAATTATCAAAAATGTGTCAATTTTAAATTAACTTGTCAATTTAAATCTTGTGCCAAACCAAGGTGACAACCACCACAAAATTTCCCTTGATTATCAAATTTTTCTCGTTTTGCTTTTACAAAAAGAGAAATTTTAAAACTAATTGCAAAAAATAGCATAAAAGACACGTTTCATTTGACATTAAAGCACTCATTCAGTTAAGAAACTCGTGGCTACGCCACTCGTTTCTTAAACTCTGAATTCGTACTTTGAAACGTCAAAATGAAACTTGTCCTTTAATATACTCTTATAATTCTCATATACTGATAGACAAACTGGCATATTTGTTAAACTTGGACAATCTAGTAATTAATATTATGTAAACTAAACTTATAATTTTTGATTTGATATGTCCCCCTTGAGATTTAAGAAAAATAACGGAATTCTCTGATATCAATATATTAGATATACGAACAATCTGTTATATGTATATATTTGTATCAGCATGTTAAGTCATGAAAATTATAATAAATTGCAAGTTAATGTGACCCCCAGACTTTTATGACAGAAAACATCCGGTCTGATTGATGTAAGTACCAAATCATGTAGGTATCACAATTCAAATTACCAAAAAGGCTTCAATTTTTAATACTCTCCAAAAGGTATTAAAAGAGTGTACTACTTGACAGATTAAAAATAATCCTAAAAAAATATCTTGGGCATAAACTTTTACTTTAAATGAATAAGTAAACGAAAAGAGCTGGCTTTGAACATTGAAAATGTAATATATTTGTTGAAATCCATTATGATTGTTGATTTTATAGTTATGTAATACTTACTTATTTATTAACGTGTGTGCATTTGATGTACGTGCCAATTATTAATAAGAGCTTGTATTTAAAAATCCTTGTTTTATTTACCCGGCTTATCAGAAAATCCATTACAAAATTTAGAAAAGGTATTTCTTCTACACAACTTCTTCATTACTTTTTAAATCTTATCACAATTTTGGTGACGACTGATATTTGTTTACATTAGTTTGGTGTTTTTTAATAATTCTTTTACTACTGTTGGTAGTACAAGTTCCCCTAAAATTTCAATTTTAAAACTGTTCGGACTTTCAGGATTTCGAACCATTTCAGAGCCAGGATTTGGCCGGACATGCGCATTATTATCAGAACTACTAATTCTAGAACGATTCCGGAATTGTTCAGAAATGGAGGTTTAAACAAACTTATAATTATTTCTCCACAATGTAAATACGTATGATATTCCTATTTGAGAATTTGTATTTTCTGTACTGTTGTTGTAACAGCCTTGTAATTTATTGAGTGACTTAATTTGTCATTCTGATGCTATTTTCATATTACCGTGCTAGTATTAGTTGTGGTATGAAATTTCCTGCAACGTTTGAATATATATACGTCAAGAAATATTGTTGGAAAGCCATTTTTTTACAAGGAAACGTAATCCAACCTGCAAATTTTGAAAGAATTATCTTTCGTATTATACAAAAAAGTGTGAACAGAAAAGTTCAATTCCAAAAATTTTTCTGGCAAAGAACGTTTTTTTAAATAAATTAAAGCTAACATAAAAAGAACAATCTAATTCAAATGAATTCTAAAATCTTTTACTTTTATACCTAATACTATTATCATTTTAATTTATATTTATATATATACACTAATGTGAAATTTTAATGTCAATACTTCTGCGCTAATTCTGAATTTCAATTAGCGTATACATAAATAATAACATTCGCTTTGTGTGTTTGTTTCATCAGATACTGTTCTAAAGTGGTCTTGGATTTTAATTATGTGATCATTTGGGTAAGTCTGTGCTGTTCAGAACCTACAATCCTAAAGATTTGCTGTTTTGATAGTTCAATAGGACAATATGAAAAAAGTAATTTATGTTCGATTGTGATATTTAGGTATTTACAGTATATCTGTTGGTGAAGATTACGATAATATACTGTCATAAAAAAACCGAACCACTCAGTAAAAGTACATATTTTTTAACCAAGGGAGGAGTGAGGGTGAGAGAGTGTCGAAGGAAGAGGTAGGAGGGAGAGAGAGGAGTGGTGGAAGAGGCGGCGCAGAGACGGGTAGGGTGAGGGGACCAGTGGTAGATTTCAAAAAAACACTTTTGCGGTATCAAGGGACTTCCAAACGTGGAAATCTGCATAAATTTCGAAGTCGAAAATTTTCATCATCACAATACGTCCTTGTACTACGTATAAGAGAAAGTAAAATGTGTACCATTTATAGAAATGTAGTAATCGTGTAAAATAGCTGCTACATGACGGGCATTGTATTGATGCAATTATTTGGCCATTGGATAGATTATAAAGCCAATTGTTGCAGGGCTCCGTAAATGTACCTTTGAACACTTAAATAGCCTCGACTGAATACTAAAAAGGTTTGTTTTGGTTCTTATTTGAACTGTTTTAGAACAGTTCTAGTCATGCAAATTTATGTTTCCGTCAAGCGCATTTACGAAATCTAAAACGATTTTGCAAACGCGCTGACGGGAACTGTTCTATTACAGTTCAACACAAAAACCCGAACAGACCTAAAGAGTGCTAGTTCCTATGCTAATTTCATCCCAAACAATAAATCCTCTAAGTAAGTACAGTCTCAAGTTCAACGGAAAAAATTAAAAGCGTAGTAAAGTTGAACAAAATACAACCATAACGTTTATTGTTTTCTTACTGCATAGTAAACATTTGTACAACATTTGATCAAAAAATATTGATTTTACTGAGTGATTCATTTTTTTGTCACAGTATATATTAAAAAATTGTAGCAAAGATGATTTTGAAATTGACGACAAATTATTTGAAAGTAATTTCCTTTAATATATTGATAAATGCTCTTGTGAGGTTAGCTAATTGGAGATTGGCATAAATTTACTCTTCAAATTTGCTCCTTCTGTTAAGCAAGATTGGGCTCTTCCAAATATTCAGTGCTGTTATAATATTACAGATAAACAAAAATAGAATAAACTTCACTTTGAACTGTTTGTGCAATACTGCCAGACAAAGCAAACAAACGAACGAAACGAATTGCCAAATACAATTCGCTAATTCCAAAAGTATTCACACTTCTTAAGATTAAGTTTATTGATTATCTTACTTTCATTTTCTATAATATTCCTCCAGTTAACATTGCGTCAGAAAAAGTCATGTAATTATAATATTTATTTAAAATATTTCAACTACTTATAGATAAAAGAAACATAAACATGAGGTTATGAAATGCAAAATAATAATGAAGGAACAAAATATAAAATAATAACAATAATCAATAATCTAATCTATTAACAAATAATAAAAAGATAAATAAATGAAAATCATGCTCGAAGAGAAGATTTTAAAGAAAATCTCTATTTGCTCACCCATGTCTCCGCTGCTCGAAGATTCTGTGAAAGAGGGCGTACCTTCGGTCCAAGTAGGAGTGGAACCTTCGACTGAAGCAGGTGGTGTCCACGCCAATCCTCCTCGCGAATGACTAGAATGGCCAGCACCGGAACTACCCGATTCTACACTTAGTGATGACTTATTTTCCGCCCGAGATTCTAGTCTTATGTCCCCTATACTGCAAATTATTTGAATTAACATATGGTAACCCAACTAACTGTTTGTTTTTTTATAAAACAATTTTTACGTGCCATATATTATACAATGAGTTATGGTAAATACACTAACGAGAAATCCTAAAGATTGTCTACCCACCCAGCCTTGTTAATATATGACGCATTTTAGGTAGATGGCGCATTTTTAAAAAATGTTCCAAATTTATCGGCAAATAGATGTCTAGAAATTTATAATATACATTCTGTTCCTTGATATATACTATCTTACTTATTGACATTTCTCAAACCAGTATGTGTCATGTATTTTTGAAGCGGATAGACAATTTGTTTGAATTTGTCTTTATATTTGTAATATGTTCATTCTTTTTAAACTTAGCGCTGTCGGTTTTACCGGAGCTTCCATCAAAATTTATTAGTTTAAATCAAACTTCCTATACTTTTTTTTTTAATATTTCTAGATTCTATGCAATTTTTAAGTTATAAAACATGTTTTTGGTCAATTTGCAATTTTAATAATTACTCAAATTATTAATTCCAGTTTAAGAGTACATAGTGCCGTGACCACCACTAATACTACAGAGAGATCGTAAATGCTTGACCGTGCCGCTTCATCGATATATCAACTTCAGCACGAGTTTGGCACACGTTCATTGTTGTAGTATGAATATTTAGTTTGTATCTAACTTCGCTAACGTGGCTGTCAATCCAATATTCTGCCATTTTTACATATTTGTCATTCATATAAGCTTTTTGTCGTTTCTTTTTTCCTTGGTTTACTGCGTTTAATTGAATATTAGAAACTGGCTTTCTCAAGGCAATAAAAGACACATTTCGTTGTTACTGTAAGTTTATTTTTTTGTGTTTATACGAGTATCATTATCATTTTTGCTTAATTTTAAAGTTGCGTTCAAATCAACAATGCCATTTACGGAAGAACAAGATAAGTTTATTGTGGAGGCTTATTTTCAAAGCAGGAACTGTTAACGAATGATGAGTGTAAATATTCTACTGATTCATGTAGACAATTGTTTCACACTCGATTCCCCAGAAATGGAATTCCAACATGATATTTTTGCAAGATATGTCAACCGTCTTATTAGTCGTTTTCGAGAAACTGGCAGTATATCTAAGAAACACTCTTCTGGTAGACCTACTCTACTAACAGGAGGAGTGCTAGAAGATATTCAAGAACGGCTGGACGTGAGTACTAAGAAATCATTAAGGCGGCTATCAGCGCAGACAGGTAAAATATTACTTTGTATGATATACAGAAAATTTCTTAATTCTAATTTTATGTTCATATAGGACTATCTTATGGAACATGCCATAAAGCCACTAAAAAATACACTTACATCCATATAAAGTATCTGTTGTACAGAAATTGTTGGCAACAGACTTTGAGAAACGCATACAATTTTGTACGTGGTTTAATAATAATCTTGCGGATGATAATTTGTTGGACATCACATTTTTCTCAGACGAGGCCTGGTTTCATCTAAGTGGATATGTCAATTCCCAAAATTATTGACACTGGTCATCCGTAAAACCCACATGTTTTTATTGAAACTGACATGCATCCTATTAAAATAGGTGTTTGGTGTCCAATATCACGAAGAATAATAATAGGGCTAATTTTCTTCCATGATACAATAAATGAAGAATGATATAGAACACTTCTTTTAGAACCATTTATTAGACAACTTGACGACAATGGAAGAAAATTTGGCTATTTTCAGCAGGATGGTGCTACTGCTCACACTGCACAAGCTACAATTGAATTCCTCCATAGATATTTTAATAATAACCTACTGATTAGCAGAAATAGATGGCCTCCTAGATCACCAGATTTGACTCCTCTGGATGTTTTCCTATTTAGGTATTTAAGGAACACTGTCTTTAAGACTCCACTACATACGTTACCAGAACTACAAGATGCTATTACAAATGCTGTTAACAGTGTAACAGAAGAAGTGATTCAAAATGTTTTCAATTCTCTCAAAACACGTATAAATGTGTGTCAACAAAATCAAGGATCTGATTTTGAACATATGCTATAATATTTCTAAATATGAATGTTACCTATATGCAATATCGATCTTTGTATTAAATTATTTTTAATAAAGATATTTTCTATTATTAAATGTATTTTTGGGTTATTAAAAGTAGTAAATTTAACAAAAATTCTTGAAAATAGTTCATACGTAAAATAATAGATGCCGTACGAACGAAATACATACAATTCAGAATATGATATATGCGGCAATTACACCATGACTATGGAGCGGCACGGTCAACCATTTACGACCTCTGTGTATAACTACATATTTTTAATTTGTTATGGTCTATAATAAACAAATCGGAATTTTGAATTTGCAATTATAACTTGAATGACTAATGTAGAGCACCTTTACATATTAATTTCTGCAATTAGGTATTCAAAGTTATTTAAATTTGTAAATTGAGGGTAAAGCCTTGCGTTCAATAAGCGTAATTTTTATAGTTCTTATAAATATCTTCATGTTGCGCGCAGTAGTACCGTTGATTGAAGGAATACATAAAGATGCGCAACTACATAGCACTGAGCGTAGCCAATACTGGGTCCGAGATCTATAGCGATGCATCATCAGTTGTTTGGGCCCGAGATTCGAAACAGCCCGAGACAGCGATGATGTTTCTCGGCAAGGGGTTTGCGGGACGACTTAACGGAAAGACACGCAATTTTACTATAGCGTTGCGCATCTTTATATATTCCTTCAATCAACGGTTGTACGAAGTGCCAACGTCGTGAAGTCGTCAAAACATGTATATATATATATATATATATATATATATAGAGGTAAATGGACAGACGTAATGCAGTATCAATTAATCTAGCGTGCGAAAACAAGAAAACTATTTTAAATATTAGGATTTACCCAAAATCTTTGATTCTTCCCCTTTTTTTTCTATTCTATTATGCTGTCATCTTAGGTACAAGTGCAATCGTGTGCGCGTTTATAAAATAGGGATAGAACAGTAACACTAATGCTAAGCTCCAGTACATGCGATTTATGCATATATTAAATAAATGGCTTGTAAATATATTTTTAAATATAAAAAAACCTAATAATGAACTACTGATCTGGAAATTGTGAAAATTGAATATAATAAAATAAATGGAAATATTTAAATTACCTAACTACGTCCTCCTTGTAACTTCTCATATACCCATGATGAGATGATGTTTGAGACGCTACACGCACTCTTGAGATAGCCTCCATTACTGTTGGCTTATGATCTAATTCATCGAAAGGTGGAGGGGGTGTACTGCAGCAACTCGGTACTATACCTGAAGCACACACACAAAGCCTACAGCACTAGCAATGATATTAGGTATACATATTAGAAAGAAGCACACTCGCGCATACATTGATATCATTAAAAATGTACTACAACAATAATACAACCAAGATCAAAGCCTTTGTTAGCTTATAAAAATGTGAGTGGGTAAGAAGCTTCTTTACAAAACGAAAAGAACATTTGTTAACTAAATTAAACGAGTTTGTATAGGTAATAGGTAACGAAACTACTACATTATGATACGGTGCACAGAAATTTTCTTCCATGGGTATGAGTTCGTATTGAACCTGGCAAAGAAAAAATAATTAACAATAGCAATAAAATAAAGCTTACAAAACGTATATAAAGCAGCTTCTTTAAAAAGATAATGTGTTAAGCTTAGCCACCAGAACATCAACCATATTTGCCATTTTGTATGCGCAATATGAATATGTATGTATATAGACACAAAAATTCACTTTGCCAAGAAGTGCAAGAAAGTATTGTACACAATTGACACATGTATAATTAATGTAATTAGTTCAGTACATAATTTTAGATTCAAAGAATATCTACATTCTTTGAAAATAAATAAATATTGTATCATTAATGCACAAATTACACTGATAAGTACTGTATTGAATTTTTCAATACAAAATGTGTATCCTATTCTTTGTATAATAATTGCATGGTAGTAACGAAATTTATCCTGACCCATCATACTATGTATATATTATATAGCAGAATCGCTTTATCAATCGACTTGCACCACTTCAAATTTGAGATGTAAAATGTTTTTAAGTAATATAACCCACAACAGTAATTTCATATCTATTATTATATCATAACATCCATATACCGTTTGACAATTGTCCTCCTAACAACACAAAATTGTCAACAATGTTTGTCTACTAAACAAAATAGTAAAGTATTAAGTAAAATATAATTAGAGAAAAGTAATATTTAATACATATATTTATGATATTTAAATCGTAACTGACTTAGTAGTACAACTTGTATATCAATAAATATTCGTTAATTGGTATAATTGTCCCGGTGAGTGTCAAGTGGCATTAAATCGTCGTCTAGTTCGTAATTTAGTCGTGTTAGAGAATAAACTGCCATCAAGTACAACATTTTCAAGTATGAAAAATTCCAGTTGGGCCTAAATAAAATTCATAATTGGTATTCTAAATATAATATATTTGCTTAAATATTACATAAATTAAACGGGAATAAAATAAGACATAATATGGCTGTATAAGTATGGACCATGTAATCCGCAATACTTTACGATCGACAGTTAATTTTTCCCTGTTAATACGCAGTACTCATTATATTGACGCAGTTTTAAGGGTTTTGTAGCAGCGATTTTGAAAATTTACAACATGCACTAATCAACTTAAGCATAATATAAATTCGAAATTACAGGTTCTTAATGCTATTGCAACTTATTAATCATGATATAGTTCCACATAGGCATGATCATATGATTATAAGAGATGTTTATATTGTAAATTAAATATTTAGGCACAGCACTGGCGGTAGAATAAAGAAAGACGTTTCCAGGTTACCAACTTAATAAAATAAAACTTTATAGTCAATTACAGACACTCATTATACCGGATGCGGCAATAGTTTGTCGGCGGAGGTTAGCATGAGAACTAATAACGTTGTACCAATGAGACTTAAAGTACGTATGTAGTATGCTACTGTGCATTTTTATTTTTACTTACAAATATACAGCATGTTCCAAATTTCCACAACCACCTTCAACTTTTTTATTTTAAATGGATTGCTATACTTTCTAGCCATTATGATGATAGCCGCCCAAATTATATTTGCAATGATATATCGATATGTGCACTTACGACTGTTAATTCTTGTTTTATTTATAATTTTGTTAAAATCTTGATAGTTGCAGCATCTAGCATTTTAAGCCTTAATCTGAAAATGGGTACAGTGCCTCACGTAACTCTTGTGTTACTAATTTATTGACTAACACGTTATTTGTTTTGAGGTTGAACAACGTGAATACACATACAGGACGTTAAGTATGTCGTGCCTAAGTTATCGATCTTTATTAGCTATTTTCTCGTTTTTTTTTAAAAATCAAACCTATAATTTTTTAATAGTCTGCAAACGTCAAATCTCTACTTCAAAATTCCATATAAAGTCGTTTTCTGTATTTTCTCTTTGCTGTAATTGCGTTTTAGAGTTATAATTTCATTTCGGCTAATTAATTATCAATTTCTGTTTGTTAGTTGTTACGTGATGCATTTATCTTGTTGTCAGTTATATCGTTTTGTTCACATTATTTTTTATTTACATACCATAATAGTTTATTGTTCCCTTTAGTTGCCTTTGCTTTAAAATAATTTTTTCGAAAAAGGAGCTCATAGATTATTAGACTATGATTACAGAAGATAATGAAGTGGCAGTCGTTCAGTCCACTGTGGAAAATCCGCACGTATCTACAAGGATAATTTCGAAACAACAAGGGATAGAAGTCAAGGCTTATTACAAACGGATTTTGAAACCGACAAAACCAACATGATGGTGCAGCAGCACATTATGGTGTTGCTGCATTGTGCACATTATGGCTGCTGCATTATGGTGCTGCTGCAAGAGCACATTTAGATACGGTATCCGCCACGGAGAGGTAGCTTGATATGCTTGCCACCGCGATCACCAGATCTCACACCTTGTGATTTCTTTCTGTGGCCAATCTTAAAAAAGAAATTGTTTACGCAACACCTGCTACAACGGCAGATAACATGAAGCAACGAATAAGAAACGCTTTTCTTAAATTAAGTGAGAACAATTTGGCTCAGAATGTAAGTCTGTCGATACCGAGGCGGTTGAGAGCATCTGTAGAGCAGAACGGAGATATGTTTGAACACATTTTAAATTAAGATTGTTTTATTATGGAAAAATTTCAAAATGTAATTCTAAAACTAATGATAAAGCATTTAAAAAACAGATGTTTGTAAAAGCTACTATGTTCTATATCATATCCTGGTCAACAAACTATTAGATGCCCCCCTTTAATGGGATATATCTATGTATATCCCATTAAAGGGTTATGACTTTGAAAATACAAGAAATAAGTAATTATGTTATTGGTACCATTTTGACGGCAATTTTACAGGGAATCTGCTGACTAATAAAAAAATTATAGGTTCGATTTAAAAAAAATAACGAGAAAACAGTCAATAAAGATCGATTACTTGAGCACGACAGATTTAACGCCCTGTATATGTATTCACATTGTTCAACCTTAAAACAAATAACAAATCAGTCCATAAATTAGTAACACAAGAGTTATGTCAGGCATTGTACCCATTTTCAGATTAAGGCTTAAAATGTTAGATGCTGCTACTGTCAAGATTTTAAGAAAATTATCAATAAAACCAAAAGTAACAGTCGTAACTGCACATATCCATATGTCAATGCAAAGATAATTTGGGTGGCGGTCGTCATAATAGCTAGAAAGTATAGCAATCTATTTAAAATAAGAGAGTTGAAAGTGGTTGCGGAAATTTGGAACAACCCTGTATATTTGTAAATAAAAGTAAAAAATGCACAGTAGACACTACATACGTACGTAAAGTCTCATTGCTACAACGTTATTAGTTCTCATGCTAACCTCCGCCGACAAACTATTGCCGCACACGGTATACGCGGTGTGTAAAGTGATGTGGTTTCCTGTAGGGAAAAATATTTTAATATGAGTTTTAGGAGAAAAGCTTATTCTCTATAAAACATTTTGATTATATCGAAACCTCTTTTGGTAAATAGAAAAAAAAACCGTAATCATTTAAGATAAGATAAAAAACTTAAAATTATGTTGACTTGTTGATTTTCAATACGACTATTTCCGAATGTTACATCAGTATCGCATTACCCATGTATTAGTCATTAGCCAACGACACTACCTGACAGTTCAGCTAGCTTTACTTGTTAAAAATGTTGACGTTAAAGCAGCAAATCTAACTGGTGAAATGTCATGGTATAGGGGAAGTCTCGTATAAGTATGCAACACAGTTCTTTAATGAAAAATGCCCTAATGTAAGTGTAAGCAGAGCAGCATTGAAGAAATTAATTTATAAGTTTGATGGAACGGATCGCGTTTCATCAAACGGGATCCGTTTCCGACAAAAAGAAGCGTCGCAAAGCATACAATGATGATGCTGTTATCATTATGGCTATCAAATCAGTTGCGGAACATACTAGAAGTTCTTTACGCCAGGGAGCTAGTGAACTCAATGTTAGTCATACATTATTGCAAACAATTTATAAAGCTACGTTTTTGCGGTTTTTAAGTTTCACAACTTCCACCCCTTCGTGAATTCAAATTAATTGTCAAATTTAACATCCCATAAGCGTTGTTTAAAGGGTTTTCTAGCAGTGATTTTTAACATTATCGGCATAAACCAATCAACTTTCAACATAATGTGAATTGGAAATTACGGATTAATAATGCTATTTCATAATATTGGCAATATTATAGTTACACGTAAGCATGATCATAGTATTCTAAGTGATGTTTAGAGAAGAGTAACTTAAATTACACCTTCGTAGCTATAGCTTTTGGTGCCTGAAAGCCTCACCAAATGGCTCTGTGTAGTACTCTCTCATAGAGTGTTTTTATAATCGGAGTGGTGACACTAATGAGATTAGTTCTGATATGTTGGCGCAAATTGTACGCACATAATAGCGTCTTGTGCAAAAATGTATTTTACATTACATTCTTATCTTTATATATCATCGTTTTTTTTAAATACATATATGCGTTTAATACGCAAATTACAGGTTACATTATCAATCCATATTTAATAATACCACAAAGAAAGAAACAAACAGAGAGCCCAAGAGATAGGCTTTAATGTAGCGCATCAGTTTTAGTTTATTTAAGGAAAATATAGTGCACGACGATTTAGAATTTACCATTATTTTATATTTGAACCACATGTCCTCGGAAAAATTAAATAATGATTTGCCATGAATTACCTTTTAAGTTTAACTAACCGACACCAGATTTCGATATTGGGGAACGTGAACTATTTTCTACTACGAAGAAAGAATAGAACAGGAGAGATACTAAACTGGTGGGGGATAGGTATTATTTAGACGGAAGTTGCCACTTTAAGGCAGGTAAGTTATGGCAATATTGACCAATCATAATTTATAAAATGAGTATTTGGAATAACTTGTCATATATCCGGTATGTTTGACTATGTGTTCAGTCGCGTAACATACATATTTTAGGCATGTTTTCTTTAATAGAGTTAGAATAAATGTTAATATATTAAAAAGAATAAAAGGATTGAAAAAATAATGCACTCACGATATTACTTTAATTATTATTGGACTAAGAACCAATTTTAAATGATTTTCGAGAACATACGAAGTGTACATATACCCTATACAAAATATTTATGCACGCTTATGCATTGCGCCAGCCATATTGAGTTACCACTTTCGACAAATATTATTATTAAGGAGACTCTCTCCTGTTGTATTCTTTCCTCGTAGATTTTCTATTTTAAATATAAGAATAGAAACATTCTCTTTATTCATCTCATCCCAAACACATTTAGCCTTGAGTTGACGACAAAAAAACCTATTCACTTTTGTTAGTGAACGACAAAAAGCATAAATATAACACTTATACTTATGAAATATAAATTATGAATTCTTCAATTTTCAGGTTATATAAATTCCAACATTATTTTCGATTTTCAGAGTGAGATTTTATATTAAAAAATAAACCAAACAGAGTATGTCTGTGTACCCATCAATCATCATGATCGTTGTTACAAACACATACCGCAATAAGTAAAGTACCTAATTCATGAATTTACACTCTATAGGACTGTAGTAATTACTTGTTAATTTAGCACTCTTTAAATCAAATTCGCCCTATATACAAAAAAGCAGCATGCGTATGTTTTTCTCCATGCCTTAGTTATGAGGATCGTCATTTTACTTTTAATGCTGAATCAGTTTACAATAAAACATTTACATGCCATAAAAAAATTGAATATAAAATTAATCCGAGTAATAGAATATTAAGAATCATTTTCATACGTTGCCCTATAAATTGCTTAATGGTATAACCATCTACATCTCGCTTTGAATGAAACATAAAAAGAGCCCGGAATGATTTCATTGAAGTCAGATTCGTCCGTCGATCATAATTTCTTAGATTATTGTGAATCTGTAATTGTCTTTTCACCGAAACATAACAAATGTTATTCGGTTACCTATTTCGCAGATTATTTAACAAAAACTGTTTACATCAATTTAATAGCTTTATAGGTATGCATATCGTCGAATTTGGGTTATATGGAAATGAGGCAATATCCCTTTTACTGACGATCGAATCGAGGTTTTACATCGAGTGTCCAAATGACTGCCGTCGAAGAGTGTGTGGAAGTGCTGGTGAAAGATTTGCACCTGATTTATTTAAGAGTTTTCGAAATAATTTATTAAATTGCGATTATGTCTTGGATAATAAAATAATTTCTTTCAATGACATAAAGGAGACCTATAATATGGATCAGAAAAACAAGAAGAGCAGAGCACTAACAAAAATAACAGATGCACAATAACCACCCAGTTCCTTTCAAAAAATGAGTGCAAAATTGGCTGTTCCAAGTTTTTAGTAAGATAATGGTCGCAGTTATAAGACCTTGTGCTGATACAGGCGAATTAAGAAATGAATCGGCTAAAGATACAGCCAATTTCTTAGAATTTATTGATACACTTTTGATTCATTAAATAGCGGGAATTTATATACATCAAATCCATAACGTTGGGTTTCTTTGAGGAAAGTAGTCTTATTCTTTCAACACTAGACGAAGCAAAAATAATGCTGAATTCTTAAAAAGAAATATCACATTAAGGCAACTATAACTAGACCACAGTTTACTGGTTTATTACAAATTATTGACGGAATTTTACAATTTTTTAACGAAGAAGGATATATTCTAACAAGTAGACTAAATCAGGACGCACTAGAAAACTTTTTTCCACATTTCGACAGAAATTCTTGATGTTCAATCTTTCACGCCAGCTCCTTAGATTCTCCTGAGCCGACCACAATTATTCAGCCTTCAGCAAATGACACATTAACTTTAGAAAATTGTTCAATTACATATATCGCTGGCTCTTTAGCAAAAAAAAATGTTTAGATACATATGCAATAATAGCTTTGCCACTAATTCAATACTTGAAGACACCAATGAACTTTATACTACACAAAACATACGCTAAATTTTCTCTGAAAGATGTAGATCGTGGATTAACAAAACCTACCAACAATATATTTGTGGAAATTGTTAATTTAGCATTAAGTGTGTTCGAAACTCATTTTAGTAGTATATGTTGCAAGAAGCGATTAAAAGAACGTTTCTTAAGAAAAATAACAGCTGTAGGGCAAATAAGTGTATGGATAAAAGAAAATACCATGTGTTCATCCCATAGATTATTGTAATTGAAAACATAATTTGTTAGATATTTAAGAACTGTAAATTAACAAACTTCACCAGAAAAGCAACATCCAAAATTAAAAATATTAGATAATAAATAAATTCTTTGATTTTTATTGTATACCTACTTTTTATGTAAAACTTACTTCTGTATAATATGTGTAGGTATTATTGCATATTTAGTTCAACGTATATTTCCATATGGCTTTGCGAAAATAAATTTGCCTAAAAAGGGTGGGTGGTATTGCATGTAGAAAAAAAGCGAAAACACTGTGATTCATCCTTTAACAATACACTAAATTGTACTTGTGTATTATTCTGTAGGCGTATATATCAACTATTTACATATAAAGTATATGTATAATTCAAAAGAGGAATATAATGTAATTCATCAAAAATTTCTAATTTTTTAGGGCCAAAATGTAGTTAAAGTCGGTCCATAACTTTGTTCATCCTATACGCATTTACGTAAATACCACTAGTAATTCCAGTTTAACGTTCTTCCAAAAAAGCTATAAAATGCAAATAGTTACAACCTTTGAGAATGAATGCAATTGGAATGATTTTCTATGGTGATTTTTTTTATGGGGAAAAGGTCGACAACCTCGGTGCATTACCATGTTTTTTTCGTTAAATAGAAGTATATTATTTTGAAACATAAATTCCTCTATATGAAAATTATTATTAGGAGGCGGACGTCCCCGGTTTAAACTATGACGTAATTACAATGGAGCAAAGAAATAATGTAAACAACACGCATTTACTGAATAGCATTATTCATATGGTGAACTGCAACATCTGTTATTGATTCACATGTTGACGGGAAAACGACAAAAAAAGTCCACTTAACTCGTACATATCCTATTTTCATCGGCGTAGATATAGGAGCGTCAGAGGTTTTTAAAATTTATTATATTTACCTTATATTTGGCATGATAAATAAAGTTATATATGTGTATACCTATTCATACTTACGTTAGTTTCGTTTTTTCATTGTTTTGACTGTTAATTACGTACATCGTAATTTATGTAATAGTTCCTGTTTAATCCCGTTTCATTGAATCTACTTCTCCCAATTATCTCGACGTAAGTGTGCATTGGATTTTGTTAAGCTTCAATAACATGCGCATACATTTTTAGTTATCATTTATTTAGATCTAGAACTTTGTTTATGTTACTATGATATGGAAGAACGTCGAGAAATACATCGTGAAACAAAGGCGAGTTGGATTGAGGGTCATACTGACTGTATGTCCATTGTCAGTGATTCCGATATTTATTGCAAAGTCTGTAAAATATCGTTACAGAATGCCCAAAAATCGCACGTACAACGTGACTTAGCATCGCTAAAACATACACGGAAATTGGACCCGTTGAAAGCTGACAATTTTAACGAAGAACTCTGCGAAGCTTTAATGGCGGTTAATATCCCATTAAAGAAACTTGGCAACTCCACTTTCAAAACATTTCTTCAAAAATATACTGGTCGAAATGTTCCTGATGAATCCACCTTACTCAAATATTATGTTTCTAAGTGCTTCACGAAAACAGTAGAATGCATTAGAAGAAATCTTTCAAATCAGTACCTATGGATAAGTGCCGACGAAACTGTCGATATATTAGGACGCCGTGTGGTAAATGTTGTAGTTGGTGTACTACATCCAACTATTCCATATAACGCATATGTAATAGCATCTAAAGTTATAAATACAGTTGATGGGGAAACAATTGCTAAAACCATTGACGAGAAACAACATGCTTCATTCAGACGACAGGTACAGGAAAATACTATTATTTGTTATTGACAGTGCCGCATATATGTTAAAAACAGCCAGACTATTAAAGGAAACATATCCTTATATGCTGCATATTACTTACGTAGCACATCCTCTCCACAGAATCTGTGAATATATCATAGACAACTATCCGGAAGTTGATAGACTTGTATCCGCTTTTAAAAAAAGTTTTCAGAAAAGCACCATCGATAGTGGCCCTTTACAGGGAAAAACTTCCACCTTTGTCACTGCCACCCTCGCCAGTAATAACTAGATGGGGAACATGGCTAGAAGCTACTAGTTTTTATGCAGAGAATTTCGATAGTTTACAAAATTTCGTTACATGTTTAAATGACGATACTAGAAGTATTTCTGAGTGCAAGGAACTAACACAAATCCTAAATTTAAAAAATCAGTTGTTATTCCTTCAGGAACACTTTGGAAATTTGCCTAAACTAATCATATATTTTGAAAATCGAAATCTCAAACTAAAAGATGGATTAACCACATTAGATGTGGCTATTAATAATTTCAAAAGTATTCCAAGTGACTTCGGATGTGGCCTTCGGCAAAAGTTAGACGCAGTTTTTAATAGAAATCCAGATTTAATAACATTGCGGCAATTGTGTATGGGGACAATGACACAAAATCAAACTTTTAAATACGCTGAAATAAAAGAATATTTCCAGTATGCACCTATAACCAGTTGCAATGTAGAAAGGACGTTTTCTATCTAGAAGGATGTACTTAATTCAAAGAAAACAAGTCTTACAGAAGAGAACCTTGAGAAAGTATTGCTAGTAAATATTAATACTCCTTTACTCGACTTGAACAACAAAATGACCAAATAATAATGTATTTTGTATTTTATAGATCACCAGCCACTTGTTATTCAATTATATAAATAACTCGTGTCCGCTCCCTAATTATTAAGTTTGTATATTAACTGCGACAGGCTCGGACTCGAGGAAAGAAAAATCAATTTCTCGTCACTACGTGCACATTGGACCGCGATTTCTTTTGTACGGGCATTACCCATATTTTTCTTTCACCCCCTTTCTTAATGACGCTAATTCAAACGAACCCTGTATAAATGTTTACATTAGGATATTTTCTATTTTGTTAACTAAAATCAATCCTCTTCCTACACTGCATTTTTAAAATAATATTCCCCCAACCATTAATCTTGCTCAAAGAAGGACGCTCTTGGAATTTATAGTCAATAAATAGAAAAAAGTGCGAACAAGAGTATCTTTGTGTGGCTAGTTGATGTTTTTTTTTGTGCAAAAATGATTGCAAACAACTATGGGCCTACGTCTTATGATCATATGGGTAGGAGCTAAATGAAATTTTGAATCCTATATTTAGAAAAATTGTTTTGACAATTATAAGATATAGCATTTTCAAATAACAGAAAAAAATATATGTGAACTAACTTATTCAATACCGAAATAAATTACATAAAAATAATTATTTTTTAGGAGCGTCATCAGTCGTTAACTAGAAACCAATTGTAGGTTTTAGTCTCTTGAATTTCAACTAAACTGCAGTTTATACATATAAATTTCCGGGCGACGCGACGGTGGCGTAGCCTGGTGTTCGTAACCATGTTTGCGCGACAAAAATTTGTTAATCAAGGGCTATCCGGATATTTATCTGTGATAATATTGAATTATATGTTATTTTACCATTTGACAGATACCCACAGGTATCCGCATAATGGTCGATTTGGTTTCTATTGATTTCCTATCTCGTGTCATCACTCTCATTATAAAGGCACTCTACTCTCTCATAAAGTGTCAAATTAGAAATAGTTTTGTGGCTTTAAATGAAGAAGCGAATTTATTAACAGATGAAACAAGATTTAAAGATGAGAAGAGAAGCGAAGAGTGAAAAACGAAAAATGTGTGACGAAATTTGAGATGAGATTAATTATATCGGAAAAGAAATTTCATTGTTAACACTTTTAATGTTATTTGCAGTAAGCTAATTTTGGAAATTAATAAAAGAGGAAAACGTTATTTAGATATTAGATATGTTTAATATTTTTTAAACATTATTTTGAAGAAAAATATCTTAGACAAGTGCAATATCATTTTACAAACTTATGGGACCGATATTGAATCAGAAAAATTTACTAATGAAGTTAAGCAATTTGTAATAATGATAAAGAAAGAAAATTCTTCAATTAAAAATATGTATAATTGTTTTTGAAACCCATTATAAATGACTTAGACTTTGCAAATGAAAAATCCTGTGTAGAAATATCTTACCAAGTGAAAATTACATTGTACAAGGTATATTCTTATTTTCCTCCGATTCAAATATACCAAACAGCACTGACAACAAACTAAAGACACCTACCATATTATTTGAAGAAGTTAATGTAAGCTGAACTGTAATAAATCTCTATTTAAATCCATATAATTATTAGCAATGCAAAATCCGAGTGCCATAAATTTCAGCTCGATGATTAAATAAATAGGAATTAAATATTAGGTAAAACGATAATGATTACTGTCTGGTCCGCTTTTAAAGTAGTTATTGCAGGGATAAATTTGGGCAGATAAAACATGCATGTAAAAAATTAGTGCATTTAATTTTGGAAGAAAGAGAGCTGGTTAAGAGATGTGAAAGATTTTATAAAACTAATGGAAAGTCGATGGACAATTAAAGCAAGGAAATTATTGTTTATTTTAAATATTTTTTAGAGCACAATGGACAAAAAGAGAAGTCGGAATGTTAGAAAAACTAATTTAAAGCTTATACTGACAGAGATACCTACCCACCAGGTGAAGAAATTAAGACGTTTATTCAAAAAACTAAAATAAGTAAGTCTGTGATGAGTACCGATGAGTGATAAATCAAAATATACATCTTATTAAATTACATGCAAAAATGAATTAGTGGCATGAAGCTTTCTATAATTATAAGTGCATTTTTATTTGTTAATAAAAATTTGCATGAAATAAAGTTATAGATATATGTATATTTGAATATATTTTGTCTTACTCGTACAGTAACATTTGCTTTACTGTACAAGCTTAATAAATAGTTGGATATTAATTATTTATGTACCAAGTCAGTAAAGTGATACGTTATCGAACGAGTCTGATTTACGAGCCAAGCGAGTGAAGCGAGCGCGGCGAGTAACAGACGAGTTCGGTAAAGGTATTTTTCTGACGTGGTGCATACAAAATTTTATCGCCAACCGTGAAAATTGTTAATTTAAGAAATAAAGACATAATAACTTATGTCAGTTTATGACAGTGACAAACTATTTATGTTTAAAGTCATCAGTCATGGCTACGCTGACAGATATTAGCGGCAGGTAAAGTACTATTATTGTACAGTAGGATAAAGTGTTTGTTTACCTCCGTAAAACGCTATGGTAACGCATCGCTTTACTGACGGTTGGCGATAAAAATATTTATTTGACCATTGCTTATACATATAGTAAAAGCAGCGCCAAGAGAAGTTCTATTAAAGTAGTTATCATTTAAGTCAAAGTATTTCAAATTTCTAAGTACAGATTTTCCTCGCTTACATAAAACTCAAAATGTATATACATATTAGTTTTAATACTTCCAATTTTCAGTTGAGCGCACCAACGCTCAGTACGATATCGGGAATAGTGAACAATATTTATTATGATAAATATACACAGGATACTACTTTGTGCACGATCTGGAGTTCAAAATGTGGCAACATTGCTAGAAGTGACTGAGTAGCATTTATTAAGAATGTACAAGCGTATGTGCGGAGGTCATCTCGTACTTTATTTATATCCAAAAATCTACCCCTCGTTTGACAAATTTGTGAGGCGACTTAACTACCCGCTCTGTAAATTAGATTGTATAGGTAAAGTAAGACTGCAAATGTAGAAAATAATCATATTAATTGAAATATGCGTAACATATTTATATGCCAGCAAAATTTAGAAAACAGTGGGGGCATAACTTGAGAGTTAATATCATATAACAGAATAAGAATAAAGTTCACCAGCCATTAAATTAGGACAGCTGAAAAATTTCAACATTCAATAAATAGTAGGGGTACTACCACCCTTTCCTCTGTGATTTAAGCAGCTGGTTTTTTTTGTGGCACTATTTCCATTGTGTTTATTATGGGATTCTACATTATTGTACCACAAAATGAATTGTAATGTATTCATATGTATGTATATCTGTTTCATTCAAAAGGGTAATATAGACCTTGACTCTAAATTAAGTCTATATCATTACCAAAAGTGGATGCTTTTCATCAGTTTCCCAGATACCCATATTCCTTTGCATAACGTTAATAAAATAATGTTCCAACAAATAAGCAAATTATTATGACTTCTACGTTCATTCGTTACTGAATGGATCTCACCATTGAATCATTGTTAATATTTACTTTTTTCCAATCGTTAACGAAATAATGTTTATATTGTTCTATTTAATTATAGCATAGTATGTGCATCGTATTCGTCAATTATGTTATTTATATGATCTGTCGATCAATATAAAATGTAATCTTTTTTACCACAATATGTTCATGAAGTGCTTGTGCAAGAAATATTTTCTTCCTTCTTTATATACTTCTTTTCATACTATCACATATTAGGAATATATTATATTCATGCTTTACATATAGAAAAGTATCTTAAACTTTATACTTATATTATCATTCTTGTTACATATTATTCAAATCAAAGTTAATTTAAAATTAATTCTTAATTTAAGATCAAAAGGAAATCTACGAAATATATTTCAAACCCAGTGCCAGGAAGTGTCTCTCAATATTACACGTTATATTTGCCACAATAACATTATACTAGAATCAATACCTACGTACTATATGTATACTTAAAATTGTAGTTTTTAGAATACATATGAATTTTGTGAGATGTCCTCAATTAATGACTAGGAATTGTATCTTGTTTATTTTCAACTTTCTTTATACTATACACGTAAAATAGAATTTAATCAATAATTAGCGTTTTAAACTAAATCGCCAATATCATAGTCTGAATATATATTAGTGACATTAGAAACATTTATAAAATCATACATTTTGGAGGGCAATTGTGAAGTGGAACGATTCTCCAAAGAGTCTAGTTTGTACTTAATAGTAGAATAATCTTTGCGATTTATAAAATATTCATGATTAGAAACATTTTCAACATTAACAGATCGTTGTAAGTGACAACTCGCATACATATTTGTTCGCAATTGGCAAACATTTAATGAAGTATTCACATTATCTTTTAAAGATTCATAATAGTTAACAGTTTTTGCATTTATGCTAGTATTTCTGACTATGGTATCGGATGAACATCTACGATTAAGTAAATAATGGTCGTCAATTCGCATAGTTACAGGAATATCTAGTTTTCGGGTCGGGCTGTTTGCGACATGCATGAGTTTAGGTTTATGTATGATTGCTGAGGACTTTTCATGCGGGTGGAGAAAAGATTGATTCTTTTTTTGAATTTGTTCATGCTGCGCACCTTTCCCATTAATCCCAGTTTTTTTGACTTTCGGCGTGCCTCTAGGGGGAACAGGTGGTGGGATTTTCGGTTTTGTTTCTGACGTGGAAGAAGAAATCGTATGCCTTCCAACGAGGACAGCAGGATAGGAAGTGGGTGGGGAAGTTAAAGGCGTCGCGGAAGATACGGGCACTGCCGCAATGATAGACGGAGGTGAAATTTTTGCAGGAGCAGTCTCTGTAGGACTAGCTATAAATACGAAAAAATATTTATCATAAAACAAATTAGATATATAATAAAGCATGTAATATCCAGGCCATACAAAATATATTATTATGTTTATTTTACATATGACTATCTGATAAACACTCATAATACGTTATAGTTTATTTGTAAACATAATTGCATCACATGCTTTTCATTAAATGGTAATCTTTGACATTTATCATTACAATTATATTTTGGTTATAAAAAGTTATATCTATGTATATGTGCTTAATGTATAAAACATTGATAGTATTACATAAAACAATATTTTATTAATATAATTGACTACTACACCGTTATGAATGTATATATCACATATACCTATGTATATTATTCATTCTTTTATATTTTATGTTTGTGTTAACATTAAATTTAATACACAGCAAAAAATAAATGTTGGCCAATGCCTAAATTAATATATTATTTATAAGGAGCATGTTTATGTAAAAAAAACCTTGATTATCTTTTTATATGGCATAGATATTAATAATCTAAATCGAAATATTTATGTTGTTTAAATTGATATAAATAAGAGGCCGCTTCTATAAAGTAATCATTTTCCCTCGGTAGTAGAGTGAAATAGTTGAAGTAAAACTAAATGTGTTCCCTTGAAAAAAGTATAAAAATATCTGGAGTAAAATCGGTAAATTTCAATTCAAATGTTTCTGATCTTATATACTTACAAGCGTTAAAAATTATTATATATATTAATATATTATTAAATTAGGTTAATCACATTCCGATTTCTTTTTAATAATGCATCGCACGATATTCACATCATACAAAAATTGTTTTCTTATTGATAGCAGCCGTTTGGGTGAAAAGATGTGTTCTGATAAAAATTTATTTACTTTAATTCCAATAAAATAAGTTCTTAGTAAGTTATTTACTCAAATCACGTACTTTTAGCAATACTTTTAATTACAAATCGTATTTTGAATAATTTTAAGTATAGAATGAGTAAAAACTTATACCATACGCTACACAGAAATTTGGAAGCTAGCTTTTTAGCAGCTGCGTGATGTCATTTTGTTTCCAAACGCGTGTCGTTTAAGCTCATTTTATATCCGTCGATTTTAAATTCAAGTTTTAGAACCTGTTTAAAGTTGACGCCAAGTCGGGTGTTTACATGTGTTGTACCCCCAATAGTCGGAGGATCCCCTAGAATGGAACAATCATGTCCGACAACAAATAAGAATACTTTAAATGATCAAGCAGCCTCTTTTGAAAGGGAATCTGATCTTCACAAAGCAGATACAAGTCCAAGTTCAACAGAATCTGTTTGGTTGAATTCACTGTGTACTGATACATTATCAGGAAAGTAATAAAGCAACGTTTTTAAAACAAATAGGTAGGTAATAAGTTAGAAGAATTACATAAAGGTCCTTTTGTAATTTTTAAGAATAATAATCCACCTAATGTAACGATAGAAATAACATCCGATCTAGGGACAGAATTCACGTCAAACATCTAAACGAAACTTGCTAAATATCGCCAAGTAAGCGTGCTAGATATGAGGACAAATGTAGTAATTTTCGTGATGCGAAACACGTTGTAAAATATTACGCTCATTACTTATTACACTGTCAATACCTAGTTACTTAAAAGTTCTTATAATTGACAAAGGTCAAGATTTTGGAGACCTTTAATTTCTAGTTCAATCAATTGACAGATGTTAAACAAGCTTAATCAAATTTCATAATATGCACATAAACATATATTAGAAGTTTCAAGTGAATACTTGATTAATGTTTATTATTTTAATGTAATTATGAGCGTATAATTTAATTTAGCATTGAAGCAGTCGGAAATAAATTTAAACCAATTATCATGTCGTGGTAAAAATCCATTAATGTAAATGTAAATAATAATTTTAATATACTATTTTAGTAAACAACAGGATAGTGAAAATAGCAATATCAGTGTATTTCGCTAAAATTTCCTGTTTTGCTATTCCGTGATGTGATTAAATAACCACAAAGAAGGCATGTCTATCTTATAAATATATATTTTTGGATACACACCTCTTGAAATTGAAGAAGTTAATTAATATTTAAATGAAGTGGTATTCATCAAATATATATATATACATACATAAAAAAGAAAATGCACAAAGTGAATTTTATTTAAATGATCTGTTGCATTAAAAACATATGTCCAAGCACGCAATTTGGCATTAAAGCATAACAAGCTATTACAGAAAGCCGTGGATTGAATTTTCGATAAATGATTATGGGTAATGAACATGCATATGGATAGCAACGTTGATACTATATATATTATAAAAGTGGATATACATATAATATACAGTAATAATAAAAATAGAAATAGGATATCAAAAAAATCTAAAAAGTCAAAATTCTTTTGGAAAATATTAAAGTACCCTGAATGGATACAAAAGGAAAAAACACAAGGCTCTAAAAAGTTTACGAACCCCTAAAATGAAAATTCAATGCTTTACTCTTGTGTGAGTAAAATTTATTTATTTTTAAATAAATGTATCCAAAAAGGTTACGAAAACAGCTTATACTATTTTTTCTATGCCATACATTCAACACCAAACACTCACCAGTTTTACTTCCGTTCTGATTAGAATTTGTTTGCGCTAATACAGCGGCTGCATTAGAAAAATTTATACAATATATTTGCCCTTTCCTTAGAAAACTTAATATACCCTATTCTTTCATATCTCCATTGCTATGCAAAATACTTTTAAACATAGATTCTTTATATCTCATAGAATATGTTCCATTTGGTCGTAACTTACTTAACATGTTTTGGTTAAATTTTTAAATTAAATATATGTATATTCGAATCGCTTTAGCAGACGACATGCGCCAGTAAGAAAAATGGCGTTAAATTTGAGATGTTGCAGAATATTACCTGTCAAGTAACAACCCGCAAAAGCCATTTCAGAACTGTTATAAGTATTAATATGCATACACCTTTTGGTCATAATTACCTTCTGACTTTTGAATATAATATCAAAACAATACAAATTACATACTACGTAAAAGTCAACTCTTAACTAAAATATAGGTATAGAAAAGTACTATTTATTTACTCTATGTTTGTTCTAATACTAATCAGAAGTCAGGGGCAATTTGATTGGTTGAGAGAAATCACAAACTAGTTTCTGATTTGTTCGATCTACCTTGTTTGTGATTTTGTGCTGGAACAAACCTTTTATAACAATATTTAATCTGTAACTGTTTTTATGGAATAGTATTTTAGTAATGGAGCTAGCGTCAATTTGTAGTGGCACTTAATCGTTGTCTGTAGTTGGTTCCTTGGCGGTGTGAGTTGCTAGAATAATTCTATTGAAATCTAAATTTTTTGTCTGCCCCTGCTTAACTTCAACCTTATTGACTAATTTAACATTATAATACCACAAGCGCGGTTTAAAGAGATTTTGACAAATTATTTAAAAATTATAAGCATAATCAACTTTGACATCCCTAATATGTAATTAAAATTACAGGTTATGAATGGTATCTTATTATATTGGTAATGTTGTAGTTGCATGTAAGCGTACCCTAAAATGAATCTATGCGTTGATCTGGCTGTAGAACAAACAAAAATATCTAAATCGGAATGCGTAAATCTCCGCCCGTTACTTATTAAATGTATTTGACTAATATTCAGCATATTCTTTTCTATCATTGTAAGATATCGACAAATATATTTAACTAATAGCACACAAAAATTTGTAAAATATCAATGATAGTTGAAAAATATCGTAATATCTCGAAAACTCTCGAAGACTATATTAACGAAATACTTGATCGTTAATTCCATTATACATAATTTGCCGAACGGTTTTCCATATACTAACGATATCTTGTTCATTGGCGTTTCTCAACTTTCTAGTGGGTTTGCGATTGAGGCTGAGTCCACACCAATTATACAAAATGTTTGACAAACAATTTATTTAAAGCCATTATGCACACAAATTTGACAAATTATTAGGTTGTTGTACACAAATCAAGCAAAACATATGTAAAATTAAATTATACATTCATTTGGCATTTATAATTATTGTCAAACTAGCTCATTTACACATTATTAATTAAGAATTTGCCAAGAATGTGTTTAAAATGTTTGCCAAACATTTTGTTTAATTAGTGTGCATCTCCTTCAAACATTCGCGTATAATTTAATGGACGCTAACATACTTACATTTTGTTTTACGATCAAGTTTGTATAATTGGTGTGCACCCAGCCTTAGAAATTCTCATTTTTTCAGCAGTCAAAGCCGCGCCTAAATATTTAATTTACTAAATAAACATTATTTTATAATTATAAGATCGCGCTTACAAGGAACTATAAAATTACCAATACGGTAAAATAGCATTAATAAACTGTAATTTTAAATCCATTTTATGTTATAGTTGAATAGTTAAAACTTTTTAAAGTGCTCTTATAAGATTACAATGTCAATTTTGAAAATTACACTGAAGCCTATCAGGGACAAAAACTGTGAAACGTAAAATTCGCTAACTTGCAAAGCGCTCATCAATAAATCAATTACAGGCACCAGTCCAAATCATGAACTCAAATCCATACAGAATGATTGTTTTTAATACGAATTAAATTAGCAAGGCGTTTGTGTGAAAATAAGCAGTTTTCACAGATAGACTAAATAATTAACGTCTTTAATTTTGACGAGAAATTCAAAAATGCAATAATATATAACACAATTTTATAAGTAGAAATTAATAACGAATTACAGACATTATAAAACTAAAACTTTTGTTTGAAAGTATTAATGATATTTTGTATAACAATTGAGATATTGAAGAACATAGCACTAGTGTACAGCCTTGTATACATACATATATTTACGCATCATGACTATGTACGTTTTCAAATCTGTCTGCACTATATTATAGATTTTTGTTACAGTTTGTATCTTTGTGCCATCATTTATATTCAAACTGCAGTATGTGGAATGAATATGCAACAATAGGTGATAAATGTATAGTTAATTAACAAAACATTCAAATTTCTCAACCTCTAATTTCTGATAGAACATTAGGAATCTAGGAAAAGCGATATCAATTTTGAAGCAAAATATCCGACACTGCCAATTTGACAAAAGTGTTAGCACTGTTGTCAAAAAATTGCAATTAGACGATAACGTATATGTACAAGATTATATTTAAATACGGTTATAGTTGCGAGATGCAATATTAATATTAGGCTACGCGATAGCTATTCTCGGTTGCTTTAGATATTGCGATAAAGCATAAAGTCGAAATTGCAAACAAAAATGACACACGTTGTTTAAAAAAATGTATAAAAAAATATGAAAAACACCACGGAACACATAGTAAAAAAAATCCATTCTAATCGAAAAGTCTAAAGCCAAAGACAACTAATAGATTTTACAGGAATATATCAACACACATTGGTGCTATCGTCTTGACGAAAAAAAAAACATTACAATATGAAAGCTATCTTCCTAATATGCTGAAATCTTTCAGATAGTATGTATTTATTTTGTATAAGAATTAATTGCCTTCCAAAGTCCTCTACTTAATCTATACACCACATGGAAAATTATAAAATAAACTACGCATACACAAACACCGGCGTAATCTATCGCATACGTATTTGATAAAACTTTACATATCTTCTTACATTTACTAGTATTTTACAAGTATTTGAAACTTAGATTCTCAGGGGAGGTATAATTAATAATAATAAATTGGGGATACTGACTGTACATATGTCATAAGCAGGAGTAAACGTATGTTTAAAATAAATATTCAGTTCTATAATTATGTCTAGAATAAAACAATATGTACAAATTGCTAAATACAGTTTTATAAATATAGGGGTTCATGACAGATTTGAAGTACATAGCATCTTTATAATAGATATACCATTCCGCGTCAAGCAAGTAACAGTACTAAACCTTTGTTTTGCATCTGTTACACATTCGTACCTTTGTTTTGCATCTGTTACACATTCATACCTTTGTTTTGCATATGTTAAACATTCATATGTGATTACATGTCTTAGTCGGACTCGGTAATTGTTTTAGGTCTGCTACTACTCTGCGAAGTACGAGGTAGGCGCCATAAATTCTCGGCCTAACAGGCTTATACAGATTCAAACGTGTTCAAACTCCGTCACGTCATGCATGCACATGCGCGAGGTGTACACTATAAATATAAATTTTTAACAAAAGAAGCGCAAACACTTTATCACATTAAACAACGTTTAGACGGCGTTTACGGTAATTCATCTCCTTCGTATTAAACCGTAAAAAAGAGGGCAAAATGTTTCCGTTTAGGACAAGAATCCCTGGAAGATGCTGATCGGTCGGGTCGACCAATTGAAGTGTTAACGCCTCAACAAATTTCAATTATTGAACATTTAGTGCTAAAAGATCGGCGTTTGAAAGTGAAGGAATTAGCAGTGATAACAAACATTTCCGAACCAAGTGTTCGCTGAATTCTCCACGACTATTTGGGTATGAATAAAATTAGTGCTAGATGGGTACCGCGACTTCTTTCTGCTCTCCAACGTGAACGTCGAGTCGAATGTGCGCAGTCTTTTAAACATGTGTGGAGACGACCCAAAACCGATTTTGGAGTCCATTGTCACAAGCGCAATACAAGTGTGAACGGCACATATTATGCGTCTTTACTGCATAAATTAAGGGACAGTATTCGTGCAAAACATGGTGGAAAACTGACAAAAGGTGTGCGATTATTGCACGACAAAACTCCCGTCCATACTGCCGCCATTTCACAAGCTGCCATCCGTGAATACGCTTTGAAGAATTGGAACATCCACCGTATAGTCCGGATATGGCTCCTTGTGATTTTTTTTTGTTTTCTGATTTAAAAAAGACTTTAGGGGACGTAGTTTTAAGGACGACAGTGAGTTGCAAGCGGCTGTTATAGAACATTTTGACGAAAAAACTTCAGATTATTTTCACAAGGGTATCGAATTATTAATTAATCGTTGTAATAAATGTATAGAAGTTAGGGGAGATTACACTGAAAAATAAACATTCTTATATTGTTTCAAGTTTCTTTTTTGTATATCAGGCTGAAAATTTATGGCGCCTACCTCGTACATATAACACGGTATGTGAAAACATACTGGACTACTATGTATGAATACAAATAATACTCACTATTCGTTTCGTGCTCATCTTGAGATCTCAAAGGTCTAGACAGGGATTTTCTTTTTGATGGTGAATGCTTAAGGGCTGCAACAAACATATTTCATAATCTTTATTATAAGTGACAGCTTACAATGAAAAAACATAAAGGAATTTCTCCAAGAATTCCAACATAAAATGAACAAACATATAACAAAAACAACCCACATGTAACATTACCTTATGTAAGTAGTGCGTTAATTTATGTATAGGCAAGTAAATAATATATAATGATTGTGGAAAAAATATAAAATATTATCTATTTACTATAAATATATACTTTGATCAAAAAAAATATTGTCTATTTGAAAGATAATATAAAGAAATTTTGTGAAAGAAGATATAGTAATTAGATATAATAGTAGTTTATACAACGAGTCAATAATGACAGTTATTATTCCCGAGAGCTGAATTTACGAACCGAGTCGCGTAAGCGGCGAGGGAGTAACTCAGCTCGAGGGAATAATAGTCATTATTGCGAGTTAGTATACACTACTTTATCGACGACTAATTGAAAATTACTAAAAAAAATCAAAATAATTACACGTAAATGTCAGATTACTAATCAATATGACGTTTGACGGTTAGACAGTTAGTAAAATGGCCGGACTTGTCTATCGTTACTACGACAACGTTAGAAACGTTATGTTCTTATTGGCGAAATGCAGGGAATAATGGTAACGTTATGGCCCATTATTCCCTCGTCGCATTTCATTATTCCCTCCGGGTATTATGAGTGTTATTATTAGCCAATAGTGATTAATATAATACCTACTTTATTGTTTAGTCGTCGATAAATTTATTTTATCGACGACTAAACAATAAAGTAGGTATTATATTAATCACTATTCATTATTCCCTCCGGGTATTATGAGTGTTATTATTAGCCAATAGTGATTAATATAATACCTACTTTATTGTTTAGTCGTCGATAAATTTATTTTATCGACGACTAAACAATAAAGTAGGTATTATATTAATCACTATTGGCTAATAATAACACTCATAATACCCGGAGGGAATAATGAAATGCGACGAGGGAATAATGGGCTATAACGTTACCATTATTCCCTGCATTCCGCCAATAAGAACATAACGTTCCTAACGTTCTCGTAGTAACGAAAGACAAGTCCGGCCATTTTACTAACTGTCTAACCGTCAAACGTCATATTGATATAGTAATCTGACATTTTCGTTTAATCATATTGATTTTTTTTAGTAATTTTCAGTTAGTCGTCGATAAAGTAGTGTACACTAACTCGCAATAATGACAATTATTCCCTCGAGCTGAGTTACTCCCTCGCCGCTTACGCTGCTCGGTTCGTAAATTCAGCTCTCGGGAATAATAACTGTCATTATTGACTCGTTGTATAAACTACTATTACTTCACTAATTGAAAATTCCGATAAATCCAAAATATTAATGTTTATTAAATGCTTTGAAGTTGAGATTGATCAAAATGATCAGCATACATAAAGTATACGGTTTTCTGTAATAATGCATTTTCAGAGAAATATGTGAGAGTATTATGTATATCTAGGCCAACAACTATTAAGAATACTATTTTAATAATAACTTCATATTTCAAGCTTCTACTATAACGCTTCTGTATCTGCTAACTATGACATTATATTATTACCTGAAACCTGGTTATGTGATTCAATTCATGATTCTGAACGTTGAGAGTGATTGATAATTTAGTCCGCTGCGACAGAGATGCCGATGCAACGGGCAGAGTGTTGGGTGGTGGAGTCATGATTGCTATTTCCTGTAATATTTATTATTATGTTATTGATACTACCTTTTTCAGAACAAATTTTCCTTTAGTTGATGTATTGATTTGTAAATTGCGTCCGCCTTGTTTGACTTTCTTTCTTGTCTTAGTTTATGTTCCCCCAGATCTTCAATATGATAGTTTAGAGCGGTTCTTGGATGAGTTAGAACTCATTTTAGTTAAATATCCGATACTTATTGTGGATGATTTTAATATCTAGCTGCGTGGGTGATGCCACTCTCGGTGATTCCAAGGTTAATGTCTTGCGTTCATTTATGGAATCGCTCGGATTATCTCAATACAATAGCATTGTGAATGTTAATAATAGAGTTCTCGATCTAGTTCTAGCAAGTTTCAGTTTTCCTGTGACTATTGAGCCTGATACTGATCCATCTATATTTGAGGACGTCCATCACCATGCAATTGCTTTTGACATATTTTTGGAACATGACAGTCATCAGCCACTGCTGCACAATAACAACTGTAGAAGGTATAATTTTCGAAAGACTAATTATTTAAAATTGTATTCAAATTTTCTATCTATAGATATTGGTTGTTTCTTGATGACTTCTCTAACATTAACGAAGCTGTTCATTCAGTTTATCGTAAAATCTATTCAATTACGGACCAGTCTGTACCTATGGAATGCGCAAATTCGGAGGCGCGGCATTATCCTGTGTGGTTTACCACTAGTATTAAGCAGAAACTTAACCTAAAACGTTATTATCATCGCAAGTGGAAAGTAACTGACAGCTTATTCTTCAAAAATGAGTTTCAACGTTTGCGGAGAGAAATCAAAACTGAGATTTCTTTCACATATCGCAGTTACTGTAATAATATCCAACAAAACTTGGTTGATAACCCTAAATCCTTTTGGGATTTCGTACGTGCGAAAATCAAAGTTTCTAGTATTCTCGGTAGGATGCATGGTTCTGATGGCGAATTTACTGATCCCCAGGCTATTATTGATGCTTTTGCTTCATCTTTTTCTTCTACTTACACACATTATGATGGTAGTGTCGACGAGTTGCCTGATGTGTATTCCCCTTTACCACCTTTATGTATCCTTTCATTTACTGAGAATTGTGTTATGAGAAGTATAAAAAAGATAAAAAACACCACTACTTACGGACACGACAATACACGACACGGCATACTTCTTAGTCCGTGATTGTGCTGCTGTATTCGCTGGGCCTTTATGTAAGCTATTTAATTTATCTTTGCGAACCGGTGTGTTCCCAGATGAATGGAAGGTTACAAGGATTTCCCCAGTTTTTAAAAAGGGTGACCGAGCTAACGTGACAAACTACAGGCCTATAGCAATTATTCCTACATTTGCCTAGATCTATGAGGCAGTACTCAATTGGGTGATTTATCACGCTACTAAATTATTTATATCGCCGAACCAACATGGTTTCAGTCTGGGAGATCTACAGTTACCAATCTCGTCCAAATTTCACATGGGATTTCTGTGACTATTGATGATGGAGAACAACTGAATGTGATTTATACAAACTTTTCGCGAGCGTTTGACAATATTGAACACAAGCTTCTTTTGGCGAAACTGAATCACATTGGATTCACTCCTTCTCTGATCACGTTATTCGACTCATACTTCTCAAACAGATTAAATTATGTTTACTACAATGGCTATAAATCTGAGTTATATCGCTGTATCTGGTGTGCCTCTGGGGTCAAACCTTGGCCCACTTTTATTTAAAATATTTATAAATGACTTGATTACTTCCCTGAAATGTTCGGTACTGGCCTATGGTGACGATCTCAAGATTTATCACAGGATAAGGGACTGTTCTGATATTCGCCGTCTGCAGTCAAACTAGGATATAATTCACGAATGGTGTATTACTAATAAACTTGAACTGAATGTTAGTAAGTGTTGTTATACATCCTACACTCGCAGATGTAATAATAAAATCCATTCCAGTTACCTGACTGATGGTATTCACATAGCCTACGTATATGCCGTGAAGGATCTGGGTGTGTCCTTCGATGAGAAACTTAGATTTTCCAATCATATTTTAAATATCACATCATCTGCATTTAAATCACTGGGTTTCGTCATGCGAGTGGGTAGGGAATTTACGAATATTGCTGCTTTTCGATCTTTGCATTTTGCATATGTTATAAAAAAAACTAGAGTACGCATCCGTGATTTGGTATCCATTCTACGGTGTTCAAATTGATGCTGTTGAGCGTATACAGAAGAAATTTTTTAAATTTCTATCTTACAAAATTGATAAAAGTCTATCCTGCTCGTGCAACATAATACTTGGCTTTATTGGAGCGGCATGGTTTTGAATAGTTATCTTCAGGAAGGGACAGGTATAGTGCTAGTTTTGTGGGTTCCATCATTAATGGAACGATCGACGGCCGGTATTTGGTGTCTTGCATCTGCTACCGCGTGCCACGATTAGAATCAAGATTAACGGATCTTCTTGTAGTGCTTAGTACCTACCTCCCTTGTGGACCCACTGCATGGATTCTTGGTGTTATTACGTGTCTGTGGTGCCTCAACGTATTCGCCCAAAAATACGGAAAACAACAACAAAAACAAACTCAGAGAGGAGGTGCATACCAAGTGTTAGGGTAATGAGTCAGACACTGCATTAAACTGAAAAACATTAGGTTTGTTTGGACCCCCAGCTCTAAGCAGTTGTAGAACTAGTGGGCACGTCATTTAAAAAGTTCTGGAACTACAAATTTTGAGAATTATAGTTCAATGTTCGATCTTTCAGAACTTAATTCAATAACAATTCCAGAACAGTTCTGACAGTTCTTTCCGATGAGCTGGTATTTGATATCCTGATAAATCCTGAGCATGCGTAATTCGCATTTTCTGGTTATATTGATGTTGAACTCATCTTCCAAGTATTGTAGGTTTGTTGCATTTTATAGTCGTCTGATTATTCCGTTTTCCGTTTATTTTAATTTGTAATATTTATATGGTTATGATTATGGGATATGAGTTATAAATCGTGCGAGGCATTAAGACCAAGGTGAATGAGACGGATGCGATGCACAGGCGCATAGTATAGTAATAGTAGTAGTTGTCTTTCCATTAGACGTTGTGAACACTCTGCGAATTCATTGTAACAAAAATTCTGAGTAAGTTTAGTTACGTTATTGCTAGTGGTTTCATTCGAATAATCAAAAATACAGAAAATACCACAGCTCAAAATAGCAGAAGGAAACAGCTATAAGTACGTAATTAACATTTAAATTTGGTCATATGGTGGTTAATTGTTTCAGAATTTACTTCACCAACTACCATGGTCTCGAGTCTAGTAAGTGATTCTTTCTTTAAGGTTGAAGTGCATCTAACGGTGCAATTTAGAATTGTTATATACTCCTGGAGAAATTGACATTTGTTAAACAATCTAGTATTAAATATTAAGAAAAATAAAGGTATTCTGTGATATTAATATGAAAAATGATATTAAATATTCTCTATTTGTAGGCCACTATGCTAAAATGCATTAGTGAAGTGCACAGAGTTGTATGAACACCAACTAATTACACCAATCTTTTCATATTTATTGGCTTATATCGAGTTATAGAAGAATTATAATGTATGCCAGCCCCAATTAAATCTATTTTATGTGTTCAATACGTTGTTTGTAATTATAAATAGGATAATATTGAAGCACCTTTGGTACCTGTCAATAATATACCAAAATATTTTTTCTATATGGCATAACATGCAATGAGACAATCTCTTCATAGAATAAATGTATAATTGTTTCTTCAATTATTATATACATAACTTTAAATCTTTTCTTAAATATTCTTCAAATAGACAATATGTAAAAACTTAGCGAATACTATTAAAATGGAATAGAATCCTGTTTGAATTATTGAAAATACACATATATCATACTTATGTATATACTTCACATAAAATGCCATCAGTATATTAAGAAACTATTATTAACTTTATTTTCTCAACAATTTACATAATTCCCATTTGTATCAATATGGCCTAGCGAGCTACTTGTCTAATATCTATTATACAATTTTTTAGAATAAATACTCCATTTTAATAAAAGATATCGCAAAGTGAAGCAATAAATAATTGGTTAATATATAATCCTAAAAAGGCAAAAACGAAAATCAAAAGTGAATTATTCTGTGCAAATATGAGTAAATTGTTAATAAAATAATAAGAAAACATAAGCATCTGTGAGGGTGGACTTTACCTATATAACTGGTAACCAGTGTGCGAAACTTGCGATGGTTGCCCTTAATCTCGGGCAAGTCCACTACATGAAGCATTGAAACACACACATAGAGTCAGAGAATACTACCAATAACCACTAAGGACATTAACTCATCTCCCAACAGAAAAAAGGTCATTACATTCATAGCCCAAATTCACTTTTCTACTTGTGAAATCAAAATGAACTTACTCAACGAAAATTTAAAATACACTCACTGCTACTTTTATTACTGTTTATATTTCATTCTTCTTTAGGTATTAAAAATTAAACAATATACGGAGATATTTACTATCTCCTGAGTAACATATTTTACATAGATAAAATATTTAAAAGGAATAATGTACTACAGTTTCGTTTTACGTGTCACAGTGGACCCACATGAGAGAAGCTGAATGCACGCTTCACAATTACAGTAAGTCTTCGAAGCTTCTGTCTTTAAGTTTCACATACAGACACGCTCTTCATTTTAACACATAATGTAAGCATTCCATGTTGCAGTGTATACAAATTATTTTAGGAAACACAGTGGTACAAAATGCAAAAATAAACTCCAATCAATTCGATTCGCAAAAAAAAAACTATGGGCATTAAAGGAAATGCAAGGGTAACAATAACTAACCTACAATAATCACAGTTAATGTAATTGTTACCCTTGCGACGAGAATTCCGCTTATTGGTAACACGTTTAAACATGTCATGGCGTATCGACAGATCTTCACAATATTCACAGATATACTTTTTCAGTCGACGATAAAGTTACGTTCGAATAGAACGGAAATTCATTTCCTTAATAATTTTATAGTACGCTAACAGGTACGTGCTTTATATTTTGCTATTTTCTTGTGGGAAAGATTACTCATCAAATTCTAGACGCAAGATTGCCAGTAAATAGACAAGTTTTAAGTGTTATTTTATAATTCGCGTCAAGTTAAGTTGAAAATTAATGAGAGCGTCAATTTAGCAATTCGGGAATGCTTAATTTTTTGGGAGAAAGCTCGAGTTCTCACTAAAACTGTTCCGTATGGCATAAAGAAATTAACTGACTTGCATACAGAATGGAGAGAACTTCAAAGAAATTCGACAAAGAACGGAGAAAGTTGCGGAACCAGGAGAGGGACTTTGAACTGAAATTGTTAAATCTTATTGACATCGCGCATGCAGATGCAATGAAAATGATCAAGATCGAAGAAGATAAGACGTTTTTAATTAATCAAACAAAACCAAGTCGTGTTAGGTGCTTAGCTGGAACAGATATGATACTGACCAATTATGCATTCTTTTCGTGATCCAGAAGGTATCAATTTATTGAAGCTTTTGGCAATTGATACAGGGTTTCTTCTAATAGGTCTCTCAAAATGGGATGAAAATCAAGAGTTCATCATGGCCAAAAAGATCGTGAGAAGATTGGTTTGTGATAATGACACTGCTGAGAGGGCAATAAAATTGATGAAAGGGTATAATGGACTACTTACTGAAAATGAAGAACAAAAACAATTTATTTGACAATGCGTAATGGAGAACAGGAAACTGTTTCCCGATTGCACTAAAAGACATTGAGAAGAAAATACCCCGAATAATTTATACATTAGTATAGCACATGTGTTAAAGTTCGTACAAAAAAAATGTTTTCTTAAATATGTTGACCACTTACTTTTTAAAACCTAGAGCGAAAAATAATAGGTATAATAAAATTAGGAGCATTAGCTTCAGCCAACATGTAAGATTAGAAAAAAAATAATTCGATGAAAATCGGTATCTAAATTTGTACGCAAAAACAATTGGGTGTTATTTGAAATGGTAAATGTTTATGTCCACATCGGCACGGGTTAATGTCCTCGAATTTGGCTGAAATTTATTGTAGGATGTTTTTAGGTCCTAATGAAAAAAATTAAGGGGTATGCGTTTCAAATTTCGAAGATTTTATGAATTCGTTCATGAATTAGTTCATGAACAAAAATTGATGAGTGTAATACAAAAATCGACAATTCCAGTTCATGAATTAATTGGTGAACTAATTCATGAATTAGAACATGTTCTAAAATATCGTCATTTTTTAAGTAGTTTTAGTAACCTTTACATTCTTCTGTTAGATAAAAACCAGCACCACTATTTATCTACATCCTAAGTGATTTAAAATTTACTGTTACAGGTGATTACGGTTGGTCATCATGATATTCATGAAGAAATTCATATACAGTAGAGTCTCGATATAGTGAACACACCATATAGTGAACTATCCACTGCAGTGAACAGTAACTGACAAGTTGATTTCCACTGATGAAGCACTGAAATCTTTGAATACGGTTTTTCAGTGGGCTGAAGAAAACCCAAATGAAATAGAATATTCTCGTGTAATTGCCCTTCAACATTTGAGAACTAAGTTGGTTCAAAAAATGTACAATAAGCCAACAAAGCAAACAAAAGTAACAGATTTCTTTCAATCCACTGACTAACTTAATTTTGCATATGTATTTTTTTTTCTACTGTATTACATAGTTATTAAGCACTATTACTGCTATTCATTTTTTTATTTTATTATAAGGTTTAAGCATTAAAATATGAAGTGTTAAGTTAATAAAGTAATAAACACCTTGTAAGTATTCCTATTGAGCGTTCTTAACTGCACTCCAAATAGCGAACAACCTCGGTGGAGTGATAAAGCCATGCATTAATTAGTTCACTATATCGGGACTCTACTGTATTTATTGTTAAGTGTAAAATGATTCAAGGTCATCAATTTATTTGTATATAAATTCATGAATTAATTGACAAATGTAAAACAGGCTTTAAAACAACAGTGGTCCACTAAATGGTCAGTGATGTGGAAACCACGTTGAACAGCAAGGAGATGATGATGGGAGGTTTTCTATATGAGGAGCCGGAAATTGACAACACGTCCTTTAACTCAATAACCAGAATTCTCTGACATGTGGGAATTAATGATCTCTTGTCTATGGATCGATTTCTTTCGGAAAGTAAGATAAATAAAGCAAGCGTCGATGGGTCGGAGATGGTCGCAGAGCGGGCGCACAGCTATCTTCTCAAGAAACTATAGATCTCACACTGGACGCTTTATTACACCTTATTGTGCTTACATAAATTGTATTAAAACATTAGTATATTTGACTCCAAAATTACTATGGATATATGAAGATTACGTTTTATATCAGGCGATCTATTTTAATTAGTACGGGTAATTATGAATGGATTCAAGGAATCATATGATTGATTAGTCTATCACCAGTTGTACTTTTTATTGAGCTATATGTTATATAGCAATCCGAACCTTATATTTTATTTTTTAATATTAAATGTGTTTTGTTCGTTTTAGTTTATTAAACTACATGTAATATTTAGATGTACTTGATAGCTATTTCTTCAGATGGTTATCTAACCACTTAAGCCAAACCCAAGACATTCTTTCCCATAATTTCACACTAACAATCTGTTGTATTATTTAATGGCGTGTTTATTATTTGCTGAAATGCTAGAAAATTTTAATTACATGTAATGAAGAACATCATAAAAGTAGTAAATGAGTGTAATGAAAACACTTCAGGGAAAGCAAAGTGAAGATGGGCCAATAATTGTGCAAATGCTACTCAATTAAATTACTAGATCGTTAATATATGATATTTGGTGTCGCAAATTTTGTTACAGGTTCCTACAAAGGCATTTCAACAAAGGTAACATAATTCTTGTTTTGGAGTTAAATTCTGTCCTTAAATGGGTTGTTTATATAACAATTACACAGTACAACAATGGGTTTGTGTCTATTTTTACAAAATATCGTTTATGGAATTATAATGTAACGTAAATATCTCAGAAGCTAGTTACAGTATGAATGTTTAACATTTAATTTAAATTAATGATGATGTTATTAATTTTTTGCTGAAAATTAGGGCAGTGTATGGCACTGCACTAAAATGCGCTTTTGGTAAACATATTATTACTGATACCATAATGTACTGCCAGTCCAATATTGTTTTGCCATTCTTCCATTAATGTATACCGGGTGTCCACACGAAAACTTTATATTGAATTATTTCTGGTGTTTTTGAAGACAAAAACTTGAAATTTTGGGTGGTTGTTCAGGATATAGGGGGACAATGAATAGTGTATTTCATACCGCCCCATCGGGTCACCCGCCGCCGCCGGCCACCCCCACTCCAATATTTTAAATGACACCCTGTATTTTTTTTGGTGGTTTTGAAAGAACACAATTTTCTTGATATTCCTATGTGAAAAAACTAGTAACACACATTATGACATTTATGAGATATTTAAATTTAAAAGTTTCAGATATCAGAAATTATTAACTCCGAAAAATCATAAGTTAGTCATGGAAATACTTAAAACAAGATTTATTCACAACATTTTAGTTAAATTAAATGCTCAAATTGTTCACCGTTTACATTTAAACATAAATAAAGTCTATTTTCAAAAGCATTTCTAACATTTTCGAACACTTGTGGCGTTAAATTTCGACATTCCTCTGTTATTCTATTACGTAAATCAGCTATTGATTGTGGCTGTGTCTTATAAACAACAGACTTCAAATGTCCCCACAAAAAGAAATCTAGGGGAGTTAAATCGGGGAGCGAGCTGGCCATTCAATAGAGCCCCTACGTCCAATCCAATGTCCTGGGAAAATATTATCCAAATAATTCCTAACGTCTAAACAGTAATGTGGCCCAGCTCCATCTTGTTGAAAATATAATTGCTCCTCCTCTATTTCATTCTAGTTTTCTTCTAGACACTGTATGATAAGA
Organism: Amphimallon solstitiale; assembly: GCA_963170755.1. Taxonomy (NCBI): domain Eukaryota; kingdom Metazoa; phylum Arthropoda; class Insecta; order Coleoptera; family Scarabaeidae; genus Amphimallon; species Amphimallon solstitiale. The sequence goes on along the minus strand of OY720676.1, from coordinate 94,740,617 downwards.
GGATGTATTAGCTCTTCCAAAAATTGTAAGTACTTAGGTCCATTTAAATTTTCCTGGAAGAATATCGGGCCAATTACTTGGTTATTAAGAATTCCAGCCCATACATTAATTTTTTGGGGATATTGTGTGTTGCCTTCTCGGAAAAAATGGGGTTTTACGTCGCTCCAATATCGACAGTTGTGTCTATTCACAAGACCATTTAAGTAAAAGCAACTTTCATCACTAAAGCAAATACTTCGCAAAACATTTCCATTTTGCCGAAACATATCTGTCATTATTTCACAAAATTCGACTCTTCTGTCGAAATCACCGTCACCCAACTCTTGGTGAAGTTGAATTTTATAAGGGTGCATTTTGTTTAATTTTAATATCTTATGGCAGGTTGATTTTGGCACTCCCGAAACTTCGGATAATTTTCTCAACGAAAGCTCTGGGTCTAAATTAATATGCCCAAGAACTGCTAGTTGCATAGCTTCATTTAGTACACCACAATTATTCGTATTCCGTTTTTTATTATTTACAGATCCAGTTTGCAAAAATTTTTCTATTAGCGTTCTGACATAAGCAACAGATACGTTTCTGTTTGGATGGTTTTCATTGAATAACGTCGCCGCTTGGGAATAATTTTTGTTTGCAATCCCATACAAAATCACTATTTCAGTTCTCTCTTCAAGAGTATAAACCATTTCAGCGAAAAAGCCGAAACTTTAAGAACAATTTTACAAGTATTAATATTAATGAAACACAAAAGTCACAATTTTGACAATTCTAATTTAAAGCAAACTATTTCCATGACTAACTTATGATTTTTCGGAGTTAATAATTTCTGATATCTGAAACTTTTAAATTTAAATATCTCATAAATGTCATAATGTGTGTTACTAGTTTTTTCACATAGGAATATCAAGAAAATTGTGTTCTTTCAAAACCACCAAAAAAAAATACAGGGTGTCATTTAAAATATTGGAGTGGGGGTGGCCGGCGGCGGCGGGTGACCCGATGGGGCGGTATGAAATACACTATTCATTGTCCCCCTATATCCTGAACAACCACCCAAAATTTCAAGTTTTTGTCTTCAAAAACACCAGAAATAATTCAATATAAAGTTTTCGTGTGGACACCCGGTATAACTATAATACACAAAAATTGTTTAAACCCGTAAATGCCATATAAGAGAGAGGGATAAAAGCATATACAAATTTGTCTATTTAAGGTATGAATTAAGTTTCGAAATATAATGTAGATATAGCATGGTAGGTAAAAGAAGATAGAAGATATTATAACAATCCTAGCCATATTACGTTTGAATATTTGAACATTTTAGCGCAGATTTGACATGACTTTTCAAAAATTCATATATACATATTAGTTCTCTAGTAATCTTCGGTGAAAGACGATCGCAATGATGCGACAATGCTGAAAAAATCTAATACCGGGCTGTGATTAAATTCCTTACAAAACAAGAAAAGAGACAAAAATCACAAAGAGATGGTGGCCGTTTATCACGATTCTGCACCTTCATTATCTACAGTTCAAAAGTGGTCAAGTGAATTCAAAAGGGACAGGGAGAGCATTGAAGATGATGCTCGTTCGGGCGGCCCCGTTACGGCCGCTACTAAAAAAAATGTGACAAGAGTTGAGAAACTTCTACTAGGGGATGCTCGAATAAAGCTTAAAATATTAGCAGAGATGACCAACCTATCTGTTGGTACCACACATACTATTCTTGATGACCATCCATCTCAACCTCTCAAAAGTCAGTGCAAGATGGGTGCCGCAGGCCGCAGTGTTTTGGAGCTCTAAATGAATTTTGCTGATCAAGTACATGAAAAAAGATGAAACCATAAACGCAGCATCTTACGCAACCACTATTCGTAATGTAAAGAAAGAAATTAAAGAAAGGAGAAGAAAACTCTGCGCTGGTGTGTAGCTTCTTCACGACAACGCTTCGGTTCACACAGCGTGCGTTTCGAAGGCTGCTGCGCGAGATTGCGGTTACGAAGAAATCAACCACCCACTGGTGGTGCCAGATCGACCGATTTTTCGATAGATCTATCAATTTTTACTTTGATTTGCCGGTCTACCGATTTCACTTCTTAATCTACCGAAAAGTTAACTTGTCTTGCGTGCAGAACTGAAATCGGTATATATTTTGATAACAATTTTTTGTGTTTACTTATGAAATGCATTAGTAATTTTGCTTTGCACTGTAAGCAATTGTTCAGTTATTATATATACATAGTTTATGTTACATTATAATATTACATTGGGCTGTATAAGTAAAACTACACCAAATAATTTCACTCCAGTCTTTGCAGAATTACATTATTTGTACACCAATATTAATTAATAAAGTTATGTAAAATTAACTAGTATGTTTCACTTAATTAACCCATTCATTTAAAACAGACACAACTATGAGAAATATATATGTTTTTGGGAACATTAATAACATTGATTCAAGAGTGATACATATCCATTAAGAAATAGGCAAACTACTATATAAAATGTTATTTAATTTTTGATGAAATAGAAGAAATACTTACGTGAAGGGATCTTTTTAAATACTTTTTTGGCCATGAATTCTTGAAACCTTTGGGCATAAAAGCTCGGCCTGTGAACCGAAACGGTATCCTAAAATAAAATTAATATGTGCTTTATTAATGATATTAAATTGAAAATAAACAATAATTATTACTAGCCCTAGACATTCTTCTTCATTAAATAGCACTGCATTTATTAATTATATTTTATTACATATTAAAGTAGCATCGACGTTGTTCTGCCCTTTCCGGTAGATGGCGCGATGCATTTGATTTGATTAAAGTCCCTGTATAAGAAAGTCAGGACAGAGAGGTCGTTAGTGCGATTGCAGGAGAGGCACCATTTCTGTTTATAAATATAAAATTTATTAATAACTCAACCACAGCGTCACCTATCGTGTCCAGATTTTGTGATTTTCCTTTTTGTCACTAAACGAACATATAATGTGAATATGAGTCATGTTGGTCCATAAATATAGAATTTATGAATAACTTGATTTTAGCGCCACCTATCGTGTCCAGATTTTGTGTTTTTCTTTCTTGTCACAAAACCAACATATATTGTGAATATGAGTCATGTTGGTCCATAAATATAGAATTTGTTAATAACTTCATTTCAGCGTCACCTATCAAATGTTTTGATAGCCTATTTTACCCACATTGACGATATAAATATGGTCTGAGAATATCAAGAAGATTGGTAGTGTCATTAAAAATTTATTGAAAAACGTAAACCAACATATATTGTGAATATGAGTCATGTTGGTCTATAAATATAGAAGTTGTTAATAACTTGACTTCATTAGGTCCTTTTATTATGAAAAACATTACCAAAATTGCGGCCATCTGATACGTCATTTTCGAGATATATATTTTTTAAAACATTGAATTTTTCAGAAAAATTGTAATACATCAAGAACTTTAGATTTTCGGCCTATACTATCTTATTACTTTCTGACTAAGCATTATACGGTGAATTCAAAAATGTCATAATATACAGTGTTCCTCTTAAAAAACTACAATATGATCATTTATATTTATCCTCTAGCAAGCCATGAAATTATTTCTTGAAAATATTATGTTGGTATGTTCTGACAAATAAAATTCATCTGTCATTAATGTATTTATTAATTGACACTTAATCATCAGTATAATATAACCTAATAAGTTAACTTACCTTATGGTAGCAACTTAAGTTTAAAAAAGAAAAATGTCATAGCCTTCTAGAGAGTAGAAATATATTATCATATGGTATAACTATGATCATCCAATGAATAATACAAAATAAACTTAAAAGGTACTCCTAATGACTGGCTATCTTAGGAAGAAAACCGCTTCGAAATATCTTTCTCACAAAATCACAATCGCCTTTCCCCACGGAGATAACTCACTCTGTACCTAATAACGACTCTTGTATAATAAATCAAGAGTCTGTTGCAAAAAGATAAATTTATACATCAAATCATAAAAAATTAAGTTCAACATTTTGAATATATTTTATTTTATTTAGTATTAAATATATTGTAACTTGTCTAAATAAAATTTCATGACATGTATTAAAATATATCCATTAGATAAAGTACATTTGCAGATATGTGATGAATATTATTTATAAAAATGGTATTTCATCAAAAATTCATAAATGATATTGTATATACAGCCAGGCAACCATTTATTTCGATATATAATATAGTTAGAAAAAATGTAATTTCACAACAATCGTTGGTGTAGGATTTGAAGGAAACATACATTATTTAACTGGTTTCTTTATAAGTAATATGGGCACGAAAATGATGTACGAGGTGTGTCTCAGAATTAATGAGAATGATTAGTTTTCAAGAGTTTTATTGAATGTATCTACAAATTGATATTGTTCCCTTCAAAGTATGTCCCTTGGGAATGTACACAAAAAAAAGCTAAATTGCAAAGTTATATGTTGTATATTATAAAGTACTGAAAACATTACTGAAAGTGAAGAAGCAAATGTAACTCTAAATAGTGGATCGTTTTTATTATTTAGCATTTCATCAGTCATTAAGTAATTAAATTGTTCTTTTATGTATTAAATAAGCAGTATAATTAAACATATAAATAACCTAATATTTATCTCCCATAAAAGAATGCGTGCAATTTTTAGCTAACTACAGAAGTGTTAATTAATCGGCAGTTACGAATTCTTTAAGATAAGCCATGAGCTTTTCATAGTTTTCTATTTTTGTACATTTTTATTTACATTTTTGTTAGAAGTAGGTAGTTACAATATATTAAATTTTACTTTAGTTTCTCGAGAACTCCTGACGATGCCGCAAGGCGAAATGTACATCGAGTATTGAATTATATTTATTTGTGAAGCAATACCAAGTGTGTTTTTTGTTTTTTTTTACTTGCTTATATTTCGACATGTTTCACCAAGAGATTTCCATCACTTCATTTAATTAATTCTTTACCTTTTCAGATGAGGGCAAATGAGCTTTGAAGTGTTTTTCTGGCAATTTATGTGTGCATTTGGTTCTTTTCTCTTCGTCACTGCAGTTAACAGTACCTTATTAAAACATCATTTCTGTCCAACATGCCATGGAATCACTCTAGATATGTCAATAACATATTTAAACTATATTCCAAAATTACAAATGAAAAATTAAACATGGAACAAATTATACAGAAGTTGTCAGGTTGAAATTGGAAAGCTTGTGCAGTCACTTTATATACTTCTGGCTTTGCACTGGTATATTCTACTGCGGAGTATAGTGCAGTTTGGATGGATAGTGACTATGTTTGTAAAATAGAGGTGCAGTTAATTTCTACACTATTATTTCCAGCACTCTAAGTTCACTTCTATACCTTCAGAACACAACATAATATGGGTTTAAATAGTGTAAATCAATTTGGAAATAAGGTTTCTTCAATCTATTTTTTTTTATTGTAGTTTTGTTCTTAGTAACATGTATAAAAAGAGCATTTGATGTTCGTGTTTGTCACAAATTCTGCTTGTATCATCTTTTGAATATTTTATGAACGGATTTTAATACTTTTTTCACAAAAGCTGTTATTAGATCACTTGGTTTTCTCAATCCTTTAGAAAAGTATTTCCCTTGTTCATATTCTTTATTTGAAATAAATAATTGACTTTTTGATTTTAACACTTCATTTACAACTCTCACAATTGCATTTTTGCTATGAAAGTCCTTGCCGTTGGATTTCTATTAAATCCACCTCGAAGACTAATTGAAAAAAAAGTTCTAATACATCTTCATTTAATATGGAAGACAGTATGTGACTGTTTATATGACGCACACTATTAGGTAATTGTTCTAGAATATTTAAAGCAAAAAGAACTCCTCGACTAAAATGGATTTCTGTGAATTATATATCTACTGTTAAGAATGTCAAATAGCGTGTTAAGTAATTCTACAAAATGTGCTGTATGCAGAGCAATCTGGCAGTGATTTTTTTAACATCTAAACCATATACTGCAACAATGTAATCAAACCAAATAATATTGGAGGATTGCTTTATAACCATATCGTGAAAACATTTTACAATAAATTTCTCCTTCATTGTCATGGTCTTACATTTTGCTTGAATATGTCTAAATAGATCTTTATTGAATCGTGGTGTATATTTTGAGTTCCTTATCCATTTTTAACTGTTAATATTATTTTTTGTTTTTTTGTCGTCATCATATATTCATCAACGTTTCTTTTTTATGCACCGATATTATGGGACTGCTTTAGCAAAACCTTCGCACTTTTATCATTAAATACAAAAGTGTTTCTAATCCTTTAAACTGTTTGTGGATGAATAAATATTCAATGTCAAATTTTTTTCTCATCATGTATGTTTCTTCATTTGGAATAAAAACTGAATAACTCTTAAATTATAAACCAATATTATTAGAACATGTTGATAAGAATTTGTAACGACAGTCAACAAACAAAACCAGAACCCCGGAACTTAAAATTATTATAATCAAATCCCATAAAAAAGATATCACTAGATCTGAAATCTATCACTTTTACGAAATGAAATGAAGTCCTATAGTATTTAATATTCCTAGACATTAAAAACATATAGGATGTGGAAAAGCAAACTTATTGACAAAATTATTTCTAGGATATTCTTTTATAAACAGCACTATCGATTGCGCTATTCTTTCTCACCTCTGTGGTTTGAATCATTTTTTTTTCTATGTATTTACTTACACATTCATATTATGTGCTTCCTGCTTATATGTTGTTTTATATATATGTTATAAAGCTAATATTTCGTCTTTTAGGTACTAGATGTCCGAGTGGTTTTCATCTTTCAAACAGTAGACTTCAACTCCGACACAATGTTGCTTTAGACGCACAGATATCTAGATTTATTTTAGACCGCCCATACCCTTCACTAACCGCAAGACTCCTTATCATCGATCAGATCAGATGGTTCAGGAGATTTTTTGTTTGTAGTTCAATTTTTTTGGTTCCCGATTGCATCAATTAAAGTGTAAATGACAATTAGGTAAGTAATTGGCAATTAAAAGTATAATTATTAGGAGTATAATACAAGTGTATAAGAAAGCATTTAAAGTACACGAAAAACTTGCTACTTGTTTTAAGTTTCTATATTACGTTTTTTCATAAGCAATCAATCGATGTTTAGTAGTGTTAATACAAACATCAACTTTCTTAGTACAGAAGCATTAATGATTTTTCCTAATGATTTTCCTAAGCAGTTTCCTATAATGAAAAAACGCCTTTATACTATCGCTGATATTTGTTAGTATACAGTTGCAATTATTATATTTTATTATTTAGGAGCGAAACTTGGCAACAGCAAATGGGCATGACACCTTTACTAGATGCCAGTATAATGCGTAATAAGAACATTTTGACGCAACCTGCTATGCATACCCTCAATTTGTAAGCCTCAACAGAAATGCAGTGCCGACATTCCATCCCACGAGACCATTCACGGAGCCTAAGGGGTCCATATATCATTGAAGTCTCATTTGTTTCACAACAACAATAAATTAATCAATTTGGTGTTAGTTATTAGTTTTAATTTTTTTTGTCTTCTTCTATATGCATGTAATTAACATTATTTAGTGTTTAAAGCCCAAATTGTCACTCTTTTAATTATGCATTGATGATAAGATGTCTAGTAAATTTGTTAGGTATCTTATGTATCCATATGTTTATTTATATCGCCTTATTTTATGTTCATCATTTATTTAATATAAGATTTTGTAAATGGTGGTAAACATAAGCTTAAGTCATATTTGTCTGTTTATCAGGTTGAATTACCTACTTTGCAGTATTTTTTGTAGGTAGTTGTCCTTTTTCGACAGCAATTCCATTATTGTTAAAAATATGTTACTTTTGGTAGCTTATGCTATTGTTCGTTAATTTATTTTTGTGCGGGTAATTTTACTAAAACATAGGTGTTAGATGTTAGTTATAATTTTGCTGATTATCGCTTTTGTGTTGACACACTTGCCAATTATCTCGCAACGCACTTGTGTAGAGTTTGATCATGTACGAATAACATTTAACGACTTTAACTAGATCTATAATTTTTATCCACAACCACCTTGTAATGAGACTTACATTCACTCCTATGGAACCATATTAACTAGCATTTTATCCCCACGTGGGTGAAAAGTTGGTTCAAACCATGTTGCTAACGGTGTTACATTAGCAATAGAGAATAAACCAAGTTTATTCCACTCTTGTCAAAATTGCCAGACTAATCAAAATCAATTATTATCAAAATAATACCTTGGCCTATTGTGATTGTGGATAAAACGTCGTATTGCAATTCGTAAAGAAAATTAAACGCTCGACTATCGTCTCGCGTTTAAACATTCTTTGCGTAGATAAAATGCTGTCTAAAACACTTATGCAATAAATATAACTATTATTATGACGACCGTTTAGATTACTTGAATTTTGAGTTTTTATACTTTACAAGCCTTAATAGTACTTTAACTTTAATAATCATAAATTTAGTACTCTGTACCTTTTCTACGTGTCAGTATAAAAGTGTAATTATTTAAGTCATTTTTTCCTTTAAAAAGTTATTGTGCAGTTACAGCATTGTAATTAAATATCGTACTGTATACTGTTTTCCTTAGCAATGATCCCTCATTACTACGGGAACTAGTAAATGGTACGCAATTTGTTTACAGTGTTCTGATCATGTATTAAGGGGCCCACACACTGCGTTTTGGTTCGACAGTTTTGTTCGACGAACAAGTCTGTTCGAACAAAAACGACGAACGTCAGTTGCCCACAGACTACAGTTTTGTTCAGCAGTTTTGTTCGGCAGTTTAATAATATGAAGACAATATATGTGTGTGCAGTAGCGGCGGCATTAGCCATAAAATCAAAAGAGAAAAAAAAGAAACGGGCAAAATGGGCGAAGGAAGGAATTGCAATACCATTACAAAAGATTATAAGATCAGGGTGATAAACAGTTTGGATTTTCCGAAAGTTGTTAATAGATGTTTACAAAATCTCTAATGTGGGGAATTACCTTCGGAGAATTGTGTTATAGATGCAATAATTTAAATCTTGTAAAATATTTGTATGTTTTAAATTACATTATTTGAATACAATAAGTTCGTGTACAGATCTTGAAATTACGTAGATTAACTAAACTTGAAATGGTAAAGATTTTACAGTTATAATAACACGACTTAAATAAATATGAATATATAATACTACATAGAACTACACCACTGCAAAAAAAAATCGTCGCCTTTTAAAAATATTTACCCCACACACTTCAGATTTGTTCGACGGACATAAACAGGTCGAACCACATTATTTTCAGCAGATTTGTACGCCAATATCAACGACGGTTGTCGACCCACACACTTCGGGTATGCGACGTTTTTGTTCGTACAGACTTGTTCGTCGAACAAATCTGTCGAACAAAAACGCAGTGTGTGGGCCCCTTTAAACGCGAATTTGTAATAAAACTTACCAAATACATTTTGAATTGCCCACTATTTGCTTACTATTACTGAAAACAATAATTTTTTTTAAAAATATTGCGTTGACTGCGCCATCTGATCTGATCTGTGCTCCATATTCAATTGCTCATTACAATTTGGGCCGTTAACTATGCAATACGCTTGTTTTCTCTGAATCCTATTGCATGAGCTATCTGTATACTTATCTACGGTACAACCAACCTCGAAATTTTCACAATATATTACTATATAACATAATATAAATTTACCTCGCCAACACAACGGCTTCACCATATACGATATGCATAATGGCTGTCTCTTAATTGACTTACGCATTGCGATTTAGAAATTTTTATTGTATTAAATACGACAACTTTGAATCGTCTGCCTTCATTGCTTTTACTGCTCGTATCATGCCCAAATAATTACAATATAAATATCACTTTTTATGAGCATATATTCAAGTTGACTAGTTTATGCCGATAATTTTCAAAATGCTTCTAAAAAAACTTTAAACTGCGCTTATGAGATTCTAATGTCAAATTTGACAATTAATTTAGATTCAGGCAGGCGTGGAAATTGTGAAATGTATAAATCGCCAAAATGCAAATGGCCGCGGCTTAAATCAATTATAGGCACATTAATGTTCCATATTAACATAAAATGAAACTGTAATTTGACTGCAAACTTTTGAATGATCTGCAGTTCAGATGTAATAATACACTAATCTAAAACTAGAGTAGAGTGTGTAGATAAAAATGCATTTACATAAAGAAAGATAAAAAGTTAGTACCATTCCATTTGCAATACATGCACATTTTTTTCTTGCTTCATGATCATGTACAAATCCTTAAAAAATATTTGTATGTATCTTCGGAAACTAAAACTTAAATGATCTCACAATCCGTTATCATGTTGAATGTCGATATCAGTGTAATATGTTTTACAAAAGCAGCTTGATTCTCTTGAGGCTACTATTGCTTTTACATCGCGGTCCAATGTCTTTATTTTCACGTTCCGAGCATCACAAATATTCACATTTCTTCTAAAACAGCTAGATACCACCTTTATCAAAAAATTTACTTTAAAAAACATGTAGTAAGATAGACAATTAACTTTAATAAGTTAATACAAACACCATCTGCTGGATACAGAAATACTAGATAGGTAGTAGTGAACATGACAAAATAAATAATTTGTATGTCTACATATGACCTACAGGTATACAAATGGCCATATTTGCAAGTAAAAGTCACTCATACTGGACAACCTTATAATTGTTATCTTAAAATTCTGACAAATATCTTTGTAAACATATTTTATACTGTTCGATTGAATTTAGGTTTTCAACATAAAATAAATGGAATACATACTTTTAGGAATGTTGTATGAATGAGATATCATTTAGTAGTTAAGAAAATATATACACAATTGTCAAACAAACAGAAATTCTCTTAATTATAAAATATTGCAAGGAAACAATGGTCCTAATACGTATATAAAAGAAGAGTATAGGATCACTATTTGTCGAACAAAATCTGCCGAGCATCAAGTAAAATGAACCATTGGTTCAATATACAGTGGCAAAACATTTTTTAATTGTTTAGTCATTTTTTAACAATTGAATTATGTGGTATTAGTTCTTGGCTTCAGAGTTGGAACCGCGTTAAGTTAGACGTAGATGCTGACGTGTAATCTTCTTCAAGCTACAAAAATTCGACAACATTTGTGTGCAGGCCTGAAGATGTCCCTTTCAACTCTGGACAAAACGTCGGCATCTACGCGCAGCTTGTCGAGGTGCCAACCCGGGAATAGAAATCTGCATTTAGAAAACGACCGCGGGCGGCAGTCTACACCTTAAATATATATATAATATGTATATTTACCCCATCATGTATCATAGATTTCCAAGTATGTTCTAATTTTTTCTTAAGTCTATAACTTTGTAGAATATCAATAATACCAATGTACAATAACAGGCGTTCTCCTTTAGCATTCCTAGCTGGAATACCACCAGGACTGCAAATATGAAGGAAAAATTGGGAAATTAATAAATTCACATATGATAATTATTATAGCACTTACGGAACATCGTCTTCCTCATCGATAGGTTCTGACTCAGCCTGAATGCTTTCCATAGCTGTAGAATGATGCACTAGCCTTTGTTTGATTGATCTTGTGCGATTCAAAGAAGCGGCTCCAACGCGATCTTCTTTTTCTCTCGCTCTCTCGTTCGCTAGCATAGAGTAAGAAGGGTCATTCGGATCTAATTCGTTATCCTCAAATGCTTCTACTAAATTAGGTTGAGATCGCCTTTCCTATAAAAAAAAGAATTAAATTAAACAAAACTAATGCTTTATAAGACAATATATCCTCAGTATTTAAATAACAAAAACATGCAATATATGACAATGTTGCCACACATGTTAGAAATAATGTTCTAGTTATACCAATTGACTTCTTTTCAAGAAAACAAATATGCCTTGAAAATTTATATTCACGTCTAGAGACACATCAATTGTACTTCTTATGACACATTTCTATTATCAGTACAGATATATTAATTTTTGAAATGCTACAAATAATGCATGTGATTAAAAATCGCATTTGTGTATTTATAAGCAACCTACTAAAAGTACACCCGTAATTTAACAGACTCTATCTCAGTTCACTCAAAAGAAACTTTTTTGAAAGAAAAATGTTGACTACACTTATATAGGGACTCCATTTGTCCAGCTTTGAGACAGAATACCTTGGATGCCACAACACAGTGTCCCAAAAATGGGCATTGGGTTATCAGTGCTAGACTTCCTTATTTGTTTTGTCTGTTTCAATAATAACAAGTATAAAATGTATTCATGCTAATGATGTGTGAAAAACAAACAAATTTATTAAACATCTTTTGAATGAAAAGAAAATTGTGAAACAAATCTACCCCCATGTAGAAAATCAAGGAAGAAATACCAAACCGATATTGGTGAAGCTAGTATATAAAGTAGCTATAGCTAACAAAATTTTTATCATTTTTTAGGTATCAACTACATATGAATACGATTTATTTAAGTATGAATATTAATAATTATAGGTTTGTTCGAACCTACAGTTCTGAACGGTTCTAGAACTAGTCCGCATGTCATTTAAGAAAAAGACTGTTCGGACCATGCAATTCTGGAACTGCAAATTCTGAGAACTGGTAGTTCAGTGTTCGGTCTTTCAGAACGCGTAATTCAAGAACCGTTCGGAACGGTTCTAACAGTTCTGGATGGTGGGCTAGTATTTGAAATTCTGATAAATCTGGAGCATGCGTAATTGTCATTTGTATCAGCTTTCGCATTTTTCTGGTTATGTTTATCGTATTTATGTTGAACTTCAGAGTTTGGAGTTGTTGTAGGTTAGTTTTTAAGTTGTCGTTCAAGTGCCTATTTGTTTTTGATTTTAGTTTGTGATATTATTAGAGTATTGGTGTGATTCGGTTCATCAAACCTATTTCTAATTTTTTTCAGTTGTTTTTATTCACACCCATTATATCAATTTTGTAATAACCAAAGTAAACAGCTATAAGTATGTGACTAAACTTTAAAGTTTCTTCAAATGGTAGTTTATTGTTTTAGAAATTACTTCAGTGACTACCGTGATCTTGAGTCTAGCAAGTGATTCCCTCTAAGAATAAAGTGAATGTAATGGTACAATTATAGGAACTTGCGAACATTTGAAAAGTTAATTTAGAATTATCATATATTCGTAGAGAAACTGACACATTTGTTAAACTTAGACAAAGTAGTAATTAATATTATGTAAAGTAAACTTATAATTTTTGATTCGATGTGTCCCCCTTGAGATTTAAAAAAATAAAGGGAATCTGTGATATCAATATATTAGATATCCGAACAATCTATTATATGTATGTATTTGTACCAGCCTGTTACGTCATGAAAATTATAATAAATTGCAAGTTAATGTGACTCCCAGACTTGTGACACAAAACGTTCAGAGTCTGATTGATGTAAGTACCAAATCATGTAGGTATCGCAATTCAAATTATCAAAAAGGCTTCAATTCTCCAAAATGGATTGAAAGCATGTACTATTTCACAGATTAAAAAAAAGTAGAGGAGTTGGCTATGAACATTGAAAATGTATTGTAATATATTTGTTTAAATCCATTATGATTGTTGATTTTATAGTTATGTAATACATATTTATTAATGTGTGTGTGCATTTGATGCACATGCCAATTATTAATTACAGCTTGTATTAAAAATCCTTGTTTCATTTACCCGGTTTATTAGAAATATCCATTACAAAATTTCGAAAAATGTATTTCTTCTGAACAACTTCTTCATCACTTTTTAAATCCTGTCGCAATTTTGAGATGTAACATTTAAATGTTCATTACGATTGATATTTGTCCACCAGTTTAGTGTTTTTTTAAAATATGCAGAAATATCCATAACAAAATTTAGAAAAATGTATTTCTTATAAACAACTTTTTCACTACTTTTTAAGTCCTGTCGCAATTTTAGTGGTTAGATGCAGATGCAGTAACATTTAAATGTTCATTACGATTGATATTTGTCCACCAGTTTGGTGTTTTGTAATATATAAATATATTGCTTATATAAAAAATGCAGAATTATCCATTACAAAATTTAGCAAAACGTATTTCATATAAACGACTTTTTAAATCCTGTCGCAATTTTGGTAGTTAGATGCATTAGCTATTAAACGTTCATTACGATTGATATTTTTTCCAATAAGTTTGGTGTTTTTTTTAAATTATAAATTTTGCCTCCACACTCTCTAATATTACAATTAGTAATGTTGCTAGTACAAGTTTCCCTAAAATTCCAATTTTAAAACTGTTCGAACCTTCAGGATTTCGAACGGTTCTAGAACCAGGATTTGGCCGGACATGCGCATTATTATCAGAACTACTAATTCTAGAACGGTTCCGGAACTGTTCAGAACTGGAGGTTCGAACAAACCTTATGTAAGTTTGCATGTCACAAAAAATAATTTAATTACAAAAATGTCTTGTTTTTTGCAGTGACCCGTTTGAAATTAATAAAACATAACAAAGAGAATTTGATAGGTAGGGACGATGTCTTAGACGGGTTGACCGGAGAGGTGTCCCTGGCGCCGTTAAAATATATTTTCTTATAACTGTATTGTTATGTCTGGTAATAAAAGTAAAAATAGCATTCAAATACGAAAATCAACAAATAAATAAAAACATATATATACATAACAATACGTAATCAACTAAATAGACATATGAGTAACAAAGAAACAAAGCGAGAATTCCCAAGCTCAGAACAAGAAGAACCTGAAGAAAGAGAAGTCTTTCAAACGAGTACACTGATTGTTAGAGCACTTGATAGTACAATAAGAATAAAATAGATAACGTACTCAGAGCAATTCAAGAAATGGGAATTGAAATGAATGGTAAGATTCGACAAAACTGATAAGCTGAGCAAATAAAATGAAGAAAGAAGTAGAGAACATCAACCGAAAATTGCTACAAATAATGAAGGAGTTAAAGAGGCAAATATTAGTCAATAGAATGCAAAAAATATTAGAAAGAGCAGAGAAACAAGAAAAAGAAAAAGTGTGAAATAACAAAGATCACAGAAGCATATGAGATTAGAAATGGGATAATATTGGCAAAATGCAAAACTGAAACAAAAAAAAAACTGTGATGGGGAGTGTGTGGTGTCTGAAAGGAACAGAGATTTATGTAGAAACAGTATGATAATGTATGAAAGGGGGGTCCAAAAGAACTTGAGACGACTAGCAAAGCAAGAGAAAGAAAAAGGATATAAAATTAATGTGGGATAGAGGATAAGCGTTATAAATAATAAGATATATGAATGGGATGATATTGAAAAAAATATTCTTTTAAAAAAGTAATCGCGGAAAGGTCACCGAAACAACAATGGACGACGATAAGTACATGGAACATAAAAACAATGCTGAAAGTAAAGAAAATGGAAGAAATAGCAAAAGAAACGATGAACTACAAAATCGATGTCGCCCAACTATAAGAAATTGGAAGGAAAGTGGAAAATAATTAAAGGTCAATATACACTATATTATATTTAGGCAAAATCAACAAGGCAAAAATGGAGTAATTTTCATAATTGCAATGAAAATGAGAAATAGAGTTATAGAATACAAACCAATCTGTGGACGATTAGCCTATTTAAGGCTAAAAACAAAACCCTTCAATATGTCAATAATAGATGCATATGTGCCAACAGAAGCATCCGAAGAAACAGAAAAAGACTCGTTTTATGAGGAAAGTGAAAAATTCTATGAAAAGATAAAAAATGAGGTGTGGCCACCACACGACTTTCTTATACGTATGAGCGTTTCAAACTATACAATTTTAAGAATTCTTTTATACAAAACTTATTCAAAATCCTATTCTAAGTACTTTCATTCTCTTAATAAATCTCTATAGAATGCATACTTTGCAAGATATTCGAAAAAAAGTGCTACTCGCTAAGAGTAAAAGTGCTACTTCCAGTCCGAATTTTGAAATTTATGTATACAAAAAATATTGCAAATCTAACTGTAAATACTTTTGTACTCTTAATAAATATATATAGAATGCATAATTTACGACATATTTACAAAAAATCGCTATTCGGTAAGAGTAAAACTGTTACTTCCGGTCCGAATTTTGAAATTTTTTTTATACAAAAGATATTGGAAATTAAGTTCTAAATACTTATGAATTCTTTATAAATTAGTCTAAACTTAGTAATTGACGAAATATTTGCAAATTTCGATTTTTTCACTGAAGTAAACTTCTACTTCCGGTCTGCCGATTTTGCTCAAAATCTAATCAGTTCTCAAGAGGGAGATTATATTCGTAAATGCAAAATTTGGAATTGATATCTGTAGCGGTTTGACCGCTATCGTGGTCACAGACAGACAGACACACACACAGACATTTTTTAAAAACCACTATTTTGGTATCAGGGGACCTCGAAACGTGGACATCTGCAAAAATCTCGAGGTCGAAAATTTTCATCATCACAATACTTTCTTATACGTAGTATAAAACAGCATAAAAGAACTCTGCATAGAACAACAAAATGCGAACACAAAAGGGAGCAAAAACTTTAGTCTTCATTGGCATTCTTATTACAGATAACTTGTTCCCAATTTTCACTGGAACAGATTCAATAAAAAAGTTTTTGTTATTTATTGAATACATCAACCATATTTTATGTTCTTAACCTTTGGTGTTAAAGATGTTGGTATACTGATAGTAACATATTCAGCTATTTTTGTAAAAATATTGTTTATTCATTTTCTTAAATTAGTTTAAATTCGTGTGTTGTTCAAAATAGTCTGGAACAGACCATATTCATTAAAAATATTTAATATTTCATATTTTTTTATAACTTCTGTATTTATATGTCCACCTATTACTATATTGATATATATGTATATACAGGCTGTCCCAGAAATAAAAAGACGGAGTAGCAAAAATCGGAAGCTAGATTGTGTAAAAACGTACCCTCAAAATATCAAGTCTTTATTCGTGCGCAGACGGCAGAAAAAAAATAATAAAGAATTCAATTGGCCTTATGCCGACTCTGGTCGACTTGCGGTATAGAATTGCACACATGCATGCATTGGCGGCTGGTCGGTAATAAAATCGTGCGGCACACGACAAAAACGTATGTATTTTTGTAAATAACATCCATTGTCAAACAGCACAATGGATGTTATTTAAAAAAATACATAAGTTTTTGTTGTGTGGCCCGCGATTTTATTACCGACCAGCCGCCAATGCATGCATGTGCAAGGGCGATAGATACATAGATGTTCAGTTTGTTATTAGCCGCCGATGTGAGTTGACACATAGTTATCGACATGGCTTTTACGACGCAAGATTTATGGGATATGGTGTATCACTACGGTGAAGTAGGTGGAAATGGAAGAGCTGTTGAACGTTTATACGCCGTACGTTTTCCTAATCGCAGGCGCCCGTCGTATCAAGTAATTATGGACCCGGTGTTTAGGTTACGCGAACAAGGAACACTACTCCCACGCTACGAAGGCAGGGGTCGTGAAAGAACACGGAGAGTTTTACATGCGGAAGAGCATCACCTGGATGTGGTAGATAGGGATCCAGGTATAAGCACGCGATCTGCAGCAAGACAAGTCGGAGTGTCCCGATCAACAATTCATCGACTCCTCCGCGAGAACTTGCTGTACCCATACCACCTGCAACGGGTTCAAGCTCTAGCACAACAGGACCGTCCCGCACGTGTTAGATTCTGTACCTGGTTTCGACGAAAACAAGCTAGAGATGTGGACTTTTGTGCCAGCATACTATTCACGGATGAATGTTGTTTCACCCGAAATGGTGTGTTAAATTTTCATAACGCACATTATTGGAGCGATGCAAACCCGCATGTAATACAGCAGGGTCATTTCCAACACCGCTTCTCAATAAATGTTTGGGCAGGAATTGTCGGTGATAGTCTGCTTGGACCGCACATACTACCTGCACGACTGACCGGAGAGAGTTATTTAGAATTTTTGCAGAATACGTTGCCGGAATATCTCGACGATGTGCCTCTGCAACTTAGAAGACAACTCCGGTTCATGCACAATGGCTCGCCTCCACACATTTCATTGACAGTGCGCAATTACCTCAATGTTTCGTATCCTCGATGGATTGGACGTGGAGGACATACACAATGGCCGGCGCGCAGTCCGGATTTAAATCCATTAGATTTTTTTTATGGGGGTATATGAAAACATTGGTGTATGATGGGGATGAGATTGCCACAGAAGAAGATCTTCGGCAACGTATTTTTACAGCTGCGAGGCGTATACGTGGAGAACCAGGTACCTTCCAACGAGTGCGTGGTAATCTTCTCCGACGGCTTGACGCCTGTCTTCGTGCGCACGGCGGACACATAGAGCACCTTCTATAAATATCCACCCGCTTCACTTACACAATCGGTTCTTTTCAGGACCACCATATTACTTGTGTTAAAAAAAAGGAGGAGGAATAGATACTTCATAATAAATATCACACCATTAATTACTTTTTACACCTGCTAGAAGAAAATAATTACATTTTGATATTTACCACGATTTATTGAATATTCTAAAATAATAATAATCAGCTGTTTCCGACTACAAACACATTAAAGGGCAACAACCTTTCTATTTTAAAAATAAAAACAATCTTTGATGTTAAATACGATACGGTTCGAAAAATTGTTAAGGTATACAATATTGAAGAGAGAATGAACAAAAACCCCAAAGGACATCTGTCCACAAAAATTAACGATTGAAGAAAAAGAACAAATGCGTTACTGGGTGGATGAAAACTGGACCGTATTAACCAAAACTTTGCGTTCCAAATGTTTGGAGGTATTTGGAAAAAATGTTAACTGTTCGACTACAGACAGGCAAGTATTCTGCCTTACAGTATTCAGAATTTAAACACTGCAGAATGTCAAATACTTTCAGCTGTTTACGCGATTTTCACTATACCGTGAAAAACACTTATGTAATGCTAAAAAACGAAATTGCGAAAATACAATAGAAAGAAGATACCGTTATGCTTTAAAATTTACAGAGATGATGGGTCGTCCAGAAAAATGTTTTTTTCTCTATGAATGTGGAATACAAATATATTCAAGAGCGAATAGGGGAAGAGCTGTTGTTGGCATAAATGCGCTTAAACAAACGAGGCAAATTCGTAGCAAAAATGTATCAATCTGTACTGTGATCTGCAACACCTAGGTATACATTTTTGATAAAAAGGACTCAGCATATAATGCAGATAAATTTTGCGAATTTTTACAAGTTTTCTTCAGAAACTTGCAATATCGATCATGCCTTTATAATCATGGACAATGTTCTATTTCATCTTACTGAATATGCAAGAAATCTGAAACTTTGGGACACGAAACAATATATCTACCATCGTATTCTCCATTTTTGAATCCGATTGAAAATTTATTTCATCAATGGGAAATTTTAATAAAATGACAAGAACCCAACAACTGAGAAGAACTTTACGCAGCTATTGAACATGCTGTTGAAAACATAAGCCATGAAAACTATTTAAATTATTTTAATCGTATGCAAACATACATACCTAAATCTTTAAGGCGCGAAGTAATCGAAGATTAATTTTGTTTAAGTCTGTTATTTGGTAGAACATTGTATTTATTACATAAATTTATCGGTTACTTAATGTACATAATAATTTACATACGTAAAAAAAATAAAATAGTGTTACCCAACAAAACCATCGTCCTCTCTTTTGTTCAAAGCGGACTTTATTTTGAATAATAGAACTTTCATCTGGAGATTAGAAATGTCCCGTTGACGACCGAACTTTCTATTGACGATATCGGAATCACTTATGAATACAGCCGAAAATCAATTGATTTGGACTGTACTATATCATATTCTACATTAAGATATTTTATCATTATGAAGCATTACGTACCGATTTTTGTCTTTGCGCTTGATCTAAATTATGAACACCAACAAGTAAACTGTAATCCATAATTTTGAAGCTTTCCAATACTCGACAATCCCTTTGAATTGTCTTAATAAGAGCACTATATGTATCGGCTTCCAAAAATATCCCTTCTGGATGATGTTCCATAAAATCCAGATCTTTAAATGTGGGAGATCGCTTTTTTATTTCTCCTTTAGACGCCTATATAAATTAATAATAACATATGATAAATGTGTCAACATATATAAATTGTATAAATTTACCTTTCTCTTGTATGTACTTCCTTTCAAATCATATTTTTGGTGTAAGACTACTGCGCTAGGTAATAAATTATTCATAACAACTAATCTAACATTTTTACTATTACATTGATAACAATAGAGTCCGAAAAATTTTGGCAGCAACGTTCTTGGATTTTGGTTCAAATTCATATAGTAACCTGAAATAATAAAAAAAAATATATGTACTGCGGATACAAACTGCAGCAATAGTTTTAGTAATGCCTGGTTATCGTTTCTATGCGGATAAAAATAAAACAAGAAAACGATTTTATTAGTATAATAATAATAATAATAATAATAATAATAATAATAATAATAGTAATAGTAATAATAATAATCATTATCACCATGTTTATTACCCAACAGGCAAAGCCCAAAACAGGGTTACAAACAACACTACATGTGTATCAGTAATCAGTAAAAGGAAATGCAAATTCCATGATGATCCACAATCCAGTCAGTGTCTTCACGTAAGTAAGTCTCCATTTTTGTTCGCCAAGCGACAGCGTGTAAATTGGAGCATGTCTCATGATATTGATTCTCGCAAATGGTGTAATTATGCCTGGAATTAATCCGCGGTACCAAAAATAACATTCGGTTAGGCTTTCGGGACAGTCAATACTGCTATCCAACGGCCTATGTAAAAATCTCTCGCATGTAACATCTCTTCCAACACTTAAGGATATCATATCATGACGTAGTAACAGATCCTCCTGTGCTACACCTCTCTCTGGATAAACACCGTCTGTCTTATATGAGAGAAACTTCAGGGCACGATCCAATGCCAAGCAATCACTTGCATAGATGACAAACCATATTAAAAAGGCATATTCAGATTTACTTTATACATAAGCACAGTATAAAGATTTCAACAATGCTACATCTGTGAACTATTTAGAAACACGCATGACATATCCCAATGATCTGAATGCCTATGTACAAACGTTCATTACATGAGTCTTGAAGCTGAGACTGGGATCGAAAGTAACTCTAAGTTCTTTGAATTGAGTTTTATTTGTTAACATGTTGTCGCCAATGAAGTAGGAAGAATTGTATAAAGCAGAAGACCGTTATAATGGCAAACCATTGTTACCATTTCTAATAAACTTAATTCGAATTAAAAATCAATTATGACAGGCATGCAAATTTAGTAGTGGTTAGTTTAAAGATACTCTTATGATTCGGCAGATAATTCAATTGGCGAATGCAGAGAAGCAAAATCTGAAGTCGCACGTCAGGCGTGTATAATGGTGACTCATGGTTATTGGTACTCCAGATGATTGATAGAAGACATTCAGGTGTTATTGTTCTTATTATTAGTCTATCTATTTAAATATTTGTACATGATGTCATTCGTTTTTTATCAATAATGTCAAAATGATTGATAAAAAGCTTTGAAACTTTTTTGTGTAACTTAATGAAGGAATTCAGAAGCGATCACATGCGCGCGTATATTTCGTATTTTATATAACTTCATAACAGTAGTAAAAGTTTATCGATTTTTTTCGTCTTGGGTATTGTCAGATGGTACAGGGTCGTCATCAGTAGCGGCTGCTACAAGGAGGGCAACGGGACACTGCCCCCCCCCCCCGTAACAAATTTCTTTTAACAGATAAATTAATTAATATGTTTTCGGAAGTAACAGTCCGTCTTTTCAGCGCGTTTAAATATCGCAGTCTGACGTAGTCTCCGGGGCATCCTGCGCGACTGCCCCGTCTATATTAGAAATCGAGCGGGTAGCGCGCGGATATATGTCAGCGCTGGGGCACTGTTCTATGGTGCCGCGTGGCGGTCCAGTATGTAATATACAACGGAGAGTGTATGTTGTAATTTCTATCGGTGCAAATGCAACTATGAATTGCGTTAGTAATATAATCGAAAAGATAGAAAATAACACACTGAGCTATAACATTAAGATCTAATCTAGGTCTACCTAGACCATATTTATTGATTAAACTAGAAGATCACAATTCGAAAACTAATAAACCGTACGAGAAAATTCAACAGAAGCTCTTACAGTTTATCAGACTGGTTGTGTGGGTGTAATGTGCAAAATGTTTTTTTCTATTTCGGTGCTATAAAGTTCACTTTACGACACCCATTTTGGTTGCAAAAGTATTTCTTTATCACTCGCTAATTTTGTTCTTTTGACGTTGGTAACAAAAAAAATGGAACCAAATTATATTTAAATGTCAAAATGTAAGCCTTTAATGTAACAAACATGTGCAATAGAAGTTGTACACATGCTAATATTTTATCTACTAATTAACAATATAAATTGTTAAGCAGAGTTGGATGATAAGTTTTCTGATGCTACTATTGAAATTTACTTCCAATGTTGAATAGTACAACTGTTATAAAAGTTTGTTTTTGATAATATGTCGAGACTATGTTGGCGAAAGACTTTGTAAATTGTCTTCGGCTATTTTGCGAATCTCTGGGGGCGTGCAATTATTTATTTCGTCCTTTTTGTTGATAATTTGAAATAATTTATTGCATGAATCAGTCTAAATTTTAATCATAATTACATATAACATATTTAAAATGTTCACGAAGTTGGCCGAAGACAAGGCAAGATCTTCATCGACATTTCGAAGACGTCCGTACTCAAACGAAGCTGGCCGAAGACAAGGCAAGGCCTTCACCGATATTCCGAAGACGTCCGAACCCATACGAAGTTGGCCTAAGACAAGGCAAGGCCTTCACCGACATTCCGAAGACGTCCAACCCATACGAAGTTGGCCGAAGTCAAAGCAAAGCCACTACTGACATTCCGAAAACGTCCGAACACAAACGAAGTTGGCCGAAGACAAGGCAAGGCCTTCACCGATATTCCGAAGACGTCCGCACCCATACGAAGTTGGCCGAAGTCAAAGCAAGGCCACCACTGACATTCCGAAGACGTTCGAACACAAACGAAGTTGGACGAAGTCAAAGCGAGGCCACCACTGACATTCCGAAGACGACCGAACACAAACGAAGTTGGCCGAAGACAAGGAAAGGCCTTCACCGATATTCCGAAGACGTCCGAATACAAACAAAGTTTGCCGAAGCCAAGGCAAGGCCTTCACCGACATTTCGAAGACGTCCGAACCCATATGAAGTTGGCCGAAGTCAAAGCAAGGCCACCACTGACATTCCGAAGACGTCCGAACACGTACGAAGTTACAGTTTCCATAGACGTTTCAAACATAATTACATATAACACCGCCTATATTCAAATAATTACAATGTTCGAACGAAACATTACTCTCATTTTAAGCTTTTTTGAACTTTTACGAGGGCCATTGCTAAAATTCGCGGAAAATATAAAATAAAACACGCACGAACTTTTATAAAGCACTCTATTGCTTCTCAAACTATTCCCCTTCCACATCTATACACGTTTGCATTCGATGGAACCAATCTTCAAAACACTTTTTCCACTCTGAACGAGGTACCTCCAAAACAAGTGACTTAAATGTCTCAACGGCCTCTTCAGACGATGAGAAACGCTCGCCACGCATTTTATTTTTGATGTGCCGGAATAAGAAGTTATTGGGCGATAAATCGGGAGAATATGGGCAATGGGTTATTAATTTGATGTTGTGACTGGTCAAAAACTCGACAGTTTGTCGGGCTGTGTGTGCGCGTCTTTGAGATTGTGTGGGATCCATCGACTACAAAGCTTCCTGACATGTATCTGATCATGTAAAATCGTATGTATTTGTTTCGCCGCAATGCCTAAGGATGACTACTCTATCTCCCTATATGTCACATGCCGATCTTCTAAAATCATTTCACGAACAGCATCGATGTTCTTCGCAACAACAGAGGTGCATGGACGACCTTCACGAAGATCGTCATCAAACGTTAGTCTTCCACGCTTAAATTCTGCGAATCATTTGTCAACCATAGTTTTGGATGGTGCTTCATCCCCAAATAACGAATTAAGTTTTTCCATAGATTGCTGTGCTGATAAACCGTATCAAAAATCATAAAAGATCATCACTCGAAAATCACGATTCGCAATTTCCATTTTTCACACAATTATTACTTTATTAAATTTTATTGAAACGAAACTGCTACGTTTGAAAGCGAACTGTCAACTGAATTAAAGGTGAAAAACGTCAAATTTAACGAATATGACAATTATAGAACGCTGGCAATGCAAGGAATACTCGATTCCGCGAACTTTAGCAGTGTCCCTCGTTATAACCAAAATAGAAAAAATCAAGTGAACGGTGTTTTTCTACTTTGAAGACAATAAAAACATTTTCTAGAAATACCATGCAGGAAAGCAGACTATGTGCCTTAGGCCTAGCGCACACGCATCGATTTTTATCGTACGGAAAAATACCGTATGATCAAATTCTGTTAGTGGAACAAAGAAGAGCATACGATCTTCTTTGTTCTACTAAAAGAATTTGATCATACGATATTTTACCGTACGATAAAAATCGATGCGTGTGCGCTAGGCCTTAGCAATGTGTTCCATTGAAAAACAATTGACATCAATATTTTATTTTCAAACAAGTTAATTAAATAGCATATTGAGTTTATTTTTTGTCTGTACTTAATTTTTGATATTAAACACACAGAACTCCGGTGCCCTCCCGTCCCAAAAAATCACGGGCCGCCACAGGTCGTCATTTTGAATACTTAGTATAAATGTAATTTAAAAATTTTTATTTCTGAACTCATTTTTGAGTTTGATGTTATTGTTAAGAGTATTTTTCTTGTTAATCAATTTAATTTTAATGTAATTATTAACTTTGAATGAAGTAGATAAAAAATTGAAAATGCGATCAAAATATTTCCCTTAGTTAAAATCGCTATACCCTTTCGAGATTTTTTTCAAAAAATGAATATTAACGAAGTTAATGCCTTTATCCATTACTTTATTTCTACACTGTATATATGCAAGTGTCGCTCTAATTCAATTGCCAACTACTATACCTAGTTCTTACGTTTTGAGAAAAGAATTGGGCTTTCTAATTAAAAATGAAGTTTTACAAAAACTACATCACGTATATATTTTTATTAGGTACGAGTAGCACATTGCTTTCTTTTTTTTTATTATTCGGATTTGCATTTTAAAAAATCGAAAAAAGATCAGTAATGACAAAATAAGTGAAACCAAAAGCCTATAATTACCTTATACAGCCTTAGTAAAAAGTCCCGGAACGGTCTAATAACTTTGTTATTTGAAAATTATGATTTCTGAAATTTGGTATGGGGGTATAGTTAATATAAATGCATTTTATGCAATACAGTTAATATTTTTTTCACTTCCGGTTTAATCGGCAATACGTCCAACTTTTTTTTTTAAATGGAACGCCCAGATTTTTTTAACACTTTTGAATGCAAAATAAAAAACTACGTTCAGGAAGTATTAAGATGTTTATTTTTATTCACAAGAAAACAGTTAAAAAATTAAAAAAGTGTCCTAATACTGAAAAATCAAGGTACCTTTGAAAAAAGTTGTTGTTTAGTGTTTGCATTCTTTTTGAAAGGCAGTAAAACTTACTGAATCAGAACGAATTGAGATATTAATGATGCGTGGGTACGGTGATCGTCAACGTTCTTTTGAAGAGGTTCGTATTTTGTTTAATACTGTTTATCCGGATCGTCACATTAGTAAAAGTACGGTATGCTGAACAATTCAAAAGTTTCAAGTCTTTCGTCAGGTGAAGGATTTACCTAGAAGGGGACGTCCATTAACAGCAACAGATGAAGAAACTAGTTTGAATGTGTTACTTACAGTGGAAGAAAATCATCACGTGTCCACAACAGAATTAGGTCAAATTCATGAGATCTCTCAAAAATCTGCTCATAATATTCTTAAATCAGCAAGAATGAAAGCCTATAAAATGTATCCCGTCCATGAGTTAACTGAAGATGATCCAGATCGTAGCCTACAATTTTGCGAAACAATGACGGAATTGATCGAGCAGCATCCTAATGTTTTAGATCACATCATTTTTTCAGATGAGGCAACGTTTTGTCTCAACGGCACTGTGAACAGACATAATTGTCGCTACTGGTCAATTGAAAATCCGCATTGGATTGAAGAAGTCCATACACAGCGTCCTCAAAAGGTCTTGTTGGAAACAACATCATAGGACGATTTTTTATAAGAGTTCCAGCACTTGCGGCCATCTTTCCAAATGCAAACATAGGTGATCACCCTAATGCACATTTTTGGTTTCAACTAGATGGAGCTCCCCCCCATTTTGCCCATAATGTCCGCGATTATTTGAATGAAAATTTTCCGGGACGTTGGATCGGACGTAGAGGAGCAATCGAATGGCCAGCACGTTCGCCAGATCTCTCGCCATTAGATTTTTTCTTTTGGGGTCACTTGAAATGTCAAGTGTACAAAAATCGTCCCCATAATCTTGAACAATTGGAAGAGAGAATAGTTCAAGAAGCCAATCGCATCACTCCAGAACAAATACAAAATTCAATAAGAAATTTTACTGACCGTTTACATTTTTGTCAAATTGTAAATGGAGAGCATTTTGAACAATTATTGTAATCGCAACCTGAACAGACAGGTATCTTGATTTTTCTGTATTAGGACACTTTTTTAATTTTTTAACTGTTTTCTTGTGAATAAAAATAAAAATCTTAATACTTCCTGAACGTAGTTTTTTATTTTGCATTCAAAAGTGTTAAAAAAATCTGGGCGTTCCATTTAAAAAAAAAAAGTTGGACGTATTGCCGATTAAACCGGAAGTGAAAAAAATATTAACTGTATTGCATAAAATGCATTTATATTAACTATACCCCCATACCAAATTTCAGAAATCATACTTTTCAAATAACAAAGTTATTCGACCGTTCCGGGACTTTTTACTAACCCTGTATAATTATATTTATATACGTACCAGCTAATAATTTTTGTAAAAATTCTCCTTCCTTATGTTGAACAGTCTTTATAATAAATTCATCATCATTCGTTAGATAAAATATGGAACCGCTTGCACCTGGATTTGATAATTCTATTAGAGGCGAATTACACATCGACATCTGTAAAAAAAACATCAGTATTACTGGCATTTATAACTAAATTTATTACAATTTCCAGTTATTTGCAACTTAAAGTTATATGATTCAAAAATGTCTAAAAGTGAATGGTTTTAATGGAAGGAGCGTTTCAGAATTTTTTAAAAAAAATTGGCTCTATAAGTAAAAATTTCCAGCGGTAGCATTTTTTGTCTCATCATCTAAGGTTGTATGTAAGTCAAAAACTACTTTCAATTACTAAGGATAAATTATTACGTCGACTACTAATATAAAGAGCAACACAACTAAAAAAAATGCCTAATATAAAAGGTTTTACACATTAAAATTAACACACTTTGTGTTATCCTTTACAATAACTGAATAATCATTTTATCTGTATATAAATATTGTGTATCATATTCTTACATAAATATTAATACATGGGCATTGCGTAATTTTGTTTTAATACTGTCCTGATTGGTTATCGATTCCGAATTTTAAAACTTCTTCTATAGTATATATAATATTTATAATTTAAAAGCTAAAGACCTACTTCCGGCTACTTCCGGTAGGAATTGCGTACAACTTTTTTTATAAAATCTTTCTCAAATCAACTTTTTACTACTTTTGTATTCTTTAGAAATTTGTCAAACCGGAAACCCAGATCTACAGTTAATTGTAGGAATTGGTTTTTTTTTTGTAAAAATTCCAAAATTTAAAACTGGAGAAGCGGTTTGCATCAGTAAACATAGACACGTTTTCTCAAAAATGTACACTTTGTCAAATAAAATATTCACAGTAATAAAAATCCAAATCACGAATCTAAGAACGTATCTATTGTAAGATTCACAAAAACAAAATATTCTAGGTGGGTTTTATAAACCAAAATTGTTGAAAGTAAAGCATCCTGACGTTTATCTAGTTAAGAAAATGATACGTCGACAAAAGGATAAAATTCTCGTAAAACAGTTAGGTATGCCTTCTTCACATATGTATTATGAGGAGTGTGGTGTATATATTGTTTAAAATAAAAAAGCAACAATTCAACAATGATTTTATCTAATATGTAATTATTCTACATTATCATGATATAAATAATAAATATATAATATCTATAAAAAAAACATTTAGAAATAAAAATAATAATTAAAAAAATAGTCTCTCAAATAATACATAAAATTTGATATTTTTCAAAAAATTATAATTACCTAATATATTTATTTCAAGCTGCTCATTTCTAAAATTAAGTTTTATGTCCTCATAATTTCATCTATTTAGTAATGACCCCACGCTAAAATATTACTTTTATCAGGGAGATCGTATCGCTTATCATTCTTGGATGATAGAGCTACTTTATTTTTTAATTTAGTCACACATTGTACGTAACGCGAAACGGAATACATATATTCTCCTCAAAATATTTGCATCACCTTCCACCACAAGCTTAGAATCAGTGACTGATATATTTTCTGTATATTTCTTTACACCCCTTAGCAGTTTTTATTGTCTTAGCTTAGCTAAGCTTTAGCACCTGCTCTATAAAAACATTCAATAATACTACCAGCATATTCATCCTTCATTTGCCCACAGACGCCATGTTGGATCATGTGGTTTGGATTGCCCCATTGTTGATTGTAATGTGCTATACCATGTCTCAGAATAACAAGTGGTTCACATATCCCGCCAAAACCCGGAACACAGCATCAAATATCAGGTTTGTTCCAAAAAAAATCCCAAATAGTCAGGACCAATTTGATTGGTTGATAGTGTCTGATTACTTTTACGAGCATGTTTTTTAAGTAAGTACCGTTCTTCCACACCGCGACCGCAGCGCTGCGGTCGGCGTTTTGCGTATGTGCACTGGGGACCTACATATCTTGCCTACGCACTGACGCCATTACAGTCTGATTCTACCTTGTTTACGTTGTTTACTGAGTGTTTAAGATGCCACCGATAATCGTGAGTCCCGCCGACTGTGAAGTACGGGCTGTTATAAGATTTCTTAGTGCTAAAGACCTCAAAGCGATCGATATTCATCGTGAAATTTGTGCAGTTTACGGACAAAACATAATGAGTGACGGAATGGTAAGAAAGTGGGTGAGAGCATTTAAAGATGGCCGCACAAATGTGCATGATGACCAACGGAGTGGGCGTCCTTCGGTCGTTAATGAAAGTTTGGTGCAGGAAGTGGACAATAAGGTGAGAGAAGACAGACGCTTTACGATGTCCTCTTTGTGTGATGGCTTTCCTAATGTTTCGCGTAGTGTTTTGTATGGCATTGTGAGCGAGCGCTTCAATTACCGAAAATTGTGCTCACGTTGGGTACCGAAAATGTTGACGGATGTGCACAAAACCAAACGTTTAGGCAGTGCATTGACTTTCCTTGAGCGGTACCGTAACGACGGTGATGATTTCTTAAGCCAAATTGTTACGGGCGATGAAACATGGGTGGCCTACGCCACACCAGAATCAAAGCAACAGTCCATGGAATGGCGGCATTCAGATTCACCCAGAAAAGTGAAGTTTAAGCAAACAATTTCTGCCCGGAAAATCATGTGCACAGTTTTTTGGGACAGAAAAGGCGTATTGCTTGTGGAATTTCTGCCTCGTAATGAGACAATCAATGCAGCAGCTTATTCTGAGACCTTGAAAAATCTGCGCCGTTCAATCCAGAACAAAAGACGAGGCAGGTTGAGCAAGGGCATCGTTTTGCTGCATGGCAATGCCCGTCCGCATGTGGCTAATCAGACCAAAGATCTCATCACATCTTTTAAATGGGAAACTCTAGATCATCCTCCGTACAGCCCTGACCTGGCGCCCAGTGACTACCATATGTTCCTGCACTTGAAGAAACACCTGGGCGGTCAGCGTCTTCAAGACGATGACGAAGTCAAAACAGTTGTGATGCAGTGGTTAACAAGTCAGGCGGCAGACTTCTATGAGGAGGGTATTCATAAACTGGTACAACGTTATGACAAGTGCCTCAATATTGAAGGAAATTACGTTGAAAAGTAGATTAACTTAAGGCTTATTATTAAAATGGCGAAAGTTTAGTGCAAACGCGTCGAGATTTTAGACGGCATTTTAACATAGCGCGTAACCATCCTGTTCCGTCAGACAATGCGATTAAAATGTGGGTCAACAACCTCGAGCAAACTGGATCGACGTATAGAAAAAGAGGTGGTAGTGCCAGAACAATTCGAACCCCTGAAAATATCGAA
Source organism: Amphimallon solstitiale (assembly GCA_963170755.1). NCBI lineage: Eukaryota > Metazoa > Arthropoda > Insecta > Coleoptera > Scarabaeidae > Amphimallon > Amphimallon solstitiale. The sequence continues at coordinate 94,710,109 of OY720676.1, read as the reverse complement.
CATGTTCGACAAGCAATGCTAAGAAGTCCACGTCGATCGGCCATCCGTCACGCCACACGCCTTCGAATAAGTGACAGATCCGTGAGTAGGATACTCCATCAAGATCTTCGATATCACCCGTATAAAATACAGGTTGTTCAATCTCTTAACCCGGGTGATTATCAACAGCGTCTCAGATTTTGTGAGGTTATGCTTGCCAGGTTGGAAGAAAATGATGACCAAGTTAACAACTTGTGGATGAGTGATGAGGCACACTTTCACCTCTCCGGTTTTGTTAATAAACAAAATTTCAGGTACTGGGCGGAGGAGAACCCTCGTTTGCTTCATGAAACGCCTCTTCATGCTCAGAAAGTGACAGTATGGTGTGCAATGTCGGCAAATGGAATCATCGGTCCATATTTTTTTGAGGATGAGGCTGAAAATGCCGTTACCGTTAATTCTGAGAGATACGTTGCAATGATTCGGAACTTCCTCACACCTCAACTTCACCGCTTTCCAGTTAATGAAAATACACTTTTTCAACAAGACGGTGCAACAAGCCACACTGCAAGAATTTCAATGAACGCGGTGGGTGCTTTGTTCCCAGGGCGTGTCGTTTCTCGAAACGGGGATATCGCTTGGCCCCGTCGGTCTCCCAACCTAACTGTCTGCGACTTCTTTTTATGGGGTTATCTCAAAACGAAAGTGTTTGGAAATGATCCAGCCAGGACAATCCCGACCCTCAAACAACGAATTCGTGTCGAGATTGCAGCAATACCTCTTGATATGCTGCGAAGAATTATGCAGAACTTTCAGGCTCGACTCCATGAATGCATAGGTGTCAACGGAGGACATTTGGCAGATGTAGTTTTCAAAAAATATTTTTTTTAACATTGTATATCAAATTAATAATTACAAAAAAATATTTTTTCAACAATAAAATTATTTATGAAATCTTCCCGTTTCATTGCCTAACCCTGTATATATTTCAAGATTTTTTAAAATATACGTAATATATGCATATATCGTAAATTATTGATATTTATATTAAATTTGATTGTAAAAGTTAAAGTAAAATGTAAACTACTGTAAAATTTATTGTGAAACTACATAAGAAATCAATAACAATGTTATAAACAAAAATTAGCTACTGAAATGATTTAGTGGACAATAATAAGTTACTTTCACTATCACTATTTCCTACACAAATAAATAGTTCTACGATACTATCCATTAATCCATCCTACATTGTTTTTTCTAAGTAGGTAGCCTTTACACTCTACGTGTATGATATGATTCGCTGTCCATGATTATTACAGCATTATCTAGCAACTTGCGTGATACTGTTCAACTCATTCTTCGAAAGTATTACCATTCATTTCATCATGGTAATCAGCCGTTTTTCTACCTTCAAAGAGGTACGTTTTCAAAAAGAAATTGCACACCATCTGTCGTATAGTATTTTCAACAATTTAACTAAGTCTTGTAGTTTCAAATAACTGCCGTTCGTTCTTTAGGTCTTAGTTCGTCTATTTCTTTATATTCTTTAATTATGCGATATGCAGTTAATTTTGTCAGCCCTATAATAAATCCCAGTTACAGCCGCAGCAGCACACCAGCATTCACTCCGAACCTAGTTCAGACTTGGCAGGGTGCTTTAAAAAATCCGGAGGAGTAATATTGGACTTTCTCCAATCAGAACAAATAAACTGTAAATTCAAAAAATGCTGCAGCTCAGTGCAGAAAAGCAGGTTTAAAGTGCTCCATTATTTGTATTTATTGTAACGGAGGTTCCTGGAAAAAACACAATAAAAAAAAACGCGCGTAAGTATTTTTTGTTTAGAACGTTCTGAATGGGAAATATTCTCAAAAACCCGTATTCTGGGCGACATCTTCCAATGTGGCGGAGTCAGCGGCAATCCGCCAAAGTCGCAAATCTAGTATATTGTTTAGGTCACCAAACTGAGTATAATTGCCAATGTTCAAATCTGCAGTATTTCTTTTTTCAGGTAAAACTACTTATTGTTTGTACTATAATGGAAGAAGGGCAAATAAATATTGGACAGACAATAGTTATTTGCTTGAATTTACTGCTGTATTATTTAATTCAAGGATTTCATGGTCCTGTTAAAAAGCAATGATAAATAGATACTAGAACGGATAAAAATGTATGTTTGAAAGCCATTTTTGAGTAAGTTATAATCTAATGGTGTTCTTCTAAAAAAAACAACAAATGTATAGCATATTGTGAAACTTGGAGCGTAATTAGAAATTTGAAGAAAGACTGCGGGTAAAATAAAAAGAGTATGTATTTACTTTTACTCTAAACACTTTCCTAAAAATTAGATTTTTTATTTTTACGGCCACAACCCAAAAGCTGTAACTGATACTTTATTAGATTTAGATTTGACTTGTCCATGAAAATAATATTGTCACATACGTATTCGGTTTTCACATGGTTCTACGAATAAAAAAGTTTTTAACATACAAAAATGCATTGTGATAATAATTGGCATTGTTTTTTTATCTATATAACAATAGAAACTGGTTCATTGAAAACTGCAAGAACGGATGTTGTGGTATTATATTTTTAGTTTAAACATACTTTGCCGATTTCTATGTTCGATTATAAAAACTTAATCTTTTATACTTTGTGCTATAATATATATAAATATAATAGTATTTGTTATAGAGGCTGTTCTGTAATTTCCACTTAAACTTGAAGTAGTCAATTTTGTAGCTCATGAGGATTATAAAGTTGCCAGCAGAAACATCATGTAATTACTAATGTTGTAATTGTTTCGCAAATTAGCATAAAGTTATCAAAGCATAACAACATTAAAATTATAATGATCAAAATTGAAAATTACTCATTCCAGGAAATAGTGTGTGTATGTATAATGTATATACAAGGATTAGTCAATATCTATAATGCCTCCTATTTTTTTCTACCTAAGTAAAGTTAGTTAAATAAAAAATTTGAAACTGGCCCTATTCCTCAGACCTTCTTCTACAATCCACTGCAATAGTTACTTTCTGCGTTAACAAATGGCAGCACTGCAGTCGCCTGCAAAATGGTCGACATCGATGTTCGTATTAGACAGCGTTCTGTAATTGAATTCTGGAATGTAGAAGGTGAAACGCCCATTAGCATTCATGAAAGACGGAAAAATGTGAACGGTGATGCAACAGTGGTCAGCACTGTTAGACGATGGGTTCGCCGCTGCCATTCATCTGCAGTCATCCGGCGGTCACCACGGATGGTTGAATGCTGCGTGGAGTCACTGCAGTTAACGGCCCGCCGTTCCGCTTTTCGTCAACCAACGGTGTTTGTCCTTAGCTTCGTTACAGCGGCAAATACATCGTCTAAAAGTGCTGAACATCCACTGTTGCATCACCGTACACAGTCTTTTATGAAAGCGAATGGGAGTTTCACCTTCTGCATTCAAGAATTCAATTACAGAACGATGTCTAATACGAACATCGATTTCGACCATATTGCAAGCGATTGCAGTGCTGTCATTTGTTGACGCAGAAAGTTACTATTGCAGTGAATTGTAGAAGAAGGTTTGAGGAATAGCGCCAAATTCAAATTTTTCATTAACTAACTTTATTTAGGTAGAAAAAAAAATAGGAGGCATTCAATGATCTAATAATATAGAACTACTAGATGGACTGTAGAGAGAGAGAGGAATTGACCTCTACATACAAAGGAGACAGATATACAAAATCGTTAGTTGTGGGCAAAACATGGTGGTATCGCATGCTTTTGTATATAATCTTTCTCAATTTTGTTGATTTATACATATTTATTTGTCTTTTTGGTAACTTGGATTATGTATTTTATTAATAGATTTCTTCTAGTATTGATTTTATTTCATACACCACTGACTTTATTTTTATTTAAAGAAATACGAGTATAAAGACAACTGTGCATTCATGAAGATTCGATCAACTATTTTTACTTATAAAATTGTGATTGTAATTGGACACATTTTAAGAATTTCATTTTTATTTGATATAGGTAATGTATATAAATTGAGAATCATCAAGAATATTGGCAAATGTTAACTTCAGCTTATAATTTAACAGTGTTGTTCTCATGGATTTAGTGTAATATATATTTGGTTAAAAGTGCTATTATCAGTAACAAAATTAGAAATAAATATTTTAAATTGTTGAATATTATATATACCAGCTTCGCAGTGCTTGGAGTCACATATTTAAGACACAATGGTAATGTTATGTGCAGCATATGGGTGTACTAATAGGGCAGAAAAGGGAATGAACGTATCATTTCACAGGTTAACTATTCTTAATAAAGTACATGATTTGTAGATTTGATATAAAAAATTTTAGTTTTCAATCTAATCAAGTACTATGCAAGCAGTGGATAATTTGTACTAAACGAAAGGATTTTAAGCCATCAAAATATTCAAGATTGTGTTCAGGGCATTTTGCTCCTGAAGATTTTGTTATAAGTTATGGAAGAAAATATTTGGCCCAAAATGCAATTCAAAGTATTTTCAATTTTCCTGCTCACTTGAGAAAAGTTCCCTGTAATAGCAAATCTCAACGATTAAAAATTACTAATGCACCAAGCAAAGAACTGTTAAAGTAAGATTTCTATTTGTAGTTATTATTCTACCTAGATATTTTTAATGTTCTATTTACCTTATAGCTCAGAATCCCCAAATGTAACTAATGTTGAAGTATTTGAATTAGTCACAGAAAAAACACCTCACGAAATAATACAAGTTGTTATTCTAGCTTTATGTATTTTTAATATTTCTTTCTCCATTTTTCTTCGACCACATATTTACCATTCACGTATTTGTTAATCCATATTAATTATATGTCCATATATTTTAATAAAAAATTAAGCATTAATTGTCTTTTATTTTGAATATATCAGAAGTTGTAAGGAACACCTAAGAAAAGCTGTCAGTTTCTATATTTATTTTTTCAGAACGTAATATTTTGAAAAATTCTAGTGGTCAATTCAAAATTTCCAACTGATATCTGTAGTGATTTTTAAAATATTTTTCTACTACTACTGTTTTAAATAAAAACTGAATGATCATCAAACATGCTAAAATAGGTATTATTAGAAGAACAAAATCATATAGTTATCTCATAGTCATTAAAAGTCATATTTATTTAATTTTTTTTCCTTAATGAAGAATGGCAACTAGCATAGATACCTTTAAAATGTTATTAAACAGAATATATTTAATACCATATTAATAATATATATTTAATTATTTATCTTTTTGATTATTAAAGTTGCAATACCTTTACGAAAGTAAAGGTATTGCATATTTTTAACAAATTAATACTTTTAAACATTATAAGCCATTACAAGCTATGGCAACATATTTGAATTTTGCCCAAATACAACGGTCAATTTTGTTCATCCTTGTCAAACTTTCGACGCTCAAATATTTTCCTTCTTTGTTTTATGGTGTGGGTCACTTCCTAATCAGCAAGACATAGCGTACAATGCATCTAGTAGTATAATAGTATTAGATCATTGGAGGCATTAGATATTGACTGACGTAATATGCTTTTCTGCGAAAAACAAGTTCACTGAAAGTAAAAGTATGTATTTAGCAGTAGCAAATTATCAGCAGTTTTGTGATAAATCGGTTTGTAAATCAATATACCAATATTTTCAATTCCGCATTTAAGATGCTATTTCTACAATTAAAGAAACGCAAATTTGTATTAAACATGAAATGATTTTAATTAAACATAATACAATCCAGTAAGTTCAAGTTTCATAAATATATGCACAACAAAACTTAGCGTCCTTATGCTATTTATCGTCAGATATGATTTTCATAGTTACTTTAAAAGGTCAAAATTTTATGTAAAACGGATTACGGATTACGGATTATATGAGTCATTCTTGGATTACGACGACAAAATTATATTTCTGTCATCCTCTATATTATTTAAAATCATTGTTGACTTGAAGTTCCCCTAATAAATTTAAATTTTAAGAAGATTACACATGTTTATTTAATAAAATAAAGTTATTAAAAATAAGAATAAAATGAATATGAAATAAAGATGTACTGCATAAAATATAAATTACCTAATACAAATGTGATTTAATTCGTTAGTTCGCCAGGGTTTGTGTGATAAGTTATATTTTTACATTTTTCAAACCTATGGGTATAAGGAGAATGGGATGAATTTATAGGATGCCAGGTGAGTCAAGTTTAAAAATTGAGAAACAGTTCATTGCGATTAGATTATTCAATATTGAAAAGCAAATCAGGTAGGTAACTCAAAATCTAATTATTGTCATCAGTTTAACTGTGATGTATACCGCGGCAACACTACAAGCAAAAAGATAAAAAATGAGGTGTGGCCACAACACGACTTTCTTATACGTATGAAAGTGTTAATTCCGGTCCGAATTTTGAAATTTCATTTATACAAAAAATATTCCATATCCAACTCTAAATACTTTTGTACTCTTGATAAATATATATAGAATGCATAACTTACGACATATTTGCAAAAAATCGCTATTCGATAGGAGTAAAAGTGGTACTTCCGGTCTGAATTTTGAAATTTTTGTTTATATAAAAGATATTGAAAATTATGTTTTAAATACTTTTATACTCGTAACGTACTTGTCTTAAAAGCATGACTTGCGAGATATTCGCAAAAAACTGATTTTCGATAAGAGTAAAACACCTACTTCCGGTAGGAATTTCGAAAAACTTTTTGAAGACTATTTGTTTCAAACTTAATTCTAAGTACATATGAATTCTTTATAAATTTGTTTAAACTTAGTAATTGACGAAATATTTGCAAATTTCGATTTTTTCACTGAAGTAAACTACTACTTCCGGTGTGCCGAATTTGCTCAAAATCTAATCAGTTCTCAAGAGGCAGATTCCACACGTAAATACAAAATTTGGAATTGATATCTACAGCGGTTTGACCGCTATCGTGGTCACACACACACAGAGAGACACACAGACATTTTTTAAAAACCACTTTTTTGGTATCAGGGGATCTCAAAACGTGGACATCTGCCAAAAACCTCGAAGTCGAAAATTTTCATCATCACAATACTTCCTTATACTACTACTAAAAGGATAACAGAAACCACATAATTGAATATATACCGAAAAAATGAGGTGTGGCCACCACACGACTTTCTTATACGTATGAGCGTTTCAAATTATAGAATTTTAAGAATTTTTTTATACAAAAATTATTCAAAATCCTATTCTAAGTACTTCTATTCTCTTAATAAATCTCTATAGAATGCA